>OX637404.1:5142500-6496181 GCA_951799425.1 Ilex aquifolium | reverse complement strand
AGATCCGACGGTCGGATAGTCGTAGATAGGAGGTAGAAGACAGAGAGAACCTTGTTTTTCTCTCCTCTCTCTCTCTCTCTTTTCGAAAATGCTAAAGAAAATGGGGAGAAAAATCCATTTTTTTCCCCTATTTATACCCTTCAATGCTTCGCTCTCATTAAGCCACACGTCCCGTCTTTTTCTAATCCGATTTTATCCTAAATCAATTAAATCTCGTTCCGTATTAAGTTCAGTATATTTTTATTGAACTAACTTTAAATTATTTCCCAGGTTCTGTGAATAAAATTTGATTGCGTTTATTTTAGTCGCAGACACCCGATTACCTCGTAAAACGTAAATTTTTTTTGACTCTTTCAAAATTCAATGAAAATTGACTAGGTAGCTAAATTTTGCGAGATGAATCCACGGTGAGGTCCGTTTCGTCATCCAAGCCCTAGAAAATTTTGGAGTTTTTCACCCACATCGTAACGACTAATTACCATTTTTCCTTTTTTAAAAAAAAATTAATTTTCCCGGGTTTTACAATATGGATAACTTCTTTTGAATCCTTAAATTTCTTATTTTCTTAAACTTTCACCCAAGGCCCCATTATAACCGGATTAAGTCCTATTTGATTATAGGAGGTATGGTTGAGTATGTATGCTTTAATGCCTAAGAGATATACAGATTATGCCAAGGTCATTCCATTTGACTTAAGCACTTCATTTTTGGGACATATGTGAGTATAATTTGCTTTGATTGCATAAATTCGACCCTGACATATACGTGTGAGTGGAACAATTATTATAACAAGAGAATTTCCTTATGAGTGTGAAAACCTTGGTGAGTTTTGGCATTAAAACTAGTATTGGATAGCTAATAGGAGTGCAAGTTTTGTTTAATGAATCTCTTGAGTTACATGATCATATCACACACACGAGTTTTAGATACTAACATAATTGTGAATATTCTTGCATAGCATTTAAGACTATAGTAGAGCTATGTGTGGACTAAAGTGAGTAGATGTGGTATATCTCTATGTTTACAGTAATTGGGGAATAACAATTTGATTTCGGATAGACAAATTGAAGTTTGTAGGTATTTTCTCTGAAAACCTTCACGAGAAAACACTCGTCAACTAGGGATAACCTAGGGGTTTAAAAGCTTAGTGCATAGGCTAAATGCATTCATATTGCCTACGAAAGTGATTTTGTATTTTTAATTTTGCATTTAATTTCAAATTTTATTAAATTGGTTATTATGCTTTAAATTTCTTTGCATTATATTTGTTATTTTGTATCATAAATTGCATTGCATATGCTTAGATTTTTTGGATTATGGAATATGATTACAGACTTTATTGGGTACATTTTGAATTTTAGGATTTAGGGTTTTAGTTAGCTTTGTTTTAATTAGTTTTGAAAAGAAAGAAAAAAAATTAGAAAAAACTTTGAAATTTCGTACTGAGCTACCGTTATGTCAGATATTGCTTCCTACCGGTAGGTTATTGTACTGTCCGAAAAAAATAAAAGGGTTTTATTGGTTGCAAAATCATTTCATTCTCTCAAACCATAAGAACCCACTCCTCTAAAACCCTCTGGTGAGGGTTACACCATTGCTTTGTTTCTAATTTTATTTATTTGAGGTGTTTAGTTGTTTTTGGTTGTTTAAGTGAAAAAAAAATTGAAAATTTTCGAAAAAAAAAATGTCTATGTGGATGAAAATTGTTGTTCTTAAGAATTGTGGAATTGTAGATTTGCTATTTGACATTCAGATTAGTTGCATATTGTTACTTGATGGACTTTTATTATGTGACTGAATATCATGGTTAAGTGAGTATTTGGAACTAAGAAAAAAAAAAGAAGTGAGTATTTGGAACGAGTATTTGGAACTCAAACTTTGTTCATGATGAGTATGTAATTTCTGTTGAGGTTTACTAAATGACATTTATGTTCTGAAAAAGCTTGACATCCATAGTAGAGATGCATGCATATACCCTGAGAGTATAGTGTCTACCATTCTTTGAGGGTTATAATACATTTACAAAAATGATTTTCATTTAAATTACATTATTTTTCAATAATTTCATTATGCTAGTTTTGGTTAGCAGTATAGGAGTAATTAGTTGATGATATCTCAATAAAGAGCAACACTTCTCTATACTTTCTAAAATATAATCTTTGGCCTTCTTTGAATTTTTATGGAGCCTTAAGCCTTTTATTTCATTGCATTATCTCTAGGATCCGTGATTAATTCATGATAACTATTCATTTCTTTACGTCAAATAATAGTCAAGCCAAGCAATATCTATATATATCTTATCTTGGTTATCCATAGATTTTTATTCAATTGATATATGTTGGGATTAAGGTGGAATGTTCAATCATGAATGAATGAAAAAGAAAGATGATGAAAAAGATGAAAAAATAGAAAAAATAGAGAAAAATGTGAAAATAATGTTGAAAATGAGAAAGCCAAAAGCTTGTGAAGGAAGAATGAAGGACAAGAGTTTTATGTTGAACCAAAAGAAAAGTGCAATTGTGGAATACAGAATCAGTCTATGGATAACTTTTTTCGAATTCTTAAATTCCTTTTTTTCTTAAACCTTCACCCAAGGCCCCATTATAACCAGATTAAGTCCTATTGTATTTTAGGTGGTATGGTTGAGTGTGTATGCTTTAATGCTTAAAAGATATACCAGTGATATTGCTTATATGTCTCTTAGCATTCACTTCATGAGATTCCGAGTTACAAACACGATACCCTTTTCTACGCTTGGGAATTTCTTTTTAATTTAATACTACTCTAAGGAGCAAGTGTTTTAGGCTCTGTTGCCGGGGAAGGCAAGGTGATTGAAAAGATGATACGGACGAACGTCAGGTAAGTCTTGTGATTTACATCACAAGCTCATGTGCGTTCTCCACTGTACTTTGCTTTAATTTACTGTTCTTTTTTTTTTTCTTGATAGTTAGTTTTAATTTTGCATGTGTGCACGAGAAGTAGTTCACAATCTATAATATAAAATAGGACAGGCTACAATAAGTCTATCCGACGGTCTCAAACAGACTCATCTAACGGCTATCAACATCACATAAAAATCATTCACATTGACTTACGTTGCACCGTGCCTTCAGGCATGGGTTACCCCTAGTAGACTTATAATACTCGACTGTTGACATGTAAGGAGTGAACAATGAGAATCCACAGAATGTGGGAAACCAGGGGCATAAATTTCCCTTAGCTCCTCATGGACCTAATAATAAGAATGTTAGAAATAACCTCCCACCAATTCCTCGTGTGAGTATGATGAGAGAGTATCTTCAACCCACTCGCTCTTTTGCACCTTCATGCATACTTTTACCGGTGCAAGCACAAAATTTTATTCCGAAAATGCCTTTACTTTTGATTCTTCTTGTGAACGATTACATTAGAGAAATTCAATTCAAGGTATTTACTTTCAATTACAATTTCAATTCTTGCAATGTTCAATTCAAGTTTTCTTTGCTGTCAATTATGATTATGTCTTCTTTAATTGCTTTCATTTTCAATTCCGTAATGAGTGACTAGTTTAGTCCGGTTTGATCGGATGAGGAGTCTCATCCGTGAATTGGGGATTTTGACTCAGACTAGGGTTTTCAATGATTGATTTATTTGGGTTAATTGAATGATTAAAGTTGAAAACATTTTCAATTTGTATATCTTCTTGCTTACCCGTGGATAGTTAGGTCTGACACAGGTAATTCTTGGAATCACTGCAACCGAGGCAATTGTAATTCTTTCAAAATCAATTTATTTAATTTGAATACACATTTTTAATTTGAAATCGATTGTTGAATGAATATCTACTGTTTGAGTGCATTTGAATACAATCTTAAATGATTATAGAATTTGAGTCAAAATACTTGTTCACGGTGAGATGAACTCTGCTGATTAACCGATTCTTTTTCTTTAATTGTTAATTCATAGTTGATACTCTCCAAATTAAAGGTTTTATTTTTCTTTTCTATTCCACCCTTTGAGCCTTCATTTTCCCTGAAGAGATGGACCTCAGTAATCGACCGAGTTACAAACACAATACCCTTTCCTACGCTTGAGAATTCCTTATTAATTTAATACCACTCTATGGAGAAGGCAGTTAGTAAGACCCAAATCTCTTAAAAGATTTCAAAGAGCTAATTGTACGAAAAGACCCCAATGTGGCCAATTATTTAGTGAAGCATAAAAAATTGAATGGCTAGTATCAACTGCACTTGAATTGTTAATAGTACTTTGTGCTTATTGTCATTGCTTATTTGTAAAGCTCAAAGAGCTAAGTTCTTCACGTTTAAAAACATACATTAAAAAGTATGTAATTAATAATCATGTTAATTGAAGAAGGGATGTAAAAAAAAGGGGAAGCGTCTAAAAAGAAAAGAAAAGAAAAAAATGCATATAGGACACTCACTAAAAGACAAGAATTAAATTTCAAAAATAAATCATGCATTAAAAAGAACATTGAATCAAAAAAATACCGTGCTTCATTGAAAGCGTCTTCCCTAGTTTTAGTTGGGCTTTTAGTAAGCCATAAGAAAAATACACCAAAAACTAGAAAAAAAAAGGTTGAGAAAAGAATGCTCTCTCAATAGGTGAGAGCCTTTATTTATACCAAAGTGTAGGTATAGGTAGAAGTCTAGGGTTGGCTTGGGAGAAATTTCTTTCCAAAAAGAAGCCTTTTTAGGTGAAATCCCGTGCATCACATCTTGGGGGCACGGGTACCATATCTGCCCAGACTTCGAGCTCGATTTTCGCATAGTTAGAGGTGGATTCATGAAATTTTCATACAACACACTTTTGTAGCTCTTGAAATCTTCTTTCTAATGTCACACAAATCAAGTCAATTGGATATCGGGGTAAAAAGTTATGACCAAAATACTGAAAATGTGTTAAAACTTTATCTTCTAAAATTCTTTCCTAATCCATCCCACAATAAGTTTTCTACTAGGGGGTTGTTTGATAACACTACTTAAAGTTTAAAACTGAATACTTTAAGCAGTTAATAAATTAAACTCGTTTGATAACCTAAAACTCATACTACTTAATATTTTAAGCACTTCTTAAAAATAGGCTAAAATTTTAAGTAGAAAGCCACCTACTTAACACTTAATGCAGAAAATGCTAGTCATTAAGGATTTTATCATTTTTTCATAATGCACAAATATACCCTCACCACTATTGTGTCATTGCTGCCACTAGCAACACTATCACCACGACCACTACCATTATACCACCACCACCGTCGCGACCACTACCACCACGACCACCACCATTCTGTCACCGTCACTATGACGCCCCTAAACCGGGGGTCCTTTATCAACCCGTTAACTAACCGTCAACCCACGAAAATACCCGTGAATACTGCATAACCCGACACCATGACATAACATCCCCTTTTACCAGAATCACAAAAACACAGAGTTTGGGTAGAGTCTCCCCTATATCGGGCCCTCCCAAACGCACAACCTTTATGCCATTCAATTACATGACCCATCCGGGGTCCAATATATCACAATTTATACTCCATTATTACTCATTTACATCATTTGACTAAAATGACACAAAGTCCGAAAGCATGACAAAACACTCTTGAAAATTGAGATTTTTGGAAAACCTACCGGTAAGTTTGACATCGTTCTACCGGTAGGTTTTGCCTACTGAAAAATTTCAACCGCAAGACTTGAAGTTCTACCGGTAGGTTTTGTCCACTGAAAAATTTCTACCAGTAGAAGTACTCTACGTTCTACCAGTAGGTTTTACCAATTTTCCTACGATTCCTTCTTTTTTCAATTCCAATCCATTCCAAACTTATACAACCTCATATCAAACTCATATAACATCAAGTTTAAGAAAAATACAGTTCATATAAGTTCACATTACAATTCTTTCCAATATTACATGTCAAAAACTAAATAACATAATAGTTTTTACAAAACATGTTTCAAAAGCCACATCTCAGCTTTTCTTCAACCACGAGGCCTCGAATGAGAGCCTTCTACCTGTATGTACCCCGCACCTGAAATATTTTCCCATAAAGGGTGAGCCACGCTCAATAGGGTATCTCCTAAAGAGGCTACTCTCCAACCTAGATGCATATGAAATATCACAGGCAATATCAACAAGCCATAAAGAATTCCAATCAAGAATATGTAACTCAATGTTGGAATTCACCATCTCATGTCATGATATGAGATGAGACTCACTCATGCACATCAACCAGAGCCCTCACTGGCTCCCTCAACATATGCAAATGTCATGCGTGCAAATCCGAGCATTCCAAGCCCCCGTCATTAATGTTACACATCCAATGACTATTTAAAATCTCCGAGTCTTTCTTGGAGTGGGTATTTATGGACTTACAACAATGGGCACCCAACTAACACGAAATTCATGGACTTCCACCAACGGTTCCGCGTACACCGACACACTTTATGGACTAAACCAAGGGAGTGCGTATCCTAATCACCGGGTCTCTCACCCAAGGGATAGTTTAGCCCTTCTTGCTAACCCCAACCCAATTTTCAATGCAAACCGTGCGACTCAGCCGGACCTTGGCCCAACTTTTCTAAGCCCACACATCATTCACCAATAGTGGTGTTTGATGACAACCATGCACACACACCCCCACTCATGTCTAATACCCATGAATGTGATGTTTCTATGCATATACAATGTAATGTACAATTACGATACTATATCGTGTCCAATATGCATGAGTGCTATATGAACAATCTCAACCACATTTCAACATACATCATGGTTAATTATATCATAAGCATATAATTTCCATAAATCCTCATAATGTCAATATATCATCTAGCATATATCAACACCTACATTCAACAACAATTTCCCAAGCATCTATAATATAAAACAGGACGGCTTCAACATCCAACGGTCTCAAATCAATTCATCCAATGGCCACTAATATCCCTTATATTTCCCCCCAAATTCATCTCTTTCCACTCATTTTATTTTTCAAAATCAGACCTCTCTCAGTCACCTTATCTGACAGATGCCGCCTCCCCTCCATCTTTTTTTTTTTTTTTTTCTCAAAATCAGACCTCTCTCAAGCCATGCCTCTTCATTGTTGTTTCTTCTTCTTTTTTTTCCTTGGTCAGTCCTCTCTCTCTCTCTCTCTCTCTCTCTCTCTCTCTCTCTCTCTCTCTCTGTTACGCCCCAGTGACACCACCACCACCAGCGCCACTTCGTCAGCAACACCAGCATCACCGCCACCACTGCTAACCCCTCCCAGGTATCCCTCATCTCTCTCTCTCTCTCACTCACTCACATACACACACACACAAAAACACAAACCCCCCATGGTTTAGATTGCAGCAAAAGTGGGTTGAAGCTCAGAAGCTCACAAGCTCAGATTGAACGCTAAAGAGGTTTTTTGTGATGCTGTGAAGATGTTCGACATGGAGGGTGTTGAAAATTGGGCACGCAGAGACAGAAGGGTTGATCTGGCCGGTGATGATCATCTTTGCACTTCGTATGTGCACTGAGAACCTCAAAAGTCTTCAATGGTGGGTAATTTTAAGGAAGGGTTGTCTTCTGTCTAGGGGGTGTGGTATATCTGGGTACTGGTGGATGTGGTTAGTCGTCATATAAGTCAGAAATTGCTATGTTTGGTCAAGGGGAGGGATGTTAGGGTCAGACTTTTTTTTGTGATGCCCCAAAATCCGGGGGTCCGTTGATTACCCATTAACCTGCGGAATACTCGTGGATACCGAGTAACTTGATATCACACCGTCATGCCCCATTTACCGGGGTCCTTAATTTTAACGAAATTCGGGCAGAGTCTCCTTTGTACGGGGAGCTCTACCCAAAACACAACCTGTGCAGTATACATTAACATGATCCATCCGAGGCCCAATATAACACAATGACCACACAGGGTCCATTTATCAATACTTATATCAAAACATGCAAGGTTAGTTTAACAATATCTCATATAAGTTCTATTACATTTATTCATGAAAACTTTACAAGTCAAAATCATGTTAATCAAAAGGTTTACAAAATCATGCACTAAGACCACAGGTCGGCCTCCTTCACCCTTGATGCTCTACATGGGAGCCATCCGCCGGTGCAAACCCCACACCTGAAATTGTTTCCCGTATAGGGTGAGCCTCGCTCAGTAGAAAATTCCCTACAGAGGCTACTCCCCACCTAGATGCACATGGAATGCTCATGCAATACTCAATTATCCACAACAATTTTAATCATGTTTATGCAACTCAGATATGAAATTTCTTATGACATGTCATGCAACGAGGTGAGACTCATTCATGCACTCAATCCAAGCCCTTCCCAGTTCCCCAACACACGCAAGTGCCAATGTGTGAATCCGTCATTTATGTTACACATCAATGACATTTTACAAAACTAGGGTCTTTCTTGGGGTAGACATTCATGGACTTACACCAACGGCACCCAACCGACACCGAATTTCAGGACTTCAACCCACGGTTCCGCGTATACCGACACACTTTATGGCCTTTTACACCAACGGAGTGCGAATCCTATCAACGAGTCTTTCACCTGAGGGATATTCTAGCCCTTCTTGCTAACCCCGACCTAATTTATCTCTCATGCAATTATGCGACTCAACGGGATCTTCGATCCCTTCCTTCCGAGTCCTTTGTCAAATACCAAGAGTGGCATTTGATTAACCATGCACACACACACACACACTCACACCCATGACTTACACCCATGAATGTGATGTCATGACCATGCCCAATATGCAATTGATGTCATATGAGCAATACAAACCATATATCATCATATTCCATGAAACTTTATATCACATGCATATAAATTTCATAATTCATCATGCTCAACATATCAACAACATATTCAAACATGTTATTCCAATGGCATCAAACAACCATTTAAATCAAGCAAGGCATTTTATCAAACACCTTCAAGGCACAACTTATAAATCACATAGCATGCCTCAAATTTCCCTAAGTTACAAGAACAATCACATGTAACTTCAATATATCGAAATCAAGCTAGAAGCTAGCCTAAGCCATTTTTATGCTCACTCTTCCACTTCCATAACCATAGACATATGTATAGATCATATATATATGCATACATAACCCAAGCATTTCCTAGAAGCATTCTAGACTAGGAATCAACCCAAGTAGGAAACCCCTACCTCAATAGGAGTGTAGAAAACTCCTATAACACCAAAACAACTCAAGAACTATTGATTTCCCAAATCTTCACTTTTGAATCTTCGGTGAAATCTCTTATTTTTGGTACGTACGCATAGCCCTCGTCGAGGAGATGAACTTTGCCTCTTGGATCGACGGATTCCGACCGACGGAACTCCCGGAATCGGAGCGGGAAGGTTGAAGAAATTTTTTTTTTTTCTCTTTGGTCTTGGCCGGCTGCTTACAGCCAAGGAGGAGATATTTCTTTCTCCAAAAAGCTGATTTTAGAGGATATTTATAGGCAAAAATGTGCGGTCCACACCGCACCGCATATTTTCGACTTCCGGGTCCGTTTTTCGTCCCGAAACGATTTATTATACCTTGGATTAAGTTCAAATTAATTTTATTTGAACTTTAACTTAATTTTAAGGAAATTTTATAAAATTCATTATTGGGGACCTTTAAAATGTCATTCGCCACGCAGTCGCCTCGAACGACGTGCAAAAATCTGACTATCTCGAAATTCGACGAAATTTGATAGGGTGACTAGATTCCGCGATACGAATCCAACGGCGAACTCCGTTTCCTCATCCGAGGTCTAGAGTATGAGTATTTCAAATAAGCATTAGGATGGCAAATGACCATTTTGCCCTTATTCACAAAAATTCAAATTTACCCGGGTTTCACATTCTTCCCCCCTTAAAAGAATTTCGTCCCCGAAATTCACACACACACATACATGCAAGCCCATGCATATGCTACAGTCATGTAATATTAAATGACTATAAAAATGTACCTCTATCCTCAAACAAGAAAGGATAATTGGCACGTACGGTGTCCTCGCACTCCCATGTCGCCTCTTCCATTCCTCGGTGCTGCCACAACACCTTCACTAGCCGCACGGTCTTGCCTCGCAAAACCTGTTCCCGGCTATCCATGATGCGCACCGGTCCCTCCTCGAAGGTCCCATCCGCATCAACAACAAGCTCGCCCCAATCCACCACATGAGTCGGATCTGGGGTGTATTTCCAGAGCATAGAGACATGGAATACCGCATGAACACCTGATAGGCTTGGCGGTAACACCAACCGGTAAGCGACTGTACCAACCCTCTCAAGTATCTCAAAGGGCCCGATATACCTCGGTGACAACTTTCCTCGCTTGCCGAATTTGACCACTCCTCTCGTAGGCATCACCTTCAAGAAGACATGATCTCCCACCTCAAACTCTAGAGGTCGTCGCCGTCTATCGGCGTAGCTCTTCTGCCGGCTCTGAGCCGTGAGAAGACGCTTCCGTATCAAGCTCACCTTCTCCGATGTGTCTTTTACCAATTCTGGACCCGTAGAAGACCTCTCTCCTACCTCCGTCCAACAGACCGGAGAACGACATGGCCTCTCGTACAATGCCTCATAGGGTGCCATCTGTATACTCGCCTGATAACTATTGTTATAGGCGAACTCCACCAAGGGCAAATGATCTTCCCAGCTACCCTTGAGATCTAGGACGCATGCCCACAGCATGTCCTCTAAGGTCTAGATAGTCCTCTCAGACTGACCGTCCGTCTGGGGATGAAAAACAGTGCTCATCATTAGTTGTGTCCCCATGGCTCGTTGAAAACTCTCCCAAAAATGAGCCGTCAACCTGGGATCCCGATCCGATACTATAGATACAGGTACCCCATGCAACCGTACAATCTCCCGTATATATAACTTGCAGAATTCCTCCAGTGTGAAGGTCATCCGCACCGCCAAAAAGTGTGCCGACTTAGTAAGTCGGTCCACTACCACCCATACCGCGTCATGTCCCCGCGATGTCCGTGGCAAGTGGGTCACAAAATCCATCGTGACATGCTCCCACTTCCACTCAGCTACCTCCAAGGGCTGGAGCAAACCTGCTGGTCTCTGGTGTTCAGTCTTAACCTGCTAACACGTGAGACATCGACTGAAAAAGTTGTCAACTTGCCTCTTCATCCCATTCCAATGATACTGGCGACGAAGATCATGATACATCTTCGTGCCCCCTGGATGAACCGCAAAACGGGAGCAATGAAACTCCCTAAGGATCTCCTCTCTCAGATCCGCAGACTGGGGAACCACAATCCGTCCCCTGAACCGAAGACTATCATCTGTGTGAATGGCCCAGCCTTCATCACCCGTACCCAATCGTACTCGGTCCCTGATGGACACTAACTCAGTATCCTATCCCTGGGACTCAATAACCCTGCTCAGTAGGGAAGGTGTAGCCACCAAGCTCCCCAAAGTACCCTGAATATAATCAGCGTAATGTAGCCCGAACTGTCCCACAGTCTCGAGCATCTGCCACTCTCGGGAAGCCACACTAGCCACAACTCCCCGTGACTTTTGGTTGAGTGCATCAGCCACCACATTTGCCTTACCGGGATGGTAATGAAACGTGAAATCGTAGTCCTCGAGGTACTCCATCCACCTGTGTTGCCTTATGTTAAGGTTCCGCTGTGTGAAAATGTACTTCAGACTCTAGTGGTCCGAAAACACTTCAAACTGCTCGCCATACAGGTAGTGACGCCAAGCCTTCAAGGCAAAGACAATGGCCGCCAATTCCATATCATGTGTGGGGTAATTCTGCTCGTGGTTCTTTAACTGCCGAGAACCATAAGCCACCACCCTCCCGGACTGCATCAAGACACATCCCAGTCCGTCCTTCGAGGCATCACAATAAACTGTGTACCTCTGTCCCCTTTCCGGGACTATCAAGATAGGAGCTGAAGTAAGCCTCCTCTTTAACTCCTGGAATGCCTTCTCGCAAGAATCATTCCACTCGAACTTGACCTCTTTCCGAGTCAACCTAGTCATAGGTGCAGCCAGCCGAGAGAAATCCTCAATAAACCGCCGGTAATACCTTGCCAATCCCAAGAAAATGCGTATCTCGAAGACTGACTTCGGTCTCTCCTAATTCATAACTGCCTCGACCTTCTCTGGGTCCACAGATACACCCGAAGCCGACACTACATGCCCCAAGAATTTCACCTCAGTCAGCCAAAATTCACACTTGCTGAACTTAGCGTACAACTGGTGGTCTCTAAAGACCTGGAGAACAATCCTCAAGTGACCCTCATGCTCCTCCTCAGACTTGGAGTAGATTAAGATGTCGTTAAAAAAAACCACGACGAAGTGATCAAGGTAGGGTTGGAACACCCTATGCATGAGATCCATGAATGCTGCCGGGGCGTTTGTCAATCCGAATGGCATCACTGTGAACTCGAAATGCCCATACCGCGTTCTGAACGCCGTCTTAGGGATATCTGCTTCCCTAACCCTCAACTGATGGTAACCGGTGCAGAGATCTATCTTGGAGTAGACCCGCGCCCCTCTCAGCTGATCAAACAAGTCATCAATCCTCGGCAAAGGGTACCTATTCTTGATAGTAACCCTATTCAACTGCCGGTAATCTATGCATAGTCGAAGGATTTTGTCCTTCTTCTTTGAAAATAACACCGGAGCGCCCCAAGGTGAGCTACTCAGTTTAATGAACCCCCTGTCCAACAATTCCTGCAATTGGACCTTGAGTTCTTGCAACTCAGCAGGCGCCATCCTATATGGAGTCATAGAAATGGGCGATGTACCGGGATGCAAATCTATAGTGAAGTCCACATCCCTATGTTGAGGTAATCCCGGTAGTTCATCCGAAAAAACATCCTCATAATCACACACAACCCGAGGTAGACCAAACTCCTGTCTCGCCTCGTCCTCTAGGGTAAGGCTTGCTAGCCAACCCATCAACTGCCCGTGCCATCTAGAGTCGTACACGGCTTGGGGTAAAGCATCGTGCTTATCCCCCTGAAACATGAAACAAACCCCATTCGGTGTGTAAGTAGTGACCCGCTTCCGATCACAATCAATGACGACTCGGTGTGCCGCCAACCAATCCATCCCAAGGATTACATCGAACTCTGACATGTCCATGAACCGAAGGTCCACGGTGAGTATAATCCCTGAGATCTCTAACTCACACCCCCGACATATCTGATCAACCCTCACTCTAGCACCTAGGGGAGAACTCACGTGCAATGGCTCTTCTAAGGTCTCAACCTCTAAGCCCAAGTCTTTCACACAAGATGCAACAATAAATGAATGCGATGCACCAGAATCAAACAATACTCTAGCCCATAAGCGGGAAAGTAGAAATGTACCCTGTATCACCGACGGGTCTGCCGGCTCAGTCTGTGGTATCATGGCGTAGACACGCCCTTGAGTCCCTGAAGTCCCGGCTTGTGAGCCCTGGCCTCGTCCCCGACCCATACCTTGGCCCATCTGGCCAGCTTGCGGTGTTCCCGCACGTGAAGTGGTAGGGCCTTGTGCAGCACCCTGGTACTGATACTGACTTCCCCGGCCCATGGTAGGGTAGTGAGGAGTATATTGGGTCTGTGGTTACCCCACCGAAGTCTGGGACTGTGACGATCCGTAGCTTTGGGATCCTTGCCGCTGAGGACAATCCCGCTTTATGTGACCCGGTTGGTGGCAATGGAAACATGTTTTCTGCCCCGCCTGATATGTAGTCCCCGGGTTTCCCCCGCCTTGGGAGGATCGACCGTGGCCTTGGCCTTGATGGCTATGGCCTTGTCCTTGTTGCCCTTGCGGAGGAAAAGTCCTCTGCCTCTTTCCAGAACTAGAAGAAGAGGATTGGCCCTCCTTCTTCTTGTCCTTCACACCCGCCTCCCGGATGTTTCTTGCATCATCAACTTCTCTCTCAATGGCCATGGCTGTCTGGACCATCAAGTCGAAGTCTTGTAGGAGAAGACCCACAATCTTACCCCGGATGGATAACTTCAGCCCATCCTCAAACTTTCTGACTTTGGCCGTATCTGTGGCCACGTAGTCATCAGCGAAACGTGCTAATTCGGTGAATTTAGCAACGTACTCCATCACCGTCATGGTGCCTTGTCTCAAATTCAGGAATTCCCGGGCCTTTGCATGTTTTGCTACGGCCGGGAAGTACTTTCCCATAAAGAGTTCCTTGAACTCAATCCAAGTCATAGCCTCCAAGTCCTTGGAGTCTTTCACCCAATCCCACCACACCAGGGATTCTCCCTCCAGCTGAAATGTAGCTAGAGTTATCTTGGTGGCGTCGGAGGTGATCTCCATAGCCCTCAAAACCCTATCCACTTGCTGGAACCAATGGTCAGCTACCATAGGGTCCGCTCCTCCCATGAAGATCGGAGGCTGATGTGCCTTGAACTTCTGGAGATGACTGGAGCCTCCTTGGCCCCCACCTGCACCCGTCTGTGTGAGTGTGGCAACCACTGTACCAAGAGCCTCTATGAAGGCTTGTTGGTCAGTAGTAGGTGGTGGTGGGTTGTTCCGCCCACCACCTCGGCCGCGTCCTCTTCCTCTTGTTGCCATCTACACACACATAAGATAGCAATAGAGCAATTACTTAATCTCCCAAGTTAAGGATCAAGTATTTCAACTTGGAGATTTTCCTCCATGTTTCACTAGTCGTGCGTGTGCCACCTACTAGTAGACATTTACACATTGAACCATACCGTTCATCCCTTTTTCCAAACATACTTTGGGTTTTCTAACCCTAATGTTTTCATTCCATATACATGTTACTATGTATATCATCATGTGTATCATTCACATAGCATATAGCATATAACATGTAACAATGTAAGCACATAAGATGAGATGTGTAATGCATGCAATGGTCTAAACCCAATATCCACCAGGCCTTAGGTAATCGCATAACCTAGGCTCTGATACCAAGTTGTGACGACCCAAAATCCGGGGGTCCGTTGATTACCCATCAACCAGCGGAATACTCGTGGATACCGAGTAACTCGATATCACACCGTCATGCCCCATTTACCGGGGTCCTTAATTTTAACGAAATTCGGGCAGAGTCTCCTTTGTACGGGGAGCTCTACCCAAAACATAACCTGTGCAGTATACATTAACATGACCCATCCGAGGCCCAATATAACACAATGACCACACATGGTCCATTTATAAGTAAAACTTGACTGCACCGGGTTCATTTATCAATACTTATATCAAAACATGCAAGGTTAGTTTAACAATAGCCTATATAAGTTATATTACATTTATTCATGAAAACTTTACAAGTCAAAACCATGTTAATCAAAAGGTTTACAAAATCATGCACTAAGACCACAGGTCGGCCTCCTTCACCCTTGATGCTCTACATGGGAGCCATCCGCCGGTGCAAACCCCACACCTGAAATTGTTTCCCGTATAGGGTGAGCCTCGCTCAGTAGAAAATTCCCTATAGAGGCTACTCCCCACCTAGATGCACATGGAATGCTCATATGCAATACTCAATTATCCACAACAATTCTAATCATGTTTATGCAACTCAGATATGGAATTTCTTATGACATGTCATGCAACGAGGTGAGACTCATTCATGCACTCAATCCAAGCCCTTCCCGGCTCCCCAATACACGCAAGTGTCAATGTGTGAATCCGTCATTTATATTACACATCAATGACATTTTACAAAACTAGGGTCTTTCTTGGTGTGGACATTCATGGACTTACACCAACGGCACCCAACCGACACGGAATTTCAGGACTTCAACTCACGGTTCCGCGTATACCGACACACTTTATGAACTTTTACACCAACGGAGTGCGAATGCTATCAACGAGTCTTTCACCCGAGGGATATTCTAGCCCTTCTTGCTAACCCCGACCCAATTTATCTCTCATGCAATTATGCGACTCAAGGGGATCTTCGATCCCTTCCTTCCGAGTCCCTTGTCAAATACCAAGAGTGGCATTTGATTAACCATGCACACACACACACACTCACACCCATGACTTACACCCATGAATGTGATGTCATGACCATGCCCAATATGCAATTGATGCCATATGAGCAATACAAACCATATATCATCATATTCCATGAAACTTTATATCACATGCATATAAATTTCATAATTCATCATGCTCAACATATCAACAACATATTCAAACATGTTATTCCAATGGCATCAAACAACCATTTAAATCAAGAAAGACATTTTATCAAACACCTTCAAGGCACAACTTATAAATCACATAGCATGCCTCAAATTTCCCTAAGTTACAAGAACAATCACATGTAACTTCAATATATCGAAATCAAGCTAGAAGCTAGCCTAAACCATTTCTATGCTCACTCTTCCACTTCCATAACCATAGACATATGTATAGATCATATATATATGCATACATAACCCAAGCATTTCCTAGAAGCATTCTAGACTAGGAATCAACCCAAGTAGGAAACCCCTACCTCAATAGGAGTGTAGAAAACTCCTATAACACCAAAACAACTCAAGAACTATTGATTTCCCAAATCTTCACTTTTGAATCTTCGGTGAAATCTCTTATTTTTGGTACGTACGCGTAGCCCTCGTCGAGGAGATGAACTTTGCCTCTTGGATCGACGGATTCCGACCGACGGAACTCCCGGAATCGGAGCGGGAAAGTTGAAGAATTTTTTTTTAATATTTTAATATTATGTGCTTCTTTTTGTTATTAAACAATGGGCTAGGTTTTCTAAGTAAGGTGTATTTGGGTCAAGCTTTAGGTTGGTTATTTGGATTTGTTATTGTTTGCATATCCTTTGTGCTATGTTGTACAGTATCTCTGTGTTATGTTGTACATATCATAATGCAATTAAAGTCATAACTGATCTATAAATAGCAACATTCACTTGTTAGTCCTCCGTCACATTACACATTTGCAAACTTCACTACTAAAACAAACCCTACCTTCACCTAAAGGCTTGGAGAGATGACCACCAAGGCCCCTTCTTCAACTACTCTCTTCCTCTTTCTCAACCTTCTCCTCTTTGAATTGAGTTCAATCGATTCAAATTAGACAACTATAACTTTGATTTTTTTTGCTTGAGTTCAATTTTAATAATTTAAGTTATAGTTTGTGGACCTTTATTTTCTTTTTTTGGCCTTTTTTCTCCATTCACCTTCACTGAATTGACTTTGGTTGACATGAATGTCTTCGTTGATGTAGTAGTGTTGTTGATGGCTCCATATGTGCAACAATATTGCATACATTGTAATGTCAACCAAATTCAATTCATTACATTGTACATTGTAACCGTTGCTTAGTTTCAATTGAATGAATTCATAAGTCTTTGTTACATCCACTATGTTTTAAATTTTGTTGCTTTGGTTGTTTGCGTGAATCCTACCTTTTAGTTTAAGTTGGTTAAATCTATATATAATTAATTGCTTTGCGTGAAGCCGCCCTATTTTATATTATAGATTTGTAGGCACCGTTATGGTTTTTTTGATTACGCCTACAATTCAAATCTATAATATAAAACAGGGCGGCTTCAACAAACAAATCCAACGGCCACAAATCAATTCATCCAACGGTCACAGATCCTCTCATTTCCCTCCAAATTCATCATTTTTTACCCATAATTTTTTTCAAAAATCTGATCAACTCAGTCACTTCACCTGTCAAATGGCGTTAGTCACTTCATCTGCCGACTTGGACATCGTTTTTTTTTTTCCCTCCCTTCTGTCAGACAAGCCTTCTTCTTCAGAGGCCATCTTTTTTTTTTCCCCATCCTATGTTACTCCTTACCCCCCTCTCTCTCTATCTCTATCCCTCTGTTTCTTCTTACCAGCAACACCACCACCACCGCCACTTCGTCAGCAACACCACCACCGCCCCAGCGACACCACTAGCAACACCACCACCACCACCGCCGCTGCTAACCCCTCCCAGGTATGCCTCATCTCTCTCTCTCTCTCTCACACACACACACACACCCATCCTACCCCTACCTCTTCTCTGCCCCCTCTATGCTCTCGCTCACTTCTCTCTCTCACTTCACACCCACAGCGCACAACACACAAATACACACACATAACCCACACACAAATCGCACACACACGCAAACAAACCCAGCACACACACACCCAGCACAGACCCAACACACACGCACCCACACCCACGCCCACTCACCCACACACACACACATCACAAACAAACCCACACACCATTGCAGACACACACAAAACACAATATACACAAATTATTTGGACACCAAGTGTTTGTTGGAATTACCGAGAGAAATTTTGTGTACTCTACCATTGTTTTTTTTTAATTATTATTATTATGAATTTCCTGTGTACCTATTTTTTTGGGGTATCATGTGTTGAAATTATGTTTCTCTTGGATTTTAATTGATTCTTTCACTAAATTTTAATTGATTTACACTTTGTTTGATTTTTTCAATTTTACATTGTGTTATATTACATCCAAGCAAACAGTAAGATGGTACTTAAGGAAGAGAAAACAATGTTGATGACCTAAGGTGTGTTGATTCTAGATTTTTTGGAGATCTGTTAATGGAGTTTGAAAGCAGCTCCAATAATGTTGGCCTGATTAACTATTGTAATTTTGATCTTCTATAGGCTATAATTGATAGTTTTATTCTTCATTGCTCTGCTTGTTTTCTTCATTGAGTTATGTTGGTGGTCTTTGTTTAATATATTTGGAATTATTGAGTGGTGCTAGAAGAATCTAAACAACAACATTTGGCTAAAGATTTTTTATATTTAAGAAAGTTCGACATATATGGAATCGTGTTTGGTTACCTAGAAATGTTAAATTTCAAAAGTAGGCTCAAGCTCTTGACTTCATATCTTTAACTGTACTTGATTGATTTCCATGATTGTGATTATTGTCCACCACCTTGATTCACTTGCACTTGGATTGTAAGCTGCAAAACTCATTGGATTAAGTGTTATCTCTGAGTATACTTCTCTTAGATGCTTACAGTGATGATAAATGAGTTCATTTGTTGTGGTTGTCTTATAAGTTGCGATAAGCAACTGCATTTGGCGATATTCTTTAATTTTTGATTTTTTGTTGCAATAATAACTAGCAATTGGTGATATCTTATAGGAATTTATGGGATATTTTTTTGGGGAAAATACTATGTAACCCAAATTTACAACCTAAATTTGCATCCAAAATGAAGAGAGACCATTAGATGAGTGGGTCCCATCAATTTTTTTAAATGGGACCCACTGATCCATTGGTCACCTCCATTTGGGATGCAAATTTGGGTTGCAGATTTGAGTTACATAACATTGCTCATTTTTTTGTGTGTTGCATGCATCGTGCTTAACGAAATGTTTTCAGGCACTCTTTATGCCGAAGGTTAGGCTTATCATAGTTTCCAAGCACATGGAAATTTTTTTGAGCACATTGAATTAAAGATTAACCATTTTTTTTTTTTTTTTTGCATTTGGTTAATTTTTCGTCCAATGTTAATTTTCTTATTAATTTGGTGTTTTTGATTTATTTTCTTCAGGAGTTTTTTCTATCGCTCTCTATCTCTTGCACATGCAGCACAAGTGCGAACTAGTTTTTTTTTCAACTAACACTTCCTCGGAGTGTGTATTATTTTAGGCATTCTCAATGTTAGGTTTTATGCGTTTTGGATATGATAACGTGTTTGTACATTTCTTTCAATGAAAAGAATTCGCACTTTAAACAATAACACAAGGTATTTTTAACGATTTTGTAACACTATTTTTTGGCTAGATAAGAATTTACTTGCTTTCAACGATTATTAAATTTGTAGCTTTCGATTTTTAGTTGTTCGGTGGAATTTTGATTCTATTAATGGGATCCTAGGATTCGGGATAAGAAGCGTGATGATAGGTAAATTTAGACAACATTGAACTTTGTTTATTTGGATGGAAAGGGTGAACATGTAAATTTGAAGAAGCACAATAAATTATTATGGCTTAAACCATATATGTTCAATGCTCCTGATACATATCTTCTCTCTCTAAAAGTAATTAGTTGCTATTCAGCTTTACTAGGGATGGAGAATGTTGCTTCTGATATGGTTACTCTTTGATATGGTTACTCTTTTCATTTCAAACTGCCATCTTTGATATGGTTACTCTAAAAGCAATCAGTTACATATGGTTACTCTTTGATATAGCAATCAGTTACATATGGTTACTCTTTGATATAGCAATCAGTTACATATGTTGCATTTAGATTTGTTCTTAATTGTGACTTTAAAAATCTAAGGGTCGATTAGTAGCCTTTTAGACTTTAAATTGCGCATACTGGTTGAAATTTTTATGGGATTCTATTTTTAGAGGAATCATGGGGCAATTGTTACAGGATTTATGGGGCAATTGTACATACTGGCATTGAATACTGATTCAAGTCTAATATTTACATTTGTCAGAGGTAATATTGATTATTTTATTGTGAAAGTGTGATATTTATGTTGATTTACTTGAAGATTAAAGCTATGTGAATAAAAGATGAGTTGTGTTGTTTTGCAGGTTAATAGTGCAAAATTGGAGTGAAGTTATGAGAGGAAATAAAGCATAGCACGGGACAGATCACACTGGAACACGCGTCAGGCCGGAGGAAGTGTACGCGTCCGGACGCGATTGGCAGAAAGTTGATAAACGGAGGAAGGACCATTCTGAAAGTTGCGTCTGGACGTTTGAGAGAGGTGCGTCTGGACGCGTGTCAAGCTTCTGCTGCCGAATTTGGAATCCTAATGAGATGCAATCTCTTTCGAATGTAATTTATAAATACGAACATAGGACCTTGTAAAAGAAGGAGTTTTTAGTCTGTTTCTATATCCTTTTACCATGTCTGGCTAGAAGGCTAAGCTAGGGCTAAGGGAAAACCTCTCGACGGAGTACGGTATTTTTATTGACTCTTGTACTTAAGGATTTATGTTATTGTGTTAATTTAATCCCTAATCTTTTAGCAAAGTGTTTATGCTGTATAAACTCTTGAGTTGTTGTGCCACGTACATCGATTGCTTGATTTTCCCTGCGTGTAAATCACTGGTTATTCCATGCTGGAGGGATTAACATTATTTCATAAAATAATATGATTGAATGATTATTCAGGTTCCTGGTAGTCTTTTGATTATAACCTTTGGATTTATCACTTGATTTGTTAATCGGATTAACTGACAGTTAATTCTTCTTTCAAGTCAAGCTTTGAGTCTTTAACTATTATTGTATGAAGTTGAGAGGGAGTACCTGATGCTCTAGTATTTTTTTTATTACTGTTTTAATTACCAAAATCACTTTTCTCCAATCAACAATTTTCCAAACAAATCTTTTTCCTTTCAAATTACTTTTATTGTTCGTGTGATTGTTTCTTGTTACAATTCCTCGTGGGATCGACCTCGGACTTCCGAGATTATATTACTCTGCTCAACCTGCGCTTGGGTTTACACTTTTAAAGGTGAAGCAAATACAGTTCCACTTATATTTTATAGTATTTTAAATGCTCTTCAAGTACTTTTCTTTATTGTGTTGTCTTTGTTATGTTGATTACTACATTGCTTTTGCATGGCGAGTTCATTTTTTTGATACTTAGTTGTTAGTTTAGTTTGTTGCTTAAGGTTTAGTTTTTTTTATACAAACGTTTATTCATTGCATTGACTTTTATTGGTATAGAAGCATAGTTTATGACCTAATACAAATATAAATTACTTGCTGTGAATTATGTAGAATATTTTTTTCTTTGAACTGAAATTACGACTTATTTGGTTGAAATTGGGAATGATTTAATATCAATTGAATTTTTTTTGCTTCAACTTAGATTACAACTTTTAAATTGGGAATGATTTATATCAATTGCATTTGAGATTATTGCGACTTCAACTTAGATTACGACTTCAACTTAGATTACGACTTATTTTTTTTGCTTCAACTTTTCTTTATTAACGAACACACAATTTGACATCTATAATATAAAATAGGGCGGCTTCAACATCCAACGGTTTCAAATCATTTCATCCAACGGCTACCAACCTTTCTTTAATTTCCCCCCAAACTCATCCCCTCTCACTCAAAATATTTTTCAAAATCAGACCTTGGTCAGCTCATAGTTTGAATTTTATCCTACTCATATTTTCCCCCCCAAAACCATCCCGTCCAACCCAACCCAACCCAAACCAACCCAGAGGAACGGCTCCCTGCAACCCTTATGTCCTCTCTCTTCTCTCTCAGGTGAGTCACTTCCCCAAATCCCCGGACAAGCAACGGCTCCATGGCAACACACATGCGGCGAGTCACTTCCCCAAATCCCCTCTTTCCTCCATCCCTACTGACGCCGCCAACAGAGACGTCACCAGCAACGACGACACCCCTTTGTCCATCTCCCTTTGTCCAGGTATCTCTCTCCCTTTGTGCAGGTATCTCTCTCTCTCTCTCTCTGTCCCCCTATTTCTTTTCCATCTTCGGTTACTAGCATGACCACACCCCTTCCCCACAGCTCCAATCAATGGCACATGAAGTGTTTGTTAAAATGCCATAGAGAAATATTTAGAAATTTACCATTTATTATTTCCTCATGATTCAAGTTATTTTCTGGAACGATTGCGTCAGCTAGATAAACTTCTTTGTCAAAGTGTTGGTTTGTATGCATCTCACTTCATTTTCATATTATTCAGTGTTCGTATTCTTAACCTGTATTTCGTGTGTCTTCTAATAGGTCTACAAAATCTTGCAGCATGTCGAGTCATATCAGAAGGAAAATAAGCTTAATCCATTGCCCATTATATTGTGCGGGTAAGTTCTGAGTAATTGTATTTTGTAAAACCAGGGTAAATTTGAACTTTTGTGAAAAAGGGCAAAATGGTAATTTGCCACTACGGTGCAGGTTGCGAACCTGAATTTTTCTAGAGCTCGGATGACGAAACGGATCTCACCATTGGATTTGTCTCGTGAAATCTAGTTACCCTGTCAAATTTCGTTGAATTCCGAGTTAGTCGAATTTTTCACATTTTACGAGGTGGTCGGGCCTCGGGAGACCCAAAAACGAATTTCTGAATAAAATTCTAAATTTTGGAATATAAATGATGGTAAGTTAAAATAAAAATATTTTGAACTTGAACCGGAGCGAAATTTAATTGTTTCGGGGCTAAAACGGATCCGGGAAAGAAGGGTCGTGTGGCGCATTGTGGACCAAGTATTTAAATGATATAAATAGGGGAGAAAATTAGATTTCTCCCCATTTTGCTTCAGCCGTTCAACGTGAGAAAGAAGAGAGGGAAAGAGCTAGGTTCTTCACACCTTCTCTCTACGATCTACGAAGATTGAGAGCTCAAATCAACTCGAGCCAAGAGGGAAATTTGTTCTCCTCTCCAAGGGCTACAAAATCATACCAAGGAGGTCTGGTTTGGGTGAAATTCCAAGGACGGGATTTTTGGAAGCTAGGGCTTTGGGCTAGAATCGGGTCTTGGAGGCTTCCTACGGTTGTTCCTTACGCTTCAAGAGGTAGGGTTCCCTCCTACTAAGGTTTATTCCAAGCCTAGTATGTTTTGTGAAATGGGTAGGTCGATAGATTATATATATCACTTGCCTATTGTTGTAAATTGGGTGAAATGAGTATTGAAATGGGTAAAGACAAATCCTAGCTTGGATTGTTAATTAGAAATTGCTAAATGTGATTTCTAGAATTGGATATGTGAAATAGATCCAATGTGATTCTTGTGTTATATGAATTTGTTGGCATGTTATGTGTTTACATTATGCCTTGATGAATATGGGGTGTTGGTAGCATGATTGTGTGATAACACGCTTGGAAATTGAGTTGTGTAAAAGGTTGATATATATACATGTTTGCGATATATTAACTTTGTAAAGAATTATGGGAATTATATGCTTATGATATAATTTTGCCATGAAATATGTTAATTGTGTTGAAAATGTTCATATGTCATTCATAGCATATCGAACACTGTATCATTGTTGAAATGAGGCATTACACTGCATTATGCACGAGAACATCGCATATATGGGTGTGTGTGCATGGTTGTTGTCAACACCACACCTGGTGGATGACGGGTGGGCTCGTGTAAGCTTGGTCGAAGACCTAGCCAAGTCTCACGGTTTGCATGGTTGAGAGGGTTGGGGTAGCAAGAAGGGCTAGAAGATCCCTCGGGTGCAAGACCCGGTGATTAGGATACACACTCCTTTGGCTCGGCCCATGAAGTGTGTAGGTGTAGGTGGAACCTTCGGTGGAAGTCCGTAAATTCCGTGTAGGTTGGGTGACCTTTGGTGTGAGTCCATGAACATCCACCCCTACAAAGACCCTAGATTGGAAAATGTCATCTGATGTGATCATAGATGACGGATTCATACACATTGACACTTGCATGTGCTGAGGAGCTGGGAAGAGCTCGGGATGATGTTCGTGAGTGAGTCTCATCTCATTTCATGGTATGGCATGGTAGATTCCAACATGGAATGCATATTCTAAATTGGAATGTTGAAAATTGTTGGTTTGTTGGCATGTGAACATTTCATATGCATATAAGTTGGGGAGTAGCCTCTTTAGGAGATACCCTATTGAGCATGGCTCACCCTTCGTGGGAAAAACATTTCAGGTGCGGAATATACGCCGGTGGATGGCTCCCAATTCGAGCCCCGTGGATGAAGGAAGTCGGAATGTGGCTTTGTTTGAGTTTTTGTAAAACATTTATGAAAACTTAGATTTTGGCATGTAAAATTATGGAATTAAATGTAATAGAGTTGCTATTAACCTTGTATATTATGAAAATTTTCATTATGCATGTGTTGGATGAGTTTGGTAAGGTTTGGAAATGGAAAACAGGTGAAATAGGCAAAACTGGTTAGAGAGTACCGGTACAGTGTACCAGTACGCTGCTGTCCCGAAGGCAAAGCGTACTGGTACTCTCGGAATAGCGTACCGGTACACTCGAAACCAGTGAGAAAACAGTACCGGTACACTCTTCAAAAACTTCAAATTTTAAAACTGTTTTGCCTTGTTTTCGGCCTATGTTTCCCTTCCTTTAAATGTTACAAATGGACAATAATGGACTACCAATGGTGGTACGTTAGACCTCGGATGGGTCATCTGAATAAAAGTAAATATACTCCTTTTTTTTCTCTTTTATAATACTGGTTAACGGTATGCTATTGATGTGGTGTCAGGTTGTGTGACAATCATGGATATTTCCGCAGGTTGATGGGTTATCAACGATGAATAAAGGACCCCCGAAAATTGGGGCGTCACAGCTTGGTATCAGAGCATAGGTATGCGATTTACCTAGGGCTTGATGGGGTATGGGTCTAGACCATCGCATTCATTGTGCATTACATGTTATGTGTTTAAATTGCTACATGTTATGTGGTATATGTTGTGTAAATTATATGCATGGTACAATGTGTATGAGAATGGACACACTAGGGTTAGAGAACTTAACCTTGGGAGTGGGAAAGTAAATGAACGGGGAAGTTCAAAGCGTAGGTGTCTACTAGTGGTGGCATACGCACTACTAGTGAGACAATGGAAAAATTTTATAACGTCTCAACTTGATCCCTATCTCGGGACACTAAGTTAGTGTGCCATTGCCACTTGACATGTGTGTAGATGGCAAGTGGAAGAAGAGGACGTCGAGGCTGTGGGCGGAACAATAATCAACCACCACCGGTCTTCGACCAATAAGCGTTTATAGAAACCATGGGCATGATGGCGGCTACTGTTGCACAAGCAAGTGCAAATGCCGGACATGGAGGCACGAGTAACCTCCAACAGTTTAAAGCACACAAACCTCCAGTTTTCATGGGAGGGGCGGATCCGATGGTGGCCGACCATTGGTTCCGGCAAATCAATAAGATCTTAGGGGCAATGGAGGTCACCTCAGATGCCACTAAGATAAGACTAGTTACGTTCCAGCTAGAGGGAGATGCCCAATTGTGGTGGGATTGGGTGACGGCCTCAAAGAACTTAGAGACCATGACATGGGGAGAGTTTCGGGAGCTCTTCATGGGTAAATATTTCCCAACGGCCGTTCGACATGCAAATGCCCAGAAATTCCTAGATTTGAAGCAAGGGACAATGACGGTGATGGAGTATGTGGCTAAGTTCACCGAATTAGCCTGCTTTGCCGATGATTACGTGGCCACAGACATGGCCAAGGTAAGAAGGTTTGAGGATGGTTTGAAACTATCCATCCGGGGAAAGATTGTTGGCCTCCGCCTGCAAGACTTGGATTCAATGGTCGAGACAGCTATGGCCATTGAGAGAGAGGTTGATGAGGCACGAAGCATCCGGGAGGCGGGTGCTAAGGATAAGAAGAAGGAGGGTCAATCCTCTTCTTCTAGTTCGAGGAAGAAGTAGAGGACTTCTGCTCCACAAGGACAACAGGGATAGGGCCGTGGCTATCAAGGCCAAGGTCAAGGTCGATCCTCCCAAGTCGGGGGAAACTTCAGGACAACATATCAGGCAGGTCAGAAGACTTGCTATCATTGCCATCAGCCGGGTCATGTGAAGCGGGATTGTCCTCAGAGGCAGGGATCCCAGAGCTATGGGACGTCCCAGTCCCAGTCATCAGTGGGATAGCCACATACATACTTTGCTCCTCCTTACCCCACCATGGACCAGGGAAGTCAGTATCAATTCCAGGGCACTACTCAGGCCCCTACCACTTTCCGAGCAGGGACTCCGCAGTCAGGCTAGGGCATGGGTCGAGGCCGAGGACAGGGCATGTAGGCCGGGACTTCGGGGACCCAGGGGCGTGTCTATGCCATTACACCACAAGCTGAGCCAGTGGATCAGTCAGTCATTCAGGGTACATTTCTACTCTCTCGCTTATGGACTAGGGTGTTATTTGACTCTAGTGCATCGCATTCATTCATTTCTGCATCATGTGTGAGGGATTTGGGCTTAGAGGTTGATACCTTGGAAGAGCCGTTGTATGTGAATTCAACTCTAGGAGCTAGGGTGTGTGTTAACCGGATATGTCGAGGTTGTGAGTTAGAGATCTCGGGGATTCTACTCACCGTGGACCTTAGGGTCATGGACATGTCGGAGTTCGATGTCATCCTAAGGATGGACTGGTTGGCGGCACATCGGGTCGTCATTGATTATGATCGGAAGAGGGTCACTGCCTATACACCAGACGGTGTTTGTTTTAAATTTCAGGGGGAAAAGCACGATGCCTTGCCCCAAGCCTTGTATGATTCACGATGGCATGGGCAGTTGATGAGTTGGCTTGCGAGCCTTACCCTGGAGAACGAGGTGAGACAAGAGTTGGGTCTACCTCGGGTGGTGTGTGAGTATGATGACGTTTTTTCGGACGAGCTACCGGAATTACCTCCCCATAGGGATGTGGACTTTAGCATTGAGTTGCATCCAGGTACTTCGCCCATTTCTATGACTCCGCATAGGATGGCACCAGCTGAGTTGCAAGAACTCAAGGTCCAATTGCAAGAATTGTTGGACAAGGGCTTTATCAGACCGAGCACTTCACCTTGGGGCGCTCCAGTATTGTTTGCAAAGAAGAAGGACAAGACCCTTCGGTTGTGTATAGACTACCGACAGTTGAATAGGGTCACCATCAAGAATAGGTACCCTTTGCCGATGATTGATGATCTGTTTGATCAGCTGAGGGGAGCGCGGGTCTACTCCAAGATAGATCTCCGCACGGGCTACCATCAGTTGAGGATCAGGGAGGTTGACATCCCTAAGACGGCGTTCAGAACGCGGTACGGGCATTTCGAGTTCACAGTGATGCCATTTGGATTGACGAATGCCCCGACGGCATTCATGGATCTCATGCATAGGGTGTTCCAACCCTATTTAGATCAGTTTGTCGTAGTGTTTGTTGACGACATTCTAATCTACTCCAATTCTGAGGAGGAGCATGAGGGTCACTTAAGGATTGTTCTTCAGACCTTGAGGGACCACCAGTTGTACGCCAAGTTCAGCAAGTGTGAATTTTGGCTTACAGAAGTGAAATTTTTGGGACACATGGTGTTGGCTTTGGGTGTATCTGTGGACCCGAAAAAGGTAGAGGCGGTAATGAATTAGGAGAGGCCGAAGTCATTCTTTGAGATACGTAGTTTCTTGGGATTGGCGGGGTATTACAGGAGGTTCATCGAAGACTTCTCCCGATTAGTTGCTCCTATGACTAGATTGACCCGGAAGGAGGTCAAGTTTGATTGAAATGACTCATGTGAGAAGACATTCCAAGAGTTAAAAAGGAGGCTTATTTCAGCTCCTATTTTGATAGTCCTAGAAAGGGGACAGAGGTACACAGTGTATTGTGATGCCTCTAAGGACGGACTTGGATGCGTTTTGATGTAGTTCGGGAGGGTGGTGGCTTATGATTCTCGACAATTAAAGAACCACGAGCAGAATTACCCCACGCACGACATGGAGTTGGCGGCCATTGTCTTTGCCTTGAAGGCTTGGCGCCACTATTTATATGGTGAGCAATTTGAGGTGTTCTCAGACCATAAGAGTCTGAAATACATCTTCACTCAGCGGGACCTCAACATGAGGCAGCGTAGGTGGATGGAGTACCTAGAGGACTATGACTTCACCTTGCATTACCATCCCGGTAAGGCAAATGTGGTGGCTGATGCACTTAGCCGGAAGTCACGGGGAATCTTGGCTAGTGTAGCTTCCCGGGAGTGGCGGATGCTTGAGACCTTGGGCCAATTTGGGCTGCATTATCGGGGTCAGACTCAGGGTGTTTTAGGAAGCTTGGTGGCTACACCTTCCCTACTGAGCAGGGTGATTGGCTCACAGGGGCAGGATCCAGAGTTATCATCCATCAGGGACCGAGTGCAGACGGGTACCGATGACGAGGGCTGGGCCATTCACTCAGATGGTAGTCTTCGATTTAGGGGAATGGTTGTGGTTCCCCAGTCAGCGGATCTGAGAGAGGAGATCCTCAGGGAGTTCCATTGCTCCCGTTTTGTTGTGCATCTAGGCGGCACGAAGATGTATCATGATCTTCGTTGCCAGTATTATTGGGGTGGGATGAAGAGGCAGATTGGCGACTTTGTCAGTAGATGCCTCACGTGTCAACAGGTTAAGGCGGAGCACCAGAAACCAGTAGGTTTGCTCCAGCCGTTGGAAGTGGCTGCGTGGAAGTGGGAGCATGTCACGATGGATTTTGTGACCTACTTGCCAGGGACATCGCGGGGACATGACGCGGTGTGGGTGATAGTGGACCGGCTTACGAAGTCGGCACACTTTTTGGCAGTGCGGATGACCTTCACACTGGAGGAATTCTGTCAATTGTATATACGAGAGATAGTTCGGTTGCATGGGGTACCCGTATCTATAGTATCGGATCGGGATCCTAGGTTCATGACCCATTTTTGGGAGAGTTTCCAACGGGCCCTGGGGACGCAATTGATGATGAGCACAACCTTTCATCCCCAGACAGACGGTCAGTCGGAGAGGACCAAACAATTTGACCTTTTTGATTGGTTGATGAAAACTTTTGACCTTTTTTATTTCACTAAAGTCATGTCATTAAAAATGACCAAACAATTTTCAGCTTAATGCATGTTTATACTCATTGTTTGATTATTTCGTGATATAGGGCGAGTTTAGACTTTAGTACGTGTCCGAGTTCAGTGCTTGATTATTTCGCGTTCAAATTCAATGTTCGATTTTTTTTAGTTGCACCGTGCCTTCAGGCACAGGTTATCCCTAGTGTTATACATAATCTATGCAAAACACACTTAATTTCACATAGGTATTAAATGTAAACCCCCACATTCGTATCTTTATATAGTAATATAATTATGTTTTGAAATACTAATATATGTGATGATGTATGCATGAACTATGTAGATTGTAAGAGTAGAAATAAAAATATTAGACGAGGTAATAGGGTATGTATTGGAAGCTAGGAAGTATTTCGGAGTGAAAGCACACTTTAGAGAAAATTTGGATAGAAGAATTTTAGACACTGTCTTAGTGTTTGAATCATAACTT
Source organism: Ilex aquifolium (assembly GCA_951799425.1). Classification (NCBI taxonomy): domain Eukaryota; kingdom Viridiplantae; phylum Streptophyta; class Magnoliopsida; order Aquifoliales; family Aquifoliaceae; genus Ilex; species Ilex aquifolium. The sequence goes on along the minus strand of OX637404.1, from coordinate 6,466,204 downwards.
TTTATCCTGATGTCCATTTGATCTGAAATTTTTACAGTAGATAGTATACTTCTAGGGCTACAAAAATGTATTTCACGAAAAATTTCCAAATCAATCTCTAAATAGGCCAAAACTTCACTGGAAGTTTCATAAAAAACAGGAATTCCGTTCGAACGTGAAATGACGTTCGAACGTGAATCGACGTTCGAACGTGAATAAACGTTCGAACGAAAGTGCGTTCCAGTACTCTTGTCTGATGGAAAAACAAAAGTACTGGGAACAATGACCGTTCGAACGCCAATGACGTTCGAATGCCAATGACGAATCTGGGTTTCAGAAATCGCGTACAAGAGACCATTTCTCACCCTATAAATACATAAGGACCCCTCTCTTTGCATCATTTCAACATTTCTAACCCTAGGAAGACTTAGAGAGGACGAAAGAAGGGGAAAACACAAGAATCAAGGGAGGATTTACACATTGAAGAGGATCAAAACTTCAAGTTTTTCAAGAACACTAAGGAAGAAGAAGGTAGGGGTTTCTCTCACTCTTGTTCATTGAGGCTAGAACATACATATATGTACATTCTTTTGACTCTAAATCTTATATACTTGTTATGAAATTTTTGATTCTTGATATTTATGCAAATGTGGTCATGTTTTAAACAATGCTATGGTGGAATCACCATTAAAACTTTTTCTTGGTCTCAAACCCTAGTGCTCAAGGAAAAAGGGTTTTTCTCTTGATTTTTCCTTGATTCTTTAATTCAAAAACTTTAGTGCTTGAAATTGAACCACAAAATGATATTTATGAGGATCTCTTGTATATTTTCTCACATTGTCTCTATTGTGCTACTTTATGAGAAAATTGGGGATTTTGGGATATGCTTGAAAAATGAGAAATTGTGGATTTTGTATTTATTTGGAATTGTTGGTGAATTGAGAATATTTTGGTTTCCTCATTTGTATGGTTGTTGTGATGGACTTGGATTACCATCGAGAGATGCCGTAGAGTGTTAGAGGTTAGTCTATCCCAGTGGGAGTGAGATGGTTTCCTAACATTTGTAGTGGATTGTCATTTGGTAATGCGACCACTATCGTTCACGAGAGTTCGAACAAGGGATGATATACTTTTCCTGGGAAGGGACTCGTCACTGCCATTGGGATGGTAGACGCCCTTTCCTAAACTGTTTGTGATTGTGATGGTGATTGGTGGACTAGGTATAACGTTGGGTAAATTCATGAGAAGCAATCAACATACATGGTACGGGGATGAACCAATATACATGGGATGATGGGTTGGATCGTCTTGGCCGGTGCATTGGTATGGGACAATGCATCGAAAAACGCCCTTCCTAAATGGCTTAAAGTTGGAAATGGTATATTTTTTTTTATGAAATTTACATTAACCTTTCACTTGATTATTGTTACGGTTTAAACTTGAGATCTTTTTAAAATGTCTTGTTTTTCCTTCAAAATTGATATATGTTATTTACGAAATGAGACCGACCGGTTCTTATCTGTTTTCCAAACCTTGTTCGAGTTTGGGAGGATTTTTCTACAGAGCTTCGTGCTCACCCCTACAGCTAAATATTTTACAGATTATGGACCGGAGGAGGAACTCGGTGCTCACAAGCCGGGCCATGGAGAAGCTTCACTAGAGGGATACTTGGATCCCGAGTGGGACATCTAGAGATGTCGTTTACTTGTGTTCTAGACTAGAATATTCTTTTGAAACACTGTGTAGTCTAGATTTCTTTTGGAATTTCCGCTGCGCTATAATAGTTAATTCTTTTTGGGAATGTAAAGGCCAAAGATGACATATTCTTTTGGGATAATGATGTAAATGTGATGAATGATTTTTATGAATTCTTATTTATGGATGGTTTATCTTAGTGCTCTCATGAGGTAATTGGTTATAGTATGTAATGCCGTCCAGGGTGGTATTTGGGGCGTTACATTAAATCAAACACCTTCAAGGTACCAAATCATGTAATCACATAAAGTGCCCAATTTCATCAAAAGTCTCAAGAAATCACAATAAGTAATTTTCACATACCCAATTTAAGATAGAATTTATTCTACCAATTTTTAATACTCATTTCATCAATTTACAACAATAGGCAACTGTTAAATGTATCTAACAACCTACCCATTTCATATAATCACCCTAGGTTGGAACTAAACCTAATTAGAATGAAAATCCTACCTCTAGAAGCGTAAAATAGCCATAGGAAGCTTCAAGGACCCGAAACAAGCTCTAATCCAAGCTTTCCTCAAAATCTCATTTTTGAAACTTCGATGAAATCCGTCTTTTTTTGATATGGTCACGTAGCCCACGACGAGGAGATCGACTTTTGTTCTTGGCTCGTGTTGATTCGAGCGACGGGAAGGTGTAGATCATAGAGAAAAGTTTGGAAATCTCTCTTTTTCCCTCTCCAACATGAAGACCTAGCTGAAAATGGGGAGAAAATCATATTTTCTCCCCTATTTATACCCGTTAAATGTTTGGTCCACATTTCGCCACACGTTCTCATTTTCTGGCTTCGATATTGACCCCAATCGATTAAATTTCGTCTCGATCCAAGTTCAAAATATTTTTATTTCAAATTGCTTTAAATTATTATCCAATTTTCAAAATTTCATTCCCGAGTTTGTTTATGAGGTCACCCGACACCCGATCGCTTCGTAAAACTCGAAAATCCGACTGTCTCGGAATTCAATGAAACTTGACTGGGTAACTAGACTTCGTGAGACGAATCCAATGGTGAGGTTCGTTTTGTCATCCGAGCTCTAGAAAAATACGGGTTTTCAACCCGCACCGAAGTGGTAAATTACCATTTTGCCCTTTTTCCCAAAAATTCAAATTTACTCGGGTTTTATACTCACCAACACCATTGCTGCCGCCAGCATTACCATTGTGACCCGTCACCACCACCATCACTACCATTACCATTGCTGCCACCACCATCACCGTCGTCACCACCATTGTGTCGCCACCACCACTACTACTATTATGTCACTGCCACCACCACTATTGTGCCACCGCTACCACCACCACCATTGTGCCACCGCTACCACCACCACCATTGTGCCACAACCACCATAACTGCCACTATCATTGCCACCACCACCATTGCCACCATAGTCACTACCATTGTGTCGCTGCCTCCACCACTGTAGTGTTGCCACTACCACCACCATCACCACTACCATCGCTGTCGCTATCGCTACCATTGTGCCACCACCACCATTACTACCATTGTCGCCACCACCTCCACCACCATCACCACATTAGCGAAGTTAGAGTACATGAGTAGACTGCTTTCTTATTGAAAATTTTATTTTATAAAATGACTTTCTCTCCCCTATTGTGGGAAGTTTATCACCACCATTGTGTTGTTGTCACAACCACTACCATTATGTCACGCCACCACCACCATTGTGCCACCGCTACCACCACTACCACTATTGTGCCACCGCGACCACCACCGCGACCACTGCCACTACCATTGTGTCGCCGCCACCACCACAGTGTTGTTGCCACCACCACAGTGTTGTTGCCACCACCACTATCACCATCACAATCATTGTCGCCACCACTATCATTGTGCCACAGCCACTACCATTATCACCATCACAATCATTGTCGCCACCACTATCATTGTGCCACTGCCACCACTGCCACCATTATGTTACCACCACCACCACTACCTCCATCGTCGTCGCCACCACTACCACCACCATTGGGATGGTAGTGATAGGAATAAGACAGTTGCGAAAAAATGGTTAAAGAGAAGGACAAAATTAGAATAATAATAATTTTCAGACTTCAGCTCCTCATATTTGTCAAACAGTTTGATTAAATTCAAAACTTAAATTTCAATTGATAACAAACAGTCTGCGAATTAAAAAATTCAGCATTCAATACTTAAAATTCAGTATTCATTTTTCAGTGTTCAGCTGTCAGTTTTATCAACCACCACCTAAGTTGAACTCTTATAAAGATTAAATTGATGTCTTATCTTCAAATCTTTCTATCTTAATCTTGACTCTTCAATTCTTATCAACTATGATTCGTCCTCTAGTATTTATTTCACTTGCCTTATCCATTATTACTTTAAATCAATCAAATTACCTACAAAATAAATCAAATAACTAGAAAAAATATCAAACTAGAAAATCTAGGAATCTAACACATATTAATCACAAATAATATGCAATTAACCAATCACTAAATATAGTAAAATAGCACTTTTGATGGTTAATCTATTGGTGAGAGAATCTGTTTCCAAGATCCCCATTACCGTGATCTATATAAGAGATAGTTTGCTTCATTTCCAATTATGGTGGAACATGGTGTGAACTTTATTGGGGTAAGTAATACTATTATCCTTGTGAATTTTGAGTCAAAAGGATGGATTGAGATATTTGTGGCCCCTGAGCCAGCGAATGAGACTAGAGTTAGAGATTTTTACGCACACGTTATGAACACTATAGTTGATATAGAGCATTTCATGTCTTATGTTCGATGTGTGTTTTCAATATCCTCCATTGACTTGATTGCCACTACTTGAACTTTAAATGCATACACCCAAGTGCAGGTGGTTCAGAAGTAATAAATTTCAATAAAGTCTGAGGTTGTACTACATGGATCAAAAGAAATTCATGAAAGGAATAAAGGAAGAATAAGTAAAAATTGAATTAACAATTGGAATTGGTTTGAAGAATAATTAAAGGGTAAATATTAATTGGAAAATATTACCCTTTAGCTTCAGGATCTGGATCATACTCCTGTTTATTGAATAATTAGTATTATGCAATTTATAATAACTTCATTGATTTCTAACGTCAGTGCAATCAACCAAAAAATATAACTTTGAAAACAATTAGTTTGATTGATTTGAAAATAAGAATTGAAGAAATATTTTTATAAAATTGGCAAGGAATTATAAATATTGACTATACCAAGAATTCAATCTTGTAAATAGGCAATCAAACAATTATACGAAGTATAAAAATTTGCCAAAAGACATTCAATCTTGAGAAAATAAATATTTGGCCTTAATTAAGAAAATAATTGCACAAACATAGCATCCGAATAAACCATAAAAGACCCATATCCTAGGCTAAAGAGTACAAAGGAATTTACTCACTAGACATGGTAGATCTTAAAAAGTTTGAAAAATAATTTGGAAACAGCTAAGAGAGGGGATTCAAGATGCCTCTCAATAAAAGAGAAGTCATATGTATATATATACATACCAAAGGGTCTATGTTAGGTTTTTAGAGGAAGTACTTGCTAAAAAGGAGTCCTTAGGTCAAAATTCGTGCATCAGGATTGAAAAGGCATATTCGGATGGTCAACCAGCATTTGGACAGTTCAAACTCTCCAGAACTGATCACATATGGACAGTCAACGCCTTATCGTTAGACATTGTGAGTTAAATCAAGTCTTCAGTCGTTGCGTCCGGACGGAGAACTGGTGTCCGGGCGATACTACTTTTCGGGCAATACTCCATTTTCCTCATTTTGCGTACTAAAGTATGGATGGGTTGGGAATGCCAATAAACGTCTAAAGAACTTCGGATCTCTGTCCAATGGTCCAAATTACTCATCAAATCATTCTCAATTCATCTTTGATCCTTTCTCAAGGCTTGATCCACTTTAATTGCTCAATAATACTCCTAAATCAACCAACTTACCTACAAAATGAGACAAAATGTTAAAAGAAGAATCAAACAAGAAAATCAAGGAATACAACACGTCTAAGCTTAACTAATATGTAATTAACCATCAAAAGATTGATGGTAAATCACACCCCAACATTTATATTACTAATCCCTAGTAATACATGGATCCCAAAAATGAAAAAAAAAAAAAAAACCTAATAAAATATACCACAAATCTACTTTCATCGGACACACGCTTGAATTTAGCCCATGCAGCAAGTCTTTAAATCCCTAGGTTACCCCTAGTGTATGAGTTATAGTCTCGTAAAGATTTCTTGTGAAGATATCTACAAACTTCATTTAATTTATTAATAACCTGAATCAGACATATAAATTTAACCAAACATTAAACCAGGAAAATATCTAATTGTAACTCAAATAAGCTTATACCAAGTCACATTATAGAACTAAAGGCTATATAATAGTATTCAAATATTGGATTTCCATTCAAAACTCTTGTGTGATGTGAAATAACTATGCAAGTTCAGAATTTAAGTCAACAATACCACACCCCTTTAACTATCAATGATTAGCTTTGATGGAATCCTAACCAAGATATACACTCAACAACAAATTTACTCTGATTATAGTAACTATGCACGCTTCGTAGTACTGTTTGTGAGCAGAATTAATGAAAATTAAAATAATAGGTATCTCACATACATTCATATCAAATAACCACTATTTCAATTAAAGAACTTGGTATAATCTCATAAAAGGAAATCAATAATATAGACTGCAAAATAATCACCAATCTCCTTCTCATTCACATATACCAATTCTTGAGATCAAATAGGTCTTTCTATGGTTGTAATTGTAAGACCCCATATTAGAATTAAATAAGAATAATATCATCTTAATATTTCTCCTAGGATGAATTAAAGGATGGTAGAAACCTCGAATCATTGTTGAAAGATTGATCGTAAAATTTGAGTTTCGGGTGAATTGACTTTCGGATCAAACTTAGTTTTGAAGGTGTTTAAGCTTGGGAAGGGCGACTAGGTGAGTTTCTAAATGTTTTTAGGTCAACATAAGGCCACTTGAATCTGAAAGGTCAAGAAACCTTGGGAGACGTAATATGAGGTGCATTAGAAGTAGGAAATATTCCGGAGTTAAAATTCATTTTCAAGAAAATTCGGTAGGAAGAAATTAGATACTATTTTAGTATTTTGCTTATAACTCTTTATTCCAATGTCTGATTGGACTGAAATTTGGATAGTAGAAAACAAACTTCAAGATCTACAAAAATGTATTTAATGAAATCTTTTTGAATGAGCTTCTAAATAGATTAAAATCGAGCTAGAAGTCAGAGGTATACAGGCACACCAGTTCGAAAGGAATTAGACACGCGTCTGGATGCATTTGGCAGAAAGTTGGGTGAAAAGACACGCGTCCGGATGCCCCGAACAGAGGGTCGCACGTCCTTGACCTATTTTGGGTGGTCTCTTCAATTTTTACATTATAAATACCAAGTGAACGACCCTTAAGTTTAGTTTCGTCAGTTTTTCATCGTAGAAAACCCTCGAGGGTGAGAAGAAAGGAGAGAAAGCAACACTTGAAGGGATTTTTGCATAGAAGATGGATAGAAGACGCTAGGGTTTGCATCACAAACTATGGAATCGTGGTAGGGGATTCTTCTCAAGTTCTTTCATTGAGACTTGAGGTGTTATTTATGTATGTTTTGAAACTTATTGACTATTATATGTTAAATAACTGTTCGTTCTTGATTCTTTTTCGAGTAACATGTGGTTTTCAGCTAGATACATGTCTTGCGTTCCAGAAATATTGTTCTTGAATTTTCAAAACCCTAGTTTTTCCTAAACACATGTTTTATTGTGAAAGACCTATTGATTATTCAATTCTAAAATTCCAATTATTGATTAAATTTGGTTTTTAATCAACTACTTGTTCTTGTTCCAAGAAGCTATGATTTTTGGCAAAACCCTATAATTTGCATAACAAAATTGTGAGGCTTCTTGTTATGGTCTCTTGCATATTTTATTCCTTTATTATTATAGTTTATTAGGAACTGTGAACTTGTAATACCTAAATTGGGTGTGACAGACTTGAATTGTAACGCCCCAAAATTCACCCTGGAAGGCATTACTATCTACAAACCATCCAACCATGAGAGAAATTAAAAATAACCATTAGAACAACCAATCATTCATCCATCTGATAAAGAATAAATACTAAAGTCAATAAAACATTATAATTTCTCCAATTTACAATTCAAAAGTAAATAGTATCTAGCAGCGGAATAATTAAAACTAGTTGACACATTGTTTCAAAGAAATATCTCAAATAAAATAATCTAAACTACAATGAAGCATCTCTAATCCTCCACTCCAGCATCCTCATACAGACCCTCTCCAGTCTTGAGGTCGACCTGCTCATCTAATTCAACATCTTCCTCTGCCAAAATCTGTAAATATGTTGTAGGGGTGAGCAAAACCCTGTAGAAAATCCTCTCAAATCCAAACAAGGTTTTAAAACAATAAAGACAAGGCAAGTCTCTTTTGGAATAACATATATATTGTTTTGAAAGTAAAGCAATGGCAGTTGTAATGATCTCAAGTGGAAATACAATAAATCAACGAAATGAGTAAACATGCCAGAATTAAAACAATCACATAATAGCCCAGTAGCATCATCCTATTTTTTCATGTATATTGGTTGCTTCTCAAGAATCTACAAAACGATTCTACCTCGTTCACACACCATAACCACACAATCTCAATCATTCTCCGCAAGGCCAAATCACAAACCACTTTAGTAAGGGCGTATATCGTCTCCCACGACATTGACGAATCCTTCCCAAGAAAGGTATACCATCCCCCAGCCTCGAATTTACGTGAACAATAGTGGTTGCTCTCACAAACAACAATCCACTACAAATGTTAGACAACCATCTCACCCCCACTGGGATAGACTAACCTCTAACACTCTAAGGCAGGTCTCGAAGGCAATTCAAGTCAGTCACACCCAAACCATACAAGAGATGGAACCAAAACATTCTCAACAACCACAATTTTAACTAGTCACAATTTTCATTAACAATTCAAGTATCACAATTACACAATTCTCAATATACTATAGTAATAAAGGAGTTAAAATATGCCAGAGATCAACTCATGAAAACCTTTGCCATTGCGATATCAAAATTTTAGGGTTTTTCCAAAATATCATAATTTCTTGGAGTAAGAACAATTATTAGATGAAAACATGATTTAATCAAGAATAGAACTTTAAAAATCAAGAATCCATATATTTTTCACAATCAAACATGTATCTAGCAAACTAGGGTTTTGAAAATTCAAGAACAATGTTTCTTGAATGTAAGACATGTATCTCGCAGAAAACCACATGTTACTTGAAAAGAAATCAGGAACGAACAATAGGTTAATCAAAAGAAATCAAGAACGAAAGATTATTTAGCATATAATAATCTAGAATATTTAAAGCATACATAATTATACCCTAAGTCTCAATGAAAGAACTTAAGAAGAATCCCCTACTTTGATTCCATAATTTGTGATGCAAACCCTAGTGTGTTATATCCGTCTTCTATGCAAAAATCCCTTAAAGTATTGCTTTCTCTCCTTTCTTCTCACCCTCTAGGGTTTTCTATGATGAAAAATTGATGAAACTAAGCCTAAGGGTCGTTCCCTTGTTATTTATAATGTAAAAATTGGAGAGAACACCCAAAACAGGCCAAGGACGTGCAACCCTCTACTCAGTGCGTCCGAACGCGTGTCTATTTCGGACGCGTGTGGTAGTGTAACCCCGAATTTCAACTCGATTTTGACCTATTTAGAAGCTGATTCAGAAAATTTTCATGAAATACACTTTTGTAGTCCTTGAAGTCTTGTTTCTACCAAATATCAGCTCAATTGGAGTTAGGAGTAGAAAGTTATGGCTAAAATACTATGACAATGTCAAATTCCTTCCTACCCGAATTCTTTCTAAAATGCGTTTTAACTCTGGAATACTTCCTAACTTCTAATACACCCCATATTACATCTCCAAAGGTTTCTCGACCTTCCCAAGCTTAAACGCCTCTGAAACTTACACTTCACGATCAATTTTTCTCCCAAGTATTTATTCCTACTCTTACAATCTATATGGTTCATTTTTACGTCATTAAATATATAAGAATTACAAAAAAAATTACATCACTATATTAATATAAACATATGGGGGTTTACAATCCACCCCCTTAAAGAAAGTTTTGTCCTCGAAACTTACCTTGTGTAGAGAACAAATGAGGGTACTTCTCTCGCATCTATAACTCTGGTTCCCAGATAGCTTCCTGCACCCCATGATGTTGCCACAAAATCTTCACCAATTGAATTACCTTATTGTGAAGCACCTTCTCCTTGGTATCTAGAATCTTCACTGGTTGTTCTTCATAGGTTGCTCCGTCTTGAATTCAATTCCTTTCATATCCACGACATGCATTGTATCAGATTTGCACTTTCTTAACATTGATACATAGAACACATTGTGTACTCCTGACAACTGAGCTGGTAACCTGAGTTGATACGTCACTTTACCCACAACTTCGATCACTTCAAATGGTCCGGTGTACCTTGGGGCTAACTTCCATTTCTTGCCAACTCTGAACACTCCCTTTTTAGGTGACACCTTAAGAAACACATAGTCTCCCTCTTGGAATTTCAATGGTCTTTTTCTTCTTCTATCCACATAGCTTTTCTGTCTACTCTGAGCCATGAGTAGTCTTTCCCTAATTAGTTGAATTTTCTCAGTAGTCTCCCGAACAATTTCTAGTCCAAATAAGCTACTCTTTCCTGTTTCTAACCAACAAGTCAGGTACCTACATGGTCTTCCATACAATGCTTCGTAAGGAGCGATTCTGATACTTGTCTGATAGCTGTTGTTATAAGCGAATTCCACCAATGGGAGGTGTTCACTTCAACTACCTTTGAGGTCAAGAACACATGCCCTCAACATATCTTCCACAATCTGGATCACTCTCTTTGATTGTCCATCCATCTGAGGATAAAAGGTTATACTGAAATGTAAGTCTGTTCCCAATGCTTTCTGTAAGCTTTGCTAAAATTTAGCCACAAAGTTACTATCTCGATCAGACACAATCGACAATGGTACCCCATGTAAACTCATTATTTCCTGGATGTATAGCTGGCTCAAGGTTACCAAATTTTCTGAGGTCTTAACATGAATAAAATGGGAAGTCTTTGTCAATGTATCAACCACCACCCAAATCGCATTATGTCTCTTGACATTTCTGAGTAACCCTGATATGAAATCCATAGTAACGTGGTTCCTCTTCCACTTAGGAATTGGTAAGGATTGTAATGATCCTCTCGGTCTTTGATGCTCAATCTTTACCAGTTGACACACTACGCACTTTGCAATGTACTTAGTCATGTCTTGTTTCAATCCTTTCCACCAATATTGACGCTTCATGTCTCTATACATCTTATTACTACTAGGATATATGGAGAATTTTGAACAATGGCTCTCCTCTAACACTTCTTTCTTTACTTGGTAATTGTTTGGTACACATAGTCTTCCATGAATTGTAACTCATCATTATATACAGACCAGTTCTCAACAATCTCATTCTTTTCCAATATACCTCGGATAGTTTCCAAATCTCTATCTAATCGTTGTAACTCTACAATCCTTTGTCGGAGAATCGGTTGAGCAACAAGATTAAATAAGCATGGTTGATCCTTCTATTTATCCACTAGTAGGTCAAATTCCTCCAAAACCTCAATCATCTTCCACCTACTAACAGTAAGAACATTGATTTCAACCTGAGACTTTCTGCTAAGTGCATCTGCTACCACATTAGCCTTCCACGGATGGTAGTTGAGTGTGAAATCATAATCTTCCAAGTATTCAATCAACCTTCTTTGCCAAAGATTCAAGTCTTTCTGTGTAAATATATACTTGAGACTCTTGTGATCAGAAAACACTTGAAACTTTTCTCCATACAGGTAACACCTCAATAATTTAAGAGCAAAAACCACGACAACAAGCTCCAAATCGTGAATGGGATAGTTCTGCTCATGAATCTTTAGTTGTCTCGAGCCATAAGCAACTACCTTACCTCCCTACATTAGCAGACATCCCAAACCTCATAAAAAAGCATCTGTGTAAACATCATATCCTTCACCACTATTCGAAATAATAAGAACAGGTGCCATTGTCAACCTTTCCTTCAATGTAAGAAAGGCTAGGTCACACTCTTGAGTTCACAAGAATTTTTCCCCCTTCTTCGTAAGGCGGGTCATTGTCATAGCCAGCTTTGAGAACCCTTCCACCAACCTCCTAAAATAGCCTGCTAAGCCCAGGAAACTACGTATTTATGTTACATTGCTCGGTGGTTCCCACTTCATCACTGCTTCAATCTTTGTGGGGTCAACAGCTACACCTTGTTCCGATACAAAATGGCAAGGAATTTCACTTCCTTCATCCAGAACTCACATTTACTCATCTTAGCGTGCAACTTATGCTCTCTCAATGTCTGTAGCACCACCTGAATATGGTGTTCATGTTTCCTTTGTGTCCGCGAATAGATCATTATGTCATCAATAAACACAATAACAAACTGATCTAGATACGACCAAAATACTCTATGCATCAAATCCATAAATGTTGCGGGAGCATTAGTCATTCGGACGGACATTACAGTATATTCGAAATAACCATACCTTGTACGAAAAGTTGTCTTAGGAATATCCTCATCCTTGATCCTCAATTGGTGGTACCCTGTGCGAAGATCAATCTTGAAGTAATACTTAAAACCCATCAACTGATTGAATAAATCATCAATCCGAGGTAATGGATATTTATTCTTCACTGTCACTCGATTTAACCTCCGGTAGTTCGTGCATAACCGAAGTGTTTCATCATGCTTCTTCACAAAGTGGACGGGGGCTCCCCATGGTGAAGTGCTTAAGCGAACAAACCCAATTACTAATAACTGGTCTAAATGTTTACTTAGCTCCTTTAACTCCAAAGGTGTCATCCAATAAGGTGCAATAGAAATGGGTTCTGTTCCAGGATACAAGTCGATGGTAAACTTAATATCTGTTCAAGGTGGTAAGCTAGACAGCTCATTTGGGAATACATCTGAAAAGTCCGACACGACGGATATCAACTCTCAAGGGGAGTTAACTTGTTTCTCCCCCATTAAGTGTGACACCCCAAATCCGGGGGTCCTTTATTAACCGTTGACAACTCGTCAACCCGCGGAAACATCCGTGGACATCGCTTAACCCGATACCACATCAATAACATCCCTAAACCGAGGTTATAACCCACAATGAAAAATTCGGTTCAACATTCATTTGATCCAACCCCAGTCCAACACACCATGATTCATACCCCATTAGGGTCCAATTTGATCATTTAAAGGAAGGAAATTCAAAGCCCAAAGCTTGGCAAAACAATTTTAAAATTTTAGAATTTTTTGGACTGACTACCGGTAGCTGTTTATCGACTACCGGTAGCTGGAACCTTCTGGACCACGACTACCTGTTAACTACCGGTAGCTGGAACCCTCTGGACCAACGACTACCTGTTGACTACCGGTAGTCAAAGGCAGATTTTGTCCATTTCAATAATTTTTCATTTCCAACTCATTTCAAACCTTTCCAAGGTCACCCAAACATATATATTCATGTTTTCTACATTATAAAAAGTCCATGGAAGTCCATTTAATACAATTCCATATATTTACACATTAAAATGGAATTTATACGAAAACTTTACAAGTTAAACCATAAAAGCCACAAGTCGGCTTTTCTTCATTCTTGGGGTCCCGTATGAGGGTCTCCCACCGGCGTATAGTCCGCACCTGAAATGTGTTCCCGTATAGGGTGAACCAACGCCCAGTAGAGTATTTCCTACAGAGGCTACTCCTCAACCTATATGCATATGAAATGTTCACATGCAACATCCATAAATCCGTAACCATTCCATCAAATAATATACAATTAAATGATGTAATGCTATAATGTCATGCCATGAATGAGGTGAGACCCACCCATGTGCACTCAACCCGAGTCCACTCTGACTCCCTTTACATGTCAATGCCATGTATGTTAAACCGGGCTACCTAAGCCCCATGAATGAGATGAGACTCATGTACTCAACCCGAGCCCTCCCTGGCTCCTCAACACAATGCTAATGCCAACGTGTTTGATGTATCATGAAATGAGATGTGACTCATTTATGCACTCACCCCGAGCCCTTCCCGGCTCGACAACACAATGCAAATACCAATGTGTACGACATGCCATGAGTGAGATGAGACTCAATCATGTAACACACCCCGAGCCTCCACCATTGGTATTACTCACCCAATAACTAATTTAAGAAAATCTCCGGGTCTTTCTTTGGGGTGGGCGTTTATGGACTTCCACCAACGGAACCCAACCGACACGGGATTTATGGACTCTTTCCACCAACGGTGCCGCGTACACCAACACACTTTATGGGCTCTTATACCAACGGAAGTGCGTATCCGAAACACCGGGCCTTGCACCCGAGAGGTCGTCTTGCCCCTTCTTGCTAACCCCGACCCAATCTTTTTCTTCTTTTTCATGCAACCATGCGACTCAGTTGAATAATCAATCCAACTTTCCCGAGCCCATCCACCAACCACCAAGCATGATGATTGATATATGCAACTACCCCCCCACACTCATGCAAGTTTCCCATGAATGTGACATCACCTTATGCCCAATATGTCATGAATGCCAATGAGCAATTTATCTCCATATTAGACTCCCATAATACCACATAGCTTGTGGTACAAACACCTATGCACAAACATCCCTATGACACAATGTCCATGTATGCGATGTTCCCGTGCCATGCAATGTAATGAATCATTACATCAATAATTCAATATTCAATATGCAATGTATGCCACATGAACTACTCCAATTCATTTCATCAAATCCCATGACAATTTACATCATAAGCATGTAATTCTCACAATCTTTCACCATGCCAATATATATTAAAATCATATATCAACAATCACAAATTTTCATGTAGCTCATATCATAAACATATAACTTAACTTTATCACAATTTCAAGTATGTTATTTCAATTTTATTAAAATAACCATTTCCACCAACTTAGGCATTTTGTTGAACACATTCAAGGCAAACAATTATGGTAGCACATATCATGCTCAACTTTCATATAATATTCAAGAAATTTCAATAGACAATTTCTACATAACAATTTAGGATAAAATTATTTTACCTAAATTCCACAAAAAAAGGCATTTTCTAACAACCTACCCATTTTCTTCATTATTCCATAACTATATACATATAAGTATGTATACATATCTATATATATACCAAGCCATAATCATAGGCATTGTAGGTAAGAAATCAACCCAAGTAGGAGAACCCCTACCTCTTGTAGCGTGAGAAATCCCGTAGGAAGCTCCGAAGACCCGAAACTCAACTCGAATCTTGATTTTTGTACACCCGCGTCCGTTCACCTTCGGTGAAAGTTGTTGTTTTTGGTACCCACACGTAGCCCTCGTTGCGTAGAGCAACTCTCTCTTCTAGCTCGACGGAATCCGAGCGACGGTTGCCGGAGAAATCGCCGGAGAAAGCTTGAAGAAACTCTTTTTCTCTCTCTTTTCTCTCCAACGTGTGAGACCAGCTGACCTTGGGGATATTTCTGCTGAAATATCTCCAAATTTGACCCTATTTATAATTATAGAATACTTGACCCACAATTGGCCACACGTCCCTTTTAGTTCCGGGTCCGTTTTAATCCCGAAACGATTAAATTTCGCTCCGGTTTAAGTTCAAAATATTTTCTATGAACTCTAATTAAATTATTTTCAATTTTCTCACATTTTGTCCAAAATTTCGTTTTTGGGGTCACCCGAGACCCGACTGTCTCGTAAAACGTGAAAAATCCGACTATTTCGAAATTTGATGAAATTTTACATGGTCACTAGATTTCGCGAGACGAATTCAACGGCGAAGTCCGTTTCGTCATCCGAGCTCTAGAAAAATTCAGGTTCGCAACCCGTTCATAGTGGCAAGTTATTGTTTTGCCCCTTTGTGAATAATTCAAATTTTCCGGGGTTTCACATTAAGCTCGCTAGAAAACTTAGACTATTTCCTGCCATAGCCTATACGAATCATTTACCTGTCATAGGAAAAGGGTGGAAAATATTCCGCTCATTTGTGAAGATGAATACTACTCCTCCCGGTGACTAGAACACTACCCTTTTCCTAAAGCAGTTCATCGCCACATGGTATGCAGACAACAAATCCATTCCAAAGATTGCATCATACCCTTACATGTCCAACACTACCAAATCTACCCTCAGCTCTTGTTCCCCTATCCAAAGTATACAACCCCAACACACCCTAAGGGTTTCTAATTGTTCACCAGTGGGTAAGGTAACGTTCAACTCCTTGTCTAAGTTTTCACATTTCAATTCCAGTTAAAAAACATATTTCAAGCGTATAAACAAGTGAGTAGCACCAGGATCAAATAATATGTGTGCCCAAGAATTATACAACAAAATGATACCTTCAACCACAGCAGTTGGCGATATCATCCTTCGTCTGAGTCATTGCAAAGATTCGGCCTTTAGTGGTACCAGCTGGTACAATTGCCCTAGGGTTCTTTTGTAGTGGCTACCTCTGAGGCAGGGGCTTGTTCATATTCTGTTGTCTTATTGCCTGGTTGGTTTTTAGTGGAAACGATGGACAGTTATTTCTGAAGTGCCCGAAACCTCCACATGCGAAGCATTGACTTGGGTCAGTGATTGTTCAAATCGTTTAGCCCTCTTTGCATCTGTAGCCACAAACTCGACCGCGTATCGAGATAGTTCATCAAATTTTACTTCATATTCAGTCACCGTCATACTGCCCTGCTTCAAAGCCAAGAAGTCGGCACTCATCCTATCCTTCACAAACTCAGGGAAGTATTTATCTTGGAAGATCTAATCAAAAATCTCCCAAGTCATGGTATCCACTACGTGCATCCTCTTCACCGAATCCCACTAGTGATCCGTTTCTCCTTCAAACAAATAGGTCGCTAGCCCCACCCAGAGATCAGCAGCAATCCCCATGCTATTACACATTTTCGTCACCCTCCTAATCCACTTATCCGCCTCCATTGGATTAGAGCTTCCTGGGAAAGTAGGTGGGCGCTGTCATAAGAATTCTCACAACACCATCATCTTGTGATTTTTATTGACATCTTGTGATATTCAGTCACCGTCATACTGCCCAACTTCAAAGCCAAGAAGTCGGCACTCATCCTATCCTTCACAAACTCAGGGAAGTATTTATCTTGGAAGATCTGATAAAAAAATCTCCCAAGTCATGGTATCCACGCGTGCATCCTTTTCACCGAATCCCACCAGTGATCCGTTTCTCCTTCAAACAAATAGGTCGCTAGCCCCACCCAGAGATCATGTAAAACCCGAGAAAATTTGAACTTTTGTGAAAAAGGGCAAAATGGTAAATTGCCACTATGGTACAGGTTGTAAACCTGAAATTTTCTAGAAATTGGATGACGAAATGAACCTCACCGTTGGATTCGTCTCGCGAAAACTAGTTACCCTGTCAAATTTCATTAAATTCCGAGTTAGTCGGATTTTTCGCGTTTTACGAGGCGGTCGAGCCTCGGGAGACCCAAAAACGAGATTCTGATTTAAAATTTTAAATTTTGGGAAATAAATGACGGCAAGTTAAAATAAAAATATTTTGAACTTGAACCGGAGCGAAATTTAATCGTTTCGGGGTTAAAACGGACCCGGGAAATAAGGGCCGTGTGGCGCATTGTGGGCCAAGCATTTAAAGAGTATTTAAAGGGGAGAAAATCAGATTTCTCTCCCCATTTGCTCAGCCGGTTTTAACGTGAGAGGAAGAGAGGGAAAGAGCAAGTCTTCTCCACCTTCTCTCTACGATCTACACCCATTGAGAGCTCAAATCCACTCGGGCCAAGAACAAAAGTCGTTCTCCTCGCCAAGGGCTACAAAACCATACCAAGGAGGTCGGGTTTTGGAGAGAATCCAAGGACGGGATTTTTGGAGGCTAGGGCTTTGGGATAGGATCGGGTTTTGGAGGCTTCCTACGGTTATTCTACACGCTACAAGAGGTAGGGTTTCCTCCTACTAAGGTTCATTCCAAACCTAGAATGTTTTAATGAAATGGGTAGGATGATTGGTTGTGTATCTCTTGCCCCTTTTGTTTGATTTGGGTAAAAAGAATTGGGTATATGAAATTGTTCCAATGTGATTCTTGGATTATGTGAATTGTGGGCATGCTATGTGCTTACATTATGCCATGAGACTTGAAGTATGTTATTACTTGATTATGTGATGACATGTTTGGGTGTTGTCCAAGGTAAAAGGTTGATATATATATACGTATTTGTAATATATTGACATTGTAGGGAATGATGGGAATTATATGCTTATGATATAAATTGCCATGAAATATGTGAAATATGATTAGAATGTTCAAGTGTTACTCATAGCATATTGAACATGATAATATTGTTGAAATGAGACATCACATTTCATATGCACGGGAGCATTGCACTTAGTGGGTGTGTGTGCATGGTGGTTGTCTTCACCACGCTTGGTGGATGACAAGTGGGCTCGAGTAAGACGGGTCGATGACCTAGTCGAGTCGCACGGTTTGCATGGTTGTTAGGGTTGGGGTAGCAAGAAGGGCTAGACTATCCCTCGGGTGAGAGACCCGGTGATTGGATACGCACTCCGTTGGTATAAGAGTCCATAAAGTGTGTCGGTGTACGCGGAACCGTTGGTGGAAGTCCATGAATTCCGTGTCGGTTGGGTGCCGTTGGTGTAAGTCCATAAATATCCACCCCAAGAAAGACCCTAGAATGAAAAATCATTTGATGTGCAACATCAATGACAGATTAGTACACATTGGCACTTGCATGTGTAGAGGAGCCGGGAAGGGCTCGGTTGATATGCATGAGTGAGTCTCACCTCATTCCATAGCATGACATTGCAATTTCAATCATTGAATATATTTCCTTGCTTGGAATGTTATGAATTGTGGTTTTGTGGCATGTGAACATTTCATATGCATATAGGTTGGGGAGTAGCCTCATTAGGAAATACCCTATTGAGCGTGGCTCACCCTTTGTGGGAAAAACATTTCAGGTGCGGGGTTCACACCGGCGGACGGCTCCCATTTCGAGCCCCAAGGTTGAAGAAAGCCGACTTGTGGCTTTTATTGTTGTTTTGTAAAAGCTTTTGAAAAGAATTCCATTTTGATATGTAAATGTATGGAATCAATTGTAATAGAACTTGTATAAACCATGTTTTATATGGAAATCCTTGTCAAACATGTATTTGATGAGTTGGGAAGGGTTTTGAATGGATTGGAAAGGAAAAATGGTTGAAAATGGCAAAACTGGGCAGAGAGTACCGGTACTGGGTACCGGTACGGGGTACCGGTACGGAATGGTACCGGTACTGGACACCGGTACCCTCTTTCCAGTGGGTTGACAGTACCGGTACCGGGTACCGGTACTGAATGGTACCGGTACTGGACACCGGTACCCTCTTTCCAGTGGGTTGACAGTACCGGTACCAGGTACCGGTACTGAATGGTACCGGTACTGGATACCGGTACCCCCTTTCCAGTGGGTTGATAGTACCGGTACCGGGTACCGGTACTGGGTACCGGTACTCTCTTCAAAATTTTCAGATTTTCACACTGCTTCGCCCTATTTTCAATCTACGTTTCCTTTCCCTCCAATGATGTAAATGGAGTATAAATCATGGTATATCGAATATTGGTTGAACCCAAATGAATAATCGAATCCGGTTAACAATGGTGAATTAAGATCCCGGTTAAGGGGATGCTACTACCGTGGTGTTAGGTTGAGTGACATCCATGGTTATTTCCGCGGGTTGACGGGTGGTCAACGGTTAATATAGGAACCCCGGAGATTGGGGCGTCACAGCTTGGTATCAGAGCATAGGTATACGATTTACCTAGGGCTTGATGGGGCATGGGTCTAGACCATAGCATTCATTGTACATTTCATGTTATTTGCTTAAATTGCTACATGTTATGTGATATGTGATATGTGTATTATATGCATGGTAAAAAAAAAGAAAAAAAAAAAAAAAGAAAAGAAATGTGTATGGAAATGGACACACTAGGGTTAGAGAACTTAACCTTGGGAGTGGGAAAGCAAATGAACGGAAAAGTTCAAAGCGTAAGGGTCCACTATTGGAGGCATACGCTCTACTAGTGAGACAATGGGAAAGATTTAAATGTTTTAACTTTGGTCCCTACTTCGGGATACTAAGTTAGTGTGCCATTGCCATTTGACGTGTGTGTAGATGGCGAGTGGAAGAAGAGGACGTCGAGGCGGTGGGCGGAACAATAACCAACCACCACCGGTCTTCGATCAACAAGCGTTTACGGAAACCATGGGCATGATGGCGGCTACTGTTGCACAAGCTAGTGCAAATGCCGGACATGGAGGCACGAGTAACCTCCAACAGTTTAAAGCACACAAACCTCCAGTCTTCATGGGAGGGGCGGACCCGATGGTGGCCGACCATTGGTTCCGGCAAGTCAACAAGATCTTAGGGGCGATGGAGGTCACCTCAGACGCTACTAAGATAAGACTAGCTGCATTCCAGCTAGAGGGAGAAGCCCAATTGTGGTGGGATTGGGTGACGGCCTCGAAGAACCTAGAGGCCATGACATGGGGAGAGTTCAAGGAGTTCTTCATGGATAAATATTTCCCAACGGCCGTTCGACATGCAAAGGCCCGAGACTTTCTAGATTTGAAGCAAGGGTCAATGACGGTGATGGAGTATGTGGCTAAGTTCACCGAATTAGCCCGATTTGCTGATGATTACGTGGCCACGGATATGGCCAAGGTAAGAAGGTTCGAGGATGGGTTGAAGCTATCCATCCGGGGAAAGATTGTGGGCCTCCGCCTGCAAGACTTGGACTCTATGGTCGAGACAGCTATGGCCATTGAGAGGGAGGTTGACGATGCTCGAAGCATCCGTGAGGCGGGTGCTAAGGATAAGAAGAAGGAGGGCCAATCCTCTTCTTCTAGTTCGGGGAAGAAGCAGAGAACTTCTACTCCACAAGGACAACAAGGACAGGGCCGTGGCTATCAAGGCCAAGGCCAAGGTCAATTTTCCCAGGGCGGGAGAAACTACAGGACTACCCACCAGGCAGGCCAGAAGACATGTTTCCATTGCCACCAACCGGGGCATATGAAGCGGGATTGTCCGCAGAGGCAAGGATCCCAGAGCTATGGGACACCTCAGTCCCAGTCATCAGTGGGACAGTCACAGACACACCTTGTTCCTCCCTACCCCACCATGGGCCAGGGAAACCAGTATCAGTTCCAGGGCACTACTCAGGCCCCTACCACCTTTCGAGCGGGGACTCCGCAGTCGGGCCAGATGGGCCAAGGCATGGGTCGAGGCCGAGGACAGGGCATGCAGGCCGGGACTTCGGGGACCCAGGGGCGTGTCTACGCCATTACACCTCAGGCTGAGCCAGTGGACCAGTCGGTCATTCAGGGTACATTTCTACTTTCTCGTTTATGGGCTAAAGTATTATTTGACTCTGGTGCATCACATTCATTCATTTCTGCATCATGTGTGAGGGATTTGGGCTTAGAGGTTGATGCATTGGAAGAGCCGTTGTATGTGAATTCACCCCTAGGAGCTAGGGTGTGTGTGAATCAGATATGTCGGGGTTGTGAGCTAGAGATCTCGGGGATTCTACTCACCGTGGACCTTAGGGTTATGGACATGTCGGAATTCGATGTCATCCTTGGGATGGACTGGTTGGCGGCGTATCGGGTCGTTATTGATTGTGACAGGAAGAGGGTCACCGCCTATACACCAGACGGTGTTTATTTCAAGTTTCAGGGGGAAAAGCATGATGCTTTGCCTCAAGTCGTGTATGATTCGCGATGGCATGGGAAATTGATGGGTTGGCTTGCGAGCCTTACCCTGGAGGACGAGGCAAGACAAGAATTGGGTCTACCTCGGGTGGTGTGCGAGTATGAGGACGTCTTTCCGAACGAGTTACCGGGATTACCTCCCCATAGGGATGTGGACTTTAGCATTGAGTTGCATCCGGGTACTTCGCCCATTTCTATGACTCCACATAGGATGGCGCCAGCTGAGTTGCAAGAACTCAAGGTCCAATTACAAGAATTATTGGACAAGGGCTTTATTAGACCGAGTACCTCACCTTGGGGCGCTCCGGTGCTGTTTGCCAAGAAGAAGGATAAGACCCTTCGATTGTGTATAGACTATCGGCAGTTGAATCGGGTCACCATCAAGAATAGGTACCCTTTGCCGAGGATCGATGATCTGTTTGATCAGCTGAGGGGAGCGCGGGTCTATTCAAAGATAGATCTCCGCACGGGCTACCATCAGTTGAGGATTAGGGAGTCAGATATCCCTAAGACGGCGTTCAGAACGCGGTACGGGCATTTCGAGTTCACGGTGATGCCATTTGGGTTGACGAATGCCCCAGCGGCATTCATGGATCTCATGCATAGGGTGTTCCAGCCCTATTTAGATCAGTTTGTCGTAGTGTTTGTTGATGACATCCTGATCTACTCCAAGACAGAGGAGGAGCATGAGGGTCACTTGAGGATTGTTCTCCAGACCTTGAGGGACCATCAATTGTACGCCAAGTTCAGCAAGTGTGAATTTTGGCTCACGGAGGTGAAATTCTTGGGACACGTGGTGTCAGCCTCGGGGGTGTCAGTTGACCCGGAGAAGGTTGAGGCAGTTATGAGTTGGGAGAGGCCAAAGTCAGTCTTCGAGATACGTAGTTTCTTGGGATTGGCAGGGTATTACCGGAGGTTCATCGAGGACTTCTCCCGACTAGCCGCACCTATGACTAGATTGACCCGGAAGGAGGTCAAGTTCGAGTGGAATGATTCGTGTGAGAAGGCATTCCAAGAACTAAAGAGGAGACTCACTTCAGCTCCTATCTTGATTGTTCCAGAAAGGGGACAAAACTACACGGTATATTGCGATGCCTCCAAAGACGGACTGGGTTGTGTCTTGATGCAGTCCGGGAGAGTGGTGGCTTATGGTTCTCGACAGTTGAAGAATCACGAGCAGAATTACCCCACGCATGACATGGAATTGGTGGCCATAGTCTTTGCCTTGAAGGCTTGGCGCCACTATTTGTATGGTGAACGATTTGAAGTGTTTTCGGACCACAAAAGTCTGAAGTACATCTTCACTCAGCGGGACCTCAACATGAGGCAGCGTAGGTGGATGGAGTACCTAGAAGACTATGACTTCACTTTGCATTACCACCCTGGTAAGGCAAATGTGGTGGCTGACGCACTTAGTCGGAAGTCACGGGGTGTCTTAGCTAGTGTGGCTTCCCGGGAGTGGCGGATGCTTGAGGCCGTGGGCCAATTTGGGCTGCATTATCGGGGTCGGACTCAGGGTGTTTTAGGGAGTTTGGTGTCTACGCCTTCCCTACTGAGCAGAGTGATTGAGTCACAGAGACAGGACTCAGAGTTATCATCCATCAGGGACCGAGTGCAGGCGGGTACTGGTGACGAGGGCTGGGCCATTCACTCGGATGACAGTCTTCGGTTTAGGGGAAGGGTTGTGGTTCCCCAGTCGGCGGAGCTGAGAGAGGAGATCCTCAGGGAGTTCCATTGCTCTCGTTTTGCGGTGCACCCAGGCGGCACGAAGATGTACCATGATCTTCGTCGCCAATATTATTGGAGCGGAATGAAGAGGCAAATTGGCGACTTTGTCAGTAGATGCCTCACATGTCAACAGATTAAAGCCGAGCACCAGAGACCAACAGGGTTGCTCCAGCCCTTGGAAGTGGCTGAGTGGAAGTGGGAGCACGTCACAATGGACTTTGTGACCCACTTGCCACGGACATCGCGGGGACATGATGCGGTGTGGGTGATAGTGGACCGGCTTACGAAGTCGGCACACTTTTTGGCGGTGCGGATGACCTTCACTCTGGAGGAATTCTGCAGGTTGTACATAAGGGAGATAGTCCGGTTGCATGGGGTACCCGTATCTATAGTATCGGATCGGGATCCCAGGTTTACAGCTCACTTTTGGGAGAGTTTCCAGCGAGCCATGGGGACTCAGTTGAGGATGAGCACAGCCTTTCATCCCCAGACAGATGGTCAGTCAGAGAGGACCATTCAGACGTTAGAGGACATGCTACGAGCATGTGTCCTAGACCTCAAGGGTAGTTGGGAAGAGCATTTACCCTTAGTGGAATTCGCCTATAATAACAGCTATCAGGCGAGCATACGGATGGCACCCTATGAGGCGCTTTATGGGAGGCCTTGTCGTTCTCCGGTTTGTTGGACTGAGGTTGGAGAAAGACCCTCTACTGGCCCAGAATTAATAAGAGACACCTCGGAGAAGGTGGACCTAATAAAGAAACGTCTTCTCACGGCTCAAAGCCGGCAGAAGAGTTACGCCGATAGAAGGCGGCGACCTCTGGAGTTTGAGGTGGGAGATCATGTCTTCTTAAAGGTGATGCCCAAGAGAGGAGTGGTCAGATTCGGCAAGCGAGGAAAGCTGTCGCCGAGATATATTGGGCCCTTCGAGATACTTGAGAGAGTTGGCACTGTGGCCTATAGGTTGGCGTTGCCGCCAGGTTTATCGGGTGTTCATGCTGTATTCCATGTCTCTATGCTCCGGAAGTATACTCCAGATCCGACGCATGTTGTGGATTGGGGAGAACTCGTTGTTGATGCAGATGGGACCTTTGAGGAGGGACCGGTGCGTGTCATGGATAGCCGGGAGCAGGTTTTGCGAGGCAAAACCGTGAGGCTTGTGAAGGTGTTGTGGCGACACCGAGGGGTGGAAGAGGCAACATGGGAGCGAGAGGACACCATACGTGCCAATTATCCTTTCTTGTTCGAGGATGGAGGTATATTCTTATAGTCATTTAGTGTTATATGACTGTGGCATATGCATGTGGTAGTTGTGCATGAGTGTGTGAATTTCGGGGACGAAATTCTTTTAAGGGGGGAAGAATGTAAAACCCGAGAAAATTTGAACTTTTGTGAAAAAGGGCAAAATGGTAAATTGCCACTATGGTACAGGTTGTAAACCTGAAATTTTCTAGAAATTGGATGACGAAATGAACCTCACCGTTGGATTCGTCTCGCGAAAACTAGTTACCCTGTCAAATTTCATTAAATTCCGAGTTAGTCGGATTTTTCGCGTTTTACGAGGCGGTCGAGCCTCGGGAGACCCAAAAACGAGATTCTGATTTAAAATTTTAAATTTTGGGAAATAAATGACGGCAAGTTAAAATAAAAATATTTTGAACTTGAACCGGAGCGAAATTTAATCGTTTCGGGGTTAAAACGGACCCGGGAAATAAGGGCCGTGTGGCGCATTGTGGGCCAAGCATTTAAAGAGTATTTAAAGGGGAGAAAATCAGATTTCTCTCCCCATTTGCTCAGCCGGTTTTAACGTGAGAGGAAGAGAGGGAAAGAGCAAGTCTTCTCCACCTTCTCTCTACGATCTACACCCATTGAGAGCTCAAATCCACTCGGGCCAAGAACAAAAGTCGTTCTCCTCGCCAAGGGCTACAAAACCATACCAAGGAGGTCGGGTTTTGGAGAGAATCAAAGGACGGGATTTTTGGAGGCTAGGGCTTTGGGATAGGATCGGGTTTTGGAGGCTTCCTACGGTTATTCTACACGCTACAAGAGGTAGGGTTTCCTCCTACTAAGGTTCATTCCAAACCTAGAATGTTTTAATGAAATGGGTAGGATGATTGGTTGTGTATCTCTTGCCCCTTTTGTTTGATTTGGGTAAAAAGAATTGGGTATATGAAATTGTTCCAATGTGATTCTTGGATTATGTGAATTGTGGGCATGCTATGTGCTTACATTATGCCATGAGACTTGAAGTATGTTATTACTTGATTATGTGATGACATGTTTGGGTGTTGTCCAAGGTAAAAGGTTGATATATATATACGTATTTGTAATATATTGACATTGTAGGGAATGATGAGAATTATATGCTTATGATATAAATTGCCATGAAATATGTGAAATATGATTAGAATGTTCAAGTGTTACTCATAGCATATTGAACATGATAATATTGTTGAAATGAGACATCACATTTCATATGCACGGGAGCATTGCACTTAGTGGGTGTGTGTGCATGGTGGTTGTCTTCACCACGCTTGGTGGATGACAAGTGGGCTAGAGTAAGACGGGTCGATGACCTAGTCGAGTCGCACGGTTTGCATGGTTGTTAGGGTTGGGGTAGCAAGAAGGGCTAGACTATCCCTCGGGTGAGAGACCCGGTGATTGGATACGCACTCCGTTGGTATAAGAGTCCATAAAGTGTGTCGGTGTACGCGGAACCGTTGGTGGAAGTCCATGAATTCCGTGTCGGTTGGGTGCCGTTGGTGTAAGTCCATAAATATCCACCCCAAGAAAGACCCTAGAATGAAAAATCATTTGATGTGCAACATCAATGACAGATTAGTACACATTGGCACTTGCATGTGTAGAGGAGCCGGGAAGGGCTCGGTTGATATGCATGAGTGAGTCTCACCTCATTCCATAGCATGACATTGCAATTTCAATCATTGAATATATTTCCTTGCTTGGAATGTTATGAATTGTGGTTTTGTGGCATGTGAACATTTCATATGCATATAGGTTGGGGAGTAGCCTCATTAGGAAATACCCTATTGAGCGTGGCTCACCCTTTGTGGGAAAAACATTTCAGGTGCGGGGTTCACACCGGCGGACGGCTCCCATTTCGAGCCCCAAGGTTGAAGAAAGCCGACTTGTGGCTTTTATTGTTGTTTTGTAAAAGCTTTTGAAAAGAATTCCATTTTGATATGTAAATGTATGGAATCAATTGTAATAGAACTTGTATAAACCATGTTTTATATGGAAATCCTTGTCAAACATGTATTTGATGAGTTGGGAAGGGTTTTGAATGGATTGGAAAGGAAAAATGGTTGAAAATGGCAAAACTGGGCAGAGAGTACCGGTACTGGGTACCGGTACGGGGTACCGGTACGGAATGGTACCGGTACTGGACACCGGTACCCTCTTTCCAGTGGGTTGACAGTACCGGTACCGGGTACCGGTACTGAATGGTACCGGTACTGGACACCGGTACCCTCTTTCCAGTGGGTTGACAGTACCGGTACCAGGTACCGGTACTGAATGGTACCGGTACTGGATACCGGTACCCCCTTTCCAGTGGGTTGATAGTACCGGTACCGGGTACCGGTACTCTCTTCAAAATTTTCAGATTTTCACACTGCTTCGCCCTATTTTCAATCTACGTTTCCTTTCCCTCCAATGATGTAAATGGAGTATAAATCATGGTATATCGAATATTGGTTGAACCCAAATGAATAATCGAATCCGGTTAACAATGGTGAATTAAGATCCCGGTTAAGGGGATGCTACTACCGTGGTGTTAGGTTGAGTGACATCCATGGTTATTTCCGCGGGTTGACGGGTGGTCAACGGTTAATATAGGACCCCCGGAGATTGGGGCGTCACAGATCAGCAGCAATCCCCATGCTATTACACATTTTCGTCACCCTCCTAATCCACTTATCCGCCTCCATTGGATTAGAGCTTCCTGGGAAAGTAGGTGGGCGCTGTCGTAAGAATTCTCACAACACCATCATCTTGTGATTTTCATTGACATCTCCTTGTCCCACCGCCAGTGATTGCGCCGCCCCATTCTGGTTATAGTTTCCATTCTGTTTTTGTACCAGAGTGATCAACTCCTGTAGGCATTGGTAAATACCATTCATAGCATTCGGAGGAGGTGGTGGTGGGTACGTAACACCTCCACGTCCTCGTCCCTCGTCTACCGTCCAATTTGCACAAGTTATAGTTTAGTTTCCTTAAATTACAAAAAAACCTAACTCACAGTAGAGTCCAAAGCCTAAAGTCTGTTAGCAGATTCAATTGTATAATTTAATTCTTCTGAATCCTAACTCTCTGGTGGTAATTCATAACCTATAGCTCCCATGTAAGACCTAAAGCCTAGGCTCTAATACCAAACCTGTAACGCCCCTAAAATCCACCCTAGAAGGCATTAATATCTACAAACTATCCAATCATGAAAACAACTAAAAATAACCATTAGAATAACCAATCATTCATCCATTTGATAAAGAATAAATACTAAAGTCAATAAAACATTGTAACTTCTCCAATTTACAATTCAAAATCAACTAGTGTCTAGCAGCGGAATAATTAAAACTAGTTCAAACATTGTTCCATAGAAATTTCTCAAATAAAATAATCTAAACTACTACGAAGCATCTCTAAGCCTCTACTTCAAGATCCTCATACTGACCGTCTCCAGTCTCGAGGTTGACCTGCTCATCTAATTCGACATTCTCCACTTTGCCAAAATCTGTAAATGTGTTATAGGGGATGAGCAAAAGCCCATAGAAAATCCTTCTCAAATCCAAACAAGGTTTTAAAACAATAAAGACAAGGCAAGTCCCTTTTGAAAAACAACATGTATATCGTTTTGAAAGTAAAACAATGGCAGTTGTAATGATCTCAAGTGTACGAAAATATAATAAATAAATGAAAGGAGTAAACATGCCAGAATTAAAACAATCAAATAATAGCCCATTAGCATCATCCCATGTTCTCATGTATGTTGGTTGCTTCTCAAGAATCTACATAATGATTCTACCTCATTCACACACCACAACCACACAATCTCAATCATTCCCCGTAGAGCCAAATCACAAATCACTTTAGGAAAAGCGTATATCATCTCCCATGGCATTGATGAATCATTCCTAAGAAAGGTATACCAACCCTCAGCCTCGAACTTACGTAAACAATAGTGGTTGCTCTCACAAACAACAATCCACTATAAGATTTAGGCAACCACCTCACCCCCATTAGGATAGACTAACCTCTAACACTCTATAGTATCCCTCGAAGGCAATTCAAGCCCGTTACACCCAAACCATACAAGAGATGAAACCATAACTTTCTCAACAATCACAATCTTAACCAGTCACAATTTTCATTAACAATTCAAGTATCGCAATTACACAATTCTTAATATACTATAGTAATAAAGGAGTTAAAATATGCAAGAGATCATCTCAAGAAAACCTTTACCATTGGGATATCAAAATTCTAGGGTTTTGTCAAAAATCATAATTTCTTGGAGTAAGAACAAGTATTAGATGAAAACATGATTTAATCAAGAATAAGACTTTAGAAATCAAGAATCCATGTATTTTTCACAATCAAACATGTATCTAGCAAACTAGGGTTTTGGAAATTCAAGAATAATGTTTCTTGAATGCAAGACATGTATGTCGTTGAAAACCACATGTTACTTGAAAAGAAATCAAGAACGAATAGCAGGTTAATCAAAATAAACCAAGAACAAAAGATTATTTAGCATATAATAATCTAGAACATTTAAAACATACAGAATTATACCCTAAGTCTTAATGAAAACACTTAAGAAGAATCCCCTACTTTGATTCCATTGTTTGTGATGCAAACCCTAGTGTGTTCCATCCATATTCTGTGCAAAAATCTCTTCAAGTATTGCTTTCTCTCATTTATTCTCACCCTATAGGGTTTTTTACAATGAAAATTTGATGAAACTAAGCCTAAGGGTCATTCCCTAGGTATTTATAATGTAAAAATTAGAGAGAACACCCAAAACAGGTCAGGGATGTGCAACCTCTACTCAATGCATCCGAATGTGTTTCTTTTACTATTTGGAAGAGTGTTTTTTCCCCCAAATTTTTGCCAAATGAGTCCAGACGCGTATCTATTTCCGTCCAGATGCGGGTGACAGTATATCACTATTGTTCATATAGGTTCAAGGCTCAGTGATGGTATACCTTTCTTGAAAATGATTCGTCAATGTCGTGGCAGAAGGTATATTCCTTCCTAAAGTGGTTTGTGATTTGGCCCTATGAGGAATGATTGAGATTAAGTGGTTGTGGTGTGTGAATAAGGTAGAATCGTTGTGTAGATTTCTAAGAAGCAACCAACATAAATGAGAATATGAGATGATACTACTGAGTAATTTATTGATTGCTTTAATCCTTAAATGTTATTCTTGTTATGGATTTACTATATTCTGTATACTTGAGATCTGCTTATTATTTTAAAATCTTATTTAGATTTGATATGGATTTCCTATGGGTTTTTACTCACCCCCTACAACAACACATTTACAGATTTTGGCAAAGAGGAGGATGTTTGATTAGATGAGCAGGTTGACCTCAAGACTGAAGAGAATCAATATGTGGATCCTAATATGGAGGCTTAGAGATGCTTATTCGTTGTCTAGATTGTTTTTAGAGTTGGTTATGAAATAATGTGTTTATTATATTTAGTTATTCTGTTGTTATTTATAGTTTGGTTTTGAATTGTAAGTCTAGAGAATTTACAATGTTTTATTGTCTTAGTATTTGGTATTTATTGGATGGATTGATGATTTATTATTTAAATGGTTATTTTTAGTTGCTATCATAATTGGATGGTTTGTATATACTAATGCCTTCCAGGGTGGATTTTGGGAGCATTAAAAGTTTGGTATCAGAGCGTAGAAATTAGGTCTTTCATGAGAGCTGTATGTTATGGATTAGCACTGAGTATTAGGTTAGGTTGAAATAAACTCTAGGCTTGACTTTGTTGGATGTTATAGGTTTATAAGATAAGTGTGAGTTGTTGCTTAGTTAGTTTAAGGATTATTTATTTGTTCAAATTCATGAATCAGCTAGCTTAAAGAATTGACGAAAATTTTGGGATAGATATGCTAGTTTGATATCATGTCATTGTTGATTATTCTAGGAGAAGGGTAGTATTTTGGTTTTTGGTTAGTAAATAATGCTAAGCGAGGATCTTTATTCAAGTCATATTACCTATATTGGAGATGGGTATGAGATATGATTAGTGACAAAAAATACCCAAACTCGAATTGGACAACTGTAGCAGAACAATCAGTCAAACAAACTTTCTTTCACTAATTGGACCATAACTCTTTGTTGAAAAGTCAAAATTATGCACCAATTTTTTTTTGTTAGAAGCTTAACTCATATATCTTTCCAACCATATAGGTCACATATGCTAGAAATACCTGACTTAAATTAGTTTATTCTCCGAAGTTGATCAAAAATTTGCACTATGTTATTCCTTGGATAGCAAAGTGTCGTGCTTTTCTTCTTAGACTCTGAAAGACTTATCCTTAAGCAAGCTTTCACACTATTTAGGCTTTGATTTAGAGACACCCTCATGTCGATTGAAGTGTTTGATGGATAACAAGATATAATGTTATTATGACTTGATGCCTTGTTGACTCTAAGTATTCTATTCTACTATTAGTGTTACTTATATTTTTGAAAGACAATGAGAGGTGATAACCTAATTTGGATGTGTGGAGGTAAGATCAACTTAGATGTTTTTAAGATAGACTAAGTTTTGAATAAGAAGATTATGGAAAGTGATGTGCGTTACTCAAAAGTAATAGAGATTATGGAATGAATGTAGTTTGGTTTTACGATGGGAACCATGGGAGTATTATGTTTTCCTCTAGGGTGAGTCCGATGGTATGAGATTGTACAATTCTCAAATATGATCAATTGAAGAGATAATTTGAAGTAACCTCAAATGGGAGCCAATTTTAGAAGAATGATAGGAATTATGGTTATGGCTCTTAAGTAGATATGAGGTTGTTTCATAACCACGTACTTGAGGTTACCAATAGTGATTTAAAAATATTATGGAGAGTTGATTAAATTTATTTTAGAAATATTACTGGTTTAGAAGGGTCACATGTAGGATACTCATTTAGGACGTTATACTTAGGTAATATTATTTTTTTGTGGGCTTAGTTCAATACACTTAGACTCTCTAAAGTATTAACAATCAAGAATCTCTTGGTTGAGTGTGGAGTTAACAGTTGACTTGTATTCACAAAATTTCGATTGAAAATGGTGGTCAATTTATGGAAACAAACTTATGGACATGGAAAATGAAAAATCTTGGAAGACTGATTAAGTTTTAGTAGTTACATTTGACCCTCGATATTGTAGAATTAAATATTATAGAGGTTTAAAAGCTCGAGGTCATATATAGTAGACAATTATTGACATAAGGATGATTTCAATGCTTGGTGTGAACTTCTATTGTTGTGTGGGATCTTTTAAGGTATTGGATTGCGTGGTGAGAATAGAAAATTCTTTTTTTTTCTTTACTCTTTTAATCTGTAATTAAGATAGATTTGAATAGGTTGGAGTCGAGAATTGTTGGTATGACAAGATTGAAGATTGTAATTCCTGAAAAAAAAATCTTTACTTTTAATTGTGATGCTTGAAGGATATGATCTAAATAATCAATGTAGATAATTATCAGATTGGTTCACATGAGTGGAGAAATTGTTAAGCGAATTTTTGGGATAAAAGGCTAAGGTAAGCCTAGTAACTAGAATATCGTTATCGTCTCAAATCTTATAAATAATTGTTAAGGCTATGAGGACTAATGTGGTTAAATTGAGGAACATTGATTGAATCTTTATGAGTTCTTATCTCATGGCTAGTTCAGAATTGTGGATTGGTGGATTAAAAATTTATATCAGAGTGCGCAGTGAGCCATTGGATTAGATTTAATATTATTGGAATTAACTATTAGTTATGGTTACAATGGTGAATGTAAAGACTATAAGCTTGAAAATTGAGAATCAATCTCTTGGATAACTAGGTGCGTTGTTTGATAGTTATAACTATTGAAAACCTTGTTGTGTCCATTGAACCATTGAAACTGATGATTTTTTATACGATTGAATAGTACAAGAGTGTCATGGTACCCTGAATAAATGTAATGACAAGATGTAACATGAGAAGATGGACCAGAGTATAGTGAGAAATTGTATATGGGTGTGTAATTTAAGAGTTGATCCTAAAATATTGATTCATGTGGGAGTGGAATGTTGGGAAGCAAAATTATTAGATTTTAAAGATTGCGAGTCCCTCTTGGCTAGTGAGAGACAAATGCATTAAAGAGGATGATCTATTTCAAGAATCGAGGTAAATCTTACCGTAAGGTCACTACTAAGTTTTTTGTTATATCATGATTCTAGAATATGAGAGATGAGTAACCCTATTAGCGGGATGAGATTTGAGTTGTTTTGATATGCTATTGGATAAGCTACATATAAGAAGCAAAAATGAGGTTTATTGAAAGAGTTGATCAATTCAAAAAAGAATTGATATTTGATGAGTAGACAATTAAGTTGATGATCTAGTAGTTATGCATAATATGAGTTAGTCCCGACAATTGCACTAAATTATTGAGGATAAGGAATTGGCGAAAAATTGAGAATGGAGGTGATAAATGAATGCTGGGGAAATGAAGGTAATCTTGGTGAATTCTAATAAATGCAATCATGGTATAAGTTTAAGGGATGAACTTAAATTTTAGAATATGAGAAATTTATTTTGATCTTGGATTTGAGGTTTACAGGATTAATGTGTTGAGACCTTATGGTCAATTGGGATTAAATAGAATACATCGACGATTAAGTTTCGAGGATAATATCATCTTAATATTTCTGAATTAAATAAGAATAATAAGAATAATATCATCTAAATATTTCTCCTAGGATGAATGAAAGGATGGTAGAAACCTTAAATCATTGTTGAGTTTTAGGCGAATTGACTTCCGGGTCAAACTTAGTTTTGATGGTGTTTAAGCTTGAGAAGGGCGGTTAGGTGAGTTTCTAAATGTTTTTAGGCCAAAATAAGGCCACCATTAAATCCAGAAGATCAAGAAACCTTGGGTGATGTAATATGGGGTATATTAAAAGTTAGGAAGTATTCCGGAGTTAAAATGCACTTTCAAGAAAATTCGGGTAGGAAGAAATTAGATATTAACTTAGTATTTTGCTTATAAATCTTTATCCCAAAGTCAGATTTGTCTGAAATTTGGACACTCGAAAGTAGACTTCAAGAGCTACAAAAGTGTATTTTACAAAAAAAAAATTGAATGGACTTCTAAATAGGTCAAAATCAAGATGGAAGTCAGGGGTATACTATCACACGCATCAAGATGGAATTAGAGATGCGTCTGGACGCATTTGGTAGAAACTTGGGCAAAACGACACACGTACAAACGGTAAAAGACACGCGTCCAAACACATCAAGCAGAGAGTCACACACCCCCTGACCTGTTTTGGGTGTTCTCTCCAATTTTTACATTATAAATACCTAGAGAATGACCCTTAGACTTAGTTTCATCAGTTTTTCATAGTAGAAAACCCTAGAGGGTGAGAATAAAGGAGAGAAAGCAATACTTGAAGGGATTTTTGCATAGAAGATGGATAGAACATGCTAGGGTTTTCATTACAAACTATGTAATCGAGATAGGGGATTCTTCTCAAGTTCTTTCATTGAGACTTAGTGTATTATGTCTTGCATTCAAAAAACATTATTCTTGAATTTCTAAAACCCTAGTTTTTCCTAAACACATGTTTTATTGTAAAATTCCTATTGATTCTTGAATTCTAAAATTCATATTATTGATTAAATTAGGTTCTCAATCAACTAATGTTTCAAGAAATTACAATTTTTGGCCAAACCCTAGAATTTGGATATCGAAATTGTGAGGCTTTTTGTTATGATCCCTTGCATATTTTTATTTAGGAACTATGAAATTGTAATACTTGAATTGGTAATAGAAATTGTGATTGGTTAAGACTACGGTTGTTGTGGAAGTTGTTGTTTCATCTCTTGTATGAGTTGGGTATGACGGACTTGAATTGCTTCGAGAGCTGCCATAGAGTGTTAAAGGTTAGTCTATCCCAGTGAGGGTGAGATTTTTGCCTAACACGTGTAGTGGATTTTTTTTTGTGGGAGCAACCACTATTGTTCACGTAGGTTCGAGGCTGAGGGATGGTATACCTTTCTTGGGAATGATTCATCAATGTCGTCGGAGACGGTATACCCTTCCCAAAGTGGTTTATGGTTTTTCCCTACGGGGAATGGTTGGGCTTGTGTGGTTATGGTGTGTGAATGAGGTAGAATTGTTGTGTAGATTTTTGAGAAGCAACCAACATACATGAGACTATGGGATGATGCTACTAAGTTATTAATTGCTTACTTAAATTTTGGTATGTTTATTCCTATCATTGATTTATGGTATTCTGTACACTTGAGATTGTTATAACTGTCATTGTTTTACTTTCAAAATGATATATATGCTATTTTTCAAAATGAAACTTGCCTTATTTTTATTGTTTTAAAAAAAAATTTAGATTAAGAAGGATTTCCTACGGGCTTTTGCTCACCCCCTACAACAACACTTCTAGATTTTGGCAAAGATAAGGATGTCGGATTAGATGAATAGGCTGACCTCGAGACTGAAGAGGATCAGTATGTGGATCTTGACGTTGAGGCTTAAAGATGCTTCATTTTAGTTTAGATTATTTTATTTGAGAGATTTCTATGAAACAATGTTTTAGCTAGTTTTGATTATTCCGCTGCTAGATACTATTTGGTTTTGAATTGTAGGTTGAATAAGTTGCAATGTTTTATTGACCTTAGTATTTATTCTTTATCAGATGGATGAATGGTCGATTGTTTAATGGTTATTTTTAGGTGCTCTCATGATTGGATGGTTTGTAGATTGTATTACCTTCCAGGGTGGATTTTGGGGCGTTACATAACCCCCTGTGTCAACAGTAAGTCAATCGGAAGGTATTTATATATATCAAACTATAACACAACAACCATCAAGTTTATTAGAAGGTTTATGCACCATATAAGAACCAACTACCTTAGCAAACCAGAAGTGCAAATAACCATTCAGTGATTTATTTTGGTAATTGATCGGAAGATTTATGATTAAATGAAGAACATACCTCCGGTTTATGCTTAGAATCAAAAGCATTAGATATGGCGAGACCTAACCTGTCTATACCCAATCTTCACATAATACCCAGCTTAGTAAGTCATTGAATCATGCATTAAAGTACATGAAATAGTAAAGATGGAATGTAAATGAAAATGAGACCTAGCTCGGTACTTGCATGAACCATGAGCATAGCCTAAGTTATACAGTAGTGATACAAACTACAAAACATTAAAGGAAAGTACCTTCCATCATTTAAGGGCGGTTTAGAACAATAAAGCATAAAAAAAGAGTGCACAATAACGTATCTCAAGCAATATTACAAAAAGCCCTTCCCCCATTGATTAGTACTTAAAATTAGCATTTTACTATGCCTTTTTGAGACTAAGTGTACTTTGATGGAGTTTAGGTGATGACATTTCAGTTCTTAAAGTGAACAAGGACTCAAGAACAACAAATATCACATTTGAGTGTAACACCTGCACATTAGGGAACAAAATTGGAGAAGCTTGGAGCACACCAAGAACGTTCGAATGACAACTCACGTTCGAACGTCCACTTGAACTGTGAGCAGACCTGACTGCTGAGAAAAGGCGTGTTGCAGCCAAGAAGGAAGACTCTAAGGCTCTAAGGAACTTGAGTATCACGTTCGAACGCCAACTCACGTTCGAACGTCCACTTGAGTTGATTGAGGACCAGACTACTGCATAGAGTGTGGAAATGAACTTCACAGAAGACCACAGGCCACTTGAGTGAGAAGGTCAGACCACATCTGGCGTTCAAACGTCCATACAGCAAAGACAGAAGAAACGTTTGAACGCCAGACAACGTTCGAACGCCCATAAAGCAAAAACAGATACAACGTTCGAACGTCAACTCAAGTTCGAACGTTCTCCACAGACTGGCTACAGAGTAGTTGGTTTTTCACTTGGACTTGGGCGGCATACACTATTCCTTCACCCCCTCTTGTCTCCTCCTCTTGCCTATAAATACTCCCATTGTTGGAGAGCTCAAGGGGACAAAGTAGAGAGGTTGATGGAGGCTTAGACTCCCACCAATATTGTTGTAGAGTAATCTTACATTTCCTTGTATGAAGAAGTTGTTCTAGAGATTAGTTTGGCTCTAGTCCAACATCTCTTAGCTTGTTATAAAAGTAGTTTTATGCTTATACTTTCACTTACATGCATAGAGGGAGATAGCCTTTGGTTGTGGATCACCCTCCAAAAGTGACTATCTTTCTTCTACTTTTAATTTGTGTATCATTCATTTTCATTGCTTGAGCTTCTTTCTTCCCTTAGAGGAGTGAAACCCTTCCACTTTTCTAGAGCTTCGCCAAAGCCGTGAAGGGTGGAACGTGATTCACTCATTCTTTGTCAAAGATCGACTCCCTGTTTAGTGTGCTTTGCTTTGTGATCCGTCTACTTGGAGGAATGATCATCACTCACTTTTCTAGCTTTACCAAAGTCATGAAGAGTGAGTAGTTTCTCATTCACTCTTTAGTAAAAGGAGAAGGGCATGTATTGTAACACCCCGAATTTTCTGTTATATATTTATAGAGATATATATATATAGTAAATAATATTTGTAAAGATGTAGATATATGTAGTGACATAAGAATAAATCGTAGGAATAAATGCTATGGAGACAATTTGATTGAGAAGTTACGTGTCGAAGATGTTTAAACTTGGAAAGGGTGATTAGACAAGTTTCTAAAAGTTTGTAGGTCAAAATAATGATTCCATTGAATCCGGAAGGTCGAAAAACATTGGGAGTGGTAATATGGATGTATTGGAAGTTAGAAAGTGTCTCGGATTTAAAAATACACTTGAGCGAGAATTTGGGTAAAAATGGGTATTGAACACTACTTAGTGTTTTAGCCATAACTTTTTATCCTTAAGTCCAATTGATCTGAAATTTTTACAGTAGATAGTAGACATCTAGGGCTACAAAAGTATATCTCATGAAAATTTTCCAATTCGACCTCTAAATGGGTCAAAACTGCATTGAAAGTTGAAACAAAAATCTGGAAGTCAAACCGTACCGGTACGCGTACCGGTACGCCGAACTCTAGAAGCTAAACCGTACTGGTACGCGTACCGGTACGCTGAACTCCAGTAGCTACACCGTACCGGTACGCCCGATAAATCCAGCCGATCCGACTGCGGGTCTTTCTCCATTTCTTTCACTATAAATACTTAAGGCCGACTATTTGAGCCCCATTTCAGCCTTCTAAACCCTAGGCACCTTTAGAGAGAAAGAGAGGGAGAGAAGAACATCAAAGATAAGGAGAGATACACCATTTTAGAAGATCAAAACCCTAGATTTCTAAGATTTCACTTCTCTACTTATTCTCTTTTCTTCCATTCTTCACCCACTCTCACCCAAATCTTTTGAAAACCCTAGGGAGGGGGAATTAAAAAGGAAAAGAAAGGAAAGCAAGAAGGTCTTGAAGCTTGGGTAGTTGGCTAAAACTCTTGAGCATTGAGGTAGGGGTTTTCTCCTTTTCTCTTACATTGAGGTTAGGGTTTATATTTATGTATGTTTTGCTTCCAAATCTTATATGTATGTTATGGAATCTCTATTTCTTGTTACTCTTGAAATCCCTTACCATATCATGAACGAAATTAGGGCTTGATAGCCATAAATCCCTTGTATGCCTTTGAAACCCCAAATTTTCAAGGAGATTGTGTTGTCTTTTGATTTCTCCTTTTCTCTTGATTCATAACCTTAAATATTACATATTCTAAACTATGTTGTGCTTGGGTAATCGCTACATCTCTTGGTGTGCCTTCGAAACTCTAATTGCAAGGAAATTGGGTTCCTCTTGATTTCCCCCCTTATTCATGAGGTCTAATCTTAATGTTTGTTGTTATAAATGACAAAACTTGATTGTTCCTTCACTTTCGGATTCCCAAGCTTGATATTTGTTGCTATGGATGTCAAGGCTTGATTGTTCTTTTGTCATTGATGACCCACCTTGTTATTCCTTTATTCTTAATTTCAAGACCTTGTGTTTAATTGTTCTTGATTTCAAGCTTTATATCCATTGGCCCTTGATATCCTAACCCAACATTCACATGTCCTCACTTCAAAACTCTATTTCTTCATGAAGTGTGGATTCTCCTTGGATATTCTTTTGTCTTGTTTTAAAAAGAAATTTAGTGTTTTGTGTTGAGTAATAAAATGATATGTCGATGATCTCATGTGTTTTTCTTAAATTGTTTTATTGAAATGTTACATGTGAAGTGGGATGGAAAAATTGGGGACTATGGAATTGTTGGTTAATTGTGGAATGAAACCTTGAGGGTGAGAGGTTCCTTGTAAGGATGCTCATTCCGAAAAGGTAAAATTGGAGAAAATGGTGATGAAATGGTTGAATATTTTTGGAAAGCGGGGGTATTTTATTCTTGCGTGGTTGTACGATACGAACATGGATTACTATTGACCGGGTATCATGTAGTGGGTAGACGTCTTTGTATGCCACACAGGTATGAACTTTTCCTACCACAGGGAGTGGGTAGACGTCTTTGTACGCCGTGTGGGTACGAACTTTTCCTATCACTAATGATCACGGATTAGTAACGTGGGTTATGTCGGACATACGGTGTGGGTTATTATGCATTGTACCAGAAATGGTTTCGACAAGAGTTTCCGGAAGTATGGGATTCGGCGAGAACTTGTTGGAAACGGTTTATGGTAGAATGGATTATCTATTGTATATTGGTTATTGTTCACTTTATCATAGAAGGTTTCTACAAGAGTCTTGGGAAGTATGAGATTCTGCGAGAACTTGTGGAAACAGTGTATGGTGGATTGGATTATATTTGGATATGGTTTGTTAACTGTATATTGGTTTCACTTATTCATTCAATTACTGTTGCTCCCTAAACTTGAGATCTATTAAATGTCCTTGTTTTACTTCAAAAGTTATATATGATATTTGTGAAATGAGACCGACTTGTTTTACATGTGTTCTAAACCTTGTTTGAGTTTGGGAGGATTTTCCTACAGAGCTTAGTGCTCACCCCCTATAAACCAATACATTTTTCAGGTGATGCTGTAAAAGAGAAGTAGTTAGAAGACGAGGAGGGAGATCCGGAGGGGGATATCTCGACGGTCCTTCGTTGTATTAGATTGAAGGGTTATTTTGGAATCATGGAAAATATGATCTTTTGTTATTCCGCTGCTAAGTTATGTTTAATGCTTTGGGATGTAATTGCCATGAATTGGCTTATTCTTTTGGGATAATGTTATGGATATGAAATGTGATGAATGAAATTTCCTTATTGATAAAATTTATTTAGTCGCTCTCATGTTGTGAATGGTCTTAGATAGTAATGTCGTCCAGGGTGTGTTTTGGGCCGTTACATGTATAAATTATCCGGACGTTATATTTGTGCAATTTCGATTATGCTTAATGTTTTATATTCCCCATGCTTATTGAATGATTGATTGCATCTAGCAAAGCTAAGGTACTTTGTATAACCAGAAGTTCTTTCTATAACATAGATAACTGTAACAGCCCAAAACACACCCTGGACGGCATTACATTCTAAAACATTTATATCATGAGAGCACTAATATAATTCCTCAAGAAATGAGACTCCATTTGTCATCCACAAATATTTACAAAGTGATCCAAAAGAATAAGCCCACATTATGGCTATTACATCTCAAAAATGAATTAAAGTAGCACAGCGGAATAAACAAAAGAAACTAGACTACACAATGTTCCAAAAGAATTTCCTAGTCTAGTACAAAAGGAAAGGAGGTCGCTCTATGCGTCCACCTCGGGATCCACACTCCCGTCAAGTGGAGTCTCCCAAGTAGCGGGCTCCTCGACCCTTACGTCCTCCTCAAGCGGGTAATCTGAAAAATATTAGCGGTAGGGGCTGAGCACAAAGCTCTGTAGAAAAATTCTCTCAAACCCATACAAGGTTTAGAAAAGCATTTAAAACGGTCGGTCTCATTTTTAACATAACATAGATACATAATTTGAACGAAAACAGTGACATTTAAAAAGGATCTCAAGTTTATGTAAAAACATTACTTAATGAATAAACGAGCACCACATACAAATAATCATTAATGACCATAAACAATTCCCCACAATTCTTTCGGTAGATGACATACTTTGTGGTAACCTCCACCCCACCCTTTAGGTCATCTCTGATTCTTTCGGTAGGTGGCATACTTTAGGGTAACCTCCACCCCCCTTTAGGTCATCTTTGATTCTTTTGGTAGGTGACATACTTTTGGGTAACCTCCACCCCCCTTTAGGTCATCTTTGATTCTTTCGGTAGGTGTCATACTTTAGGGTAACCTCCACCCCCCTTTAGGTCATCTTTGATTCTCAAGCATCCTTACCGGGAACCTCTTGAGAATGGATGAGCATCCTTATAAGGAACCTCCCACCAATCACTACATTGTTTCCCAAGCATCCTTACAAGGAACCTCTTGGAAAGGGGTGAGCATCCTTACAAGGAACCTCCCACCAATCACTACATTGTTTCCTTCGGTAGGTGGCATACTTTAGGGTAACATCCACCCCCCTTTTTGGTCCTCTTTGATTCTCAAG
Organism: Ilex aquifolium; assembly: GCA_951799425.1. Classification (NCBI taxonomy): domain Eukaryota; kingdom Viridiplantae; phylum Streptophyta; class Magnoliopsida; order Aquifoliales; family Aquifoliaceae; genus Ilex; species Ilex aquifolium. The sequence goes on along the minus strand of OX637404.1, from coordinate 6,424,966 downwards.
CATCCTTACCGAGAACCTCTTGAGAATGGGTGAGCATCCTTACAAGGAACCTCCCACCAATCACTACATTGCTTCCCAAGCATCCTTACAAGGAACCTCTTGGGAAGGGGTGAGCATCCTTACAAGGAATCTCTCACTCATGTGCATCACAAACAACACAACCAAGCTTACAATCCCAATATTGATCTCAATTTACAATCATCTATCCAAAATCCCCCAAAATGTATAACATGTAACAATTCCACAACCAACTAAGAAAAATACATGAGATCACAATAACATCATTTTTCTACCCAACACAAACCACTACGGTTTTGAGGTTCATAATAAAGAAGGCATTTAAGAAGGAAATACATCACTCTCCACAAATGAGGGTTTTAAAACTAGAAAAGAGATTTCATGGGTATTAAACCCTAACTTTGTTCAAAACATGTAATCTTTGCCAAAAAGCCTAAGAGATGATGATTCCATAGCATAAATATACCATTGATAGTCAAAGCATACATATATAAATACCCTAGCCTCAATGTAAGTGAGTGAGAGAAAACCCCTACCTTGATGTTCTTGAAAATCTAGGGTTTGATCTTGAATCACTCTTAAATCCTTTGTTTTTCCCTTTTGATCTTGTGTTTTCTCCTTCTTTATTCTTTTCTAAGACTCTCTCTAGGATTCCAAGAGGTGTGGGTAAGGGTGTAGTGAAAGTGTAGAAGAAGAGAGTAGAAGAATGGTGTTCTTGAGGAATTTCGGTTTTGATCTCTATAAGGGGTAACTCTCTCAAGATCTTTGTGTTTTTCTCTTCTTTTCTCTTCTCTTAGGGTTCTAAGATGTTTGGGGTGAGAGTGGGATGGAAGAATGGGTCAAATGAGGCTAAAAAGGGTGTTTTAAAACACCAAAATCCTAAATTTTGCGGTGCCAAACTTCGGGCATACCGATACGGTTTAGCTACTGGTTCGGGCGTACCGGTACGGTACCGTACCGATACTGTGTTCTGGTACACTTCGGATACTTCGACTTCCAGGGCAGTTTTGACCCGTTTAGAGGTAGAATTGGAAAATTTTCATGATATACACTTTTGTAGCCCTAGATGTCTACTATCTACTATAAAATTTTCAGATCAATTGGACATAAGAATAAAAATTTATGGCCAAAATACTAAACAGTGTCCAAGATCCTTTTTTACCCAACTCTCTCTAAATGTGTCTTTACTCCAAAATACTTCCTAACTTCCCATACACCTCATATTACCTCTCCCAAGGTTGTTCGACCTTCCGGATTCAATGGACACCTTATTTTGACCTAAAAATATTTAGAAATTCATCTAATCACCCTTTCCAAATTTAAACGTTTTTGAAACTCAAACTTCCCAATCAATATGCATCTCTAGCATTTCTCCTACTATTACAATCTATGTAGTTCATTCTTACATCATTACACATATCCACATTTTTACAACAATTATTTACTATATATCTATATACATATATAAAAGAAAATGCGGGGTGTTACAATCCACCCCCCTTAAAGAAAGTTTCATCCTCGAAACTTACCTCAAGCAGCGAACAAATATGGATACTTCTCCCGCATTTCTTGCTCCGATTCCCATGTAGCTTCCTCCACTCCATGGTGTTGCCACCAAAACTTTACCAATCTGATAACTTTGTTGCGAAACACTTTTTCCTTGGCGTCGAGAATTTCTACCGGTTGTTCTTCGTAGGTTGCTCCGTCTTGAATTTCAATCTCCTCCAAGTTCACGACTGGAGTTGCATCCGAGTGACACGTCCTCAACATGGACACGTGAAACACGCCATGTACTCCGGATAGCTGGGCTGGTAGTCAAAGTTGATACGCCGCATTGCCTACCGCTTTGATCACTTCAAAAGGTCCGGTATATCTTAGCGATAACGTCTCCTTCTTGTCGAATCGAACACGCCCTTCTTGTGTGACACCTTGGGAAACATGTAATCTCCCACTTTGAATTCCAAGGATCTTCGTATGTGGTCCGCATAGCTCTTTTGTCTACTTTGCGTCGTGCGTAGCCTCTCTCGGATGAGTTGAATCTTCTCCGTAGTTTCCCCATTGTAGTCCTTACTCCGTTAGTTCGCTGCGCACTCTGATATAAATTACAATCCACCAAAGGTTACAGTTGAAACCTAACCAACTTGTCCTCCCATTATAGCTTCCAAATCCATATACATTTTTTTTTTTTAACGAAATAATTTAAGAAAAATTAACATAATATCATCGAAAATACCATTTTAGTGGTCACTACCAATCACTAGAGTTTTGAATTCATGAGCAAATAAATAATCAAGCTTTGGAATCAAGAATAAATGGCTATCAAGCTTGGAAATCTAGAACAAAAGAACAAGCAAGGTTTGAAATTAATAACAAACGAATCTCAAGTTTTTGGAATCCAAAATAAAGGAACAATCAAGTCTCGAATTCCATAACAAACCCATATCAAGCTTTGGAATCAAAATAAGAAACAATCAAGGCTTGAAATCAAGAACAAAGTAACAATCGAATCTTGGAGTCAATAACAAAGACATATCAAACTTTGTAATCAGGAACTAATAAGTCTCAAGTTTCGAACTCAAAAAAAACAAAGAGTAATCAAGTATTGAAATCAATAATAAACGAATATCAAGTTTTGGAACCAAGAACGAAGGAATATCAAGTATTGAAGTCAAGAGCAATTGAATGTCAAATCTTGAAATCAATAACCAATGAATATCAAGTATTGAATATCAAGAATAAATGAATCACAAGGGTTAGAATCAATACAAATGAATATTAAATTTGGCTATCAAGAACCAATGGATCATCAAGCCTGGAGAAATTAAAAACAAAGGAACAACCAAGTCTTGAAATCAAGAACCAAAGGATGTCAAGTATTGAATATCAAGAATACATGAATTACAATAGTTAGAATCAATCAAATGAATATCAAATTTGGCTATCAAGAGCAAATGAATATTAAGCTTGGAAATCAAGAATAAAGGCGTATCAAGCTTGAAAGTCATGAACAAAGGAGAAATTAAGATTTAACGGAACAATCATGTATGTAAATCAATAACAAACGACTATCAAGGTGTGAAATCAAGAACAAAGGATTATGAAGCTTAGAAAGCAAGACCAAAAGAACACTCAAGTCTTGGAACCAAGAATAAAGAATATCAAGTATTGAATATTGAGAATAATTGAATCACAAGGGTTATAGTCACTACCAAGTGCATATCAAATTTAGATATCAAGAATAAATGAGAAATCAAGAGAAAAACACATTTCCCTTGAAAACTAGGGTTTGGTAGCAAGCAAGGCGATTTAAGGGTTACCCAACCATCACATTATTTTCCACATGGCATTAATTTCAAGAATAGCAAGAATCAAGGATTGGATAGCATACATATACCATTTAGAGTCAAAGAAATACATACAAGTAAACCTATTGGTATCTGAAATGTAATCCACTTGCACGTAATCCTTACAGACCAGCCTGGTATCCCCCTGTTCTCCCGTAGGCAAGTCAACATATAAAGCATGTTCTAGCTCCTCGGAACCCAATCCCAATTCCACAGCGTCTGCAGTACGTATAAAAGAATGAGTCGCATAGGAATCCAAAAAAATTCAGGCCCAAGAATGGTAGAGAAGAACTATACCTTCCACAACGGTGTTGGAGGCATCTTCCTCCAGTTGAGTCAAAGCAAAAACCCTTCCTTGATGGGCGCCGCTGGGGGCTTGAGTTTGTAACGATCTCTGTGGTGGTAATGGCTGTCGTAGCGGTGGCTTGTTTGCATTCACTCGCCCAGTTGCTCGGTTGGTCTTGTTTGGTCATTGGGGGAAACGAGGGGCATCTATGTTTGAAGTGTCCATACTCTCCGCATGCAAAGCATTGGCGCGGGTCCATGCCTGCTCTCGTCTGAGTAACTCCATATTCTCCAACTGTCGGAAGTCTTTGTTCAACCGCGTCCACGTCCACGTCCACGTTCACGAGATCTTGTATTCTCGAATTCAGAGTGTAACCAGCTTCTCGCGGATGGAAGGCCTCAAATCTTGTTCAAAGCGTTTAGCCCTCCTTGCGTCAGTGACCACAAACTTGATTGCGTAGCGAGACAACTCATCGAATTCGAACAAATAATTAACCCTTAACCTAAGTATACAATGAATCTAACCTATCTGATAAACACATAACTTCAAACAAATACAAGCCTACGGTTCCTTCAACCTAGTCCTACCTTTCCAGTGGTAATCCATAACCTACAGCTCCCATGTAAGACCTAAAGCCTAGGCTCTGATACCAACTTTGTAACACCCCAAAACACACCCTGTACGGCATTACATTCTAAAACATTCATATCATGAGAGCACTAATATAATTCCTCAAGAAACGAGACTCCATTTGTCATCCACAAATATTTACAAAGTGATCCAAAAGAATAAGCCCAAAATATGGCTATTACATCTCAAAAATGAATTAAAGTAGTACAGCGGAATAAACAAAAGAAACTAGACTACACAATGTTCCAAAAGAATGTCCTAGTCTAGTACAAAAGGAAAGGAGGTCGCTCTACGCGTCCACCTCGTGATCCACACTCCCGTCAAGTGGAGTCTCCCAAGTAGCGGGCTCCTCGACCCTTACGTCCTCCTCAAGCGGGTAATCTGAAAAATGTTAGCGGTAGGGGGTGAGCACAAAGCTCTGTAGAAAAATTCTCTCAAACCCATACAAGGTTTAGAAAAGCATTTAAAACGGTCGGTCTCATTTTTAACATAACATAGATACATAATTTGAACGAAAACAGTGACATTTAAAAAGGATCTCAAGTTTATGTAAAAACAGCACCTAATGAATAAACGAGCACCACATACAAATAATCATTAATGACCATAAATAATTCCCCACAATTCTTTCGGTAGATGGCATACTTTGTGGTAACCTCCACCCCACCCTTTAGGTCATCTCTGATTCTTTCGGTAGGTGGCATACTTTAGGGTAACCTCCACCCCCCTTTAGGTCATCTTTGATTCTTTCGGTAGGTGGCATACTTTAGGGTAACCTCCACCCCCCTTTAGGTCATCTTTGATTCTCAAGCATCCTTACCGGGAACCTCTTGAGAATGGGTGATCATCCTTACAAGGAACCTCCCACCAAGCACTACATTGTTTCCCAAGCATCCTTACAAGGAACCTCTTGGGAAGGGGTGAGCATCCTTACAAGGAACCTCCCACCAATCACTACATTGTTTCCCAAACATCCTTACAAGGAACCTCTTGGAAAGGGGTGAACATCCTTACAAGGAACCTCCCACCAATCACTACATTGTTTCCTTCGGTAGGTGGCATACTTTAGGGTAACCTCCACCCCCTTTTCTGGTCCTCTTTGATTCTCAAGCATCCTTACTGGGAACCTCTTGAGAATGGGTGAGCATCCTTACAAGGAACCTCTTGGGAAGGGGTAAGCATCCTTACAAGGAATCTCTCACTCATGTGCATCACAAACAACCCAACCAAGCTTACAATCCCAATATTGATCTTAATTTACAATCATCTATCCAAAATCCCCCAAAATGTATAACATGTAACAATTCCACAACCAACTAAGAAAAATACATGAGATCACAATAACATCATTTTTCTACCCAACAAAAACCATTACGGTTTCGAGGTTCATAATAAAGAAGGCATTTAAGAAGGAAATACATCACTCTCCACAAATGAGGGTTTTAAAACTAGAAAAGAGATTTCATGGGTATTAAACCCTAACTTTGTTCAAAACATGTAATCTTTGCTAAAAAGCCTAAGAGATGATGATTCCATAGCATAAATATACCATTGATAGTCAAAGCATACATATATAAATACCCTAGCCTCAATGTAAGTGAGTGAGAGAAAACCCCTACCTTGATGTTCTTGAAAATCTAGGGTTTGATCTTGAATCACTCTTAAATCCTTTGTTTTTCCCTTTTGATCTTGTGTTTTCTCCTTCTTTATTCTTTTCTAAGACTCTCTCTAGGATTCCAAGAGGTGTGGGTAAGGGTGTAGTGAAAGTGTAGAAGAAGAGAGTAGAAGAATGGTGTTCTTGAGGAATTTCGGTTTTGATCTCTATAAGGGGTAACTCTCTCAAGATCTTTGTGTTTTTCTCTCATTTTCTCTTCTCTTAGGGTTCTAAGATGTTTGGGGTGAGAGTGGGATGGAAGAATGGGTCAAATGAGGCTAAAAAGGGTGTTTTAAAACACCAAAATCCCGACTTTTGCGGTGCCAAACTTCGGGCATACCGGTACGGTTTAGCTACTGGTTCGGGCGTACCGGTACTGTGTTCCGGTACACTTCGGCTACTTCGACTTCCAGAGCAGTTTTGACCCATTTAGAGGTCTAATTGGAAAATTTTCATGAGATACACTTTTGTAGCCCTAGATGTCTAATATCTACTGTAAAATTTTCAGATGAATTGGACATAAGAATAAAAAGTTATGGCCAAAATATTAAGAAGTGTCCAAGATCCATTTTTACCCAACTCTCTCTAAATGTGTCTTTACTCCAAAATACTTCCTAACTTCCCATACACCTCATATTACCTCTCCCAAGGTTGTTCGACCTTCTGGATTCAATGGACACCTTATTTTGACCTAAAAATATTTAGAAATTCATCTAATCACCCTTTCCAAGTTTAAACGTCTTTGAAACTCAAACTTCCCAATCAATATGCATCTCTAGCATTTCTCCTACTATTACAATCTATGTAGTTCATTCTTACATCATTACACATATCCACATTTTTACAACAATTATTTACTATATATCTATATACATATATAAAAGAAAATGCGGGGTGTTACAATAACTCTTGTATAGAAAGACTCATTGGTTTAAGGCAAGTACCCCGCCTAGATCTTCACGACTACCCTTCAATCTTCACCATTATTGGATCTTTCGATTAACCTGCTATTGACACGGGGGTTAATTGAGTTATCAAGCACAAGTGTAATAAATCGGATAATTAACTACATGTCCAGATACTTGAACTAAAGAATGACTCTTTTACATTAAAGCTTATCTCATATTTTGTTTAGAAAATTCTCTTGGAAAGAATCTTATATTCTGTCCAGGAAATCTCACACCTCGCACAACTTCAAATCTCAAGGGTTACCCCAAAACACCAAGAAGAGTTCTCTGTGGATTTGACTCCGGACTCAAACCGAATTATTACTACAGCTTGACCGCCTACACTTGGGTGTACACATTTCGGATCAAGTCACCCCTCACAAAAGAGCAAATGAGAAACTAACCCCTCTTCATAGTTATAGACAAACTAGAAAAGTGGAGGAATCTCATCTCTCCAAGTAAGATACAATCTTCAAAATACAAAGATAAAAAGTTTGGACAAACTCTTCCCCCAGGTGTAATTGAAACACCCCCACTCTTCCTTGCTAAGAGAAAGCTAAAGAAGTGAAGAGGTTCAACCCCTAAGTAGAAAGAGTGTTTAGACAAGAAATGTAGAAGGGAGATGATTAGAGAGGTGTAAATGAGAGAAATTCTCTTCTAAAAATGGCATATCTAACTAGGAAATGGGGGTATTTATAGAGCTCCATGGACGGAAGAGGTGGCTTGAAGAACCAATCAGAGGCAGCCTTCCATGACTTGATGGAGAAGCAAATAGCAAGGCGGTGTAGACCGTTCGGATGGTGGTGGCTGGCATCCAGATGGTGGTGATCCACTAGAATTCCTTATTTTCGGTTGTTAACCTGGGAACTTGAATTCTAAAATTCCTATTATTGATTAAATTAGGTTTTCAATCAACTCCTTGTTCTTGTTCCAAGAAATTTTGATTTTTAACAAAATCCTAGAATTTTGATATCGAAATTGTGAGGTTTCTTGTTATGATCTCTTGCATTTTTTTATTCCTTTATTATTATAGTTTATTAGGAACTATGAAATTTTAATACTTGAATTGCTAATGAAAATTATGATTGGTTAAGATTACGGTTGTTGTGGAAGTTGTGATTCTGTAACACCCCGCATTTTCTTTAATATATGTATATAGATATATAGTAAATAATTTATTATAAAAATGTGGATATGTGTAATGATGTAAGAATGAACCATATAGGTTGTAATAGTAGGAGAAATGCTAGAGATGCATATTGATTGGGAAGTTTGAGTTTCAAAGACGTTTAAACTTGGAAAGGTGATTAGATGAATTTCTAAATATTTTTAGGCCAAAATAAGGTGTCCATTGAATCCGGAAGGTCGAACAACCTTGGGAGAGGTAATATGAGGTGTATTGGAAGTTAGGAAGATTTTCGGAATGAAAGCACATTTAAGAGAAAACTTGGGTAGAAAGGACTTTGGACACTTCCTAGTATTTTGGTCATAACTTTTTTATCATTATGTCTAATTGATCTGAAATTTGGACAGTAGATAGTAGACATCCAGGGCTACAAAAGTGTATCTCACGAACATTTTCCAAATCAATCTCTAAATAGGCCAAAACTGCACTAGAAGTTTCAGCAAAAACAGGAATTCCGTTCGAACGTGAATCGACGTTCGAACGTGAATCGACGTTCGAACGTGAATAAAGTTCGAACGTAAGTGCGTTCCAGTACTATTCTCTGATGGGAAAAACAAAAGTACTGGGAGTGACGAACGTTCGAACGTGACTTGCGAATTCTGAACTTTAGAATCGCGCACAGGAGGCCAATTCTTCCCCTATAAATACTTAAGGACACTCTTATAAGCCCCATTTCAACATCTCTAACCCTAGGAAGACTTAGAGAGGAGAAAAGAAGGGGAAAACACAAGAATCAAGGGAGGATTTGCCTATTGAAGAAGATCCAATCTTCATCTTCTTCACTCAAAACTAAAGAAGCAAGGTAGGGGTTTTCTCTCACTCACTTAAATTGAGACTAGGGTATTTATATATGTATGTTTTGGCTATCAATGGTATATATATGCTATGGAATCATCCTCTCTTAGGCTTTTTGGCTAAGATTACATGTTTTGAACAAAGTTAGGGTTTAATACCCATGAAATCTCTTCTCTAGTTTTAAAACCCTCATTTTTGGAAAGTGATGTATTTCCTTCTTAAATGCTTTCTTTATTATGGATTTTTAAAACCTTAGTGCTTTGTGTTGGGTAGAAAAATGATGTTATTGTGATCTCATGTATTTTTCTTTGTTGGTTGTGGAATTATTACATGATATATTTTGAGGAATTTTGGATAGATGATTGTAAATTGAAATCAATATTGGAATTGTAAGCTTGGTTGAGTTGTTTGTGATGCACATGAGTGAGAGGTTCCTTGTAAGGATGCTCACCCCTTCCCAAGAGGTTCCTTGTAAGGATGCTTGGGAATCCAAGATGACCTAAGGGTGGGGTGGAGGTTGCCCTAAAGTATGCCACCTACCAAAAGAAGTGTGAGAGGTTCCTTGTAAGGATGCTTGGGAAGCAAAGATGATCTAACGGGGGTGGAGGTTGCCCTAAAGTATGCCACCTACCGAAAGAATGGGGGGTGGAGGTTGCCCTAAAGTATGCCACCTACCAAAAGAAGTGTGAGAGGTTCCTTGTAAGGATGCTCACCCCTTCCCAAGAGGTTCCTTGTAAGGATGCTTGGGAAGCAAAGATGATTTAACGGGGGTGGAGGTTGCCCTAAAGTATGCCACCTACCGAAAGAATGGGGGGTGGAGGTTGCCCTAAAGTATGTCACCTACCAAAAGAAGTGTGAGAGGTTACTTGTAAGGATGCTCACCCCTTCCCAAGAGGTTCCTTGTAAGGATGCTTGGGAAGCAAAGATGATCTAACGGGGGTGGAGGTTGCCCTAAAGTATGCCACCTACCGAAAGAATGGGGGGTGGAGGTTTCCCTAAAGTATGCCACCTACCGTAAGAATTGTTGGAAATGGTTTATGGCAATTAATAGTGATTATTTGTATGTGGTACTCGTTTATTCATTTAAGTAATGTTTTTACATAAACATGAGATCCTTTTCAAATGTCACTGCTTTATTTCAAATTATGTATCTATGTTATGTTAAAAAATGAGACCGACCGTTTTAAATGTTTTTCTAAACCTTGTTTGGGTTTGAGAGAATGTTTCTACAGAGCTTTGTGCTCACCCCCTACCGCTAACATTTTTCAGATTACCCGCTTGAGGAGGACGTAAGGGTAGAGGAGCCCGCTACTTGGGAGACTCCACTTGACGGGAGTGTGGATCCCGAGGTGGACGCATAGAGCGACCTCCTTCCCTTTTGTACTAGACTAGAACATTCTTTTGGAACATTGTGTAGTCTAGTTTCTTTTGTTTATTCCGCTGTGCAACTTTAATTAATTTTTGAGATGTAAATGCCATAGCTTGGCTTATTCTTTTGGGATGATCTTGTAAATTCTATGGATGATGAATGGAAAAATTTTCTTATTTATGGAATTATATTAGTGCTCTCATGATATGAATGTTTTAGAATGTAATGCCGTCCAGGGTGTGTTTTGGGGTGTTACAGATTCTATCTCTTGTATGGTTTGGGTGTGACAGACTTGAATTGTCTTCGAGAGCTGTCGTAGAGTGTTAGATGTTAGTCTATCCCAGTGGGGGTGAGATGGTTGCTGATTGACCTGATTTAAATTATACACCCAAATATAAGTTGTCAAATTATAATATTTCTTAGTTAAGTCCGAGGTCAAACCCACAGGGAGATAACTGTTGGTATTCAAAACAGAAAAAATGTAAGACTGTCGTGTGCGTTGTGTGCAATGGAATAGCCTGTGGTGTGAGCTTAGAATGATAAAAGGTACTTTTCAGTTCGGGGATACAACATGTATTATATTGTTTGTTTATGAAACTACCACCTTACAACAATTATCTCCCCCATTTTACTGGAAAGTTAACCAGTAGGTTTGATGTGTAATTGAACTATATCACAGCAACTGGTTAGGTTAGTCGAAAGGTTTATATACCATGCAACAACCAGATAACCCTAGTAAACCCGAAGGTGAACCATTCAAAAGGTTTACTCTAGCTATTTGATCGACAGGTTGATGATTTAATGAAGATGGAGTTCTGGTTTATGCATTGAATCAAAAGCATTGGCTATGGCGAGATTTAACCCATTTATAACCAATCTCCTGACTGTTACATAAAACCCAACTGCATGCATCATTAAATCATGCATGAAGTACGTAATAACTTATAGATAGAATGGTATATAACAATAAACTTTGCTCAGTGTTCATAACCATGAGCATATTATAATAATAACTATCTATCAATTAAGGGAGATATAAACATTAACTCATAAATAAAACATCGGCATTTTCAAAACTTAAACAATATTACACATGCATTCACCCTTCACCGAAGAGTATAAACGCACTACGCACGCTTCATTGCTATAGACGAGCAAGAAGAATGAGATGATCCCATTACAACATAACACAAAATACAACAAGACCTTCCCCGAGAAATAGTTGAAACACTATCACTCTTATTACCAGCTAGGGAACAAGAGTGAGAGAGTTTCAACCCTCCAAGTAGAAAGGATAAATAGAAATGTAGAAGTAGAGAAAATTCTGGTAGGGAAGTAATTAGGGCAGGGCTTCACTCTTTCTGGCTGCAAAATTCTCTCTAAAGTCTCTCTCTTTCTCTCCCCTTCCTTCTTTTCTCTCCGTCTCTGAAATGGATTGAACTCCCTTGAAACTGGCTGAAGGAGGCTATTTATAGGCACTAGAAAGGGGGGCAGAGGCGGCAGACACCCAGGCTAGCCAATCAGGGCCTTTTGTTTCTTAAATAGACCAATGGGAGGAAAGTGAGGAGAAAGGCAGTTGGAGTACCATCCGGACGCCACCACAATTGTCCGGATGGTGGAGGTTCTCTGATTTTCCTTCCTTAGTAGCCCACCTTTTTGACTTGTAGACTTCTTAATTACACTTGCCTCCCTTTCTTCATTTAGCCTTTGCACCTTTATCCTCTTAAACTTCCGTAATTATCCTTGAAACCCTACAAAATAGATCAATTTCACATTAACCATAATAATTTATAAATCAATCATTTTAATTCAATTAACACATATTGTTAACCCTAAACCCTAATTCAATTCCTCACTTTTTAGGGTTAATCAGTTGTCTAATACTTGTATTGGATTGTTGTTTGTGAGAATAACTATTATTCACGTAGGTTCGAGACTAATGAATGGTATACCTTTTCTGAGAAGGATTCGTCAATACCGTGGGAGATAGTATACGTCCTTCCTAAAGTGGTTTGTGATTTGGCCTTGCGGGGAATGGTTAAGATTTTGTATTTGTGGTGTGTGAACGAGGTAGAATCGTTGTGTAGATTCCTGAGAAGCAACCAACATATATGAGAATATGAGATGATGCTATTGAGTTGTTTATTGATTGCTTTAATCCTTAAATGTTATTCCTACTATAGATTTACTGTATTTCGTACACTTGAGATCATATAAATGTCATGGTTTTAATTTCAAAATGTATATATGCTATTTTCAAAAAGAGACTTGCATTATTGTTATTGTTTTAAAACCTTATTTGGATTTGAAAGGGATATTCTACGGGCTTTTGTTCACCCCTCTACAACAACACATTTACAGATTTTGACAAAAAGTAGGATGTCAGATTAGATGAACAGGTTGACCTCGATACTGAAGAGGATCAATATGTGGATTCTGACATGGAGACTTAGAGATGCTTATTCATAGTCTAGATTGTTTTTAGATTTGACTATGAAATAATGGTTTCATTATATTTATTTATTCCGCTGTTATTTATAGTTTGGTTTTGAATTGTAAGTTTGGAGAAATTACAATGTTTTATTGTCTTAGTATCTGGTATTTATCGGATGGATGAATGATTTAATATTTAAATGGTTATTTTCAGTTGCTTTCATGATTGAATGGTTTGTATATAGTAATTGTAAAACCCAGAAAAATTTGAACTTTTTATGAAAAAGGGCAAAACGGTAATTTGTCACTATAGTGCGAGTTGAAAACCCGTATTTCTATAGAGCTCGGATGACGAAACGGAACTCACCATTGGATTCTTCTCGTGAAATCTAGTTATCCAGTCAATTTTCGTCGAATTCCGAGATAGTCAGATTTTTCGCATTTTACGAGACGGTCGGGTCTCGGGTGACCCAAAAATAATTTTTTTTAATAAAATTTTAAAATTTGGAAAATAATTTAAATAAAGTTCATATAAAATATTTTGAGCTTAAACCGGTACGAAATTTAATCGTTTTGGGGCAAAAACGGACCCGGGAATGGGGGGACGTGTTGCGCGACGTGGACCAAGCATTAAAGGGTATAAATAGGAACAAAATCTGATTTTTTGGACAGAATTCTCTGCCATATTCCATTGTGTAAACGTGTGAGGAAGAATAGAGGGAAATGAGAGAAAAAAAGAAAGATTTCAAGACTTCTCGCTACGATCTACAGAGCTCTGTCCCTGAAATCAACTCGAACCAAGAATTAAAGTCGATCTCCTCGACGAGAGCTACGCGTACATACCAAAAAGAGAGAATTTCACCGAAGTTTCTAAGACGAAATTTTGAAGAAATCAAGGTTTGGGCTTGGGGGTGTATTCTTGGAGCTTACCAATGTTCTTTTACACTTCAAGAGGTAGGATTTTCATCCTACTTAGGTTTATTTCCAACCTAGGATGATTGTATGAAATGGGTAGGTTGTTAGATGTGTTTTAACAAATGCCTATTGTATTTAAAATGTGAAATGGGTATTGGAAATGGGTAGAATAAATTCTATCTTGACTTGAATACATAGGAATTGCTAGATTGTGATTTCTTGAAATTTTGATAATTGGGTATGTGGAAATCACTAAATGTGATTTTTTGATTTATGTGATGATTATGGGCATTTTATGTGATAACCTGATTTGGTGCCTTAAAGGTGTTTGACTAAATGCCTATGTGAAAATTAAGTGTGTTATTGCATAGATTATGTATGACATACTTGGGGCAAATTGTTGTTAAATGTGAATTTTGGTATATGATTGTGATATATTGGCATTGTGATGACTTTATGGAAGTTGTATGCTTTGGATATAATTTGCCATGAAAATGTTGAATGTGGTTAAATTAGCCCATATGACATTCATTACATATGGGGAATGACATTGATATTGCAATGGTACATTACATTGTATTTGCACGAGGGCATCACATTTATGGGCATGAGGCATGAGTGTGAGTGTGTGTGCATGGTTGATCAAACACCATTCTTGGTGGTTGATAAGTGGACTCGGAATGGTTGGATCGAAGATCCGGCTGAGTTACATGGTTGCACGAAAAACTTGTGTCTGGTATAGCAAGCAGGGCTAGATTCTCCCTCAGGTGCAAGACCCGGCTACTTGGTTCATACACTCCCCTGTGGTGCAATTCCAGAAAAGTGTATCGGTGTGCGGAACCGGCGGTGCGACACCAAAACTCCGCTACCCAACAAAGACACATGGTTTTGTTTTATAAAATAGTCATTCGATGTGTAACATCCAACAAAGATACATGATTTTGTTTTATAATAAAGACATGATTTTTATTTCAAAAAGATCAATGGATGTATTGTTAGTAGTATGCTCTAAGACCAATCATATAGATGATGTTTTAAGGTTGTACTAGCAACATTCATTACTTAATTAAATAAAAGGACAAGTTTATTTATCATGTTTCTACTTTATTTCATTTTAATATACATGATATAGTCCATAGAGTATAAGTTAAGAAGATAGTTTCTCAAGATGTTGAGAAGATGAGACCTATACTTCTTAGTACTTAACTCTTAAATGTTCCTAGTCATAGGATTATTATGTGGGCAATACGTAATCTGGATAGACTAGAACACACTATGTTTACACATATTTGATATGAGGTAACTCGTCCAAGTCACTAGTGTAGGGACACTGAAACAGGTGTGTGGGTGCTTGTTAGAGAACAAGTACACTGAACGTGACCGTTAACTAACGTATGATTTTTCATATAGAGTTTTACATACCTGTCAATGTTAAATCCTAAAGTTATAGTTATGCAACTGATCCTTAGACTTGAGACACCATGGTTGTCTTGTGCATGGATTTCTATGCTTTAACTATACAACATATTCATATACTAACCATGTAACTTGGATATGTACTGTTGGACATAGTTAGGCATGCATGAAGACTTATGAGTGTACAAAATAGAATCTATCATCCTTAGTAATTAAAGGGAGAATGTCCTATGTGATCTTCTGGGATATAACTCAGAGAGTCCTTGGCCAAGGCAGAATGACAATTAGAAAAGAGTTTCTAATTGATCATTAAGAGTCATAGTCCTAAGATCGAATACATGAGATTGAATTAGGGGTTTGATAGTAATTCCATACCCTAGTAATTCAATTGGGGCATTGTGTGATAGAAGGATTGAATTGCATGGCAACTATAGACTGAATGATTTTTTTACCTACTTCGTGCTATCCGGAGGTTGACCATGATATGCTGCTAGGTGTCACTCATGATTAGTAAAAGCTCGAAGAATAAAATTAATATAAATATATTAATTGTTCTTCATAAAGGGAGAATTAGAAGAGTTTTAATTCAAGCTAAATTAGAAAGAGTTCTAATTTGACATGCTACTTGTAGTTAGTATCAAATGCCTACAACCGGGTATGCTTGAACCTATAGGGTCACATACAATAGAATTGATTGGAAACTAAAGGATAAAAGAGAGACAACCAATTAGAGTTAATTGGGGTGAAAACCTAATTAAGAGTTAATTAGGGACTTTATTACAATTAATGTTAATAAAGGGGTTATATGTAATTATGAGATAATTGTAACTTGACCCAAACTAGGATTAGAGCCTTTAAAGCTCTATAAATACCTTTATGTAGGAGGTGGATATATATATGATATAACAACTCTCTTGCTAGCACAAGAAGAACCACCACTCATTCTCTCTCTCTACTAGTTTTATCGATGACTAAAGTAGATCCTTCAAGTTTGTCAATTCGTGTGGATACCGATAGAGGCCAAAGGTTTGCGAGGCTTGGGGTAAAGATCAAATTCAGATTTGAAGATTTAAAGTTTTTGAGAATGCTTGAAGATTGTTAAAGGCACATTTCAAAAGGTAACCCTTAATCTTCTCTATAGATCTAAGGTTTCTCGGTTTGTATTAAACATGAATAGATCTTGGTATGAGGAATCAAATTATTATTTTTTAAATTCCGCTACGTTTATTATATGATTCCTTTCATATATTTCATCAATGGTGGATTTATACACATTGGCATTACATTGTGTTGTGGGAGCCAAAGTGGGCTCGCGTTAAAGTGCATGCGTGAGTCTCATCTCATTTCATGGCATGGCATGGTAGAATTCCAACATTGAATTGCATATTCTTGTTTGGGATGGTTGTTGCTTGTTGAATGTTGCATGTGAACATTTCATATGCACTTAGGTTGGGGAGTAGCCTCTGTAGGAGATACCCTATTGAGCGTGGCTCACCCTATATGGGAAAACATTTCAGGTGCGGGGTTCACGCCGGTGGAAGGCTCTCAATCGGGGCCCAAATGTTGAAGAAAAGCCGAAATGTAGCTTTAAATGATGTATTTGTAAAATTACACTTGTAATTTAGTTTTTGGCATGTAATGTATGTAAAAGAATTGTAATTTGAACTTGTATTAACAATGTTTAATGCATAAATTCATGATGTGGGACTATGAATTGATGTATATTGGACCTCAGATGGGTCATGTGATTAAATATTGTTATATAAGTATTGATAAATGGATCCGGTGTGGTCAATGTTGTATATTAGACCTCGGATGGGTCATGTGATTGTATGACTGCACATATTGTGTTTTGGGTAGAGTTCCCCGTATAAATGAAACTCTGCCCGAATTTTGTTAAATTATGGATCCCGGTAAATGGGGCATAAGGGCGTGATATCGAGTTACACGGTATCCACGGGTATTCCGCAGGTTGATGGGTGATCAATGAATTGACAAAGGACCCTCGATTTTGGGGGCGTCACAGCTTGGTATCAGAGCCTAGGTTTACGATTTTATCTAGGGCTTGATGGGCATGGGTCTAGACCATTACATTCATTGTGCATCTCATGTTATGTACTTTAATATGCTACATGTTATGTATTATATGTTATGTGAAGTATATGTATGGTGAAATGTATATGGAAAAGAGACACTAAGGTTAGAGAACATAACTTTGGGGGTTGGAAAAAGAATGAACGGGATGTTCAGGATGTAGATGTCTACTAGTTGGTGGCACATACTCTACTAGTGAGACAAGGAGAGAAATCTCAAAGTTTGAACTTGATTCCTATCTTAGGATACTAAGTTAGTTCTCTATTACTATTTGAAATGTGTGTAGATGGCAAATAGAGGAAGAGGACGCCGAGGCGGTGGGCGGAACAACAACCAACCACCACCGGCCTTTGACCAACAAACCTTTGTAGAGGCTATGGGTACGATGGCTACTAACCTAGCGCAGGTAAGCGCCAATATGAGCCAAGGGGCTCAAGCCATCCAAAAGAGTTTGAGTTCCATTGACCACTAACGTTCATGGAAAAAGCAGAAGACATCTAGCCCACAAGGATCATAGGGGCAGGGCTAAGCCCATGATCAGTGTTCCCAAAGAGGGAAGGTCTTTAAGGGGACTTATCGAGGGGGTCAAAAGACATGTTTCTATTGTCGACAACCGGGCCATGTGAGGAAGAATTGTCCCCTGAGGCAAAGCTCACAGAGTTCCGAGACGCCTCAATCTTAGTCGTCAATGGGACTCACACAAGCACACGTTGTCCCTCCCTGTCCCATTATGGACCAGGGAAATCAATTCCAACTACGGGGTGTTGTCCAAGCCCCTAGTACTTCACGTGTGGAGACTCCGCAATCAGGCCGGATGAGCCAGGATGTGGGCCAAGGCCAGGAACATGACTCTCAAGCGGCAACATTGGGGACCCAGGAGACGGTCTTTGACGTTGCACCATAGAGTGAG
Organism: Ilex aquifolium; assembly: GCA_951799425.1. Lineage (NCBI taxonomy): Eukaryota > Viridiplantae > Streptophyta > Magnoliopsida > Aquifoliales > Aquifoliaceae > Ilex > Ilex aquifolium. The sequence goes on along the minus strand of OX637404.1, from coordinate 6,406,969 downwards.
CCGATGGATCAGTCGGCGACCCACAATACATCTCTTATTTCCTTGTTTATGAGCACATGTGTTATTTGATTCAAGCATGCCACATACCGTCATTTCACGTTTGTGTGCATGATATAGATGTAGGAATCACAAACCTAGATGAGTCCTTCTGGGTAAATTCAACCCTAGGAACTAGGCTACATATTGATCAGATATGGCGGGGTGTGAGTTAGAGATCTCGGGAAATTCTACTCACCATGGACCTAAGGGTCATGGACATGTCGGAGTTTGATGTCATCCTTGGGATGGACTGGTTGGCGACACACCGAGTCGTCATTGATTGTGATTAGAAGAAGGTCACGGTCTACACACCAGACCGTGTTTGTTTTGAGTTTTAGGGAGAAAAGCACGATGTTTTACCCCAAGTAGTGTATGATTCCCGTTGCCACGAGCAGTTGGTGGGTTGGCTAGCAAGCCTTACCCTAGAGGACGAGGCGAGACAGGAGTTGGGTCTACCTTGGGTGGTTTGTGAATATGAGGATGTTTTTCCGGACGAACTACCGGGATTACCTCCACATAGGGATGTAGACTTCACTATTGAGTTGCACCCCGGTACATCTCCTATTTCTATGACTCCGCATAGAATGGCACCTGGAGAGTTACAAGAACTCAAGATCCAATTGTAAGAATTGATGGACAAGGGCTTCGTTAGACCGAGTACCTCACCTTGGGGCGCTCCAGTGCTATTTGCCAAGAAGAAAGACAAGACCCTTCGGTTGTGTATAGACCATTGGCAGTTGAATCGGGTTACTATCAAGAATAGGTACCCTTTTCCGAGGATTGATGATTTGTTTGATCAACTGAGAGGAGCGTGGGTCTACTCCAAGATAGATCTACGCACCGGTTACAATCAGTTGAGGGTTAGGGAGACGGATATCACTAAGATAGCGTTTAGGGCGCGATATGGGCATTTCGAGTTTACCGTCATGCCTATTGGATTGACGAATGCCCCGGCAACATTCATGGATCTCATGCATAGGGTGTTCCAACCCTACCTAGATCAGTTTGTCGTGGTCTTTGGTGACGACATTTTGATCTACTCCAAGTCTGAGGAGGAGCATGAGGGTCACTTAAGGGTTGTTCTCCAGACCCTGAGAGACCATCCGTTGTACGCCATGTTCAGCAAGTGTGAATTTTGGCTGACTGAGGTGAAATTCTTGGGGCATGTGGTGTCGTCTTCGGGTGTATCCGTGGACCCGGAGAAGGTTGAGGCAGTCATGATTTGGGAGAGGCTGAAGTCAGTCTTCGAGACACGCATTTTCTTGGGATTGGTGGGGTATTACAGGAGGTTCATTGAGGACTTCTCTCGACTAGCTGCACCATGACCAGGTTGACCTAGAAGGAGGTCAAATTTCAGTGAGATGACTCGTGTAAGAAGGCATTCCAAGAGTTGAAAAGGAGGCTTACTTCAGCTCCTATTCTGATAGTTCCGTAGAGGGCAAAGAGATACACAGTGTATTGTGATGCCTCCAAGGACAGACTTGGTTGTGTTTTGATGCAGTCCGGGAGGGTGGTGGCTTATGGTTCTCGACAATTAAAGAACCACGAGCAGAATTACCCTACGCATGATATGGAGTTGGCGGCCATTGTCTTTGCCTTGAAGGCTTGGTGCCACTACTGATATGGTGAGCAATTTGAGGTGTTTTCGGACCACAAAAGTCTGATATACATCTTCACTCAACGGGACCTCAACATGAGGCAAATGTGGCAAGGCAAATGTGGTAAGGCAAATGTGGTGGATGATGCACTCAGCAGGAAGTCACGGGGAGTCTTGGCTAGTGTGGCTTCCTGGGAATGGCTGATACTCGAGACTGTGGGACAGTTCGGGCGACATTACAGGGGTCAGACTCAGGACACTATACGTACCAGTTATCCGTTCTTGTTCGATGATGGAAGTACATAATTGTAATCATAAGTATTCTACTACTTGTTGCATATGCAAGAGATTAAGTGTACATGAGTGTGTGAATTTCGGGGACGAAATTCTTTTAAGGGGGGAAGAATGTAAAACCCAGGAAAATTTAAACTTTTTATGAAAAAGGGTAAAACAGTAATTTGCCACTATAGTGCGAGTTGAAAACCTGTATTTCTATAGAGCTCGGATGACGAAACGGAACTCACCATTGGATTCTTCTCGTGAAATCTAGTTATCCAGTCAATTTTCGTCGAATTCCGAGATAGTCGGATTTTTCGCATTTTACGAGACGGTCGGGTCTCGGGTGACCCAAAAATAATTTTTTTTAATAAAATTTTAAAATTTGGAAAATAATTTAAATAAAGTTCATATAAAATATTTTGAACTTAAACCGGTACGAAATTTAATCGTTTTGGGGCAAAAACGGACCCGGGAATGGGGGGACGTGTTGCGCGACGTGGACCAAGCATTAAAGGGTATAAATAGGAACAAAATCTGATTTTTTGGACAGAATTCTCTGCCATATTCCATTGTGTAAACGTGTGAGGAAGAATAGAGGGAAATGAGAGAAAAAAAGAAAGATTTCAAGACTTCTCGCTACGATCTACAGAGCTCTGTCCCTGAAATCAACTCGAACCAAGAATTAAAGTCGATCTCCTCGACGAGAGCTACGCGTACATACCAAAAAGAGCGAATTTCACCGAAATTTCTAAGACGAAATTTTGAAGAAATCAAGGTTTGGGCTTGGGGGTGTATTCTTGGAGCTTACCAATGTTCTTTTACACTTCAAGAGGTAAGATTTTCATCCTACTTAGGTTTATTTCCAACCTAGGATGATTGTATGAAATGAGTAGGTTGTTAGATGTGTTTTAACAAATTCCTATTGTATTTAAAATGTGAAATGGGTATTGGAAATGGGTAGAATAAATTCTATCTTGACTTGAATACATAGGAATTGCTAGATTGTGATTTCTTGAAATTTTGATAATTGGGTATGTGGAAATCACTAAATGTGATTTTTTGATTTATGTGATGATTATGGGCATTTTATGTGATAACCTGATTTGGTGCCTTAAAGGTGTTTGACTAAATGTCTATGTGAAAATTAAGTGTGTTATTGCATAGATTATGTATGACATCCTTGGGGAAAATTGTTGTTAAATGTGAATTTTGGTATATGATTGTGATATATTGGCATTGTGATGACTTTATGGAAGTTGTATGCTTTGGATATAATTTGCCATGAAAATGTTGAATGTGGTTAAATTAGCCCATATGACATTCATTACATATAGGGAATGACATTGATATTGCAATGGTACATTACATTGTATTTGCACGAGGACATCACATTTATGGGCATGAGGCATGAGTGTGGGTGTGTGTGCATGGTTGATCAAACACCATTCTTGGTGGTTGATAAGTGGACTCGGAATGGTTGGATCGAAGATCCGACTGAGTTGCATGGTTGCACGAAAAACTTGTGTCAGGTATAGCAAGCAGGGCTAGATTCTCCCTCGGGTGCAAGACCCGACTACTTGGTTCATACACTCCCCCGTGGTGCAATTCCGAAAAAGTGTATCGGTGTGCGGAACCGGCGGTGCGACACCAAAACTCCGCTACCCAACAAAGACACATGGTTTTGTTTTATAAAATAGTTATTCGATGTGTAACATCCAACAAATATACATGATTTTGTTTTATAATAAAGACATGATTTTTATTTCAAAAAGATAAATGAATGTATTTCATCAATGGCGGATTTATACACATTGGCATTGCATTGTGTTGTGGGAGCCAAAGTGGGCTCGCGTTAAAGTGCATGAGTGAGTCTTATCTCATTTCATGGCATAGCATGGTAGAATTCCAACATTGAATTGCATATTCTCATTTCACCTTTCTTCTTTTCATTTTTTTTTTCAAAAGCCAACATCATTCCTTTTTGATAAGTTGTCAATCAATCCTGGGAAAACTAAGGTAGGAAAAATATTTAATATTTCTGGCTTGGTTATTATATAGGGCTTAAGAATTGAAATTATTCAAAATAGGCTCAATCATGGCTTCCAAACTCTAATATTAACTCTATTTCTACATCAATCATAGCTTAATTCTGCATTAATACACATCCCAATCATCGTAAAGAGGCATCTGTGTACACACGATAGTCCTCACCACTATTCGGAATAATGAGTACCAGTGCTGCGGTCAACTTCTCTTCCAAGATGGTAAAAACTTGTTTATGTGACGCTCCTAAAACCGGGAGTCCTTTGTCAACCCGTTGATCACCCATCAACCTGCGGAAGTATCCGTGAATGCCGCATAACGCGACACCACGTCATAACATCCCCTTCACTGGGTCGTAACCAACACAAAGTTTGGGCAGAATCTCCCTTGTACCAGGCACTCCCAAACGCATAACATGTATACATTTCAATCACTTGACCATTCAAAGGTCCAATATACATTAATTTGTCCTTAATATTACTCCATTTACACCCCTTGTACAAAAGGGCTCAAGGCCCGAAGGCTTGACAAAGTTATTTTGAATTTTTAAATATTTGAAGGAGCTACTGGTAGCTCATGTACGTGTTATCGGTAGTTGAGCCCTCTGCCAACGAGCTTCCAGTGCAAATTTTTGGAGGAGCTACCGTAGCTCGTGTACGTGCTACTGGTAGTTGAGCCCTCTGGAATCGTGCTATCGGTAGCTCAAGACTCGCTGTTGGTAGATGAGCCCAGTTTTCCCCCAATTCAATCCTTTTTCAATTACAACTCATCCAATCTGATACAACATTCACTCAAACTCATATAATATCAAATTATACTCAAAATATAATCCATAAAGGTTCATTACACAACCCTTTAAACAATATTACATGTCCAAAAACTAATTACACAATTGTTTTACAAAAATGTAGTCTAAAGCCACAACTCGACTTTCTTCATCAACGAGGGCCCAAGTGAGAGTCGTCCATTGGCACTTGTATTGCACCTGAAATGTTGTCCCCATAAAGGGTGAGTCACGATCAATAGGATATCTCTTAAAGATGTTACTCTCCAACCTAGATGCATATGAAATACTCACATGCAATTCAACAATCAAACAAACATTCATCCAAGAACATACAACTTCAAGAGTAAAAGTCATAATGTCATGCCATATTATGAGGTGAGACTCACACATACAATGCAACTCGAGCCTTCACCGGCTCCCATAACACATGCAATGTCATACGTATGAATCCGGGCATTCCAAGCCCCAACCATTGATGTTACACATCCAATGACTATTTATAAATCCTGGATCTTTCTTGGGGTGGATATTTATTGACTTTCACCAATGCGCACCCAACCAACACGGCATCTATGGACTTCCACCAATGGCTCTGCGTACGCCGACACACTTTATGGACTCGATACCAATGGAGTGCGTATCCAAATCACCGGGTCTTGCACCCAAGGGATAATCTAGCCCTTTTTGCTAACTCTGACCCTATTTTTAATACAACCCGTGCGACTCAGTCAAACCTTGGTCCAACTTTCCCAAGCCCACGCATCATCCACCAAAAATGTTGTTTGATCAAAATAATGAACACACCCACACCCATGTCACATGCCCACGAATGTGATATTACCCATGCATATGCAATGTAATGTACAATTGCATTTCATATCATTATGTAGCTAAGATTTCAATTGCAATTACAACATCATGTTCAACATGTCATGAGCACAATATGAATAATTTCAAGTCATCAATGTAACTTATATCGTAAAACATATAATTACATTTCAATCGTCATCACAAAGCATGTTATATCAATTTCATTAAAATAACATACTTAATCAATCATAGGCATTTTATTAAACATCCAAAATGCACAAAATCATGTAAACACATAATCAGACACAATTTATCACATTCTTATGAAATCTCTCAATGAGCAACTTTCAACAAACCCGATTCATGCAAAATTGGTTTTATTCATTCTCATACTCTAGTTACACAAGAAATACTTCTAAGATTTCATCTCAAGTCATGCTACCCATTTCATACGAAATTCTAGGTTAAAAATAAACCTAGCTAGGAGAAAAATCCTATATCTTGAAGCGTAATACGAATGGTAGAAGCTCCAAGAAAACCCAACTCAAACTTTAGAATTTGATTTTCAAAAATCCCGTTCTTGAGACTTCGTCAAAATCCGCGCTTTTTGGTACGTAGCCACAGCTCTCGTCGAGTAGAACAATTTTTGTTCTTGGCCCGAAGGATTCTGACGAACGATTGACCCTAGATCTTAGAGAGAAGCTAGAAGAAATCCTCTCTCTCTATCTTCTTTCTCTCTCCCAAAATCAGCTGGGTATTGGGTAAAAAATCTGATTTTTCTCCCCTATTTATACCCCTTAATACTTGGCTCACAACGCGCCATACTTCCCACCTTTTACTGATCCGATTTTGTCCTGAATAAATTAAATCTCGTCCCGTTTTAAGTTCAATATATTTTATTTGAACTAATTTTAAATTATTTTTTGTATTTCGCACATAAAATCTGATCACGTTTATTTTAGTCATGCGACACCCGATCGCATCGAAAAACGTGAAAAATCTAGCTGTCTCAGAATTCGACAAAAATTGACTGGGTAACTAGATTTCGAGAGACGAATCTAACGGTGAGGCCAGTTTCATCATCCGAGTTCTAGAAAATTTTTGATTTTCAGCCCGTACCGTAGCGTCCAATTATCGTTTTGCCCATTTTTCAAAAAAATTCAAATTTTTCTAGGTTTTACATTTTTCCCCCTTTAAAATAAATTTTGTCCATGAAATTTACACATACATGCACATTCAACCACATGCATATGCAACAGTCACATAACACTTATGACCACAAGAATATATCTCTATCCTCAAACAAGAACAGATAACTGGCACGTACAGTGTCCTCACGCTTCCATTTCACCTCCTCCCCACCACGGTGCTGCCACAACACCTTCACCAGTCTCACGGTCTTGCCTCGTAAAACATACTCTCAGATATCCATGATATGCATCGGTCCCTCCTCAAAGGTCTCATCCACATCAACAACCAGCTCACCCCAATCCACCACATGTGTAGGATCTGGAGTATACTTTCGGAGCATGGAGACATGGAATACCACATGAACACTTGATAGATTTGGCGGTAATGCCAATCGATAAGCGATTGTACGAACCTTCTAGAGTACCTTGAAGGGCCCGATATTCCTTGACAACAGCTTCCCTCACTTCCCGAACTTGACCACTCTCATCTTAGGCATCACCTTCAAGAAGACGTGATCTCTAACCTCGAACTCTAGAGGTCGTCGCCGTTTGTTGGCATAGCTCTTCTGCCAACTCTAAGCCATGAGAAGACGCTTCCGTATCAAGTCCACCTTCTCTGAGGTGTCTCTAATCAAATTCGGACCCGTGGAGGGTCTCTCTCCAACCTTCGTCCAACAAACTAGAGAACGGCACAATCTCCCATAAAGTGCCTCATAGGGTTCCATCTGTATGCTCGCCTGGTAATTGTTGTTGTAGGCGAACTCCACTAAGAGTAAGTGTTCTTCCTAACTACCCTTGAGATCAAGGACGCATGCCCGTAGCATGTCCTCTAAAGTCTGGATGGTCCTCTCTGACTGACTGTCCGTCTGGGGATGCAAAGCGGTGCTCATCATCAACTGCGTCCTCATGGCCCGCTAGAAAGTCTCCCAAAAATGGGCCATGAACCTGGGATCCCGATATGATATTATAAATACGGGTACCCCATGTAACCGGACTATCTCCCGTATGTATAACCTACATAATTTCTCTAGTGTGAATGTCATCTGTACTACCAAAAAGTGTGACGACTTTGTAAGCCGGTCCACTATCACCCAAACTGTGTCATGCAAGTGAGTCAAATCCACCGTGACGTGCTCCCACTTCCACTCAGCCACCTCCAAAGGCTATAGGAACCCTGTTGATCTCTAGTGCTCAGCTTTAACCTACTGACACGTGAGACATGTACTAAAAAAGTTTTCGACGTGTTTCTTCATCCCACTCCAATAGTACTGGCGGCGAAGATCGTGGAAAATCTTTGTGTCACCTGGATGTACAGCAAAACGGGAGCAATGAAACTCCCTATGGATCTCTTTTCTCAGATTCGTAGATTGGAGAACTATAACCCTTCCCCTGAACCAAAGACTATCATCCGCATGAATGGCCCAACCCTTGTCACCCGTACTTGACTGTACCCCGTCCCTAATGGACAATATCTCAGTGTCCTGCCCCTGGGACTCGATCACCCTGTTTAGTAGGGAAAACGTAGCCACTAGACTCCCCAAAGTGCCCTGAGTTTGACCCTTGTAGTGCAACCCAAACTGTCTCACAGTCTCGAGCATCTGCCACTCCCGAGAAGTTATACTAGCCAAGACTGCTCGTGACTTCCGGCTGAGTGCATCAGCTACCACATTTACCTTACCGGGATGGTAATGCAAAGTGAAGTCATAGTCCTCTAAATACTCCATCCACCTACGTTGCCTTATATTGAGGTACCGTTGCATGAAGATGTACTTTAGAATTTTATGGTCTGAAAATACCTCAAACTGCTCTCCATATAGATAGTGGCGCCATGCCTTCAAGGCAAAGACAACTACCGCCAATGCCATGTCATGTGTGGGGTAGTTCTACTCGTGGCTCTTCAACTGTCGAGAACCATAAGCTACCACCCTCCCAGACTGCATCAAAACACACCCAAGTCCATCCTTGGAGGCATCACAATACACTGTGTACCTTTGTCCCCTCTCCGGAACTATCAAAATCGGAGCTGAAGTAAGCCTCTTCTTCAACTCTTGGAATTCTCTCTCACACGAGTCATGCCACTGGAACTTGACCTCCTTCTAGATCAATCTAGTCATAGGTGCAGCTAGTCGGGAGAAGTCCTCAATAAACCTCCTGTAATATCCCGTCAGTCCTAAGAAACTACGTATCTCAAAGATTGACTTCGGCCTCTCCCAACTCATAACTACCTCAACCTTCTCTGGGTCTATGGACACACCCGAAGCCGACACAACGTGTCCCAAAAATTTCACTTCCGTCAGCCAAAATTCACACTTGCTGAACTTAGCGCACAACCGGTAGTCTCTCAAGGTTTGGAGAGCAACCCTCAAGTCACCCTCGTGCTCCTCCTCAGACTTGGAGTAGATCAGGATGTCATCAACAAAGACCACGATAAACTAATATAAGTAGGGTTGGAACACCCTATGCATGAGATCCATGAATGCCACCGGGGCATTTGTCAATCCAAAAGGCATCACAGTAAACTCGAAATGTCCATGTCGCGTCCTAAATGCCGTCTTAGGGATATTTGTCTCCCTAATCCTCAAATGATGGTATCCCGTGTGCAGATTTATCTTGGAGTAGACCCTTGCCCCTCGCAGATCATCCGAGTTCTATAAAATTTCGGGTTTTCAACTTGTATTGCAGCGACTAATTACCGTTTTGCCCATTTTTCATGAAAATTCAAATTTTTCTGGGTTTTACAGTTCATAATCTCTTCTAGAATGCCTTACTGGAATTTTTTTCTTCTGTCTCGTCTTTCTAATAATCCAGTGTATGGGGTGCATCCCGACGCCACAAGTGTGTCTGGACCCTCTTTATTCTCTATTTAAAATCCTTTTTTATTGCATCAAAAATCCTCTTCTTAACTTGGGTACTTCCTTCATTGCTTGTTCCATATGAATCACTTTTTCAACACTCTAAATCACCTATATTACCTACAAAATAAGACAATTAAAGCAAGGATCAAGTTAGAAGATTGGACAATTCAATACATTTAATTCAAAATAATATGTTATTAACTCATCATTAAATATAATAAAATAACATTTTTAATGATTAATTACTATCATCTGCATGTATCTAATCATAAAGGATCCTACTTTAATTATTTTTTGTATCGAATCATAAGCTAATTATAGTATGCAATGTGTATGAATACTTTTGTTGCCTTTTGTTACTGCCTTTTGCATGTATCTAATGGAAGTGATTGTATGTCACTGGAATTTTAGATAAATATAGCCTAATTTGGGGCATTGATTAGATTTAACAGATTGCCTAGATTTAAAAAAAAAAAAAATAATTCATTGAAATTGATGAGATTTGAATGAACTTTGATATAAAATTGACTGAAAAATATTTTGTTTGAATTTACTATGTGATTTGAAGGCACATTAAATTTTACTTCACATATGGAATTTATTAGAAGAGGGTACAAGTGGAGGTTGGTGGTGGGAGAGGAAGTTGTGGGGTGGGAATGATGGTGAAGCGTGTTGGGTGTTAGAGTATGTGGGGTGGCTGGGGATGGGGAGAGATTATGGGTTTGGCTTATTATGTGTCCCATGGTTGTATGCATATGTTTTATTTACAAAAATAGATCGAAGGCAAATTGCAGTCCATATTGTGAACACAAAAGGACAAAAATGCATTCCCTAATTCATATTGTGAACATTAGTGGACAAAAATTCATTTCCTAATTAATTGGACCATATTTGATCTCAATTTAGAAAGAAACTTAGCTTAATTAATGCAATGGATTATGCTTAACTTGAATTTACCTTTTTCTAATTTACATTTTCCTAAGAAATATTTAATTTATCAATTTTATTTTCTTTTCTGATGCATACACTATTAATCTACATCCACAGTTCAGGTGTTTTACATATACTTACACTCATATTAATCTCAAATTTTTTTTTTTTATAGTGATTAAGTAGAATCACCACGCACTTGAGGGTTGTATTTATTATATTATATCGCTTAGTGAATTTTAATAAATACACATTTATATGCAAATGCATTCATTTTATACTAGAAAATTTTGATACCTCACAAATTTAGTTCTAACTAACACCTCACTAGTATTAACAAATGTAAGAATTTAGAGAAAATTAAAGCACAAGCATATGCAAAAAGAATATGAACCCAAAACTTTAGAATAGTTCATTTTGAGGTGGTGGTTGACGTTGCTATTGGTGTTTTTTTGAAGTTTGAAGCCGTTGGCCTAGCCATTACATTTAAAAGCAGATAGAGTGGCCTTAGTTTCTGATGGTACCCAAAGTCAATTCTAAGTATGAGCTCAGCCCGTGAAGCCAGATCGGGAGGTCAGTTCGGAATTCCAGAGCTCAGGAAACCCGAGCTCTAGCTCCTCCCAAGCGAAATAATAGCTGAAGTATTAAGGGAAGTGGCTGGATGACAGTTGGCACCTCCAAAACAGAAGCCAAGCAGCACCCCAGGCGTAAAACTCTTAATTGACCAGGATCCCTTCCCAGAATTAAGGAGGATCCCATGAATGAAGGGCAAAGATCTCGGTAGAGATCTCTTAGGGTTAGGAATAACATTATAAGTACGGTACATTACCCCAACCGCAGGGGGGAGATATAGGGTAAAAGAGACTTTGTAAATTTCTGGAGTCATCAATAAAGAGTAAGGAGCAAAAACCTCCATTAGAAAGTGGACTAGCCGAGCTCATCAGCCGGTGAACCACTATATTTTCACTGTGTTGCACACACTACACCTCAGTTAACCAGAACATCCATCCATCAATTCACGAGCCTTGTAGCTCAGATCTATCCCATACAATTGAACTCAAACTCGCTGCTCATTCGTGTAAAATAACACCATCAGTTTGGCGCTGTTTATGTGAACGATTGTTCTTATAACAAGTATATTGATTCTTCAGTAATTGATGGTCTCTACATGCAACATTAGTAAAAGTCAGATGAATCCCCCAAGGATGCAGAATCTACAAAAGGTCTCCAGTGGAAGACAACCAGAAAATCTTCATGATTATGTGCCCACCACCGGAGATGATCCGCCTACAGTGGATCCCCCCACCAACAATGAACAAGACACCCTTCGTCTGGTCAATCAGCGTTTACTTCAACAAAATGAAGAGCTCTTGAAGCTCTTACGAGCCCCTCCGCAAACACAGCCAGCCCAACAAGGCCAGAATGACTTCCCTCACAGGGAACAGCAATACCTTGATCCCCTCAGAGAGGTAAACGAGGGAGGGGAGAGCAGCCAGGCACCCCATCCGCCACCTAGGAAGGGTGCTAATGAAGAAGTGCAGAGTCAGAACGAAGGAGTTGAGAAAAATGATTTCCTTCCCTTCCAACAGGAGAGAATGAAGCAATATTGGAAACATCGCTTCAAGGGTATCCATCAAGAGCTCAACCACATGAGGGAGGCAGTGAGGGTCAAAACTCCAGTAACGATGGATGCCTTGGGGCAACAAACGGAGTCCCCATTCACTGCTGGGGTGTTGCATTTCCCTCTTCCTCCAAATTTCAGAATGCCTCAGATAGAGGTTTTTTATGGGATAAAAGACCCTATGGATCACCTCAACACCTACAAAAACCAAATGGAGTTGCATGGATACCAGGACCTTATGCGGTGTAGGGCCTTTGCCATCACTTTGAAGGGGTTAGCCTTAGCATGGTTCAATAGGCTCCCCCTAACTTTGATCTCTTCCTTCAAAGAACTCTCTATTTCCTTTGTGTCTCACTTCATAGGAGCCCGGATCTATAGGAAGCCGAGCTATCATTTATTAAATGTAAAGCAGAGACCTGATGAGAACCTCTGATCCTATGTGCAGAGATTCAATTCAGAATCTCTGAAGGTAGATGTCCCAGAAGAAAAGTTTGCCATCACTGCTTTCATTGCAGGATTAGGAGTGCAATCAAAGGACTTGATGTTCTCTATATCAAAGAATCCCCAAGCAAGCATGGCTGAGGTGTTAGCCAAGGCAGAAAAATATATAAATGGTGAAGAAGCACTCATTTCCAAGGTGAGGAGTGCATCATCACGAAAGGAGAAGGGGAAAGAAGAGAAGAAGAGGGACCGAAGTCCCAGGAAAGAAAGGGAACGAGAAAGGTCTCCAAGGAGGGACAGAGATCGCTCCCCAAAAATAAGAGGAAATGTTAGAGACCGCTTAGGCCCTCCGCAACCCGAGCTACAGCCTAGGTACGCACCTCGACAATTCACCCCGCTCACCGCCACAGTGTCCCAGGTCCTGTATGAGGTCCAGAACGAGAAGTTCCTGAGGTGGCCACCTCGGATGAAGGCAGATCCAGCGAAGAGAGACCCCACAAAGTATTGTGACTACCACAGGATCATGGTCACCATACCGATGATTTTATTCAGTTAAAGAAGGAGATCGAGTTTTTAATCCAACGAGGGCAGTTACGTCGCTTTGTGGCCCATGATAATCAAAATCGAGCACTTCCACCACCGCCACCTCAACAGCAAGCACCTGCGCCACATCAGCAACCTCTGGGAGAGATCAGAGTAATATCTGGAGGGTTTGCAGGAGGCGTAGAATCCAGCTCAGCCAGAAAAGCTCACCTCCGAAGGATCAGAGCCGGATAAGCTCTCGAGGTGCATACTGTGTCTAAAGCACCACGCTTAGACACAACAATCACTTTTTCAGATTCAGACTTGGAAGGGTATCAGTACCCCCATGATGATCCCTTGGTGGTAAGAGCTGTGGTAGCCAACAGAACTATTCATCGAGTCGTGATTGATAACGGCAGTTCGACATACATCATTTTTGCGCCTGCATTCGATAAGATGGACATAGGAAGGGAAAAAATCGAACCAGTAAGTGCCCACTTGCTAGGTTTCTCAGGAGAAAAGGTACTCCCCTTAGGGTCAATTCAGCTTGTGCTCACCCTTGGTGACCCGCCTTGCCAAGCCACCACAACCGTAAAATTCTTAGTGGTTGACGCACCTTCTGCGTACAACATTCTGCTTGGAAGACCTTCCCTTAATTCTATGAGGGCCATCCCATCCGCCTACCACTTGGTCGTCAAATTTCCAACAGAGAATAGAATCGGAGTGGTCCGGGGAGACCAGCATGTAGCAAGGGAGTGCTACATGGCGTCTGTGAAGATGAAAGAGGTTGAGAACATCCAGATGGATGAACTTGACATGAGGGATGAGCTGGAAACCAGACCAATCCCATCAGAAGAGCTAGAGCCTATACAGCTAGACGAAGAGCCTGAACACCTTGTTTATGTAGGGTCCAAGCTGAGCAGAGAGATTAAGGAACTTCTCATCCAATTTCTGAGGTAAAACATGGAAGTGTTTGCCTGGAAACAAGAAGACATGGAGGGTATTGACTCCTCAATTATCACACATAAGCTCAATGTAAATCCTAGCTGCAAACCCATCAAACAAAAGAGGAGGAATTTCGCCCCAGAGCTTCAAAAATCCATCAATGAAGAGGTCAACAAACTTCTCCATGCCAGAGCCATCAGGGAGGTGGATTACCCAGTGTGGCTAGCTAATGTCATCCTCGTTAAGAAGACCAACGGTAAGTGGCGCTTCTGCATTGACTTTACTGACCTTAACCGGGCTTGCCCCAAGGATAGTTTCCCCTTACTTCGGATAGACTTGATTGTGGATTCCACCGCTGGGCACGAGCTCCTCAGCTTCATGGACGCCTTATCTGGGTATAATCAGATTAGGATGGACCCTAATGACCAGGAGAAGATATCCTTCATAACCGAGCAAGTGACGTACTGTTACCAGGTTATGCCCTTCGGATTGAAGAATGCTGGAGCTACTTATCAACGCTTGGTGAATAAAATGTTCCAAAAACAGATCGGGACTACCATGGAGGTATACATCGATGATATGTTGGTCAAATCACTGAAAGCAGAGCTCCACATCAAACATTTGGCGGAATATTTCCAGGTCCTGAAGGAATACAAAATGAAGCTTAATACCGCCAAGTGTGCCTTTGGAGTTTCTGCTGGAAAATTTTTGGGCTTCATAGTTAATAGCAGAGGGATAGAGGCTAACCCAGAGAAAGTAAAGGCAGTACTGGATATGCAACCGCCGTCCAATACAAGGGACATACAGCGTCTAACAGGAAGAATAGCTGCCTTAAGTCGTTTTGTGTCCAGATCAAGCGACAAGTGTCAACCCTTCTTTCAAGTCCTAAAGAAGGCCTTCCAGTGGGATACCTGGTGTGAGGAAACATTCAGAGTACTGAAAAATTATCTGAGCTCCCCACCTATTCTGGTAAGCCCGTTGGAAGGTGAGGTCCTTACTCTCTATTTAGTTGTCTCAGATTTCTCAACAAGTGCAGCGTTAATGAGGGAGTAGGACAGAGATCATCAACCAGTCTATTACTGTAGCAGAGCTCTGAGGGGGGCAGAGGAGAGATATCCGAAGATGGAGAAGCTTGTTTTAGCCTTAGTTACGACTGCCAGGAGGCTTAGGCCATATTTCCAAGCTCACACTATCGAGATCCCAACAGATCAACCGATGAAACAAGTATTGCGTAAACCAGAGACTTCGGGAAGGCTGATTAAGTGGGCCTTCGAGCTCAGTGAGTTCGATATCAGGTACAAACCAAGAACAGCCATCAAAGGGCAAGTACTGGCGGACTTTATTGCAGAATTCACAACAGGAGCACCCATGGGGGCCACGCAGTTGGTACCTGACCTCCCCACATGGAAGCTTTCAGTAGATGGAGCTGCCAACGCCTAAGGCAGCGACGCTGGCTTGATTTTGACCTCCCCTAATGAAATAGATGTTGAATATGCATTAAGGTTCAGGTTTAAGGCCTCAAACAACGAGACGGAGTACGAGGCTGTTATAGTAGGACTGAATCTCGCTCACTCAATGGAGGCAGAACAGCTGGAGATCTGCAGTGACTCTCAACTCGTGGTGAAGCAGATAGAGGGGTCTTACAAGGCCAAGGGCGAGAAGATGATCCTTTACCTCAGAAAGGTGCGGGAATTGATCAGGAAATTTGTGCAAGTCAAGATTATACATGTCCCCAGATCAGAGAATTCTCGAGCAGATGCGCTGGCGAGACTAGCAACTGCTTCACAAGAGAACCTGGATAGGTTGATACCAGTAGAGCATTTGGCGGAGCCATCAGTAAGAGTTGAGAAGGAAGAAGTGCCCCCACTTCTTTCCCCACCAGCCTGGATGGAATCTATTAGGGAATATCTTCAGAACGGAACCTTGCCAGCAGACTCCAAGGAGGCCACAAAGATAAGGGTAAGGTCAGCCAGATTCTCCATTTTGCAGGGAAATTTATATAAGCGAGGATTCTCGATGCCTCTCCTTAAATGTGTACGAGATGAGGATGCTAATTACATACTTAGGGAGATCCATGAAGGAATTTGCGGCAATCATATCGGAGCTCGAGCCCTGGCAGGAAAATCCTTGAGACAGGGATATTATTGGCCCACTATGCTAAAAGATGCCACCGATCTGGTTAGAAGGTGTAAGGTGTGTCAGATACATGCCAACATCTCTCATTGTCCGCCAGAGCTCCTAACATCGGTGGTAAGCCCTTGGCCCTTCCAACAATGGGGATTGGACATTCTTGGCCCTCTTCCCAGCAGTGTAGGGCAGTGCAAATTCGCCATCATTGGGGTGGACTATTTCACTAAATGGGCAGAGGTGGAACCTCTGGCAACAATCACAGAGCAGAAGGTTCAGAATTTCATATGGAAGTCTATAGTTTGTAGGTTTGGGGTACCTAGGGCGATTGTTTCTGACAATTGGAAACAGTTTGACAACCCTAAGTTCAAGAGGTTTTGTGCAGAGCTGGGGATAAAGAATTATTTCTCGGCCCCAACCCATCCACAGTCAAATGGACAAGCAGAGGTGACGATCAGAACAATCAAAGCCACCTTGAAGACCAAGCTCGAGTCGTTGAAGGGAAAATGGGTTGAGTATATCCCAGCGGTGTTGTGGGCATACAGAACGACCCCTAGGGCAGCAACTCAGGAAACACCGTTTGCTTTGGCTTTCGGAACCGAAGCAGTTTCGCCTGTAGAGATAGGATTCCCATCCCCCAGAACTGAGTTCGCAGAGTCTGAGCATAATGATGAATCCCTTCTGCTAAATCTCGACCTCCTAGATGAAAAGAGAGAAAGAGCTCTGCAACACACTTAGAGTTATCAGAGAAAGACCGCAAGGTACTACGACAGGAAGGTAAGGCACAGAAGCTTCAAGGTTGGAGATTTGGTGCTTAGGAGGCTTTTGCTTGCAAGAAAGGATCCCACGCATGGGAAATTGGGACCAAATTGGGAAGGCCCCTATATTGTCTCAAGAATAATTAGGCCCGGGAACTATGAGTTACAAACAGAAGAAGGAAAGGTCCTACCTCATTCTTGGAATGCCGAGCATCTAAAGAAGTTCTTTCAGTAAGTTTTCCTTGTAATAAAATTATTCTCAATAAAAATAACAAATTCTTGATTCATCCTTGCATGGCTTTCAAAAAAAACGAAATGAGCTCCACAGCTCAAGATAAGCTCTTCAGCTTATATATATATATATATATATATATATATATAAAATGATGAGCTCCACAGCTCAAGATAAGTTCTTCAGCTTATATACAAAAAAAAATGAGCTCTACAGCTCGGGATAAGCTCCTTAGCTTATAAAATTCAGGATGAGCTCCTTAGCTCATAAGATATAAAACGAGCTCTATAGCTCAAGATAGGCACTTCAGCTTATAAAGAACAAAATGAACTCTATAGCTCAAGATAGGCTCTTCAGCTTATAAAGAACAAAATGAGCTCTACAGCTCAAGATAGGCTCTTCAGCTTATAAAGAACAAAATGAGCTCTACAGCTCAAGATAGACTCCTTAGCTTATAAAATTCAAGATGAGCCCCTTAGCTCATAAGATATAGGATGAGCTCTTCAGCTCATAAAACGCCGGATAAGCTCCTTAGCTTGTAAAAATTTAAGATGAGCTCTTCGGCCCATAAAAGATAAGATGAGCTCTTCAGCTCATATATATGTATATGTAAGGGAAAAAAAAAGGAACCAGGATTCATGGTCACAAGCATTCAGAAAGAAGCAGAAGTTACACAAAAGTCTGGCATTTCATTAAATAAAAGGGAGTACAAGAAAGAGGAGCTCCTAGTTCTTTTTAAGTTGCTGCTTCAGCTCAGCAACCTTTCCTCTCAGGCGGGCGTTCTCCTCTTTCAGCTCGTCCCTTTCCTTTTCAGTCTCAGAGAGCACTTTGAGAAACTTCTCGCCTGCTGAGGTGAACAAGATAGTGACGAGAGAAGAATCAGGCGAAGAGGAACCATCCCTTCGGCGCTTCTTTGAGGACGCACCAGCATCCTTTTCCTAGTCAGAATTAGAGGGGGAAGTCCAAGGAGAATCTGGAAAAAAAGAAAACTCCCAAGCAGTTGCCTCAGCGCCAAGCAAATATAGATTTTCATGCATCATCAAATCTGAAAAAGGCTTGGGGTCTACAAGCAGCAGCTGATCAATATTCATCATCTCTGGCAAATCCAGATTAGGAGGACCTACGCAACGAGAACATAATAAGAATAAATCTTCACAGAAATTAGTCGAGATAGCTCTGCTTGAGTATACCTATGCGAGAGAAGCTCTCCCAGGAGCGTGGAATCCTAGTACTAGGCCAGCGCAACTCGGTAGACCTCCAAGACTTCCCGGAGGCAAAAAAGAAGCGTTGAGACCACCCTTCAGGAAGAGGAGGGAGGTCACGAACCAGAGGGCGTATGTTGAAGTGCCTCCACCGAAAGAAGTTGAAGCAAGGGAGTTCATCTTCTTCGATCTCAAAAAAGTAAAGAAACTCAGCAACAGTAGGGAACCCACCGTTGCCATATAGACGCCAGAAGAGGAAAAAGTTGACCATAGCAGCCCAGCCTTGGGGTGAAAGGCGAGAGGGACACAAGCCATAGTACGCAAGAACTCGTCCAATAGAAGGATGAATAGGAAGGCGAAGCCCCATGTCCATGGCCCCTTCGAAAAAACAAACTTCCCCTCGGGAAAGGTAGTTACAAGGCTCGTCAGGAGTCGGAACTCGTAGAGACAAATCAAGCTCAGGGAAGAATTGTTTTTTGATGTTTTCCAAGTCTGAAGGCTTCGTCGTTGAAGGGGTTAAGTAGCGAGAATGCCACTTCTAGTCAATCCCAAAGGAAGTGCGTTCTTTGAACAGGGGAGAAACATGGGCAGCCATCAAGATTACGGTGGGAATAGAAGGTAAACTCTAAGATTCAAGAAAAGACCCTGAAATCTTTTGACAAAGAAGGAGGAAATGCAGAAGGTATTGGAGGCCTTAAAGAAAATTATGAGTTTTTTAAGAAACCAAGAACCACACAGAAAACAGAGTCGGCGGTCCGTTTAGTTTCCTAATTAATGATGGCAGTTACGGTTTTGGAAAGCAGTTGAATAAATACAGAAAAGTGAATCAGCACAAGGTTTCTTTGGATTGAGGTCAACTCGTATGACTGCCTAGCTATTCCAGCACACCTTTTTCGGGACCCCTAGTCTCCAAGAACAGCATTCATATCCTGGATAAAATGGGCTGGTATTTCTCAGGCTCATCTGTGAACAAAGTCTTCATATATGTAGCGACATGACCTCAGCAGATCTACCTTTGGAAGAACTCAAGCATCAAATTGCTTACTTTCTTTTCAAAATCCAGCAAACCTCTTGTCACCATGAGGGCAAGATAGAGAAACCTTCCTCAACCATCTCTAGACCTCAGCAAGCTAAAAGAAGCCCAGCACAATAAATTGCAGCATAAGTTGTGAGGCCAGCTTCAAGTTCTCAAGAAGTTAAACCTCACGATCCCAAAAGCTCTATTAGCTCAGCAGCCATTGGTAAAGTTGTTTGGCAGATCAGCAGAATAGGAGATCTAAAGATAACTTCGAAACAAAAAGGGAAGGGGAATCCAAAAACCGCATCCAAGTTTGATAAATTTTGCTTGAAGCAAAGCACCAAGGTACTCCTCCAAGCAAAAGGGGGGCAAGGAAGGGGAACCCAGGAAGGTAACAGTGACAATGTCAGAATAGAATGCATTGAAGAACAAAGTAGACTAAAAAAAAAAAAAACAGAATGTATTGAATAGCTCCAAAAACAAAAATGAAGTATGTTCAGCATTTACATCAATAATTCAAAAGTGTGTTCAGCGTTTACATCAATAAACAACACAGATCTACCCTAAGTTCTGGACTCCTAGGATCCTGAAGAGGCAGGAGGAGAAGAGCTTGGCAGGTCAGCAGTAGGAATGCTTGATGGATCAGCAGATGAAATCTCTGGCAGGATGACAGTTGAAGCCTCTGGCAAAGTAACAGTCGAAATCTCTGGAATAGTCAATGGAGCAGAGACCTCGATTTCAATTAAAGCCCTTGTTACTAGGTCAGCAGAAAAAGAGGCTGCAGTAGAGAGGTCAGCAAGCACAGGAGTCAGGGAAGCCTCAGGATTACCCACGGCAGCAGTAAATACAGAGGTGGGAATATTTTGAGCTTGGACCTCAGCCGATGAGGTAGGCAACTCAGAACCCGTAGAGACAGCCTCAGAGGCAAGTGCTAAGCTAGGCACCTCTGCCTCCTTTTCAACTGGAGCCTCTACCTCTTCCTCAGTCGGAACATCAAAGTTGAAATCCAGATCAGGGTAGGTTTCTTCGGCTATTTCTTGAAAAGTAATCCACCGCTTAGCCCACCTAGTAACAACGTCATCCTTTAGCTTGTCAACTAGATCATCCCTCTCTTTAACAACTGCTCTCTGAACTTCAAGCTCAACTAGTGTGGCATCGTGTGCCTCTGCCAATACACTATACTCTCTTTTCATGCTGTTATAAGAGTCCAAGGCCTCAAATTTCTCCTGGCTAGCTTTGACCCAAGCCTCGCTCTTAAGTTTGAGCTCCTCCGAGACATTTTTGAGCTCAGCACTGCTCTTATTCTCTTCTTCTTCGACTTTCTTCTTCTCCTCCTCCAGGCTCCTGATGGTAGAGGCCTGCTTCTCCGCATGCTCTTGAAGACTCTGAAGTTGAGCTTGGAGGTCATCATTAGCAAAGGTCAGCTCTGCAGCTTTAAATTCAAATGTACAGCAAACCCCTCACATGTATAGCCAGCTGGGGAAAAATGCGATCAGAAACAAGGAATAAAGCAAAGTGACAAGCATAAGGTGGGAGCTTAAAGAAGAGCAATAACAGGTACTTACAACTGTGGTTCCGTAGAGGGCTGAGTTGATGGAGCTCTCAAGAGGCATAGTGGCAGCCCTCAGAACATCGGAATCAGGAATGATGGAAGTGATGGCACCAGCTGCAAGATCAATGTTATCGAAGAAAGAGTCTTCATTCCCTTCTGCTTTAGGGAACTCCCTTTTCTTCAACTTGGAGCTCGGTTGAGACGGTTGGGAGATGTTCTCAGATGATCCAAGAAGAGGAGAGGTAAGCTGAAGTTGAGGGATCAACCCCAGGGCCCTCTCAACCTCAGATGATGAAGGTGAGGTCTGGTCCTGCGCATGAGCTCTACCGGGAGCCTGCAGAACCCCTTTGAAGGGAGGGATCTCTAGGACTTGTGGGGAGCTCGATGAGGGAGCAGGAGCTCCAGAAGTCGAAGCAGGAAAGCTCGATCGTTTAGAAGGGGATCCTGTAGCTGGGACGGGGAAGCTGGGGGGCACTCCTGATTTCTGCATCTTAGCTCGGGTAACAGGACTGCTACCAGAACCGACCTCTGTCTTGCGTTTGCTCCCACTTCTACCCTTCTTCAACAGAGTTACCTTAGCCTGGAGTTCTTCTTGGGTTGGCTCCATCGAAGAAGAACCTAAAAAATCAAAATGGGCAAGTTAAGAAGGAATAAGGAAAGAATAAAAAATTTTGAGGTGAATAGGAAGAGGAGAACTACTATATGCCACTTCAGCCGTAGCAACTGAAAGAGGAATGGGTGCTTCGATAGAAAGAGGAGTAGGGGATTCTATTATTACCCCAGGGGGGCTGAACCCTTGCTCTACAAGAACCCAAGGTCTAATGAGCTCAGAGTACCTTGCTGAAGAGCACTTCTCTAACCTCAGCAACACCCGTTCGTCCTCTGCACTGAGCTCAGGGCGTCCACCTGGGAAACAATATAAACAAAGCAGAGTCAGAGAAAGCCACAAAGCCCGATCACAGTTAAGATTGGACAAAGACTTACCTAGGTTTTCAGGGACTGACCAAGCCTTGGGGATTGGAAGAGTAT
The DNA here is from genome assembly GCA_951799425.1 of Ilex aquifolium. Taxonomy (NCBI): domain Eukaryota; kingdom Viridiplantae; phylum Streptophyta; class Magnoliopsida; order Aquifoliales; family Aquifoliaceae; genus Ilex; species Ilex aquifolium. The sequence continues at coordinate 6,384,992 of OX637404.1, read as the reverse complement.
CTGTCTTATCTGCAGAATTGTATTCCCATTGTAAGTCCCCTACGTAAAAGAATTGTTTTTCCAATGCTTGTTGGAGCTCGGGGGATCAGAAATAATCACTTTAGCCTTCGTTCGTTTGGAGATATATAGAAAGCCCTCAGAAGCAGTGTGCTTGACGTTGAAAAAATGCATGAGCAAGGAAATAGTAGGGACTCCAAGCTTGTGGATTTTAAAGAAGACAAGAAGACCCACCAGGACCCCCCAGAAATTAGGTGAGAGCTGAGCAGGACAAATGTTGAAGTGCTGAAGAACACCTTTTATAAAAGGGTGTAAGGAAAAGCGCAGACCGTTCTCGAAGGCAGCCACAAAGAAGCAAACCTCCTTATGAACTTGGGTGACATAGGGGGTGAATGCATCTGGGCACCAGTATTGAACCCCTTGAGGAAAACCATAACGAGCACTAAGGACCTTTAAAAGGGAAGGAGTGACCTCGCTAGGGCCCACGAGCTGTGCATGACTGAAAGCAGACCCTACACTTGGAGCCGAAACATCTACGCCACTCACTTTGCCCTTACCTTTGTTCGAGTTTTTGACCACAGGGGAGGGAGTAGAGGGAGGCTCATCAGTATGTGCCTGAGCATCGACAGAGTCAATGTCAGGGAAATTGTCAATCTCCTCACCCACGGCACCTAAGTCAGAATCCTCTTCAACAGACCGGTCTGCTAAGAGGGAAACAGAGGAAGGGGTGGCTCCAGAGGAAGCAGACATAGCTGGGCAGGTAAAGGGAAGCTTAAAAGACCTGTAGAGGGGGGGAATTTCAGAAAAACACTCCTTAAGAACTCTGGGGTTGACACAGCTGTGCGCGATAATGAAGATTCTAGCAGTGGAATAGGGGTCCAAAAAGAAGGGAAGACGACACAGAGAAAGGCCCCGATTCCTAAAATAACAGAATCGAAAAGTCCAAAAATGAATAAACCACCTCAGACTCGAGGGATCCAGAACGAAAATAAAAGGTAGGGAGCCAAGGACGTACCTAATCGAAGGCGAATAGCAAGCCAAAGTTCAAAGCAAGCAAGCCATGCACACCAATTCGAAGGGAGATGAGTTCCAGCAAAAACCCTAAAGTCGCCGATGAATTGGGAGATTCTGGGTCTGTGAAGAAGAAGGAAGATGGAAAGCTTGACAGGAGAATTCGAGAGGGAGAAATGGGAGCCGTTGTGGTGAATTCAAAGGCATTTAAAGCTAATTGCACAAAGTGGGGAACGTGCGCGGGAAACAAGGACGGTAAATGATTACTTGTAACCATCAAAAACCTGTTTGCACGAAGACCGAGGTCGGTGATTAGACCTAGTTAGTGCATAATTTAATTAAGTGAATAAGACAATTGTGTTAGTTAAATAAAGTTAAACTAGTCAAAATAAGCCTTATTAGGGTTAGTGTGTGAATTAGGGATAATGCATTAATTGTTGTTCTTTTCAGGGTTTTATGCGTCAAAACTACAAACTACCGGGGAGCCAATTGTGACAAAGCTACAAATTCTAGGATGACAATTATTAAAGCTCTAAAAAAAGAGAGATTAAAGTAATCCAAATGCCATCTTTTGGAGGTTTGTGAATGACAACTTTTGGAAGCTTATGAATGACAACTTTTGGAAGCTTGTGAATGACAACTTTTGGAAGCTTGTGAATGTCATCCCTTGGGCTTGTGAATGACATCTTTGGGGTTTGTAAATGTTATCCCTTGAGGTTTGTAAAGGCTATTTTTTTGGTTGCCTATAAATACCCACCCCTTGGGTCTTGTAAAGATCATCACTTTTTCATTTGTATCATTTCCTTGGAGAGAACTTTTGGTTGTGGAAAACCCTCCAAAAGTAATTTCTTTCTTTGTTGCTTTATTATATTGTTGCTCTCTTTTAATTGAAGTATTGTCTTCTTTTATTGTAGTTTGTCTCTTTTAATTTCATGTCTAGAAGAAAGATAGATTATTTTTGGTTGTGGATCACCCTCCAAAAGTGACTACTTTTCTTCTACTTTTAATTTGTGTTTCATATCTTTCACTTCCATTGCTTGAGCTTTCTTCTTTCTTAGAGGAGTGAAACTCTTCCACTTTTCTAGAGCTTTACCAAAGCCGTGAAGGGTGGAACGTGATTCACTCATTCTTCGTTGAAGATCGGCTCCTTGTTTAGTGTATTTCATTTTCTAAGTCCTCTACTTGGAGGGATGAGCATCACTCACTTTTCTAGCTTTACGAAAGTCATGAAGAGTGAGTAGTTTCTCATTCACTCTTTAGTAAGAGGTAAAGGGCATGTATAAATTATCCGAAAGTTATATTTGTGCATTGTTCTTATGCTTAATGTTGAATATTCCCCTTACTTATTGGATGATTGATTGCATCTAGCAAAGCTAAGGTACTTTGTAAAACCATGGGTCCCTTCTATGACACAGATGACTCTTGCATAGAAAGGTTCATCAGTTCAAGACAAGTACCCCGGCTAGATCTTCATGACTACCCTTCAATCTTCCCCATTATTGTGTTTCAATTAAAGAATGGAAATGAAATATTGATGTCATGATTGGATGTCTTGTAGAAACACTTGCTTGTTTTTAGACGGGTTAAGTCTCGGCACAGATAATTCTTGTAAACTTCTAGAAAGACATCGGAATCATGTCCTTTATTCTGCTAACCCACCTTTATCTTCCGATTAACCTGCTGTTGACATGGGGGTTAATTGAGTTATCACGCACAAGTATAACAAACCGGATAATTAACTACATGTCCAGATCCTTGAACTAAAGAGTGACTCTTTTATATTAAAGTCTATCTCACATTTTGTGTAGAAAACTCTCCTGGAAAGAATCTTATATTCTGTCCAAAAAGAATCTTGAACACCACAATTTCAAATCTCAAAGGATACAACCAACTGGTCTCCACCACTGCTTACTTTGAAACACTAATAACAGCTCCCTGTGGATTCGACTCCGGACTCAAACCGGATTATTACTACAGCTTGACCGCCTGCACTTGGGTGTACACATTTCGGATCAAGCCAAGTTTTTGGCGCCGTTGCCGGGGAGCCATAAAAAGTGTTTGAATGTAAAAGGTAAAAAGACCTTTCTTTCTTTTTTATATTCTTTGGTTTTCTTTCCTTTTTGTATATTCTTTGGTTTACTGTGAATAATTTTGTTTTGTTTTATTTTCTTTATTTTTATGTCTGAGGGCACTCCTCACTATCAGAATTGGCCAGCAGAATCATTTGAGTCTGTGAATCAGCCTGAACCAAATTCACCTAGATCAGTAACAGACTCCTGTGAGGGAAATATGGCAAATAATGAAAGAAAAGGAGAAGTCCCTATGAGAGAGAGGGAAGTACCTAACATTCGAACTTTGCGGGATCACCTAAATCCCACAAGAAATAGTGTCCCCTCTTATTTTGTATTCCCTAAAAATGCTCCCCCCCCCCCTTTACTGTAAAGCCGGGGACAGTGCAACTGTTACTTGTTTTTCATGGATTGGATGTAGAAAATCCATATCTGCATATAAAAGATTTTGAGGAAGTATGTGGAACATTTCAAGACAATTTTGAATTGTCCAAGATGAAACTTTTTTCTTTCTCTTTAAGGGACAAAGCTAAACAATGGCTAAGTTCTTTAAAAGCTCTTTCAATACCTAACTGGCTGGCATTACAGAATGAATTTTTCAGAAATTTTTTCCTCTACACCGCACTAATGCACTCAAAAGACAGATCATGAATTTTTCGGTCAAAGAAGGAGAAACTTTTTACCAAAGTTGGGAGAGATTCAAAGATCTTCTCAAATCCTGCCCACACCATGCTTTTGAGAATTGGATTTTGGTAGGATTTTTCTATGACTCCTTGCCCTCTAGACTACGTCAGTTCGTCAAAATGATGGCCCAAGGAGAATTTATGGAAAAAAGTCCGGAAGAGGCATTCGATTTTTTTGATACCATATCTAATAGTTCTCAGATGTGGGACTCAGCCTCCCCTACCACTGTTGAAACCAGACCATCTCCTTCCCAAGGAGGTAAGTATGTCTTGAGAGATGATGATGACCTAAGAGGGAAAATGTCTACGTTGTCTCAAAAGCTTGAAGCTTTAGAGATGAAGAAGGTCCATCAAGTTGAGGTTAGCTCTTCCACAGAACAAGTGTGTGGAATCTGTGCGCTAACAGGACACCCTACTGGGGAGTGTCCCACCATCCCAGCTTTCAAAGAGGTCTTGTTGGAACAAACAAATGCAGTTTCCAACTTCAACAAGTCTTACTCCAACTCATACTCTGAAACATACAATCTAGGGTGGTGGAACCACCCAAACTTCAGTTGGAGGAACACACAACCAACGCCCATGAACCAACAACAAGGTTCATACCCACCACCTCAAGGACCTCCCGCATATCAACCATACCAACCACCACAAAAGAGGAGCCTTGAGGACACACTGAATCAGTTCATGCAAACCCAAATGAACTACAACACTCATTCCACACAGGCTTTCACGGATTTCAAAACCCAGACCACTCAATCTTTCGAGGATCTTAAAAGCCACATCCAAAGGCTGACCCAATCCATGGCCACACACGAAAAGGGCAAGTTCCCTGCCCAACCAAAGCAACCACAAGGCCAATTCCATGTGGGGAACCCGTCAACCACAGGAAACCCACAAGACCAAGCCCAAGTAGTCACTACACTAAGAAGTGGCAAGGTGATTGACCAGACCATCAGAGACAAGCTTATCCCAGTCAACTCATCATTTGAGCCTGAACTAATTGAGACTGAACTTGAAGTAGAACCTGAGCCTATGATTGAGCAAGAGCCAGAACCTTCTGAGGAAAGAGAGTCGTCGTGTTCCATTCCTGCTCCTTTTCCTCATAGACTCAAAACCAAACAGAAGTTGAAAAATCAGCCTGAAATTTACGAGCTTTTTAAGCAAGTAAAGATCAACATCCCTCTTCTGGATGCAATCAAACAGGTTCCTTCTTATGCCAAGTTTCTAAAAGACTTGTGCACAATCAAGAAAAGCCAAAATGTCCAAAAAAGAGTCTTCTTGACGGAACAAGCCAGTGCCCTTCTTCAACACAAAACCCTTCCAAAATACAAAGACCCAGGGTGTCTGACTGTGTCGTGTGTCATTGGAAACTTCCGAATTGAACAAGCACTGTTAGACCTTGGAGCTAGTGTTAATTTGCTACCCTACTCTGTCTACCAACAATTGGGTCTAGGTGAACTCAAACCCACTTGTGTCACACTCCAGTTGGCTGACAGATCTGTCAAAACCCCTAGAGGCATTGTTGAAGATGTACTTGTCCAAGTGGACAACTTTGTCTTCCCTGTGGACTTCATTGTTCTGGATACTCAGCCAGCAATACATTCGGAGAACCAAATTCCCGTCATTCTTGGTCGACCTTTCCTAGCAACTTCCAATGCACTAATCAATTGCAAGAATGGAGTCATGAAATTAACTTTTGGGAATATGACTCTCGAACTGAACATTTTCAATATTGCTAAGCATCCACAAGAAGACAAGGAAGAAAGGGAAATAAACTCCATTGAATCTTTGATACAAGAACATTTGAATGACACATTCTGTGAGAACCCTACTAAATCTTCTCTGCTAGAGTTCATCTCATCTGAAACAACAGATGATGGCCCAAATCCACAAAGTTGCCCTACTCATGTTGTTGAGACATGGGCCCCCAAATTCGAAGAGATTTCACCAAGTGGTACAAAACCACTCTCATCAAGTATCAAGCCACCAAAGCCTGAATTGAAACCTCTCCCATCTGACCTCAAATATGCATTCTTAGGAGAGGACGAGTCATACCCAGTGGTGATTTCATATAAGCTTATGGACTTGCAAGAGTCTTAAGCTGATTGAAGTTCTCAAACTCCATAAAAGCACCATTGGGTGGACCATCGCTGACTTGAAAGGTATAAGCCCATTAATCTGCAATCATGCTATATACCTTGAAGAGGATTCAAAACCTTCTCGTCAAATGCAGCGACGACTGAACCCTCATATGAAGGAAGTTGTGAAAACTGAGGTACTTAAGCTGTTAGATGCAGGGATAATTTTCCCCATCTCTGATAGCAAGTGGGTTAGTCCAACCCAAGTTGTGCCCAAAAAGTCTGGGGTCACAGTGGTAAAAAATGATGCAAATGAACTAGTACCAACTCGAGTCGTCACAGGATGGCGAATGTGTATTGACTATCGAAAACTCAATTTGGTCACTAAAAAAGATCATTTTCCTCTTCCATTTCTTGACCAAGTCCTAGAGAGAATTGCAGGCCACACATTCTACTGTTTCCTAGATGGCTATTCTGGATACAATCAAATTGAGATAACATTAGATGATAAGGAGAAAACAACATTCACATGCCCCTTTGACACTTTTGCATTCAAAAGGATGCCATTTGGACTTTGTAACGCTCCTGCAACATTCCAAAGATGTATGCTAAGCTTGTTCAGTGACATGGTTGAAATTTTTTTGGAAGTATTCATGGATGACTTCTCTGTTTATGGTGACTCATTTGATTTGTGTCTGACCAACCTAGAAAAGGTGCTAATCAGATGTAAGGAAGCTAATCTAGTGCTAAATTGGGAAAAATGTCATTTCATGGTAACGCAAGGCATTGTCCTAGGTCACATTGTGTCGTCTGAGGGCATGAAAGTTGACAAGGTAAAAATAGATCTGATTGAAAATTTGTCTGCCCCTAAGACTGTAAAGGATGTCCGATCATTCCTAGGACATGCAGGTTTTTACAGGAGATTCATAAAAGATTTCAGTACTATAGCCAAACCCATGTGTCATCTTCTGAGTCAGGATGTAATTTTTGTGTGGAATGAAGTATGCCAGAAAGCTTTTGACAAGCTTAAAGGCATGTTAATTTCTGCTCCAATAATGCAACCCCCTGACTGGACTCTTCCATTTGAATTGATGTGTGATGCAAGTGATTATGCTGTAGGTGCTGTGTTGGGACAAAGAAAAGATAAGAAACCTCATGTGATTTACTATGCAAGCAAAACTTTGAATGATGCTCAAATGAATTATTCAACAACTGAAAAAGAATTGCTTGCTATAGTTTTTACTCTGGAAAAATTCCGTTCTTATCTTGTTGGTTCTTCTGTTACTGTATTCACTGACCATGCAGCCCTAAAATTCTTGCTCACAAAGAAGGACGCCAAGCCAAGACTCTTGAGATGGATACTTTTGCTCCAAGAGTTTGATCTTGTCATCAAAGACAAGAAAGGTGTCGAGAATGTGGTGGCAGATCATCTGTCCAGATTAACATATGAATTTCGTGAAGATGAATTGCCAATCAATGAGAAATTTCCCGATGAACAACTGTTCATGATTGATAAGACACCATGGTATGCAGATATTGCTAACTTCCTTGCTACTGGTACGTTCCCACTGTCCTTTACCATGATGGACAAAAAGAAATTTCTGAGGGAGGTTCGTAACTTCTTTTGGGAGGATGCTTACGTATTCAAGTACTGTAAAGATCAAATCATAAGGCGTTGCATCCCCGCTCATGAAAGCAGCCAGGTAATAACATTTTGTCATTCTGAAGCATGCGGTGGCCATTTTTCATCAAGGAAAACTGCTGCAAAAATCCTGCAGTGTGGATTTTATTGGCCCACACTTTTCAAAGATGTTCATGCCTTTTGTTTAACTTGCGATAGATGTCAAAGGTTGGGAAACATTTCTAAAAGAAACATGATGTCCTTAAACCCCATTCCGGTAATTGAAATTTTTGACTGTTGGGGCATTGATTTTATGGGACCATTTCTCCATTCCTTTGGCTATCTATACATTTTAGTGGTCGTAGACTATGTATCTAAATGGGTTGAAGCAATTCCATGCCGAAACAATGATCACTGCACAGTGATCAAATTTTTAAAAGAAGATATTTTGTCCCGGTTTGGAATTTTGAGATCAATCATAAGTGATGGGGGTGCTCATTTTTGCAATCATCCATTCTGGAATTTAATGAGAAAATACTTGATCTTTCACAAAATTGCAACCCCTTATCACCCACAGACTAGTGGATAGGCTGAATTAGCTAATCGGGAGATCAAATTAATTTTAGAAAAAACAGTAAATCCAGACCGCAAAGATTGGTCGTTAAGACTAACTGATGCACTCTGGGCATATCGCACTACTTTCAAAACAATTTTGGACATGTCTCCTTATCGATTAGTCTATGGAAAGCCATGTCACCTACCTGTGGAATTGGAACATAGGGCATACTGGGCCATTAAAGCAATGAATTTTGACCTAGACAAGGCCGGACTAGCAAGAAAACTTTAGATAAATGAATTGGAGGAATTAAGAAATGAAGCATATGAGAATGCTAAGATTGAGAAAACCAGAATGAAAATTTTTCATGACAAGAACATTGTACGGAAGTCTTTTGAACCTTCTCAAAAAGTCCTATTGTTCAATTCAAGACTCCGCCTCTTTCCTGGTAAGTTGAAGTCAAGATGGACTGGGCCTTACATTGTCAAAAAGGTGTTTGGCCATGGAGCAGTTTGTTCTTGATCCGAAATGTGTACACCCAAGTGCAGGCGGTCAAGCTGTAGTAATAATCCGGTTTGAGTCCGGAGTCGAATCCACAGGGAACTTTTGTTGATATTTCTGAGGTAAGCAGTGGTAGAGACCTATTGATTTTAACCCTTGAGATTTGCTGTGAGATATGAGTTTTCCTGGACAGAATATAAGATTCTTTCCAAGAGGATTTTCTTAACAAAACAGGAGATAAGTGCTAATTAAAAATAGTCACTCTTTAGTGCAAGGATCTGGACATGTAGTTAGTTATCCGGTTTGTCATAATTGTGCTTGATAACTCAATTAACTCCCGTGTCAACAACAAGTTAATCGGAAGATAAAGATGGATTGTGAGAATTAAGAACATGATTCCGATGTCTTTCTAGAAGTTTACAAGAATTGCATGTGTCGATACTTAACCTGTCTACAAACAAGCAAGTGTTTCTACAAGACATCCAATCATGATATTAATATTCCATTCTTTAAATGAAGTACAATAAGGGGGAGGATTGAAGGGTAGTCATGAGGATCTAGCCGGGGTACTTGCCTTGAACTGATGAGTCTTTCTATGCAAGAGTCATCCGTGTCATAGAAAGAGCCCACAGTTATACAAAGTACCTTAGCTTTGCTAGATGCAATCAATCATCCAATAACAAGAAGAAATAAATGTTAAGCATAAAAACAATGCACAAATATGATTCCCGGATAACTTATACATGCCCTTCTCCTCTTACTAAAGAGTGAATGAGAAACTACTCACTCTTCATGGCTTGGGTAAAGCTAGAAAAGTGAGTGATGCTCATCCCTCCAAGTAGAGAACTTAAAAGATAAAGTAACAACAAACACGGAGCCAATCTTTAACAAAGAATGGGTGAATCACGTTCCACCTTTCACGGCTTTGGTAAAGCTCTAGAAAAGTGGAAGAGTTTCACTCTTCTAAGAAAGAAAGAAGCTCAAGCAATGGAAGTGAAATGCATGAACAATAAAAGTAGAAGAAAGCTAGTCACATTTGGAGGGTGGCTTCCTCAACCAAGAATTGGAGGGTTGCTTCCTCAACCAAAAGATGAACTATCTCTCTTCTATGCATGTAAAATGAAAACATAAGCATAAACATAAGCATAAAACTACTTTTATAACAAGCAAGAGATGTTGGACTAAAGCCAAACTAATCTCTAAGATAAAGACTTCATACAAGGAAAATAAGCTAAATCTACAATGTGAGTGGGAGTCTAAGCCTCCATCAACTTTTCTACTTCACTCCCTTAGCTCTCCAACATGGGGAGTATTTATAGGCAAGATGAGGAGACAAGAGGAGGTGAAGGAATAGTGTTTGCCGCCCAAGTCCAAGTGAAAAGCCAACCACTCTGCTGCCAGTTTGTGGAGAACGTTCGAACGTGAGTTGGCGTTCGAACGTTGTTTCTGTTTTTGCACTAAGGGCATTCGAACGTTGACTGCCGTTCGAACGTTTCTTCTGTTTTTGCACTAAGGGCGTTCGAACGCCAGATGTGTTCTGACCCTTTTACTTGAGTGGTCTGTTGGTCTTCTGTGAAGTTCAGTTCCAACTCTATGCAGTAGTCTGGTCTTCAATCAACTCAAGTGCACGTTCGAACGTGAGTTGGCGTTCGAACGTGACACTCAAGTGCTTCAAAGCTTCAGTCTTCTTTCCTAACTGCAACACGCCTTCTCTTAGCAGTTGAGTCTGCTACAGTGTAATGTGGACGTTCGAACGTGAGTTGGCGTTCGAACGTTCTGGCTGTGCTCCAAGCTTCTCCAATTTTGGGCTCTAATGTGCTGGTGTTGCATCCAAGTGTGGTACTTGTTCTTGGGTCCTTGCTCAGTTTAGGGCCTGAAATGACATCACTTAAACTCCATCATCAAAGTACAATTAGTCTTAAAACGGCATAGTAATATGCTAATTTTAAGTGCTAATCACAGTTGAAGTAGAAAACCCATCGAATGGTAATATCTTTACTGTTAATGGTCAGCGGTTGAAACCATTTTTGGAGGACTTTGTTGAAAATGTAGACACCATTCTTTTGATGGAACCAGAATATCCCCCCGAGAGAACGCCTTTATGAGGCCCTCACCTTTTGTCTCCCTCTCATTCACTGTTGTTGCCCCCCCTTTCCTTCTTCTTTTTCTCTTTTATTCTTCTTCTTCTTCGTTGTTCTCTCTGTTCTCTGTAAAAACAACCCACCCCCTGCAAATCCATGACCATATACCCCGATGACCCACTCCTTTGTTTAATAATTTGGCTTATATGTTTGTATTTGTACATGGGTGCTCTTTTTCTACTCGCACTTAGGGTGAGGGGTTTCCAGCCTAACCCAGATCTCCCTAGAGATGAGTAATTGTTTTGTTTTCTTTGTAGGTTTCGGCAGATGAACAGATCTCCACCATTCAACCTAATCTCCAAGATCCGTGAACTGGTAAATTCGAAACATTGGGGAAAATGTTCTGTTTAGGTTGGGGGGTGAGAAGTACAGTTCATATTACCACTATGTGCTCGTAAATTTTTTTTTTTTGTTGTTTTTGCTACTGTTGTTGTTGTTGTTCTTCTGATCATATTATGTACCTTGCCTTGTATAAATTAATGATTATGTCTGTGAGTCAGATTCAATCGTCTTTGTGACTGACAGACGTTAAAGAACCAGATAGTGAGTCTTAAAGTTTAGAAAGCATGGATGTTAAACTTTTTTGGTTTAGTCTAGGAGTTCTACGCACTTTTCCATCTGATGTGCATATTGTGATCATGAGAAAAGCAAGACTGGTAAGGAAGGCCGAAATCCAAGAAAAACAAGTGAAACCCCTCTGTGGCAGAAACATTTTTTCCAAACGCCGTCGTGCCAAAAGGTTGGGTGCCTGTAAACAGTGTGGCAGAGTCTTTCACGAAAAAAGATATAACGAGTGTTCTGAACCAATTTTCGGTCGCGCACTCGATCGATTAGACTGGATAGTGAATGGGCTGAGTAAGGATTATCCTGATACGCCATGCTATTCCGGTACTTTGCTTAACCGGTTTGTGAGAGAGGAAATTGGGAGAGTCACTAGTTGTTCGAACTACACAGACACAGAGGGAGACTCGGATTAGATTTTGACTAATAAATGACAAAGCTGTGGAAAAATGTGTTTTGGGGGTGAAGGTTAATGGTCCGAACGTTTTTGTAAAAAGTGTAAATATTTTTTTTTAGATGTACAAAGTCTTTTTGTTGAAATAAAGATGTGGGCCGAGTAAGGAATGTTCTAAAATGCCAACCTATAGCGTGGGTAGGGACTTATCCTGAGACGCCATAGTTTTTCAAGTTCAATGGGTCGAGTAAGGAATGTCCTAAAATGCCAACCTATAGCGTGGGTAGGGACTTATCCTGAGACGCCATAGTTTTCCAAGTTCAATGGTATTTTCTCTATGCTTAAATGTCAAATGTACATTGGTATTTGTTATTCTTAAGGTACAAAATGACCAGATTCAAAAATGGAATCGGTATATAACCGACATTCCACGAAAAACCTGACATTACCAGTGGAGATGACAAAGAATACCATGGTAAGTTTTGAGCCTTGCTATACTTTTGAGAGACAATTAACATTTACTCAAGTAAGATCTTTCACTCTCTATTTTTGAATAATCTCATTAAATTTGCTTTGATTGACGCAACTAAGGCAATCTGTTGACATATCCCCAAAGAGATATGTTCATACGACACATACTTGTGCACACATACTTGAGAAAGGATCTTAGGCTATCTTTGACTGAATTTTGAGCCTTAAGCCATTTCTTTTACAAAATTATATCCCTAGTTAACCGTGATTGAGCCTTCAATGAACCATCTTTTTCCAAATAGCCCGTATGATTACCAAGCAACAAGAGAATATATTTGACATACATTTGTTATCTAATTTTCTTGCACCCTCTTATAAATCAATATGATACAGAAATGCAAGAAAAAGGGAAAAGGCTACAGAGGTTACTATTCAATGACAAGAAAAATCGATGGGAACAATTGAAACAGAAAAGAAACAGAAATGCAGGAAATTGCCAAGAAAGTGAAAAAATGAGAAAAATGAAAGAAAGAAATATCATTTCTTTGCAAGATGTCGAAAAACTAGAAAGAAGTGTGCTACATTACAGAATGAAAGGATAGCTTTTGAATATCATTGACGTCATTTCGTTAGTTACTGACCTCTGGCCACATTACAACCTATAAAAAGCCCTAATTGATCTCAAGTCTGTTGCATGCATGTGTCGTTAACCAAAAGTGGGGTATGGTAAATAGTATTTCTTTAAATTGCATCAATATTCTTTCATGAGATTATGCCAAACATGATTAGTTTATTTCCTTAAACTTCACTCCCTTCCTAATTGTGCATGTGATTTTTTGATTGGCCACCCTCTGATCACATGCCCCGTGAGAGACAACTCACTATAATCGGAGCGAACTTTTGCTGAGAGCATTCTACGAGAGGTTTGTGAAATCGAAGCTATCCATGAAAGGTGGTAAAATGGAGTGTTTGTTATATAACAATTCTTGTTGCTAGAATGATCATTCTTATTACATAGGGAATTTCAAATACCAATATAACAAGTGTTTATTTTTGCATATATTACGTACCAATGACTGAGAATTGTTCTATTTTTCTTTAAAAAAAAATTTAACTAAGGGATGGAGTGTCTCAACGATCATGGTGCTAATTCATATACACATCTTTTTAACTGGAGTTTGTAGGTAGTTTCACTGGAAACCTTCACGAGACAAAACTCGTCCACTAGGGATCACCTAGGGGTTTAACGACTTGTTGCATATGCTAAATGCAATCGTGTTATCTACGAAAGTGATTTTATTTTGTTATGTTGTTATTTATTACTAGGGACTAGTAATGTTTAGGTTGGGGGGTGTGATTAGACCTAGTTAGTGCATAATTTAATTAAGTGAATAAGACAATTGTGTTAGTTAAATAAAGTTAAACTAGTCAAAATAAGTCTTATTAGGGTTAGTGTGTGAATTAGGGATAATGCATTAATTGTTGTTCTTTTCAGGGTTTTATGCGTCAAAACTACAAACTACCGGGGAGCCAATTGTGACAAAGCTACAAATTCTAGGATGACAATTATTAAAGTTCTAAACAAAGAGAGATTAAAGTAATCCAAATGCCATCTTTTGGAGGTTTGTGAATGACAACTTTTGGAAGCTTGTGAATGACAACTTTTGGAAGCTTGTGAATGACAACTTTTGGAAGCTTGTGAATGTCATCCCTTGGGCTTGTGAATGGCATCTTTGGGGTTTGTAAATGTTATCCCTTGAGGTTTGTAAAGGCTATTTTTTTGGTTGCCTATAAATACCCACCCCTTGGGTCTTGTAAAGATCATCACTTTTTCATTTGTATCATTTTCTTGGAGAGAACTTTTGGTTGTGGAAAACCCTCCAAAAGTAATTTCTTTCTTTGTTGCTTTATTATATTGTTGCTCTCTTTTAATTGAAGTATTGTCTTCTTTTATTGTAGTTTGTCTCTTTTAATTTCATGTCTAGAAGAAAGATCGATTACTTTTGGTTGTGGATCACCCTCCAAAAGTGACTACTTTTCTTCTACTTTTAATTTGTGTTTCATATCTTTCACTTCCATTGCTTGAGCTTTCTTCTTTCTTAGAGGAGTGAAACTCTTCCACTTTTCTAGAGCTTTACCAAAGCCGTGAAGGGTGGAACGTGATTCACTCATTCTTCGTTGAAGATCGGCTCCTTGTTTAGTGTATTTCATTTTCTAAGTCCTCTACTTGGAGGGATGAGCATCACTCACTTTTCTAGCTTTACCAAAGTCATGAAGAGTGAGTAGTTTCTCATTCACTCTTTAGTAAGAGGTGAAGGGCATGTATAAATTATCCGAAAATTATATTTGTGCATTGTTCTTATGCTTAATGTTGAATATTCCCCTTGCTTATTGGATGATTGATTGCATCTAGCAAAGCTAAGGTACTTTGTAAAACCATGGGTCCCTTCTATGACACAGATGACTCTTGCATAGAAAGGTTTAGGAGTTCATGGCAAGTACCCCGGCTAGATCTTCATGACTACCCTTCAATCTTCCCCATTATTGTGTTTCAATTAAAGAATGAAAATGGAATATTGATGTCATGATTGGATGTCTTGTAGAAACACTTGCTTGTTTGTAGACGGGTTAAGTCTCGGCACAGATAATTCTTGTAAACTTCTAGAAATACATCGGAATCATGTCCTTAATTCTCCTAACCCACATTTATCTTCCGATTAACCTGTTGTTGACATGGGGGTTAATTGAGTTATCACGCACAAGTATAACAAACCGGATAATTAACTACATGTCCAGATCCTTGAACTAAAGAGTGACTCTTTTATATTAAAGTCTATCTCACATTTTGTGTAGAAAACTCTCCTGGAAAGAATCTTATATTCTGTCCAGAAAGAATCTTGAACACCACAATTTCAAATCTCAAAGGATACAACCAACTGGTCTCCACCACTGCTTACTTTGAAACACTAATAACAGCTCCCTGTGGATTCGACTCCAGACTCAAACCGGATTATTACTACAGCTTGATCGCCTGTACTTGGGTGTACACATTTTGGATCAAGCCAGTCGGCAGGTGGAGGTCAGCCTTAACGGGACCTCAGCTCAGCCCCTACCCAAGTTCACTTGGACTAAGGGCTGGGGGGCAACTAATGGTACCCAAAGTCAATTCTAAGTATAAGTTCAGCCAGTGAAGCCAGATCGGGAGGTCAGTTCGAAATTTCAGAGCTCAGGAAACCCGAGCTCTAGCTCCTCCCAAGTGAAATAATAGTTGAAGTATTAAGAGAAGTGGTTGGATGACAGCTGGCACCTCCAAAACAGAAGCCAAGCAGCATCCCAGGCGTAAAACTCTTAATTGACCAAGATCCCCTCCCAGAATTAAGGAGGATCCCATGAATGAAGGGCAAAGATCTCGGTAGAGATCTCTTAGGGTTAGGAATAGCATTATAAGTACGGTACATTACCCCAACCGCAGGGGGGAGAGATATAGGGTAAAAGAGACTCTGTAAATTTCTGGAGTCATTAAAAAAGAGTAAGGAGCAAAAACCTCCATTAGAAAGTGGACTAGCCGAGCTCATCAGCCGGTGAACCACTATATTTTCATTGTGTTGCACACACTACACCTCAGTTAACCAGAACATCCATCCATCAATTCACGAGCCTTGTAGCTCAAATCTATCTCATACAATTGAACTCAAACTCGCTGCTCATTCGTGTAAAATAACACCATCAGTTTTGGCATGGGCTAGGTTGGTTGTTGATGTTGTCATTAAGGGGGTTAGTGGTGAGAACAAGAAGGAGACAAGAGATGGGATGAGGTAAAGAGAAGAGAGAAAATTTGGTGGGGATGTAGGGTAGGTCGTCTACCAAGGTGGGGTGGGGTAGGATCGGTGTGAGGCTTCGCTCTCTTTGCTAACATGTGGTTTGTGTAAATGTCGATTTGTTACAAACTTTAATAGGAAGAAATAGAATTTTGAGCCATGAAAATTACCAAGTTTTATCGGGGGTCACTAATTTAATTTTGACTAAAACCACTCATTGGTGGTCCCGTGCCATTTGTAAAAAGTTGAGGGGCAATCATATTATTTAGACATATTTCAAGAATATCAAATGAAATCTACCTTACAATATTAAAAAAAAAAAAGAAAAAAAACATGTTATTTCATTTTGCGTATTTTATTAAAATATGATTAGTAATTAGAAAACATCATGTTATTATTGTTCTAAACAACTATTATCTATGCCCATATGATAAAATTTTGAAAAGCATTTTAGTAAGTAAAATATAATTATTTTATTGTATTATAATTATTTATATTTATATTTTTGCTTAAAATCAAAAGTTAAAAAGTGGGAGCATATTTGATAAATTTTCTTCTTAAAATGTGTGAATCTTGATGCAATAAGTTATGCAAAATATTGTTGGACATTTCAAAAAATAGCCAGAATGGTTTGCATTCATGAATCGGTGGACGTGAATAGTTTTCTATGAATAGGTGCTTTCCTTTGACTGGATTCTTTCTACTCTTTTTCTATTAATAATGGGGTGGCTTTGTATGAATGTCTTTCGGTGAATAGATCTGTTTTTATAAAATAGTGACTCTATGTGAAATGGGGTCTTTCCATAGGTGTCTTTAATGAAATGGTGTCTTCTGCACCTCTTCTATCACTATAACTACTAGCTCTGTTTCATTCAGATGTATGAAAGCACTCCCACTCTTTGTCAGTCTAAACTCTTGGTATCATTTTGCATTATTTTTCAATTATATTTTGAAATTTTATAGTATTTTTAGGATGCATAAATCCTTCAAATAGTAGGAGGTGATTTTAAGTCCATTGTATGTTGTGAACTGCTATTTCCTACTGTAAGAATCTTCTCAAATGATTATACACATGGAATCACAAGTACGGCCAATTTATAATTAAAATTTTCAGCTTTCACAAACACCAATTTATAACCTATTGACCTCAATTACAAAAGTAAAGTGATTAATTTGACAATTTAACATTTGAAACCCTTTTCCCTAAAATAAGAAAAACTCGCCATGTGAATTGATGCAATGAATGTTTTTATCAACAAGTCCAACTATCCAATCCATGACAACAATCCCTCCAACAAGCCCACTCCACCAAACCAAAAATGATTAATTCATCAAACACATTATGTGTGCAATTGCAAGTGTGTGCAAAATTAAAGCAACCATAAGAACAGTCACAACACAAGTAATTTTATGCGGAAACCCTTTCGAAAAAATTGTGGAACCAGCACTCGGTTCACCTTGCCTAATCCACTAACTCAAAGTTAATTACAAGGATTCAAGCCTTATACCACAACCAATGCAACCATGGTTAGATGTTTCATTCCTTGTCAATCTCTCCTCTTGATACACCCATCGAAGTCATGAGGTACCTTCACTTGGACATGCTCACCGTAATGAACCGTCTAGGCCTCGAGCAATCTTCTATGACCCAACCATGAGTCTCGGTATACACATAACTAATATGGGCTTTGGTGGATCACCAAGCAAGATCTTATTTTTCAATGTGTGACGTTGATGGTTTGGCTTTGGATCTTAGGGATCTAGGGTTGTTCTTTGCTTTCTTAATAGATAGGAGGATTAATTTTAGAGTTTTAGAGAGATACCCTAGTTGGAAAGGTTTACTCTATTTATAGGTCTGTAATTAGATTTGTCTTGGCATCCAAGAAAACCCAATCTTGCGAATGACCACTCGAGTCATTAGAGAGCAATGAGAAGTTGTTTGGTACTAGAATGAAAAAAGGATTCGATCCACTCAAAAAGAGTAGAGACTGCTCAAGCCATTTGTAGGCCCCTGAATGGTTTACAAGCGTCCTAGAGGGCGGTCTCTACTGTCCAACTAGTCAGCCTTCTCCATTTTTTCCCTAATTGTTCAAAGGCCTCTCTAGCAAAAAATGAAGGAGCTGAGGGCGGTTCCTACTAGTTATTAAGCTATAAACAAGACAAAAAATTGACCTATAGATCACTAAGGAGTGTTTCTCAAATAGTATCTGATACATATGACTTAGTCTATGTTTTCAAAATAAGTTTCAATATTTAGAAAAACTTTTTCATGAAAAGCCTTAGAGTCATTCACGAATAATATTAAATTCAATTCCATTAACCTAATGATCCTAAGTCTAAACTAAACCAAGCGTCTTAGATATCTAGATCATTACCTTGTCCAAAGCTTTAAAAGTCCAATGTAGGTGTTCTTAATACAACTTTCAAACTTGAACTCCTTCCTTCCATGAAGCTTTTAGAACTTGATCTTTGAAGCATCATGACCATGGACTTAGGTTGAGATTTACAACAAAACTTCATGAAAATAGCCAATTACAATGAACAAGTTCCTAACAATCTTCTCCTTTGGCAATTTCGTGACAAAATACAAGAATAAGAAATTCAATATTACAACTCAAAAACCACAAAGACAAAATGAATTTTAAAATAATCTCAACACTCAAGTACAAGATCATAGTCTCGTACACAACAACTCAACCAATAGCTCTTGAAAATATCATATATGTAAATGAGATAATATAATCACAGGTATGAAAATCACCAAGAGAAGCAACATGGCATGTTCATGTTAGCAATATGAAAGTGCAATCTATGCAAACATATATAAGAAATGCTAAGCCAATTATCGTTGAGAACTTACAGATTTAGCAAAGACAAATCAAAACAAGTTCTCCCTTTACTTGGTGTTCACACAAACAAATAACAAGTGTAAAATAACAAAAGAAAATAATTGAGTCCATGCCAAGTTTGTAAACATAATCTCTTAAATATTTTTCAACAAACTCCCTCTCTTTCTACATTCTCATGCAAAGTCCCTAGGTAAGAACAAGAATATCTCCCAATTGCCCCAAAATTTCCCCCCCTTTTTGTCACGAAGTTCCAAAAACACAATCATAATACATAAAGTAGAGGAACATAGTATAAACAAAGATATAAATATCATAGCATCTAGCATCAACAAGAATTGGCAAAATAGAATAACAAAGGGCAAACATGATATATAACTCCAAGTCCAAAATGGAATATCCAACAACAAAGCATATGACTAAGAGTGTGTCACAACAAGGTAAAAACCAAAACAAAGAAAGCTAGAGTACTCAAATACAAGACAAAGAATGAATAAAAACTCTCATGCTCCCATAATGTTCTATATCTAGTCAACAAGTCAAAAAACATCAATAGATGCATCATCAGTGCCATCATCACCATGAGCTCCATCATGATCTCCACTATCACGATCTATAGGCTGTCATTCAGGCTCTACACTGGCATTAGAAATTAGCCTTAAGCAAGAGAGTTATAGCGTTAGCTACGGATTTGAAGAAGCCATTAAAGAAACTTCTAGGTAGGAGTCAACGAGGTAGAGTGAGACTCATGCTAGTTATGTGTTTGACCCTAGAGAGGTTGAGGCAGAGGAAGAGGATGTTAAACTAGACATCAAATCTCTTTTTAGACTTTCTATTTCTATTTTTTTTTTTTTTGGTGTTTTTCAATATATGTAATGAAAAATAAAGAAAATATTGACAATGCATGTACCTAGGATGTATGATGCAATGCATGATTATGCATCTGCATCCACACCCTTAGGTCACCCACTCCTTAGGTGACTCAACCACTTTGGTAGCCATAGGGACTTCCAACCTAATATAGATGGTGAGTTTCTCAAGGTCTTCACTTCTCACCCACAATTGTTTTCCCTTCGAATCTCTTCGGTTAGCACAGGGAATTGGTGGATGACTCACTCTCTTCTCTCCAACATTTTCTAAGTCAATTTTAATCTTGGGAGTGGAGAATGACTTTTTAACCTAGCTAGTGAGCCTATAGGTGGTAAAAACTTCCTAGGCTTGGGCTCACTAGACTTACCCATAAGCATTAAAGTTCAAAGCTTGGTCATTTAAGGCCTTGGATTGGTTAGCTTGGTGGATGAGTTTTTTGTTCATAACTTTCCTAGAGTACATGCAATGTGTACTATAGTGTCTGTGTTCTCTGCAAGTGAAACAAATAAATTTTTTGGCATAGGGTTCTTTAACAACAACCTATTTTAAATTCCTACATTTGTTACCAATTTTAGCTTTTGGGGGACTATTGTTCACTCGTGGGGGTGAAAGGTTTTCATCCCCTTCCACAAATACAGTCTTGGAAGGAGTGGAGGTGGTGTGCTTGTTAGTGTATTCTAGACCTCTTTTGTCACTTACACTTTTTCCTATCGATAATATTTTTTCTAGCTTTTTCGACCCTAGAGAAAGTCTCTTAGAGAGTTTTTGTCACACTCTAACCCAGAGATAGTAATATTTTTGCCTACCTCGATACAGTGGACTCTACTCCTTAAACATAACCCTCAAATAGTTATCATATAACTGCGATAGGAAGTGAAATCATACATAAATAGTAACCCTAGCATCAATGGACAAATTTGGGAAGAAACCCCTACCTTTTTCCCTCGATTAGGGATAATCTTAGGGTGTTTGATCCATTCTCGACATGAGGATCCCTTCTAATCTTGCGTTTCTTCCTTCTCTCTAAGGTTGTCTACGATTGAAAACTAATAAAATAGGACTAAAGGTATGTCCTTAGGTATTTATAGGGTCAGAATCGCTGTTAAAAATGCACTTGCGTTCGAACGGAATATTTGTGTTCGAACATGCCTCGTTTGAACGTAAATGGCGTTAGAACATTCGTTGCTCCTAGTATCTCGATTTATGTCAGAATTTTTCTTAGAAACCAAAGTACTATAACTTTGCTTCATTCAAACGTGATGTTCGTTCAAACGTGAACCCAGTTTTCTACCTCAACTTCTAATGCAGTTTTGACCTCCTTAGAAATCAATTCACGAAATCTTGTATTTTGTAGCTCTTGGGATCTAGTTTATACTTACTAAAATTCAGGTTAATGTAATGTCAAACTAAAAAATTATACTTAAAATACTAGTATAATATCTAGTTATTCTTTTCCTAACTTTTCTTTATAATGAAGATAAGATCCAAAATACCTAATATTTTCTAATACAATCAATATAACTTATCCCTAACTTATTATTTATACATGCAACACATAGGACTTAATATATATATATATATATATATATATATATATATATATATATATATATATATATATATATATATAATTATAAATACACGGAGGTTTTATAGATAATGCCACTTAGCTTGGCCTTTATATAGGTTAAAAGATTGTACCATTGGAAGATCTTCAACAATTACTTGAATGAAGCGGCATTGTAAGTGAAACAGAAGCTGGCGCCTTCTAGCGTGAATATCTCAACTGGTTTGAATTAATCAAGATGAGCCGAGATGAGGAATTGCTGAGCTGAAGTGTTGGCGACCAAGGAGTTAAGGTCCTTCCTGAGTCTAGAGCTCGCCCATCAAGCATCATGTGTTGAGCTCGAGCCCATGTGCTCAGCTCGTGCCTATTTATCATCATCAGAGTCATAATTTTAGTGATATGAAACTCCAAATGCAAGTAGGGATTTATGACAAATACGCTCTCACTTGAGAGAAAATGCACTTATGGCCAATTTTAGGTGCTTTATATTGAGTCCAATATTGTTTTCTCATCTAAAAGGCCTAAATATTTAATGAAACTTGCTAATAAATTTTCTTTTCACTCCTTTCCTCTTCTTGGATTGCATTTGTAAACTTAAAATATTTTGAGTTCAAATCCAATGAACTTCATAAACTCTGAGATATTCATTAAAGTCATGAATAAAAAATTGGTTGGAACGATTTTTTATTATCACCCCAAAAAAGAGAAAGAGGAAGTAAATGGAAATGCAAAAATATCGAGGGTGCTAAATGGAAATGCAAAAATATCGAGGGTGCTAAATGGAAAGTAATGATTTCATATATTAAATAAAGGAGATAAAGATGCTTGAAACTCGAAAAGTCATTACTCATTGCTGCCAAAATTACACAGCCCACCTCAGCTGTCGGATCATTTCATCCCAATCCAATAAACCTAAAAAATACCACCAAACCCTTTTCTTTTCTCTCTCTTCTCAATATACCCTTTTTATTTCTCTCTCCAAAATCTGTCTGTTTCTCTCTCTCTCCCCATATGGACCCAGGGCTTGATCCACCGGCGACTGACGAACCAGCCGTTCACATAGCTTATGCAGCGAACCCGACCCCAAGCCATGCCGTTATCCACAACCACCCACCATATGCTGAGGTAAACGAATTTTGAATTTTTTGTTTTCTTTGTTCAAGAATCACTTCTTGTATTTTTGTTTTGATTTTCTTGGAGGGTGTGTTCTATTTAGATGATAACGACGGCAATAACGGCGTTGAAGGAAAGGAATGGGTCGAGTAGAACGGCCATAGCGAAGTACATAGACAAGGAGTACTCAAACCTGCCACCGAGTCACTCAGCCTTGTTGACTCACCATTTGAAGCGGTTGAAGAACACGGGTCAACTCGTCATGGTCAAGCACTCTTACATGCTCCCTAGATCTGTTCCTCCTGGTAACAATGCTAATGGGTATGCTCCTTCTTCTGATGGGCCTAAACGGGGGCCTGGTCGTCCTCCTAAGCCCAATCCCAATGCTAATCTTGAGGCCCGTATTAATCCTGGAGATGTTGGGTCTGATGTGTATCCTCCAGTAGCTGGGCTTGAGGCCCATATTAATCCTGGTGTTCTTGGGTCTGATGTGTATGCTCCAGTATCTGGGCATGAGGCCCATATTAATCCTGGTGTTCTTGGGTCTGATGTGTATGCTCCTTCTAGCGGTTCAAAACGTGGGCCTGGTCGTCCTCCTAAGCCCAAGACTAATGCTAATCATGAGGCCCAGATTAATCCTGGAGTTGTTGGATCCGAGGCAATGTTGTTTTCGCTTGGGCTTGTTGATGGACCACCACCTATGCTGGCTAAGAGAGGCCCAGGCCGTCCACAAAAGGTTAAGACTAGGTTGGTGGGCGTGGAATCTGGTGGCCGAATGTTGACTAAGAGAGGCCCTGGACGTCCTCCAAGGCCCAAATCTTTGTCAGTAGTATTGGGCCAAGGTGGGCCGAAGAGGGGCCCCGGACGCCCTCCTAGAAGTGGACCTAGGGGCGTTGTTGCTGGCGTAAAGCCAAGAGGCAGGCCCAAGAAGGACGGTTCTTCCACGGTGAAGCGGCCCGGAAGGCCACGTGGCAGGCCACTGAAGATTGTGGCAGTTGCTGTTGGCAGTGGAGGTGATGCTGCTGCAGGATTGGGTCCTCTGAGTAATGACGGTAAAGTGTTACCGGGGAAGCGGCGGGGTCGTCCGCCAACGGCTGCTGGGCCTAAAACGCCTAGAAAATTTACTGGGAAACCTTTGGGCCGGCCCAGAAAGGTAAATTCCTTTCTATTCTTCTTTTGTTTACCAATAGGACTTTAAGAAAAAAAAATTCAAAAACACCAGTAGACAAGGAAAATGCAATTAATCTACATTTTTATTTTTTTGACATGTTCTTAGTTTTTAAAGAGCTAAACTTAATGACCAAGTGTCACAGAGACCTAATTATTTGAACAGAGTTACATGAATCTATTTTTTCATTGTGCCCTAACAATCTAACAATGAATTTATCCCCTGGGCTGGAAGTAGTATGAATTGTTACGAGCTGCATAAAAGCTTATGTCTTCATATAAGATGAAGCTCCCAATAGCTCTCCTAGTCGTTGCATGCAACTTGTGTGAAAATACTGATTTCATTTATTGTTTCACAAGGTTACCAATTGCCAACTCTAGTGTTATTCTCGTTCCTGGTCCTCCCATATTTGTCATGCTCATAGTTGTCAAATCGTGTATCGGAAAACGCATCGTTTTTTAAAAATAGTGTATCGTATCGTGTATCGTAAGATACACCCAATTTTAATTTTTAAATAATTATTAATAAAATATATGTATATACCTTTGTAAAAAAGTCATAGACTCACAAATTCATTAATATTCCACCAATTATTCAAGTTTCCAATATAGTTCAGTAATATTAAAATGCAAATACCTCTAATTCAAACTTCTAACATCAACTGTTTGAACAACTTTAATATTAATCAAAAATTTTGAATTCAATTGAACAACATTAACAACAGACTTTTTTTTTTTTTTTTTTAAGCCATAACCACTGAAACGACGTTGTTTCACTAGGTAGTGATTTAAAATTTAAAAATAAGTCTCAGGGTAAAACGATGTCATTTTAACCCCAAAAAACTAAAAAAAAAAAAAAACAACAGAATCGTCACGTATCGTATGTATCGGGCGTATTATATCGTATCGTGTATCGTGTATCGTACGATATAGTGCAAAAACGATACAGAGACACGATACGTATCATTTTTCAGGTGTATCGTGACGTATCGTACGATACGTATCACGTATCGTAAGATACTAATAACTATGGTCATGCTTAGTAAGACTTGGCAAAAGGCTCATGATCTACTAGCTAGCTCGAATTCCATATGGCCTATAGGGTTAGGGATCAACAATTCTCAGTAGGTGTAGGTCCACGGGTGTTCTGATATCCCAACGGGTATGGCAATCGTCATGTTCTTGACCCTCCTTCTGGCTTGGTAGGGCAATGAAAAATAGGTCCCAGACTGATTCGTGTAAGGCCTGTGAGTAAGAGTTAAATAAGCCCATTGGGTAGGCATGAAATTAGGCAAACTGTGGGTTGCTGCTTTGGCCTGGTTTGCCCTGATGTTGATGATTACATGCCAAGCACCAGTTGACTAATTCTTAGTTTGAAGTCAAGCCTTATTGAGTATGTGCATCAATGATGTCTTGTGTAAAGAGGTTAGATGAGGGAAAGAAAGCTATTTTTGTCTAGGCGTACAATTACATAAATTCATTTTGTGCTTGAGAGTATTCTTATTTATGGTACGTCCCTGTTTACGGTGCATTTGAAGGTTTTGAAATGAATTTAGAAGATGATGATGGTTTTTATAGAGGCTAGTGTAGAAGGCAAGAAAGATCCCTCGATGAGGTGGGAGTCTAGATATGAGTTGAAGGGTGTTTTTGCTTTGCGGAATTTGAACACCAAAAAAATTTCAGTACTTGCTAAATGGTTATGGACATTTCCCATTTACATCACTAGTTCATGTCATTATTTGATTAAAAGTAAATATGAGATTCAAGATAATGGGTGGAATTTCAAAGGTAGTGAGAGGAGATGTTCTCGTTGTCCTTGGAAATTCTTTTTTCAAAAGGTATTGTCCTTGAAAATTCATTTCTCAAAGATTAGTTTTTTTCCTACCCTTAAATAGGTAGGTTTTTACTTTTTTTTTGAAGTTCCTTAGGTGAATCACAAAGATTGTGTTCCATTTTTTGTGCTTCATTTTGAGGGCTTTGGTTCAAATTACAAATATAATTTTTTATAGTGTTTGTGCTGTTTTGGTATTGTTTTGGGTGGTTTGCTTGAAATGAAGTGAGAGGATTTTCAATGAAAGAATGACTACTTGGGAAGATTTGTGGGCAAAATAACTTTTATGGCATCTTTTTAGGCTTTCCACAACTGAAGTTTTTGACGGAATTTTGTTCTATTTGATTAAGTATAGTGGAAACTTGAATGACTGAATATTGGAGTGTAGGGAAAGAAGAACATAATAGGAAAGAAGTGGGAATTATGAAACAATATTGTGTGTGTAGTGTGTTTATTGCATACACCCTATTATATATCATATTGATATTGAAGACAATTACCATATTTTGAAAGTAGAACATAATGGGAAAGCAATATGATAAGAAAGTAACATAATAGGAAAGTAGAACACTAAAACTCTCTCTTCTAAAGCTAGAGCATAGAAATAGAAAAACTCCCAACTTGGAGCAGAGGCTACAAATGGTGGATCGCACTAATGGTTTGGTAAGAAAAACGCCGAGTTGATCATCAATCTCTATGAACAAGCTCTAGGTGACTGCATCAGACAATACATAGGCTTCCTCAGTCGACACACACTACCACAATACTCCTTGAGAGCAACAAACCCAGGCGATTGCTCCATATGAAGTTTAAGAAATGATTTGAAAGACAACAATAATGGCACAAATGAACACAACGAACAATACTCAATAAACCATAGGCAACAACAAATTTAACCACAACGATTGAAAATAGGTAAACCAAGTAGAACCAGAGTTGGATCTGGCAAAGAGGGGTTGAACCACAACTCCAAAATTGGCATTGAATATGGCTGAAAAACAAATGAGTTGGCATTGAATTAGTCTGAAACAATGTTATCTGGACTGTGGGTTGCTTTGGTATGTGATACGGGTGCGCGGTATGATAGGGATAGGATTAATTGATATGGTATTTTGGGTCGCAATTCGTTTTGGAACTCTTATCTAAGTCGTTTTTACCACTATACAATATTATATATCATAGAACATTCATAAACATTAAGTCAATTACCATTTATTTTGTATTCGTGCTCGATTTTCTATTATTTAAAACAATATATAATTATAAATCTATATACACGTAGTTAAATAATATGTATTTTATATTTGTACTATGTGTACAATTTGGGATCGCAAATTTTGGTGATGTAGATCGCGAACCCACCCTATTCGGATCGATGTATCTAGATCGTGGGTCGTCAGCAGGTTAGTGAATTCTGGTAACTATGGTCTGAAAGCCACTAAACTAGCACCAAACATGCCCGAAAACCATTGAACCCACACTAAACTAGGTTGAAAACATTGAAACGATATTGAACCGGGATGAAAACCAATAAACAACACCAAGTAACATAAATAGGAAAGTAGAACAACATAAAAGTAGAACTCTAACAAGTAGCATAGGGCTAAAGTGTGCAAATTGTTGACACTTGGAATTTTTTTTTTATCATATTCTATTGTTGTAAGTTTTTTAGCCTTTTCATTTCTTTGTTTTTCACTCTTTCACATATTTAGGACTCCTTGTCCTCTCATGTACTTTTTGCATTTTATTTTTAATAATATTCTTGTTTCTGATCAAAAGGATGTCCAATGAATCATGGACAGTGACTTTACAATTACTAGAATCTCCCCTTTCCCTTACCTCAGTGCCCCATTTTTTTTTAATTTTTTTTTTTGGACATATTCTTAGTTTTTAATTGACCAACACTCAACAATACTTTGTTGTGTGACCCAATTATTCTTGGCTACATGAATCTTATTTTTTCATTGTGCTCAAACAATGATGATGTTTTATGTTAAACTGCAAGTTGTCATATTTTTTCGTTATTGCTCAAAAATTAATTTTGGTCTTGCTCTATCTCACTATCACTCATAGGTATCACATCACTGTCCTTGCTGGTACAATTATAGTTGTCTATATAATAGTTCATACTAACTAAGTCGATTATCTCTGATGTATTTCTTGATACAATTTCTATGGTTTCCCAAGTGTACTTATTCCTAATTCTAATTTTATTCTTGTTCTTGTTCCTTTGATCTTTGTTATGCTAGTAAGACTTGGCGAAAGGCTTGTGATCGACGGGCTGGCTTGAAATTTCAATGGCTTATTATATAGGTCCAAGGGTCCGCACTTCTATGTAGGTGTAGGTCACGGGTGGTTTGTTATTTGAGTGAGTAAGGCAATGGTCATGTTCTTGACCCTTCTTTGAGTTGGGTAAGTTGATGGCAAATAGGTCCACATATTGACTTGTTTAAGGCTCATGAAATTAGCCCATTCAGTAGGCGTTAAATCAGCCCATCGCATAGGCGTGATTTAGCCAACTAGCTCCTCCTTTGGCCTGCCCAGCCCCAATGCTGATGATTACACGTTAAGATGTCTTATTTTTAGTTTGAAGTCACAACATATTGAGTATGTGCCATCAATGATGTATATTGGAAATAGGTTAGATAAGTGAAATAAAGTATTTTTGTCTAGGTGTATAGTTACATTAATTCATTTTGTGCTCGAGAGTATTTCTTTTTCCTATACGTCTTTTTTTAGGATACATTTGAAGGTTGTGAAAAGAATGTAGAAGATGATAATAGACTTTTTATGGAAGGATAATGGAGAAGGTAAGAAAGATCACTTAGTGAGATGGGACTTAGAGTACAAATTTGATATTAAGGGAGTTTTTCTTTGGGGACTTGAATGCTACAAATATTTTTGTACTTTCCAAATGATTATACAGAGTCACTGGTAAAATCAATAGTTATGACATTCTTTGATTAAAATAAATATGAGATTCAAGATAATGGGTGGAATTCCAAAGGGAGTGAGAGAGAATGTTCTTGTTATCCTTGGAAATTCATTTTCCAAAAGGGTCAGCCTTTTTCCTACACGTGTTGAGTATGTAATTGCCAATGGGTTAAGGATTCATTCTTGGGGGGCACTTGGGAAGGGGTTTCATCTTTTTCTTCCATTTTTCTCACTCATATCGTTTGTCCATAAATCCAAACTCACCTATTCCTAGCATGATCTCATCTCTTTCTTCCCCGATTTGTTGGAATTGTGATTTCTTTAGGAACTTAAGAATTCTTGATGATATTATATTATGTTGAATTCTTTTTCCTTGGATCCAAAAAATGGAGCATTTCAGTTTTTTCGGGAATATTTGATTGGTAAGTCAAGTTTCCCATTCTTCAAACCTCGGTCATGATTTTGATGTCTAAGGCTTCATTGAAGGTACATGTTTTTGTTTGATTGTTTGGTTGTTTGTGCACAATAGACTGAATACTAATGATTAGCTTTGTTAAACAACCATGTACTCTAAAAGCTTAAGTTATTGAAGAGGTTTAACTTAAGTACCCCTCACGTGCAGGTTAAATTTTAGGCCTAGTATGTGGAAATCTTTTTAATAATTAGGGTGACAATAAGATTCAAACACATGACCTGATACTATGTTAAACAATCATGTAATCCAAAAGCTTAAGCTATTAGAGAGGGTTTAATTTAAGTATTTATACCTCAATAAGCTTCAAAGAAGAAGACCATCTTTTTCTCTTTACTCGTAATGGTGCATTCTTGGCAAGAATGGGGAGGAAAGTATGGTCCACATATTTTTACATCCTTCCTTTTTTTATAACTTTTATAATATGAATTTGTGTTTGTTTTGATTTCCTTGGGTGATTCATAGAGATTGTGTTTCGGTTTTATGCTTCATTTTGAGAACTTTGGTTCAAGTGACAAAGCTAAGCTTTTAGGAAGTAGTGCAATTTTGACATTGTTTTGGGTTATTTGGTTGGAAAGAAATGGGTGGATTTCCGATGAGAGAGTGACTTATAAGTAAGATTTGCGGAAAAAATAACTTTATGCCATCTTATTGGGCTTCCATGACTACATATTTTGAAGGAATTTTGTTCTTTTTGATTAAATATCATAGGGCCGAATTGTGCAAAGATTGTTGACACTTTAGATTTTTTTTCTTATCATGTTCTATTATTTTCAGTTTTTTAGCCTTTTCATTTCTTTTTTCACTTTTTCTCATATTTAGAACTTTGGATCTCTCATGTACTTTTCCAATTGTACTTTTAATAATATTCTCATTTCTTATGGAAAGATGTCCAATGGATCTGGGACGACGACTTTTATAAATTACTAGAATAACCTCTTTCCCTTGCCCGCCCACCCACCCACCCACCCACCCACCCACCCACCATTTTCTATTGGTTTTCTATTTTTATTTTTTTTGAAATATTCTTAGTTTTTAATTGGCAAACAATTAACAATACCTTGCTGCAACACCCAATTATTTGAGTTTGGTTGCATGAATCTTTTTTTTTTTTTTTTGTGCTTTAACACAAATTATATTTCCCGTCAAATTACAAGTTATCATATTGTTTTGTTACTAATCAAAGTTAACTTCCCAAAAAAAAAAAATGTCAACTTCGGTCTACCTCTTTACTCGCATTGTCATTCATAGGTGTCACAATCGCTTTCCTCGTTGATAAAGTTATAGGTGTCTATATAATTGTTCATACTATTTAAATTGATTATTTGTTAATTTATCCTTTATTATACTATTTCTACGGCTTCCTTAGTGTACTCATTCATAATTCTAATGTCTTTCTCGTTCCTAGTCCTCTCATCTTTGTCATGCTAGTAAGACTTGGTAAAATGCTCGTGATCAAGGGGCTGGCTTGAAATCTTGATGGCCTATATATAAGGATCAAAATTTCGTTTCGAAACGTCCGAAACGTTTCTGTTTTCAAGAAGACCAAAATGAATCAGTGCTGGAATCGAAATTTTAATACTTCGAGGTGTTTCATAATGATTCGAGGTGTTTTGTAATGTTTCAATACATTTTCACAATTGTTTCAGAATGTTTCTAAGCATTTTGAGATATTTTAGTATATTTCGACCTATGTTTTACAAAAACAATTCTTAAGTTTTTTATTTTTTTTCATTCTATTTCCAAAACGGGTCGAAACGTTTCTAAAACACCTTGAAACATTTCTGTTTTCTAGGTGACCGAAACAATGCACCGAAACGAAATTTTGATCCGTGCCTGTATGATCAGAATCGAGTCTTCTCAGTTGGTGTATTTCCACCGGGTGGTCTGTTATTTGAACCGATAAGA
The DNA here is from genome assembly GCA_951799425.1 of Ilex aquifolium. Lineage (NCBI taxonomy): Eukaryota > Viridiplantae > Streptophyta > Magnoliopsida > Aquifoliales > Aquifoliaceae > Ilex > Ilex aquifolium. The sequence goes on along the minus strand of OX637404.1, from coordinate 6,354,383 downwards.
CAATGACCTTGTTCTTCCCCTCCTTCGCGATGGATAGGGCAATGAGAAATAGGTCCACAGAGTAACTCGTTTAAGGCTGTGAAAGTAACCCATTTGGTAGGCGTTAAATTAGCCCATCTGGTAGGCATGAAATTAGGCAAACTGTGGGTTACTTCTTCGGCCCGCCCTGCCCTACGCCGATGATGATGATGATTACATGTTAAGCACCAATTGCCTTATTCTTAGTTTGAAGTCGCACCTTGTTGAGTATGTTCATTGTCGAGAGTATTATTATTATATTTTGTATAGTTGTAATAAGTATACCTCTCTAAGGGTATACTAGTCCTTTGTGTGTTATTAGATAACTATAAAATACCAATTGATAGTGAGAGGTAGGGTAAGTTCTTTGACTACTTTCTGCCCCCTCTCTCATATTGTTTCTCTCCATTCTCTAAACCTAACATACATCAATGATTTCTATTAGAAAGAGGATAGATGGGTGGAAGAATTTTTTTTTTTTTTGTCTAGGGGTACAATTTCATTAATTCATTTTATGTTTGAGAGTATTCCTACATACTATACATCTCTTTTTGGGATGCATTTGAAAGTTGTGAAGAGAATTTAGAAGATTGATGATGAATTTTTTTGTGGGAGGGTGGTGAAGGCAAGAAAGATCACTGGTTAAGGTGGACTTAGAGTATCGATTCGAAATTGTTTTGGGAACTTGAATGGTAGAAATATTTCATTACTTGTCAAATGGTTATGTTGATTCCCTCATTTAAATCAATAGTTTATGGCAGTCTTTGATTACAAGTAAATATGGGATGGAAGATACTTGGTGGGATACCAAAGGAAGTAAGAGAAGATGTTCCCATTGTCCTTTGAATTCATTTTTCAAGGGTTAACACTTTTCCCTACACATGTCAAATATGCAGTTGGCATATTGTAAGGATTCAGTTTTGGGAGGACATTTAGAGAGGTGTTTCATCATTTGCTTCCATGTTTATTGCTTATATCATTTGGTTAGAAATCCGAAGTCATCTATTTCTAGCATGATCACATTTCTTATTCCCCGATTTGTAGGAACCATGACTTCTTTAGGAACTTGAATGGCAATGTAGTTCTTGAGATATCCTCTGTTTTGGGAATTCTTGACAATATTGTGTTAAATACTTTTTCTTTGGACTTAAAAAATGGATTTCATTATTGAGGGAGTGAAGTTGTAAGTTTTTATGTGGATCTTTCATTGGTCGGCCCAGTTTCCCAATCATGATTTGGATGTCTGAGGCTTCATTGAGGGTGCACATTTTTGTGTGGTTTGCACACAAGAAACTCAACATTAATGATTTGCTCCAAAGAAGAACATCTTTTTTTCTTTACTGGTAATTGTACATTCTTTGCAAGAATGGGGAGGAAACTATGGACCTCATTTTTACATTTGTTAAGTTTAGAGTAGAGACAGACTCAACACAATATGGGAGAGGCAAAGAGAGGTTTAACTTACCCTACCTCTCACTATCAACTTGTATTTATAGTTACTGAACAAACATGTAAAAGACAAGCATACCCTCTGTGTGGTATACAGATTACAATAAGTGTAAATCCGAATAATATTATAGTAATACTCTCAACAACATTGCTCCTTAGTTTTGTAATAGGGCTTTGGGTTTGTTTTGCATTCTTTTGGTGATTCATAGAGATTGTGTTTTTGTTTTTGTGCTTCATTTTGAGAGCTTTGGTTCAAGTGATATAGCTAAGCTTTTATGAAGTTGTGCAGTTTTGGCATTGTTTTGGGTGGTTTTATTAGAAAGAAATGAGAGGATATTCATTGAAAGAATGACTCATTGAGAAAGATTCGTGGGACAAAATAACTTTAATTGCATCTCATTGGGCTTCCACGACGACATATTTTGAAATAATTTTGTTCTTTTGATTAAGTACCATAAGGCTAAATTATGCAAAGATTGTTGACACATCGGAGATTTTTCCTTATCATTTTCTATTATTTTAAGCTTTTTAGCTTTTTCATTTCATTTTTTTTAATCTTTCTTATATGGAGGACTCCTTGTTCTCTCATGTACGTTTCAAATTTTACTTGTTAATAATATTTTCGTTTCTGATCGAAAGATGTCCAACGGATCTAGGATGACAACTTTTATAAGTTGCTAGTGATCTTTTCCCTACCTCCACCCACTATTTTTTATCTTTATTTTTTTGACATTCTGGTTTTTAATTAGCCAAAAATCAACAATACCTTTTTGCAAGACCCCACGTCACTTTCCTTGGCAGTATAGTTATAGGTGTTTTTGTAATTAGTTTTTTGAAAGGAACCTAAACGGCGTTTATATGATTATTGATACTAACTAAGTCGATTCTTAATTTATCTCTCGTTCATCATATTTCTTCGGTTTCCTAGGTGTCCTTATTCCTTTTCTAATGTTATCCTTGTTCCTTGCCCTCCCATCTTTGTCATGCTAGTAAGCCTTTTTGAAAATGGCTTGTGATCGCAGGGCCGACTTCCTACCTCGGTGGCCGATAGGGCCAAGGATCTACTCTTCTGAATAGGTGTAGGTCCATGAGTGGTCTATTATCCTTATGGGTAAGGCAATGGTTGTGTGCTTGACCCTCGTTATGCGCTGGGTAGGGCAATGGGAAATAGGTCCATAGATCAACTCGTCTAAGGCCTATGAAATTAGCCCATTGGGTAGGCTTTAAATCATCCCTTTGGGATATGAAACCATCCCATCAGGCATGAAACTAGCCCATCAGGTAGGCATGCTCTTCCTTTTGCCCAGCTTGCCTTAGTGGCAATTATTACATGCTAAGCACCAATTGACTTATTCTAAGCTAGAACTAAGCTAGAATCATATCACGTATAATTTAATTAATCATTTACCAACATATGGATTAGAGTCGTAATTTTCAAACATTGGCGATAAGAAATTCAAGTACCTTTTATAGGTTTCTGATTTGTATTTTGAGATGTTTTCATAGTATTGGGCAGAATATATCGTCTCCTTTGACCAAGAAAGTCAATTGGATCCTTGATTCATCAAAAGATCAATAGTGCATAGGATTTGTTGAAATTACACAAAAAACCAATAATAAATCAGGACCCATTATTCCTCTGTCAAAGAAGGCTACTAATTTATTAATTTTTAAGAGCACACTAAAAATAATAGCATTGCATCATTGATAGGTAAAACATTTCTTTTTGGCAGCTACATAATTAATATTTATGCATCAGGAAATTTCACTCATGAAGACCCTTAATTTGATATTATTACCTTTAATTGGAAAGAGCGGTATCAAACTCTGCAACTGGCTGTATTAATACAACTTAGTTCTCGATGAATATATGCAGAATATTAATTTTTTATGGGAAAGGTAACACAATCATTTGCTTAAGTGATAGTTCATTCAGTTTTCTAACCTATGACATAGAATTTGATAATCTAGCTACAATGACGCCAAATTTGAAATTTTAACTTGTAGCATCCACCACTGAAATGATGGATTCACAGATGTTAAGTATGACAAAAATTAATATTAGTAGAAGACGTAACGAAACTAGTGGGATCCTTCAGGATAATAGGTCCCAACACATTGGACAATTAGAGCTTCTCTGGTACCTATTGTAAAAATATGCAGCAAGTTAAATGCTTAGTTCACAATGATTTTTCCATAATGGTACCCTATTATGTCCTCATGCGGAAGGCTCGCTGTGATATTATTCACCTCTAGGAACCTTGACAAACCCTTCTTTTTAATTTGAGATGATAAACAACAAAAAAATACAAATGAAAATATTTAAGAGAGCATTAACTTATGATTACCCAAGTCAACAAATAAGACGGTTAGTTTTAACCATCGCATCAGATACTTAAACTATGTATTGTGTACCTGCCCATTGTTAAGAAATGATACTACTCCATAGTCCAGCCTTTATGTTCAAATAACGCACTCCGTGTTCCTATGACAAGAATAACTTAAATAATATGATGGCATGTATCTGTTGGCACTAATGTCAAGAAAGAAAACTAAACTTGACATGACAGGCTACACATTTATAGATTCAACAAGAGCATTATCGATTAACTTCAGTTAGCTCACATTACTTTTGGTTAGAAATATCGAAGAAGTCATCCATGGGGGGCTGTAGTTTTACATATGAACCCTTTGAATTGTCACATTTTTCACTTGCACAATGTCTCCTTCTTGTTAAAGCAGATTCTCTGTCATCTGCAAGAAAGTTCAAAGTGAATTGATGGGGGAAAAGCCTAAAAGATGTTCTAGCTCCTGACAATTGAATTGATTTAAAGAACCACAAGTACACACAGTTGCTACTGGATGCCTACCCAATATGGCATATGTATCATGTCTTCTTTTGCAATGAACTCCAGAATTCCACAATGTGAAACTGCTCAGCAATGTCATTGTGAAGCTCAAACAATATTCAATAATAGATGATGCAGGATCATGTTTGATTTTAGTAGTGCATGAAAATTAAAGAACATAAAAGGTAGGATCAACCCCAAAATATGTCACAACAGAAAACGAGAATACAAAAGCAAGAGCAAGAAGAAAAACATGATAGAGACGAACAGGATGAGGCCTGTTCGGTTTAACATCAAATAACTGAACTCAAATGCCAGCAACAAGAAGAATGCACATGCCAAAACATTGATTGACCAAATTGAATTTCTCCAATTAGAATGACTAAACCAAATAAATCTAATTCTTCCTCGTTGGATTTGAATCCATGAATCTCTTTCCATCTTAGGAGTAGAATATGTGTCCATGGACCAAGACCTCGATTTGGTGTTCATCGTTCAAGCACATTGTTGGGAGAAAAAGTGACAGATCAAGATTTGAACGGGTAAAGTAACTTGTAGGGGAGAGAGAGAAGGGTAAAGTAACGAACAGTAGAGAGTGAGAGAGACAGGAGAGAAAGTTGAAGTGATGAATGTAAATAATGTGCAGTGTATCAATTTCAGTGGAAGCTCAACAGTCCACGTAAGTCATAATTGTGAGAATTATATATATATAATTCAAAATATTATTGACTACGAAAAGATAGGATAGGTAATAAGTAGTTTATTAAGGTTATTTTGGTCAAATAAATGTTTTTCACTTTTGTTGATATTTATAAGTAGTATAGATATAGATTATTATGAAGCAGTACACTTTACCTGCTGACAGATACCCCTACTTGCTTTACGGTCGATCCATATGTGTAACCGATGTAGTAGCCTCCGACCCTAACAGTTAACACATGAATGAATGCAAATTAGTATCGACTCAAAAATAACTTAACTGATGCAAATGAATGCATATGAATATGTTTGGTGACGTTTCGTATTCACCACAACTTAACTTCAGCATTCAAAATCCAAAGACCAACTGACCCCTCAAACATTTACGAACTCAATGAGTATCCTTTACAACCTCAAATTAGAACGTAACCCGTATTGTCACTCAATTTATGTGCACTTACAATTAATTTAAAAGGAATTTGGTATTCCATTTTATATAGTCAAATCCATCGTTTCAGACCACTGTGCGTTACCGCACTCAAAACCCTAATCAAGATCTGTGATTTCCAATCCAAAGTCAAACAATCATAAGTTCTAAAATATGTTAAACATTTATAAATAATGTAAGATATGATTTGAAAAGTTTTGACTGATTCAGAATTGAGAAACTCTACCCTGCGCTATTTTTCGATCCGAAATAGCTAAAAATAAAATTATGTTATTTTTCAATAAAATTTCATACATATACTCAATTAACCTACCTAAAAATGAATATAAAATTTATTTTTCCAAAATCATCCAAAAAATGGGTTAAATTGGCCCCGGAGGCCAAAATAGTCATTTTAATTCTCATTTTGATCCGGCCGTCAGATCGACTTGAAATTTTACCAGGACCTCTGCACGAACGTTACATAACTTTGGCACTGACCAGAGGACGAGCAGACACCGGAAGCGCCCTTATGCACCGTCGAGGTGTCCAGTTGTCCTCCAGTCAACTTCATCTTCAACCTCTAGCTAGCCAGGGTTTACTGCAAAACTACCCAACCCCTTCACTTCTGTACCTTATTTCTGTCACTACACTTCACCATTTTCCTCCTTTTCAGTCCCTAAACACTCACCACATAGGCCCTTTATCAAACCCAACCTTTAAATCACCACGAATCTCACTTAACCCCAATCAAATTCAAACTCAAAGTTAATAAAAAATTAATTTTTCATAAAAAACGCAAACCTGCAGTTTCCTTTTTCTCCCATCAAATGAGCTCAAAATCCATTTCTGAGGACAAAAATGGATTCCCTGACCCCAATTTAGCTAGACTCAAGCCCCCTTTCAAAGCTTAATCAAGATTATCAAAAATCCAATTTTTAGAATTCAAACCCAAGTGGGTTTCTGCATCCACCACTACCACGGCAACCCTTAAAACTACTCCCAATCAACTTTACAATAACCAAAAAACACAGCCCAATACTCGATTGAAGAAGAAAGACTCGTTTTCTATGAGATTCATTTCATGAAAACCTAAAATTTGAAACTTTAAAACTCAAATTCGACCATAACCACTTACCCAAATAAAAAACTAACAACACCAATGAATTCCTAGCATCCAAATTAGGCTAGAGGTATACCTTTGAGTGTTCGAATAAGCCTCCAAAGCAAACCCAAAAATTCAAGTGATGATTCTCTCTCTCTCTGTTCCTTTTTCTGCTTGTTCTCATCCACTCCAGATGATCTAAACAACCACAATGGACACCTAACACTGTGATGATGGCTTTGCATGCCATCCTTCACCACCAAATGCTATCTCCTACTTCCTCCATGTTTGGTGCTTGTGGGAGGGGCAATTTCATAAATATGCATATATTTATGAAACCACTCCCAATCAACTCTACAATAACCAAAAAAACAACCCAAGACTCAATTGAAGAAGAAAGACTCTTTTTCTATGAGATTTATTTCATGAAAACCTAAAATTTGAAACTTTAAAACTCAAATTCAACCATAACCACTTACTCAAATCAAAAACTAACAACACCAATGAATTCCTAGCATCCAAATTAGGCTAGAGGTATACCTTTGAGTGTTCGAATAAGCCTCCAAAGCAAACCCAAAAATTCAAGTGATGATTCTCTCCCTCTCTCTCTCTCCGTTTCTGCTTGTTCTCATCCACTCTAGATGATCTACACAACCACAATGGACACCTAACACTATGATGATGGCTTTGCATGCCATCCTTCACCACCAAATGCCACCTCCTACATCCTCCATGTTTGGTGCTTGTGGGTGGGGCAATTTCATAAATATGTATATATTAAATTTTTTTTTTAAAATTAATTTAATTTTTTTTTTAAAATTATGTACTATGAATGTATGTTCAGGCTTCACAAATAAGTAGAGCGAATGACTAGAGACCTAATGCTATATGAGATAAGAAGAGTTTTGATAGGACATAGAATGAAAAATGATGACATTAATAAAGATATGTGGGGTATGATTGACTTAACATTATTAAATAGGGATGAAATAGGAAGTTAATTTTTTTTTATATATGTTGACATTTATAAGTAGTATAAATTAAGGATTCACTTTTGGGAGACACTTGGATAGGCGTTTCATCTTTTGCTTCGATGTTTCTTGCTTATATTGCTCAACTAGAAATGCAAATTCATCTATTGCTAGCCTAATCTCCTCTCTTTCTTCCCCCGTTTGTTTGAATTGTGATTCTTTAGGAACGTGAATGACGGAGAAGTTGTTGAGATGTCCTCTATTTTGACAATTATTGATAATATTACGTTGAATACTTTTTTCTTTGACCCAAAAAAGGGACCATTTCTTTACCGAGGGAGTTTACTTGTAGTTTTTTTTGTGAATCCTTTATTAGTAAGCCAAGTTTCCCACTCATCCAACCCTCAATCATGATTTGGAAGTGTAAGGCTTCATTGAGGGTACACGCTTTTGTTTGGTGGTTTGCAGAAAAGAAATTCAATACTAATGATTTGCTTCAAAGAAGAAAACCATCTTTTTCTGTTTACTCGTAATGGTGCATTCGTTGCAAGAACGGGGAGGAAAGTATAGACCACTTTGATGATCAATGGGAAAGAAATGCAAGAATCTTGATGATCGATGGGAAAATGTGGATGGTTTGGGGGACCACATGCATTTCTTAGCGTTATTATGGGCTTTGGTTTCAAAGGAATTTCAGTTTTTTCCATTTTACAGTGGTTGAGAGCATCATATGATTTATAGGCTTGTTATGCTTTTTCTTTTTCTGTCTTCGTTTTCTTTTTTTAGCTTGGTTGGATTCTTTATCCAACATTTTTTGATGTATTTTTGAGTTTCATTAATGGAAGTTCTTGGTTCCTATTAAAAAAAGTATGGACCACTTATTTTTACATTGTTCCTTTGTTTCTTATTTTTGGAATAGGCTTTTGGGTTGGTTTGAAATTTCTAGGTTTAAGTGACAAAGCTATGTTCTATTGAAGTTCTGCAGTTTTTGCATTGTTTTGGGTGGTTTGGTTGGAAAGAAACAGGGGGATTCTCGATGAAAGATCACTCCTTGGGAAGATTTTGGGACAAATTAACTTTCATGGCTTCTCTTTGGACTTCCTTGATTAAAGATTTTGAGAAATTTCGTTCTTTTTTATTAAGTTTCATAGGGCTAAAGTGTGCGGAGATTGTTGACACTCCTTGCCTCGCATGTACTTTTCCAATTTTTCTTTTATTAATATTCTCGTTTTTTATTCAAAAAGATGTCCAATGAAGTTTGGAGGGTGACTCTTACAGTTACTAAAATCATTAATATTAACCAGATTAGTCAACATTTGTATGTTTCGATGCAACATGATGTTATTTGTAACTAGTTTTGTTGGTTGGTTAATTGGTCACATTTTATTCATGAAATGGGTTGGATTGATATTAGTTTGGATACGGCAAAAATCATTCTATTAGATTAAATTCACTTATTCGATCTAATAAGTACCTTGTGTTAGAATTGAGAAAATTCTATGACTCGAATCTTTAGTATTCTCTTATTTATTACCAGTGTCTACTATTTAGGGAGAATACTGTCACCTATTCTTACTAAGAAACTGAAAGAAACCTCAAAAACGGAAAAAAGGGAGGAAATTTTTTTTGGGGGGGGGGGGGGGGGGGGGGGGGGGGGCGGGGGGCGGGGAGAGAGAGAAACAAATGTAGAAATATAAACAACTTTCGAAACGAAGGGGATAAACCAAGAACTAGAGGGATCCACTAAAGACGATCCTTCTCCTTACCTTTTTCCGGAAGAAAAGGAGGATATGGACAATTGATGAAACAGAAGAGATCCAAGTGAATGAAAAGAAAAAAGCAAAGGATGAATTTTATTTTCACTTTACAAAGCCATCCTATAACAAACAAGAACAAGTTTCTTCTTAAAAGAAAGTAATTTTTTTCTTTGCAAAGATTTTTCTTAGAGATTCAAAAAATAGCAAAGAATAAATTAATAAAAAGATTTTTTTTTTTTGGGTAAGTAAATGAATAAAAAGATCGATACATAAGATAAATACAAGAAAAGATATGAAGCGATGTGCGGTTCTTACAAATTTGATACCTTCTCCTACAAAAAAACTAATAACAACTCCGTTTGTAATTCAATCAACTACTTGTCTATCAAAAAATGAGTTAATTTAGCTAATTCCAGTTGAGGATCTTGCATAAAAAACATCTATGTAACCACGATTATGTGACCAACTATGTATGACATTTATTATTTTGTCTCAAAGAGTAACCTTAAGACCTGTTTTAACAAATGAATTAATTAATTCCAAATTTTGTAAGATTAATAAAGATGTCTATATAAAAAGGACGCTATAAATATTCCTAAATAAACTCATTGAAAAACAATCATGTTTGATAAATTCATACCAAATTGTCGAATTATTTGAATTTTCATAGAAAAGGTTTATAGGAGGAGTTAACCATTTGGATAATATATCGAAATCCACTCCTTTTTGATTGAAAGGAATTCCTAGGAATCCAATGAGCAAAGTAAATAGAACCAATGGAAGTAGAGGAGCTTCTGCCCGAGAGGAGAGTTTCAGGGGGAAGAGACTCTTTCTTTTCTTCGATTGATGGCCTTTCGAGTGTATTCTTGAGTGAGGAGGCTTATGATTCTCAAATTTATACTCTCTGAAGCTGGAGGAAGGCGCCTGGACCATGCATATGCAGTAGTATTTTAGTTCTCACAAAAACAATCAAATTTTATGCATGGATTTGTCTTGTTGAATTTTTTCTAATTCTGTATTTTCTTTCAATTTTGGATACTAGAATGCATCAACTGCAGGAGTTGACCAACAGCAATTACTGTCATATCAAGATCTTAAGAGCAAGCTTGAACACTTCGTAAGTTAAATAATTATCAAAATTGATGTAGTTTCAACATGCATTTATGCTGATATAAATCTTCATGCTGTTTCTTTTGACATTGTTGGCAGCAATCAAGAATAAATCAAGCAGTAACTGTGGTAAAGCCACACTTGAATATGGAATCTGCGGTTAGTGCACTTGTGGCATTGCAAGAATTAGAAGGGCTAGCAACAATGGATTTGAGTGCTCCATTGGTTGTTCAAGGCCAAGAACCACTGTTCCAGAACTAAGAGCAATTGGCCACGGACCAAGAACCCATTTGGGGGGACTGAAAATTTGGTTATGGGTGTTAGAGGTTTGACTAGAAACAGCTTAGGGGAGGTCTGCACATGGAGCAAGAAGGGCGGTAAAAAGCAAACGTGATTGATGGTGAAGATGTACATGAAAGTATTGTGATCGTGCAATGCCTCAGTGGCCATAAAAATGGTAGTGTACTTGTTCTTTTCTCAGTGCGATTTAATTGAATTTTAATGTCTTTGTGCTAAATATTGAAGTAGACATGCTAATTAGGGTCAATTATTTGGCTCCTTAGGTCTAGTACTCTTGTTTGGGCAAAAATTGGGTGAAAAAAACTCGAATTATGTTTCCAAACTTGAAAAAGCTCGGTGAAGTATGTTTCCAAACTCTTATTTGTTTCCAGGCAGTGTAGCTGACTGAACATACTTGAATGGCAAAATTCTAAGTAATGGCATTGAAAACGACTAGAGTATGGTATTACAGGAAACTCAAAAAACAGTGGCGACAATGCTCTTCTGCCTGTAACATTCAAACAATGCTGGACCAATTAGTCTTCAAGAATAGCACGTGTGAGACGCTATAAAGAATTTTTTTGGGTCATGGATATCTGTCTTAACCCCACACTATTTATGTTGTGAATGAAAATGTATATAATCTCCCTTAAACTACTCTCATTTGGTAGGGTAGAATTTTCTTGCGAGAGTCTCAAGTGTAGGAATCTCGAGGTTAACACGATTCAGAATTTTCTTGTTTGAGTATAGTTTCAAGGGTGCCTTTCTTCAAAACTCCTCGAATTACGGCATTCGCAATCAAAGAAGCAGCAGCATATACTTGTATGGATTGGACTTGCAAGCTCTCTGTTTGTTCCATTCATGTGTTAAACAAGTGAAAGCTGCTTTTTTCTGTTTCATCGTGTGAAACAATTGTTTTTCGAGTTGAAGAAAAAGTAAATAAATCAAACTTATATTTGAACCTTGTGTAGCCTACTATTCCTGATTGAGTGTCATGCTAGTGAGTTTTTTAGGTCAAGATCAGCTATTTCCCATCAAATAAAACTCATTTGTATGAATCTAGTGATTCCTTTCCGAATTAGATTGTGGTAAGATAAGAGGCTTATGCTTAAGAGAATAATCTCTTGTTGATGTTGGAGGGATCATCAAACACATCCATTGATACTCAATTGCTCGGACAACTTGTGCATTATTCTAGACTGTTTATTTGCAGTTTTTTTTTTTCCCTTTATCTGCCTTTTTATTTACAGATAAAATGCGTGTTTTTCTAGATGTAGGCGGGTGTTTTTCCTTGCATGGGACAAAGGTAGAAACTAAGGCTCAGCAAAAGTGCTGCGGGCTCACGAGATAGCCCAATAGCTAAGCAGCCCATCTGGCCTTGTGCATTGAGGTGAAGGCCGAGCAAGGGCCAGCTCGATGAGCAAGACATAGGCTATCAGATCACATTAATTGACCCGTTGACCAGTCAAAGCCACAACCACCCTGCCCCACATGAGGCCACTGGCTATTAAGTTGTGAGGTCTGTACCTCATCATCCTCATTACAAACAAGAAGTGCGTACCTATGGTTCTACAAACCATTTGATAAAATCTGGCTTGTGGTTGTGGTATTGCAAGATACTGCACGGCACCTGAGGCCCCCAAGTTTTATATTCACAGGCTTACCTCAAGCCCTTTTGTGGTCTCTTGATCTTAAAATTTGACCAGCTTGTTAGAATTTGTTTCTTTTTTTTTTTTTGGTCAGGCACTATTACAAGGGAGGGGATGATAAGACTTGAACCCGCGATCTTAAGGTCCAACAATAGGGGCGGTGGCTATTAATCCAAGCTAACCTCATATATATTAAGTGGGCCAAATTTGACAAATGAAATATTTTCTCCATCTAACATTGATATTAAAGTTTGGCCAAATAGAAAATAAAAAACAGAATGTACTGATCTAAAGTTTTTGATTGATGGCAATGAGTTTTGACGAGTTCGAATTCCACTGGGCCAAAGCCCAGTTCAAGTGAACCGAGGAAGCCCGAAGAGGCTCCCAAATCAGAGATGGGTCAACCCGTTGCAAGCCCAATTCACCAAAACACTAGAAGATGAGCTCCAGGACACCCAGGACCCAAATGGGCGCCGCCCACCTAGCCCTCACTGGGCGCCGCCCACTATGCCTCTCTCATGGGCGCCGCCCACCTAGCCCCATTGGGCGCCGCCCAGTGCAGGGTCCTCCTGGTCCGTCCTGCTTCGTCTTCTTTCACTTCAGTGCGAGCCCAAACGAACTCCGGGTCCAATCTCAAGATCAAGGGTGAGCCCAGTCCAGCTCAGGACCTCCTCCGACTGGATAGGAGCACGAGGAAGAGAATACCGGGATGAAGATTGAGAAGATCAAGTCCTACCTTTCCAAAATGGTAGAGTCCTACCATAACTGTACTTACTAAATTATAGTGACTGCCTCACCGCCTCTCTCAACCTATATAAATGTAAGTCCTCTCCATATGAGAGGGAGAGATATACCTTGAAAACCTTTGCACGCCTTCAAACCCCTACACTTACCTTCCTACACATTGCTCTCCCTTTCTAGAAGCACTGTAACTCTGATTTACACCGTCCGGTGACTCTTATTCATCAATAAAGAACACCGACCATCGCTGCCATTCCAGAGAGTGGACGTAGGTCATCCGAGACCGAACCACTATAAATCACTTGTGTTGATCCGTTATTTATTGTTTTATTCTTGATTGCCATTAATTACTTACTAATTGCTCATTAATCACACCCATTGATATTCTTGACTGTTGATCTTGCACGAAGACAGTTTTGTACATCATCAGTTTGGCGCCGTCTGTGGGAAACGACTAGTCTTCCTACTCTCATTCAATCCATGGCAATCACTACCCGATCAATGAGCCAGCAACCGGGAGAAAACAACCAGACTCACCGGGAGGAGGTTCCCCCTCCCATCGTGCCTGGGGAACCTTCTACTGTTACTCCCGCCACTAGACAACAACAACTCCTCCAGACTATGCAGCTGTTGGTGAGCCAGAACCAACAGATCATCCAACTCATGCTCTCTCAAGGAGGAGTCCCACTCCCTCCACCACGAGAAGAACAGCCTGTCCCTTCTGGACGCCAGAATGCCCCCCACCATGGGTCCCTCACCATAATGCTCCAGGGCCACGCCAAGGAGCCCCTCTTCCGGCAGTCCCTCCTCAACACGCAGGGAGTTCACGCGTTCCCCCTTTGCATGTGTCTGCCCAGGAGGACGCAGAAGAGAGCCAATATGGAGACCACGAAAGCCAATACTTGACCAAGGATGTCCCTAATCAGTGGGACGAGAAGATTAGAGAGGTACAAAACCAACTAGGTGATGCCCTCAATGCTATCAAGGCACAGGCGCCGGAGACCTTGGACTACTTGGTAAGACGTACCGACTCTCCTTTTACTGCTGATATAGTGAATTACCCACTACCCTCGAAGTTCAAGATGCCTAACATCGAGATCTTCGACGGCACCAAAGACCCTCTAGACCACTTGGACACCTACAAGTCCCTCATGCAACTCCACAATGTACTTGAGGAGATCATGTGCAGAGCTTTCCCTACCACCCTGAAGGGGTCTGCTCGCCAGTGGTTCTCCAAGATGAAGCCCTCCTCCGTCCATTCTTTCGCAGAGCTTAGCAGGTCTTTCGTCTCCCACTTCATTGGGGGACGCCGTCATCAGAAGCCAGTTACCCACCTGCTCACCATGAAGCAGGATAGGGACGAAAGCCTCAGAAGCTACCTCGCCCGTTTCAATGACGAGGTCCTCCAGGTCGAGGAGCCAGACGATAAGGTAACCTTAGCTGCCTTTATCGCCGGCCTCCGCACCTCCAGCTTCATGTTCTCAGTCCTCAAGAAACCACCCTCCAGCATGCCCGAGCTGCTGACCAGAGCACAGAAGTATATGAATGCCGAGGACGTCACTAAGGCCCGCCGAGGTGAGTCCTCACGAGGTGGGGAGAAAAGGAAGGACAGCCGAGAAGATAGAAGGGAGGTCGAGAACAAGAGAAAGAAGACCGACAGAGTTTCAGTAAAAGACCGTCTAGGGCCATTGCCCCCGAGAGACCGACAACCATTCACTCCACTCAATGCCTCAGTGGAGCACATCCTGCTCCAGATTCAGGATGACCCGACCGTCCGTTGGCCCGGAAAGATGAAGTCTGACCCCAAGCGTAGGAACCCCAGTAAATATTGTCGCTTCCACTGCGACCATGGACATGACACGGATGACTGTTTCCAACTGAAAAAGCAGATTGAGGAACTTATCCAGCGTGGTCATCTCAGACAGTACGTAGCTGGTCGAGGACCAGTTCCCCCGAACGAAGAACGTGAGCGACAACAGCCCCTCGGTGAGATTCAGACCATCGCCGGAGGGTTAGGAGGAGGAGGTGACTCCAAATCTGCCAGGAAGGTGCACGCCCGTAGAGCCAGACAGGCAGAGCCTTATGACTCTCACCCACTGAAGACCCCCCGACATGGGGAGGAGGAGGTCATCACCTTCTCAGACAGAGATCTTGAAGGGGTCCAAGTCCCACACGATGACCCTCTAGTCTTGACTCTGATGATTGCCAACTACCAAGTCAAGAGAGTCCTGGTTGACAGCGGCAGCTCAGCCGACATCCTATTCGCCACTGCCTATGACAGCCTTCACCTCGGCAGGGAGAGGCTACAGCCAGTCCGTACTCCCATTGGTGGGTTTCTCGGGAGAGAGAGTTCAGCCTTTGGGATCCATCACTCTGCCTGTCACAGCAGGGACTGCTCCTAGAAGCTCTACCATAATGGTAAACTTCCTTGTACTTGATTGCCTTTCTGCTTATAATGTAATTCTTGGACGTCCTACTCTCAATGCTTTAAGGGCAGTACCCTCTACCTACCACCTTCTCCTTCGTTTCCCAACCTGCAATGGGAACGGGGAGATAAGAGGGGATCAGGTCTCAGCTAGAGAGTGTTATGTGGCCTCTATGAGGGCTAAGAGACCGCACGAAACTCTCCAGATCGAAGTACTCGACCCCAGGGATGATAGCACCTTGGAAAGAGGTGAACCTGCAGAAGAGCTCCAACCAGTAGTACTCGACGACAGCCTTCCAGAGAGGAAGGTCTACATAGGCTCCTCACTCTCCCAGGAATTGGCATCTGCCTTAGTAAACTTCCTCAAGCAGAACATAGACGTCTTCGCCTGGTCCCACGAGGACTTGGAGGGCATTGACCCCGAGGTGGCCTCCCACCGACTCAACGTTGACCCCAGATACAAGCCTATCCGCCAAAAATTGAGGAGTATGAGCACCGAAAGGGGGCAAGCCATGGAAAAAGAGGTAGACAAGTTACTGGTAAATGGGTCAGTGAGGGAGGTAGCCTACCCAGATTGGCTCTCCAATGTGGTCATGGTAACAAAGAACAATGGGAAGTGGCGCCTGTGCGTGGACTTCACGGAACTCAACAAGGCATGTCCCAAAGACAACTACCCTCTCCCCCGCATCGACCTCCTCATCGATGCCACAGCGGGGCACGAGCTCTTAAGTTTTCTGGATGCCTACTCCGGTTACAACCAGATCAACATGTTCCCCCCTGATCAGGAGAAGACCTCGTTCATCACCCCAAGAGGCACTTACTGTTACAGGGTGATGCCTTTCGGGCTCAAAAATGACGGAGCTACATACCAGCGCCTCGTTAACAGGATGTTCGAGAGCCAGATTGGGAAGACCATGGAAGTTTATGTTGACGACATGCTAGTGAAGAGTATAGTTGCAGTAGACCATGTAGCACATCTCCAGGAGACCTTCAAAGTGTTGAGAGCCTACAGAATGAAGCTGAACCCAGAAAAGTGTGCCTTCGGCGTCAGCTCAGGAAAGTTCTTGGGCTTCATGGTCCACAAAAGGGGAATAGAGGCAAACCCAGACAAAATCAGAGCTGTATTGGAGATGAAGTCTCCTACATCCACCAAGGAGGTCCAACGCCTTAATGGGAGAATAGCAGCCCTTAACAGGTTCGTTTCTAAGTCCGCTGATAAATGTCTCCCTTTCTTTAAGATACTCCGCAGGTCTTTCCAGTGGGGCCCAGACGCTGAGGAAGCCTTCCAGAAGCTCAACGCCTACCTGGCCACACCACCACTACTCTCCCATGCCATTCCAGGGGAGGTCCTCTACCTTTACCTCTCCTCCTCGCCCTCTGCTGTCAGCTCTGTCCTTATCAGAGAAGAAGTAGGCATCCAGAAGCCCATATACTATGTAAGTAGGGCATATCGAGGGGCAGAGGTAAGGTACTAGGAGTTGGAAAAGTTGGCCCTTGCCCTTATCACCGCCGCAAGACGTTTGCGCCATTACTTTCAGAGCCACACCATCAGGGTGGTCACGAATCAACCGCTCAAGGGCATATTAGGAAAGCCAGATGTATCCGGCCGGTTACTCAAGTGGGCCGTCGAATTGAGCGAGTTCGATGTGCAGTATCAACCACGATCAGCCGTAAAAGCACAAGCACTCGCAGATTTCGTGGCGGAGTCTACGCCATCACAAGAATCTCAAGGAGAGGTTCTAGAAGTCCTTACGTCCATACGCTCAGAGCAAAATGACTCCACCTACCAGGAGACTGAATTAGACGCGGCCCTAGGAGGACATAACAGCTCGAAGGAGCAGCAGCGGGCCAAGCAGCCCAAGGCACCCCCCACCATGACCAGGGCGCCGCCCACCATGGCCTGGGCGCCGCCCCCCACACCTAGGGCGCCGCCCACCTTGCCCGGGGCGATGTCCTCTCCTCCTGCCTCGCCCCCTCTCATCAGGAGTCACCCAGTGGCCTATTGCCACCAACCTTCTGGAAGCTTTATGTAGATGGGTCATCCACCAACGAGGGTGGGGGAGCTGGACTAGTACTGATCAGCCCTCATGGTACTCCGTTGAAGTATGCCGTCTCTCTCCATTTTGCCACGTCTAACAATCAGGCCGAGTACGAGGCCCTCATATCAGGCTTGAGACTGGCATTGGAGATGGAAGCCCTCAACCTTACGGTCTTCAGTGACTCTCAACTTATAGTCAACCAAGTAAGAGGAGATTTCGAAGCAAATGAAGAAAGGATGCAGGAGTACCTCTCAGTGGTACAAGCTCTGCTCACAAAGTTCACCTGTTTCCATATCAATCATGTACCTCGAGAGGAAAACGCCATGGCCGACGCCCTCACCAAGTTCGCCTCTGCGAATCTGCTTATGGGCCCGGCACTGACAGGTCACCAGTACGAGCCTAGCATCTTCAAAACTCAAGAGGGCGATGTCCACTGCACATCCTCGGAATCCAACTGGATGACCCCCATCCGAGCCTACCTTGAGGAGGGCACACTCCCAGACAACCCTGTGGAAGCCAGAAAGTTGAGAACTAGATCGTCCAGGTACGTCATCCTACAGAATACCCTTTACAAGAAAAGCCATTCTCTCCCACTACTCCGCTGTCTCACACCAGAGGAGGCAGACTATGCCATGAGAGAGATTCACGAGGGAATATGTGGAAACCACTCAGGAGGGCGTGCATTGGCCCATAAAGCAGTCAGACAAGGATACTATTGGCCCACCATGATCAGAGAGTCTAAAGACTTTGTCAGGAGGTGTGACAAGTGCCAACGCTTCGCCACTGTGTCCAGACAACCACCCGAAGAGCTCACCACCATTCAAAGCCCATGACCTTTCTCCATGTGGGGGATCGACATCCTGGGTCCCCTCCCAATAAGCCGAGGCCAATGCAAATTCGTGGTCATCGCTATAGACTACTTCACTAAGTGGGCTGAAGCTGAAGCCCTAGCCAGGATCACAGACCAGAAAATAAAGGATTTTATATGGAGAAGTCTGGTCTGTCGCTTTGGAGTACCACACGCCATTGTGAGCGACAACGCCAAGCAGTTTGATAACAGACTACTCAACAATTTTTGTGCAGATCTCCAAATCAAGCAACCCCACTCCAGCCCCGCCCATCCACAGGCAAACGGCCAAGCGGAGGTCACTGTCAGGACCATACTCCGCAACTTGAAAGCCAGACTCGAAGCCAGGAAAGGGAAGTGGGTAGACGAACTCCCAAGAATGCTATGGGCCTATCGAACGACACCAAGAAGTCCTACAGGCGAGACACCATTCTCCCTATCCTATGGGACAGAGGTTGTGATACCCGTTGAAATCGGGGTACACTCACTTAGGGTTCAGTTTCATGACCCTACTAGTAACGAAGAAGGTCTCCGCATCAACCTCGACTTAGTAGAGGAGGAAAGGGAAATAGCCATGCTCAGGAATGCAGAGTAAAAGCGTCGCATGACCAAGTACTACAACTCGAGGGTGAAGCCTCGCTCCTTCTTACCCGGGGACTTGGTCCTAAAGAAGGTCATCCTGGCTACCAAGGACTCCAGGGAAGGAAAGCTGGGACCCAACTGGGAAGGACCCTACACGGTTATAGAGGTAGTGAGACCAGGTACCTACAGAATCCAGAATTTTGAAGGAAAGGTCCTGGGCCACCCCTGGAATGCAGAACATTTAAAGAAATACTACCAGTAGCTGGGCCAGTAGGTCATGAGTTGGTGTCCACTGTTCAGACTATTTGCCTTTTTACCTTAGTCAATTTCTCATGTCAGTTGATTTTCTCCGAGCATTCACTTTGGATTATGAAATAAAATTTCTTAGTATTTTCTCAAAAGGTTGTGTTTCATTCAAAATTCTAGAAGCTTTTACAAAAGAGTTAGACATCGACTGACATTTCATGCAAAGAAGCTTCTACAAAAGAGTTAAACATAGTCTGACAAGCAAAAAGTACAAAGAGTCGCACCCCTACTGACCCTCACTGTCTCCACTCACATAATCACCTTCGTCATCAGACTCAGGGGCCTCATAAGGCTTGAGGTCAGAAAGATCGTTATAAGGATATTCTACTGATGCCTTCCTCCTAAGCTCCTCATAGCCGTCAACAAAAGCGCTAGCCCTAGCCCTCTCAGCAGCATCCCTCTGAGCCTCCGCTCTGACAGCTCTCTTAAGTGCTACATGAAGGTCAGTCTCAAGTTAAGTAACCTTCACCTGTGACAGCCTCAACTGCTCAGCAGCACTCTCTCGCGTCTGCCGCTCGAGCTGTAGTTGCTTTTCGACATCCTCTCGCGCCTGTCGAGCTAGCTCCACGGCATTCTCCCGTGCCTGCCGCTCATGCCGAAGCTGATCCTCGGCAGTCTCACGTGCCTGCCTCTCCGTTGCTCGACCTTGGACTGCATCCCCAATAGTCAGGGTGTGGTTGAAGAGGTAAGGCAAGGTAGCAGCCACCTATTGACATTCAAAGATAAAAAAAAAAAAAGATGAAGAACTAGGCCAAGGTATACCAAAGAAAGCCATATACAAAGCAGGAATGTAAGACATACCAAAGCGAAGCCTTCCACGGCGGCGTTAACCACTCCCTGTGGACCTAGGGAGGCAATCTCTCGGGCTTCAGCGCCAGTCACAAAGGTACAAAATCTCTCCTTTGCCAACTCCACATCATGTAGCATGGACGATGAGGCATCGCCCTGAGAAATACGTGTAAGCGGACCTTTCGTCCTAGTAGAGCGTGGCGCCGGAACCTCGGCCTCAACTGCGCTAGGACCACCCCTCGGAGATGACGGAATATTAGCCAAAGTGGGAGGAGGAGCATTGCCGGGCTCTACCTCCGTAAGGCCACCCAAGCTAGGGGCATCGGTCCTCGCCCTCTTGGGAGAAGAAGGAGAAGGAGAAGGAACTGTCCTGGAGACACACACTTCTTCCACAAAAGACCTGACAAGTGGAGGGCCTAGAAAAAACCAGGGTAAGCCAATGAATCCTACCACACAGTCCATTCAAAGGAACTAGTCGATAGTTAAATACCTCTCTTCTTCAAGGCTGTGGAACAACCAACTGCTGACATGATCTCGGAGTGCTCCCTAGTTGGGTTGTTAATGACCATCTCAAGTAGCCTTTTCTGGTCATCAGTGA
This sequence comes from Ilex aquifolium, assembly GCA_951799425.1. Classification (NCBI taxonomy): domain Eukaryota; kingdom Viridiplantae; phylum Streptophyta; class Magnoliopsida; order Aquifoliales; family Aquifoliaceae; genus Ilex; species Ilex aquifolium. The sequence continues at coordinate 6,333,743 of OX637404.1, read as the reverse complement.
GGGTCGGCGGAGCTGCAAGAGAACAGTCATCGTAAGAATAAGCACATGGTTGCACTTGACAATCAAAGCAGAAGTCAAAAGTTAGGACCCTTACCCTGTTTAGTTTTTGGAATCGTACTCCAACGGGTAGGCACCCCGGCGCGATCGGACTCGGAGGCCCACTCGCCCCCAACAAAAAAGAACTTCTTCTTCCAATTGTGATGATTAGAGGTGAGCCCAGTGATAAACTTCCTCTTCCCTAACCTTGGGGAAAATCGATACCACCCCTGGTGTGGAACGGGGTTCTCCAGAAGTGTATAGGCAACCAAGAACTCCTCGAACGGTGGAGGGGCACTAGCTCCGTGTGTCAACTGCCACAGTGCAAAGAAAGCTAATAAAACTCTCCAACCATTCGGAGCCAGCTTCCCGGGAACTAATGAAAGATGCTCCAAGACCCGACATATGGGCCCGGGAATCAGGAACCTCAGACCCGCCTCTAAGGCCCCCTCATAAAGAACTATATCATCCGGGGAATCGCAGCAAGCTGACTCATCAGCCTCCGCATGACGGCACAGTACCGAGGGAGGAATACGGTACATGGAAACTAACTCCAAAATATCCTCGTCATACTTAAAATAGCTAAAGAGAGAGGCTACCTTAGAACGACTGCCTCCGTCATCAGTCGGACCTTCCTCAGGATCCCTGGCAGTCTCCTGCTCAGCTGGGTAAAGATTCATCAAGAGATAAAATTATGTTCAGATTAAAAAGAATACCCGTACCAATGAAAGAGAAAAGGAAGTACCGGGAACCTACCTTGAGAGCCAGGACCATCCATGCTACAACTTTAGAATTGATCACCCAAGTGCAGGTTGTGCGAAGTAATAAATTTCTCGGGAATCCGAGGTCGAACCACAGGGAATTATGAAAACAAGAAACAATCACACGAACAATAAAAGTAATTTGAAAGGAAAAAAGATTTGCTTGGAAAGTTGTTGATTGGAGAAAAGTGATTTTTGTAATTAAAACAGTAATAAAATAAATACTAGAGCATCAGGTACTCTCTCTCAACTTCATACAATAATAGTTAAAGACTCAAAGCTTGACTTGAAACAGGAATTAAATGTCAGTTAATCCGATTAACAAATCAAGTGATAAATCCAAAGGTTATAATCAAAAGACTACCAGGAACCTGAATAATCATTCAATCATATTATTTTATGAAATAATGTTAATTCTTCCAGCGTGGAATAACCAGTGATTTACACGCAGAGAAAATCAAGCAATCGATGTACGTGGCACAACAACTCAGGAGTTTATACAGCATAAACACTTTGCTAAAAGATTAGGGATTAAATTAACACAATAACATAAATCCTTAAGTACAAGAGTCAATAAAAATACCGTACTCCGTCGAGAGGTTTTCCCCTAGCCCTAGCTTAGCCTTCTAGCCAGACATGGTAAAAAGATGGAGAAAAGAATAAATAAAATAAATCCTAATCTAATTCTTCTCTCTCACTAGATGAGAGTCCTTATTTATAGTAAAATAAATCATAAGTACAGGTTGGAAGGAATTCCTTTCCCAAAAAGATGTCTTGTAAGGTTAAATCCCGTGCATAAATCTTGGGGCCCGCGGGTACAAAATCTGTCCAGACTTCGAGCTTGAATTTCGCATATTTAGAGACTGAATCACGAAATTTTCGTGAAATACACTTCTGTAGCCCTTGAAGTCTTCTTTCCAACCCCACAAAAATTAGGTCAATCCGATATCGGAGTCAAAAGTTATGAATGAAATACTGAAGACGTGTCAAATCCTTATCTTTTAGGAAACTTTCCTAATCCAACTTTAAATGAGTTTTCTTCTCACTTAAACTCTTATAAGGATTAAAATTCTGATTTATCTTCAAGTCTTCCTATCCCAATCTTGACTCTTCAATCCTTATCAATTGTGATTCTTCCTCTAGTGATTGCTTCACTTGCATTATCCATTATTACTTTAAATCAACCAATTTACCTGCAAAATAAACCAAACAATTAGAAAAAGTATCAAATTAGAAAATCAAGGAATTTAACACATTTAATCACAAATAATATGCAATTAACCAATTATTAAATATAATAAAATAGCACTTTTGATGGTTAATCACACCCCCCAACCTGAATATTACTAGTCCCTAGTAATACATGAATCCTAAAATCTAAAAACTAAAAACAAAATATCCTAATAAAATAAAACAAAAATCCACTTTCGTAGGTCTCACGATTGCATTTAGCATATGCAACAAGCCTTTAAACCCCTAGGTTCCCCCTAGTGGACGAGTATAGTCTCGTGAGGGTTTCCAGAGATGATACCCACAAACATCAACCTGTAATCAAATATCTAAATAATAATTTTATAACACAAATTGCTACCACAATATAAAAATTCTAAGATGCAAACTTTTTTATAAGCTCATGCAAAACAAAATATAGAATTATACGCTATATAAATGTATGCACTTATCATGTTCCCATATAAAATCGTGTGTAGTGTGAATTAACTATACCAAGTCAATAACTTATTCGATAATCACCTCTACAACTATCAACTATTCGTCTCAATGCCAAATCTCACTGGATAATTCACTCATAAAAGATTCTCTCATATTATAGTGACTATTCCCTCAAATATCACATGTGAGAAAAAGATATTTAAGTCAAAACAAAATAATGCTCACATGTCTATTAAAATAATTGTAATCCAAAAGAAAAGGATTTGACATAATCTCATGAAAGGAACTCAACACACAATAAACAAATAATCACAATTCTCTTCCTTATTCACACAAGTCATGCATCCATCAATACACTCTTGAGATCAAATAGGTCTTTATTTAAGGTTGTAATGGGACCTTGAGATTAGGGTTTTGAAACGAAGGATATTCAGGAATTCAAAAGACTATCCCGAGAGAACATGTACATTGCACAACCAAATTTCTTTCCATAGTCTTTCACTCTCCATCCTTTAGAAGCACAATTTACATCACTTGCTCATATTTTTTTTCTTTTCAAACACATGCTTGCTATTTTTTCTCTTTTTTTTTTTTTCAATCTGTTTTTTTCACTGCTAGACATATTGTCTTTCTTTTTTTTTTTCAACTTTTTTTTTTTTTTTTCTTTTCTTCTTTTTTTTCAGCAAGACATCTAATGCAAATATTCACAAGTATATAAAACTCTTTTTTTTCTTTTCTTTTCTTTTCTTAACCAACACCTCCCAAATTACATAAACAATAAAAATTCAATCTCAGGATAACCAAGGGTAAAATATATTATTTTTTTTCATTGGCTTGGTTATTATATGTTGGGTATAAGAAATAAATTTTTGCTTCAAAGGCTCAATCATGGCTTCTAGGGATAATAATATTCAAAGAATAAGGTTTAGGCTCAAATAATCAAAGATGGCCTAAAATCATATCTCAAGAGCTTTTGATAACACACTTCCCATGCAAATAATTCAAAGTCAAGCAATCATTCACAATATTGGTGTTAACCAAAACAAAAATAATGAGACTATTGAAGGAGAATAGCTGAATAAAAATATTTTTTATTGAGTAAATGTAAATAACCCTTCAAGAAAGATTGGATCAAAACTCACTAGGGTTTTTATGCATCTCCACTATATGTTTCAAGTTCTCAAGGTAAAATACCTAATAAATTTTCAACTTGGTAAAGTCTAAAATGCACAAATTTTGAGTTTTTATAAGAACATGATATGAAATACAAAAATATAGAATAAAGTTCTATATAATGCTTAAACAGTTACAAATTTAAAGTTAAGCAAATTATTTCTATATTGTGGTATCAAATTATGCATAAAAATGTTATTTAAATATTTAATAACCAACAATTTTTTTTTATATATTTTTTTTTTAGCAAAGTAAATAAACTAAAAAAAATAAACTAGGAATTTTCACAACACAAGGCATACTCATACCCCCCAACCTAAATCAAACATTGTCCTCAATGTAAAAATAAATATCTTATTGCTCAGTAAAAATAATGAATAAAGATCAAAGAGATAGGAATACCTGGTGCTGCAACAACTCAAAAACCTAAAAATAAAAGACTTGACAAAACTATAAATTAAATCAAATAGAAACAAAACTAAAATTAAAAATAAAATAAAATAAAATCTAACTACTATGTACAAATAAAAATAAAAGCTCACACTCAATCCGGCTTAAAGTCATATTTGAATATGCGCCCATTCAATTTTATTGGATTAAAAATGTGGTGTCGAAGCAACTCTTTTAATCGAACTATCCACTCATATACCCAAGATATTATTAGAGTATGCAAGAAAAGGGAGATATATACATTTTTATGCAAATCTAACATTGAGATAGAAAATAGATTTTTATCAATTACAACACACAACTCAACTTTCATACCCTCACTAAGATTAGATATGTGAATGTCATTACTACTTGTTGATAATGAAAGGTCTTTGGGCTCATTAGCCTCTTGTGGAATAATAATGTCACTAAATTCTTCACTATCAAGAGTATTAATGGATTCATCCTCAGTTTGTAGTTCAGGAAAAGAATCACTCTCATATTGACTATTTTTAACCTCTTGTTTTTGTATCAATATATTGAGTATATCTTGTATCTCTTTAATATCTTGACTTGTTTGGGCATTGAAAGCTAGTTGGCTTTGCATAAATTCGTTAAGAATATTCTCCAAATTCTCTTCTTGTAGGTCATGGTAGGGTGGATATTGGGGAGGGTCTTGTGGAGATGTGACATATATAGGTAACTGATAATGTTCATTCCCCCAACCAAAATTGGGATAAAAAGTTTCAAAACAATGGTCGGGGTAAGGTTGAGACGAATTAGGTAAGACAATTGTCCCATTCCTCAAAATTTTTCGAGCAGTTGGAATTGAAGGGCAAACCTCAATGGGATGCCCATACACATCACAAAACACACATAGTTCCTCCATCAGGAAAAATCTTCACACCACATTAAAAGAAATATAAAAATAAAAATTATGAAATATCTAACCTGAGGAAAAATAAAACAAACAATTAACAAATAAATAATAATAAAAAAAAAGGACGAGATTACCGGATCTGTGACGAATCTCAAATCAAGCAAACCTCAATAGATGGCGATGTGTTCTTTGCCTTCAAACAATTCCCCGGCAACGGCGCCAAAAACTTGCTACAACTTTAGAATTGATCACCCAAGTGCAGGTTGTGCGAAGTAATAAATTTCTCGGGAATCCGAGGTCGAACCACAGGGAATTATGAAAACAAGAAACAATCACACGAACAATAAAAGTAATTTGAAAGGAAAAAAGATTTGCTTGGAAAGTTGTTGATTGGAGAAAAGTGATTTTTGTAATTAAAACAGTAATAAAATAAATACTAGAGCATCAGGTACTCTCTCTCAACTTCATACAATAATAGTTAAAGACTCAAAGCTTGACTTGAAACAGGAATTAAATGTCAGTTAATCCGATTAACAAATCAAGTGATAAATCCAAAGGTTATAATCAAAAGACTACCAGGAACCTGAATAATCATTCAATCATATTATTTTATGAAATAATGTTAATTCTTCCAGCGTGGAATAACCAGTGATTTACACGCAGAGAAAATCAAGCAATCGATGTACGTGGCACAACAACTCAGGAGTTTATACAGCATAAACACTTTGCTAAAAGATTAGGGATTAAATTAACACAATAACATAAATCCTTAAGTACAAGAGTCAATAAAAATACCGTACTCCGTCGAGAGGTTTTCCCCTAGCCCTAGCTTAGCCTTCTAGCCAGACATGGTAAAAAGATGGAGAAAAGAATAAATAAAATAAATCCTAATCTAATTCTTCTCTCTCACTAGATGAGAGTCCTTATTTATAGTAAAATAAATCATAAGTACAGGTTGGAAGGAATTCCTTTCCCAAAAAGATGTCTTGTAAGGTTAAATCCCGTGCATAAATCTTGGGGCCCGCGGGTACAAAATCTGTCCAGACTTCGAGCTTGAATTTCGCATATTTAGAGACTGAATCACGAAATTTTCGTGAAATACACTTCTGTAGCCCTTGAAGTCTTCTTTCCAACCCCACAAAAATTAGGTCAATCCGATATCGGAGTCAAAAGTTATGAATGAAATACTGAAGACGTGTCAAATCCTTATCTTTTAGGAAACTTTCCTAATCCAACTTTAAATGAGTTTTCTTCTCACTTAAACTCTTATAAGGATTAAAATTCTGATTTATCTTCAAGTCTTCCTATCCCAATCTTGACTCTTCAATCCTTATCAATTGTGATTCTTCCTCTAGTGATTGCTTCACTTGCATTATCCATTATTACTTTAAATCAACCAATTTACCTGCAAAATAAACCAAACAATTAGAAAAAGTATCAAATTAGAAAATCAAGGAATTTAACACATTTAATCACAAATAATATGCAATTAACCAATTATTAAATATAATAAAATAGCACTTTTGATGGTTAATCAATCCACATCGTTGATCGGTCGCTTCCTGGACTTGAGAGGAGGAGACTGAGCCATGCCTGGGGCGCCGTCCAATGCATCCTGGGCGCCTCCTGAAGTGCCTGTGGCACTACCCAGCCCAAAACGGACGTCCTCTACGCCTCTTGGAGATACACCCCGCTGCTTGCCTAGGCGTAGGATCCCTCTAGATATGCCAAAAGGGTTATCTGGAATCCTCGTACTCACGCCTGACCCCCCACAGATGGTACCAAAGGGTCTCTCATTGGTCACCGGCGCTGCACCAAAACCACCGCGAGGAATAGAACCCAAACCTTCGAAGCCCAAAGAGGAGCCGCCCAAGCCCGTGGCACTGCCCAGAGCATGGGCACCGCCCATGGAAGACTCTCCATCTCCCCCTTTTCCGCTGCCTGTATCGAGAGGAGCACTGCCAGCCCACGTCGCCCCAAAGGTCCTCGAGACAGCCGCATGGCGCCGCCTGCCGCAGCACCATGGGCACCACCCAAGCCAGGCCCCCCATGGGCGCCGCCCAGGCCAGGCTCCCCATGGGCGCCGCCTCCTTCGGTGTCCTCTCCAAGATTTGAGCGCCTAGTTTTCATGTGTTTCAGAGAAAGAAATGGAGGAGATGGGAATGAGAAATGAATATGAACAGTAAACTTGGGAGCTCCTTAAATAGAGAAAGAAGGCCTTGGAGCTTCTTGAGGAAGCCAAGTTGGTTTAGCTTCTTGGATAAACTCGGAAGAACACCCTTTGAGAAAAGTTTCAGGAGATAGGTAAGGATGAAGACGATGGAATAGTAATCTCTATTTATAGAGAAACAGAAAAAATATATGTACATATTTTTCGGTACCGGGAAGTTCAGCAAAGTCCCTAAACAGCGAGTCCCCGGGGGTCAAAGGATGCCGTGAATGGCAAGGGAAATCCCGTTTCACCCGAACGGAGATGAAGCACATGCCCTCGACCCTTGCTTTTCGCAAAAAATCAAAGGCTCGGGGCATGGGGGGCAAATGACGAGTTCGAATTCCACTGGGCCAAAGCCCAGTTCAAGTGAACCGAGGAAGCCCGAAGAGGCTCCCAAATCAGAGATGGGTCAACCCGTTGCAAGCCCAATTCACCAAAACACTAGAAGATGAGATCCAGGACACCCAGGACCCAAATGGGCGCCGCCCACCTAGCCCTCACTGGGCGCCGCCCACTATGCCTCTCTCATGGGCGCCGCCCACCTAGCCCCATTGGGCGCCGCCCAGTGCAGGGCCCTCCTGGTCCGTCCTGCTTCGTCTTCTTTCACTTCAGTGCGAGCCCAAACGAACTCCGGGTCCAATCTCAAGATCAAGGGTGAGCCCAGTCCAGCTCAGGACCTCCTCCGACTGGATAGGAGCACGAGGAAGAGAATACCGGGATGAAGATTGAGAAGATCAAGTCCTACCTAAATAGAACTTTCCAAAATGGTAGAGTCCTACCATAACTGTACTTACTAAATTATAGTGACCGCCTCACCGCCTCTCTCAACCTATATAAATGGAAGTCCTCTCCAGATGAGAGGGAGAGATATACCTTGAAAACCTTTGCACGTCTTCAAACCCCTACACTTACCTTCCTACACATTGCTCTCCCTTTCTAGAAGCACTGTAACTCTGATTTACACCGTCCGGTGACTCTTATTCATCAATAAAGAACACCGGCCATCGCTGTCATTCCAGAGAGTGGACGTAGGTCATCCGAGACCGAACCACTATAAATCACTTGTGTTGATCCGTTATTTATTGTTTTATTCTTGATTGCCATTAATTACTTACTAATTGCTCATTAATCACACCCATTGATATTCTTGACTGTTGATCTTGCACGAAGACAGTTTTGTGCATCATCAAGTTTTGTATTTTTTATCTATTTTCTTCCTTAAGATACCATGTTAGATGTTAACGAACTTCGTATACAACGGCTTGGCATATTGCTCTAGATATAATTTAAGCAACTTGCAGCAAAAAGTTTTGAGCCATCGGTGGTCTGTGGGACCACAAGAAGGGGAAAATGGGTATTTGAAAGTTTACTAATCCAATTGACATCGCTAAACTTCACGTATATAATGTATAATAACTAGACTTCACCTATATTGTGTATATCTGTCATATGTTAATTTGTTAATCTAATTCACTACTATTGTTGAATTGACAATAGATAGATGTGGTAATTTTTAACAAGACACGATAACTCGACATGAACAAATGGGTTTGGGTTGACTATTTTTTGACACAAACCCGTGTATAACACAATCTACCAAAACGAAGTATTAATGGGTCTTATTTGAGTTCAACCCAAAATTAACCCAATTGACCCGCGTATTTAATCGGGTTGAGACGAACCCACTTAACCCGTTTGAAACCCAAAATTGGCCAGTCTCTATATAAACAAACTTAGTTGAATCCCTAACCCTAACTTCATTTCATTTTCACATTTGAGATTTGAGACCCACCTTCCTCTCTCGGTCTCCACTTCGTCTTCCCTTCCTGGCGTCACAAAAATCTCATCCACCAGGATAGGGGTGTCCGTAGGCTAGCCCAGGCTAGACCCGCGAATTTTTTTTCAGGCGGAGTCTGGGTAGTGTAAACTCAAGCACTTATCTAAGTGAGTTATTAGACGGGTCGGGCCGGACTTCGAGTAAAGGTAAACTACTCATAGCTCAACCCGCGGCCTTGTTGAGCGGGCTGCTCACTGGCTTTTTTATATAAAACTTCATTTAAAAATAATGAATATTTTTGTAACTTAATATTTGTGTAAATTATATTTTTGAATTAAAAGTATAGTCAAAATGTATAAAAATAAAATAATGAATAATTTTATTTTTGATTAGGAGATAAACTATATCCAATAGAATGAATACATATCAACTATGTTGACACCTACTTATTTTTCTTTCATTTGCATTACCCTACCCTTTAAAACTTGTATGTTTAATACATAGAAAAGAAAATAATACATTATTTATAGTATCTAAATTTTTAAAACTTCAAATTCTGACATTAGAAGACTTATTTCAAAGTTTCAAATTTAATGGTTTAAAAGTATAACTTTTTTTCAAAGGAAAGGTGGACGGGCTGTGTGGGTGGGCTGGGCTTGATGGACGAACTCTTGGGCTGAACTTCGGGCTGGACAATAGATTTGGGGCAAACCCAAGCCCTATTTTTAAGAATATTGGACTCGGGCTCGGGTTCGGGCGACGAATCATCAGACCTATCGGGTTTCAGATCTAATTTTTCAGAATCGAGTAACAGAACCCGTGAATAATCCGGCCCATGAACACCCTACACCCTGACATTAGGAAGGAATGGGATAAGGGCTGACCTATCTATATTAGCGATCACATGTTCGGGGGAGGGTATGATTTTCCCTCCCCCCACGGAACACTAACGCCGAAGAGTTAGCATCCACCCTATCGGGTTTCGGACCCATTTTTTTCAGATCAGATAACAGGAGCCGTGGATAACCCAGCCCATGAACACCCCTACAACAGGACCACCACCGTCGGCATCCGCCACCATCTCTCTCTACCCCTCCCTCTTCCTGTTAATCTGTATAAGGCAGTCGACAAATCGACAACGTGAAACCATTAGAGACTATTGGCCGACGAAACCATTACAGACTATTGGCCCCTGTATAAGTCACTCTAGTACCACCTCCATATACCCACAGAAATTATACCATTGCCACATACCAGTGGCCCCTACATCGCCACTGCTGCATCACCATCGACACCGCCACTACAAAACCTACCCTATAATTAGGACCACCCCTAAAAATACCACCCAAAAGGCCATAATTCTTCAGGCAGTAACCTTTCAAACTAATTACAAACTATTGAAATCATTATAGAGTTACATATAGAGAGAATACCAAGAAAGAATTACAAGGGGTGTTTAAGGGAAGCATGGGTGCTTCTAGTTCACGAGGTTGGGTTTCTGGTTCATGGGTCTGGGTTCTATGAGATGGGTTCCAAGGGGGGTTCTAGTCTGGGGAGGGGTTAGTGGCGATGTTCTGCATTGGTGTGGGGGTTCCGATGACAATGAGTTTTTGGGGGCTCCAGCGGAGGTGTCGGTTGGTGGGGTCCAGTGGAGTATGGGGGGTGGCGTGTGCTTGGTTCGGCTGTGCCTAGTCGTGTGGTTTTTGTAGAGAGAGAGAGAGAGAAAATTTAGACTAACATGATAATAGGTGATATTTGGTACTGTCTAGCAACAGTTTTGATTTTTTTTTTTAATAAATTTAGTATGATTTAGTTTCTGTAATTTATCTAAGGGTAATATTGATATTTTAAAAAATAAATTGTTTATATGATTAAATTCTTTACGTTTTCGGTTTTCCTAACGTCCACTAATAGTTGAAATTTTTTTTATAGAGCAGGGGTGACTCAATAACATTTGGGACCTAATAGTGCGTTTTGTAAGAGAAATGAAAAATAAGAAGGAAGAAAAATTAAGATGGATGAACTTTCCATCCTTGGAAGAAGAAAATATTCTTTCCCTCCTCTTTGTTTAGTACGATAGATGAAAAGAAAACAAAAATAAATTTTATTTATCATTATGTCCTCACATATAAAACACAGTTTTTTCTATTATAAGTACACTTTCCATACTCAAATTGATTTTTCCAACAAAAAATGTACTTTATAATGTGGTTTGGAAAAAAAAAAAAATATGGTTTGAAAAAATAGTACTCTCACAAGTTGAAATAATGGATAAAATTAATTTGTTTAATTAATATTTATTTTGCAATCAATTACACGTGGCTAATTCCAAGCAAGACTCATAAAATAAGACATTGTGCACACATTTGAAAGGACTTGCATTTAGGGATATAATTGCAAATTAACTCAAACACACTCAAAAGGCTGCACTTTTTCTCCACTTTCTGCCCAAATATGGACAGAAAAATTTTGGTGGGCGGGAGAGATTCTCTTTCTACCGATTTTTTCTTTCCTTCACCTTTTCCTTGAAATCAAACAATAGAAAAATATTCATTCCCTCCTATTTTTCACCCACCATTTTTCATCCACCCTATTTTTCATCATACCAAACACACTATAAAGCAATGACTGCTAATGAGACTTTTTTATTTTCTTAGTAATAATTTAATTTTTTAATTTAAAATTTATTATTTTTACTTTTTGATGAGATTTGAAATTGCTAATTATTTTTTTATTCAAATTTTGCTAATATATTTTTTTGATTAATAATATGACTTTTGATCATAAATATTTATAGGAATAAAATTAATTTCTTCATTAATATTTTTATATTTTTTATATTTTTTTTATATGTTTTTTTATCGAAACTGTGGTATTAGATAATTGACTTTATTATAAACAAATTCATTGTTATCTTTCTTTTGGATTATTTTACTATCTTTGAATTTTACTTATTTATCTATGCAATTTTTACTTAAATTTTTGTTATATTTTATTTGTTACGAATAAGAATTTTATCAAAATATTTTTTTTAATGAGAATAAATGGTTTAATTGGTGTTTTACGTTCAAATGAGAAAAAAAACAAGTTTAAGAGATAAAAATGTGTTTGGTTTGATTATTTTATTTTTTGACTAAAGAGAGATGTTTATTCTACTTTTTTCGATTAGATAAAGAGATGGATTTTGTCAACAATTTTTATTTGTTAATCTTTTTTTGTCCTTTAATAAATGTGATTGTGTGAGATAGTCTGAACTTTTGGGCTCAAATTTTTAATTTTTTTGTTGGTTTACTCTTCAAAAATTATTTTGTTACGATATATTATAGTAAATCTTACTTTTTAGCTTATATTACATTATTGATTTTTAAATTTGGGGCCTTTTCATATATGGAACCTAAAGTCCACGCTTTTATTTTTATACTATAGAGTCGGCCCTATTATAAAGAACTAAATTAGATGGGAGGACAGTATTATTATTTGGATATACTTCAAAGAAGATGAATGTAATTTATCCTAATCTATTCGAATCTTGTGGATTGTCATAGACACACTTCGGCTATGCTGTTTAATTTAACCCCTTGCACTTTTCTCTCACTTATACGTATAGCCTTATAATTGAATCGCATCCAGAAACTTCACACACAGACATACGCATATATACCTAGAGGAGGGGGGCGCGGGGTTATTGTGATGAGCTAAGAAGAGTGTACTGGAATATTCATTGGTTGAATTAACTAATTTCATGTGAATTAGTTATTTTATAGGAGGCATTGTATAATGTGATGATGCACAAATCGGTCTTCATGCAAGATCAACAGTCAAGTATATGAATATGTGTAATTAATAAGCAGTAAGTAGACAATCAATGACAAAACAGTAAATATAGAGTAAACACAAAAATTTATAGTGGTTCGGTCCGGGTGACCTACTCCACTCTCGGGAACGGCTGCGGTGGCCGGAGATCTTTATTGATGAGTAACCGGGAGAATATACACCGGAGTATTACAATGCTTTAGAAGAGAGAAGCAATGTGTATAGGGAGGTGTAGTGTGTGTAGGAGAATGTATTGTAGAGGTGTCAAGGGTGTTGTCCAGATCCCTCTCCTTGCGGAGAGAGCTTACATTATATAAGCTTAGTAAGGTGGTGAGGTGGTGACGTGAGTGAGAGGTCTTCCACTATTTTGGTAAGTACAATCATGGTAGGAATAGATCTCTTTGGTAAGCACAGTTAAGGTACGAATAAATCTCCGTCCGCATCCCGATATTTTCTCGCTCGTGTTCCTATTCCTTCGGAGGAGGACCCTGAGCTGGGTTAGACTTGAGTTGTCTTCTTGAGCTGGGTTAGACTTGAGTTGGAGTGACGGAGTCAAGAGGAATAGAGAGAAGTAGGGGCCCAAGGGACCTGCCCCAGGCAGACCTGCTCCCAAGGGACCAGGTCCAATGGACCTGCCCAGCGGCGCCCAAGTGCAGCCATGCATGGCGCCCAAGGGTTGCCATGCCTTCCTGCTTTGGGCGTTGACCTTGGTGCTTTGGGTGTTGACCTCTTGATGCCTTCTCTTTGTTTGGGCTCTTCTTTGGGCTTTCTCAGTTTATTTTCATTGGGCTCGGCCCAGACAAATTTGGGCTCGTCATTTGCCCCCCATGCCCCAAGCCTCTGACTTCTTGCGAGAGGAAGGGGTTGAGGGCATGTGCTTCGTCTTCGCTTGAGTGAGTAGAAATTTTCTTGCTTCCTATGGTGCTTTTTCATCTTCGGAGACTTGCTGAATTTATCGGTATCGGATATAGAATTTTTTTTTTCTTTTTTTTTTTTTTGTCTTGGGCGCGGGCCCTACTTTGTCCTTTTCTTTGTTTTCGTTTTTTTTTTGTATTTTTCTTCTTACTTGGCTTGGCCTCTCTGGGCGCTGCCTTTTCCTCTTCCTCTTTTTTCTTTTTTTTTTTTTCTTTCTTTCTTTTCTTCCTTGGTCTCCCTGGGCGCCGCCTCCTTTTATCTTTTTTTTTTTTTTTTTTTCTTTTCTTCTCTTGGGCTTCCTTTGGGCGCCGCCTCCTGGGCGCTGCCTTTTCCTTTTCTCTTTTTTTTTTGGCTTCCTTGCTTGGGTGCCGCCTCTTGGGCGCTGGCCCTTCTATTTTTTTTTTCTTCTTTCCCTCTTGGCTTGGGCGCCGCCTCCATGGTGCTGCCTACAAATTTTTTTTTTTCTTGGCCTGCTTGGGCGCTGGCCTCCTCCTTTTTTTTTTTTTGGCTTGGGCGAGGAGACTTGGGTGCCTCCTTTGGGCGAGAGGGAGAGCTGTTGTGGGCGCCACTTGGAGGCTGGTAGGGTGCTTTGAGTGACGCCAAGAGGTTAGCAGGGCACCTTGGGCGACGCCAGAGGCCTTGAGCGCTGCTATGTTTGGGCAACGCCTTGAGTCTTGCTATGGGCGGCGCCTCTCTGGTGCTTGGTCATTAGCTGACCTTCTCTTTGATTACAGGCGTCCTGTTGATAGAGTGATGATGAAAATCTCTGCACTTTTAGGGTGGTGTCTTCTCCTCCTCCCAAGAGGGCAAGGTTTGATGCCCCTAGTGCTTCTCGGTCCAGGTCTGATGGCTAGATTGCTTCCTGGGAGATGGGACCCCGTGGTGCCCCTACTCCTTTTCTGACTGTGACTCATGTGTGTACCAGAGCTAGCTGTTGTACTGCTGTAGGAGTTGAGACTCCAGTGCGGTCTTGCTACGGGGACTGTAGCTTGAGCTTCAAAAGTGTGCTTGGAAAAAACAATGTTATCCCAACATTAAAATATCTAACATGATTACCTGCAGGGTGTTTGCATGAGAGCAAAGTCAGAGCTGTGGGCGTCTCGAGAGAGGGCCGCATGAGCTGAGGCCGAGCTACGTATAGCGTCGGTGGATGACTGCCGTGGCAGAGACTTGTAAGGTGACTACTTGCGCGAGAGCAGAGTCATAGAGGCCGAGCTACGTATAGTCTCGGGGGTGGCTGTCGTGGCAGAGACTTACTAGGTGACTACTTGCGCGAGAGCAGAGTCATAGGCCGAGCTACGTATAGTCTCGGGAGATGGCTGCCGTAACAGAGGTTGACTACTTGCGCGAGAGCAGAGTCGTAGAGGCCGAGCTATGTATAGTCTCGGGAGATGGCTGCCGTAGCAGAGGTGACTACTTGCGCGAGAGCAGAGTCATAGAGGCCGAGCTACGTATAGTCTCGGGAGATGGCTGCCGTAGCAGAGGCTTACAAGGTGACTACTTGCGCGAGAACAGAGTCGTAGAGGCCGAGCTACGTATAGTCTCGAGAGATGGCTGCCGTAACAGAGGCTCATTCCATTGAGATGGAGATGAGGAAGGCGCTGAGGAGCTGGGCGCCCTGAGGTGCTCCTGGTGAGATGGGATGAGACCCATCGTCTAGGCGGCATCATTGGAGGTGCCCAAGGTGGAGAGGGCAAGACCCCTCGTCTGGGCGAATGCTCTGCTGGGAGCTGTTTGTAAATTTTAGGAAAGCAAAATAATTCTGGACACAATAATCTTGGCAGAATTTTATTTCATAAAGTAACAAATAACAAAATAAATCAACTAATAAAGGATAGATAAAATCTTCAGGTGTTCGGTGTCCCGTAGGTGGGCCAAGACTTTCCTGGTGAAGTTGGAGTCACCTCCTCCTAACCCTTAGGCGATCGTTTGAATTTCTCCGAGGGGTTGCTGGCGTTCTCTGTCATCCTGGTCCCGACCAGGTGGCGGGGCTTGTCCTCTGCCAGCAACGTACTGTCTTAACTGGCCACGCTATATGAGCTCCTCAATCTGCCTTTTAAGATCAAAGCAGTCGTCTGTGTCGTGGCCATGGTCACGGTGGAAGCGACAGTACCTGCTGGGATTTCTGCAGTTTGGGGCGGACTTCATTTTTTCGGGCCAGCGGAGCGTGGGGTCATCCTGTATCTGGAATAGGATGTGCTCCACCGAGGCATTGAGTGGCGTGAGAGCTTGTCGCTCTCTCAGAGGTGGGGGATCAAGACAGTCCTTGATAAAGATTCTCTCTGTCCTATTTCTTTTGTTCTCTACCTCCCACTTGTGTTCGCGGGTGTCCTTCCTTTTCTCCCCTCCTCGGGAGGACTCACCTCGACGGGCTTTGGTGACGTTCTCGGCATTCATATACTTCTGGGCCCTTGACAGCAGCTCGGGCATGCTGGAGGGTGGCTTCTTGAGGACAGAAAACATGAAACTGGAGGTACGAAGGCCGGCGATGAAGGCGGCCAGGGCTTCCTTGTCATCTGGCTCCTCAATCTGGAGGACCTCCTCGTTGAAACGAGTGAGGTAGTCTCTAAGGCTTTCATCCCTGTCCTGTTTGATGGTGAGCAGGTGGGTCACGGGCCTCTGATGTCGGTGTCCCACAATAAAGTGGGAGACAAAAGATCTACTGAGTTCTGTGAAGGAGTGGATGGAGGAGGGCTTGATCTTTGCAAACCATTGGTGAGCAGACCCCTTCAAGGTGGTAGGGAAAGCTCTACACATAATCTCCTCAGGCACGTTGTGGAGTTACATGAGAGACTTGTATGTGTCAAGGTGGTCGAGGTGGTCTTTGGTGCCATCGAAGGTCTCGATGGTAGGCATCTTGAACTTCGAGGGCAAAGGGTAATTTACTATATCAACAACAAAATGTGTGTCGGTACGTCTTACAAAGTAGTCCACCGTTTTGGGTGCATGTG
The DNA here is from genome assembly GCA_951799425.1 of Ilex aquifolium. Classification (NCBI taxonomy): domain Eukaryota; kingdom Viridiplantae; phylum Streptophyta; class Magnoliopsida; order Aquifoliales; family Aquifoliaceae; genus Ilex; species Ilex aquifolium. Next base: position 6,317,125 of record OX637404.1, on the reverse strand, counting down.
CCTTGATGGCGTTGAAGGCATCACCGAGTTGATTTTGCACCTCTCTGATCTTCTCGTCCCACTGGTTGGGGGCATCCTCCGTTGGGTGGTGGTACTGGCTTCCATGATCGCCATACTGGGTCTCACCTTCGTCCTCCTGCGCAGGTACATGAGGACGGACTGCTGGGCGAGGGGCACCCGGGCGTGGTCCTGGGGCGCTTTGGCGAGGGACCCCATAGCGGGGTGCTGCTTGGCGCCCTAAGTGAATAGGCAGTGACTCTCCTATTGGAGGGGGTGGGACTCCTCCCACGGGGTGAGGGGCGACGTCCTCTTGGGCGAGCATCAGCTCGATGATCTGCTGGTTTTGGTTCACCAGCAGTTGCATGGTTTTGAGGAGTTGTTGTCCAACAACGGGGGTCGCCGTAGCAGATGGCTCCGACGGTGCGAGGGGAGGCGGAACCTCCTCCCGGTGGGCTGGGTTGTTGTCTCCCGGCTGTTGACTCATCGATCTGGTCGTGATTGCCATGAATTGAGTGAGAACAGGAAAACTAGTCATTTCCCACAGACGGCGCCAAACTGATGAAGCACAAATCGGTCTTCGTGCAAGATCAATAGTCAAGTATATGAACATGTGTAATTAATAAGCAGTAAGTAGGCAATCAATGACAGATCAATGACAAAACAATAAATATAGAGTAAACACAAAGATTTATAGTGGTTCGGTCCGAGTGACCTACTCCACTCTCGGGAACGGCTGCGGTGGCCGGAGATCTTTATTGATGAGTAACCAGGAGAATATACACCGGAGTATTACAATGCTTTAGAAGAGAGAAGCAATGTGTATAGGGAGGTGCAGTGTGTGTAGGAGAATGTATTGTAGACGTGTCAAGGGTGTTGTTCAGATCCCTCTCCTTGTGGAGAAAGCTTATATTATATAGGCTTAGTAAGGCGGTGAGGTGGTGACGTGAGTGAGAGGTCTTCCACTATTTTGGTAAGTACAATCATGGTAGGAATAGATCTCTTTGGTAAGCACAGTTAAGGTACGAATAAATCTCCGTCCGCATCCCGATATTTTCTCGCTCGTGTTCTTATTCCTTCGAAGGAGGACCCTGAGCTGGGTTGGACTTGAGTTGTCTTCTTGAGCTGGGTTGGACTTGAGTTGGAGTGATGGAGTCAAGAGGAATAGAGAGAAGTAGGCGCCCAAGGGACCTGCCCAGCGGCGCCCAAGTGCAGCCATGCATGGCGCCCAAGGGTTGCCATGCCTTCCTGCTTTGGGTGTTGGCCTTGGTGCTTTGGGTGTTGACCTCTTGATGCCTTCTCTTTGTTTGGGCTCTTCTTTGGGCTTTCTCAGTTTATTTTCATTGGGCTCGCCCAGACAAATTTGGGCTCGTCATTATGTTCTCCGCACAAGCTAAAAAATATAATGAAATTAATTAAACAAACCGTCCAAGTATAATAAATTTAGTACCTCGGTCTCAACAAAATGGACTCATCAACCGTGAAGTCATTATTGGCTAATGAATAGTTGACCTTTTATTTGACACAGTTAAACTTAAGTTAGTTTTCAATACGAGTCTAAAAATAATAAAATTTATTAATACGAATAATAGGTAAATTAAGTTATGCACGAATATGAATTACCCAATATCAACACGACTTTCTCATTTACCTAGTATTGTGTAAAGATGATGTATGGTTTTTAAATCTTTTCTTCATTTTTTGACATTGTAATTTATGAATTTTTATACATTACTGTTTACACTTAAAAATAACAAGATCAGAGGGTGACACGTGAAAGAGATCTAACAGTCATAAAAGAGTCTCTAAGAGTCCATGATTGACAAAATGGTTAGTAAGACTAAGAATCTCAGAAAAATGGGAGACGTGACATTATAAGCCGCTAGTTAAAGATGGTTCGGTGTATGTTCACGCATATCGAGGGTAAAGATTATTATCACAGTAATGGCCGAAAAAGATGGCTTCGATGGTTGGAGGTCATCCCTATAAATAACAGAAATCAGACCATAGAGAAAGGATCCACAATCAAACCCAACAATCTCTACACAGAGCCTACCTTATACTTAGTTATTCTTGCTCTCGAACAATTTTATTTTTCTTGTAATTCATCACTCTGGTGATCTTTTACTGCTTTTATTTAATGCTTAGTACAATACTTGTTTCATCTTCTGAATTTAGTTTACTTGCTACTTTGCATTCTAATGATTTTTTCCCATTTTAGTTCATTACGTTGTTAATTGGGAGATTGTTTAAAGTCTTTGAACCTTAAGTTATAGAAAAGAACTTAGATGTACCCTTACACCTCGCTACAATCACCTGAACAGTCACGATTTTTAGAACCTTACACTGGTTCGAGTAGGTAAGGTCGTATGTGCTTGGATCCTAAGTCCAATCGAACTTTAGCAGCATCAACATCATGCCTTTCTTTGTGATTAATACGACAGCTTCCTATAATGCTCTTATGGGTCGAGACTGGATCCATTTGAGCGAATGCGTCCCATTGACTCTTCATCAACGACTAGTGTTATGGAACCTCGATGATGTGGAGGTTGTGGAGGCTGATCAGACACCATTCATGGCTGATGTTCATATGGACGACGCTTGGCTTTATGATAAAGGGGTAGGGCCATTGAAGTTCCAATGCCAAGATAAATATGGTAAGCCCCAGGAAGTCGCGTTCCAGACAGATCTAAAGTCCATCGAGATCCATCAAGTGGAGGAAGATGTCCTTCAATTGACTAATGTGCAGAGGTTGAATGACGTGGAGGAGGCAAAAAGCCCATTTTTTGATAGAGCTCAACAACAATAGACAGAGAAAGTAGGCCGTGAGGGCTTGCATCGTCAGGATAAGAGCTTACTTTGCAGAAAGAAGGGCCGCAACACTACAAGCAGCTAATAGACAACAAGGCGCCATTTAACATGGTGGAATGTGAGGAAGAATCTAGACAGTTTACCTCCTGAGAATTCATCGAGTTAGATGAGATTGATGATGCCCCTGCCAAATTGGACAACTTGGTTGAGGTTCAAGACCCACTGCTGAAAGTTAATCTTGGCAAGCCAAGGGAGTACCATCCAACTTTCATTAGCAAACTGCTGGAGCCAAATTTCCAAGCATGATTCATTCAGTTGATAAGGGAATATCGTGATTGCTTTGCCTGGAGCTATGAAGAAATGAAAAGGGATAGATCTAGCTTTAGTAGAGCATCGAGTACCGATTAGAGAGGGGTTCAGTCCAATCAAGCAATAGCCCTTTTAGTAATTAAGGAGATTGAAAGTCTTCTACAGGCCAAATGCATCCACGTGGCACGATAAGTAGAATGGGTATCCAACGTCTTGCCGATTAAGAAAAAGACCGGCAATATCAAGGTTTGCTACGATTACCATGACCCTAACATTGCAACTCCCAAAGATGAATACGTCATGCCACTAGCGGATCAACTTGTGGATGCAGTGGCCATGAACGTGATCATGTCGTTCATGGATGCCAACACATAGTACCGTCAGATTTTTATTGCGGAGGATCAATTGGGACATTCGAATGGAGGGTTACGCCGATTAGATTGAAGAACGCAGGGGCCACATACGAGAGAGCCATGAAAACCATCTTCCACGAAATGATTAGTAAGATTTTCGAGATGTACATTGACGACATCATATTCAAGACTCAAGACATAGAGAAACACCTTAACAATTTGAGGCCGGTCTTTGAGAGGATGCATGTCCACCAGCTGAAGATGAACCCACTGAAGTGTGTATTCAGAGTCACAGTTGGGAACTTCCTAGGGTTTCTGGTGCACAAGAAGGGAATTGAAGTGAACAAAAATAAGGGGAAGACTATCATAGAGGCTGCGCCCCTGAAGACTAAGAAGACGCTTCAGTGCCTGATCGGTCAAGTTAATTTCCTTTCACTATTCATCACCAATTGTGAAGGGAAAGTGTAGGCATTCTCGCCGCTTTTGAAGCTAAAGGGTGTAGAAGACTTCAAATGGGAAACTCAGCATCAGGAGTCTTTTCAACGAATCAAGGAGTATTTGGTGAACCTTCCAGTCCCCATGCCACCTATAAGGATTGTTACTTATCAGTCACACACAAGTCCATTGGATGTTTTCTGGCCTAGAATAATAATACATGCAAAGAATATGTCGTTTATTATTTAAGTAGAATTTTGACTCCGATTGAGCAGTATTATAAGCCGATCGAGAAACTTTGTTTAGCATTGAATTTTGTATCGCAAAAGTTAAGAATTTATATGATTTCAGTTGTTGTGTATGTTGTTACGTAAACTGATGTGATTAAGTGCATGCTAACCAGGCCAATTATGAGGGGTAGAATCGGCAAGTGGGTCTTGGCCTTGATGTATTTCTTGCTTCAATATTTGTCGTAGCGCGTGGTGAAAGGCCAAGCACTAGTTGATTTCTTAGCAGATCACCCTTGTATAGAGGTAGATCAAGATACAAGGGGATCACTTGATTTGCTAGGAGTACCCGTGGTGGGATTAACAACATGGAAGCTAAGGTTTGACGGATCGCGAACACTAGAGTCCGCAGAGGCCAGGGTGGTTATAAAATTTCCCCAGGGCTGTGAAACCCAACTATCATTCAAATTAGACTTTGAATGCACTAACAATCAGGCTTAGTACGAAGCATTGATCATTGGGTTTGAAGTTTTGTTGGGTATTGGGGCATCGACAGTCAAAGTGATCGGTGACTCCAAATTAGTCATTAACCAAATCGCATGAAATTTTCAATGCAAAAGCTAGGAGTTATGCCTATTCCACTCCATTGCAATGTCTTAGTTGGTAAACTTCGATGATGTGACATTACAAGTGGTCCCAAGGGAATTGAACGGCCATGTTAACAACTTGGCCTAGCTAGGGTCGGGTCTGAGGATTCCTAAGGGTATGGGCGAGTAGCTAATCAAAGTTCAAAGGAAATTTTTGCCTTCCATTAAAATCAAAGGAATGGACTTCGAGGAGTTAATGGTGGAAGTGGAAGAGGAAGATTAGAGGTTTAACATCATACAATTCCTAAGACATCCAAATGGGGATGTAGAGTAGGCCGTTAGAAAATGGACCGCTATTTATATACTCATGGATGAGGATCTTTAAAAGAAAGGGATGCACGATGACTTATTGTTAAGATGCATCAGTAGTGAAGAGGCTATTTTGGTAATGGCCGAGTGCCACAAAGGTTTATGTGGCGTGCATTGACTTGATCCGAAATGTGTACACCCAAGTGCAAGCGGTCAAGCTGTAGTAATAATCCGATTTGAGTCCGGAGTCGAATCCACAGGGAACTCTTGTTGGTGTTTTGAGATAAGCAGTGGTGGAGACCTATTGATTGTTACCCTTGAGATTTGAAGTTGTGTGAGGTGTGAGATTTCCTGGACAGAATATAAGATTCTTTTCAAGAGAATTTTCTTAACAAAATATGAGATAAGTTCTAATGTAAAAGAGTCACTCTTTAGTTCAAGGATCTAGACATGTAGTTAATTATCCGGTTTGTTATAATTGTGCTTGATAACTCAATTAATCCCCGTGTCAACAGCAGGTTAATCGGAAGATAAAAGTGGATTATGAGAATTAAGAACATGATTCCGATGTCTTTCTAGAAGTTTACAAGAATTGTCTGTGCCGAGACTTAACCCGTCTACAAACAAGCAAGTGTTTCTACAAGACATCCAATCATGACATTAATGGTCCATTTCCATTCTTTAATTAAAGCACAATAATTGTGAAGATTGAAGGGTAGTCATGAAGATCTAGCCAGGGTACTTGCCTTGAACCAATGAGTCTTTCTATACAAGAGTTATCTATGTTATAGAAAGAACTCCTGGTTATACAAAGTACCTTAGCTTTGCTAGATGCAATCAATCATTCAATAAGCATGGGGAATATAAAGCATTAAGCATAATGGAATTTGCACAAATATAACGTCCGGATAATTTATACATGTCCTTCTCCTCTTACTAAAGAGTGAATGAGAAACTACCACTCTTCATGGCTTTGGTAAAGCTAGAAAAGTGAGTGATGCTCATTCCTCCAAGTAGAGGGATCACAAAGCAAAGTAAAATAAACAAGGAGTCGATCTTCGACAAAGAATGAGTGAACGTGACCCTTCACGGCTTTGGCGAAGCTCTAGAAAAGTGGAAGAGTTTCACTCCTCTAAGGGAAGAAAGAAGCTCAAGCAATGGAAGTGAATGATACACAAATTAAAAGTAGAAGAAAGATAGTCACTTTTGGAGGGTGATCCACAACAAAAGGTAAGCTATATCCCTCTATGCATGTAAGTGAAAGCATAAGCATAAAACTACTTTTATAACAAACTAAGAGATGTTGGACTAATGCCAAACCAATCTCTAGAACAACTACTACTTCATACAAGGAAATATAAGATGATTCTACAACAAAATGAGTGGGAGTCTAAGCCTCCATCAAGCTCTCTACTTGGTCTCCTAAAGCTCTCCAACAATGAGAGTATTTATAGGCAAGGAGGACGAGACAAGAGGGGGTGAAGGAATAGTGTATGCCGCCCAAGTCCAAGTGAAAAACCAACTACTCTACAGTCAATCTGTGTAGAACGTTCGAACGTGAATTGGTGTTCGAACGTTGTATCTGTTTTTGCTTTATGGGCGTTCGAACGTTGGATAGCGTTCGAACGTTTCTTCTGTCTTTGCTGTATGGGCGTTCGAACGCCAGATATGGTCTGACCTTCTCACTCAAGTGGCATGTGGTCTTCTGTGGAAACCTATTTCCACACTCCATGCACATCTTGTCGCTTTGCACTTATCATTCTGGTCCTCAATCAATTCAAGTGGACGTTCAAATGTGAGTTGGCGTTCGAATGTGATACTCAAGTGCCTCAGAGCCTCAGAGTCTTCCTTCTTGGCTGCAACACACCATGTCTCAGCAGTCAGGTCTGCTCACAGTTCAAGTGGACGTTCGAACGTGAGTTGCCGTTCGAACGTTCTTGCTTTGCTCCAAGCTTCTCCAATTTTGTTCCCTAATGTGCAGGTGTTACACTCAAATGTGATATTTGTTGTTCTTGAGTCCTTGTTCACTTTAAGACCTGAAATGTCATCACTTAAACTTCATCAAAGTACAATTAGTCTAAAAAAGGCATAGTAAAATGCTAATTTTAAGTACTAATCACACCCCCAACCTAAATATTGCTAGTCTCTAGTAATACAATAATTGAAAATCTATTTCTAATGCCATTTTCGTAGGTCATCTGGTTGCATTTAGCTTATGCAACAAGCCGTTGAACCCCTAGGTCTACCCTAGTGGACGAGTGTTGTCTCGTGAGGGTTTTCAGTGAAGCTACCCACAAACTTCAGTCGAACAGATGTGTATGTGGGATTGTGGGTTAAAGTAAATTAGCATCATGGTCGTTGGGACACCCAACCCTCAATTTCGACTCATATCCCGCATGCTCCTTTTTCATAGGTATTTATTCTATGCAAAAATTAGCATCAGTCACATTGGCATTTGGAATCCCCTGTGTAGTAGGAATGACCATTCTAGAAACAAGACTTGTTTTATAACACACATTCCTCTTTACCACCTTCCATGGATAGCTTCGATTTCACAAATCTTTCTTAGAGTGCTCTCAGACAAAATTCGTTCCGAATATAGTGACTTGTCTCTCAAGGGACATGTGATCATAAGATGGCCAATCGAAAAATCACATACACAAGTTAGTAAGGGAGTGAAGTTTAAGGAAACAAACTAATCATGTTTGGCATAATCTCATGGAAAAATTTTGATGCAATTTAAAGAAATACTATTTACCATACCCCACTTTTGGTTGACGACACATGCATGCAACAGACTTGAGATCAATTAGGGTTTTTTATAGGTTGTAATGTGGCCAGAGGTCAGTGGCTAACGAAATGACGTTAATGGTATTCAAAAGCTATCCTTTCATTCTGTAATGTAGCACACTTCTTTCTAGCTTTTCGACATTTTGCCAATAAATGTTATTTCTTTATTTCATTTTTCTCATTTTTCACTTTCTTGGCAATTTCTTGCCTTTCTGTTTGTTTTCCGTTTCAATTGTTCCCATCGATTTTTCTTGTCATTGAATAGTAGCCTCCATAGCCTTTTCCCTTTTTCTTGCATTTTTGTACCATATTGATTTATAAGAGGGTGCAAGAAAATTAGATAGCAAAGGTATGTCAAGTATATTCTCTTGTGGCTTGGTAATCATACGGGCTATTTGGAAAAAGATCGTACATTAAAGGCTCAATCACGGTTAACTAGGGATATAATTTTGTAAAAGAAATGGCTTAAGGCTCAAAATTAAGTCAAAGATGGCCTAAGATCCTTTCTCAAGTATGTGCACATGTATGTGTCGTATGAACAGATCTCTTGGGGGATATGTCAAAAGATTGCCTTAGTTGCGTCAATCAAAGCAAATTTAATGAGATTATTCAAAAATTGAGAGTGAAAGACTTTACTTGAGTAAATGTTGATTGTCTCTCAAAAGTATAGCAAGACTCAAAACTCACCATGGTATTCTTTGTCATCTCCACTGGTTATGTCAGGTTTCTCGTGAAATGTCGGTTATATATCAGTTCTTTTTTCGAGCTTGGTCATTTTGTACCTTAGGGATAGCAAATACCAATATACATTTGACAATTTACGCATAGAGAAAATACAAGTTTTCCAAGAGATGTGGTTTTAAGTCTAGGTTGCCAAGTTGAGGTGTCAAACCGATTATGTGATTAGTTACTTTAACAAACAGTCTTAGCATCCACATTTGTTCCATCATTCATCAACAAATAACAATATTATACTAAATCTACACATGTATTTACAAAGATAAAATTGATAAACTGAACCATTCATTTCACAATAGATGATTGTTTAATACAAACACCAACGATTCAATTCATCCACAAAAGAAGCAATAAAACACAACAAAGCTTTAAACATCCAAAACAAGAAGAAATTCATCCACAAAAGAAGAAACAATCACACAAAACAAGAACATAAATCTACCTCTCTCACTCTCCACCAGCTCCACCCTTCAGGTAGCCGAGAATCTCCTCCTGCTGTCGGAGAATCTCGTCTTGCTTGGCCTCGATGCCAAGCATAAGCTCTCGTAGCGATCGGTGGGTGCTGGTGCTGGGGCCTGCCTCCTGTGGCTGCTCCTGGCCTCTCTCAGTCTCTAGCTCTCTCTCCTCATCCGCATCGAGCTCTTCCTGCACCTCGTCAACTCCATGGGTAAGGGGCATCTCCTGCCTAGCTGCCGAGGTATCACTGTGACCTTGGCTCTTCCGGAAGGAAGCCTTGTTCAGTAGCCCCATTGGCTTTTGGATCTCTATTTCTGGCCTTACCCTAACCCCATAATCTTTGCATATCTCCGTGACTAGGGTGCCAAATGGGAGCGAGTTTCACTTCACATCGCATCCTTTCTTCATTTCTGTCAAAATGAGGGAGGGGAGATCGATATTGTGGCCTTTCCCAAGTGCATACAATAGATGGGCCATGTCGAGGAGGATTTCATTCTTTCTTCCTATTGGAGCAAAATTTGACACTGCAATCAAGTTTAACATTTTGTATTTGTCGGTGAGCTCCCCTTGTCTAAAAAATCTCTTTCCAGTCCAAGAAAAGTCGGACACACCTGTCAATTCCTTCCCGACAACATTCATCGCCACATTCTTTCTCGAGGGATAGGTGGGACTTGGTACCCGAGGCACCTCTTGCCTTATCCCCCAAATATAGTCTTCATCCACATCGATGTGAATTCCCCTCACATAGCTCTTTAGTGCCCCATTGACTATTTCGGCGTTGGAGTAAAACTCCCGCACCAAGTTAATCACGATCTCTCCACCGTTTTGCAAGTACAAAACCCAACCTCTCCTTTCCATCTCTACAAAGATACCCAACTTAGCAAAATCAGTCAACACCACATCACGCTCACAAACAACAGCATGCTTTTGGTAGAAATTATCGTACCTGTCAGCTTTTAGAGCTGTGGGGAATCGGGTCTTGTCGTATCTTAGCGTAAGGGGGGGCCTCCCTTCTCTCACTTCGACTACTCCTTCCACGAAATTGGGTTCCTGAGTTAGTGGATTTCGCCTGGCAGGTAGCTTGACCCTTGGCATGGTGTTTTCGGTTTTGAGTTTGTGAGGGTTTTGAAAATCTTGAGTTTTTTTTTTTTTTGTGAAAATGGGGATGTTTGATGTGGGAATGGTTTTTGGAGGGTTGATTTTAGGTAGAAAGGGGAATGAAGGGTGTTTTGAGGTCTGGGTAGTGAAAAGAATTTCTAGGGTTTGGGGGATTTTGAAGGTTTTTGGGGGTTTTGAAATGGAGAAGACGAACCAGGCTTTTATAGTTTGAGTCGTGACGTTCGAACGTGAGTGTCGTTCGAACGTGGCTAGCTCCTAGTACTTTTGAGTTCTGTCAGAGACCAGAATACTGCAAGGTCTTCTCGTTCGAACGATCTATTGGCGTTCGAACGTAAAATCTCGTTCGAATGTTCTATTGGTGTTCGAACGGGCTGAGCTCCCAATACTTTTGAGTTCCATCAGAAGCTTCATCAAAGGTTGAGTACTGCAAGCAGATGACGTTCGAACTTCACTTGGCGTTCGAACGTTGAATCAAAAATAAAAAATTTTCTGCACTACACTATACACAATCAGAGAGGGCTAAACACACAAGTTTAAACCAAAAACCTATGGCGTCTTAGGATAAGTCCCTACCCACGCTTTAGGTTGGTATTCTGAGACATTCCTTACTCGGCCCATATTTTCATTTCAGTCAAAAGAGTTTGTACAAGAAGATTTTTACACTTTTTACAAAAAAATTGGACCTTTGGCTTTCATCCCAACAAAAGTACAATTTCCTACAGAAAATAATCTAATTCGAGTCTCCCTCTGTGTCTGTGTAGTTCGGACAACCAGTGACTCTCCCAATTTCCTCTCTCACAAACTGGTTAAGCAAAGTACCGGAATAGCATGGCGTATTAGGGTAATCCTGTAAACCCCCACACTTTTATATTATATATATATATATATAGCGAGAAATTCATAATTTCCTTGAAATGTAATATGTGTAAGGATGTATGCACGGACTAGGTAGATTGTAAACGTAGAAAAAAAAAATGTTCGTATTCTGAAAATAGGGTAAATAGTAGTTGGAACTTGGTTTTGATTTGTAGATGTATGAAATGGGATGTAATATAACTTGTAGGTATCAAGTTTTAGGTGCAAAACCATGTTAAACATGTATGGGATGGATTTGGTTGGCTTAGGAATGGATTGAAAATGGAAAAGGGATGAAACAGGCTGTGAACAGTGCACGTGAACAGTGCACTGGCTGCAACTTCAAGCACGATTTCGACCTTGATGCAGTCAATATCTCTCAAAACTCAAAACATGAAAGTTGTATATCTTTTTCTTAGAATTCCATATCATCTTGAATCATCTCAATCGGAGCTCGGATGAGAGAGTTATGCCCAGATAACGAAGCGATGTCGAAATAGTCCAATTAGCTTCGTTTTGCATTTAATGTCTCCATTTGTATCATAAATCAAAATATAAGAATAATGAGTAAATTTAGGCTTCAAATAAGTATAAAAGGATTTAAGAAGCACCCTTTATCACCTTTTATTTGCAAACATCGCAAAACTTCATTAATAGCCGGTTCGGAGGGGTAAAATAGAAACTTTAGTGTTTCGGGTGTACGTTGACTTTGGTTTTGAGATAAATCATAAAAATAAATGTTTTTAGGTTAAAATAACATTAAAAATGAATCCGGAACGTCGAAAAACCTTAGGGTAGTCATATGGATCAAATTGGAGATTTTAGTGGTAAAACCGTAATTTTGGAGAAAACAAAAACAGCCTGTGAACAGTGAAATTCGGGGCTGATATGTTTTAAACTCATTTTCATCCCATTTGCCCTCATTTCTTTCACTCCACTCACACCCCCACACCTCTTGGAACCCTAGAGAGCATTAGAGAGGAAGAAAGGAAGGGAAAAACAAGAGATTTAAGGGTAAATTCAAGATCAAAGCTCAAGTTCTTCATACAAACTAAGGATTCAAGGTAGGGGTTTCCTTCCATTCACTTACATTGAGGCTAGGTTTATTATATATGTATGATTTGGACTTCTAATCATATCTATTTGCTATGGGTTCCTTGTCTCTTGGTATTATTGCAAACTTGATTATGTTTTGAGAAAAGTTATGGGTGGAGAGCCATAAAAACCTTAGTTTGTGAGAAACATGGATTTCTCTCTCTATCGTCACTCAAATTTGGCTTTGAAAACTATAGTGCTTTGTGTTGAGTATTGAAATGCTATTGTGCATGATCTCTTGTATTTTTCTTCATTGTTTATTTGAAATTGTCTCATGATGGATTTGTGGATTTTATGGAATTTGCTTGAAAAATTGGGGGTTTATGGTATTGTTGGTTATGCGTTATATTTGTTGGTATTTTATCTCTTGCGTGGTTGTACGATACGAACATGGATTACTATTGATCGGGTATCATGTAGTGGGTAGACGTCTTTGTATGCCACGCGGGTATGAACTTTTCCTACCACATGAAGTGGGTAGACGCCTTTGTACGCCGTGTGGGTATGAACTTTTCCTATCACTAATGATCACGGATTAGTAACGTGGGTTGTGTCGGACATACAATGTGGGTTATCGTGCATTATACCATAAATGGTTTCGACAAGAGTTTCGGGAAGTATGGGATTCCGCAAGAACTTGTTGGAAACGGTTTATGGTAGAATGGATTACCAATGGTATATTGTGTTTATTTATCCATTTTAATTATTATTGCTATCTAAACTTGAGATCTGTTTAAATGTCCTCGTTTTACTTCAAATGTTATATATGTTATTTGTGAAATGAGACCGACCGTTTTATATACTTTTCTAAACCTTGTTTGGGTTTGGGAGGATTTTTCTACAGAGCTCCGTGCTCACCCCCTACAGTTGAACATTTTTCAGATTTTGTGCCAGAGGATGAGCTCGGTGCTAACGAGTCGGGCCATGGAGAGGCTTCACTAGAGGGATACTTGGATCCCGAGTGGGACATCTAGAGATGTCGTTTACTTTTGTTCTAGACTAGAATATTCTTTTGAAATACTGTGTAGTCTAGATTTCTTTTGTAATTTCCGCTGCGCTATAATAGTTAATTTTTTTTTTTGGAATGTAAAGACCAAAGATGACATATTCTTTTGATATTGTGGCCATGGCTTGGCTTATTCTTTTGGAATGTTATTGTGGGTATTACATACGGTGAATGGAAATCTTTTGGGGTAATGTTGTAAATATTTTATGGATAAATGGATCCGGTGTGGTCGATGTAGTATAATTGCACAGGTTGTGTTTTGGGTAGAGCTTCCCGAACAAAGGAGACTCTGCCCGAATTTTGTTAAATTAAGGACCCCCAGTTATTTATGGATTTTATTAGTGCTCTCATGGTGTAAATGGTTGTTAGTATGTAATGTCGTCTAAGGGGGTATTTGGGGCGTTACAAAGTTGGTATCAGAGCTTAGACTTTAGGTCTTACATGGGAGCTGTAGGTTATGGATTACCACTAGAGATGTAGGTTTAGGGTGAAGGAAATTGTTAAGTTAAATTTTGTATATGCCTTGTGCTTAAATCAAGACATCCTACATATCACTTTAGTTTATATCTTGCACATCAGGGAAACTAAATTGTGGATTGATGTGCAGGATGGACGGTACACGGGGATGAGGACGTGGACGTGGTCGTGGTCGTGGTCGTGGAGGCCAATCAAATCCACCACCACCACCTCCCGATGCCACGCAAGGCATCTATCAATGCTTGAGGGAGCTCACCACTTTGGTACAAAACCAAAATGGAAACAACAACCATAATGGTGGAGCTCATCCTCTCGCTCAAGTACCGGGCAATGGAAACGGAGATCGAAGGATGGTAGTTCTTCGAGAATTTCTGAGGCAACGCCCACCCAATTTCCAAGGGAGCTCCAATCCTTTGGACGCGGATAGATGGATCCGCCGAGTGAAGAAGATTTGTGATGGCATGGGAGTTGCCGAGGACTTAAGGGTTGGCTTGGCGACCTACTTGTTTGAAGGAGAGGCCGACCATTGGTGGGAATTCGTAAAGAGAAGGCGGAACACCAATGCACTCATTTGGGAGGAGTTCGACCAAATCTTCCAAGACAAGTACTTCCCCGAATTAGTCAGAGATAGAATGAAGGCCGATTTTCTTGCTCTACGACAGAGCAGCATGACGGTGGCAGAGTACGAGAGGAGGTTTGACGAGCTATCCCGTTATGCTACAGAGTTTATATCTACTGAGGCCGACAGGGCCAAGCGCTTCGAGCAGGGACTGAGGCCGGTCATCCGGGAGAAGTTGGTGGCTCTCAAGATCAGGGAGTATGGGGATCTGGTTGATAGAGCCGCACTTGTGGAGAGAGACATGGAGGATACTCAGCGGCGACAGAGCCTTATGAGGGGAGGTTCGATCAGGACGGGTGCTAGCGGCAGTGGAGCACAGAGGCCGACACCATACCGTCGCCCAGACCAGGCAGGGGGACATAGACCGCCGGTAGCTCGAGGAGTAGGAGTTGTACCGGGGAGGACTTCCACAGACCCCCGTCACTGCTTTGCATGTGGAGAGTTTGGGCACTACAAAAGTCAATGCCCATCGTTTCCACCAAGGACCAATCAAGCAACCGGACAATTACCAGCAAACAAGCCACCTCTACAAAGGCCAACACAGCAGAGACCGTTACAAGCTCAAGCCCCCGGCGGCGCAAATCAAGGAAGAGTTTTTGCTTTGACCCAACTGGAGGAAGATGCCTCCAATGCAGTAGTTGAAGGTATCGTCCTTCTCTACAATTCTTGGGCCCGAATCTTATTTGATCCCGGTGCTACACATTCGTTTATACATACTTTATATGCTCATAATTTGGGATTGAAATTCGAGAAGCTAGAACATGCATTAAATGTGGACTTGCCTACGGGAGAACAGTTGGGTACCAACCGGGTCTGCAAGGGTTGCGTGCTTCGTATTGGGGAGCACGAATTGATTGTGGATTTAGTTGCTCAAGAGATGAAGGGATATGACGTGATATCCGGGATGAACTTGTTATTCGCTTTCCGGGGGGTCATGGATTGTTTCCGCAAGCGGATTACATTTCAGTTACCAGGAGGGGTAGTTTTCAGTTTCATCAATGACCGAAGTTTTTTCCATCCATTTCCTACTACGGGTAGTAGATTCTTGAAAGCGAAGGCGGGAAGCCATTTGAATTTCTTAGCTAGTTTGATGGGAGACAATCGGGATAAATTCCATGAGGATGTGGTGTTGATAGTGTCGGATTTTTTGAATGTCTTCCCAGATGAACTACCCGGGTTACCGCCACACAGGGAGATTGAGTTCAAGATTGATCTCTATCCGGGAATCGAACCCATATTCATTGCTCCCTATCGAATGGCACCTTTGGAGTTGAAGGAGCTAATGAAGCAATTGGATCATTTGTTGGCCATTGGGTTTATACGTTTGAGCACCTCACCTTGGGGAGCCCCGGTCCTCTTTGTGAAGAAGACGGATGAGACACTACGGTTGTGCACGGATTACCGAATGTTGAATCGGGTTACCGTGAAGAATAAATACCCTTTGCCCCGAATTGACGATTTATTTGATCAGTTGAGGGGTTCGAAGTACTACTCCAAGATTGATCTTCGCACAGGGTATCATCAATTGCGGATTAAGGAGGAAGATATTCCTAAGACTGCTTTTCGTACTAGGTATGGTCATTTCGAGTATACGGTGATGCCGTTCGGATTGACAAATGCACCAGCAGCCTTCATGGATTTGATGCACAGGGTATTCCGGTCGTACCTTGATCAATTTGTCATCGTGTTTATTGATGACATATTGATTTATTCACGGACTCAAGAGGAACATGCATGTCATCTCTCTATTGTGTTACAGACATTGAGAGAACATAAGTTATATGCGAAGATGAGTAAATGCGAGTTTTGGATGAAGGAAGTAAAATTCTTGGGTCATGTTGTGTCCGAGCAAGGGGTAGCTGTTGATCCCGCAAAGATTGAGGCCGTGATGAAATGGGAACCACCGAAGAATGTGACCGAGATACGTAGCTTCTTGGGTTTAGCAGGTTACTACCGGAGGTTCGTAGAAGGGTTCTCAAAGCTTGCGATGCCGATGACTCGCCTTACAAAGAAGGGAGAAAATTCATGTGGACTCAAGCGTGTGAGCTAGCCTTTCTCACCTTGAAGGAGAAGTTGACAACGGCTCCTGTCCTCATTATTCCGAGCAGTGGGGAAGGATATGATGTGTACACAGATGCTTCGCTACGAGGCTTGGGATGTGTTCTAATGCAGGGAGGGAAGGTAGTTGCTTATGGCTCGAGGCAACTCAAAAATCATGAGCAGAACTATCCCACTCACGACTTTGAGTTAGCTGCTGTGGTTTTTGCTCTTAAGTTGTGGAGGTGTTATTTGTATGGAGAGAAATTCCAAGTGTTTTCCGACCATAAGAGCCTCAAATATATCTTTACGCAGAAGGATTTGAATCTCCGCCAAAGAAGGTGGATTGTGTATTTAGAAGACTACGATTTCACGCTCAATTACCATCCGGGGAAGGCCAATATAGTCGTCGATGCACTTAGCCGAAAGTCTTGGGGTGAACTCAATGTTCTTGCAAGTAAATGGAAGTGGAGGGATGCCCTTGGAGACTATGATCTATGGGTTGGAGAAGATAGATCTCGGCCATGCCTATTCAACCTTGTAGCCCAACCTACCCTCCAACGTAAGGTTGTGGAGTTACAACGCTTGGATCCTGACTTAGAGTCAATTCGAGCTAAATTGGAAAATGGGGAAGCAATTGAAGGTTGGTCTTTGAGAAATGGAGAACTGAGATATGGGGAGAAGTTATGTTTTCTCGATGATTCGTCCCTAAAGGAGGAGGTACTTGGAGAGTGTCATCGCTCTAAGTTTGCTATCCACCCCGGTAGCACAAAAATGTATAGGGACATGAAGCGCCAATATTGGTGGAAGGGAATGAAGAAGGATGTGGCAAGGTTCATAGCACGATGTGATGTGTGTCAGCAGGTGAAGATCGAACATCAAAAGCCAGGAGGATTACTACAGTCTTTGCCTATACCAGAGTGGAAGTGGGATCACATCACCATGGATTTTGTGTCGGGTTTACCACGAACGTCGCGTGGGCATAATGCAGTATGGGTTATTGTGGATAGACTCACAAAGTCCGCTCATTTCTTGGGTATGAAGACCACGGACACATTCGAGACCTTGAGCCAGCTTTATATCCGGGAGATTGTACGATTGCATGGAGTTCCGCTTTCTATTGTGTGGGATCGTGATTCTCGGTTTGTGGCGCGCTTCTGGCAAAGTCTATAACAAGCCATGGGGACAGAGTTACATTTCAGTACAATGTTTCATCCCCAAATGGATGGCCAATCCGAGAGGGTAATACAGATTGTGGAGGATATGTTACGTGCTTGCGCGTTGGACTTCCAGGGGAGTTGGAGCGATCATTTGCCGTTGGTGGAATTTACATACAACAACAGCTATCAGGCAAGCATCGGAATGGCTCCTTATGAAGCATTGTATGGAAGACCGTGTAGATCTCCTACTTGTTGGTTGGAAGCCCGAGAAAGTAGCTTGTTCGGGCCGGACATTGTTCGAGAGACTACGGAGAAGATCCAACTAATCCGGGAGAGACTACGCACGGCGCAGAGTAGACAGAAAATCTATGCGGATCGACGACGAAGACCCTTGGAATTTAAAAAGGGGGATTATGTATTTCTCAAAGTGTCACCCAAAAAGGGAGTGTTTAGATTCTGCAAGAAGGGATAGTTAGCACCAAGATATACTGGGCCATTTGAAGTTATCAAAGTTGTGGGCAAAGCGGCTTATCAGTTGCGGTTACCCTCTCAGTTGTCCGGGGTACATGATGTGTTCCATGTGTCGATACTGAGAAAGTGTCAAACGGATGCAACGCCGGTCGTAGACTTGGAAGATATTGAAATTCAAGACGGAGCAACCTATGAAGAACAACCAGTGAAGATTCTCAACGCCAAGGAGAAGGTGATTCGCAACAAAGTCATCAAATTGGTGAAAGTCTTGTGGCAACACCATGAAGTGGAAGAAGCTACTTGGGAACCGGAGTTAGAGATGCGGGAGAAGTATCCGTATTTATTCACTACTTGAGGTAAGTTTCGAGGACGAAACTTTCTTTAAGGGGGGTGGATTGTAAACTCCCACACTTTTATATTATATATATATATATAGCGAGAAATTCATAATTTCCTTGAAATGTAATATGTGTAAGGATATATGCACGGACTAGGTAGATTGTAAACGTAGAAAAAAAAAATGTTCGTATTGTGAAAATAGGGTAAATAGTAGTTGGAACTTGGTTTTGATTTGTAGATGTATAAAATGGGGTGTAATAGAACTTGTAGGTATCAAGTTTTAGGTGTAAAACCATGTTAAACATGTATGGGATGGATTTGGTTGGCTTAGGAATGGATTGGAAATGGAAAACGGATGAAACAGGCTGTGAACAGTGCACGTGAACAGTGCACTGGCTGCAACTTCAAGCGCGATTTTGACCTTGATGCAGTCAATATCTTAAAAACTCAAAACATGAAATTTGTAGAGATCTTTCTTAGAATTCCATATCATCTTGAATCATCTCAATCGGAGCTCGGATGAGAGAGTTATGCCCATATAACGAAGCGATGTCGAAATAGTCCAATTAGCTTCGTTTTGCATTTAATGTCTCCATTTGCATCCTAAATCAAAATATAAGAATAATGAGTACATTTAGGCTTCAAATAAGTATAAAAGGATTTAAGAAGCACCCTTTATCACATTTTATTTGCAAACATCGCAAAACTTCATTAATAGCCGGTTCAGAGGGGTAAAATAGAAACTTTAGTGTTTCGGGTGTACGTTGACTTTGGTTTTGAGATAAATCATAAAAATAAATATTTTTAGGTTAAAATAACATTAAAAATGAATCCGGAACGTCGAAAAACCTTAGGGTAGTCATATGGATCAAATTGGAGATTTTAGTGGCAAAACCGTAATTTTGGAGAAAACAAAAACAGCCTGTAAACAGTGAAATTCGGGACTGATATGTTTTAAACTCATTTTCATCCCATTTGCCCTCATTTCTTTCACTCCACTCACACCCCCACACCTCTTGGAACCCTAGAGAGCATTAGAGAGGAAGAAAGGAAGGGAAAAACAAGAGATTTAAGGGTAGATTCAAGATCAAAGCTCAAGTTCTTCATACAAACTAAGGATTCAAGGTAGGGGTTTCCTTCCATTCACTTACATTGAGGCTAGGGTTATTATATATGTATGATTTGGACTTCTAATCATATATATTTGCTATGCGTTCCTTGTCTCTTGGTATTATTGCAAACTTGATTATGTTTTGAGAAAAGTTATGGTTGGAGAGCCATAAAAACCTTAGTTTGTGAGAAACATGGATTTCTCTCTCTATCTTCACTCAAATTTGGCTTTGAAAACTATAGTGCTTTGTGTTGAGTATTGAAATGCTATTGTGCATGATCTCTTGTATTTTTCTTCATTGTTTATTTGAAATTGTCTCATGATGGATTTGTGGATTTTATGGAATTTGCTTGAAAAATTGGGGGTTTATGGTATTGTTGGTTATGCGTTATATTTGTTGGTATTTTATCTCTTGCGTGGTTGTACGATACGAACATGGATTACTATTGATCGGGTATCATGTAGTGGGTAGACGTCTTTGTATGCCACGCGGGTATGAACTTTTCCTACCACATGGAGTGGGTAGACGCCTTTGTACGCCGTGTGGGTATGAACTTTTCCTATCACTAATGATCACGGATTAGTAACGTGGGTTGTGTCGGACATACAGTGTGGGTTATCGTGCATTATACCAGAAATGGTTTCGACAAGAGTTTCGGGATGTATGGGATTCCGCAAGAACTTGTTGGAAACGGTTTATGGTAGAATGGATTACCAATGGTATATTGTGTTTATTTATCCATTTCAATTATTGTTGCTATCTAAACTTGAGATCTGTTTAAATGTCCTCGTTTTACTTCAAATGTTATATATGTTATTTGTGAAATGAGACCGACCGTTTTATATACTTTTTTAAACCTTGTTTGGGTTTGGGAGGATTTTTCTACAGAGCTTCGTGCTCACCCCCTACAGTTGAACATTTTTCAGATTTTGTGCCAGAGGATGAGCTCGGTGCTAACGAGTCGGGCCATGGAGAGGCTTCACTAGAGGGATACTTGGGTCCCGAGTGAGACATCTAGAGATGTCGTTTACTTTTGTTCTAGACTAGAATATTCTTTTGAAACACTGTGTAGTCTAGATTTCTTTTGTAATTTCCGCTGCGCTATAATAGTTAATTTTTTTTTTTGGAATGTAAAGACCAAAGATGGCATATTCTTTTGATATTGTGGCCATGGCTTGGCTTATTCTTTTGGAATGTTATTGTGGGTATTACATACGGTGAATGGAAATTTTTTGGGATAATGTTGTAAATATTTTATGGATAAATGGACCCGGTGTGGTCGATGTAGTATAATTGCACAGGTTGTGTTTTGGGTAGAGCTTCCCGAACAAAGGAAACTCTGCCCGAATTTTGTTAAATTAAGGACCCCCGGTTATTTATGGATTTTATTAGTGCTCTCATGGTGTAAATTGTTGTTAGTATGTAATGTCATCCAAGGGGGTATTTGGGGCGTTACAAATCCTTACTCAGCCCATTCACTATCCAGTCTAATCGATCGAGTGCGCGACCGCAAATTGGTTCAGAACACTGGTTATATCTTTTCTCGTGAAAGACTCTGCCACACTGTTTACAAGCACCAAGTCTTTTGGCACGACTGCGTTTAGCAAAGGTGTTTCTGCCACAGAGGAGTTTCGCTTGTTTTTCTCGGATTTTGGCCTTCCTTACTAGTCTTGCTTTTCTCATGATCACAGTATGCACATCAGATGGTTGGGTTAGATTTGTCCTGACCCGATCCAATTGAGTGTCGGCAGGCACGAATCTCGAACGAGTATTCTGGTTCCATTAAAAGAATGGTTTCCACATTTTTAACAAAGTCCTCCAAAAATGGTTTCAACCGCTGACCATTAAGAGTAAAGATATTACCGTTCGATGGGTTTTCCACTTCAACTGCTCCATGTCCAAACACCTTTTTGACAATGTAAGGCCCAGTCCATCTTGACTTCAATTTACCAGGAAAGAGGCGGAGTCTTGAAATAAATAACAAGACTTTTTGAGAAGGCTCAAAAGATTTTCGCACAATGTTGTTGTCATGAAAAATTTTCATCCTGGTTTTAGCAATCGTAGCATTCTCATATGCTTCATTTCTCAATTCCTCCAATTCATTTATCTGAAGTTTCCTTGCTAGTCTGGCCTTGTCCACGTTAAAGTTCATTGCTTTAATAGCCCAGTATGCCCTATGTTCCAATTCCACAACTAATCGATAAGGAGACATGCCCAAAATTGTTTTAAAAGCAGTGCGGTATGCCCAGAGTGCATTAGTGAGTCTTGACGACCAATCTTTACGGTCTAGATTTACCGTTTTTTCTAAAATTAATTTGATCTCCCGATTAGCTAGTTCAGCCTGTCCACTGGTCTGTGGGTGATAAGGGGTTATAATTTTGTGAAAGATCAAGTGTTTTTTCATCATTCCAGAAGTGACGATTGCAGAAATGAGCACCCCCATCACTTATGATTGATTTCGGAATTCCAAACCGAGACAAAATATTTTCTTTTAAAAACTTGATCACTGTTCGGTGATCATTAGTTCGGCATGGAATTCTTCAACCCATTTTGACACATAGTCTACAACCACTAAAATGTATAGATAGCCAAAGGAAATGGGAAACGGTCCCATAAAATCGATGCCCCAACAGTCAAAAATTTCAATCACTAGAATGGGGTTTAAGGGCATCATGTTTCTTATAGAAATGCTTCCCAACCTTTGGCATCTATCGCAAGTTAAACAAAAGGCATGGACATCTTTGAAAAGCGTGGGCCAGTAAAATCCACACTGCAATATTTTTGCAGTGGTTTTCCTTGATGAAAAATGGCCACCGCATGCTTCAGAATGAAAAAATGTTATTACCTAGCTGCTTTCTTGAGCGGGGATGCAACGCCTTATGATTTGATCCTTACAGTACTTGAATACGTAGGGATCCTCCCAAAAGAAGTTACAAACCTCCCTCAGAAATTTCTTTTTTGTCCATTATGGTAAAGGATGGGGGGAACGTACCAGTAGCAAGTAAGTTAGCAATATCAGCGTACCATAGTGTCTCATCAACCGTGAACAGTTGTTCATTGGGGAATTTCTCATTGATTGGCAATCCATCTTCACGAAATTCATATGTTAATCTGGACAGATGATCTGCCACAACATTCTCGACACCTTTCTTGTCTTAGATGACAAGATCAAACTCATGGAGTAAGAGTATCCATCTCAAGAGTCTTGGCTTGGCGTCCTTATTTGTGAGCAAGAATTTTAGGGCTGCATGGTCAGTGAATACAGAACAAGAGGCGACACTATTTCTTGTGGGATTTAAGTAATCCCGCAAAGTTCGAATGTTAGGCACTTCCCCCTCGCTCATAGGGACTTCTCCGTTTCTCTCATTATTTGTCATATTACTTTCACAAGAGTCTGCTACTGATCTAGGTGAATTCGGTTCAGGCTTATTCACAGACTCACAAGATTCTGCCGGCAAATTTTGATAGTGAGGAGTGCCCTCAGACATAACATTAATAGAAATAACACAAAACAAAGTTATTCACAATAAACCAAAAAATATATACAAAAATAAAGGTCTTTTTACCTTTTACCTTAAAACACCTTTAATGGTTCCCCGACAACGGCGCCAAAAACTTGACTTGATCCGAAATATGTACACCCAATTGCAGGCGGTCAAGCTGTAGTAATAATCCGGTTTGAGTCCGGAGTTGAATCCACAGGGAACTCGTGTTGGAGTTTTGAGATAAGCAGTGGTGGAGACCTATTGATTGTAACCCTTGAGATTTGAAGTTGTGTGAGGTGTGAGGTGTGAGGTGTGAGGTGTGAGGTGTGAGGTGTGAGGTGTGAGATTTCCTGGACAGAATATAAGATTCTTTCCAGGAGAATTTTCTTAACAAAATATGAGATAAGTTCTAATGTAAAAGAGTCACTCTTTAGTTCAGGGATCTGGACATGTAGTTAATTATACGGTTTGTTATAATTGTGCTTGATAACTCAATTAATTCCCGTGTCAACAGCAGGTTAATCGGAAGATAAAAGTGGATTATGAGAATTAAGAACATGATTCCGATGTCTTTCTAGAAGTTTACAAGAGTTGTATGTGCCGAGACTTAACTCGTCTACAAACAAGCAAGTGTTTCTACAAGACATCCAATCATGACATTAATATTCCATTTCCATTCTTTAATTAAAGCACAATAATGGTGAAGATTGAAGGGTAGTCATGAAGATCTAGCCAGGGTACTTGCCTTGAACTAATGAGTCTTTCTATACAAGAGTTATCTATGTTATAGAAAGAACTCCTGATTATACAAAGTACCTTAGCTTTGCTAGATGCAATCAATCATTCAATAAGCATAGGGATTATAAAGCATTAAGCATAATCGAAATTGCACAAATATAACGTCCGGATAATTTATACATGTCCTTCTCCTCTTACTAAAGAGTGAATGAGAAACTACCACTCTTCATGGCTTTGGTGTTCGAACGTTGTATCTATTTTTACTTTATGGGCGTTCGAACATTGGATGGCGTTCGAACGTTTCTTTTGTCTTTCCTGTATGGGCGTTCGAACGCCAGATGTGGTTTGATCTTCTCACTCAAGTGGCCTGTGGTCTTCTGTGGAAACCTATTTCCACACTCCATGCACTTATTGGCACTTTGCACTCGTCATTCTGGTCCTCAATCAATTCAAGTGGACGTTCGAACTTGAGTTGGCGTTCGAACGTGATACTCAAGTGCCTCAGAGCCTCAGAGTCTTCCTTCTTGGCTGCAGCACGCCATGTCTCAGCAGGCAGGTCTGCTCACAGTTCAAGTGGACGTTCGAACGTGAGTTGGCGTTCGAACGTTCTTGCTTTGCTCCAAGCTTCTCCAATTTTGTTCCCTAATGTGCAGGTGTTACACTTAAATGTGATATTTGTTGTTCTTGAGTCCTTGTTCACTTTAAGACCTGAAATTTCATCACTTAAACTCCATCAAAGTACAATTAGTCTAAAAAAGGGATAGTAAAATGCTAATTTTAAGTACTAATCACGCATCAGGTTGGCATCAAGATGCGATGGCTAATTAGAAGCTATGTCTATTATTGACCAAGTATCTTGAAGGACTGGATTGAGTATGCAAGGGGTTGTCAAGCATGCCAGCGAATGGGCCTATCCAGAGGACACTGACAATACAAATGCAGCCCGTAGTAAAGTCATGGCCGTTTAGAACCTGGGCCATGGATTTAATAGGGAAGATCTTTACCCCATCCACAAGACAACATTCTTTATCATCTTGGCCACCGACTACTATACAAAGTGGGTAGTGGGTATTCCAATGAGAACATTCAACTAGACCAACATCATTCGAATGATAAAGGAAAATATAGTGCACCGGTTTGGGCTTCTCTAGCATATAGTGGCCGATCAAGGAACAGTCTTTGTAGGAAGCGAAGTCAAAGGATTTGCATAGGAGTATGGTTTCGACGAGATTTACTCAACCCCATATTACGTGCAAAGGAACGACCAAGCAAAGTCGAACACAAAATGATGAAATAAATCATTACAAAAATGGTAGAAGACAACCCAAGGGGTTGGCATGATAAGCTATTAGAAGCACTATGGGCATAAAGAACATCTAAGCGATCTAGCACCAAAATTACACCATTCAAGCTAACATATGTACACGCTGCAGTTTTGCCTATGGAGATTATCGTAAAGTCATTGCAAGTGGCTTTTCAGCATAAGTTAAGTCCAACTGAATACAATGAAGCCATGATGATGGAGCTTGAAGATTTAGACGAAGTGCGACTGGGTGCCTTGGATTGCATCAAGGTGCAAAAGTTAAGAGCTGCTAGGGTATACAACAAAATGGTAAAAAACAAGACGTTTGGAATAGGCGACTTGGTTTGGAAAGTGAGGTTGCCATTAGGACTTAATGATCAAAAGACTGGTAAGTGGTCGTTCAATTGAAAAGGACCATTTGAAGTTCTCAAAGTCAAGAAGGGTGGCGTTTACCACTTAAGAGACCTGGATGAAGAGCGTCACACTCGCTCTATCAATGGATAGTTCTTAAAGGCCTACAAACCGACGGTCTAGGAGGTCGCAGAATGTGAGCAACACCTTTAAAATGAGAGGTCACGGCTAGCGGCCTAGGGTATGCCAACGACTAATATGAAAATTTTCCTACCATTTAACAGATGTAAGAAATGCAACGACAAAATGGAGAGGAGCAAATAATAATTTAAATTTTATTCATAGAATTTTGTACAATTTCAAAAGAATACAATTTGCAAAAATATATGTAAAACAAAGTGCTGCATAAGTATTGCGTCAAAGTAGCTTGCTTCTCGAGGCTTGCCGTCTTCATTTTGAAGATGCCAACTTGCACACCGGAGATAAAGAAAAGAGTAGAAGTGACGGAGAAAGCTTGAGTGCATGAGGCAGAGTATATACCTCTAACACGAACTTCTCCTAGTTAGAGACTTCCTAAACTTGCAAACCTTCTTTAGTCTCCACTTCCTCTTTCCTAGAAAAATGCTAAGAAAAATCATCCTAAGGCCAACCTGAAGATCAAAAGAGTAAGACAGAACATGGCTGCCAAATGCACCGGAAGCTAGTTGTAATATCTTCTTCCAACTTCGACAAGTGCATGTTGTCAACTCATGTTGTCTTACCCCCAAGACAAGGATCTACAAAATGAACCAAGGATGGAGGTGAAAAGAGGTATTCATCTAAAGGAAGAACATGAAGTAAATTGGTAAAGCCAACTGTGGATATGAAGGGGAAAATATAGAGTAATGGCTTTGGTTAAGATCGTAGGAGGAAAGAGGTTGGGGACTAACAAAGTCATCTTCCAATTTTCTCTCTTCTGGGTCAAGAGGTTTAGAGGAAATAGAAGAGTTACACAAGGAAGAAGAAATCCTTGAAGAGTTTGGTTTGCTCCGAAATGCCTAAGTGCTTCATGAGTATTTATAGGTCATGAGAAAGTTAAATGTTTAATGGCCTCACCTCGGAAACTGTCAGAATTTATGGCAGTTTAATGAGAGGAGAATAAAGTGTTACTTTGAAAGGTAGTCAAAGTATCTAAATGCACGCACGCAGATCAAATGACATAAATGTGATGTAAATGACAATTAATGTCATTGCGTTCGCAATCATGTCAATCGTCACATGAGAAATGAAAAGACAGATATAAGAAAAAAAGTAAGGGGTAAAAAAGTCCATCTTTATTTATTATTATTTGTCTTGGAACTGTACAAGATTTGAAAAATGAAATTCTAATTGGTACAGTGATTTATTAACGGCCTGCAGCTTGGTTGAAGCTGACTTGGTAGAGGCTAAGCCATCATCCACATAGGTCGTGACACTTACCATAGCGGCCTTCATTTCTTCCAAATGCTCCTGGTAAGATGCAGATACCTCCAGGAGCACCGCACGCTGAGCCTGTAACTCAGTAATTTGACGGTCTATCTCTGCCAATTGTTGAGGGATTGAGTCAAATTGGCTAGAATGATTGGAACAGGTCTGAATGTGTTGGTTCAAATTGACTAGCCACTCTCGTTGATTGCGAATGATGGCAAGACAGTCTTGGAATTTCTGATACAACGACCATGCTTCATGGAGGATAGCCAGAATTTCATCAGCTATACGTACCTACGTTTGGCAGTCCTCTTCAATAATGAAAGGAGAGGCGGCTAGTGACTTGATCGAGTGAAGCTGCTCATCAAGAAAACTGAATTCATCTACCAGAATGGCAGGGTGGCCAATAATAATCAACATGGTTGTCTCACGATGATTTTTGAATTCGTGATTCAGGATTAATCCTGAATGTTGGAAGGAGATAGGTCCAAAAGAAAGGCGAACCTTCAAAGAAGCTAGGACGGAAGATAAGTTCGCTTCAGGTGAAGGAATAACAACCAAGGATGGGGTAGGGGCTTGAGTTGGGGTAACGGCCTGTATAGTCTTAGTGGCCAGAGGAATACCATGGCCTGATGGGGAGTCAGGGGGTTTTTGCATATGGGCTAGACCTTCTTCATTTTTAAGGTCCATAACTTCAACATTATCAGCCACATTGGTGACAATGTCGTCAAAAGAAGGCACCGGCAGAGCTAAGTTAGCTGCGACCATGGAAGAAGCCGTAGAGGGCCTGTGTTGACAGATGCGAATGGAGGAGCGCTATCACGTGGGTGAACACGACACATAAGGGGGGCATCATCCTCAATGTCTTGTCCTTCATCGACCTGAGCTTGAGAGACAGATGAAGAGGGGACTGTAGAAGAACATCGCCGCTTGTCCTTGTGGTGAAGCCTTGCTGGAGAAGAAGGAATAGTTGAGGAAGCCAAATCTGCAGAGGTCACGGGATCAAGGTCAACATCCCGAGGAAGAACAGAAGCAAAAGGAAAAGTCCTAACGAAGCCAGCCCTTGGAGAAGGTTGAGCCCATGATAGGAAGCCCACATGATTAAGAACAGAGACCGTGTCATAGTCAAATTGCCAAGAAACTTATCGTCTCCACCAAGCCTTGGCAATCTTCTAAAACATTGAATGACTTGGTGAATGAGATCGTTCGAAAAGTGCAACGGACAAAAGAGTGACGACAACTGACTTCTCGAACATTCACATCAATCAAATTAGGTCAATTAATGAGGTCAGTATGGAGAGTATGGACGAAAGGATAAGGAATCTGTTACACCAATCTGAATTGGCAGGCAAGATGCTGTGGCATGTAAACTTCAACGTCACAGTGAGCATTATTGCCATAAGTCGACCCTAAGCCGTAATGCAAGTCTCGGGGGTGGAGATAGGAAAACCAGGCATCCTCATGGTGAGAAGCAACATCAGCAGGGACTTCCCTAGGCTTATAAAGGAACTATTCTGGAACACAATTTTGAGCAAATAGCATCTGAACGGGTCATGAGTTGTTGAAGTTGTACATATAGGAAAAACAGTCTGCAAAAGTCTGCTCTTTGGACGAGGCCGTGGCAAATAGACGGTCACAAGAGAATGAGGCATTGTTGGCAGGCAGGATGGGAAGCTCGGGGGAGTAAGGATGAAGCCATAGCTGAAGTACCTAGAGGGGACCCGATCACTTTTGCATCTTCGATGCAACTGTTTCCCACATCCCATGATAGAGGTGGGCAAACATTACATGGAACCCCTGTGGCCAGATTGATATCCAGAGGGTTGTACTCCTTAGTTACCTTGTAGGATGAGGTGTAGAAGAAGAACTGGTTAAGCCATTAAAATAGGAACGAAATGTGTTCCTGGTCCGACACTAAAGAGCCATCACAGCTGCGGCAAGCCGCGTTGAAAAGAAAATAATCAATAATTGACTTATTATGTGTGTCGGTTGGGAAGGTATAGCTCGCCTCAATATAGATGAGTAGAGCATTAGTCTCGACCCCAAATGGAGGAAGGTCGAGAAGAGTGGACATTTCATACACCCTGGGGCCCATCACGCCAAAACAAAAGTGAAAGACATTGTCGCTATGGACCAGAATAAGAAAGCGGTGCTAAGTAGCGACTTATTGATAGGCATCAAGATAATGGTAAGTTTTATTGCATCATAGATGTTGTGGCAACGCCACAGAGTACTTTTGGCCGCTTTGACACGGGCAACCCATGTTATCCAATCATGGGAAAGAGCTTTCCATGCACGGACAGGGTTGTCGCTAAGCCAATTTTCCCATTGAAGGGACTCCTGAAAGTTAAAAGGCGAAGACATATGAGAGTCAGGGTAGATACGCCAAAATTTTTCTGGAGGCATCTCTTTGAAAGAAGGCCCAAAGGCCATCTCTGAAGAGGAAGAATCAGAGAGCATGTTAAAAGTATAAAGAGTGAATTGAGCAACTTGCACTCGCAGGAGAGCCGCTTCAAGAGCAACAGTATGAGGAGGCTCCATTGAAGAAGAAGAAGAAGAAGAAGAAGAAGAGAAGGTCAAAATAATGACAAAACAACAAGTTTGAGGACGGATTATATAGGCGCAAAGAACAAGCCGTTACAATGATGAGAAGATATGGACAAATCGCGTATCAATTATTTCCTGTAGATTTGAAAAGACAAAGAATAGACTAAGAGATTACACATGGAAGATCAGTCGCAATCCTTGAGTTTCACGGCCAATGGAGGGGATGACAGCCAAGCCGGACAAGTGTAGCGGCAAAAAACTTAAATTTAAAAGCGCCAAAATGACACCTCGGATATGGAGTATTCAGTCGCATCATTTTGGGGGGCAATATTTACACCCAAAAATAGCAAGAATAGAGGGTGACACGTAGAAGAGATCCAACGGTTATGGAAGGGTCTGTGAGAATCCACGATTGACAAAATGGTTAGGGGAGTAGGACTCTAAGAATCATAGAAAACGAGGAGACATGACATCATAAGCCGCCAGTTGGAGACGATTTAGCGCATGTTTACGCATCTCGAGGGTAAAGGCCATGATCACAGTAATGGCTAAAAAAGATGGCTTCAACGGTTGGAGGTCATCCTTGTAAATAACAGAGGTCATGCCACAGAGAAAGGATCCACGATCAAACCCAACAAACTCTACACAAAGCCTACCTTATACTCACTTATTCTTGTTCTCGAACAACTTTATCTTTCTTATAATCCATCACTCCGGTGATCTTTTATTGCTTTCATTTAATGCTTAGTACAATACTTGTTTCATCTTCTAAATTTAATCTACTTTCTTCTTTGCATTGCATTTCAGTGGTGTTTTTTGCGTTTCAGTTCATTACGTTGTTAATTGAAAAATTATTTAAAGTCCTTGAACCCTTAGGCATAGAAAAGAATTCAGAGGTAGCCTTACACCGTACTACAATCGCCTGAACAGTCATGATTTTTAGAACCTCACACTGGTTCGAATATGTAAGGTTGTACGTTTTTGGATCTTAAGTCCAATCGGACTTTGGCATGCCCGCAATTCAAAAATATGCCAAACAAATACAAATATTAGTTTGTGTGGCATTAATTATTTCTCGATCCAAAATAATTTTTAGTTTATTAGGGTGAGTTTGTTTGAGAGAAAGGAGTTGGGTTGTCTATTGAATTGAACATGATTAATAATTAAAAAAGTATTGAAAACTTTATTTGATCAAAGGAATCATCAAACCCTAATTCCAAGATCTAGAACAATCATGATTTTCACATACTCATAGTGCGGAATTAAAACATCATAATCTACATATCTGGAGTCATTATCGCAAACCTTGAAGTACTTGATCAAGAATCGAACCATCCTTTGGCGTAGCCTAGAAATCAGTTTCTATCTCCAGACCTTTTTCTTATGATACACAACTCAATGTGGCATGTGTATATTTATAGGTAGAGGGATTACTAGTTCCCTAGTTCAATATAAACTCTACCTCCTATCAAAGTAGACATATCAATAAACTACTTCTTCTCATTGACCAATTAGAAACCATTAGTTTTACAGGTTAGATTAGGATTGATAACCTTATCATTATTTGACCCAACCTAATTATTCAACTATAATCAGTAAAATCACACGTGCTAAATCATGTGGGCCACATTAATTCTTACATTCTACCACTTGGCCTATATGATTATCTTACAATTGGGTCTAGCATGGTTTACATAAATGTGCAATAAATCCAATCCATCATCACCTTAATTTGGTCATCATAGTATCACAATTAAACAACGCACTAGTGCGAGTCATGGTGGTCATACATCATTAACGCGACATAGTCTCTTCCATGTACCACAACATTAACAACTTGTTAATGTGATCTATAATTGAGAAATGTGTATAATAAGGTTCAACAATAATGCCTTGTGCCAAAGGCTATTATTGTTATCACTCATTCAATCTCATACATGTACGTACATTCTAAAAAATAATAAATATTATAAATAGTTCAAATAAGAACTGAAAGTGTCAAATAAATAATCATTATGCAAAATCAACAACATTAAGTGAACAACCATCATGAGTTACAATCAAGACTCATTATGTTAACAACTTTCTTAAATGTTTTCTTTAGTAACCCTTTTCTTAATGGTTTTGCATTCATGACCTCCATAATATTGTGCTCTATTAACACTTAGCAAAAAGTACATATGCGAAATCATCGCGATAAATTCTCAACGACTTGGCCATAAAGTCGATAATTCCAAGTCTTGAGATAAAACTTCACAACTATAATCAATAAACTGTAGCATCAAAGTAAGCCACAAATTTAACTTTCATAATTGTCAATCACCAATAGATGATTATACTTCTTAAATGTGAGCATATAATCATTCATACCTTTTAAATATCTTGTAAGCTCGTAATGATCTATTTTAGGATCGGTTTAGTATTTACATAATATACCAATTGTAAGAATAATATATGATATTATACATGTAAATATATACATAAAACATCATGCAACAGAAACATAAAGAATCCATTCCATTCTTTGGATATTGCATAGTGCTGAACTTATCATTTTTACTTGATTAAAGCAACATTAGCTAAATAGTTCTGTACATTAAATCTCCCTAGAATTCTTCCTATATTATTTATGAGACAACCCAAACAATCTATGTAATTGATCGGGAGATTTTTAAATTTCAATCACATAAATTGTCTTTGCCATATATTTCATTTAATATTTATAGAGAGAACCAAGTTTCATATAACAATCTAAGATTACTACTAGCAAACAATACAATATCAATATATTGAGTTAAAACTTAGATCACACAATTTGTCTGTTTATGTCAACGAATTTGCGCTAAGATCGCAAATTCGAGAATCGGTAATGGATTCAACAAAAATTCGTAGATTGAAAAAATCAAATCCACAAATTCAGAGGTCACAATCCAAAAATCCATCATTCTCCAGATTTACTTCACCATTTCTCAAAATTTAGAACTAATTACTAATGTGGACCCCAGCCCAATTAAAAGTTTGACAAATGTCCAACGTACTCGGACCAAGACGAGGCCCCAATTTCCTAACAACATGAAATGAAAGCCTTGCTATTTATTACTTGCCTTCCATTCCCCTTTCCCATATGCAACCGATGTGGGACTGGGATATATTTATAGTTGGGTTTTCATTTCACTTGATGCTACACAATCGATGTTGGAAGAAGAGTTTGTAGGCTAGGCGGGCTGCTTTGTTTCCTTTGCTTTTTTCTTTTACCACAATCTTTTTTCTAATTTTTATTCTTTGAAATTGTGTATCAATATGCCTATTTATAAATTTGATGCACTCATTGACGCTTTCCGCTCTCAACTATTTTTGAAAATTTACGCTCTCTCGCCCACTCCCGCTCCCACACCCGTTTACGCTCTATATGATCTAGGTTAAAACCCGTACTCCCACTAACCTTAAGATATATATACACTGATAATGGTGCTTTTCTTAATACTAGAAGAAGTAATGGTATCACTGAACTTAAAATACCATTGTGAAAAAACTTCTTTATGTCTATATGTTAACCTTTTAAGTTTACAAGCCAAGTGTTACTTTAATTCCCATATTGAAAACCCTTTAGGTTAATCTTTATAGATTATCTACCTAAACTTTATTAAAAATAGCTTTCACATTCATATGGTACAACTCTAAATTCTATTGAGCTACCAATGTCATAATGATTATTAGTGAGCTACCAATGTTATGCCATCTGCTTGGTTTTTTTTTTTTTTTTTGTTTGCAGAGTGTGCTAGAATGTATGTGTGTGTCAAAAACTGGTCTACCCTCAAAATTATGATAGTGCAAAAGTTACTCCCCAAGAACAGGGAGGCTTATGGGTTGTGTATTAACTCAGAAAAAATTCCAAGGTCTTCTCCTTAGATACAGGATAGAAGGTCTCTATATAATTAATATATCATTTAGCCATAAGTTTGACTTCATATCTAACAAGATTTCAAACTTTATTCAGGTAAGTTGATTTCAAATAATCATTTATGCCATCTGCTTGGTTTTCTTTTTGTTTGCGGAGTGTGTTGGAATGTGTGTGTGTGTGTGTCAAAACTGGTGTACCCTCAAAATTATGATAGTACAAAAGTTGCTCCCAAAGCACAGGGAGACTTATATGTTGTGTATTAACTAAAAAAAAGTTTCGATGTCGTCTCCTCAGGGAAAGTCAAGACTAAGTATTGTGAAAGTGATTTTGAAAACAAAAGTAAAAATTGGTTCTTTGAAAGTGTTGGTGAAGCGTGAGATTCAGGGTTTGAAACTCTATAAATAAATAAAAAAGTTGGCTAATCCTTGGAATTCATTCCACTGGGTATGGTTAATCAATCCTACTTATAACTCAGTTGAAGTCATAAATATTTTTGTTCAATCGAAAGATAGGAGTTAGAAATCAAGAATTATCAAATATGTGTATTGATGTTAAATTGATTCGTAGGAAGATTGATTTGTATATGTTTGAAGGGACGATAAGCATGCCCCGTGGCAAGTCTACGATGCGTCAAATGTGTACAAACCTATACGTTACAATCTACCTAGTCAAATTCAACACACTACACTACAAGGCAATGTGTGTGAGGATTAATTTTCCCATACTCGGATGGAAATCCTTCCTTGGATTTCACCAACAAATACTTTAGCCGGCCATAGATGAAACAAAAATGCTAAGGAAAATGGAAAACATCACAAAGAAAACAAACACTAACTTAAAGTAGCTAAATAAAAAGGTAAACAAACTTAAAGCTTTGATCAAATATCAAAAATATAGAAGTCAAAGCACAAATGTTCAATACTTAAAAATGGAGTTTCCTCGAAACAGATGTCGTGGTGAAACTCTAACAAAATGCATTCATAATTGAAAACAGAAGTAGTACAAAGTTTAGAAATTAAGATTACAAGCTATAGAAACTTACTAGAACGAAAATGAGCAAGAAATTAAAAAAACCCAACTTTCTCTCTCTAAAACTACATTTTCTTCTTCCTTGGAGCTTCTCTTTCTAAAAGCTAAAATGTAATGTGAGATAATCCCTGCGTAATGCTCCCTTCTTTTCTTTTTCCAAAAAGTGCTAAGATATCCTTGATTGGAGAGAGGTTGTCCAAGTTTTCTTCCCAAATCAGTAAAAACATGGTCTCCTTGTCCTTTCCAACCACTCCCCCTCTCCACTTGTTGTCTCTATCTCCCTCCAATAATTCTTGCTTGAAAGCGGAATGTAGTGGTTAGGGGATCATGGTGGAGTGTTAACAATGCCATAATATGGCTTAGATGTCCCTAGAAGTACCCTTGTGGCTGATGAGAACGTGGAGAGAAAAATTTGGGAAGTCTGGGCTTAAGTACCAGTACCAAGTGATGAAGGTACCGGTACCTCGAATTCTGTTAAGTGTGGTACCGATACCAATGATGACAGGTACCAGTATCTGTTGCATCTTCAAGAATCCAGTGGGCTCAGGTATCGGTACTTATGCTTCCAAGTACCGGTACCTCCTTCATTTTTCAATTTTCAGTAGGCTCAGGCACATGTACTTCTTCTCCCAAGTATCGATACTTAGCTTCACAGGTACTGGTACCTCTTTTCTTTCTTTGATTTTTGAACTTCTACACACCCGAGCCCTCATCCTTTGTATTCATTCCTTTCTTCACCCTTTGTCCACAAAACATTGCATAGTAATAAAACCCTATATTTATACCCCCGATCACCTGTAATCACACAATTCTCCATTAATCTCCAAATTAAACTAAATTCAAATAATCATTGAAAAACAAGCTAAAATGAATATAATGAAACTGTTAAATATGCAATATTATGCACTTATCACCATCAATCCAATTAACAACATCAATTTCTATGGCTTGTGAAAATGAAATCAGAAATTTACCTATCCTTAAATTGAAGTCAAATTTTTGTACATATATCACATAATCATTTAGAGTAGCTTATCTTATTTTTTTTGTTCGAGATCATTTTAATGCTACTCATGTAATTTTTCCACTCTCGATTTAATGGTGACAATCTCAGTATGGAGTGATTAATCATTGATTTGTTGTTCATCATTGTCAGATCATTTAATAATTGTGGGAATAACAACAGCATTACAAGTTATGGATATTAAGACTTTTACCTTTACTAATAACAACATTTTGTGATTTATCACTTTCGCTAATTTCACCATTCTTAATGAATATAACATTATTAGTCTCTAGGATTCTCGTACTATGGGTAGGATAGTAAAATCTATTCCTTTTGAATTTTTCAAGGTAACTAGTGAAATAACATTTGATCATTCTAAAATCTAATTTCTTTAGATGTCTCAAACTCTAAGCGCATTCAACCATAAAATAAGAGTAATGAGAAACCACGTCATATACTCCTGAGCATTTTCACTTATATGATTTAATATCTATTAGTCATTCTAGTTGGACCACTTTGATATCTACCGAACTATATCATAATATAGACATTAAATCAAAATAATGAAGTTGCACAAACGATTATTTTAATATCACAATAATGAATGTTAAAATCAATTATGTGGGTTGATATTTATGAATCATTCTAGTTGAGTCACTTTGGTGACTACCAAACTATATCATAATATAGATCTCAAATCAAAATAATGATATTGTATAAACAATAATTTTAATATATCTTAATAACAGATATTAAATATCAATTATGTGATTTGATATTTATAAATCATTCTAGTTGGACCACTTTAGCGGTTACCAAACTATATCATAATATAAATACCAAATCAAAATAATAATTTTTCATAAGCCATTAGATTGATGATAATTTATCAAGCATATCATTAAATTGCACAACATGCATAAAGTACTTCTTCATGAGAAATAAAATTCCATATAAATAAAAATTTATTTGAGTCTTATCTCAAATCAATTGATTATGGACGGTCTCATGACATATATTGGGGCAGTCCCCCATCGTCACAATTCATTGTGTTATCATACCAAGAGAAGTCCAACATTTTATAACTTAAAAGGTTGACCGACAGAAACTATCATCGCAATCCTTGACTCCACTTATATTCGGGTATTGACACATAGGTATTTCTAATGCACGCTCTATTAAAAAATGACAGACATGCTCTATCTTCATGCATCACAAGGTGTACAGTATCAAAAAAGACATACAAATTTCATGATTATTGACATCATCATAATAAGGTAAATAAAAAGATTATTATCCCATGTTATATAGGTAATGATTTAATGGTAAAAAACGCAACAAATAAAGTTGATAAACTTCTCTATACACGCCGTGATCTAAATCCACGATAACCATACAAAGTAAAAATGTTATGTGGACTCTCATTAGGACATTGATGGTTCAATCGTTGAGGCAACATAATGCTTTGTTTATAGGGTTTTTCTAATGGAAAATCACGAGGATTTAAATCAAATCCTAATTTTAAGATTTAGAACGATCATGATTTTCACATACTCATAGTGCGGAATTAAAACATCATAATCAACATACCTGAAACAATTATAGTAAACCTTGAATTATTTGATCAAGAATCGAATCATCTTTTTGGTATAGGTTAGATCCTGAACTTTTTCTTACGATCCACAATTTGATGAGGTATGCATATATTTATAGGTAGAGAAAGCACCGATTCTCTAGTTCAAACATAAATTCCACTTCCCATCAAATTAAGACATCTCAGAAGATCACTTCTTCTCAATAACCAATCAAAAATCATTAGTTATACGTGATGATGCACAAAATCGTCTTCGTGCAAGATCAACAGTCAAGTATGAATAGTGATGCAATTAATGAGTAGTTAGCAAGCAATCAATGGCAATCAATGAATCAAAACCATAAACAGAGAATTAACACAGGGATTTATAGTGGTTCGGTCTCGGATGACCTACATCCACTCTCGGGAACGGCAGCGGTGGCCTGGTGTTCTTTATTGATGAATAATGGCACTCCGGAGAGTTACAGTGTATTGAGGGAGAGAGAGACTTGGTGTAGAAAGGCAAAGCTCTC
This sequence comes from Ilex aquifolium, assembly GCA_951799425.1. Taxonomy (NCBI): domain Eukaryota; kingdom Viridiplantae; phylum Streptophyta; class Magnoliopsida; order Aquifoliales; family Aquifoliaceae; genus Ilex; species Ilex aquifolium. The sequence goes on along the minus strand of OX637404.1, from coordinate 6,279,911 downwards.
GGTGGAGAGAGGGAGAGAGACTTGGTGTAGAGGTCTCAAGGAGGTGTGGTGTGTGTAAATCACAAGATCATGAGATGCCTCTCCAAGTGGAGAGAGCTTACATTATATAGGTTTACTAAGGCGGTGAGTTGAGGCGGTCACCACTATTTTGGTAAGTGTAGTTATGGTAGGATTCCACCACTTTGGTAAGTACAAGTATGGTATGATTTGATCTCCGGTGCGTATCTCGACATTTTCTCCCTCGTGCCCCTATTCCATCGGAGGTGGTGCTGAGATGGACTAAGCTTGATTTGGAGGTGGTGTTGAGATGGACTAAGCTTGATTTGGAGGTGGTCCTGAGATGGACCAAGCTTGAGTTGGAGGAGGTCATGAGATGGACTAGGCTTGAGCTGGAGGTGGTCCTTCATGGAGTGAGGAGACAAAGGAGGAGGAGGAGGAGACCAGGCTAGGCAGGCGCCCCCATGGGCGTGGCCTGCCTCCATAGGCGCCCCCTTGGGCGTGGCCAACCTCCATAGGCGCCCCCCTTGGGCCATGGTCTTGGATCTTGTACTCCATATCGATTTAGAGCCGTAATTTGGGCTCTTCTTTAGGCTTTTTTGGTCCGTATAAGTTGGGCTTGACCCAGTCAATTTCGGGCTCGTCATTTGCCCCCCATGCCCCGAGCCTCTAACTTTTTGCGAGAGGAAGGGGTTGAGGGCATGTGCTCTGTCTTCACTTGAATAGGCGTTTTCTTGCTCTCCACGAAAATTATTCGTCTTCGGGAACTGGCTGAACTTTTTGATATCAGATAAATTATATATATAAAAAATATGTAAATATATATATATATTTTGGTAGCATTTAGCCCACCATTGTTGACTTTTCTTTTCTTCTTCTTTTTTTGTCTTTTTTTTTTTTTTTTCTTGGCTTGCTTGGGCGCCTACCTTCTTTGACTTTTCATTTTTTTTTTTTTCTTCTTGGGCGCAGGCTTCTTCTTCTTTTTTTTTTTTTCTTCTTCCTTTGGCTTGGGCGCCGCCCTCTTGGGCGAGGACACCCCTTTTTTTTTTTTTTTTCTTCTCCTTTCCTTGCTTGGTCTCCTGGGCGCTGGCCTCTTCCCTCCTTTCTTTTTTTTTCTTCTTCCTTTGGCTTGGGCGCCGCCCTCTTGGGCGAGGACACCCCTTTTTTTTATTTTTTTTTTTATTTCAACTTCTTTGTTTATAAATGGAGGTCCCTGCTCATACTCCACCATTTTTTCCTTAGGTTTTTTTTTCAAACCTCAAAGACTTCTTCAAGAAGCTTGGCTTCTTCTATTTAAAGGGCCTTCAAGGCTACTATTCACTCATACTCCACCATTTTTCTCTTAGGCTTTCTTTTCAATCCTCATGGAAACTAGGAGCTCCAAGGCATTGGTGGTGAAGCAAAAGAGGGCTTGCGGCTTTGATGCTACAGACGATGGTGGGAGTGCCAAAGTGGGCGGCGCCCATGGCGTGGGAGGTGAGGTAGTAGCATTGCAGGCGGTTTTGGGCGACACCAAGAGGTTGGCAGGGCGTCTTGGGCGACACCTTGAGTCTTGCTATGGGTGGCGCCTCTCTGGTGCTTAGCCATTGGCTGACCTTGTCTCTGATTACAGGCGTCCTGTTGACAGGACGATGATGGAGACTCCTTGTGCTTTTAGGGTGGTGTCTTCTCCTCCTCCCAAGAGGGCGAGGTTTGATGCCCCCAGTGCTTCTCAGTTAAGGTCTGATGGCTAGATTGCTTCCTGGGAAAAGGGACCCGGTGGTGCCCCCACTCTTTCCCAGACTGTGGCTCATGTGTGTATCAAAGCTAACTGTTGTACTACTGTAGGAGTTGAGACTCCAATGCAATCTTGCTACGGGGACTGCAGCTTGAGCTTCAAAAGTGTGTCTGGCAAAAACAGTGTTATCCCAATATTCAAATATTTAACATGATTACCTGGAGAGAGAGGCAGGCCGTTTGCATGAGAGCAAAGTCATTGTAGACGTCCCGTAGGAGGGCCGCATGAGCTGAGGCCGAACTACTTTTAGTCTCGGAGGATGGCTGTCGTGGCAGACTACATAGGCCGAGTTACGTATAGTCTCAGGTGATGGCTGCCGTAGCAGAGGTGACTACTTGCGCGGGAGCAGAGTCATAGGAGCCGAGCTACATATAGTCTCGGGAGATGGCTGTCGTAGCAGAGGCTTACTTGGTGACTACGTGCACGAGAGTAGAGTCATAGAGGCCGAGCTACGTGTAGTCTCGGGAGATGGCTGCCGTAGCAGAGGCTTACTTGGTGACTACGTGCACGAGAGCAGAGTCATAGAGGCCGAGCTACGTGTAGTCTCGGGAGATGGCTGTCGTAGCAGAGGCTTATAAGGTGTGTCCCGCACTACTCTTTGGCTTTCTTCCTTTATATTTTTGGCTTTGAATGCCTATAGGTGGCTGTTGTTTTGCCCTGCTTGTTTACAGATACGCTGAAGATCAGGGAGGTAATTGATGGCCAGGCAGCGGAGAGGCGGGCACATGAGGCTGCTGAAGAGCAGTTAATGGTTTGTGCGGCAGGCGCGAGAGGATGCCGCGTAGCTTGCACGGCAGGCACGAGAGGATGCCGTGAAACTGCTAAGGCTCGAGCGGCAGGCACGAGAGGATGCCGCTGAGAAGTTGAGGCTAGCGCATAAGAGGGCTGCTCAACTTGAGGCTGACATTCGAGTAGCACTTGAGAGAGCTACTAGGCCAGAGGCTCACTCCATAGAGATGAAGGAGATGAGAGATGATGCTGAGGAGTTGGGCGCCTGGTGGGCCCCTACTGCTGGGCGCCTTGTGTTGGGCATCAGCTGCTAGGCGCATGAGGCTAGACGCCTGAGACTGGGCACCTGGTGCTAGGCACCTGTTTCTGGGTGCCTGAGATTGGGCGCCTGAGGCTAGGCGCCTGAGGCTGGGTGCCTGAGGCTGGGTGCTTGAGATTGGGCGTCTGGTGCTCGACACCTACTGCTGGGTGCTTAGTGTGGGGTGCCTGCTGCTGGGTGCTAGGCGCCTGAGATTGGGCACCTGAGGCAGGGCGCCTACTGCTAGATGCCTGAGATTGGGCGCCTGGTGTTGAGTGCCTAGTGAGAGGGGGTGAGACCCCTCGTTGGCATCATGGGGTCGCCCAAGGTGGAGAGGGCAAGACCCCTCGTCTGGGCGACTGCTCTGCTGGGAGCTGTTTGTAAATTTTAGGAAAGCAAAATAATTCTGGACACAATAATCTTGGCAGAATTTTATTTCATAAAATAACAAATAAAAAAAATAAATCAACTAATAAAGGATAGATAAAATCTTTAGGTGCTTGGTGTCCTGTAGGTGGGCCAAGGCTTCCCTGTTGAAGTTGGAGTCACCTCCTCCTAGTCCTTAGGCGATCGTCTGGATTTCTCCGAGGGGTTGCTGGTGTTCTCTGTCATCCTGGTCCCGACCGGGTGGCGGGACTTGTCCTCTGCCAGCAACGTACTGCCTCAAGTGGCCACGCTGTATGAGCTCCTCAATCTGCCTTTTGAGATCAAAGCAGTCGTCAGTGTCGTGACCATGGTCGCGGTGGAAGCGACAGTACCTGCTAGGATTTCTACGGTTTGGGGATGACTTCATTTTTTCGGGCCAGCGGAGCGTGGGGTCATCCTGTATCTGAAATAGGATGTGCTCCACCGAGGCGTTGAGTGGTGTGAAAGGTTGTCGCTCTCTCAGAGGTGGGGGACCGAGGCGGTCCTTGACAGAGATTCCCTCCGTCCTATTTCTTTTGTTTTCTATCTCCCACCTGTCCTCGCGAGTGTCCTTCCTTTTCTCTCCTTGTAATGCCCCAAAACACACCCTGGACGGCATTACATACTAAAACCATTTACATCACGAGAGCACTAATATCACCCATAAATAAATTCAACTTCATTCATCATCCATAAAATATTTACATCATTATCCAAAAGAATATGCCCAACCATGGCATTTACATCTCAAAGATTAATTAAAGTAGCACAGCGGAATAGCAAAAGAAACTAGACCTTACAGTGTCCAAAAGAATAACCTAGTCTAGTACACAAGAAGCTACTTCTCTACATATCCACCTCGGGATCTAGGTTCCCCTCGAGTGGAGCCTCCCAATGCCCTGACTCGTCGATGCCGAGATCCTCCTCTAGCACCAAATCTGAAAAATGTAATTTGTAGGGGATGAGCACGAAACTCTGTAGCAAAATCTTCCCACACTCAAACAAGGTTTAGAAAAAACATATAAAACGGTTGGTCTCATTTTCACAAATAGCAGATATACCATTTTGAAGAAAAAGCAGGATATTTTAAATAGATCTCAAGTTTAAATGTTCGCAAGAATTTAAATGAACCGTAAAGCGTAGTCACAATTATCACCATAACCATTTCCGACAGGTCCTTGTGGAGTCCCATACCTCCACAAACACTTGTTGGAAACCATTCCGTAACAATAATAATAATCTCATGTTCTTATGTATATTGATTCATCCCCGTACCAGGTATGTTGATTGCTTCTCATGAATCTACCCAACGATTATACCTAGTCCACCTATTTACATCATAATCACAAGCACTATAGGAAAGGGCGTCTACCATCCCAATGGCAGTGACGAGTCCCTTCCTAGGAAAAGTATACTATCCCTTGTTCGAACTCCAGTGAACGATAGTGGTTTCATTACCAAATGACAACCCACTACAAGTGCTAGGAAACCATCTCACCCCCCACTGGGGTAGACTAACCTCTAACACTCTACGGCATCTCTCGAAGGCAATCCAAGTCCCTCACAACAACCATACAATTGAGGAAACCAACATATTCTCAATTCATCAACATTTCAAGGAATTACCAAATTCCACAATTTCTAATATAATGTTTCATAATATGATGGAAGAAAATGAGCAAGAGATCATCATAAGTAACATTTTGGTGTACAATATCAAACACTAAAGTTTTGAAAGCAATACCAAGGGAAAATAGAGGGAAAAGTCCATTTCTCTTTAAAACCAAGGTTTGAAGATGAAAAGGAGAAATTTAATAGTTACCCAACCATCACAATGTTCAAAACATGGCATTTATTTCAAGAGGAACAAGAATCATGTATTTAATAGCAAGTACATATAATTTTAAACCAAAAGAATACATATAATGTAGCCCTAGCCTCAATGTAAGAACATAGGAAGAAATCCCCTACCTTGAATCCAAGAGTTATAAGCTAACCCAAGCTCCAAAGATCTCTTTCCTCCCTTCTCCTTCTTCTTCTTGTCTTCTCTTAGGGTTCTAAGAGATGTGGGTAAGGGGGTAGTGAAAGTGTATAGGAAGAGAGGAGAAGAATGGTGTTCTTGAGGAATTTCGGGTTTGATTTCTATGAGGTGTGAATCTATCTTGATCTTGGTATTTTTCCCTTTCTTTATCTCCTCCTAGGGCTCTAAGATGTTTGTGGTGAGGATGAGATGAAGAATGGGGCAAATAGGGCTTGGAATGAGTGTTTTAAAATCCAAAATCCCGACTTTTTACTGTTCGGCGGGCGTCAGACAGATGGTACCGGTACCCAGTACCGGTACAAGAAACCTTCTAGAATCGGGGTACCGGTAATCAGTACCGGTACCATTCAGTACCGGTACCCAGTACCGGTACCAATTACCCAGTTTTGCCTATTTCTTTTGTTTTCCATTTCCAATCCATTCCAAAACTAACCAAATCCATCACAACCTCCAACACATATTTATACACCAAACCTATCTAATACAAGTTATAGGACCTAACATTTTATATTTTCACTCACTAAAACTAAATTTCCACTATGATTTTCAATAACATTTTAAATCTTTACTTTTCAATTTTTACAAAGTTCAAACCCACTTCAATTCCCCTATCCACCTCTTTACAACCATTATTTGCTATATCTATATATCTATATGCATATATAAAAGAAAATGCGGGGTGTTACACTCCTCCTCGGGGGGACTCACTTCGACGGGCCTTGGTGACGTCCTCGGCATTTATATACTTTTGGGCCCTTGACAGCAGCTCGGGCATGCTAGAGGGCGGCTTCTTGAGGACAGAAAACATGAAACTGGAGGTGCGAAGGCCGGCAATGAGGGCGGCCAGGGCTACCTTGTCATCTAACTCCTCAATCTGGAGGACCTCCTTGTTGAAGCAGACAAGGTAGCCTTTGAGGCTTTCATCCCTGTCCTGCTTGATGGTGAGCAGGTGGGTCACTAGTTTCTGATGGCGGCATCCCCCAATGAAGTGGGAGACGAATGACCTGCTCAGCTCTGCAAAAGAGTGGATGGAGGAAGGCTTGATTTTGGAGAACCACTGGCGGGCGGACCCCTTGAGGGTGGTAGGGAAAGCTCTGCACATGATCTCCTCAGGTACATTGTGGAGTTGCATGAGGGACTTATAGGTGTCCAAGTGGTCTAGAGGGTCTTTGGTGCCATCGAAGATCTCGATGGTAGGCATCTTGAACTTTGAGGGCAGAGGGTAATTTACTATATCAGCAATAAAAGGAGTGTCGGTACCTCTTACCAGGTAGTCCAAGGTCTCTGGCGCTTGTGCCTTGATAGCATTGAGGGCATCACCCAGCTGGTCTTGCACCTCTCTAATTTTCTCGTCCCACTGATTAGGGACATCCTTGGTCGGGTATTGGCTTTCGTGGTCTCCATATTGACTCTCTCCTGTGTCCTCCTGGGCAGGCACATGCAAAGGGGGAACGCGTGAACTCCCTGCGTGTTGAGGAGGGACTGCCGGACGAGGGGCTCCCTAGCGTGGCCCTGGAGCATTATGGTGAGGGACCCCATGGTGGGGGGCAGTCTGGCGTCCAGAAGGGACAGGCTGTTCCTCTCCTGGTGGAGGGAGTGAGACTCCTCCTTGGGAGAGCATGAGTTGGATGATCTGCTGGTTCTGGCTCACCAGCAGCTGCATGGTCTGGAGGAGTTGTTGTTGTCCAGTGGCGGGAGTAACAGTAGTAGAAGGTTCCCCAGGTACGATGGGAGGAGGAGCCTCTTCCCGGTGGGCCTGGTTGTTTTCTCCCGGTTGTTGAGACCTTGATCTCGTGGTGATTGCCATGGATTCAATGAGCAAAGAAGTAGAGTAATAGAAACTTTGTCATTCCCACAGACGGCGCCAAACTGATGATGCACAAAATCGTCTTCGTGCAAGATCAACAGTCAAGTATGAATAGTGATGCAATTAATGAGTAGTTAGCAAGCAATCAATGGCAATCAATGAATCAAAACCATAAACAGAGAATTAACACAGGGATTTATAGTGGTTCGGTCTCGGATGACCTACGTCCACTCTCGGGAACGACAGCGGTGGCCTGGTGTTCTTTATTGATGAATAATGGCACTCCGGAGAGTTACAGTGTATTGAGGGAGAGAGAGACTTGGTGTAGAGAGGCAAAGCTCTCGGTGGAGAGAAGGAGAGAGACTTGGTGTAGAGGTCTCAAGGAGGTGTGATGTGTGTAAATCACAAGATCATGAGATGCCTCTCTAAGTGGAGAGAGCTTACATTATATAGGTTTACTAAGGCGGTGAGTTGAGGCGGTCACCACTATTTTGGTAAGTGTAGTTATGGTAGGATTTCACCACTTTGGTAAGTACAAGTATGGTATGATTTGATCTCCGGTGCGTATCCCGACATTTTCTCCCTCGTGCCCCTATTCCATCAGAGGTGGTGCTGAGATGGACTAAGTTTGATTTGGAGGTGGTCCTGAGATGGACCAAGCTTGAGTTGGAGGAGGTCCTGAGATGGACTAGGCTTGAGCTGGAGGTGGTCCTGAGATGGACTAGACTTGAGCTGGAGGTGGTCCTTCATGGAGTGAGGAGACAAAGGAGGAGGAGGAGGAGGAGGAGACCAGGCTAGGCAGGCGCCCCCATGGGCGTGGCCTGCCTCCATAGGCGCCCCCTTGGGCGTGGCCAACTTCCATAGGCGCCCCCCTTGGGCCATGGTCTTGGATCTTGTACTCCGTATCGATTTAGAGCCGTAATTTGGGCTCTTCTTTGGGCTTTTTTGGTCCGTATAAGTTGGGCTTGGCCCAGTCAATTTCGGGCTCGTCAATACGGTTGATTAGAATTGGTAACCTTATCATTATTTGACCCAACCCAATTATTCAATCATAACCAGTAAAATCAATCGTGCCAAATCATCTGGCCACATTAATTCTTACAAGTAAACCCATAAAATAAATACCTCACCTAATAAACTTGATACGCCACAACAAATCGATTAACACTTTACAGAACCTAACTTCCCAATTGAATTGCATGCAAATAATCCAACGGGAGAAAGTTTAGGAATACGTAAGAATTTGAGTGGCAAACTCTTTGAAATTGTACGAATCTAAGTCCTAATTAAAGAAATTCAAACCCCGGTAACACTATTTCATGAAATACGAACGACATAAATCAATCTGTCCAACTATTGGATCAAAATATTCAATGTTGTATTGGGTCATAGTGCAATTGTAAAGTGGTCATCTGATGTTCAGATAAGGACACTTCAAAATTTCAAGTATTTTCAAGCCTCAGTAATAAAATATTAATTTAGCGTATGTGCATAGTTTTGAAAAAAAATTACATATATATTCTGAATTTGAGTTATAGTAACAAGTTCAATATAAAAGCCGAGATGATTCTCGACTAAAATCTGAAGAGAGGGTTTGGGAAGGAATTTTTTATCTTTACAATTTTTTAGAATATAGCTTATTTAATTACAAAATTTACCATACTTAAATTTTTTAATTACCTATATAACCACTTGTATTATTATTCTCTATGTAACTAAATATTCATTTAAATTTAAATACTGGAAACAATTAATAAAAAAATTCAATTTCAAAAATTTATTATACCTAATCAAATTTGTCCAAACTATCCATATAGTATTTCACACCCTTATTATTCTCCATGTAAATGAGTAGGACTATTATTTAAAATGTAATTTTCTTTAATATTAAAACTATATATATAAAGTCAACCTGCCGTACAGGCATACCAATGATATGAAATTAAATTTAAATAAATTGTATACTTGAATATCAGAGATTCAACCTTCAAATCTTTCAAACTTAACTGATATATATATAATTTACCTGGGATTTATTTTTGCAAATACGAGATTAAGGTGACCCAGTCTTAAAGAAGTTACTGGTTAGGAAAAAGAAAAATTGGATAAGGTCAAATGAAAATTTCATACTTCGCACGAGCGTGGAGCTAATAAGTATGTAAAATGGTTTTTCACAGGCTACAGCGATTCAGGAACTATATTCCGCGCACGCTACCTCGGGAGTAAAACACGAGCTGAGCAAGTTGTCGTTGTGATTGGATAATAGTGGCGGCTCCAATTTTTTGTGGTCCTATCATCCCCCTCCGCAATTTCTACAAACTCCCATCACACGCACTTTCTCACTTCCTATCCCCACAGCCTGGACTATTATTTACACGTTGAGCTCCCATTGACTAAACCGCGTGAGTTGCACTCTCCCCAACTGCTTTAACGTATCACCATCGGATCACAATGAAGCATTAAAAATACATGAAAGCCCACCCTTTTTCATCAGCAATGAAGTGATAAAGATCACTTTATTGGCATTAAAAAAGTTGGGACATGGGACAAATGACGCCGCCCATGACCATGACCATGACCATGTCAGATGCCAACTACGCTTTTGCTTGATCTCCTATGGAATATTTTATGCTGTTCACAAAAAAAGAAAAAGAAAAAAAAAGGTCCGAATATTTTATTTGGTTAGTACTTTTGCCAAAGTTGGCCTTGCAATAGCCATTTTTTTTTATGGCAACTTTTGGCTTATATAAAATTTGGGTAAAATTATTTTCCGGAAAATTTGGGTAAAATTTAAACTCGAATGCTATAAAGACCGAAAAAACACTCGAGTGGTATAGGTTTATCACTCAAAATAACATCATGATTCCTAGATACTCCATTTTGTATATGGCCATATTTATAATTTTACAAATAAAAAGTGACTTAACAAAAAGTTTTGTCATGTCTTGGACGTTTGAATAACGAAGGTAGAATAAATAAATCCATATGACTTTTCAAATTCAAAAGAGAATAGTTATATAAAGAAAGTAATTATAAGAGAAATGATTAGTTATTATTAAATTTAAAAGATAATAATTATCAACAAAGGAATCAAAACATAACTTTCAAACTCAAAAGATGACAGTTATATAAGAAGAGAGTAATGTAGATAGGACCAACCAGGTATGCATATAACTGCCGATGGAACGTGCATATAAATAGAGACATCAATTACAAAAGAAGGGCACGATCAAACCTAGTTAGATATATGTTCGTAATTGGGTATTTTCGTCAAATTTATTGTAAATCTCAACCTATTTCATAATTATGATGCTATAAAAATTGAAGATCCAAAAACGTCATTGAGGGGATGAGATCAAGCATCAAAACTACATCATTCACACTCCGATTTACCTTCAAGCTTAGGACAAAAGTAATGACCTAGAGACTTAAGATGATCATTTGGTTTAATAGATTTAAGAGGATTAGAGTTAAAATAGAAATATGGATTAATCCGTACTCTTAGGTGTTTTTAAATTAAATAGATTTTCTAAACCGTTTTGTGTTTTGAAAATATAGTTTGAGCCATTAGCGAACTCCTCTTGAACAACACCTTTTAGTGCTTAAGAAAACAAATTTTTTGTTTGGTTTTAGGCATAAAAAACCAGTAAGAACCGTATTATGCTCACTAGTTTTCAATAGAGCGGTATCTTTTATGACTTAGGGAAAAAAAAAAGGAAAATGCCAAATAGAGGAGAATATGGCTCGCTCTATGAGCTCGCTTGAGCGGTAAGGATTGCTCGAATGACATGCTCTCCTTGGTCAGGTTTAAAATGTGATTTTCATTCTCAAGATAAACACCTTATGACTGTCCTCCCACCAATCGAGCGGTTGTTCAAGAATCTGAGTTTTTTTTTTTGACCAAGATTATCCTTATTTTGGACCTATAAATAGGGAATATCTTTTCTCCAGTCAAGGTAAGCCTTTAGACAGATTTTCAAGAGAGAAAACTTATCTTTTAGCTAGAGAGCTTCCACCACAACCCTAGATCCTTAAGAATTCAAGGCTACCTTCTAGAGATTTTACCCAACCTTATAACTTGGTATTGAATATATTGAATAGTTTGAACCAAACCCATTGAAGTGTGCAAACCGAAAGTCTTGGGTGTGAAACCTCGAAGATTGCTTGAGACCTAGAGGATTCATTACGGTGGAGAATCTAAGTGAAGTTACCCATAACGTTGAAGGCGGAGTTTTGATGGAAAGATCTATTGAAAGAAATGAGCATCTAAACATGTGGATTGGTTGAGGTATAAAACTCGAATATTTATAGATTGACTTTGAATTTAGTGGATTAGGCTTTGGTGAATTGAGATGATTCCCCCCGATTTTTTCCAAGAAGGGTTTTTGCGTTATGAAACTATAGAACTCCTAGGATCTTTGTACTTTAGAGGGGCCTTGTGCTGAATGATAGCACTAGTCTGTTTAGTTAAAAATGCTCTTTTCTGTATATTTATCATTCTCTTTACTGTGCAGAGGTCTTTCAAAAACTTGACATAAGATGAGACTTGCTTGATTGCATCCAACAGGGGAATGTTAATCTTCATTTGCTTAAACTACCCAAAGATTTCAGCATGATTGTTCAATGGTTGAAATTTCTTGACTCTTTGAGGAAGAGGTAAAAGAACATGATTTATTTTTTCTTTTTCATTTGGCAAATCTGTTTCCTTTTCAATCAAAGGTTCATTCTCAATTGGTTCATTTACAATGATTGACTCAGCTATTGGCTCAAGAGTTTTGGCTTTAATGGTCTTGTTAATCACTTTACTACTTCTCAGTGTGGTAATTAATTATACTTGACTCAAAGAAGGTTCAAAAGACACGTTATTAGCCTAAGTTTGACCCTATGGAAGTTTAAGTTGAGATGAGAATTTTCCCTTCTCTATTATGCTCAAAGACTGGGTCAACTCGGCTAGATGACTCTTGATATCCTCAATATTTTGTGAATTTTGAGCTTTGAAATAGTTGAATGCATGAATAGACTGAGTATTAAAACTCATTTGACTTTGAATAAACTGATTCATGGTATCTTTTAAACTTCTCTTGTGTGAGGGTTGATAAGGCTGATATTGTAACGCCCCAAAATTCCCCTTGGACGACATTACTATTTAAAACCATTCACATCATGATAGCAACTAATAAGATTCATAAGTAAATAAAATTTCATTCATCATCCATAATATCTACAACATCATCCAAAAAGAATATGCCAAACTATTATCTTGCAGCGGAATAAGGAAAATATTATCTCAAAATGAATCTCCTTGTCTAGAACATAGAGAGATCAACTCTAGACATCCCCCTCGGGATCCACGCTTCCATCCAATTGAGCTTCCCAAGCTACCTGCTCATCAACTCCGAGTTCTTCCTCTAAACCGAACTCTGAAAATAAATATTGTTTGTAGGGGGTGGGCACTAAGCTCTGTAGGAAAATCCTCCCAAACTCGAATAAGGTTTAGAAAACATATAAAATAAGTCGGTCTCATTTTACAAATATCATATATAACTTTTGAAAGAAAAACAGTAACAATTCATCTGATCTCAAGTGTAAGCAATAACAATAATTTAAATGAAGAAATAAAACCAATTCCCAACAATAAACCAATTCCAACCATAAACCATTTGCAACAATTGTATCTTTCCAACAATAAACAATAACCCACCATTTGTACCATATCCCACAATGTATATCAAGCCACAACTTATATCTGTATCCACATTATGTATCATTACCCACATTATGTATATGTATCCCAGTTCCAACAATTTTGTATCATTATCCCCAATTGTATCTCAGGTATGATGTATGACATTGCATGAATAAACACATCGAGAATATCCTGGCCCCCCACACACATACCCAATCCTCGCAAGGATATCCAACTTTAGGAAGGGCGTATACCAACGCATTGGCAGTGACGAATCCAACTCAGGAATAGTATACTAACCCTTTGTCTCGGTAACACGTGAGCGAATAGTGGTTTGGTCCTCACAAGGCACCAACCCCACTACGAGTGGTAGGAAAAATTCAAACCCGCACGGAGTAAGAAACGCATCTACCCATTCTACGATACCCGGTCAACGGCCACCCATGTTCATCCAAACATCCACACAAGAGATACAATACCAACCAATTTCTCAAATCACAAGTAAATCAAAAATTCCCAAATTTCACATGTATTATTCCAATAGAACAATTTAAGAAAATATGAAAGAGATCATCAAAAATACCATTTTATTGTTCAATACAAAGCATTAGAGTTTTGAAATCAAGAAAAAATGAATAATAAGAGAAAAACCCATTTTTCTTGAAAACTAGGGTTTTCAAGACAAGAGAAAGAGATTTCATGACTATTTCACCATAGCTTCCTTCAAAACATGGTAATATTTTTAAGAGCATCAAGAAATAATGATTTCATATCATATATATAGGATTGAGAATCAAAACATACATATATATAAACTCTAACTTTAATGAACAAGAATGAGAAGAAACTCTTATCTTCTTCCTTAGTGTTCTTGTAAAGAACTAGAGTTTTGATCAACTTCAATGTGAAAATCCTCATTGATCTTGTGTTTTTCTCTTTCTTTCTTCCTCTCTAAGACTTTCTAGGGTTAGAAATGTTGAAATGGGGCTAATGGAGGTGTCCTTAAGTATTTATAGGGGGTGAAATAGTCCCCTATGCGCGAATCTGAAAGTCAGAATTCGTAACTCACGTTCGAACGTCATTTGGCGTTCGAACGTCAATAGTGCAAATTATTGATTCACGTTCGAACGTTAGTTGCTCTCAGTACTTTTACTTTTCATCAGAGCTCTATCAGACACAAAAGTACTGCGACGAACCGTCGTTCGAACGTCCATTCACGTTCGAACGGACTCCCAATTTTTGATGAAACTTCCAGTGAAGTTTTGGCCTATTTAAAGGTCGATTTGGAAAATTTTTGTGAAATACTCTTTTGTAGCCCTGAAAGTCTACTATATAATGTCAAAATGTCAGATCAAATGGACATCAGGATAAAAAGTTATGATCCAAATACTAGGGATGTATCAAAAATCCTTCATACTCAAATTCTCTCTAAAGTGTGCTTTCACTCCAGAATACTTCCAAACTTCTACAACATACCCTATTACCTCAACTAACATTTTTATTTCTACTCGTACAATCTACGTAGTTCATGCATACATCATTACATATATTAGCATTTCAAAACATAATTATATTACTATATAAAGATACGAATGTGGGGGTTTACAATCCACCCCCCTTAAAGAAAGTTTTGTCCTCGAAACTTACCTTAAGTAGAGAACAATTGAGGGTACTTCTCTCGCATCTCCAGCTCTGGTTTCCAGGTAGCTTCCTCCACCCCATGATGTTGCCACAAGACTTTCACCAGTTGGATGACTTTATTGCGAAACACCTTCTCCTTGGTATCAAGAATCTTCACCGGTTGTTCTTCATATGTCGCTCCATCTTGAACTTCAATATCCTCCAAATTCACGACATGTGTTGTATCCGATTGACACTTTCTTAACATTGAAACATGGAACACGTCATGTACCCCTAACAACTGGGCTGGTAACCAAAGTTGATACGCCACTTTGCCCACAGCTTTGATCACTTCAAATGGTCAGATGTACCTTGGGGCTAATTTCCCCTTCTTGCAAAATCTAAAAACTTCCTTTTTGGGTGACACCTTGAGGAACACATAGCCCCCTCTTGGAATTCCAAGGGTCTTCTTCTTCTATCCGTATAGCTTTTTTGTCTACTTTGTGTCATGCGTAGTCTTTCCCTAATTAGTTGAATTTTCTCCGTAGTCTCCCGAACAATTTCTGGTCCAAACAGACTACTCTCTCCTGCTTCCAACCAACAAGTCGGCGACCTACATGGTCTTCCATACAATGCCTCGTAAGGAGCCATTCCAATACTTGCCTGATAGCTGTTGTTATATGCAAATTCCACCAACGAAAAATGGTCACTCCAACTTCCCTTGAAGTCCAACACACATGCTCGTAACATGTCCTCCAAAATTTGTATCACCCTCTCGGATTGGCCGTCTGTCTGAGGATGAAAGACGGTGCTAAAGTGCAACTCTGTCCCCATATCTCGTTGTAGACTTTGCCAAAATTGCGCCACAAAACGAGAATCACGATCCAAAACAATAGAGAGTGGAACTCCATGTAATCTAACAATCTCGCGAATATAAAGCTTGCTCAAGGTCTCTAAAGTGTCAGTGGTCTTCATACTCAAGAAATGAGCGGACTTGGTGAGTCTATTTACAATGACCCATACAACATTATGCCCTCGTGAAGTCCGTGGAAAGCTAGACACGAAATCCATGGTGATGTGATCCCACTTCCATTCAAGAATAGGCAAGGACTGTAGTAATCCTCCGGGTTTTTGATGCTTCACCTTCACTTGCTGACACACCGCGCACTTTGCAACGTACTTGGCCACGTCTTGTTTCATCCCTTTCCACCAATATTGACGCTTCATGTCTCTATACATCTTGGTACTACCCGGATGTATAGAGAATTTTGAATGATGGCACTCACCCAACACTTCTTCCCTTACTTGGTCATTGTTTGGTACACATAGTCTTCCACGAAACTGTAACTCATCATTATGTTTGGTTGAGCTACAAGATTAAATAAGCATGGTCGATCCCCCTATCTATCCACCAATAGATCAAATTCCTCCAAAGCATCAATTATCTTCCACCTATTAACAGCAAGAACATTGATTTCACCCCGAGACTTTCTGCTCAGTGCATCTACTACTACATTCGCCTTCCCCGGATGGTAGTTGAGTGTGAAATCGTAGTCTTCTAGATATTCAATCCACCTTCTTTGCCGGAGATTCAAGTCTTTCTGTGTGAATATATACTTGAGGCTCTTATGATCTGAAAACACTTGAAACTTTTCTCCATACAGGTAACACCTTCACAACTTAAGAGCAAAAACCACAGCAGCAAGCTCCAAGTCGTGAGTGAGATAATTTTGCTCAGGTAACACCTCCCTGCATTAGCACACATCCCAAGCCTCGTAACGAAGCATCGGTGTAAACATCGTATCCTTCCCCACTGCTCGGAATAATGAGGATAGGAGTTGTTGTCAACCTTTCCTTCAAGGTGCGAAAGGCTAGTTCACACTCTTGAGTCCACAAGAACTTTTCTCCCTTCTTCGTAAGACGGGTCATCGGCATCGCTAGTTTTGAGAACCCTTCCACAAACCTCCGGTAGTAGCCTGCTAATCCCAGGAAACTACGTACTTCGGTCACATTCCTCGGTGGTTCCCATTTCATCACGGTTTCAATCTTTGCGGGATCAACAGCTACACCCTATTCTGACACAACATGACCAAGGAATTTTACTTCCTTCATCCAGAACTCACATTTACTCATCCTAGCATATAACTTATGCTCTCTCAATGTCTGTAGCACTACCGAAAGATGGTGTTCATGTTCCCCTTGTGTCCGTGAATAGATCAATATGTCATCAATAAACACAATAACAAACTGATCTAGGTACGGTCGGAATACCCCGTGCATCAAATCCATAAAGGTTGCAGGAGCATTAGTCAGTCCGAACGACATTACCATATATTCGAAATGACCATACCGGGTACGGAAAGCTGTCTTAGGAATATCCTCCTCCTTGATCCGCAGTTGATGGTACCCTGTGCGAAGATCAATCTTTGAGTAATACTTAGAACCCCTCAACTGATCGAATAAATCATCAATTCGTGGCAACGGATATTTATTCTTCACTGTCATCCGATTTAACCTTCGGTAATCTGTGCATAACCGAAGTGTTTTGTCATGCTTTTTCACAAAGAGGACCGGGGCTCCCCAAGGTGAAGTGCTTAAGCGGATAAACCCAATAGCCAATAGTTGGTCCAACTGCTTCCTTAGCTCCTTCAACTCCAAAGGTGCCATCCGATAGGGAGCAATGGATATGGGTCCAGTTCTCGGATAGAGATCAATCGTAAACTCAATCTCTCTCTGTGGGGGTAACCAGGGTAGTTCATCTGGGAAGACATCCGAAAAATTCGACACTATTAACACCACATCCGAATGAGATTTATCCCGATCATCTCCCATTAAGCTAGCCAAGAAACTCAAATGGCTCCCCGCCTTAGCTTTCAAAAATCTATTGCCAGTAGTGGGAAATGGGTGGGAAGAATTCCGATCATTAATGAAACTGAAAACTACCCCTCCCGGTAATTGAAATGAAATCCGTTTACGAAAACAATCCATTACCGCACGAAAAGTGGACAACAAGTTCATCCCAAATATTATGTTATACCCCTTCATGTCTAATGCAATTAAATCTACAATTAATTCTTGCTCCCCAATTCGAAGCACACAACCTCTACACACCCTTCTAGTATCCAACCGTTCTCCCGTAGGCATGTCAATACTCAAGGAATGTTTTAGCTTCTCAAAGTCCAATCCCAAATTAAGAGCATATGTAGTGCGTATGAATGAATGAGTAGCGTCAGGATCAAATAAAATTCGGGCCCAAGAATTATAGAGAAGCACAATACCTTCCACAACTGCATTGGAAACATCTTCCTCCGGGTGGGTCAAAGCAAAAACTCTTCCTTAATTGGTACCGCCGGGGGCTATAGCTCCTAACGGTTTCTGCTGTAGTGGCTTCTGTAGTGGTGGTCTATTTTCATTTACCTGTTCTGCTGCTTGATTGGTCTTTGGTGGAAATGATGGGCATTTATTTCTGAAGTGCCCAAACCCTCAACATGCAAAGCATTGACGCGGGTCAGTACCTGCTCTATTTTGAGTAACCCCAACTCCTCGAGCTGTCTGAAGTCTCTGTCCAACCACCTGGTCTGGGCGATGGTATGGTGCCTCCCTATGCACTCCACTGCTGCTAGCACCAATCCTGATCGGACCTCCCCTCACAAAGTTCTGTCGCCGTTGGGTGTCATCAGTGTCTCTCTCCACCAGTGTAGCTCTGTCAACTAGATCCCTATAGTCCCATATCTTGTAAGCCACAAGCTTCTCTCAGATGGCAGGTCTCAAGCTCTGCTCAAAGCGTTTGGCCCTTCTGGCCTCGGTAGATATGAACTCCGTGACATAGCGGGATAACTCGTCAAACTTCCTCTCATACTCGGCTACCGTCATGATACCCTGTCGTAGAGCGAGGAAATCTGCACTCATCTTATCTCTGAATGATTCAGGAAAATATTTGTATTGGAAGATATGATCAAACTCCTCCCAAGTAAGAGCATCTATGTTCATCCTTCTCTTCACAGAGTACCACCAATAGTCTGCCTCCCCCTCTAGCAGATATGTAGCTAGGCCAACCCGTAAATCCTCGGCAACTCCCATGCCATCACACATTTTCTTTACCCTGTGAATCCACTTATCCGCATCCAAATGGTGAGGGCTTCCTTGAAAAGTAGGTGGGCGTTGTCTCAAAAATTCTCGAAGAACTACCATCCTTCGATTTTTGTCCCCGTTGCCTGGTTCATGGGCTAAGGGATGAACCCCACCATTGTGGTTGTTGTTTCCATTCTGGTGTTGTATCAGAGTGGTTAGCTCCCTTAAGCATTGATAGATGCCATTCATGGCATCGGGAGGTGGTGGTGGTGGTGGTGGTGGTGGGTTCGCTTGGCCACCACGCCCACGCCCACGTCCACTTCTACATCTACCGTCCATCCTGCACATCAATTCACAATTTAGTTTCCTTGATGTACAAGACATCCTAACTCTCACTTTAATCTAAAGCATAAGGCTTGTATAAGATTTAAGTCAACAATTTATTCAACCTAGTCCTATCTCCCTAGTGGTAATCCATAACCTACAGCTCCCATGTAAGACCTAATTCCTAGGCTCTTATACCAAAACTTGTAATGCCCCAAAATCTCCCTTGGACGACATTACTATTTAAAACCATTCACATCATGATAGCAACTAATAAGATCCATAAGTAAAGAAAATTTCATTCATCATCCATAATATCTACAACATCATCCAAAATAATATGCCAAACTATTATCTTGCAGCAGAATAAGGAAAATATTAATATGAACATTATCTCAAAATGAATCTCCTAGTCTAGAACATAGAGAGATCAACTCTAGACAACCCCCTCGAGATCCATGCTTCCATCCAATTGAGCTTCCCAATCTACCTGCTCATCAACTCCGAGTTCTTCCGCTAAACCAAACTCTGAAAAAATAAATATTGTTTATAGGGGGTGAGCACTAAGCTCTCTAGGAAAATCCTCCCAAACTCGAACAAGGTTTAGAAAACATATAAAATAAGTCGGTCTCATTTTACAAATATCATATATAACTTGTAAAAGAAAAACGATGACAATTCATCCGATCTCAAGTGTAAGCAATAACAATAATTTAAATGAAGAAATAAAACTAATTCCCAACAATAAACCAATTCCAACCATAAACCATTTGCAACAATTGTATCTTTCCAACAATAAACAATAACCCACCATTTGTACCATATCCCACAATGTATATCAAGCCACAACTTGTATCTGTATACACATTATGTATCATTACCCACATTATGTATATGTATCTCAGTTCCAATAATTTTGTATCATTATTCCCAATTGTATCTCAGGTATGATGTATGACATCGCATGAATAAACACATCGAGAATATCCTGGCCCACACACACACACACCCAATCCTCGCAAGGATATCCAACTTTAGGAAGGGCGTATACCAACGCATTGACAGTGACGAATCCAACCCAGGAATAGTATACGTTACCTTTGTCTCGGTACCACGTGAGCGAATAGTGGTTTGGTCCTCACAAGGCACCAACCCCACTACGAGTGGTAGAAAAAATTCAAACCCGCACGGAGTAAGAAACGCATCTACCCACTCTATGATACCCGGTTAACGGCCACCCATGTTCATCCAAACATCCACACAAGAGATACAATACCAACCAATTTCTCAAATCACAAGTAAATCAAAAATTCCAAAATTTCCCATGTATTATTCCAATAGAACAATTTAAGAAAATATGCAAGAGATAATAAAAAATACCATTTTATTGTTCAATACAAAGCACTAGAGTTTTGAAATCAAGAAAAAATGAATAATAAGAGAAAAATCCATTTTTCTTGAAAATTAGGGTTTTCAAGACAAGAGAAAGAGATTTCATGGCTATTCCACCATAGCTTCCTTCAAAACATGGTAATATTTTCAAGAGCATCAAGAAATAATGATTTCATATCATATATATAGGATTGCGAGTCAAAAAATACATATATATAAACCCTAACCTCAACGAACAAGAATGAGAAGAAACCCCTATCTTCTTTCTTAGTGTTCTTGTGAAGAACTAGAGTTTTGATCCACTTCAATGTGAAAATCCTTCTTGATCTTGTGTTTTTCTCTTTCTTTCTTCCTCTCTAAGACTTTATAGGGTTAGAAATGTTGAAATGGGGCTAATGGAGGTGTCCTTAAGTATTTATAGGGGGTGAAATGGTCCCCTATGCGCGAATCTGAAAGTCAGAATTCGTAACTCACATTCGAACGTCATTTGGCGTTTGAACATCAATAGTGCAAATTATTGATTCACGTTCAAACGTCATTTTGGCGTTCGAACATTAGTTGCTCCCAGTACTTTTACTTTTCATCAGAGCTCTATCAGACACAAAAGTACTGCGACGAACCATCGTTCGAACGTCCCGAACGGACTCCCAATTTTTGATGAAACTTCCAGTGAGGTTTTGGCCTTTTTAAAGGTCGATTTGGAAATATTTTGTGAAATACTCTTTTTTTTCCCTAGAAGTCTACTATACGCTATCAAAATTTTAGATCAAATGGACATCAAGATAAAAAGTTATGATCCAAACACTAGGGCTGTATCAAAAATCCTTCCTACTCAAATTCTCTCTAAAGTGTGCTTTCACTCCGGAATACTTCCAAACTTCTACAACATACCCTATTACCTCAACTAACATTTTTATTTCTACTCGTACAATCTACATAGTTCATGCATACATCATTACATATATTAGCATTTCAAAACATAATTATATTACTATATAAAAATACGAATGTGGGGGTTTACAGATATGACTGCTGAGTCTGAGACTATGGTGAAGGTGGACCTGGTTGCTGACTCACAGGCTATGAGTTTTTCCAACTAAAATTCGGGTGATTCCATCACCCTAAATTGTAGGTTTCAGAGTATAGGTTTGAATAAGACTTTTTAAATTTTGAAATAACATTGGTTTGCTCCATCAGAACCTCCTTGAAGGCTGGAATGGTGGGAAACTTCCCCATGGGGTGTCCTACTAGAGCATAGATTCCACACAACTGATTTGTGGGTGACATAACAGAAACTTTCTTGAATTTTTTCATCTCTAGAGCATCGAGCTTTCGGGACAAGGAAGTCATTCTGACCCTTAGGTCATCATCCTCTTTTAACACGTATTTCTCTCATTGGGATGAAGATGACTTGGTTTCAACAATATTTGGCGAGGCTGAGTCCCACATTTGGGAACTCTTCAAGATTGTATTAAAAAACTCAAATGCCTCATCGGGATTCTTGCCCATGAATTCTCCTTGGGCCAGCATTTCAACAAACTGACGCATTGCGGAAGGGAGGGCAAGCTTGGAGAAGATCCTTAAATCTCTCCCGACGTTGGTAAAAATTTTCTCATTCTTTTACACAAAAATTCATGATTTGACGTCTCAAAACTTACCAACTTGGAATGGATTAAGCTTTCAAAGAATTTAGCCACTGTTTAGCTTTACCCTTTAAAGAAAAAGGAAAAAGTTTCAATCGAGTCATTTTAGAATTATCTTGTAATGCATCACATACTTCATCAAATTCTTTCATATGCAAATAACGGTTTTCAGCCTCAAAACCATGAAACTGCAGTAAAAGGTGTATTGTTTCCTGCTTTAATGTTAAAATTTGGAGCATTTGTGGGAAAAGAAAACATGAGGGGACACTAGTGCGTCTAGGATGCAAATATTCTCTCAAAGGTCTAGCATTTTGAACCACCTCATGTTCTCTTTGATTATTATTAGCCATATTTAGCTCAAAAGAGTCTGAAGATGCTTATGATGATGATGATGATAAAGAAGAATGACTAGACTTATTTACAGACCCTATTGATGACTTAATAGACATAAACAAAAAAAGTAAAACAAACGGTATATACACATATAATACAAACTAGACAACTTCCTTGTTCATTTTCATATCACCGTAACTCCCCGACAACGACCCCAAAAAGTTTGACCTGATTTAAATCATACACCTAAGTATAAGTGGTGAAATTGTAGTATTACTCGGTTAAGTCCGAGGTCGAACGCACAGGGAGCTAACTGTTGAAATTCATAATGGAAAAGGTAAGATAGTCTTGTGTGCAGTGTGCTTTACAATAACTTGTAGTGTAAGCTTAGAATTTATAGACAAATACTTAAACTAAACTTTTGATAACAATAATTAAAAAGCTATTCTTTAGTTCGGTGATCTAACATGTATTTTATTGCTTGACTATGAAAATGCCACCTTACAACAATTAATTTCCATTTTACTAGAAAGTTAACCGGTAGGTTTGATGTGTAAACTAAACCATATCACAACAACTGGTTAGATCAGCCATAAGGTCTATGTACCATACAACAACCAAAGAACCCTAGTAAACCCAAAGGCGAATCATTCAAAATGTTTACTTTAGCTATTTGATTGGCAGGCTAACTATTCCAGGAAGATGGAGTTCCGATTTATGTATTGAATTAAAAGCATTAGCTATAACGAGATTTAACCTGTCTATAACCAATCTCCTGGCTGTTACATAAAACCCAACTACATGCATCGTTGTATCATGCATGAAGTACATAATAACTTATTGATAGAATGATATACAACAGTAAGTATATAGTAGTAAGCTTTGCTCGGTGTTCATAACCATGAACATATAATAATAATAATCATCCATTAATTAAGGGATGTATAAACATTAATGCATAAATAAAACATCGGCATTTCCATAACCCAAACAATATTACACAGCTCTTCACCCTTCACTTAAGAGTATAAACGGACTACTCACATTTCATTGCTATAGAAAAGCAAGAAGGATGAGATAATCTCTTTACAACAGAAAACAAAATACAGTAAGTCCTTCTCCGAGGAATAGTTGAAACACTCTCACTCCTATTACCAGCTAGGGTACAAAAGTGAGAGAGGTTCAACCCTCCACGTAGAAAGGATAAAAAAAAATGTAGAAGGAGAGAGTTTCTAGATTGGAAAATGTTTAGGGTAGGGTTTCCTTCTTTCTAGTTCTGGATTTCTTCTCTAGCGAAAAGTCTGTTGAAAACTGACTGAGGCAGGCTATATAGGCACGGAGGAGGAGCTTCAAGATGACAGACACCCATGCTGACCAATCAAGATCCTTTGTTGCTCAAATGGACCAATGGGAGAAGGAGGCGGAAGGCAGTTTAGGGCACCGTCCAAACGCCACCACCACCGTCCGGACGGTAGTGATTCTCTGGTTTTTGCTTTGCGTAGCCCACCTTTGTTGACTTGTTGACTTTTTATTTACACCTGCCTCACATTTGTTTGTTTAGCCTCTGCACTTTATTCCCTCCAAATTTCCTTAATTACCTTTGAAACCCTGAAAGAGAGATAAATTAAACATTAACCCTAATACTTCATAAACTAATCACTTTAATTCAATTTACACACGTAAGTAATCCTAATTCAATTCCGCACTTTTTAGGTTAATCACACTTCAAGCACTCATCAGATTCGCCCCCAAGACCCTGTTGATCATGGCTGAATCTTTTTGCCACTCCCACAATGTGCTAGTCATGGTAGGGGGCAGTTGCAACTGTTGGCTGACCTAGCGAGCAACTGCCCATAACTGTTGTGCATGTTGTGTGCACATGCCAACAATTCCCTCATGTTGTGCACATGTCAGCAACCGTCTGAAACCACCACCATCTGTAGTGCACATGCCTCAACTGTTCAGAACACCTCACATATTGTGAACATGTCTTTCTTGCGAGCCCATAGCACATGATTAGCCTTGCTTTCGTGTCAAGCCATGCCTATGCATGAGTTGCCTCCCTCAGCCATGCATGGGGCTTCAATCAACACACTGGTCATACCCAACGTGCTCATGCATGAGCTATCTTCCTCAGCCAAGCATAGGGCTTCCGCCAACGATGGGTCCCTCTGATCATTAGCCCCACATCTCAGGTCTTGGAATTTGGAATGCCTTACCTCACCTATGGCAAGCATTTGTTGGGGTCATGCCTTGCTTTGGTATGCCAAGGCTTATGGCATAAGGGTCCCTAGGGAGCCTGGTCTGGTACCCCCTTCACAGAGCACCCCTTATAATAGCATTAGTGAGCAAAACATTATTGGCAGCAACGGATATACTCTGAATCGATGAGTCATAATAAC
This sequence comes from Ilex aquifolium, assembly GCA_951799425.1. Taxonomy (NCBI): domain Eukaryota; kingdom Viridiplantae; phylum Streptophyta; class Magnoliopsida; order Aquifoliales; family Aquifoliaceae; genus Ilex; species Ilex aquifolium. The sequence continues at coordinate 6,255,386 of OX637404.1, read as the reverse complement.
TTGAGCCAGGGGCATCATCGTTGCATGCCACTTGAGCCTTTGCCGAACCACTTTGTAACCCAACCAAGTAAATGTCCAAGTCCTTAGGAAGCCAACTTTGCACTAAGGGTTTACTTCTCTGAACATAACCCAATTTGGCTAAGGAATGGGGGCCTTTGGGCGAGGCAACCATTTGCCAATGCCGAGCCAACGAGCTGAGGGGGTAACAGTAGCCAACTATCATGTTAGAAGGATCCTTGTGGATAGCGACAACTTCACTAATATCCTATTCGCGGAGGTGTACGATAACCTCTATCTCGGCAGGGAGAGACTCCAACCCATCAGGACGCCTCTCATCGATTTTTCAGGAGAGAAAGTGTACCCCCTGGTTTCCATCACTCTGCCAGTTACAGAGGGCACGACGCCTAGAAGCTCCACCATAATGGTAAATTTCTTATTGTTGGACTGCCTATCTACCTACAACATCATCTTTAGGTGTCATGCGCTCAACACCTTAAATTGGATGATGATGAAGCCCCACCTACGCAAGTTTCAAGTGAAAAGGGGACACGACTGATGGTCAAGCAAAAGATGGCGAGAACTAATGTACTCCACCTACTCAAATCCTTTGTTTATCTTTTTTTCGAAGTTATGTAAATATAACTCTGTTGGATATATGTTTGTAATTGACTAATTTCGTCGAATCCATTGTAAATCTTAACCTATTCCATAATCATGATGCTATAAACATTGAAGATTCAAAAACTTCAAAGAAGGAAGGAAATCAAGTGTCAAAGATACTTCATTTACACTCCGAATGCACCTTCAAGCTTAAGACAAATGCAATGACCTACATACCTAAGATGATCCCTTGATAGTTAATTTAGGAGGATTAGGGTTGTATAGAATCGAGATTAATCTGTGTATGGTTCCTATGTGTTTTCCATTGAAACCATAGTTTGAGCCATTATCAGACCCCTCTTGAGCAATACCTTTTAGTGCTCAAGAAGACAAGTTTTTTTTTGCTTGGTTTTATGCTTAAAAAACCAGTAGGGACCATCCTATGCTTGCTAGCCTTCAAAAGAGAAATCTCTTTATGACTTAGGGAAGAAAAAGGGGAAAAGGCCATGGAGGAGATCAGGACTTGCCCTCTGGGGTTGCTCGAGCGCTCCCTATGGTCGCTCGAGCGGTCTTCTCTCCTAGGTCTGTTTGAAACGTGATTTTCATTCCTAAGACCACCACCCTCTATAACACCCCAAAACACACCCTGGATGGCATTACATTCTAAAACATTCATATCATGAGAGCACTAATATAATTCCTCCAGAAACGAGGCTCCATTTGTCATCCACAAATATTTACAAAGTGATCCAAAAGAATAAGCCCAAATTATGGCTATTACATCTCCAAAAATTTACTTAAAGTAGCACAGCAGAATAAACAAAAGAAACTAGACTACACAATGTTCCAAAAGAATGTCCTAGTCTAGTACAAAAGGAAGGGAGGTCGCTCTATGCGTCCACCTCGGGATCCACACTCCTGTCAAGTGGAGTCTCCCAAGTAGCGGGCTCCTCGACCCTTGCGTCCTCCTCAAGCAGGTAATCTGAAAAATGTTAGCGGTAGGGGGTGAGCACAAAGCTCTGTAGAAAAATTCTCTCAAACCCATACAAGGTTTAGAAAAGCATTTAAAAAGGTCGGTCTCATTTTTAACATAACATAGATACATAATTTGAAATAAAACAGTGACATTTAAAAAGGATCTCAAGTTTAAGTAAAAACATTACTTAAATGAATAAACGAGTACCACATACAAATAATCACCATTAATTGCCATAAACAATTTCCAACAATTCTTTCGGTAGGTGGCATACTTTAGGGTAACCTCCACCCCCATTCTTCCGGTAGGTGGCATACTTTAGGGTAACCTCCACCCCCATTCTTTCGGTAGGTGGCATACTTTAGGGTAACCTCCACCCCCGTTAGATCATCTTTGCTTCCCAAGCATCCTTACAAGGAACCTCTTGGGAAGGGGTGACCATCCTTACAAGGAACCTCTCACACTTCTTTTGGTAGGTGGCATACTTTAGGGTAACCTCCACCCCCATTCATTCGGTAGGTGGCATACTTTAGGGTAACCTCCACCCCCGTTAGATCATCTTTGCTTCTCAAGCATCCTTACAAGGAACCTCTTGGGAAGGGGTGAGCATCCTTACAAGGAACCTCTCACACTTCTTTCGGTAGGTGGCATACTTTAGGGTAACCTCCACCCCCATTCATTCGGTAGGTGGCATACTTTAGGGTAACCTCCACCCCCGTTAAATCATCTTTGCTTCCCAAGCATCCTTACAAGGAACCTCTTGGGAAGGGGTGAGCATCCTTACAAGGAACCTCTCACTCATGTGCGTCACAAACAATCCAACCAAGCTTACAATTCCAATATTGATTTCAATTTACAATCATCTATCCAAAATCCCCCAAAATATATCATGCAATAATTCTACAACCAACAAAGAAAATACATGAGATCACAATAACATCATTGTTCAACCCAACACAAGCACTAAGGGTTCGAAAATCCATAATAAAGAAAGCATTTAAGAAAGAAATACATCACTCTCCAAAAATGAGGGTTTTAAAACTAGAGAAGAGATTTCATGGGTATTAAACCCTAACTTGGTTCAAAACATGTAATCTTTGCCAAAAAGCCTGAGAGATGATGATTCCATAACATATTTATACCATTGATAGCCAAAACATAAATATATAAATACCCTAGCCTCAATGTAAGTGAGTGAGAGAAAACCCCTACCTTGAATCAAAGATTCCAAAGTTCAAATCCAAAGCCCAAGCCCTAGAGATCTCTTTTCTCCTCTTTCTTCTTTCCTTTATCTTCTCCTAGGGTTCTAAAATGTTTAGGGTGAGAGTGGAATGTAAGAATGGGGTAAAATGTAGTGGAAATGGGTGTTTTAAATGGTCAAATCCTGACTTTTACTGTTCGGCGAGCGTCAGACCAATCGTACCGGTACGCGGTACCGGTACGGTTAAGCTACTGGAGTAGTCGTACCGGTACGGTACCGTACCGGTACTGTGTACCGGTACACTTCGGCTACTTTGACTTCCAGGGCAGTTTTGACCCATTTAGAGGTCGAATTGGAAAAATTTCATGAGATACACTTTTGTAGCCCTAGATGTCTACTATCTACTGTCTAAATTTCAGATCAATTGGATAGAAGTATAAAAGTTATGACCAAAATACTAGAAGGTGACCCAACTCCTTTTTACCCAAATTTTCTCTAAGTGTGTTTTCACTCCGAAATACTTCCTAACTTCCAATACACCTCATATTACCTCTCCCAAGGTTGTTCGACCTTCCGGATTCAATGGACACCTTATTTTGACCTAAAAATATTTAGAAATTCATCTAATCACCCTTTCCAAGTTTAAACGTCTTGGAAACTCCAACTTCCCAATCCATATGCATCTCTAGCATTTCTCCTACTATTACAATCTATATAGTTTATTCTTACATCATTACATATATCCACATTTTTACAACAATTATTTACTATATATCTATATACATATATATAAAAGAAAATGCGGGGTGTTACAATCCACCCCCCTTAAAGAAAGTTTCGTCCTCGAAACTTACCTCAAGTAGCGAACAAATGTGGATACTTCTCCCGCATTTCTTGCTCCGGTTCCCATGTAGCTTCCTCCACTCCATGGTGTTGCCACCGAACCTTTATCAATCTGATAACTTTGTTGCGAATCACTTTTTCCTTGGCGTCGAGAATTTCTACCGGTTGTTCTTCGTAGGTTGCTCCGTCTTGGATTTCAATCTCCTCCAAGTTCACGACTGGAGTTGCATCCGAGTGACACCTTCTCAACATGGACACGTGGAACACATCATGTACTCCGGACAGCTGGGCTGGTAGTCGAAGTTGGTATGCCGCCTTGCCTATCGCTTTGATTATCTCAAACGGTCCGGTATATCTTGGCGCTAGATTCCCCTTCTTGCCGAATCGAAACACGCCCTTCTTGGGGGACACCTTGAGAAATACGTAGTCTCCCACCTTGAATTCTAAGGGTCTTCGTCTGTGGTTCGCATAGCTCTTCTGTCTACTTTGCGCCGTCCGTAGCCTCTCTCGGATGAGTTGAATCTTCTCCGTAGTTTCTCGAACAATGTCCGGTCCCAACAAACTACTCTCACCGGCTTCTAACCAACATGTCGGTGATCGGCATGGTCTTCCATACAATGCTTCATACGGTGCCATCCCAATACTCTCCTGATAGCTGTTGTTGTAAGCAAACTCCACCAACGGTAAGTGGTCGCTCCAACTCCCCTTGAAGTCCAACGCGTAAGTGCGTAACATATCCTCCACAATCTGGATCACCCTCTCGGATTGGCCATCCGTTTGGGGATGAAAATCCGTACTGAAATGTAACTCCGTCCCCATCGCTTGTTGTAGACTCTGCCAGAATCTCGCCACAAACCTAGAGTCACGATCCGACACGATCGAGAGCGGAACGCCGTGTAATCTCACTATCTCACGGATATACAGCTGGCTCAAGGTCTCGAATGTATCCGTGGTCTTCATACCCAAAAAGTGAGCGGACTTGGTGAGTCTATCCACAATGACCCACACTACATTATGCCCACGCGACGTCCGTGGTAAACCCGACACGAAGTCCATGGTGATGTGATTCCACTTCCACTCTGGAATAGGCAAAGACTGTAGGACTCCTCCTGGCCTTTGATGCTCAATCTTCACTTGCTGGCACACCGCACATTTTGCCACATACTTGGCCACATCTCGCTTCATTCCCCTCCACCAGTATTGACGCTTCATGTCCCTATACATCTTTGTGCTACCGGGGTGGATAGCAAACTTGGAGCGATGACACTCTCCAAGTATTTCCTCCTTTAGGGACGAATCATTGGGAACACATAGCTTATCCCCATATCTCAACTCTCCATTCTTCCAAGACCATCCTTCCATCACTTCTCCATTCTCCAATCAGGCTCTAATCAAATCGAGTTTCGAATCCAGGCATTGCAACTCCACCACTCGTTGCAGCAGCGTCGGTTGAGCTATAAGGTTGAATATATAGGGTTGATACTCCGGTCCATCCACCCATAGATCGTACTCCTCCAATGCATCAATCATTTTCCACCTATTTACCGTAAGAGAATTGATTTCACCCCGAGACTTCCTGCTAAGAGCGTCGGCAACTACATTGGCCTTCCCCGGATGGTAGTTGAGCGTGAACTCATAATCTTCCAAGTACTCAATCCACCTTCTCTGCCGGAGATTCAAGTCTTTCTGTGTGAAGATATACTTGAGGCTTTTATGGTCCGAGAACACTTGAAATTTCTCCCCGTATAAATAACATCTCCACAACTTAAGAGCAAACACCACCGCAGCTAGCTCCAAGTCGTGTGTGGGATAGTTCTGTTCATGAACCTTGAGTTGCCTAGAGCCATAAGCAACCACCTTCCCTCCTTGCATTAGCACACACCCCAAGCCTCGTAGCGAAGCATCGGTGTACACATCGTATCCTTCCCCACTACTCGGAATAATGAGAACAGGAGCGGTTGTCAACTTCTCCTTCAAGGTGCGAAATGCTAGTTCACACTCTTGAGTCCACAAGAATTTTTCTCCCTTCTTTGTGAGACGTGTCATCGGCATTGCTAGCTTTGAGAACCCTTCCACAAACCTCCGGTAGTAGCCTGCTAAGCCCAGAAAACTACGCACTTCAGTCACATTCTTTGGTGGTTCCCACTTCATCACTGCCTCAATCTTTGCGGGATCAACCGCTACTCCTTGCTCGGACACAACATGGCCAAGGAACTTCACTTCCTTCATCCAAAACTCACACTTGCTCATCTTCGCATATAACTTATGTTCTCTCAATGTTTGTAGCACCATAGAGAGATGACGAGCATGTTCCTCCTGAGTCTGTGAGTAAACCAATATGTCATCAATAAACACAATGACAAATTGATCGAGGTAAGGCCGGAAGACTCTGTGCATCAAATCCATGAAGGCTGCGGGGGCATTAGTCAATCCGAACGGCATCACCGTATACTCGAAATGACAATACCGGGTACGAAAAGCAGTCTTAGGAATATCCTCCTCCTTAATCCGCAGCTGATGATACCCCGTGCGAAGATCAATCTTGGAGTAATACTTTGAACCCTTCAACTGATCAAATAAGTCATCAATTCTCGGCAACGGATACTTATTCTTCACGGTAACCCGATTCAACCTCCGGTAATCCGTACACAACCGTAGAGTCTCATCCGTTTTCTTCACAAAGAGGACCGGGGCTCCCCAGGGTGAAGTGCTTAGACGGATAAACCTAATTGCCAACAAATGATCCAACTGCTTCCTTAGCTCCTTCAACTCCAAAGGTGCCATCCAGTAGGGAGCAATAGATATGGGTTCGGTTCCCGGGTAGAGATCGATCTTGAATTCAATTTCCCTATGTGGCGGTAATCCGGGTAATTCCTCGGGAAAAACATCTGAAAACTCCGATACAATGAACACCACATCCGTGTGGAGTTTATCCTGGTCATCTCCCATCAAGCTAGCTAAGAAACTCAATTGACTTCCCGCTTTTGCTTTTAAGAATCTACTACCCGTAGTAGGAAATGGATGGAAAGAATCTCGGTTATTCACAAAACTAAAAATGACTCCTCCCGGTAACTGAAATGTAATCCGCTTGCGGAAACAATCCATTACCGCCCGGAAAGCAGACACCAAGTGCATCCCGAAAATCACATCATACCCCTTTATCTCTAAAGCAATCAAATTCACAATCAATTCGTGCTCCCCAATGTGAAGCATGCAACCCTTGCAGACTCGGCTAGTATCTAACTGTCCTCCCGTGGGCAAGTTAATATTCATCACATGCTCTAACTTCGCGAAACTCAATCCCAAATCAAGTGCATATGTCGTGCGTACAAATGAATGTGTTGCACCGGGGTTAAATAATATTCGGGCCCAAGAATTATAAATAAGGACGATACCTTCCACAACGGCATTGGCGATGTCCTCCTCCGGCTGAGTCAAAGCAAATATTCGCCCTTGGTTGGCGCCGCCGGGGGCTTGAGCTTGTATCGGTCGCTGCGGTGCAGGCCTCAGTGGTGGTGGTGGTTGGGCTGCTGGTACCTGTCTGGCGGTCTGGATAGGCCCCTGAGGTGGAAAAACTGGGCAATGCATCCGAAAATGTCCCATACCTCCGCATGCAAAGCAGGATCGTGGGGTAATACCGGCTCTAGTCTGAATGTCTCCCTCTCCTCGGGCTGTCAAAAGTCGCTGTCCACCTGTCTGGTCTGGACGACGGTATGGTGTCGGTCTCTGTGCCCCACTAGTGCTAGCCCCCGTCCGGATCGGACCTCCTCTCGGGAAGCCCTGTCGTCTCTGGCTATCCTCTATGTCTCTCTCTACTAGTGCAGCTCTGTCCACCAGGTCCCCAAAATCACGGATCCTGAGAGCTACCAACTTCTCCCTAATGACGGGCCTCAGACCCTGCTCGAAGCGCTTGGCCCTGTCGGCCTCAGTAGATATAAATCCCGTAGCATAACGGGAGAGCTCGTCGAATCGCCTCTCATACTCAGCCACGGTCATACCACCTTGTCGTAATGCAAGAAAATCCGCCTTCATTCGGTCTCTGACCGATTCAAGGAAATATTTATCTTGGAAAAGTTGATCGAAATCTTCCCAAGTGAGTGTGTCGGTGTCCCTTCTCCTCTTTATGGCATCCCACCAATAGTCGGCCTCCCCCTCAAACAGGTAGGTCGCCAAACCCACTCTCAACTCCTCGGCAACTCTCATGTCGTCACAGATCTTATTCACTCGGCGGATCCATCTATCCGCCTCCACAGGATTGGAGCTCCCTTGGAAGTTGGGTGGTCGTTGTCGTAAGAATTCCCGAAGAGCTATCATCCTTCGGTCTCCGTTCCCATTGCCCGGTACTTGAGCGAGAGGATGAGCTCCACCATTGTGGTTGTTGTTACCATTTTGGCTTTGTACCAAAGTGGTGAGCTCCCTCAGGCATTGGTAAATGCCTTGCATGGCATCCGGAGGTGGTGGTGGTGGTGGACTTGCTTGACCTCCACGGCCACGCCCACGTCCGCGTCCCCGTGTACCGTCCATCCTGCACATCAATCCATAATTTAGTTCCCTTGATGTGCAAGATATAAACTAAAGTGATATGTAGGATGTCTTGATTTAAGCACAAGGCATATACAAAATTTAACTAAACAATGTCCTTCACCCTAAACCTACATCTCTAGTGGTAATCCATAACCTACAGCTCCCATGTAAGACCTAAAGCCTAGGCTCTGATACCAACTTTGTAACACCCCAAAACACACCCTGGATGGCATTACATTCTAAAACATTCATATCATGAGAGCACTAATATAATTCCTCCAGAAACGAGACTCCATTTTTCATCCACAAATATTTACAAAGTGATCCAAAAGAATAAGCCCAAATTATGGCTATTACATCTCCAAAAATTTACTTAAAGTAGCACAGCGGAATAAACAAAAGAAACTAGACTACACAATGTTCCAAAAGAATGTCCTAGTCTAGTACAAAAGGAAGGGAGGTCGCTCTATGCGTCCACCTCGGGATCCACACTCCCGTCAAGTGGAGTCTCCCAAGTAGCGGGCTCCTCGACCCTTGCGTCCTCCTCAAGCAGGTAATCTGAAAAATGTTAGCGGTAGGGGGTGAGCACAAAGCTCTATAGAAAAATTCTCTCAAACCCATACAAGGTTTAGAAAAGCATTTAAAACGGTCGGTCTCATTTTTAACATAACATAGATACATAATTTGAAATAAAGCAATGACATTTAAAAAGGATCTCAAGTTTATGTAAAAACATTACTTAAATGAATAAACGAGTACCACATACAAATAATCACCATTAATTGCCATAAAAAATTTCCAACAATTCTTTCGGTAGGTGGCATACTTTAGGGTAACCTCCACCCCCATTCTTCCGGTAGGTGGCATACTTTAGGGTAACCTCCACCCCCGTTAGATCATCTTTGCTTCCCAAGAATCCTTACAAGGAACCTCTTGGGAAGGGGTGAACATCCTTACAAGGAACCTCTCACACTTCTTTCGGTAGGTGGCATACTTTAGGGTAACCTCCACCCCCACTCATTCGGTAGGTGGCATACTTTAGGGTAACCTCCACCCCCGTTAGATCATCTTTGCTTCCCAAGCATCCTTACAAGGAACCTCTTGGGAAGGGGTGAGCATCCTTACAAGGAACCTCTCACACTTCTTTCGGTAGGTGGCATACTTTAGGGTAACCTCCACCCCCATTCATTCGGTAGGTGGCATACTTTAGGGTAACCTCCACCCCTGTTAGATCATATTTGCTTCCCAAGCATCCTTACAAGGAACCTCTTGGGAAGGGGTGAGCATCCTTACAAGGAACCTCTCACTCATGTGCATCACAAACAATCCAAGCAAGATTACAATTCCAATATTGATTTCAATTTACAATCATCTATCCAAAATCCCCCAAAATATATCATGCAATAATTCTACAACCAACAAAGAAAATACATGAGATCACAATAACATCATTGTTCAACCCAACACAAGCACTAAGGGTTCGAAAATCCATAATAAAGAAAGCATTTAAGAAAGAAATACATCACTCTCCAAAAATGAGGGTTTTAAAACTAGAGAAGAGATTTCATGGGTATTAAACCCTAACTTGGTTCAAAACATGTAATCTTTGCCAAAAAGCCTAAGAGATGATGATTCCATAACATATTTATACCATTGATAGCCAAAACATAAATATATAAATACCCTAGCCTCAATGTAAGTGAGTGAGAGAAAACCCCTACCTTGAATCAAAGATTCCAAAGTTCAAATCCAAAGCCCAAGCCCTAGAGATCTCTTTTCTCCTCTTTCTTCTTTCCTTTATCTTCTCCTAGGGTTCTAAAATGTTTAGGGTGAGAGTGGAATGTAAGAATGGGGTAAAATGTAGTGGAAATGGGTGTTTTAAATGGTCAAATCCCGACTTTTACTGTTCGGCGAGCGTCAGACCAATCGTACCGGTACGCGGTACCGGTACGGTATGGTACCGGTACGCGGTACTGGTACGGTTAAGCTACTGGAGTAGTCGTACCGGTACAGTACCGTACCGGTACTGTGTACCGGTACACTTCAGCTACTTCGCCTTCCAGGGAAGTTTTGACCCATTTAGAGGTCGAATTGGAAAAATTTCATGAGATACACTTTTGTAGCCCTAGATGTCTACTATCTACTGTCCAAATTTCAGATCAATTGGATAGAAGTATAAAAATTTATGACCAAAATACTAGAAGGTGTCCCAACTCCTTTATACCCAAATTTTCTCTAAGTGTGTTTTCACTCCGGAATACTTCCTAACTTCCAATACACCTTATATTACCTCTCCCAAGATTGTTCGACCTTCCGGATTCAATGGACACCTTATTTTGACCTAAAAATATTTAGAAATTCATCTAATCACCCTTTCCAAGTTTAAACGTCTTGGAAACTCCAACTTCCCAATCCATATGCATCTCTAGCATTTCTCCTACTATTACAATCTATATAGTTTATTCTTACATCATTACATATATCCACATTTTTACAACAATTATTTACTATATATCTATATACATATATATAAAAGAAAATGCGGGGTGTTACACCCTCCCACTGATCAAGCGTTTGTTCGTGAACTTAAATTTTCTTGTTGACCAAGATTGCCCTTATTCTGAGCCTATAAATAGGGAGTGTTTTTTTTAATGTTAGGGTAAGCCTTTAGACAACCTTTTGAGAGAGAAATCAATCATATACTCTAGAGAGCTTCAACCACAACCCTAGATCACTAATTCCTAAGGCAATGATTAACCCTAATTATTGCGTAATTGAATCAAATTAATAGGTTAATTTTGTTAGTCAAATGAGTTAAAAGAGTCGAAGTAGTTAAAATTAGGGTTAGTGCATAAATTAGGGTTAATGCATGAAATGTAGTATTTTTCAGGGTTTTGTGCGTAAATACCGCAAAGCTAAGGGGAGCAAACTTTCAAAGTCAAATCAGCAAGGGGCCAAAGAGCAATTACATCAAATCAAGCAAGGAACCAGCCACACCAAAAACAGTGGAATGCCACCGTCTGGACAGTAGTGATGGCATCCGGACGGTAGGCAAACCGCCTTAAGCCATCCTTGCATCCTATTGGCCAGTTCCTACAGCAGCTGCACCCTATTGGTCCTTTAAGTTTCTGCTGCCTTAAAGCCTTCTCTAGCACCTATAAATAGGCTAGCTCAGCTTTAGTTTCAAACATTCAGGGAGAGAAAAAGCCAGAGAGAGTGGAGGGAAGTCTGGATAGTCAGAGTCTTCGCCAGAGGGTCAGGAACAGTCAGTGCGTTAGAGAGAATCAGAAACAGTCAAGCGAAGCCCCGTCGAACCACTTCTAAAATACTTTCCAGTCGAAGCTTTTCTTTCTTCTACATTTATGTTATTCCTTTCTACTTGGAGGGTTGAACTTCTCCCACTTTTGTGCCCTAATCGGTATTAAGAGTGGTCGTGTTTCAACTATTCCTCAGGGAATGAGTGTATGTTTTATTTTGTATTGTAATGAAACTATTTCACACATCTTGCTCGTCTATAGCAATGGGGCGTGAGTAGTCCACTTTTACCCTTCGGTGAAGGGTGAACATATGTAAGATATTGTTTGAGTTATGGAATGCCGATGTTTTAACTATGCTTTAATGGTATATATACCTCCCTTATTGATGGATGATTACATTCATAATATGCTCATGGTTATGAACATCGAGCAATACCTAATGCTATATACCATACTATCTACTTGTTATGTACTTCATGCACAGTGATGTACGTGATTGGGCTTTATGTAACAGTTGATTGATTGGTTATAGACGGGTTAAGTCTCGACATAGCCAATGCTTTCGATTCAATGCCTAAACCGGAATCTCGTCATCAGTGAATCATCAACCTGCCGGTTGAATAAATGTAGTATTCCTTCTAAATGGCTTGCCTTATGGTTTACTATAGTTGTGTAATTGTTGCATAGATATACCTTCTAGCTAACCTAATTAGTTGTTGGATATGGTTCAATGTACATCATACCTACCGGTTGACTTTCCAATAAAATGGGGGTTAATTGTTGTAAGGTGGCATTTCTAATACTTAGCCAATATAATGCATATGGAATCCCCGAACTGAAGGGTATCTTTTAATTATCGCATCTCGTATATTTTAATTATCGCATTTCCACAGTTTTAATTAAGTTTGGTTTAATTGTTCTAAGCTCACACCACAAGCTATTTCTACTACATTTTGTACCTGTAACAACTTCACTATTTTTGTTTTGATTTCCAATATTAGCTCCCTATGGGTTCGACCTCGGACTTAAACCGAGTATTATATTGCAATTTGACCACTTAGACTTGGGTGTATACCACTATTCAAGCTGAATGTGAGTCAGGCAACCATCTAGAGATTCTACCCAACCTCACAACTTGGTGTTGAAGATCTTGATTGGTGAAAACCAAAACCATTAGTGTGTGCATTCCAAGGATAGTTCATGCGCCCAAGATTGCTCAAGGCCTAGAGGATACATTGTAGAGGTGAATCCAAGTGAAGTTATCCAAGACATCGAAGGAGGCCCTTGGTGAAGAGGCTTATTGAAGTAAGGACCATCTAATCTTGGTATTGGTAAGGGTATAAGCCTCAAGTACTTGTAAGCTGACTTTGGGATAGTGGATTAGGGCTTGGTGAATCGGTAGAGGTTCCCCGAAATTTTTCTCGATGAGGGTTTCCGCATCATTAAATTTCTTGTGTTAATCTTGCTATTTTCATACACACTTGCAATTGTTAGCACACACATGCACTATATGTTTGATGCATTGAATGCTTGACATATAAATTTTACATAGTTGCGTATTAGGTTTGAGTATTGGGTTTTGGGTTCCCCGTGTAAGATTGGGTGTTTGTTTGTTTAATTGATAAAATTAATAACATCAATCTACATGGTTTCATGGGCTGTGGTGGTTAAAAAAGGATTCTCACATTAATTGATAAATTTTTGTGAGAAGAGATAATTGTGATAGAATTGGGTTTTAACTTGTGACTGATTAAGCGTAAAGTTCAAAAACCTATTCACCCCCCTCTAGGTAGTGTCATGCATTCTATGTGTTTAATTTTGAGGGAATATCCATGTAGTTTCTTCCCTTCCCAGATCGACAACTTTTTCCTCTAAATGTAAGTAACATTTATCTTGTCCTGATTCTTGGAGCTTTTCCATAACTTATGCGCAGTGTCTTGCATGCCAATTAATTTCTGCCTTACGCTAAGGCTTTTTGTTTTTTAGCCTTGCTCTCGTTGATAGGGCCTTTGGCCTTTATTCGGAGGTTCAACTTGCTCAGATTCCAATCCTAGCATTATTTCTCTCTACTCCTAATTCAAAGAGTATTTTGTTGAGATTTTTTTGGTAATGTCAACTATGTTTTTTGGTGATTAGCTAAGTTGATTTCTAACGAGCCTAGGCGAAGGTAAGTCTTTTACGAGTGAGTCAAAGTTCCCAAATCTATCACACTCACTTTTGAGCTAGGCACCTTTAATTTTTCGGATACCTTCATTACTTAACCTTATAATGAGAGTGCCTTCCATCAAGGTTTGGTCATCCAAAGCTATGTTGTCATGCCCCGAATTTCACAAAACGCATGAATTAATTAAATATATTCTTTTTTATCCAAAATGCTTGTCGGTTATAATGAGATTGAATACAAATTCATTTGATTTCAATAAAACACATTTTTTCAAAAATCCAGAAGAGTTTTATTTGAAAATCAGACATTTTAAACAATGGCAAAAGCGACCTTTGAGAGCGTTATATATAATAAACTAAATCCAACTAACTATATATCCACATCATACCAACCATAAACAACTAAGATCTACATCATTCATTCATTACCAACCATAGACAACTAACTAAGATCTACATCATTCATTCATTACAACATAATCCAATATAAAGCTGGGCTGACAAATGGAGACCCACGAAGTCCTCCCAAACCTGGTATTCCTATCTAGGTTTCATCTACCAAAACTTAACACTAAAGCCGTAACTTTATATTATAGTACCCAAAAGAAATAACCTCTCATGAGGTAAGTAAGTTTACATCACAAGCTCCTCAAAATACCCTTCAAATAAAAGTTTGTGTTTAATCACATTTCAATACAACGTTTTAAGAGTAAATACAAAAATGTTTTCAAAAGTAGTCCCTCATAGCCAAAAGCTCCCACAAGTCTCCGTCAACTAAGTCATGGGATGCACGCTAGTCTCTAAAAATGTTAATATGGGATAAGCAACCAGAGCGCAGTAAGAAAATCCTTTTTCCAAGCATATACAATGTTTTAAATGCCACTAGTTCACAAACATAATAATAGGTAACAAAATAATTCATCATTAAGTCCAGGTATACGATAAGTAATAAGCATTTTTGAAAGTTCACTGCATACTATCATTTGAAATATATAAGTGAAACATCAAGGAATTTGCCACATCAAAACCAAATCTCAAGGTTACTCTATAAAACCTTTTTTCGTAAATCATAATGCAACACTATTGATGTTATAAACCATAGAGTGAGAAATCTTTATACAAGTATATGGATGATGAATCTAAAAGTAATAATTTTCTCCTTTGAAGACAATTTCATAAACTTATTCTTTTTGAGTTATTTTTCAAAAATATTAACTCCACGTACTTTTTTCTCAATCTCACCTCACCTCATCCCCACTCAATAGGTTTGTTGGAATATTGGTCTATTAGGTTCTTGCCACCAAAAATCCATGTATGCTACCCGTACGAACAAATATCACCAAACCAACACTAGTTAACGAATGAATCATTCTCGGGAAACCTTTTGAGTCTTACATCCTAGGATCTAGGGGGGATTTGTAGGGCACATCTTGTGATGTCACATAGACTATCACCGAAAATCACTACCATCACCAATCCCCCCTAGGACTAGTATCTGCTTTGGCAACCACCCTCAAGGGCCTCAACCTTCTACTACCCCTCTACCTGTTGGTATAGAGCATAAAAGTTTCAAACCATAATTTCGTGATCACATTCCATTCGAAAACTAACCACAACTTCGGCACTTTTTCAAAAATAAGTAATTTTTCAAATTTTCACATTTCTATTTCCAACATATAAAATTTTCAAAATAACTCATACACACGACAAAAGTATAATTTGTACCCTTTTATAGAAAAATTCCCAAATTAAAGGATTGAGAAGTTATGTACATCAACACCACCTTTTTCATACTATAAAATAACTCAATAATACCCAAAATCATGGTTCTCAATCATATCATTAGTGTAAAACCCGGGTAAATTTGAACTTTTGTGAAAAAAAGGTGAAACGGTAATTTGACACTACGGTACGGGTTGTAAACCTGAATTTTTCTAGATCTCAGATGATGAAACGGACCTCACCGTTGGATTCGTCTCGCAAAATATAGTTACCCTGTCAAATTTCGTTGAATTCCGAGACAGTCAGATTTTTCACGTTTTACGACGCAATCGAGCCTCGGGAGACTCAAAAACGAACTTTTTAATAAAATTTTAAAGTTTTGAAATAAATGATTGCAAGTTAAAAATAAAATATTTTGAACTTGAATCGGAGCGAAATTTAATCGTTTCGGGGCTAAAACGGACCCGGGAAATAAGGGTCGTGTGGCGCATTGTGGACCAAGTATTTAGAAAATATAAATAGGGGAGAAAATCATATTTTCTCCCCATTCTTTGCTCAGCCGTTCAACGTGAAAACAAGAGAGGGAAAGCTAGGGTTTTCTCCACCTTCTCTCTAAGATCTTCGTCTCCACGGAGCTCAAATCCACTCGGGCCAAGAACAAAGGTCGTTCTACGCATCGAGGGCTACAAAACCATACCAAGAAAGATGGATTTCACCGAAGTTCCAAAAACGAGCTTGGAGAAATCAAGGGTTTTGGGCTAGATTGGGATTCTTGAAGGTGTCTACCAAGTGGGTTTACGCTTCAAGAGGTAGGGTTCCCTCCTACTAAGGTTTATTCCAAACCTAGAATGTTTTTGTGAAATGGGTAGGATGATAGGATGTGTATCTCTTGCCTATTGTTATTAATTTGGGTGAAATGAGCATTGAAATGGGTATAGATAAATCCTAGCTTGGATTGGTAATTAGAAATTGCTAAATGTGATTTCTAGAATTGGATATGTGATTCTTGTGTTATATGGAATTGTGGGCATGTTATGTGTTTATATATATGCCTTGAGAATTTAAAGTGTGATAACATGCTTGGAGATTGTGTTATGGGAATTATATGCTTATGATATGATTTTGCCATGAAATGTGTGAAATGTGTTAATAATGTTCATATGTCACTCATGCCATGTTGAACATTGTATTATGGTTCCAATGAGACATCATATTACATATGCACGGGAACATCGCTTTTAGTGGGTGTGTGCATGGTGGTTGTCTTCCCCTCGTTTGGTGGATGACTAGTGGGATCGGGTGAGCTGGGTCGGCGACCTAGTCGAGTCTCATGGTTTGCATGTTGGATAGGGTTGGGGTAGCAAGAAGGGCTAGAAGATCCCTCGGGTGCAAGACCCGGTGATTAGGATACGCACTCCTTTGGCTCGGCCCATGAAGTGTGTAGGTGTACGCGGAACCTTCGGTGGAAGTCCGTAAATTCCGTGTAGGTTGGGTGACCTTTGGTGTGAGTCCATGAACATCCACCCCTATAAAGACCCTAGAATGAAATGTCATTTGATGTGCAACATAGATGACGGGTAATACACATTGGCACTTGCATGTGTTAAGGAGCCGGGAAGGGCTCGGGATGATGTGCGTGAGTGAGTCTCATCTCATTTCATGGCATGGCATGGTAGATTCCAACATGGAGTGCATATTCTAAATTGGAATGTTGTGAATTGTTGATTTGTGGCATGTGAACATTTCATATGCATATAGGTTGGGGAGTAGCCTCTTTAGGAGATACCCTATTGAGCGTGGCTCACCCTTTGTGGGAAAAATATTTCAGGTGCGGGGTTTACACCGGCGGACGGCTCCTATTTCGAGCCCCAAGGTTGAAGAAAGCCGACTTGTGGCTTTTATGGTTATTTCTGTAAAGTTTTTGTGAAAAATCCCATTTTGATGTGTAAATATGTGGAATCAATTGTAATGGAACTTGTACAAATCATGTTTTATATGGGAAATCTTTTTAAACATGTGTTGGATGATTTTGGGAAAGTTTGGAATGGATTGAAAATGAAAAACAATTGAAAAAGGCGAAACTGGGCAGAGGGTACCGGTACTGTGTACCGGTACACTGCTGTCCAGTGGGCAAACCGTACCGGTACGTAGTACCGGTACTGTCCCCGAAACTTTGAAATTTTTAAATTGTTTCCCATGCTATTGGACTTTGGTTTCTTTGGTTCCAACAATACAAATGGACCTTAAATGAGATATATTGGGGTATATTGAACCTTGATCGGATTAAATGATTAAAGGAACACGGGTTATACGTGTGAGTTATAATCCCGGGTAAAGGGATACTATTAGCGTGATGTCGGATTGAGCGGCACTCACGGGTATTTCCGCAGGTTGATGGGTTTATCAACGGTGAATAAAGGACCCCCGGAAATTGGGGTGTCACAATAAGAATCAATACTTCTTTCCACAATTCATCATTTTAATACTTATAGTCACTTTGACATCTTATCACACACATGGTAGACATAAAATCACCAAATATACATTTACAAAGTAACATACTCATTCTTAAGAGATAAATCAAATACATTATATACAAGATAACATATATTCTAAAGAACCCAAATTTTTAAGTTCAATCAAACACCCATAAAAAAAAAATCAAGATAGGTTTTCAAACCCATAATACCCAAATTCATTGAATGCATATAAGTTCACAAATTCATGGATATTCATCATTTATTTAGGACATATAGTGTGAAAACATGTATTTAGCTCATATTAAACAAGTAGATATAAAACATACATGAGATACATCAACGTATATGCAAGAGAAAGGAGAACCCTACATCAAAACTCAAGAACCCAAGCTCCACCTTCAAATCTCCAAGTGAATCCAAGAAATCCCAAGCAATGTTCCTAGATTTTCAAGCAAAAGCCCAAGTTCTAATTACATTCTTCTCCCTTGTCCTCTCTTTCTCCCTCTAGTTCTAGTTCTATGGAGTAGTATTAGGTGAAAGGAGTGAGAAAAATGAGAGAAATAGGGTGAAAAAGGGGTTATAAATGCATAAAGTCGCATCTGGGTATAGTTCACAGGGCCAAAAATATATTTTTGCCCAAAATTATGATTTTGCCCCTAAACATCTTCAATTGACCCCTAAGGTTTTTCGATGTTGTGGATCCATTTTAATTTTATTTTATCCTAAAAACATCTAATTTTATGATTTTTATAAAAATTCAAGCCGAATTATACCTAAAATGCCAAATTTACTATTTTACCCTTTCGGATAATAATGCTGACCAAATATCCATTCTAACATTTCTCTGTGCTTTGGATTCAATAGGAAGATTCTTTTGACCTAAAAAATTTTAGAATAATTATTTAACTACTACCCTTCTCAATCTTATATGCTTCCAACTCTAAATTTGACTCAAAAGTCATTAAGCGTGAAACTTAAACGTCGCGAGTATTCTACGAATTACACTTCGAAGTTTCTAAGACCATTTTCTTTACTTTATGAACATACTTAATGTAGTGTATGTATTCAAAAATAATACAGGATCTTACAATCTACCCCCTAAATGGAAGTGTCATACTCAAAACTTAGGCTTTTTACTCAAAGTATCAATTGTTAGCCACCAACCCAATCAAGTAAACTCCATTAACCAAGAATACATGTCCAAGTTCTTTTTGTGAATTATCTACCTTCATTATAATATATTTTCATCTGTTACTAATCAACCAATCCACCAATCTCAAACTAATATTATGATTTTATTAAAATATTTCTAAGTCCATTTGTGACATCACTTTTCTTCCCTTCAGTTTTGTTCTTATAATGTTTCTTCATATCCCATTATAATACCTTAGATTTTTTCGTATTTGCCCTATCATCACAGTTATCATAAGTCCTCAAATTCACATTCATTTTGAAACAATCATTTACAACTTTTATTTTCAATCGTCAGCTATCAATTTTTTTTCAATAATCCCGCACGACTATTAACACTAATTTCTCACCACAATTCACCACTAAGTCACTAACTTCATTGTTTACTTGTCAAGTATGGTTCTCACTGAATTCTTAATATTATATTCATTTAGGGTACTATGACACTCTTGTGCCCTATGCTCCCATCTACCATTTTTCCATCCACATTACTCTTGAATACACGACTCAAGACATGACACAACTCATGATAAGGCATGGCCTAAAATGTGCATGACCCTATCCACCCAAGTCCTCAACCACATCAAATCATATTTTCCGTATACCTAATCAAGTAAAATTCTCAAACTCCTTCCAATTTTCCAAGCACACGTAACCGTATTGTCGTCAACTTATTTTTCGCTTTTCAACATCATAACTAAAGACTCGTAAAATTAATTTTTTATAAAAAAATTCCTTACAATTCTAATTAAATTACCCACTATTGGACTCCACTACGTACCATCCAATCCCATAAAAAATCACAAGTCGTTGTGATTCAATGAACACCACAAGATTCTTGATAGTGATAATTTTCAAACTAGACACCTAATAATCCAAGAAATTGATTTTTACTTCCCAATTATACTTTTCACCTTCATCTGTGTAATCATAACCAAATGATTAACCCCAAAAATATAATATCTTACCAAATATTTTTGCTGCACACTCTAATACTAATTATAACTTTCCAATTGACTTCTTCAATCCACTATAATAAGAACTAGCAACCAATATAAATTACCCACAAGTTCTTGTACACAGATTCCTCGTTTAATACTTTTAGAACTATCTTAATATCTTCACATGTTTAACCAATTCGATCCACTGCATATCTTTCTTCGACTTCCTAATAAGATTCAATGGCAAACATTGTCTTTTGAGTGTTGGGTTGTCACCTAATGCATGTTTCAATTTAAAAGTTATTAGTTCTCCCAAGGGTTAGACGTACAATGTCGTTATCATACAAGAAGGCACCTCAAGTAATAACTCATGGTAGAATGTAGCTTCCTTAGGCCCAATATTACACCAACACATTTTGTGAAAGCTCTTAAGTTCCCATGATTCAATCCAACACCTCAATATTTCTTGAACTATAAAATATAACTAATAGTAAAGTTATATTCCTAAGGGTCTTACTGATGCTTCAATTCCATACCACTAATCGCCATAACGTTAAAAAAAATTCAAGATCCACAAAATGATAACCATTTATCGGTTAATAGAGTAATCTCATACTTTGATTCAAAACTTAACAAAGTGTTCCTGTTAATATTAAAACCTCCATGTGTAATTTTCAACATCAATATACTATATTAAATTTTTTTAACATCACAACTAACTACAAAGATTTTTTTTTAGAAATGTATGATCTTCAGTAACCTTTATACCAACAATTCTCGACTTTGACTTGTCAAGATCAAACTTAATGACGGATTGAGAAGGGTAACAAACGAACTTACATATTTCTACAATGTTTAATTTTCAATGACATTAAAAGATCTCACACCACAATAAGAGTTTATGTCGAATATTGAATATCATCCT
Organism: Ilex aquifolium; assembly: GCA_951799425.1. NCBI lineage: Eukaryota > Viridiplantae > Streptophyta > Magnoliopsida > Aquifoliales > Aquifoliaceae > Ilex > Ilex aquifolium. Next base: position 6,234,563 of record OX637404.1, on the reverse strand, counting down.
TAGTTGCTCAGTATAAATGATCTCAAATTTGTGAACATCTATACTCCATAGTCCAACAATATTAAGGGCCAAAACTTTATTAAAATTTTTAGGTTTCCTAGGCATGTGACTCCAAAATTTTAATCCATATCCTTAATCTTCATTTCATTTAACTATCAACCCATAATCAACCAAGGGATTTCCGATTGTCACTAGTTTTAGATGGTCTAAGTATAGTGAATTACAAGCACCACAAAATACAACCACATAAGAACCAAAACTAGTTCATGATCTGCCCCCAAGAATAACACCTTTCATGTACTTGGGAGAGTTATGGTCATATAACGCTCACACGTAGTCCAATCCCTCCTACCCTTTCATGTCATTACTAAGTTCCTTACTCCATATTTATTTCCCTTCAAAAGTTTACCATGTCATTCTCAATCAATCTTTAAGCAAAGTCATCTAATATTATTCATTAATTATTGTACCACAATCTTCCATTCATAATCTTTCTGAATAATTCTTGCAACCCAATTGTACAAAAATTAAATTCATCAATACACATTTAATTCTACCGGAAGCAACACTAGACAACTATCCATACTACTTCCAAATCACTATTGCTAACATCAAATACATGGTCATAAAACAACCTCCATTCCACTCAAAAGTAAAATCACAATTTCTACTCTTATTCGAAAACTGACACAAATCTTTAGTTATTTTATCACATCACTCCAATTGATTGTATTTGAACATGTACTATTTTATAGTCTCTTAGTCACCCTAGTGGAAGACATATCCAGCTTAAAGTTTTCACCATAAAACCAAAATTTTCAATTTTTCTTCAATTCCTAACCTCATTATTTATTTCAATTACTTGACCTAACCAAAATTGTACAAAGGACGACATAGTTGATCTTATCTCCATGTAACAAAACTAAGTTACCACACATATTTGATTTCAAAAATTGAAGCAACTAAGGGTCAGGCAAAACAATCAAAATTGACATAACCTAAAATAGTTATAACATCATAACTCGTTATACCTCGAAGCCCATCAATTTACTTTTAGCTCATACTTTCATACCTTCTCGGCCAAAACACAATAATACTCTCTATGACATTCAAACTCATGCCACAAAAATAATTTCTCTGTCACCACACACGTCTCCAAACTATCTCCAATATTGGTACACCCATTTTCCTACAACTTCCATGTAATACATAATCCCTAAGCTCTAATAACAGTTTGTCACATCCTGAATTTTACAAAATCGTAACTTAAATAAAGCATTATTTTTTTTTATCCAAAATGCTTGTCATTTTATAATGAGAATGAATACAAAAATTCATTTGATTTTAATAAAGCACTTTTTTCGAAAATCTGGCAGAGTTTTATTTGAAAATCGGGCATTCTAAACATTGGCAAGAGCGATATTTGAGAGCATTATAAATAATAAACTAAATTCAACTAAATATTTACATCATACCAACCATAAACAACTAACTAAGATCCACATCATTCATTCATCATAACACAATCCAATACAAAGTCGGGGTGGCAATCGTGTCGTGTCGTGTCGTGTCTGGGTCGTGTCATGTCGGGTTCGGGTTGAAAACACATCAACCCAAACACGACCTACGAGTTAAACGGGTTAGGTCATTTGGACACGAACACGACTTGACTCGAAACACAACTAACGCGATACGACCTGTGACCTGAGATTTACACAGGTCGTGCTCAGGTAAACATGACCCAACCCGCCTAACACGACCCAACTGACACGCCCCAACCCGACATGACCTAACAAAAAAAGCAAAAATTTAGACCTGTTTTACATGAAACAAAGGCATTAAAAACATCACAAATATCCCAAAACAAATACAAATCTCCACAACATTACAAATATTCAAAAAGCTTTACAAATATCCCAAAGCAATATTACAAGCATCTTTCAAATCCTCTTCATCTCCTAAATCTGGCCAACATCCTGCCAAAAAACATATTAAGATTTTAACCCCAATAAATATGGAATGGTTAGTGACAAAAAATAAAAACAAACACATAAGATTGAGAAGAAGAGTTAGTTTTTATGACTCACACACATCAACAATCAAGATCCACAATCACATTTGAACATTGCACCGACGCATCCTCATTTTTGTTCAAAGTCGGATTTATAACATCTTCTACCAGCTCTTCCAATTGCACTTGTGAATTTTCTAAATGACAATAAAGAAAGCATATAAATAAGAATTCAATATTTGTAAAAATAATTAAATATCGCAGTCATCACAAATTATATTTATTAACTTTTCTGCACATAACCAATCCCTAGTGCACATCAAAGCCTCCACAACGTGAGGCTTCAAAGCACTACAGTATTGGTCAAGAACCCGACCACCAATACTAAAAGCTGATTCTGAATCAACCGTAGAAATTGGAATAGTTAACACATCACGAGCCATAATAGCAAGTTCCGGATAACGATACTAATGAGCTCTCCAATAATCAAGAATAAGAAGTTATGTTTCTATGTCAACCCTAGGCTCATCCAAATACAATTGCGATTGACTTTTTTTGTGTTTTAAGACTAGATGCATTTCTCTCAATAACAAATGCCTACATTATCACAATCACATAATTTCAAATCATAGACTATCAATAGTATTAATCTAATACAATAAAAACTATAAAGCAAAAAATTAAATACCTTCAAATCTAACACAGGTTGTGGGTTCAAGATTGGCTCACAAGCAACTAGACCACCACGGGGAACTGTCGATGATTGAGAAGAAGAGGTGATAACAAATTTGCTCATATACTCATCAAATAGAGAAAAAAGTTTGTCTCGAACATGAAAATACTCAAGAGAGCCTTCACCATAAAGCTTCTTATAGCACCACTCCACAAAGTCAAGTTTATAGTGAGGATCAAACACAATTGCAATAGCCAATATCACGTTATACTCCAACCAATACTTCTCAAAATTTCCATACATTTGACAAGATATTCTTCTCATAAAAGTATCCAAACTTTGCATTTCTCTATTCAAAGTCAATTGAATACTGAAAACTTGCTGAAATTACAAGTTTGATGTGGGGTACTTGGAGCCAAAAAAGATAACAGTAGTATCATAGAAATTTTTTAAAAACATCTGAATCTTTTCAAATTTGATCCATTCCTCTCGAGATGGGCAATGCTTAAAATTAGAATCCACAAGTTGCAAATGACAAAAGGCACGACAGTAGTAAATTGCACTTGCAAGCATCAAATATGTTGAGTTCCATCTAATAGGAACATCTTGCCTCAAACTTTTCTTGCTATCTAAAGATGTATGTGCAACACACTCTAAGAATTTTTGTTTTCTTGCCTAAGAACCTTTTACATACTTGACACTCTCTCTGAATTTTTTCCATAGCTAATTCTACTTCTTTCAACCCCTCTTGCACAATCAAGTTTAGAATATGAGCACAACAACGAATATGAAAAAATCCACCATCACCAAGAAAAACATCTATCAAATTAAGTTGATTCTTAAGCATATCAACCGTGACATCATTTGCAGAAGCATTATCCAAAGTAATTGAAAACAACTTTTTCTCAACCCCCCATTTTGTCAACAAACCATAAATCTTGTCAGCCAATGCAATGCCACTGTGTGGAGGAGGCATGTAAGAGAAATTCAGAATTCTTTTTTGCAACACCCAATCTTTGTCGATGAAATGTGTTGTGAGACTTAAATACCCATCGGTAGCAATAGATGTCCACAAATCAGAAGTCAAACTAATTCTGCCAGGTATGTAATGCAAGATAACAGACAACCTACGCATCTCTTTTGCATGCAATTTCATAATATCAGCCTTAGCCGTGTTTCTTGTAATAAATTTGACATCTGGATTTAAGTAGCTAAAGATTTGTCTAACACATTCATACTCAACGAATTGAAAGGGAAAATCATGTCTAATTATTGCACTTATTAACATCTCTCAAAATTTTTCCTCGTTAAACTTCAAAGACCATGCAGTAATAGACCCTTGACTTTGACTTAAAATTAACTGGCTCACATCATGGGTACTTTCTTTCAAACAAGTCTCTAAATGGCGCCATAAATTACCGGTTCCAAACTTACTAGCAGCATTATACTCAATCTTACATTTGTTGCATTCTGTCTTTGTAACATTGTCTTGATTTACATACTTTCTAAAAAGCTACCATACCTCTGATGTGGAAGTACGTTGCCACTTTCCATCATTCTTATTATCTCCATTTTCTGTATCTGGGGCAGCATGGGATGTATTCTTAATATTGACATCCACAATCGGTTGAGTACATGATGTATCCTCCATTTTCCTAGCAAAGATTATTTGACAATTAGAAACCTAATGAACATTCAAAAAATTCAAAAGTAACTTAAAGCTAAAGCTAGAACAAATAAATACAATTACATAGCATCAGATAAATCAATAAAAATAATCAATAAAAACTAGCACTAAAAAAAATCTAAAGCTCTAAAAAAATCTAAAGATGACATCATTGTAATGTTGAAATCACACTTAAAATCGACATTCATAGTGTATGAACATGTATGCATTGAGAGGGTCTCACCAAGTCTATAAAATTCAATGCCCAACACATCAGGATTGTTAATGGTGAGGCACTAAAATGCAAAATTCATATTCACACTTGAAATTGGCATTCATGGATAGCAGTGAACCCAAGAGACGGAGAAAGACAGAGAGAGAGCCAACCTGGCAGTGAACCTCGTTGCCAAGCCAAGAAGAGAGACCGACAGAGGGAAGGAGGCGGGTCTGGACAGAATCTCTACAATAAGTGAAAATATGAAAATGAAGTTAGGGTTTGGAAAAAATAATTAAGTTCATTATATAGTGGTGGGTCAATTCGGGTCAAAACAGTTCAGGTGGGTTCGTGTCAACCCGATTAAATACACGGGTCAATTGGGTCAATTCGTGTTAAACGGGTTGAACCCGAACACGACCCATTAACACTTCGTGTTGACGGGTCGTGTCATACACGTGTTTATACCAAAAAATAGTCAACCCAAACCCATTTATTCGTGTCGTGTTCGTATCGAGTTATCGTGTCATGTCAAAAATTGTCACCCCTAATGGCAAGTGGAGACCCATGAAGTCTTCCCAAGCCCAGTATTCTTACACAAGTTCCATCTACCAAAACTTAACACTACAGTTATAAATTTATATTACAAGACCCAAAAGAATAACCTCTTGTGAGGTAATTAAGTTTACATCACAAGCTTCTCAAAATACCCTTCAAATAAAAGTTTGTGTATAATCACATTTCAATACAACATTTTAAGAGTAAATCCAAAAATCTTTTCAAAAGGATTCCCTCCTAGCCCAAAGCTCCCACAAGTCTTCATCAACTAAGTCACAGGATGCATGCTAGTCTCTGAAAAAATCAATAGGGGATGAACAATCACAACCCAGTAGGATAATATTTTTCCCAAAAATATACAAGGTTTTGAATGCCACCAGTTCACAATCATAATAATAAGTAATGATATAATTCATCATTAAGTCTAGGTATACGATAAGTAATAAGCATTTTTGAAAGTGCACTACGTACTATCATTTGAAATACATAAGCAAAACATCAAGAAATTTACTACATCGAAACCAAATCTCAAGATTACACTACAAAAAATTTCTTCTTAAATCATAACGAACACCATTGATTTTATAAAGCATTAAGTGAAAAATCTTTATACAAGTACACATGGATAATAAAATATTATCTCAACCTCACCTCACCTCACCCCACTCAAAAGGTTTGTGAAAATATTGGCCTATTGGTTTCTTGGCACCCAAAAACCATGTATGCTACCCGTACAGACACATACCACCAAACCAACACCTGTTCACGAATGAACTATCTCTAGGCAACCTTTTGGGTTTTGTACCCTAGGATTTCATCGCCCTTCTTGCTTTTCCGGGGTGATGTGTAGGGTACAACTTGTGATGCCACACAAGACATCACCGAAAACTACTGCCATCATCAATCCCCCCCCCCCCCTAGGACTAGTAGTTGCGTTAGCAACCCCACTCAAGGGCCCCACCTTCTACTATCCTTCTGTCTGTTGGTATCGACCATACATGTCTTAAACCATAATTTCGTGATCAAACTTCCTTTCCCGAAACCAACCACAACTTCAACACTTTTTTAAAAATATGTAGTTTTTCAAATTTTCACATTTCTATTTAGAAAATAATATTTTCAAAATAAATCATACCCACAAAAAAAAATATAATTTTTACCCTTTTATAGCAAAATTCTCAAATTAAAGGATTCAGAACTTATGTACATCATCACCACCCTTTCCATACTTTAGAATAACTCAACAATACCCAAAATCATGGTAAATATATTCAATCATATCATAAGAATCAATAACTCTTTCCACAATTCATCATTTCAATACTCATAATGTCTTTGAAATTTTATCACACAAATATAGACATAAAATCTTCAAATAGACATTTACAAAGTAATACACCAATTCTTAAAAGATAAATCATATACTCTAAAGAGCCCAAAAATTTAAGTTCAATCAAACACCCATAACAAAAATCAAGCTAGGTTTTAAAACCATAATACCCAAATTCATTTAATGCATGTAGGTTCACAAATTCAGGGATATTTATGTGAGATCCTGGTGTCCCACATCGGTTAGAGAGGGGAAAGTTGCTGGTCTTATAAGTAAGCCCCTCGTCTTCAATGGTATAAGGCCTTTTTCCCAGGAGTACTGGGAGGAACAAAACCGTGAGGGCCAGTGGGCCCAAAACGGACAATATTATGCCATGTAGAGGGTGGGGTGTTACAAGTGGTATCAGAGCCGAATCTCGCCTGGACCGAGTGTGGGCCCCTGTCGTGCTCGTGTGTAGTGGGCAGGCAGGTAGCTGGCGAGCTGCTGCACGGGGACGTGCAGCCCTGAGGGGGGTGGATTGTGAGATCCTGGTATCCCACATCGGTTAGGGAGGGGAAAGTTGTTGGGCTTATAAGTAAGCCCCTCTTCTTCAATGGTATAAGGCCTTTTCCCAGGGGTACTGGGAGGAACAAAACCGTGAGGGCCAGTGGGCCCAAAGCGGACAATATTATGCCATGTAGAGGGTGGGGTGTTACAATTTATGCAAGAGAAAGGAGACCCCTACATTAAAACTCAAGAGCTCAAGCTCCACCTTCAAATCTCCAAGTGAATCCAAGAATCCCAAAGAATGTTCCTAGATTTCAAAGTTGCCTAAGCTCTAACGACCATCTTCTCCCTCCTTCTCTCTTTCTCCCTTTAACTTTAATGTGTATGAAGTAGTATTAGGTAAGAGGTCTGAGAAAAATAAAAGAAATGGGGTGAAAATGGGGTTATAAATGCAAAAATTCGCATCCAAGTACTAGTCACGGGGCAAAAAAAATAGTATTTTTGCTCAAAATGATGATTTTGTCCTTAAACACCTCCAATTAACCCCTAAGGTCCACCTTATGGTTTTTTGACATTTTGGATCCAGTTTTAATGTTATTCTAAACTAAAAACATCTAATTTTATGAGTTCTATAAAAATTCAAGCCTAATTATACCCAAAATGCCAAATTTACTATTTTATCCTTTCGGATCACCATATCAACTAAATGTCTATCCTAACATTTCTCGGGGCTCTAGATTCAATAGTGAAGTTTTTTTGGCTTAAACAAAATTTAGAATAATTATTTAAATACTACCATGCTTAAGCTTACACGCCTCCAACTCTAAATTTGACCCGAAAGTCATTACGATCAAAACTTAAACCTCGCAATTATTATACGAATTATGCTTCGAATTTTCTAAGATCATTTTTATTACTTTATGAATATTCCTCATGCAGTATATATTTTCAAAAATTATACAGGATCTAACATAAGGTAACTTGAGGTTCAAAACTTTCTACAGGCTATAGAGCTTAAAGAATGAAATGTTATTAAACTTTCCTTGAAATGGAAAAATTAAATAGAACTAATAGCTAACTAATAAACCCTCAAATGGGTGGACCATTATCCTTAATGAGCTATGACTAAGCTGAAATCTACTGATAATACTATTTGACTTATTCCACATTCGAGGAATGCATCAGCAACCTTCCCTCTAGAGTTTGAAGTTCATAAGTCCCAAGTCTCACCATCCAAGGGACTTGGTATGGACCTTCCCAATTTGGGCCCAACTTTCCTTCCTTAGGATATTTGGTAGCTGGTGTTACATTCTTCAGGACCATTTCCCTTGGGGAGAATTCTTGGACCTTTACTCTCTTGTTATAGCATCGTGTAGTCTTATTCTAATAGGCAACCACCCTTATTTAAGCCAACTCTCTCCTTTCCTTTAGAAGGTCTAGATTGAAACTGAGCTGTTTTTCATTATTTTCCTCATCGAAGTGTTGAATCATATGGGTCTCTAACCCTACCTCTGCTAGGATTACTATTTTCGTTCCAAAGGCTAAGGAAAAAGGGTTTTCCTTATTGTAGAACTTTCTGTGGTGTTATATGCCCATAGGATGCTTGGGAGCTCTTCTACCCATAATCCCTTTGAGGATTTGAGGGTTTTGAGTAGCATTTTGATTGTAACTTCCGCCTCCTCATTAGCTTGAGGGTGTATGGGAGATGAGTAGTGATTTTGGATTCTCGCTGAGAGCAAAACATCCTGAAGGTATCATTATCAAATTGCTTGCCATTATTTGTTATCAAGACTCTAGGAATGTCAAAAAAACAAATGATGGAGGTCTAAATGAACACTATGAGCTTCGACTCTATAATGGTGGCTAGCAGCTTTGCTTCTGACCTCTTGGTGAAGTAATCAATGGTCACTACTACGAATTTGTTCTCCCCCTTTCTTAAAGGCAAAGGTCCAACTATGTCAATGCCCCATTATGCAAAAGGCTAGGGGCTAGTGATGGAGGTGAGCTTCTGAGAAAGGTTCTTGGTGAACCTCTGACACTTAGCTCCTAGAAAATCTCAAAGAATCCTTCTGCATGGAAAAAATTTTTATAAGCCAGAGCTCTTCCTCTTGAATGATAACCACAAACTCCTTCGTGAATCTCCTTGTAAAACCCAGGAAAATTTAAAATTTTATGAAAAATGGCAAAACGGTAATTAGCCGCTACAGTACGGGTTAAAAACTCAAATTTTTTTAGAACTCGGATGATAAAACGGACCTCACCGTTGGATTTGTCTCGTAAAATCTAGTTATCTAGTCAATTTTCGTTGAATTCTGAGATAGTTAGAGTTTTTGCGGTTTACGATGCGATCGGGTGTCGTGCGACCAAAATAAATACAATGGGGAAGTAATTGCGAAACATGAAAAATAATTTAAATTTACTTAAAATAAAATATTTTAACATAATACGGAATAAGATTTAATTAATTCAGGATAAAACCAGATCAGGAAAAGACGGGACGTGTGGCGCATTGTGGGCCAAGTATCCTAGGGGTATAAAAAGGGGGAAAATCAGATTTTTCCCCCATTTGGCTGCTGAATTTCAGATATATATAGAGAGAGAGAAGAGAGAGAAATCAAGGGTTTCTTCCATCTTCTCCTTGCGATCTAGGACCAACATTTCTTTGGATTACTATGGGCCAAGAAAAAAAGTCGATCTACTTGACGAGAGCTACTTCTACATACCAAAAATCGTGGATTTCGCCGAAGTCTCAAGATCGAGATTTTTAAAAATCAAGGTTTGAAGCTTGAATTGGGATTCTTGGAGTTTCTACCACTCGTATTACGCTTCAAGAGGTAGGGTTCTTCTCCTAGCTAGGTTTATTTTCAACCTAGGGTTTGGTATGAAATGGGTAGCATGATTTGAGATAAAATCTCGTCTAAATGTATTTCTAGTGTAACTAGAGTACGAAAAATGGTATAAGGATGTATTAAACCAATTTTGTATGAATTGGGTGTTGTTGAAATTGCTTGATTTGGGAATTTCATAGATAATGTGATGTGTTGGGCATGATTATGTGTCTACATGATTTTGTGCCTTTTAGGTGTTTGATAAAATGCCTATGATTGATTAAGTATATTATTTGAATGAAATTGATATAAAATATTTTGTGATGATGTTACAATGTAATTAAATGCTTGATGATATAAGTTACATTGAGGATTTGGAAATTGTTCATGTTGTGCTCTTGACATGTTGTAATGATGAAATGCAATTGTACATTATATTGCATATGCACAAGAAGCATCACATTCATGGGCAAGTGATATGGGTGTGGGTGTGTGCATGGTTTTGATCAAACATCATTCTTGGTGGGTTGATACGTTGGCTCGGAAAAGTTGGGCTAAGGTTCGACTGAGTTGCACGGGTTGCATTGAAAATAGGGTTGGAGTTAACAAGAAGGGCTAGATTATCCCTCGGGTGCAAGACCTATAGAATTGGATACGCACTCCGTTGGTATTGAGTCCATAAAATGTGTCGGCGTATGCGGACCCGTTGGTGGAAGTCCATAGATACCGTGTCGATTGGGGGCCCGCTGGTGGAAGTCTATAAATACTCACCTCAAGAAAGACCCGAAGTTTATAAATTGTCATTGGATATGCAACATCAATGGCGGGGGCTTGGAATGTCTGGATGCATATACATGGCATTGCATGTTTTATGGGAGCCAGTGGAGGGCTCAGGTTGCATTGCATGTGTGAGTCTCACCTCATAACATGACATAGCATTGTGACATTCATTTCTTGAAGTTGTATGTTCTTGAATGAATGCTTGTTTGATTGTTGAATTGCATATGAACATTTCATATGCATCTGGGTTGGAAGGTAGCCTCTTTAGGAGATACCCTATTGAGCGTGGCTCACCCTTTATGAGGACAAAATTTTTGGTGCGGGACAAGCGCCGTTGGACGGCCCTCACATGGGACCTTGTTGAGAAGAAGCCGAAATGTGGCTTTAAGCTTGCATTTTATAAAACAATGGTGTAAATTATTTTGGACTTGTAATAGTGTTTAAAGGGTTGTGTAATGGACCTTTATAGACTATATTTTGAGTATAGTTTGATGTTATATGAGTTTGAGTGAATGTTGTATGAGATTGGGTGAGTTAAAATTGAAAAAGGATTGAATTTGGTGAAAAGTGGGCCCTGGTATTGGTAGCAAGTTGATTAGCTATCGGTATCATGATTCCAGTAGGCTCAGGTACCGAAAGTAGCTCGAGATACCGGTAGCTCACTAGCAGTGGAAAGCTACCGGTAGCTAGGTTCACAGCTACCGGTGCAAAGGGCTCAGCTACCAGTACCAAGTACAAAAGCTACCGGCAGCTCTTCCAAAATTTTCAAAAATTTAAAATAACTTTGTCAAGCCTTTGGGCCTTGAGCCCTTTTGTTCAAAGGATATAAATGGAGTAATATTGATGGAAAATTGATGGATATTGGACCTTGGAATGGTCATATGATAACGTGATGTCGGGTTATGCGGCATGCACAGGTACTTTCGCGGATTGATGGGTGATTAACGGATTGAGAAAGGACCCCTGGATTCTGGGGCGTCAAACTCCTTAAGTACATACTTTTCCCCTTCAGATTCTAGGCGATGTAAGTAGGGCATGGAGAAACCCCTTTTAGATAAGATTCCATCAATGACCACATTCTTGCTTTCCTTTCGATAAACTTTCTGAGCTTTTACCTTTCTGGTACGTAAAGTTCCATATGTTAGGTACTGAATAAGAGGGTGTGACCAACCTTCATTTTTTTAATTTATTTTTACTTCAACCTCCTCTTCCTTTATGCTGGTGTCAGAAGGAGCTCTATTAGGATCATTCGAGGCAGGTCACTGTGGAAGGATAACGCTACACATGTTAGAGAATTCTCTACTCTTGGGATTTTTATTATATTGTAATCTTCAAACTATGCAATGTTATTTTTTATTTTGGATAGATAGGCTGCCATTCTGCTATCCTTCACCTCATATTCTCCTTGGATTTGCTTGGCAACTAGCTGGGAGTCAACCCGAGCCTGTAGATGCTTAGCCCTGTGAGCTAGCATCAGTCTCAATCCTACTATCAAAGCCTCACATTCAGCTTTAAATCCAAATTGTAAGGCATACTCTATTTTGAGTTTATCTAGTGTAATGAGGATTAATCATACACCTCCTCCATCAGCATTAAAGAATCCATCAGTATACAGTGTCCAGATTAGCTAATTTGGAAACTTTGGGGGATCTCCCCTCGGCGTTTTAGTTTTGCTCTCCACAACACAATCTGCAAGTACTTATCCTTTAATGGAAGTTCTTGGTCGATAGATCATATCGAATTCCCCAAGTTTGATGGACCATTTGGCCACTCATCCTGATGTCTCAAGTCTTTGCAACATGTCTTATTGGTGAGTTAGTCATAGCTACAATGGTATATAGGAGCACAACTTTCTGGCTGTTATGATCAAAGCCAAGACTACCTTCTCTAAGTTAGAATATCTAACCTCAACTCCCTCGAGAATCTGACTAGTATAGCAGAAAACTCTATTAGATATACATTTATAATTGGATTATTTCATGGATTCCATTATAAATCTCAACCTATTTCATGGTGATGATGCTATCAATTTTGAAGATCTGAAAGCGTCTTTGAAGGGAGAAGATCAAGCGTCAAAGCTACATCATTCACACTCCTGTTGCACCTTCAAGCTTAGGACAAAGGTAATGACCTAGATATATAAGATGATCCCTTGATTTATTTAAATTAGGAGGATTAGAGTTAAAATGATATTAGAGATTAATCCATGTATGACTCTTAGGTGATTTTAAAATAAAAGATTTTCTAAAGCATTTGGTGTTTTGAAAACATAGATTGAGCCATTAGCGAACCCCTCTTGAGCAACACCCTTTAGTGCTCAAGAGGACAAGTTTTTTGTTTGGTTTTAGGCTTAAAAACCAGTAGGGACCATCCTATGTTCCATTGGTTTTAGGCTCATCCATTTAAGGGTTTGTGATTATTAAAGGGGCTCTCACTATTCATTATTCAAATCGAGTGAGATGAGGAAATTATGGTCGAATTAGGTTTTAATCGATAATCAATGGAACTAAAATTAAAAAACTTATTCACCCCCTCTAGGTATTGTAGTGCACTCCACATGTATAATCATAAGGGAAGATCCACAACGTTTCTCCCCCCTCCTAGAATAACTAGTATCAGAGTGTAGTTACCCAAAGTTGCACGTAAACACTTGTACGCATTTCTTGTTCTTGGTTACACACCTAGTGTTTTACCTTGTTAAGATCTATCATTACTATTAGTTAGTCTTGAATGGAGTCTCAAAACTAAGGCAGGTCAATTGCATGACCACCATTGTTCGATGGGTCTAATTTTGCTTATTGGAAAGCTCAAATGAGAACGTTTATAAAATTTGTTGATGAGAGAGCTTGGTTGAACGTGTAAGAGGGTTGGAGCCCTCCCACCAGCACCACACAAGTCGAAGATGGTGAAGTGGTGGTTGAATTAAAATTCCTAAAGACTTGATCAAAAATCAAGATTGAATTAGTAGGGTGCAACTCGAAAGGCTTGAATGCGATATTCAATGTCGTGACACCGAATTAGTTTCGAAGGATTGCTAATTACGAGACTTCAAAAGAAGCTTGAAATATCTTAATTGGTTCCCATGAAGGGACTTCTATGGTGAAGAAGTCTAGACTCCAAAGGTATACCTCTCAGTTCGAGAATTTGAGGATGCAAGATGATGAAATATTTAGTGAGTTTTATGCTAAATTGTGCGATATTCTAAATTCATCATTTGCATTAGGTACTAAGATTGACGATGTAGCCATCAAATGAAAAATCTTGAGATTTCTACCACAGATGTTTCATGCAAAGGTTACATAATTGAAAAAAGGTGTCAACATGGAGTCGGTGTCTATTGAAGACCTAGATCGGCCAATATTGACTTTTGAGATGAACCTTCCTTCCTTAAAAAAAGCTAAGAGCATTGCTTTAAGCTCAACCAGAGAAGAGGAAGGTAAATTTGAGATTAGGAGAGGTGGAATTGCAAGTAAGTTCAAAAAGTACTTCAAGGCTAGCAATGTAGAGTCCTCAATGTTGAAAGGAAAGCCTAGTAACCCTACTACTCCTGAAGAGGGAAGAGAGAAAAGGGGAAGAATCTCGCGACACAAAGTTGAGAGAAAGGGGCAAGGCTTCCAATGTTTTGAGTGTCAAGGATTTGAACACAACTTTAAAATGCCCGAATTGAATCAAGAAAGATATGCCCAAAGAAAATAGGAGAGCTATGAACGCCAAGTGGAGTGACAGTGAAAGTGAGTCCACATCGAGTGATGACTCATCTACTCAAAATGAGGAAGAGAATTTCATGACCTTTGTAAGTTCACTCTCCTCTCCCCCTAGAGAAACTTCAACTAGTAAAGTTGAAGGGAGTCCTACCACGGTGGTACAAGACTTGGACGAGGAAATCCCTACATGTATGGAGATGAAGAGTGTTTTGAGGATATACACGATGTATATGACCAATTGTATGTACAATTTCTCAAATAACAAGAGAAAGTGTCTTCCTTGAGTGGTCGGGTTAACTCAAGTGAAGAAGATAGAAAAGCACTTCATATGGACTTAGTGAAGTCCAAAGCTTAAATATGTGGCCTAAAGTAAGAGAAGAAGTCTCTCCTTGATCGAGTAAGCTTCCTTAAGAGAATGTCTTGAACTTGTTAAGTCAAAGAGGAATATTGAGGCTAAATGTGCTAAACCTAATAAAGATATTCATGAATCAAATAAACTTTCTAAAAGACTTCCCCAAAGTAATGAAAAGTTTGATAGAATGTTATCTATGAAAGAAAGTGTGGGTGACAAACGTGGTCAAGGCTACACACATGAACACACCACCAACACTTTTTCCAAGGTTGTGTTTGTGAAGGGTACCACCAAACCCATCAACCCCACAAGAAACCACAAGTCCTAAAAAAGCTTAAAATGGTCAAGGTAGGGACTCAAAGAAAAATGTTATTAAGGAAACCAAACCAACCATGATATGTGTTATACTTGTAGAGAACATGGTCATCATATTAGACATTGCATAAAAAATAGGGATGTTTTAAATAAGAAACTTATGCATCTAGCTTACCAATCTAAGGCTTGAAACAACCAAGTGTTGAATTTTTATAAGCATTTAGAGAGGTCTAGTGAGTCCAATCATAGTCATGCATCATCATCAAATAGACCATATGCTATAGTGCCCAAAGCTCCTTCTACCCCCCCCCCCCCCCCCAAGGTCAAGATTGATCTACACACATCCGGGAAGAAAAGAATTAATTCTCCACCCATTCTCCGACCTAACCCGAGTTTTAGGAAGGGAAAGCAAGTATGGGTGACTACAAAATTCATAATCATGTTAATTGAAGCCATAGGGTAGAAGGGATAAAAGAAATGGGGAGTTGTCAAAAAGAAAAATAGTAGGACACTTACTAACCAGTAATGTATTCACTTAAAAAAAAAAAAAGTAATGTATTCACTTAGACAATACATTAAGATTTAATGTTGAGCTTATTAATGATTAGAACTAAGTGAAACACTAATTGTGTTGGAGTTTGGTTTCACACACATCACACTTGAATTTGTCAAAGTTGAAAAAAAATTGAAAACATGTGAGTGAAATTGAACAAAGTGGAGGAAACATTTCGCTAGGATGCATAAAATTGAGTTTAATATCTTTGAATATGCATTAGAGTAATGTATTGAGATGATGAATTTGGGATTGAGCTATTATAATGCAAACAAAAAAAAAATTATAATGCAAATATATGTAATTTTCATGATTTTTTTTACATTGAGCATTCATTGTTTGATTTGAAAATTGTATTTGATTTAGATCCAAATTCATCCATGCATGTGCATTTCGATGCATTTAAATTGTATATACATCATACATGCATTTCGAGGCTTAATGGAGGACTTGGAGGAGTGAACGAAGGGTCGAGATGGGTTGTGAAATAGGGGAAGCTGAGCTGTCTAAAATAGGACAGATAACACATGGACTGCTCGAGCGACCCTCAATCTGCTCAAGCGACCTTGCATTAAGTTGGTTGCCAGGGTTTTAAAATCATATTTTGGCGGCCTCTTCTTATTCTTAGCAAATATATATTCATCCCAAGCCTCCTAACTTCAAAAACTCTTAGTCTCAAACATTCTCAAACTTGTACTTCACGTCTTCTAGGGTTGATTCAATATCTTCTTTCGTGAGACCTAGATACTTAGAGTTTGTGAGGTAGCTCCTCGCAAAGAGAAAATACCTAGGCTTGCAGAACCACAAGTTGAGATTGAAGTTGATTTTGATGAAAACAACCAATTTCAGACATCAAAATTTGAAGGGAGATATGAAATCGAGTATGCTCTTAGGCCAGTTATGATTGAGGGAAGGGTAGACCACACATAGGTAAATCAGTCTATATCTATTAAATTCACTAATCATGGGTGGACACAGCTATTCGAGTACCCCAAGGCTTCAAATGGTAGCATAGTGAGAAAGTTTATACTCACGTCTATGATCCCCAGAATGATCACTTTGTTACCTATATTCGAGGGGTTGAGTTTGTATTTTTTGTCAAACTCATAGCTACCACTTTTAGCCTATCTAGGGTAGAGAATGATGCCCTTAGTGGAAGGCCAATTGAGGATTTGCCTCATCTCCATGTTATGGCTACAGAACTACATGGTATAGACCATCATGAGAATTGGATGACTTTGAACTTTTTTCTAGAAAAATCTAACCCCAAAATATAGGATATTTGATCTCATAGCCAATTACAACATAGAACCAAAATCCCACATCTTAGACTTCCCAGTTCAGAGAGCACGTCTTCTATATGCTATAGCAACAAGGTTAGATCTCAATTTGCCTACAATGATATTTGGGTTTATTCGGCGAGCCTGGTTAGAAGGGAGAGTCTCAGATCGTCTATCTTTTGGATCATTGATAACTCAAATTTGAAAGGGTAGATGAGTTTTTGTCCTACCCAGGAATTAATTACAGTACCCTATGATACCTTTGAACAAGGATTCTATGAAGCTGAGTAAGGGCCAAGCTGACTATGTTGTGATAGTTAAAGAGAGAGGAGAAGTTGTAGGAGATCCTCCAATTCATCCTGAGACAAGTACGTCTATGCCACCACCATCACCAAGTGAGCCCAGTTCAGACATCCTTTCTTTTTAGTTAGCATCGTTGGTAGATATGCTTACAAGTATGTAGCAGCCATGGAGGAGCATCATCGTCTTACTTTATAGCAACTAGATGTGTTGGATGGTTAGATTGTCAGTATGGAAACTACTCAACAGGCTATTTTTGGATCGCTTACCAAGAGAGTTGGTGGACTACGCAGAATCATCAAGCGTAAGCATATTGTGAGAAAGCCAGTGCCAGATGACACAGATTTAGATACAGAGTTACCTCGACATGATGCTGGACTAGGAGAAGGTGGAGCCTTTGTTTCAATGGATGTCACTTCCTTTGTGCACCCTATTCGTATAACAACCCCTTTTGATTAACTAGCACCCCTTCTTCTTGAAAAATGGGCATATAAAGAAAGATAGGTGCCCCGAGCAGAGGCATTCTGTGACACCCCAATTTCCGGGGGTCCTTTATTAACCGTTGACCATCCGTCAACCCGCGGAAATACTCGTGATAGTCGTATAACCCGACACCACGTCATTCACATGCTTTTAACCGGATTTACCATCCACAAGATCAATTATACCTCAAATTATGTCCATTTATGTCATAGGAACCAAAGAAAACCAAGCCCAAAAGCATGGCTAAGCATTTTGAAAATTTCAGGTTTTTGGAAAAACCTTCCGGAAGGTCGACATACACCTACCGGAAGGTCGCTGAAAGAACAGTTAAATGAAAAGGATCAATTTCAAGAACTTCCGGAAGGTCTACATCAGTAGCAAAAACCTTCCGGAAGGTCCATTCCAGTAGCCAAAACCTTCCGGAAGGTTCATTCCAGAAAACAAAACCTTCCGGAAGAATTTGGCAGTCAAAAAGAAACCCAAGGCAAAACCTTCCGGAAGGTTCATTCCAGTAGACAAGTCCTTCCGGTAGGTTTTACTCCAGTAGCTAAAATCCTCCGGAAGGTTTATTCCAGTGGGCAAAACCTTCCGGAAGGTATTAGCCGTGAACAAGGCATCCAGGGTTTTTAGCAAAACCTTCCGGAAGGCCGACATACACCTTCCGGTAGGTTTTCAGACTGTGAGCAAAATAATGGATTTCTTTCCCCTCCAAACCATCCTTAAAGCTACCCCATACACTCCAAACTCATCCAACACATGTTTAATGAGATTTTTCATATAATACACAACTCATACAAGCTCTATCACAATTCATTCCATATATTTACATCTCAAAATGGAATTCTTACAAAAACTTTACTAAATAACCATAAAAGCCACAAGTCGGCTTTCTTCAACTTTGGGGCTCGAATTGGAAGCCGTCCGCCGGCGTGAACCCCGCACCTGAAATGTTGTCCCACGAAGGGTGAGCCACGCTCAATAGGATATCCTCCTACAGAGGCTACTCCCCAACCTAAGTGCATATGAAATGCGCACATGCAACAAATCAACAAGCATCAACCAATCTAACAAGAATATACACCCCAATGTTAGAAAGCTACCATGCTATACTATGTCATGTCATGATATGAGATGGAACTCACTCATGCACCTTGTCCCGAGTCTTCCCCGACTCACACCACACAATGCAAAAGCCAATGTGTATGAACCCGTCTATTGACGGAAAAACCCTCCCAATGATCGTTTGAGATAAAAGTTATGTCTTTATAAAAAATCAAATCATTGTTTGAGGCTACCCATTGGATGGGTGTTTTTATATAACAAAATCTTGTGTCTTCCT
Source organism: Ilex aquifolium (assembly GCA_951799425.1). NCBI lineage: Eukaryota > Viridiplantae > Streptophyta > Magnoliopsida > Aquifoliales > Aquifoliaceae > Ilex > Ilex aquifolium. Next base: position 6,215,691 of record OX637404.1, on the reverse strand, counting down.
GGGCAACGGATTTTGGAATCGCACCGCCGGCTCCGTGGGCCTATCTACACTTTTTGGACTTGCACCGTCGGAGTGTATGAACCAGTGGTTCCGGGTTTTTCACCCGAGGGAGTGTCTAGCCCTACTTGCTTTACCCGACACAAGTTTTCCTTATGCAATGCAACCGTGCAACTCAGTCGGATCTTTGATCCCGACTTTCCCGAGTTCACATACCAACCACCAAGATTTGGTGTTTGATCCGCAACACATGCACACACCCACACTCATGCCTATGACCCATGAATGCGATGTCAACTCACCCCCACATACTCATGTCTTATAACCATGAATGTGATGTACCCAGTGAATGCAATGTAATGTACCAATTGCACTCTAACCACATGTTCGATATGTATGAGTGTCATATGAACAATGTCAAGATAAATCTACATATTCATGGTACTTCATATCATAAGCACATAAATACCATAATTCAACACGTTAACAATATATAGCAAGCATGCCTATATCAACATTTCATCCAATAACCATTTTCAAACATGTTATCACATAAGCATGCAATTAACATAGCAAACTCATCAATACATCATTCTAGGCATTTAATCAAGGAAGTGATCTAGGTCATTTCTCTAATTATTTTGTAAGTGTTAAGGCTCTAACACCCTTCTTTTTCCATACCAACATCTCATATAAGCAACTAAGGTGAGGAATAATCCCAAATAGGAAGAATCCTACACGTCATCATGTATCACAAGAAATTACTCTAAGTAATTTCTACACCACCATTTCAAGATAGATTATATTGTATCCACTTTCAACATCCATCTAATCATGTCACCAACAACAGGTAAAAGCCCCATTTAATCAAGTCACCAACCATAGGTAAGAGTCCTATACAAGGTCTCCTACATCAACCCCTTTTCACATAAACATCATAGCCTGAAATAAGCCCAAAACAGCCCATAAGTTTAACCCAAAACAGTCCGCAAATTAAGCTACATAGCAGCCCCGAAATAGGCTATAAACCAGTCCACTATTTCATTCACTTCCACAAAGATATACAAGTAACTTCCATATATCAATTGTAAGCTAAAATTTAGCTTAAGTTATTCATATAATCAATTCTTCATTTCCTTAAAAACATACAATTCCAATTGTGAATCACACCACCCAAACATGTTATTCCACTTTCGTTCAAATAACGACTTTTATCCTTTAAGGCATTTCATCAAACGCCATATAAGCATAATGTCATGTAACCACAAGGTATAGCCCACACACATCAATTATCATCATCAAACTCAAGAAATCATATCTAGTGATTTCTACATAACTATACCAAGATAGAATTTATTCTATCCATTTCCTAATATCCACATATCATAATCCCCCAAGAGAATTATAAAGCAACCACCTCTAAATGTCAATTCCATTTAGAATTTCACTTTACCAATTTTCCCATATCCATTTTCTACACTTCAAGTTCCTTCATGAAATTTACCCAACAAGTAAATATATGCACCCATTTCATACCAACCTTGCTTAGCACATTTGGTACCCATTTCCCACACATAAAATGCATTAGTGGTACATTAAACTAGAGAATGTGATTTAAATCATACCAACCATTCTCAATACCCATTTCACCCAATTAACCACAATAGGCAAGTGATACATATATATATACACCTACCCATTCCATATAACCTTCCTAGGTTGGAAATAAACCTAAGTAGGAAGAAAACCCTACCTCTTGTAGCGTGTAGAATTGCCGTGGGAAGCTCCTAGAACTCAAAGCAAGCTTGAATCCTTCACTTCCAAATTTTCGGCCCTCCAACGTTCGGTGAAAACCGTCGTTTTTGGTACCCACGCGTAGCCCTCGACGCGTAGAGCAACTCTTGTTCTTGGCCCGAGTCGATTTGAGCGCTAGAACGGAGTAGATCGTAGAGAGAAGGTGGAGTTTTCTCTCATTTTCCCTCTCTTCTTTTCTCTCGGCTGAAACCGGCTGAAGGGTGAAGGAGAAGTCTGATTTTTCAGACTTTAGGCCCCTATTTATATTTTTAGGATACTTGGCCCACAATTGGCCACATGTCCTATTTAATTTCGGGTCCGTTTTAATCCCGAAACGATTAAATTTCGCTCCGGTTTGAGTTCAAAATATTTTTATTTTAACTTGCCTCTAATATTTCCCCAAACTTTAAAATTTTATAAAAATTTCGTGTACGGGGTCACCCGAGGCCCGTTCGTCTCGTAAAACGCGAAAAATCCGACCATCTCGGAATTCAACGAAATTTGACGTGGTAACTAGATTTCGCGAGACGAATCCAACGGTGAAATCCGTTTCGTCATTCGAGATCTAGAAAAATTCAGTTTTTCAACTAGTCCCGAAGTGGCAATTCACCTATTGCCCTTGTTCGTCAAAGTTCAAATTTTCCGGGGTTTCACATTCTTCCCCCCTTAAAAGAATTTCGTCCCCGAAATTCACACCCACATGCACATTCGACCATATGCATAAGTTACAACATTACTGCCTCACTGTCCCTCATGTATCCGTCTCTCTCCCGGACTAGGTTCTAGACGCAACCAAGTCCGTTCGTAAAGGCACCACATATCCCGTGTACCTCTGTCCCATTTCCGGGACTACTAGAATAGGGGGTAAAGTAACCTTCTTTGTAATTTGACAATAGTACCGAAGCATCCCAAGGTGAAGCATTCGGTAGTGAAGTCCTTATTCAAACTAGAGTTCTCACAACTCTACTCGTGTCATTCTATGAGGAGCCATAGAGTAGACAACATACCGGGGTGTAACTTAACACTGAAGTCTACATCCCAATGTGGAGGCAAACATTCGTAAGCTCCTAAAACTTAAAACATACACACTCTGAGGTGTAAACAGTGACTCACTGACGATCACAATCACCGACGACTCAGTGTGCCGTCAATCCGTCCATCCCAAGGATGACATCAAACCCGACATGTCCACGACCCTAAGGTCCATAGTGAGTAGAGTCCCCGAGATCTCAAACTCACAACCGTCATATCTGATCAATGTAGGCCCTAATCCCTAAGGTGGAATTCACCCCTGAGGACTCTTCTAGAGTTATAATATTTAAAACTGTACCATGCACAAAACATGAAGAATAACAGTATTTGACACGCTCAAGTCAAATAACACGTGTACCCATAAATAAGGAATAAGTGATGTACCGTGGGTCGCTGCCTGATCTCCCGACTCACTCTATGGTGCAACATCAAAGACCGTTTCCTGGGTCTCCAATGTTGTCGCTTCAGAGTCTTGTTCTTGGCCTTGGCCCATACCTTGGCTCATCCGGTCTGATTGCGGAGTCTCCGCACGTGGCGTACTAGGGACTTGCACAACGCTCTGTAGTTGGGACTGATTTCCCTGGTCCTTAGTGGAATAGGGAAGAACAATACGTGCCTGTGTGAGTCCCACCGACGACTGGGATTGAGAAGTCTCGGAACTCTGTGAGGTTTGCCTCAGGGGGCAATCCTTCTTCCTATGGCCCGGTTGTCGACAATAGAAACATGTCTTCTGGCCTCCTTGAAACGTTCCCTTGAATTTCTTCCCTCCTTGGGACAAAAGATTTTGGGCTTGAACCCCCTCTTGTGATCCCTGCCTCTGAGGACAATCCCTCCTCTTATGCCCCACTTGGCGACAATGATAACATGGCCCCTGCCCCGCTTGGCTGGGAACCCTGAAGTGCCCACTACTTTGGGAGGTTTGTCCTTGGCCTTGGCCTTGATAGCCGCGGCCCTGCCCCGATGATTCTTGTGGGCTCGATGTCTTTTGCTTTTTCCATGGCCGTTGATGGCCCATGGAACTTAAACTCCTTTGGATGGCTTGAGCCCCTTGGCTCAAATTGGCGCTTGCCTGTGCTAGGTTAGCAGCCATCGTACTCATAGCCTCCATATAGGCTTGTTGGTCCAAAGTCGGTAGTGGTTGGTTGTTCCGTCCACCGCCTAGACGTCCCCTCCCTCTATATGCCATCTACACACATGTCAAATAGCAATGGAGTACTAACTTAATATCCCAAGGTAGGGATCAAGTTCAAAACATTGAGAATTCTCTCATCGTGTCCCTAGTAGAGCGAGTGTCTCACACTAGTAGACATTTAACCCATGAACTATCCCGTTCATCCTTTTTCGAACCCCCAAGGTTATGTTTTCTAAACCTAGTGTTCCTCTTTTCCATATACATTTTACCATGTATATAATTTAAACATAACACATAATCATGTAGCACATAATCATGTAACAAATAAACACATAACATGAATGCACATGGAATGCAATGGTGTAAACCCATTCCCCTCAAGCCCTAGGTAATCGTATACCTATGCTCTGATACCAAGCTGTGACACCCCAATTTCCGGGGGTCCTTTATTAACCGTTGACCATCCGTCAACCCGCGGAAATACTCGTGATAGTCGTATAACCCGACACCACGTCATTCACATGCTTTTAACCGGATTTACCATCCACAAGATCAATTATACCTCAAATTATGTCCATTTATGTCATAGGAACCAAAGAAAACCAAGCCCAAAAGCATGGCTAAGCATTTTGAAAATTTCAGGTTTTTGGAAAAACCTTCCGGAAGGTCGACATACACCTACCGGAAGGTCGCTGAAAGAACAGTTAAATGAAAAGGATCAATTTCAAGAACTTCCGGAAGGTCTACATCAGTAGCAAAAACCTTCCGGAAGGTCCATTCCAGTGGCCAAAACCTTCCGGAAGGTTCATTCCAGAAAACAAAACCTTCCGGAAGAATTTGGCAGTCAAAAAGAAACCCAAGGCAAAACCTTCCGGAAGGTTCATTCCAGTAGACAAGTCCTTCCGGTAGGTTTTACTCCAGTAGCTAAAATCCTCCGGAAGGTTTATTCCAGTGGGCAAAACCTTCCGGAAGGTATTAGCCGTGAACAAGGCATCCAGGGTTTTTAGCAAAACCTTCCGGAAGGCCGACATACACCTTCCGGTAGGTTTTCAGACTGTGAGCAAAATAATGGATTTCTTTCCCCTCCAAACCATCCTTAAAGCTACCCCATACACTCCAAACTCATCCAACACATGTTTAATGAGATTTTCCATATAATACACAACTCATACAAGCTCTATCACAATTCATTCCATATATTTACATCTCAAAATGGAATTCTTACAAAAATTTTACTAAATAACCATAAAAGCCACAAGTCGGCTTTCTTCAACTTTGGGGCTCGAATTGGGAGCCGTCCGCCGGCGTGAACCCCGCACCTGAAATGTTGTCCCACGAAGGGTGAGCCACGCTCAATAGGATATCCTCCTACAGAGGCTACTCCCCAACCTAAGTGCATATGAAATGCGCACATGCAACAAATCAACAAGCATCAACCAATCTAACAAGAATATACACCCCAATGTTAGAAAGCTACCATGCTATACTATGTCATGTCATGATATGAGATGGAACTCACTCATGCACCTTGTCCCGAGTCTTCCCCGACTCACACCACACAATGCAAAAGCCAATGTGTATGAACCCGTCTATTGACGGAAAAACCCTCCCAATGATCGTTTGAGATAAAAGTTATGTCTTTATAAAAAATCAAATCATTGTTTGAGGCTACCCATTGGATGGGTGTTTTTATATAACAAAATCTTGTGTCTTCCTGGGCAACGGATTTTGGAATCGCACCGCCGGCTCCGTGGGCCTATCTACACTTTTTGGACTTGCACCGTCGGAGTGTATGAACCAGTGGTTCCGGGTTTTTCACCCGAGGGAGTGTCTAGCCCTACTTGCTTTACCCGACACAAGTTTTCCTTATGCAATGCAACCGTGCAACTCAGTCGGATCTTTGATCCCGACTTTCCCGAGTTCACATACCAACCACCAAGATTTGGTGTTTGATCCGCAACACATGCACACACCCACACTCATGCCTATGACCCATGAATGCGATGTCAACTCACCCCCACATACTCATGTCTTATAACCATGAATGTGATGTACCCAGTGAATGCAATGTAATGTACCAATTGCACTCTAACCACATGTTCGATATGTATGAGTGTCATATGAACAATGTCAAGATAAATCTACATATTCATGGTACTTCATATCATAAGCACATAAATACCATAATTCAACACGTTAACAATATATAGCAAGCATGCCTATATCAACATTTCATCCAATAACCATTTTCAAACATGTTATCACATAAGCATGCAATTAACATAGCAAACTCATCAATACATCATTCTAGGCATTTAATCAAGGAAGTGATCTAGGTCATTTCTCTAATTATTTTGTAAGTGTTAAGGCTCTAACACCCTTCTTTTTCCATACCAACATCTCATATAAGCAACTAAGGTGAGGAATAATCCCAAATAGGAAGAATCCTACACGTCATCATGTATCACAAGAAATTACTCTAAGTAATTTCTACACCACCATTTCAAGATAGATTATATTGTATCCACTTTCAACATCCATCTAATCATGTCACCAACAACAGGTAAAAGCCCCATTTAATCAAGTCACCAACCATAGGTAAGAGTCCTATACAAGGTCTCCTACATCAACCCCTTTTCACATAAACATCATAGCCTGAAATAAGCCCAAAACAGCCCATAAGTTTAACCCAAAACAGTCCGCAAATTAAGCTACATAGCAGCCCCGAAATAGGCTATAAACCAGTCCACTATTTCATTCACTTCCACAAAGATATACAAGTAACTTCCATATATCAATTGTAAGCTAAAATTTAGCTTAAGTTATTCATATAATCAATTCTTCATTTCCTTAAAAACATACAATTCCAATTGTGAATCACACCACCCAAACATGTTATTCCACTTTCGTTCAAATAACGACTTTTATCCTTTAAGGCATTTCATCAAACGCCATATAAGCATAATGTCATGTAACCACAAGGTATAGCCCACACACATCAATTATCATCATCAAACTCAAGAAATCATATCTAGTGATTTCTACATAACTATACCAAGATAGAATTTATTCTATCCATTTCCTAATATCCACATATCATAATCCCCCAAGAGAATTATAAAGCAACCACCTCTAAATGTCAATTCCATTTAGAATTTCACTTTACCAATTTTCCCATATCCATTTTCTACACTTCAAGTTCCTTCATGAAATTTACCCAACAAGTAAATATATGCACCCATTTCATACCAACCTTGCTTAGCACATTTGGTACCCATTTCCCACACATAAAATGCATTAGTGGTACATTAAACTAGAGAATGTGATTTAAATCATACCAACCATTCTCAATACCCATTTCACCCAATTAACCACAATAGGCAAGTGATACATATATATATACACCTACCCATTCCATATAACCTTCCTAGGTTGGAAATAAACCTAAGTAGGAAGAAAACCCTACCTCTTGTAGCGTGTAGAATTGCCGTGGGAAGCTCCTAGAACTCAAAGCAAGCTTGAATCCTTCACTTCCAAATTTTCGGCCCTCCAACGTTCGGTGAAAACCGTCGTTTTTGGTACCCACGCGTAGCCCTCGACGCGTAGAGCAACTCTTGTTCTTGGCCCGAGTCGATTTGAGCGCTAGAACGGAGTAGATCGTAGAGAGAAGGTGGAGTTTTCTCTCATTTTCCCTCTCTTCTTTTCTCTCGGCTGAAACCGGCTGAAGGGTGAAGGAGAAGTCTGATTTTTCAGACTTTAGGCCCCTATTTATATTTTTAGGATACTTGGCCCACAATTGGCCACATGTCCTATTTAATTTCGGGTCCGTTTTAATCCCGAAACGATTAAATTTCGCTCCGGTTTGAGTTCAAAATATTTTTATTTTAACTTGCCTCTAATATTTCCCCAAACTTTAAAATTTTATAAAAATTTCGTGTACGGGGTCACCCGAGGCCCGTTCGTCTCGTAAAACGCGAAAAATCCGACCATCTCGGAATTCAACGAAATTTGACGTGGTAACTAGATTTCGCGAGACGAATCCAACGGTGAAATCCGTTTCGTCATTCGAGATCTAGAAAAATTCAGTTTTTCAACTAGTCCCGAAGTGGCAATTCACCTATTGCCCTTGTTCGTCAAAGTTCAAATTTTCCGGGGTTTCACATTCTTCCCCCCTTAAAAGAATTTCGTCCCCGAAATTCACACCCACATGCACATTCGACCATATGCATAAGTTACAACATTACTGCCTCACTGTCCCTCATGTATCCGTCTCTCTCCCGGACTAGGTTCTAGACGCAACCAAGTCCGTTCGTAAAGGCACCACATATCCCGTGTACCTCTGTCCCATTTCCGGGACTACTAGAATAGGGGGTAAAGTAACCTTCTTTGTAATTTGACAATAGTACCGAAGCATCCCAAGGTGAAGCATTCGGTAGTGAAGTCCTTATTCAAACTAGAGTTCTCACAACTCTACTCGTGTCATTCTATGAGGAGCCATAGAGTAGACAACATACCGGGGTGTAACTTAACACTGAAGTCTACATCCCAATGTGGAGGCAAACATTCGTAAGCTCCTAAAACTTAAAACATACACACTCTGAGGTGTAAACAGTGACTCACTGACGATCACAATCACCGACGACTCAGTGTGCCGTCAATCCGTCCATCCCAAGGATGACATCAAACCCGACATGTCCACGACCCTAAGGTCCATAGTGAGTAGAGTCCCCGAGATCTCAAACTCACAACCGTCATATCTGATCAATGTAGGCCCTAATCCCTAAGGTGGAATTCACCCCTGAGGACTCTTCTAGAGTTATAATATTTAAAACTGTACCATGCACAAAACATGAAGAATAACAGTATTTGACACGCTCAAGTCAAATAACACGTGTACCCATAAATAAGGAATAAGTGATGTACCGTGGGTCGCTGCCTGATCTCCCGACTCACTCTATGGTGCAACATCAAAGACCGTTTCCTGGGTCTCCAATGTTGTCGCTTCAGAGTCTTGTTCTTGGCCTTGGCCCATACCTTGGCTCATCCGGTCTGATTGCGGAGTCTCCGCACGTGGCGTACTAGGGACTTGCACAACGCTCTGTAGTTGGGACTGATTTCCCTGGTCCTTAGTGGAATAGGGAAGAACAATACGTGCCTGTGTGAGTCCCACCGACGACTGGGATTGAGAAGTCTCGGAACTCTGTGAGGTTTGCCTCAGGGGGCAATCCTTCTTCCTATGGCCCGGTTGTCGACAATAGAAACATGTCTTCTGGCCTCCTTGAAACGTTCCCTTGAATTTCTTCCCTCCTTGGGACAAAAGATTTTGGGCTTGAACCCCCTCTTGTGATCCCTGCCTCTGAGGACAATCCCTCCTCTTATGCCCCACTTGGCGACAATGATAACATGGCCCCTGCCCCGCTTGGCTGGGAACCCTGAAGTGCCCACTACTTTGGGAGGTTTGTCCTTGGCCTTGGCCTTGATAGCCGCGGCCCTGCCCCGATGATTCTTGTGGGCTCGATGTCTTTTGCTTTTTCCATGGCCGTTGATGGCCCATGGAACTTAAACTCCTTTGGATGGCTTGAGCCCCTTGGCTCAAATTGGCGCTTGCCTGTGCTAGGTTAGCAGCCATCGTACTCATAGCCTCCATATAGGCTTGTTGGTCCAAAGTCGGTAGTGGTTGGTTGTTCCGTCCACCGCCTAGACGTCCCCTCCCTCTATATGCCATCTACACACATGTCAAATAGCAATGGAGTACTAACTTAATATCCCAAGGTAGGGATCAAGTTCAAAACATTGAGAATTCTCTCATCGTGTCCCTAGTAGAGCGAGTGTCTCACACTAATAGACATTTAACCCATGAACTATCCCGTTCATCCTTTTTCGAACCCCCAAGGTTATGTTTTCTAAACCTAGTGTTCCTCTTTTCCATATACATTTTACCATGTATATAATTTAAACATAACACATAATCATGTAGCACATAATCATGTAACAAATAAACACATAACATGAATGCACATGGAATGCAATGGTGTAAACCCATTCCCCTCAAGCCCTAGGTAATCGTATACCTATGCTCTGATACCAAGCTGTGACACCCCAATTTCCGGGGGTCCTTTATTAACCGTTGACCATCCGTCAACCCGCGGAAATACTCGTGATAGTCGTATAACCCGACACCACGTCATTCACATGCTTTTAACCGGATTTACCATCCACAAGATCAATTATACCTCAAATTATGTCCATTTATGTCATAGGAACCAAAGAAAACCAAGCCCAAAAGCATGGCTAAGCATTTTGAAAATTTCAGGTTTTTGGAAAAACCTTCCGGAAGGTCGACATACACCTACCGGAAGGTCGCTGAAAGAACAGTTAAATGAAAAGGATCAATTTCAAGAACTTCCGGAAGGTCTACATCAGTAGCAAAAACCTTCCGGAAGGTCCATTCCAGTGGCCAAAACCTTCCGGAAGGTTCATTCCAGAAAACAAAACCTTCCGGAAGAATTTGGCAGTCAAAAAGAAACCCAAGGCAAAACCTTCCGGAAGGTTCATTCCAGTAGACAAGTCCTTCCGGTAGGTTTTACTCCAGTAGCTAAAATCCTCCGGAAGGTTTATTCCAGTGGGCAAAACCTTCCGGAAGGTATTAGCCGTGAACAAGGCATCCAGGGTTTTTAGCAAAACCTTCCGGAAGGCCGACATACACCTTCCGGTAGGTTTTCAGACTGTGAGCAAAATAATGGATTTCTTTCCCCTCCAAACCATCCTTAAAGCTACCCCATACACTCCAAACTCATCCAACACATGTTTAATGAGATTTTCCATATAATACACAACTCATACAAGCTCTATCACAATTCATTCCATATATTTACATCTCAAAATGGAATTCTTACAAAAATTTTACTAAATAACCATAAAAGCCACAAGTCGGCTTTCTTCAACTTTGGGGCTCGAATTGGGAGCCGTCCGCCGGCGTGAACCCCGCACCTGAAATGTTGTCCCACGAAGGGTGAGCCACGCTCAATAGGATATCCTCCTACAGAGGCTACTCCCCAACCTAAGTGCATATGAAATGCGCACATGCAACAAATCAACAAGCATCAACCAATCTAACAAGAATATACACCCCAATGTTAGAAAGCTACCATGCTATACTATGTCATGTCATGATATGAGATGGAACTCACTCATGCACCTTGTCCCGAGTCTTCCCCGACTCACACCACACAATGCAAAAGCCAATGTGTATGAACCCGTCTATTGACGGAAAAACCCTCCCAATGATCGTTTGAGATAAAAGTTATGTCTTTATAAAAAATCAAATCATTGTTTGAGGCTACCCATTGGATGGGTGTTTTTATATAACAAAATCTTGTGTCTTCCTGGGCAACGGATTTTGGAATCGCACCGCCGGCTCCGTGGGCCTATCTACACTTTTTGGACTTGCACCGTCGGAGTGTATGAACCAGTGGTTCCGGGTTTTTCACCCGAGGGAGTGTCTAGCCCTACTTGCTTTACCCGACACAAGTTTTCCTTATGCAATGCAACCGTGCAACTCAGTCGGATCTTTGATCCCGACTTTCCCGAGTTCACATACCAACCACCAAGATTTGGTGTTTGATCCGCAACACATGCACACACCCACACTCATGCCTATGACCCATGAATGCGATGTCAACTCACCCCCACATACTCATGTCTTATAACCATGAATGTGATGTACCCAGTGAATGCAATGTAATGTACCAATTGCACTCTAACCACATGTTCGATATGTATGAGTGTCATATGAACAATGTCAAGATAAATCTACATATTCATGGTACTTCATATCATAAGCACATAAATACCATAATTCAACACGTTAACAATATATAGCAAGCATGCCTATATCAACATTTCATCCAATAACCATTTTCAAACATGTTATCACATAAGCATGCAATTAACATAGCAAACTCATCAATACATCATTCTAGGCATTTAATCAAGGAAGTGATCTAGGTCATTTCTCTAATTATTTTGTAAGTGTTAAGGCTCTAACACCCTTCTTTTTCCATACCAACATCTCATATAAGCAACTAAGGTGAGGAATAATCCCAAATAGGAAGAATCCTACACGTCATCATGTATCACAAGAAATTACTCTAAGTAATTTCTACACCACCATTTCAAGATAGATTATATTGTATCCACTTTCAACATCCATCTAATCATGTCACCAACAACAGGTAAAAGCCCCATTTAATCAAGTCACCAACCATAGGTAAGAGTCCTATACAAGGTCTCCTACATCAACCCCTTTTCACATAAACATCATAGCCTGAAATAAGCCCAAAACAGCCCATAAGTTTAACCCAAAACAGTCCGCAAATTAAGCTACATAGCAGCCCCGAAATAGGCTATAAACCAGTCCACTATTTCATTCACTTCCACAAAGATATACAAGTAACTTCCATATATCAATTGTAAGCTAAAATTTAGCTTAAGTTATTCATATAATCAATTCTTCATTTCCTTAAAAACATACAATTCCAATTGTGAATCACACCACCCAAACATGTTATTCCACTTTCGTTCAAATAACGACTTTTATCCTTTAAGGCATTTCATCAAACGCCATATAAGCATAATGTCATGTAACCACAAGGTATAGCCCACACACATCAATTATCATCATCAAACTCAAGAAATCATATCTAGTGATTTCTACATAACTATACCAAGATAGAATTTATTCTATCCATTTCCTAATATCCACATATCATAATCCCCCAAGAGAATTATAAAGCAACCACCTCTAAATGTCAATTCCATTTAGAATTTCACTTTACCAATTTTCCCATATCCATTTTCTACACTTCAAGTTCCTTCATGAAATTTACCCAACAAGTAAATATATGCACCCATTTCATACCAACCTTGCTTAGCACATTTGGTACCCATTTCCCACACATAAAATGCATTAGTGGTACATTAAACTAGAGAATGTGATTTAAATCATACCAACCATTCTCAATACCCATTTCACCCAATTAACCACAATAGGCAAGTGATACATATATATATACACCTACCCATTCCATATAACCTTCCTAGGTTGGAAATAAACCTAAGTAGGAAGAAAACCCTACCTCTTGTAGCGTGTAGAATTGCCGTGGGAAGCTCCTAGAACTCAAAGCAAGCTTGAATCCTTCACTTCCAAATTTTCGGCCCTCCAACGTTCGGTGAAAACCGTCGTTTTTGGTACCCACGCGTAGCCCTCGACGCGTAGAGCAACTCTTGTTCTTGGCCCGAGTCGATTTGAGCGCTAGAACGGAGTAGATCGTAGAGAGAAGGTGGAGTTTTCTCTCATTTTCCCTCTCTTCTTTTCTCTCGGCTGAAACCGGCTGAAGGGTGAAGGAGAAGTCTGATTTTTCAGACTTTAGGCCCCTATTTATATTTTTAGGATACTTGGCCCACAATTGGCCACATGTCCTATTTAATTTCGGGTCCGTTTTAATCCCGAAACGATTAAATTTCGCTCCGGTTTGAGTTCAAAATATTTTTATTTTAACTTGCCTCTAATATTTCCCCAAACTTTAAAATTTTATAAAAATTTCGTGTACGGGGTCACCCGAGGCCCGTTCGTCTCGTAAAACGCGAAAAATCCGACCATCTCGGAATTCAACGAAATTTGACGTGGTAACTAGATTTCGCGAGACGAATCCAACGGTGAAATCCGTTTCTTCATTCGAGATCTAGAAAAATTCAGTTTTTCAACTAGTCCCGAAGTGGCAATTCACCTATTGCCCTTGTTCGTCAAAGTTCAAATTTTCCGGGGTTTCACACATTCAACCATCAAAGCGCTAAGCCCCTTACTCTTAGAATTAGAACGGGTTACACACGCTTCAAGTTTCGACTACGCATTATCGCCTTAAGATAGAAAGATCCAGTGTCATCCCCGGATGTAGCCATTGGAGCTGGTTTAGAGACTTGTAGTTTAGGCCATATGGGAGTTTGAGTGTTTATTATTCATTCATGATCTTTACTAAAGTACTATATTTGTTTTTGTTGACTTTTCCATTTTTTTTACTTTTATTTGTTTAGTTAATTTTTCATTTTTTGTGATACTACTCTAAGTTCTGATTATTGATGTTTTATCATATATGACTATGAGTTATATGCCTTGTTTGTCCTTTACTTATGTTATGTGCATGATTTAGCTAGTTGGTCTTTTTTTATACCTTCTTGTTGGTTCTATGTCATGATTATTAGATGTTGTCATTGGGTTGACATTTATAGTAAATAAGGAAAAAATATGTTGGGTAACTTAATTTTGCACTGTGCTTATCCTATGTTGTCCTTGGGTTGGCATTTGTGACAAAAATGGGGAGGATATTTTAGGTACTTATGAGAAAAATCATGGAGATTTACTCTTAACTAGGCTAAATATGTTGCATGTGAATAGAGTAAGGGGTGTTTGTTCAAATCTCAGGGGGAATACATTTACAAACTTGGCATTAAGTCACCTATTTTACACTTGTTATTTTACTTGTGAACACCAACTAAGGGGATAACTTGATGTGATTGACATTGATATTTCAATAGGTTCTCAAGCATATGGGGCAATTTAGTTCTTAACATGTTACGTATTTTCACTTGCATGATGTATACATAAATATGCCCCATGCTTAACTTGATGCTTACCATAGATGTAATTGTGTTATTTAATTCTCTAACATATGGTGTTTTTCACAAGGTTTTTGTTTGAGTGGTGATGTGCATGATTATGATCTTCAAGCAATATCTTAAGATGTAGATCTTGTATAGAGATAGAGATTTAGGATGTGTGCATGATGAGAGCATAATATTGCATATTATATGCATCATATCATCCATCTTAACTATGTTAGTTACTTAATTCTTTTGTTTTAGTTTAGTTTTGTATTTTATGGATGAATTTTGTGTTTGTAGGTGAATACATGTAAAAGCAAGGTTTTGAATACTATTTAATGACAAGGAGGACTTTGGGGATGAGCTAGGAGGTTTAGGAGTCAAGCCAAGGCCATTGGGAGCATAATTAAAGAAAAAACCCTTTCTACCGGTACAAGTGAAGGCAGAAGTTGGTTATACTAGTAGGAGTTCATTCCTATCGGTAGAAGTAAAAGAGAGAGTTGTTCTACCGGTAGGTGAGTATTGTTCTACCAGTAGGTTTGAAACAGAAAGGTGTTCTACCAATAGAAGAGAAGGCCAACCAGTTCGTGCAAAAAACAATGAACAATTCTACCAATAGGTCATTTTTTGCTTCCTACCCGGTATGTTACTATATTTTGGCAGTGAGACTCCTAAGGGAAGTGAATTAGCTGAATTATTTAAAGGCCATGATTAGTGGATGGAAAAGAGGATTTTTAGCATAAAATCCTCTATAAATACCAAGGGCTAGCCAATAAGAAAGGCATCTCCATTTCATCATTCAATTCCCCATTCTCTTCACCAAGCACTCTTCTTTCTTTCCTAGGTTTTAGACTTAATCTTTTTCTTCTTTAAAGCTTTCTCAATTATTTTACATTTGAAGCTTTGTTTAATTTCAAGTATTCCATTCCTGCAACGCATTTACTTTTGATTCTTCTTGTGAATGATTAGATTATAGCAATTCAATTCAATGTATTTACTTTCAATCACAATTTCAATTCTTGAAATTTTCAATTCAATTTTTCTTTTCTATCAATTATGATTATGTCTTTTTCAATTGCTTTCATTTTCAATTCCTTAATGAGTGAGTAGCCGTACTCTGGTTTGATCAGATGAGGGAATCTCATCCATGAATTGGGAATTTTTACTCAAACTAGGGTTTTTCAATGATTGAGTTATTTGGGTTAATTGAATGATTAAAGTTGAAAACATTCTTGATATGTATATCATCTTGCTTACCCGTAGACAATTTAGTCTGGCACGGGTAGTTCTTGAAATCACTGCAATCGAGGTGATTGTAATTCTTTCAAAATCAATTCATTTAATTTGGATACACATTTTTTATTTAAAATTAGGTGTTTAATGAATATCTACCATTTGAGTGTGTTTGAGTACAATCTTAAATGAGTTATAGAATTTGAGTTAAAATACTTGCTTACAGTGAGATGAACTCTACCAATTAACTGGTTCTTTTTCTTTAATTTTTAATTCATAGTTGCTACTTTCTCCAAACCAACTCTCAAAATTCAAGGTTTTTATTTTTTCTTCTCTCTTTCACCCTTTGAGCCTTCGTTTTTTCCTGAGGAGATGACCTCAGTAATCGAACGAGTTACAAACACGATACCCCTTTCTACACTTGGGAATTCCTTGTTAATTTAATACCACTCTGAGGAGTAAGCAGTGCATTAGTGTTGAGATTAGATTTATAATTCGTTTTGTTCAATGGTTTATGGGTTGTAATCTTAATTTCATACTTATGTATTTGGTCACGATATTGTCAAAAGGGGAGATTGTTAGATATACATTTGTAATTGGTTAATTTTGTAGAGTTCATTATAAATCTAACATATTTCATTGCCATGATACTATCAAGATTGAAGATCTGAAAGCGTCATTGAAAGGAAGAGATCAAGCGTCAAAGCTATATCATTCATACTCCGATTGCACCTTCAAGCTTAGGACAAAGTTAATGACATAGATACCTAACATGATCCCTTGGTTTATTTAACTTAGGAGGATTAGAGTTAAAATGGAATTAGGGATTAATCCATGTATGGCTCCCAAATGATTTTAAAAGAAAAGATTTTCTAAACCATTTGATGTTTTGAAAACATGATTGAGCCATTAGTGGATACATCTGGAGCAACACCATTTAGTGCTAGGGATGGCAGTGGACCGGGGGAAAATGAGTATTCGTCCAAACCCGCCCCGTTTGGACCTGGGATGGACCATACGTATTAGACGATAGACGTATACGGAGATACCCGTACGGGGATGGACTTACCCTTACCCCTGCCCCACCCCTAATGTACCCGTTAGTTATATATATATATATAAAATTAATTAATTAAATATATGTTCAACCCTAAGTCCCTAACTTACTCCTTCAGTCCTTCCAATAAGCCAGTCCGCTGCCTTTACCTCCACAGGCTCCACTCAGTCCATCCAGTCCAGGCCCTTTACTTTCAATCAGCCGAAGGATTCGAAGGATTCGAACGAGTGAAGTGAACGAATGTCTCTCTCTTTCGAAGCCTCCACCTCCACTCTGTCTCTCTCTTTCAATCATCTCTCTCTCCATCTGGACCATCTCTCTCCATCGTCTCTCTTCACTTTCCACTGTCGGCTGAGCAGTAAGTCTCTCTCTCTCTCCACTATCGGTTGACTAGGTAAGTTGTAGAGCTTCCATGTGCTTTGTGGGTTTGTGCATTTGTGTGGGTTTGTACTTTTTGTGCATTTTTGTGGCTCTCCATGGCTGATTTTTGATGGTCCTGAAGCAAGAATGATAATGATCCTCATTATTATATTATAATATAATATAAAAAGAATATCATATAATTAATTTCGATAGTGGGAAATTTCTGGTGAAGAAAAGAGGTCGACCTGACTGCTGCATCCACTAACTTGTAAACCATATTTATTAATTAATTAATTAATTACTAGAAAGAGAGAAAACAGTGGATAGATCATTTTGATGGTTTTGTGGAGTAGCTCCATGGATTAATAGTTACTTTTTTGGCTATTTGGAGTAGGATTGTTTGTCTAAATGTTGCTGGGCTGTAGTTGTCTTGAAATTAACATCCTTTCTACGCCATGCATACATTTAAACCACATATCTATCTATCTAATATCTATCTAAGGTGGGTAACCCATACATTTCATTCTTAGTATGTATATATATATATATATATGAGATATGTAGACAAAGTTGAAGCCGCACCTATGACCATGAGAATGCATGTTAGCCTCCACCAACCTAGCTAAGTTCCCCAGTTTCTATAAAACCAGCCCTATTGTTAATACTGAAATCCACATCCCCAGTTTTTACATGTAGTTGATTACAAGCAATGGAAGGAGAAGAAGTGAGAATATGTTGATTACATGTAGTTGTTGTTTGTGTTATGTTGGAATATGTTATGCTACATTATGTTGTGTTAGATTATTTAGAATGTTGTTGGATTATTTAAAATGTTGGATTTATTTAGAATTTTGGATTATGTTGGTTTGGGCTTGGGCTTGGTTGGGTTTGGGCTTAGGCTTGGGCTTAGGCTTGGGCTTGCGCGGGCACGGGGGAAGGAGGGATGGGGACGGGGATTAAAAATTTACCCGCGGACGGGGATGGGGATGAAAACTATACCCGTTAACGGGGATGGACGGAGTTTTTTTAAGCAGGTACGGGGATGGAGACTACACCCCCCGCCCCCGCTTCGGTCCATTGACATCTCTATTTAGTGCTCAAGATGACAAGTTTTTTGCTTAATTTTAGGCTTAAAAAATCAGTAGGGACCGTCCTATGCTCACTAGCCTTCGCTGGACCAGTCTCTTTATAACTTAGGGAAGAAAAGGGAAAAAGGCCACTAAGGAAGAATAGGGCTCGCTCGGGTGGTCACTTGACCTTGCTCCAGTGGTTTACTTGTCTAGTCAAGATTGGAACCTCATTTTCATTCCAGTAACAATCGCCCTCCTACTGATCGAGCGGTCGTTTGCAAATCTGTGTTTTTTTGTTGACCAAAGTTACCCTTATTTCATACCTATAAATAGGGAAAGTCTTTCCCATAGTTAGGTTAAGCCTCTTGTGATATTTCTAAGAATTAAAAACTACCACTAGAGATCCTACCGAATCTTACAAATTGGAGTTGAAGATCTTGATTGATGGTTTGAAAATCCATTGACATGTGCATATCGAAAATTGTTAGCGTGCCCATGATTGCTCGAGGCCTAAACGAACCGTGCGGTGGGGAGTTCAAGGCAAGACATCAGAGAGGGAATTTCGATGAAGAGATCTACGAAGAAAAGGAGCATCTAGCCATGGTGTTCGTTGAGGTATAAGACTCAAAAAATTGTAGATCGACTTTGTGAGTAGTGGATTAGGTTTTGGTGAACCATGAGTGATTTTCCACAGTTTTTCTTGAGGAGAGTTTTCCACATCAACAAAATACTTGTGTTATTTATTGTTTATGCATATACACTTGTGATTGTTAGCACACACACACATGAACTATGTATTTGTATGAATGATTGATTGACATCTTTTCATCCATAGTTGCATAGGGTTTTGGGATCCCTATGAGATTGAGTGTGTGTGTGTGTGTGTGTGAATTAATTGAAAATTAATTCACATCAATCTTCATGGGTTTAAGGGTTTGTGGTGATTAAGGGGTTCTCACTATTCATTGTTCAATTCGAGTGAGAAGAGGTAATTGTTGTCGAACTAGGTTTTAATTAGTAATCAATTGAGCAAAATTAAAAAACATATTCAACACCCCCCCCCCCCCCCCCCCTCTAAGTAGTTTCATGTGATCCATATGTATAATCGTGAGGGAAGATCCGTAACGTTTCTTTCCCCTCCTAGAACAATAGGTTGCATTTTTTAAAGAAAATATAGTATTCAAACCTAGTGCCCATATCTTAGAAGTCCAACCTTTATCATGAAGGTAAAACATCAATTTAGTTGTTTATTATAAACATCTAAATATATATACATTATAATTTGTCTTACCAGAGATATACAACTAGGATTGAAATGAAAACATAAAAGAGGGGTTCAATGATTAAAATTCAAACTTCTACACTTTTGTTTAATTTATTTATTTAAATTTTTTTTTTTTTTGAGAAAACGGCATATTATTTTAGGAATAATCATCAAGAAAGGGCATTGTTTTTCTCCCTTCTTTAAATTACTAATTTTCTCCCTATGAGATTGAGTGTGTGTGTGTGTGAATTAATTGAAAATTAATTCACATCAATCTTCATGGGTTTAAGGGTTTGTGGTGATTAAGGGGTTCTAACTATTCATTGTTCAATTCGAGTGAGAAGAGGTAATTGTTGCTGAACTAGGTTTTAATCAGTAATCAATTGAGCAAAAATTAAAAAACATATTCAACACCCCCCCCCCCCCCCCCCTCTCTAAGTAGTTTCATGTGCTCCATGTGTATAATCGTGAGGGAAGATCCGTAACGTTTCTTTCCCCTCCTAGAACAATAGGTTGCATTTTTTAAAGAAAATATATGATTCAAACCTGGTGCCCATATCTTAGAAGTCCAACCTTTAGCATGAAGGTAAAACATCAATTTAGTTGTTTATTATAAACATCTAAATGTATATACGTTATAATTTGTCTTACCAGAGATATACAACTAGGATTGAAATGAAAACATAAAAGAGGGGGTCAATGATTAAAATTCAAACTTCTACACTTTTGTTTAGTTTTATTTATTTTTTATTTTTTTAGAAAACGACATATTATTTTAGGAATAATCATCAAGAAAGGGCATTGTTTTTCTCCCTTCCTATAAATTTAAAATTAATTGTATGTCTCGTAGAACACATAGAATGAGCATATTATTTACATACACTGAGATGCATATAGATAGTGTTTATAAAATAACTAGCAGTAACTCTCTGTTTGAAGACACTCTACAATATCAAAAATTGAGGATTAATTATGTAATATTTATATTTTACATAGCAATTTATTTATTTTTTATTTTTTATCACGCAATTTAAAATTAAAATTGTTAGATCACATATTGTAATTGACTAATTTTGTGAAGTCCGTTCTGAATCTCATCTTTTTCCATGATCATGTTACTATCAAGTTGAAGATCCGAAAGTGTCATTGAAGAGAAGAGATCAAGCGTCAAAGTAACATCATTCAAACTCTGTATGCACATTCATGCTTTGGAAAAAGGTAAAAACCTACACACCTAAGATGCACCATTAGATATTGTAACTTATGATGATTAGGATAAAAATAGAATTGGGAGCAATTCAAGTATGGCTCCTAGCTGTTTCGAAAAGAAAAGTTTTTTTAAATAATTTTGTGTTTTGAAAACACAGATTGAGCCATTATCGTACCCCTCTTGAGCAACACCCTTTAGTGCTCAAGAGGACAATTTTTTTACTTGGTTTTATGCTTTAAAATTTTGTAGGGACCGATCTATGCTCTTTAACCTTCACTAAAGCAGTCTCTTTATGACTTGGGGAATAAAATGGAAAAAGGCAATCGAGGAGTATAGAGCTCACTCAAGCGGTCCTTCAAGGTCACTCGAGCAGTGCTCATGGTCACTCGAGTGGTCACTACTCCTGGTAAGGATTGAAACCTGATTTTCATTCCAGAAATAACGGCCCTTCCACCGATCTAGCGGTCGTTCGCAAATTTGTGTTTTTTTGTTTACCAAGACTACCCTTATTCTGGATCTATAAATAGGGAGTGTGACGCCCCTAAAACCGGGGGTCCTTTGTCGACCCGTTGATCACCCATCAACCTGCGAAAATACCCGTGAATTTTGGCAAAACCCTTTACAACACCAACCCAAACTTACATAACATCCATTTTAAACAAAATACAGTTCATATGAGTGTGACGCCCCTAAAACCGGGGGTCCTTTATCGACCCGTTGATCACACATAACCCAACACCACAGCACAACATCCCCTTTACCGAGATCACAAACAACATGAAGTTTTGGCAGAGTCTCCCTTGTACCGAGTACTCCCAAATGCATAAGTTGTGTACATTTCCGATCACATGACCCATCCAAGGTCCAATATACATCAATTCACTCTTATTTATTATCCATTTATATCATTCGAACAAAAAAACCCAAGACCCAAAGGCTTAGCAAAACATTTTAAATTTTGAGATTTGAACAAAATCTACTAGTAGAAGATGTTCATGTTCTACCGGTAGGAAAACCTTCTAAAAAAGTTCTACTGGCAGGTTTCTCATCGTTCTACCAATAGAAAAACTCACTGAAAATGTTCTACCGCAAAACTTAACGTTCTACCAGTAGAAAAATCCTACTTGAAAAGCTCTACTGGTAGAAGAGTTCATCGTTCTACCAGTAGGTCTTCCCAGTTTTCCCCTGATTTCATCATTTTTCAATTTTCAATCCATTCCAACCCTTTTCAACACCAACCCAAACTTACATAACATCCATTTTAAACAAAATACAGTTCATATGAGTTTCATTACAACCATTTATATACATTACATGCCCAAAAATTAATTTACATCTTAGTTTTACAAAAAAAAATATTATCTAAAAGCCACATCTCGGCTTTTCTTCAACAGTGAGAGCCCGTGTGAGAACCATTCACCGACGCATGCCCCGCACCTAAAATGTTGTCCCATAAAGGGTGAGTTATGCTCAATAGGGTATCTCCTAAAGAGGCTACTCCCCAACCTAAATGCATATGAAATGTTCACATATAATTTACAAGCAACAATCACTTCATTCAAGAATATGCAAATTCAACAATGAAATTCTCTATGCCATGTCATGATATGAGGTGAGACTCACACAAGCAACTAAACTCGAGCCCTTACCGGCTCCCATAACACATGCAATGTCATGAATATAAAACCGGGCATCCCAAGCCATCGCCATTGATGTTGTACATCCAATGACCTTTTAAAAATAAACCATGTGTCTTTGTTGGGTATTCGAATTTTGGAATCTCATCGTCGGTTCTGTACACCGTTACACTTTTTTGGACTTGCACCGACGGAAGTGTATAAACCAGTAACCAGGTCTTGCACTCAAGGGAGAATTTAGCCCTGCTTGTTATACCCGACACAAGTTTTTTTTTCATGCAACTCATGCGATTCTGTCGAAACTTGGTCCAACTATACTGAGTCCACGCATCATCCACCAAGAATGGTGTTCAATTCAAAAACATGCACACACACCCACACTAATGTCAAATGCCCACGAATGCGATGTTTCTCATACTTATGCAAATGTAAATGTACAATTGAAATTTCTCAACCATGTTCAATATGTCATAAGCACAATACAAACAATTCAAATATCCAATCAACATTTCTATGGTAAATTACATCATAAGCATATAACCACCATCAACAACCTCAATGTCAATATATCTTAAGCATGTATCGACATCCCAAAATCAAATTCCAAGCATGCTATGACATTTTCAATGTAAACAGCACACTTAATCCACATAGACATTTAATCAAACACCCTTAAGGCACCAAATCATGTAAACACATAATATGCCCAATTTCATCACATATCTCAAGAAATCACAAACAAATAATTTCTACATACCCAATTCATGCTAGAATTGATTTTAACCATTCTTAATACTCATTTCCCACATTTCAAACACCATAGGTATGTGCCATACATGAGATTACATCTCTAACACCCTACCCATTTCATATCTCAATCATATGTTGGAAATAAACCTAATTAAGAAAAGAACCATACATCTTGAAGCGTAATACGAGTTGTAGAAGGCTCCAAAATATCCAAATCAAACTTTAACCCTTGACTTTCCAAAATCCCGTTTCTTGAACTTCGGTGAAATCCACGATTTTTTGTATGATTTTGTAGCCCTCGCCGTGTAGAACAACCTTTGTTCTTGGGCCGAGTCAATTCGATGAACGTATGTTGTAGATCGTAGAGAGAAGTGAGAAACTCTCTATTTTTCCCTCTCTTCCTCTTCAACGTAAAACCCAGATCAAGAATGGGGAGAAAATCTGATTTTCTCCCTTATTTATACTCCTAGGGTGCTTGGCCTATATTGCGCCCCACGTCCTCCTTTTTCGGATCCGATTTCGTCCCGAAACGATTAAATTTCGTCCCGGTTCAAGTTCAAAATATTTTTATATGAACTTTATTTAAATTATTTTTCAATTTTTGAAATTTAATTTTTGGTCTCGTTTATTAGGTCATGCGACACCTGATCGCCTTGTAAAATACAAAAAATTCGACTGCCTCGGAATTAAACGAAAATTGACTGAATAACTAGATTTCGAAAGAAGAATCCAACGGTGAGATCCATTTTGTCATCTAATTTCTAGAAAAATTTAGGTTTTCAACCCATATCGAAGTGACAAATTACCGTTTTGCCCTTCTTCATAAAAATTCAAATTTTTCTGGGTTTTAAAAGGAGAGCCTTTCCCACAACTAGGTTAAGCTTCTTGTGAGATTTTTGAGAGAGAAAATATATCTTCTATCTTGAGAGCTTCCACCACTAACCTAAATCCTTAAAATCCAAGGTTACCACTAGAGATTCTATCCAACCTCACAAATAGGAGTTGAAGATCTTTATGGTTTGACAAACTCATTGGTGTGTGCATACCGAAAATCATTGGCATACTCATAATTGCTCGAGACCTAGACGAACTGTGCGACGGGGAGTCTAAGTGAAACTATACAAGACGTCGAACAAGGATCTTTGACGGAGAGACAATAAGAAAAGGAGCGCCTAGCCATGGTATTGGTTAAGGTATAAGACTCGAGTACTTATATGATGACTTTGTGAGTAGAAGATTAGGTTTTGGCGAACCACGAGTGGTTCCCCACAGTTTTTCTCGAGGAGGATTTCCCACGTCAACAAATTACTTGTGTTATTTCTTGATTATTCATATACACTTGTGATTGTTAGCATACACGTGCACTATGTGTTTGTATGAATGATTGTTTGATATCTATTCAACCATAGTTGTGCATTGGATTTGGGTTTTGGGATCTACTTGAGATTGAGTGTTTGTGTGAATTAATTGAATATTAATTAATATCAATCTTTATGGGTTTGAGGGATCGTGGTGATTGAAAGGGGTTCTAATCATTAATTGCTATATTTGATTAAGAAGAGGTAATTGTTGTCAATTAAGTTTTAATTGGTAATCAATTGAGTTTAAAATTGAAAAACCTATTCACCCCCTTTAAGTAAAGTGTCTATTACTCCATGTGTATAATCTTTGAGAGAAGATCCACATCGGGTTCCCCCTCGCGGAGGGCCGGAACAACAAAAATTAACAGGGAAAAGATAAAAGAGATGAAGGGGAGTGAGAAAAAAGAGGTAGGTATGGATTAGTGGGGTCGCTAACATTGGAGAATGTGTTGATTGAATTATTTGTCATTCGGCATCGTGCAAAGAAGTTGTTTTTTAGTGAAAAAATAATTGAAATGAATTTTGTATCATTGGATCAAAGTAGATGAAAATTGTTCTTGTGCTTTTATAAGTTAAGAATTCAACTTTATAGTTGTAATATTAGATAACTAGCGATAACTCGTGCTTGAATGACACTATGCAATTCAAAAAAATTGAACATTAATCATGGATACGAAAAAATCAAGTATTGAACATAGATATGCACTAAGATGAAAGTCTAAACTACATCCTTAAGATGCCAGCACTGTAATGAAAAAAATTGAAAATCAAAAAGTAGAAAAAGAAAGAATTAATTGGTGGCATCATTTGTACAGATTCATGGAACAACTGTAACTTATCAAACAAATACATGAAAGAAACTGTAACCCATTTACATAGACAAAGATATCAATGGGTAGAAGGAAAACACACTATGCACACTAATATTATAACAGCAAACAATTGAAATTTTTTCAAATCACATAGCAAATATAAATAAGCTATTGGTTACAACAAATCCAGACCATAGTACACCATCACTTTTTTTGTCAATCCAATTACCTGTTCAAACAAAAAGAACCCAACACAAATTCTAGCTTATAATCCGATAGAGAGCTCACAATATTATGGAGAAGCGTCAAAAAAATAAAAAAAGAAGCAATGCAATATAAAAAAAATACCTCCAAGAATTTTCCTCAATTTCGAGATTCTGTGCAAAAAATTGGTAGCTTACCCCTTCAATATTCAACATAAAAAGTTGGTCCTATCAATGATAAGAGTCTCAGTTTATAATACAACGCATCTATCTAGCAAAATTATTTATTTGATGCTTAGATTTGGATTGACTCCTTTAATAGATATAACACAAATTTATGAGAGGGACTTCTAATGCCTATACTTCTGCAAGAAATAACTCAATAAACAATAAGAATCTCGATAGCAATTTTGTCTAGTAATAAACCGTGCTTAAAGACACTTTGTAACTTAAAAAACCATTCAATTTGAAATATTTTTTCCTTCATTTTTTTTAATTAAATAAATTGTGCTATTTTTTCAAAAAAAAATCGCAAAATTTACTCTAAAAATAGGAACCCAAAAAAATCTCAACCTGCCTACAAATCTTATATATCTAATTGTGTGTATCATTGCCAACACAAATCATTGCATTGCCCAACACAAACCATTGCATAATGAAACACAAACCATTACACTTACTAATATCTGCACACTCCTTATATAGCATAACAATATCAGAACACTCCTTATTTAGCGTAATGATTGTCAATCCAACCATTGAGACATTTCATCGAACACGTGTTATGCTAACAAATATCAATCCACTACATAGAAATTTGGGGCACCAAAATGCCCTTCCAAGCCATATCTACCAAAGTCTTGCTCTTGATCATGGATTGAATGTCATACCCATCTTACACACTCGCCAAATGCCAGATAATGCTTATACACAAAACCAAGTGCAGCAAAACCACCAAGTATTATTGCAAAGCTCACCATTTAATGCAACAAAGCACATCTAAACAAACTAACTTTTGTCAAAATCCAAATATACCAAAAGAAAAGAGATGAAAATCTAAGTAGAAAAGCACCAAGCTAGTGGATCAAAACTAAATCAATAAGATATTAACAAAGACTGATCAAAGTAAGATACACCTACTGTAGAAAGTAGTATTTGCCAAATATTCCAAGCCGCCAAAGCTTTTCTAATGTACACATTAGGTATATGCACTTTCAAATGTAAACACAATCGTATGACATAATTATTGCATGAAACATTCTATTCCTACTGGGTATGAAAACCTTGTAATGCGAAAAGCTTGTACCATGGAGTAAAAACCAAGTGTAAGGAAATCTCACCTACAAATGCGACTTCTCAACTCATCAACTGAAATCCAATTCCTTCCATAGCCAAAATTATGAACTTCATTTGGTTTTAAGACTCCCTATGAATGGCCAAAGAAATTCAAAGTTAGCATACCAGTTGCAAGTTTCTTCTAAGTTTTGAAACAAAACAAAACAAAAATTAATTTTTAATAGCAAGTGAAAGATAGATATTTGACTTGATTAGTAACAGTGCAAAATAATCTATTTGGGAGAGCGAGAGATCATAATTCAAAAAATTAAGACAATCCAATTCAAAAAATATCACAATTATTATGCCTAACACAATCTACTCAAAATTCAATTACAAAAATTACCTGAAAAATATTATTCACACTAATTTAAATACATGCACTTTGATGCCCAATATATTCAACCACAAAAAAAAAAATTAATTTCAAATCCATATTGACAAATCATATCAAAGAGTAAGGTTTTTTTTTTTTGATCAAGATCAAAGAGTAAGGTTACTTACTGGTTTCTATGTTTGAGACTTTGACGGGTAACCCAATAATTATTGGAGTAAGAATAATTTTATTGCAACCCATGTTTTATACATAACTTGCATAAATCATGTGAATGTCTGCTATGCTAAAATAAGGAAGCAAGAAACATTAAAACCCAGAAAATGAAAAATGGACTTTTTTTCTTCACTTTGACATTTCATCGACCACCTAGAATGCAAGGTGTTGGTTTTTGGTTTCAGCCTTTGTCAAGGGCCATTTTTCTTCTCTTTGACATTTTGTCAAGCACGTAGTATGCATAAAAGATAAGGGGTGGAGACATTAATACCAAGGACTTGAACATTTGATAACTAATGATGACAAACTCAAGAAAGTAGTCATGAGGAGATCAATCAACAACTTTCTCCAATATTATCCATTCTCGAACACCTAACATGCATCGGCAAAGAGAGAGTGATGGAGATATGAAGAGGTTTTTGTGAGTATGTTGTGTGCTTGTTTGCACTCTGTGTTGTGCGTGTGTTCTGTTGGGTTGTGTGTGCCTACTGCGTGTTGTGTTGTGTGTGCCTACTCCGTGTTGTGTTGTGTTTGTGCTGTGTGCATCTGTGTGCATTCTGTGCTTGTTGCCTGTATGGATGCCTGATAGGGGTGTGTGTTATTTGTGTGAGCACACTTGAGTGATAACTCTTTGAGAAGTTCTGTCAAATAGATGGTGGGCATGGTGTTTGTTCGTTAAGTATTGTTTGTGTGGAGCTTGGAGATAAGAGAGGAGAGATAGAGAGAGAGAAATACCTTGGAGAGGTTGTGAGAGCTGTGTGGTGGCGACAGTGCGCTATGGCAGTGGCGTTGTGGAGGAGAGAGAGAGAGATCATGACAGTGTGTGTGTGTGTGTGTTCTGTGAGAGAGAGACGGGGATTAGCGTAAAGACAAAAGACGGGAGAGGGTTTCATAGAGTGGGTTGTGTGTGTGTTTGTCAGGCACTTGTGCATTGGGGACTGCGTGTGTCAAGAAGCATGGCCTCCGTCAGTCGTGTGCGTCAAGCAGATGATCATTTTGAGGGAGTCGGTGTGATGAGCATGAAAATTTATAAGGGATAAAGATTCAACTTCCTATGTGTTTTATTAAATAGATGTGTTCGTGCCTGAAGGCACTGTATAACAAAAAAAAATTGATAATGAATAAAAATGACAATCCATTGGACATAAAGTTAAATACAAATATATTTTATAAAATAAGCCAAAATATAAGATCTCGAAAAAAATTCAAACTTTATACACAATTCATAATCATACCTAAAAGATTATCAAACTAGACTCACCATCACAATACAGTCTTGCCTAACACAACCATTCCAGAATTGTTCATAAAAGATGAAAAAATAAGAAATTTTCAACACGATACATCGAAGTCAATTGAAAATCAACACGAAATTATTGAATATACATATAATTTTAATGGGCCAACACAAAGCAACATATAAGTTACATGAACTCGACACAACTTTAACAACATTAATTTGATAATACCCAAGATCATTATAGGTGAAAAATCATAAACTGAATGAGCAAACAATAAAATATCCACGTTTCTAAGAAAGTTGAACTTAACCTTGTGATTGACCTGATTAAATCATACAGCCAAGTATAAATGGTCAAATTGTAATATTTCTTGGTCTAAGTTCGAGGTTAAACCCACAAGGAGCTAACTATTGGTATTCAAAAAAGAAAAAAGGTAAAATTATCGTGTGTGTGAGCTTAGAATTATCAAATAAACACTTAATTAAACTTTGAGTAATAATAATAAAAGATACTCTTCAGTTCGGGGATCCAACATGCATTATATTGTTTGTTTATGAAAATGCCACCTTACAGCAATTAACTTCCATTTTACTGGAAAGTTAACCGGTAGGTTTGATGTATAACTGAACCATATCACAACAACTGGTTAGGTTAGTCGGAAGGTCTATGTACCATGCAACAACCAAAGAACCATAGTAAACCCGAAGGTGAACCATTCAAAAGGTTTACTCTAGTTATTGGATCGACAAGTTGATGGTTTAATGAAGATGGAGTTCCGATTTATGCATTGAATCAAAAGTATTAAGCCCAACTGCATGCATCATTGAATCATGCATGAAATATGTAATAACTTATAGATAGAATGGAATATAGTAATAGGCTTTGCTCGGTGTTCATAACCATGAGCATATTATAATAATAACCACCATCAATTAAGGGAGATATAAACATTAACGCATAAATAAAACATCTGCATTTTCATAAATTAAACAATATTACACAAGCATTCACCCATCACCGAAAAGTATTAACGGACTGCTCATGCTTCATTGTTATAGACAAGCAAGAAGAATGAGATAATTTCATTACAACCGAAAACAAAATACAATAAGTCCTTCCCCAAGGAATAGCTGAAACACTACGACTCTTATTACCAACTAAGGCACAAAAGTGGGAGAGGTTCAACCCTCCAAGTAGAAAGGATAAACATAAATGTAGAAGTGAGAAAATTTTGGTTGGGAAGTGAATATAGCAGGGCTTCGCTCTTTTTGGCTGTAAAACTCTCTGAAGTATCTCTTTCTCTTTCCTTCCCTCATTTTCTCTCCTTCCCTGAACTGGACTAAACTCATTTGAAACTGAATGAAGCAAGCTATTTATAGGCACAGGAAGGGGGTAGAGGCGGAAGACACCCAGCTGGTCCATCAGGGCCTTTTGTTACTTAAATGGACCAATGTGAGGAAAGGGAGGATAAAGGGGGTTTAGCCACCGTCCGGACGGTGCTAAACCTCTGGTTTTCCATGCTTGGCAACCTCCTTTGTTGACTTCTTAATTCCACTAGCCTCCCTTCCTTTATTCAGCCTCTGCGCTTTGATCCTCTCAAACTTTCATATTTATCCTTGAAACCCAACAAAATATATAAACTACACATTAACCCAAATACTTTATAAATTAATTACTTTAACCTATTTTACGGACATAATTAACTATAAACCCTAATTCTTTTTCGCACTTTTTAGAGTTAATCACACCCCCCTCCCCCCTCCCCCCAACCAAACATTACTAGTCCTTAGTAATAAAACAAATAAAATAAAATCACTTTCGTAGATTTCACAATTGCATTTAACCTATGCAACAAGCCGTTAAACCCCTAGGTGATCCATAGGGGGCGAGTTTTGTCTCATGAAAGTTTCCAATGATGATACCTACAAACTTCAAAGGTTAAGATTACATAATTCATATTTTTCACAAATAAGATTAAATCGTCATTCTATTCTATTACGATGATATTTCCCCTCCCCTGATCATTAGAAGAGTAACACACATTAATTATAACACTATTCCATATATTTTTCAGAAAAACTCATGTGTGTGTGTGGGGATTTCTGTATTTCAAAAACACTAAAGAAATATCACAATCTTTCATTCTGTTGTACAAGAATTAGCCTCAATGTCAATCCTTTTCTGGAAATCACTCAGCAAAGAATACACTCAAGTCACTCAAAAATTACATGTGACATGAATATTGTGATCAAAGCAAAGTAATAGCACATGTAATATTCCAGAAGAAGGATATTTGAATAAAATTGGAAATTGGCATAGTCTCATGAAAGAATATTGACATTGTATCAAATAACATTACCAACACTCTCCCTTTTTAATGAATAGGTGGAAATAATACATGTGCATGCTTTTTGGAATCAAAAAGGACTTTTTTAGGGTTATAATGTGGCTAAAGGGCATTGAGTTTAAAGAAATGACGTCAAAGGTATTCAAAAAGCTATCTTTTTCTGATTTTGTAGCACACATCCCTCCTATTTTTCCCAAACTTTTACACATCGTACTTCCCATTTCTCCTTTTTCAATCCCATATTTGCAATTTCTTGGCTATTTTCTTTCTTTGCTTCCTTTCTTTTCTTTTTCTATCTCTCTTTGCTTTCTTTCATATACTCTTTTGTGCTTTCTTTTTCTTTTCTTTCTTGACCCGTAGTCACCATTTTTCTCTTTTCCCGTATAATGCCTTTTTTAGGAGAGGGTGAAAGAAAATTAGATAGCAAGGATCGGATAAATATTTTTTATTGGCTTGGTTAACTGATGGGTTTAAGAAAAGAAATTTTCACTTAGGCTCAATCACGGCTTACTAGGGATATAGTTTTGCAAAAAAAAAAAATGACTTAGGCTCAAAATAAAATCACAAATGGCGTAAGATCATTTTTCCAAAATTCATGCACCTGCATAATTTTCATAAAAGTTTTTAAAAGAGAATGTTAACATGTCATCTGACAAGTGCTAATCAAAACAAAAATAATGAGATTATTCAAAAAAAATTGTTGTTGAATTAAAATTCTTACTTGAGTAAATGTGAAAAATCCCTCCAAAGAAGATTGGCTCAAAATATGTATACAGGTTCTACATCTCCACTATATATGTAAGCTTCATAAAGAATCATAGTATTTCAAAAGGTTTTCAAAATAAGAAATTATTATGTGCTCAAGATGATGAGTTTTATGAAAATATAGAGAAAGTGTACAAATAATATACAAAAATCCTGCGTAATCTAGTTAGGGTTAAACCTGCAAAGCATTAGAATGATAACATAATTCTTATCATGAATCGTATGAAATAAGTACTGTGACAACAAAATTTATGTGAACTAACACAAACTAGCTGAATTAACCAAATAAAACCATAATCTAGAACATAAAACCAAACTTCCAAAGACAACCAAAAGTACTAAAAACATAGTGTATGAACTGAAATGTAAATAAAGAGTTTGAGAAGAGTAGAGAAAGAAGGTAGAAAGTGCAGGAGATTCTGGCTGACTAAGCTGACGATGATGAGCCACCACCGTATCTCCTTCCAAGTAGCTTCAGGATCTCTCTCTGGTTCTCCTTTCACTACAGTTTTGATCATGTGTTCAAAAAGCATCAATACATGCAAATATAAGCAATTAAACATCCATAACAACACACCATTAAAATTAAAATTTAACACACCAAAATTTTAAAAAGAAACACAAAACCCTAAAATTTAACATTCTTGATTGTGACAAAAGATCAATTTTCATCAGATTCCTCTAACCTCAGTAAATCAATGAACCGAGCAATCTCATACCGCACATATCTTGTAAGTATTGGACTGGAATAAAATGGCATCTCAGAATAATCCTTACTCTGCCCATCCTTAATCCAATCGAGATGATCAAGCGCACAACCTGAAATTGTTTCAAAATATTGATTGAATTCTCTCATATACATTAATCGACCACCCTTCACACAACCAAGACTAAACCAAAAGACTTTTTTGTCCATTTTTTTTATTAATTTTTTTTTTTGAAAATTTTTGTTAAAAAGACTCACTATATAGTTTTTTAACGTCTGCCGGTCACAAAGAAGAATATGGATTGTTCCCCTCCCCCCCAACCTAAATTTAACATTGTCCTTAATGTATAACATCATAGGATAAAATTTAAATACAAATGATAATAAAGTCTAGAAATGAAACACATCCATAGTGCAAAACCCTAATCTACAAAACAAACAAAGAAACTATACAAAAGAAATGAAAACACAAAAGAAAAATTATAACTACTATATACAAGAAGTGCTTAGGGGATAGGTCAATCGGGCTTAAGTTCCCAATTAGAGTTAGTGCCTAATTTCAGTCAAGGCTTGTTTCCTCCAACGAACTTCTTCTTGCTTAAGTCTCTTGCATCTCTTGATAATTTTTGTGAAGGATTTAACAAATTAGCATAAAACTCCACATTGGGATTTCCACTATCCTGAATATAATTAATCAAACAAACCTGTAAATGGTCAGAACAAGAAGACGTGTTGAATTTCTCCTCTACAATCTCATCAATTACATCTACCTCACAAATTTCTCCTTCCTCACCTGGGTGCTTTGTCACATCAAAGACATTCAATTCACTGGTCATATTTCCAAATAAAAGTTTCATAATTCCATTCCTACAATTGATCAATGCATTTGATGTAGCTAGGAAATGTTGCCCTAAGATGACAGGAATTTTTGTAGAGACATGCAAGACTGGCTATGTATCCAAGACAATAAAATCCACTGGAAAGTAAAACTTATTAACTTGAACAAGTACATCTTCAACAACTCCACATGGAATTTTCACAGAACGGTCAGTCAACTGTAATGTGACATTTGTGGGTTTTAATTCATCCAATCCTAACTGCTCGTAGACTGAATATGGAAGCAAATTGACACTGGCTCCAAAATCAAGCTGGGCTCAATCCTGAAGTTCCCGATTATGCATGAAACTATAGGACTCCCAGCATCTTTGTACTTTAGAGGGGCCTTGCGCTGAATGATAGCACTAGCCTATTCAGTCAATTTTTTTTTCTTTTTTTTGGGGGGGGGGGGGAGGAGAGGGAAGGAAAATGGGAAGGGGGACTTGAACTCTTGACCTCAAAAAGGCAAAGCCTTTACAAGATAAGGAGTATCATTGAACCAAACACCCATTGGTGTGTTCAGTCAAAAATGTTCTTTTTTGTAAATTTATCCTTCTCTTTACCGCGCAGAGGTCTTTCAAAAACTTGGAATAAGATGATACTTACTTGATTGCATCCAACAAGGGAATGTTAATCTTCACTTGCTTAAACCACTCAAAGATTTTAGCATTTTTGTTCAGTGGTTGAGGTTTCTTGAGTCTTTGAGGAAAAGGTAAAAGAACAGGATTTATTTATTTTTTTTCATTTGGCAACTCTGTTTCCTTTTCAATCAAAGATTCAGGCTCAATTGGTTCATTTATAGGGATTGGCTCAAGAGTTTTGGCTTTAATGGTCATGTCTATCACTTTACCACTTCTCAGTGTGGTAATTGTTTTTACTTGACTCAGAGAAGGTTCAGAAGACACGACATTAGCCTGATTTTGACCCTATAGAGGTTTAGGTTGAGATGAAAATTTTTTCTTCTCTGTTGTGCTTAAAGACTAGGTCAACATGGTTAGATGACTCTTGATATCCTTAATATTTTGTGAAGTTTGAGCTTTGAAATTGTTGACTGCATGAATAGACTGAGTAATGAAACTCATTTGAATTTGAATAAACTGATTCATGGTATGCTCGAAACTTCTCTTGTGTGGGGGTTAATAAGGCTGATATAGCAAGTCTGAGACTCTAGTGAAGGCGAACCTGGTTGCTAACTCACAGGCTGTGTGTTTTTCCAATTGAAATTTAGGTCATTTCGTCACCTTGGATTATAGGTTTCAGATTATGGATTTGAATAAGGCTTGTTAAAATTTGAAATGGCATTGGTTTATTCCATCAAAACCTCTTTGAATGTTGGAATGGTGGGACACTCCCCCGTGGGATGTCCTAACAAAGCACAGATTCCACACAACTGATCAGTGGGTGACATAACAGAAACTTCCTTAACTTTTTTCATCTCTAAAGCATCAAGCTTTCAAGACAAAGTAGCCATTATGGCCCTTAGGCTTTCAACCTTTTTTAACACGTATTTCCCTCATTGGGATGAAGATGACTTGGTTTCAACAATATTTGGGGAGGCCGAGTCCCATATTTGGGAACTCTAAAAAATGGTATCAAAAAATTCAAATGCCTCATCGAAATTCTTACTCATGAATTTTTTCTAGGCCATCATTTCAACAAACTAACGCATTGCGGATGGGAGAGAATCATAAAATAAACTAACCAATAATCAACTCTCAAATGCATGATGTGGGAAAACTTGGAGAAGATCCTCAAATCTCTCACAACATTGATAAAAAATTTCTTCTTTTTTCCCAGAAAAATTCATGATTTGACGTCTCAATGCATTAGTGCGATGCACAGGAAATTTTTTTAAAAAAAATTCAGTTTGCAAAAATTGCCAACTAGGAATCGATTGAGCTTACAAAGATTTTAGTCGCTGTTAAACTTTATCTGTAAAACACGGGTAAATTTGAACTTTTGTGAAAAATGGCAAAACGGTAATTTGCAACTACTGTACGGGTTGCAAACCTGAATTTTTCTAAATCTTGGATGACGAAACAGACCTCACCGTTGCATTCGTCTTGCAAAATCTAGTTACCCCGTTAAATTTTGTTGAATTCCGAGATAGTCGGATTTTTTGCGTTTTACGAGGCCGGGCCTCGAATAACCCAAAAACAAATTTTTTAATAAAATTTTAAAGTTTGGAAAAAAAATAAAGGCAAGTTAAAATAAAAATATTTTGAACTTGAACCGGAGCGAAATTTAATCGTTTCAGGGCGAAAACAGACCCGGGAAATGAGGGTCGTGTGGTGCATTGTGGACCAAGTATTTGGGGACTATAAAAAGGTGAAGAAAATCAGATTTCTTCCCCAATCTCTCAGCCTTTTACCCGATAGAAAAGAGAGAGCAAGAAGAGAGGGAAAAAGTTTGGGCTCTCTACCTTCTCTCTACGATTTACCACACCCCGTCGCCCGAATCAACACAAGCCAAGTATTAAAATTGTTCCTCTCGTCGAGGGCTACGCGGCTATACCAAAAAGCGCGGATTTTACCGAAGATCAAGGAATGGGATTTTTGCAGGCTAGGGATTTGGGCTA
Organism: Ilex aquifolium; assembly: GCA_951799425.1. Classification (NCBI taxonomy): domain Eukaryota; kingdom Viridiplantae; phylum Streptophyta; class Magnoliopsida; order Aquifoliales; family Aquifoliaceae; genus Ilex; species Ilex aquifolium. The sequence continues at coordinate 6,179,719 of OX637404.1, read as the reverse complement.
CAAGCGGGTTCTTGGAGCTTCCTACGGTTGTTCTTCACGCTCCAAGAGGTAGGGTTCCCTCCTACTTAGGTCTATTCCAAACCTAGGATGTTTTCATGAAATGGGTAGGTTGATAGAATTATATATCACTTGTTTATTGTTGTTGATTTGGTGAAATGGGTGTTGGAAATGGGTAGAGTAAACTCTATCTTAGATTTGGTATGTAGAAATTGTCTAACGTAATTTCTTGATAAATGTGAAAATTGGGGCATGTTATGTGTTTACATGAGTTGTCCCATGTATGGGTATTTGATAAAATGCCTTGAATGGTGGAAGTTGTTGTTTTGATGAAATTGAAATAACATGCTTGGATTTTGGGGTAATTGAAATCATATGCTTATGATGTGATTTACAATTGGAAATGTAAGTGTTGATATATGTTTATTGATATGTTGACATGGTGATGGATAATGGTGATTATATGCTTGGGATATGACTTGCCATGATGTATGATGATATGTGATAAATTGGTCCATATGGCATTCATAGCATGTTGGACATAATTGTTGTTTGCAATGGCTCGTTACATTGCATATGCACTGGGGCATCTCATTCATGGGCATGAGTGTGGGTGTGTACACGGTTGATCAAACACCATACTTGGTGATTGATGGGTGGGCTCGGGAAAGTTGGATCGAAGATCCGACTGAGTCGCACGGTTGCATGAAAAACTTGCGTCGGGTATAGCAAGAAGGGCTAGAATCTCCCTCGGGTGCAAGACCCGGCTACTGGTTTATACACTTCTGACGGTGCAAGTCCAAAAAAGTGTATCGGTGTGCGGAGCCGGCGGTGTGACACCAAAAGTCTGCTACCCAACAAAGACGCATGATTTTGTTATAAAATGGTCATTGAGTGTGCAACATCAATGGCGGATTTATCATACATTGGCATTGTATTGTGTGATGGGAGCCGGTGAGGGCTCGGGGTTAAAGTGCATGAGTGAGTCTCATCTCATTTCATAGCATGGCATGAAATTCTTATCATTGAATGAATATTCTTGATATAATGTATTGAATGGTTGATTGTTGCATGTGAACATATCATATGCACTTAGGTTGGGGAGTAGCCTCTGTAGGAAATACTCTACTGGACATGGCTCACCCTATACGGGAAAACATTTCAGGTACGGAGTGTACGCCGATGGAAGGCCCACACATGGGACCTCAAGGATGAAGAGAAGCCGGAATGTGGCTTCATTTAGAGATTTTCGTAAAATTCTTGTAAATAATTATGAAAACTTAGTTTTCGGCATGTAAATGTATGAAATCATTACAATAGAACTTGTATTAATCATGTTTGATGTACAAATACATGTTGTATAAGGTTGGGTTGGTTTTGGGAAAGGTTTGGAATGGATTGGAAATGAAAAATAGGTCAAACAGGCAAATCTGGGCAGACAGTACCGGTATTGTGTACCAGTACTCCGCTATCCAGTAGGCAAACAGTACCGGTACTGAGTTCCAGGAGTACCGGTGCTGAGTTTCGGGAGTACCGGTACTCTTTTCAAAAAAAATCTAAAATTAATGAGTTTCGGGAGTACCGATACTGAGTTCCGGGAGTACCGGTACTGAGTTCCGAGAGTACCGGTACTCTTTTCAAAAATCTGAAATTTTAAAACTAAAGTGCTATGCTCTCGGACTTTGGTTTCCTTGGTTCAAAGCATACAAATGGACATTAAAGGAGATATATTGGAATATATTAGACCTCGGCTGGGTCAAATGACAAAATATACACAGGTTACACGTGTGGGTTATAATCCTAGTTAAAGGGATACTATTGACGTGATGTCGGATGGCGGTTGGTCAACGGTTTATAAAGGATCCCTGGATTTTTGGGGCGTCATTCCACGGGTTGATGGGTTATCAACGGTTAACAAAGGACACCCGGATTTTGGGGTGTCACAACTTGGTATCAGAGCATATTGATATCTTAGTTTAATTCGACTTAATCATGGGTTAACAAAGGACACCCGGATTTTGGGGTGTCACATTATCCTTCAAAGAGAAAGGAAAAAGTTTCAACTAGTCTCATTTAGAATTATCTTGCAATGCACCACATACTTCCTCAAATTCTTTCATATGCAAATAAGGGTTTTAAGACTCAAGACCATGAAATTGCGGTAAAAAGTTGTATTGTCCTTGCTTTGATGTTAAAATTTGGAGCATTTGTGGGCAAAGCAAAACATGAAGGGACACTAGTATGTGTGGGATGCAAATATTCTCTTAAAGGTATGACATTCTGAACTACCTCTGGTTCCATTTGATTATTATTAGTCATGCTCAATTCAAAAGAGTCTGATGATGCTTGTGATGATGAAGACGAAGAACATGAAGGACTAGACTGATTTACAGATCCTACTAATGACTTAACAAACATAAGCAATTAAAATAAAATAAATAGTATATATACATATGATACAAACTACACAACTTCTCTGTTCGTTTTCGAAGCACTGTAACTCCCCGGCAACGGCGTCAAAAAGCTTGATTGACCTGATTTAAATCATACACCCAAGTATAATTGCTCAAATTGTAATATTTCTCAGTCTAAGTCCGAGGTCAAACCCGTAGGGAGCTAACTATTGGTATTCAAAACAGAAAAAGGTAAAATTGTCGTGTGTGTTGAGTGCACTAGAATAGCTTGTGGTGTGAGCTTAGAATTATCAAATAAACACATTAAATTGCTTGTTTTTTAAAATGCCACCTTATAGCAATTAACTCCCATTTTACTGAAAAGTTAACCAGTAGGTTTGATGTATAACTAAATCATATCACAGCAACTAGTTAGGTTAGCCGAAAGAACTATGTACCGTGCAACAACCAAATAACCCTAGTAAATCCGAATGTGAACCATTCAAGAGGTTTACTCTAGTTATTCGATTGGTAGGTTGATGATTTAATGAAGATGGAGTTTCAATTTATGCATTGAATCAAAATTATTGGCTATGACAAGATTTAACCCGTCTATAACGAATCTCCTTATATAAAGTCCAACTGCATGCATCATTGAATCATGCATGAAGTACGTAATAACTTATAGATAGAATGGTATATAGTAATAGGCTTTGCTCGGTGTTCATAACCATGAGCATATTATAATAATAACCATCCATCAATTAATGGAGGTATAAACATTAACGCATAAATAAAATATCGGCATTTTCATAACTTAAACAATATTACACATGCATTCACCCTTTACCAAAGAGTATAAACGGACTATTCACGCTTCATTGCTATAGACAAGCAAGAAGAATGAGATAATTTCATTATAACCGAAAATAAAATACAACATTTCCTTACCCGAGGAATAGCTGAAACACTGTCACTCTTATTACCAGCTAGGGCACAAAAGTGGGAGAAGTTCAACCCTCCAAGTAGAAAGGATAAACAGAAATGTAGATGTGAGAAAATTCTAGCTGGGAAGTGAGTAGGATAGGGCTTCGCTCTTTCTGGCTGTAAAACTCTCTAAAGTATATCTTTTTCTCTTTCCTTCCCTCATTTCTCTCCTTCCCTGAACTGGACTGAACTCCCTTGAAACTAGCTAAATCAGGCTATTTATAGGCACCTGAAGGGGGGTTAAGGCGGCAATCACCTAGGCTGACCAATCAGGGTCTTTTGTTGCTTAAATGGACCAATGGGAGGAAAGGGAGGAGAAAGGGGTTTTGTAACACCCCACCCTCCACATGGCATAATATTGTCCACTTTGGGCCCACTGGCCCTCACGGTTTTGTTCCTCCCAGTACCCCTGGGAAAAGGCCTTATGCCATGTAAGGCGAGGGGCTTACTAATAAGCCCAGCAACTTTTTCCTCCCTAACCGATGTGGGACACCAGGATCTCACAGGTTTTAGCCACCGTCCAGACGCCACCTTCGTTGACTTTGTTGACTTTTTAATTCCACTAGCCTCTTTTCCTTTATTCAGCCTTTGCACTTTGATCCTCTCAAACTTCTATATTTATCCTTGAAACCCTACAAAATATACAAACTACACATTAACTCAAATACTTTATAAATTAATCACTTTAACCTAATTTACGCACATAATTAACCCTAAACCCTAATTAATTTCTGCACTTTTTAGGGTTAATCATCTTGTATTATATTTCACGCAGAACAAAGCCAAACGCGCATAGATTGTGAAGAACCATAGACTAAAAAGATCAGGCTAGATATGTTGGAAAATCTGCATAAACAACACGATAAGCTACAAGTCTAGAAATAGTTGAAGGCAATCAACAAATGTATAAATGACTTACAACTACTGAACTTCTCATCAGAAAACAAAAACAAATTATTTTAGTGCCAAATAGTAACCAATCCCATTCCTAGTACAAATTCCAAAACCTGACTAAGAAATTGAGAAAATGAAAGACTTTGTGTAGTCCAAGCATACTTGTACCTAATACCAATGATTAAATAATAATCCTTGCACCACTATTTGTGCATCAAGGAAAAAATACAATCAAAATAAGCAAATGCTACTAAAAAGATTGAAAATAAACGCTTACAAGATTAAAACGACTTTAAATTAGGAGTCCAAGGAATGAATCAAAGTTATTACACTATGAAGTCCAACTAAATTTATAGCAAAACCAATAAAAATGGTACAAATTAGGTAACGTGGAATTTTCTATAACTACATGCTAGCAGTAATAATGAAGTTGGTTTGGTACAGTGGGTTACTCAACAATATCTTAAAAACTTTTCCACCCAAGCAATGCATTCCACCGTTAATAATCTCACGTCCAAGAGCATTAATAATCTCACATGCTTAGGATTATTATCACTGAGCTACAATTTTGTGCTAAGCAATGAAAAGTAATTTAAACTTGAAAAAACTACACAAATAATTACTTATTTTAGAAGTGCATGACTTCGTATATGACCAAATATCTTTTACAGCGGAGAAACAAATAAGACAAACTGAAAATCAATCACCATTATAAGTAAACAAAAAAAAGAGGTAAAGTCATATTTTAGGCTGAGAAAAAACCTCGGAAGGAGCACAAAAAATTAGACAATTGAAGGGAGCAACACCTCACCAACAGAGAACACTCTTCTTATATCTACGTATGTCGTAAGAACTCTATATTGTCATGGATATCATTTTTATTTTAATCTTCCTATTCATTTTGCCTTTTCAGATTGAAGGTTTGCACATTATAATTGTAAAACCCGGGAAAAATTGAACTTTTTACAAAAAGGGGCAAAACGATAATTTGCCACTACGGTACGCAAACCTGAATTTTTCCAAAACTCGAATGACGAAATGGATCTCACCGTTGGATTTGTCTCGTAAAATCTAGTTACCCTGTCAAATTTCGTCGAATTCTGAAATAGTTGAATTTTTTGCGTTTTACGAGACGGTCGAGTCTCGGGTGACACAAAAACGAAATTTTTAATAAAATTTTGAAAGGTGATAAATAATTTAAAGCAAGTTCAAATAGAAATATTTTGAACTTGAACCGGGGCGAAATTTAATCATTTCGGGGCGAAAACAGACCAGGGAAAAGACGGTTGTGTGGTGCGTTGTGGACCAAGTGTTTGGAGACTATAAAAAGGGGAAGAAAATCAGATTTCTTCCCCTATTCTCTGTTGGGTTCACGTTGGTGAAGGAAGAGAGGGAAAAAGAGAGAAAATTCAACTGCTCTCTACGATCTACGCCTCCTTGTCGCTCAAATCAACTCGAGCCAAGTATTAAAGTCGTTCCTCTTGGCGAGGGCTACGCGGCTATACCAAAAAGTACGGGTTTTACCGAAGTCCAAGAAATGGGATTTGGGGAAAGTGAAGATTCTATCTTGAATCGGGTTCTTGAAGCTTCTCAACGTCGTTTTACGCTTCAAGAGGTAGGATTTCATCCTAATTAGGCTTATTTTCAACCTATGATGATAATATGGAATGGGTAGGGTGTTAGATGTTTATAACCCTTGTCTAGTGTTGTAAAGATTGAGGAAATGGGTATTGATATTAGGTAGAATAAATTCTATCTTGAATTGGTGTGTGGAAATTGCTAGTTGTGATTTCTTAGAAAAATGGTATTATGTGGGCATGCTATGTATTTATAATGTGCCTTTGTGATTTAAGTGTGTTATTGGCATAGAATTGTGAAATGACATGCTTAGGACTTGTGTAGGATATAAATGTTGATATGTGCTAGTTGATGTATTGACATTGTGATGGATTATGGTAATTATATGCATTAGATATAAATTGCCATGGTATATGTTGAAATATGTGGCTAAGTTGGTCCATATGGCATTCATAGCATGTTGGACATGATTGTTGTATTGCGATGGTTTATTACATTGCATTTGCACGGAGACATCGCATTATGTGGGCGTGTGTGTGCATGTATGTCGTCAAACACCACTTTTGGTGAATGATGGGCGGGCTCGGGAAGTTGGATCGAAGATCCAACTGAGTCGCACGGTTTGCATTGAAAAATTAGGGTCAGAGTTAGCAAGAAGGGCTAGAAGATCCTTCGGGTGCAAGACCCGGTGGTTGGGATATGCATTCCCTTGGTTCGGTCCATAAAGTGTGTGGGTGTACGCAGAACCCTTGGTGGAAGTCCATAAATTCCGTGTGGGTTGGGTAACCCTTGGTGTAAGTCCATGAATACTCAACCCAAGAAAGACCCGGAAATTTTTAAAAAGGTCATGGGATGTGCAACATCGTTGGGAAGGGCTAGTAATGCCCGATTTTATACTCATGGCATTACATGAGTGATGGGAGCCGGTGAGGGCTCGGGTTGAGTTGCATGAGTGAGTATCATCTCATTTCATGGCATAACATAGGGAATTCCAACATAGACTTGCATAATCTTGATTGGAATGGTTGTTGTTTGTGAAATTGCATGTGACATTTCATATGCATCTAGGTTGGAGAGTAGCCTCTTTAGGAGATACCCTATTGAGCGTGGCTCACCCTTTATGGGACAACAATTCAGGTGTGGGGTATACACCGGTGGACGGCTCTCATCCTGGACCTCAAGGATGAAGAAAAGCCGACTTGTGGCTTTTAAACCTTATTTTGTAAAATATTTGTGAAATTTATGTTTTGGGCATGTAATCATATGAAAATGATTGTAATAGAACTTGTATTAACTATGTTTGATGTACAAATATATGTTATATGAGTTTGGGTTGATTTTGGAATGAATTGGAAATGAAAAAGGGAAGAGTCGTGGGATAACAGGCAAAACCTACCGGTAGGTTACAGGTAGGAATTTTCCAGCAGGCAAAACCTACCGGTAGGTTACAAGTAGGTTTCCGGTAGGAATTTTTCAGTAGACAAAACCTACCGGTAGGTCCATCAAAACCTACCGGTAGGTTTTCAAAAAAATCTGAAATTTTAAGAATGTTTTGCCATACTTTCGGGTTTTGTGTCCTTTCTTCCCAATAATATAAATTGACAATAATAGAGTATAAAATGATGTGTAAAGGACCTTGGTTGGGTCAAAAGGTAAAATGTACACGGGTTACACGTGTGGGTTATGATTTCGGTTAAGGGGATACTATTGACGTGATGTCGGGTTATACAACAGTCACAAGCACTTCCGCAGGTTGATGGGAGATCAACAGTTGATAAAAAACCCCCGGTTTTTGGGGCGTCACAATATTTATGTTCTCATGGCAACAATACAGAATTATCATATTAGCGAATGCATTATTTCGTGGCATCACACTTTTTTCAAGTTAAGATCAAGCACATAAGGGTTTGGGCAATATAAAAAGTACAAATGCTATGTGAATTATAGAATTCCAAATACGCAATAGGACTATAACCAATTTTTTGACGCAAAAATTTTTTTATCAAGCACTCATCTACCTACTAAGAAAGACAAAATATATAAACAACTTCATAGCAAAATCCATCACGTCACACCAAGACTCACAATAACAACATATCTCATACATTTGTTTTTGAAAGCATGTTACTGTTCATGGTTTCTTTGGTAAATTTCATATCACAACGGAAAAAACTCACGTGATACAAATCTTTGCCATAAAATTCTGTTTCTACCGCTTTAATTTAGACCTCATATCATAAGTCTTAATAGACTTTAAATTAAGCACTACATTTTAGGACAAAAATAAAGTACTACATCTTCACCATAAAAATTGAAATGTGATAATAGTGATAATTAAAATTCACAAAAACCATAATTAAATTAAAAGTTACAACAACTAAGGAAAAAAACAAAATACCACATTCACAATAATTAGGACAAAAATCAAACAAATTCAAAACATGTAAGTAATATCCTGAAAAAGTTTTGCTAAATATCAAACCAAACATCAATTTTGAATGATCCAAGGTTCAAATGCTCAAGCTGTTATGGATTAAGGATGAGTCCATTTTCCATTTTAGCATGGAGAATCCTATAAAGGACTTGAACCTCTAACCCAAGGTTTCAAACATCGATTATTAGGATGTTTGAATATCATTTTACACAAAAGCCTATGTACTTCATATGTATTTAGCGGGAAACTTGAGGCCATGTTTTTTATTCGAAAAATATGATGGCTATAGGAAATATAGTTTCTTGAATTAGCGATGGACCCGTTCTAGCCCAATCACAACATATTTCTTAGAAAAATCACATAGACTGAATTTAAAACTCTATTCACACCTTAAAAAAAAAACCTCAAATTGGGCTATGTCCAAGTTATGAAAATCCAAATTATACTAAAATAGAAAGAAAGAGACTCAAATGGAAGAGTGGAGATAAGGAAAACCATATACTAATCGACTAAAATAAAAGCAACAATTCAGGGTTTAGACAAAGCTACATATCATACTAATGGCAGAGATGTTGAAGGTGGCATGGCTATGTGAATCTGAGACAGATTACAAAAAATAAATCAAGACAAAAAATTGTAAAGCACAGAAACAAATGAAAATAACAAACCCAAAAAACAAACAACTTTTTTGGAGGTCACTATCGTCGCTAATCGCTTGAGCACCACCATCAATGGTCACTGCCCTTCTTGAGGTTTACCTAAAAAATACAAAGATTGGCGCTAGACAAAATAAGTTCAAAAAAAATCAAATGAGAAGATTAGCCAGCTCATTGAAGCAATAATACAAACACTTGGTATTCGATGGCCTATGGTGGGTTTCAGTGCCAGTCTGGTGGGAGGGGGGAGAGGAGGAAGGGGTGGAGGTAGTGGTTGGCATAGGATAAAGATTTTGGCTTTGGATTTGTAGAGTGTTTGGGGAATGTGTATGTGCGCATGTATGAGATATTGTGGTGTTTGATGGGTGGGGCTAAGAAGTAGAGAGAGCGAAACAGAGAGATAGGGGAAAGAATTTTAGAGAAACGGAGAGTTCCTCTTTGGTCTCTCTAGTGGTGTCATGGGCGTTAGGGTGTGTCATCGAGAAGTGAATGAGAGAAAAGAGGGTGAGATGAGAGTGAAGAGGCAGGCGATCAGAGAGAGAATAGAGAGAAAGGGGAAATAGAGAGATGAGATTAGGGGGAGAGAGTCACTGGTATGGGTTTACCAGAGACGAAAGAGGCAGGCAATCAAAGAGAGAAGACAGAGAAAGGGGAAAGAGAGAAATGAGATTAAGGGGAAAGAGTCATTGGTACGGGTATGCCAGAGACGCAGGGAATGGGGTTTGGAAGTGATGTTTTTAGTGGGAAAAATGTATTGGGGATAAAGTTTTTTAAACTCCTATGTGTTTTATTATACAGATAATTGATGATGCTATTTGTTTTTTGATTAACTTCTTATTTTTGCTCAAACAAATTTCTTTAGAAAATCCATTGTCAAATCCTTCTTCAGTAATTTCAATTTTTTAGATATTGTTTTAAATATCATATGTCAGAACACCATAATATTTTTTAAAGTTTTTTTTTCATTTTTTTTTTTCAATTTTGGTTGGCCCTACTTGAAAAATGCAGGCTTTATGTATGTGGTGTAAGCATATGGTGTCACTTTGTCAGAATCTTTTGTTAATGAAATTGATGAAAGAATAATTCATTCCTAACATGTCTAAACCTCTTAAAATAAAAAATCAAACTTGTTGACAAAAACTGCTCAATCTAAATTTGTTACTGAACAAGGTTGTGGATATTGCATACATGATGGAGGGTGCGACAGTCGATCAGTGTGGTGGGTGGGGTTATGGTGATAGTTTGCATGGCTAGGTATGACAGTGCCTTCGATGTTTGTGGTGGGTTCATTTGGTGGATTTGGTCGTGTTGTGGCAGTGGATTTGGTGTGCTATCCAAGCTCTATATATAATTAATCAGATTAAGGAATTAATTGTTGTAGTAAAATCTAAATCTACTAACTATACTGTTATATGCAAATAATTTAATTAAAAACAGAATGTTAAAAACAGAAACTGAAATACACTTACAATGACGTAGAACTGCAATAATAATACGAATCTAAAAATCCAAAAATAATAATAATAATAATAATCTGAACCTTATGTAATCACAGTTTTCTTAAGACATATTTGCTCTCTCTCGGTGCTTAAGATTGATAACAAATATCTCCCAAGATAGAACAAATTTCGTTCTTGAAGATGCAACACTTCAATTGCGACGCTCCAAAATCCGAGGGTCCTTTCTCAACTCGTTGATCACCCATCAACCCACAGAATTACCCTTGAGTACTGTATAATCTGATACCACATTGTTACACCCCATTCATCGGAATCATAACCAAAACAAAAAATTGGGTAGAGTCTCATTTGCATAGAAACACTACCCAACACATAACCTATTTACATATTATTCATAGGAACATTCCAAGGTTCAAACCCCAAAGTTTAGGTCCGATTATTATCCATTTACATAATCCAAATACGAGCCTTCAAGATTTGAAGGCTTGACCATACAAAGTTGTCTACTTGGACAAGTACATCTTCAACAATGCCCCTAGGGATTTTAACAGATCTGTCGGCCAACTGGAGTGTGACACAAGTGGGTTTGAGTTCACCCAGACCCAACTGCTGGTAGACAGAGTAGGGTAGCAAATAAACACTGGCTCCAAGGTCTAACAGTGCTTGTTCTATTCTGAAGTTTCCAATGACACAGTCGGACACCCCAGATCCTTGTATTTTGGAGGGGTTTTGTGTTGAAGGAGGGCACTGACTTGTTCTGTTAGGAAGGCTCTTCTTTGTACATTCTGGTTTCTCTTGACTGTGCACAAGTCTTTTAGAAACTTGGCATAAGACGGAACTTGATTGATTGCATCCAGAAGTAGGATGTTGATCTTTACTTGCTTAAAAAGCTCGTAAATTTCAGGCTGATTTTTCAACTTCTGTATGGTTTTGAGTCTATGAGGAAAGGGAGCAGTAATGGAACACGAAGGTTCTCTTTCCTCAGAAGGTTCTTGCTCTTGTTCAATCATAGGCTCAGGTTCTTCTTCAAGTTCAGGCTCAATTGGTTCAGTCTCAAATGATGAGTAGACTAGGATTGACTCAGGTTTTGGCTGTGGAATGAGCATGTCTCTGATGGTCTTGAAATCACCTTGCCACTTCTCAGTGTAGTGACAACTTGGGCTTGGTCTTGTGGGGTTTCCATGAGTGAAGGATTTCCCACATGAAATTGGTCTTGTGGAGGTTTTGGTTGGGCAGGGAACGTGCCCTTCTCATGTGTGGCCATGAATTGGGTCAGCTTTTGGATGTGGCTTTTAAGATCCTCGAAAGATTTAGTGGTCTGGGTTTTGAAATCAGTGAAAGCCTGTGTGGAATTATTGTTGTAGTTCATTTGGCTTTGCATGAACTGATTCAGTGTGTCCTCAAGGCTCCTCTTTTGTGGTGGTTGGTATGGTTGATATGCGGGAGGTCCTTGAGGTGGTGGGTATGAGCCTTGTTGTTGGTTCATGGGCGTCGGTTGTGTGTTCCTCCAACTGAAGTTCGGGTGGTTTCGCCACCCTGGATTGTATGTTTCAGAGTATGGGTTGGAGTAAGGCTTGTTGAAGTTGGAAACTGCATTTGTTTGTTCCAACAAGACCTCCTTGAACGCTGGGATGGTAGGACACTCCCCAGTAGGGTGTCCTGTTGGCGCACAGATTCCACACACTTGTTCTGTGGAAGAGCTAACATCAACTTAATGGACCTTCTTCATCTCTAAAGCTTCAAGCTTTCGAGACAAAGTAGACATTTTTCCTCTCAGATCATCATCATCTCTTAAGACATACTTGCCTCCTTGGGAAGTAGATGGTCTGGCTTCTACAGTGGTAGGAGAGGCTGAGTCCCACATCTGAGAACTATTAGATATGGTGTCAAAAAAAATGGATGCCTCTTCTGGACTTTTTCTCATAAATTCTCCTTGAGCCATCATTTCGACAAACTAACGTAGTCTAGAGGGTAAGGAGTCATAGAAAAATCCTACCAAAGTCCAATTCTCAAAAGCATGATGTGGGCAGGATTGGAGCAGATCTTTGAATCTCTCCCAACTTTGGTAAAAAGTTTCTCATTCTTTAACCGAAAAATTCATGATTTGCCTTTTTAGTGCATTCGTGCGGTGTAGAGGAAATTTTTTTCTGAAAAATTCATTTTGTAATGCCTGTCAGTTAGGTATTGAAAGATTTTTTAAAGAATTTAACCATTGTTTAGCTTTGTCCCTTAAAGAAAAAGGAAAAAGTTTCATCTTGGCTAATTCAGAATTGTCTTGAAATGTTCCACAAACTTCCTCAAAATCTTTTATATGCAGATATGGATTTTTTACATCCAATCCATGAAACACAGGTAATAGTTGCACTGTCCCCGGCTTTACAGTAAAGAGGGGAGCATTTTCAGGGAATACAAAACAAGAGGGGACACTATTTCTTGTGGGATTTAAGTAATCCCGCAAAGTTCGAATGTTAGGCACTTCCCCCTCTCTCATAGGGACTGCTCCGTTTCTCTCATTATTTGTCATATTACTCTCATAAGAGTCTGCTACTGATCTAGGTGAATTCGGTTCAGGCTGATTCACAGACTCACAAGATTCTGCCGGCAACTTTTGATAGTGAGGAGTGCCCTCAGACATAAAAATAAAGAAAATAAAACAAAACAAAGTTATTCACAGTAAACCAAAGAATATATACAAAAATAAAGGTCTTTTTACCTTTTACCTTAAAACACCTTTTATGGTTCCCCGGCAACGGCGCCAAAAACTTGACTTGATCTGAAATGTGTACACCCAAGTGTAAGCGGTCAAACTGTAGTAATAATCCGGTTTGAGTTCAGATTCGAATCCACAGGGAACTATTGTTGGTGTTTCAAAGTAAGTAGTGGTGGAGACCAAATGATTGTAACCCTTGAGATTTGAAGTAGTGTGGTGTATGAGATTTCTTGAAAAGAATATAGGATTCTTTCCAAGAAAGTTTTCGTTTTCGAGACAAAATATAAGATAAATTAAAATGTAACAGCCACTCTTTAGTTCGAGGATCAGAACATGTAATTAATCATCCGGTTTATTATACTTGTGTTTTATAACTCAATTAACTTCCGTGTCAACAGCAAGTTAATCGGAAGATAAAGATGGACTGTGAGATTTAAGCACATGGTTCCGATGCCTTTCTAGAAGTTTACAAGAATTGTCCGTGCCGAGACTCAACCCGTCTACAAACAAGCAAGTGTTTCTACAAAGCATCCAACCATGACATTAATGTTCCATTCTTTAAATAAAGCACAATAATGGTGAAGATTGAAATGTTGTCATGAAGATCTAGCCGGGGTACTTGCCTTGAACCAACAGGTCTTTCCATGCAAGAGTCATCCATGTCATAAAAAGAACCCTCGGTTATACAAAGTACCTTAGCTTTGCTAGATGCATCCAATCATTCAATAAGCAAGTAAAGTATAAAGCATTAAAACATAAATGAAATGCACAAATATAACTTCCGGATAATTTATACATATTCATCACCTCTTACTAAAGAGTGAATGAGGAACTACTCACTCTTCATGACTTGGGTAAAGCTAGAAAAGTGAGTGATATTCATCCCTCCAAGTAGAGGAGTTACAAAGTAAATCAAACTAAACAAAGAGCCGATCTTCAACGAAGAATAAGTGAATCACATTCCACCCTTCACGGCTTTGGTAAAGCTCTAGAAAAGTGGAAGAGTTTCACTCTTCTAAGAAAGAAGGAAGCTCGAGCAATGGAAGTGAAAGACATAAACAATGAAAGTAGAAGAAAGCTAGTCACTTTTAGAGGGTTGCTTCCTCAACCAAAATATGGAGGGTTGCTTCCTCAACCAAAATATGAACTAACTCCCTTGATACAAGCAAATATAACATACATCTGCAACTATATGAGCGGGAGTCTAAGCCTCCATCAAGCTCTCTACCAAGTCCTCAAGCTCTCCCACTTTGGGAGTATTTATAGGCAATGAGAAGGGGGGGCAAGGTAGTGTGGAGGAATAGTGCAAGGCCTTCAAAGTCCAAGTGAAAGTTCCAATGTCCGGAGAGAAGATCAACCACTCTGCAGCCTTTCTGTGGAGAACGTTCGAACGTTATCTAGCGTCCGAACGTTTCCTTTGTTTTTCCTTTATGGGCGTTCGAACGTTTCCTGGCGTTCGAACGTTGCTTCTGTTTTTGCTTTATGGGCGTTCGAACGCCAGATGGGGTTAAACCCTCTCACTCAAGTGGCATGTGGTCTTCTATGGAAACCTATTTCCACACTCAATTCAAAACTTGGCGCTTGGCACTCATTATCCTGGTCCTCAAATAGTTCCAGTGGACGTTCGAACGTGAGTTTGCCTTCGAACATGGTACTCAAGTACCTCAGGGTCTTCCTTCTTGGCTGCAACACGCCATGTCTGAGCAGTCTGGTCTGCTCATAGTTCAAGTGGAAATTCGAACGTGAGTTGGCGTTCGAACGTTCTTGCTTTGTTCCAAGCTTCTCCAATTTTTTTTCCTAATGTGCTGGTGTTACACTCAAGTGTGATATTTGTTGTTCTTGAGTCCTTGTTCACTTTAGGACCTGAAATGTCATCACTTAAACTCCATCAAAGTACAATTAGTCTCAAAAAGGCATAGTAAAATGCTAATTTTAAGTACTAATTAAACACCACAGTGCTAGCACACCACTGCACGCCCAGTGATCAGACATCGATGCCCCTGTCTCAAACAGTGCGCCACATTCCACAATACACAATACATAGTACAAAGCATCATT
The DNA here is from genome assembly GCA_951799425.1 of Ilex aquifolium. NCBI lineage: Eukaryota > Viridiplantae > Streptophyta > Magnoliopsida > Aquifoliales > Aquifoliaceae > Ilex > Ilex aquifolium. Next base: position 6,164,552 of record OX637404.1, on the reverse strand, counting down.
CAATCACATAAACATGTAGCACATTATCCTAGAGAATTGCTATTAAATTCTATCATTTACTATCATCTTGTAATAGCATTTCTAAAACATATAAAGATATACACCCACCTCAAATGTACAGATCTACGGGCCTTCGATCCTATCAGTGGATCCTTTCGGTGTTACCGTATCTGTTCCAACACCGACTGTCTCACCCGTTCCACCTAACACATTTGGAATTACAATATCAATATGTTTATCACATTTAATAGTTAATCACGCACTAATGCATGCCAAATGATGCCCCCAAAGTGCCCCGGTAACTCCGGTTACCGCACTATCCACTCACACACTAGCACTTTTGTTCTAGGGATCATAGTTTCTCCCCAACAGCCCCTAAATTATGTTAACTCACTTAATTAAACTAACAAAAAACCTGTTTTGCAGTTAAAATAAAACAGCCCATTGAAATTCAAATAAAACAGCCCATTTTTATAAATTAATCGCACACACACACACACTAAAATGAACACACACATCCTTACATTTTCTTGATGTCTTCTTCTTCTATTTTTCCCACTTCCTCTCTTGCTCACCCTCACTCACGGTTTCAGCAAAGAACCAGACATGCACACACACTAAATTATATATTAAACACACACACCCCTTTATACTTTACTTTACACACACACATTTCTACACCTTAAAACACACACACACATACACACGGCACACACACACACGACACACTTAATACACTCACCCATTTTTTATGCCAACACCTGTAAAGGTGACCCATGTTAGTGGGTTAATTACACTTGCTTCCCCCCAAGTTTTTAAGTGATTTCAAAATCGACCCACTAGTATTTTCACACATAAAATTTCTATAAATTGGTCTCACTAATACATCACTAACGGGGTCCACATACCCAATGTATGATCACTCACATCATGCCTATGAAAGATTTAATTTAATTAACCCTTTAATAATTTTACATAATTATAATTTAGCCCACAAAATTATGCTAATATGCATGAAATGCATGATCGGGTCTCACACATGAGGTGGAACTCACACATGCAATGCAAATCCGAGCCCTCAACTGGCTCCCATAACACATGTCATGTTATACGTATGCATCCGAGCATTCCAAGCCCCTGCCATTGATGTTACACATCCAATTATCATTTTATAAAATTCTTATATCTTTCTTGAGGTGGGTATTTATGGACTTCCACCAACCGATACCCAACCGACACGGCATCTATAGACTTCTATCAACGGTTTTGCGTACACCGACACAGTTTATGGACTCAATACCAACGGGAGTGAGTATCCAAAATTACAGGGTCTTGTACCCGAGGGAGAATCTAGCCCTTTTTGCAAACCCCGACACATGTTTTCAATGCAAACTCATGTGACTCAGTCGAACCTAGGTCCAACTTTCCCGAGCCCACGCATCAACCCACCAAGGATAGTGTTTGATCAAAAACATGCACACACACCCACACTCATGTCAAATGTTTATGAATACGATACTACCCCATACATATACAAATGTAATGTACCATTGCAATTTACAATATCATGGGCATATTATGAACATATTCAATTTCCACAAACATTCCCGATTTCTCAATTGTCAATTATATCATAAAGCATATAATAATATTTTCAAACACCACTAAGCATGTTATAGCATTTTTCATTCAAATAACACACTTAATCATCGATAGGCATTTTATCAAACACCTATAAGACACAAATGTAAATACGTTTCATACCCAAACAACACATTGTTCATGAATTCCACATCAAGCAATTTCATCAAACCAAATCATACAAGAATTGATTTTAGCATGTTCTTATACTCATTTTTCTAAATTTCAACTACACTATGTATGTGTTATACATGAGAATACATCTCTAACACCTACCCATTTCATATTTCAACCTTAGGTTGGAAATAAACATAGTTAGGAAAGGAATTCTACCTCTTGTAGCGTATATCCGCGTACTAGAAGCTCCAAATGTCCAAAATCAAGCCTCCCAAGCTTGATCCTAAAAATCTCGTCTTTGAGATTATGGCGAAACTCATGATCTTTGGTATGGTTTTGTAGGCCTTGTCGAGTAGAATGACTTTATCTCTCAGCCCGAAGCAATCCAACGGCCGGATCGTTGTAGTTTGAAGGAAGAAGATGAAGAGGAGGGATAATTTCTTCTCTTTTCTCTCCTTCCCCTTTTATACTCCTCAAATACTTGGCCCTAGTTGCGCCACACGTCCCCTTTTTTATGAACAAATTTTATCCCAAATAAATTAAATCTCGTCTCATTTTAAGTTTAGTACAATTTTATTAAACTAGCTTTAAATTATTTCTCGGGTTTCGCGAATAAAATTTTATCGCGTTTATTTTAGTCGTGCGACACTCGATTGTTTTGTAAAACGTGAAAAATCTGACTGTCTTAGAATTCAATAAAAATTGACTGGGTAACTAGATTTCGCGATACGAATTCAACAGTGATGTCCGTTTCTTCATCCGAATTCTAGAAAAATTTAAGTTTTTAACCCGTATCGTAACGACTAATTACCATTTTGCCCTTTTTAATAAAATTCTAATTTTTCCAGATTTTAAATCAATTTTCAAGCCTCCAACGAACACAACTTTGTGTTTTGTACTTGAACCGAGCAGAAAGAACAATGCAACAATATGCAGAGAGAGATAGAGAAGAAATACTGAGTATAGAATTCAGAATTTGGATAATTGAGAGAAGTAGAATGAGAGAGCAATTCTAGTAAGAAGTAAGAAATGTTCAATGGTATGATTTGGGAGTGCAAGACATCACATATTTATAGACTTATTAGTGGCTTTCATAAAAGGTGCAACCATATGTAATGGTGCATTTTGGTTCAAAGAGTATCAATGGTGACTTTTGGTTCAAAGAGTATCAATGGTGACTTTATGAAAATGTACAACTATTTATAATGGTGTCTTTTAACCAAAATGTGTTAGTGGTAGTTTTATGAAATGATGTAACCATTTGGATTGGTGTCTTTAACCAAAAGTCACCAATTTTAAACTAGTAGCCTTTCATGTCATCTTTATTTTACACCTTTCCAATTTCTCCCAAAAGTTACAAAGAGTTTTTCAAATATAGCCTCCAAAAAAAGCTTTTATTTTAAAAATACTTTAACAGTTTCTCATTCAATACTTAATGATTTTAAATAAATAAATATACCACATTCATCTCCTCACGGAGGAGAATGCATTTAAACTTGATCCCATTAATTTCGAGTTATGGGTTCTACTTTAATTTAAGTTTTAAATTTCTCAAAATATTTATTTAAAAATCATTATTTCCAACAGGGTGATGGTATTGTTGTTGGTGATGGACAATGGCGGTAATGGGGTCTTCATTTTTGGGGGTTGGCGTCGGTCGTGAAACTATGTATGGAGTCATGTGAATAGATGGGGAAGGGGATTATTGAAAGAAATTTTGGATTTGTTTGGTTTATAGACCATTAGATTTTTTTGAGAATTTTATCTAGTATATGACTGGTATTTTAGGATTTTGTGTCGAAATATCCAGACATTATTAGTTTTTCAATTGTACTCTAAAATCATGAGTTACTAATGGGCATCTCATGCGATGAACGTATTATCTTTTTCTATTATCACCTTACTACCAAATCCTCTGTAACCGTAATGTCACTGAAAAATTTATATTAGTGTTAAAATGATATTCATTTACATTTTAAATAATTAAGAAAGATTATTGAAATTTTAAAGTAGTTTAAAAAAATTGTGGGAGTGGTTACAAAGGACACATATAATGTTTTGATTGGAGTGAACTAATTAAATATTTTAAAATTCTAGTAAATTAGCATTAGGAAGGGAAACCTTTTCAAGGTCTCTCATCCCAAATTTGATTGTTTTATACTGTAGTAAGAGGTGTTAGGGTAAATATCATAATTAATGCTTAAACTTTGTATCTTGTTTTAAAATGATCATTGAATTTTCACTTGTCTCAATTTAGTTAATCAACTATCAATTTCGTATCAATTAAATATGTTTGTCAATTTTAGTCGGTAGAACAAATGGCGCCATGTGACATGGAGACGACATGACAAACACGTACTTGACTCCGTTTGTTCTAACGACTGAAATTGATCATAATTAATGCTTAAACTTTGCATCTTGTTTTAAAATGGTCATTGAACTTTCAATTATCTCAATTTAGTTCATCAATTATCAATTTCGTGTCAATTAAGTCTCTTTGTCAATTTTAGTCGTCAGAACAAATGGCGCCATGTGACATGGATGACGCATTACAAACACGTGGCTCGACTCCGTTTATTCTAACGACTAAAATTGATAGAAGAATTTAATTGACATAAAATTGATAGTTAAAGGACTAAATTGATAATTGAAAGTTCATGGATGATTTTAAAGTAAAAAATAAAGATTGATGACTAATTATAATATTTACACTACGTTTTATACAAGTCCATATATCAGGAGGTAGTGTTGTGATGTTCACGCCTAAGGGATTCCACAAAAGTCAGAAGCAAATATCAAGGGTCTAAGAACAATTGGTCCTAAAATGTATGCTTGTAGGACAAAAGAGGAGTGTCCAATTTCATGACCCTATTCAAGGAGGCAAATTGTCCCACACTGACTACTGTACAAGGACAAAAAGGGCAAAAGGAAAGGGGTAGATGACCTGATTTGAACTTTCCATAAGAACCTTGTGTAAATGTACACAAAAGGAAATGTGGGACAATGATACATGCACATTGTAAAAGCATAAATGTTTCACCAAAAAAGATTCACTTCTCATCTTTAGCATCCCACTAAAATGTAAAATGCATCCCATTAACAAAAAGCACCTAACATGCCACTTGGGTCACAATCTTGAAAACCCCAATTCAATTTCACCCCCTCCATTGTTGTACATGAAAAAAATAAATGATTATAAATTTTTTTGTGTACTTTGTCTAGCAATTTTTTTTTTGACGGAAGTAAACTTTTTGAAAAGTGCACCACCTTAATAGCATGTCATGGTGCATTTGCAATTCATATTCTTGTTTGCTAAGTAAAATCAATGGAAAATCTATTAGCATTTGTAATTGATTTCTATACGATGCATTGAAACCTAAATGGAATTTGTACATTTTACAAAATTGCCGAATTATTTAATCAATACGTAACATATTAAAAAAATCCAAGAGACCAAATTTGCTAAAATTTTGAGAATAGCCAAACATTACATTCTATTCAAAAAAAATATAAAATATATATATCTTAAAATATCATTTAATTCAAATTGAGCGCCAAGTCTAAACCCATGTGAAGAAAATGGCTACAAAAACAACAAATTTAAGAATTAAATTTTAATATTCGTAAATATCAATTTTTTTTCTCTGTAGAAAACATATGAAAATTCCAAAAGAAACTATTCTGTCAATGCAAACCCTTTGAACAGGGCATCTGAGGGGACCTAAAAGTCATCCATAATAGGACAAAACTTGAAGGGAGGATCAATCTGTCTTGTTTTTATCCACACGAACCACTTTTTCAAAGAATTGCAAGAAAGTATTTGAACATTAATCATTTTCAGTTAAAGTTAAACACGAGAAGTAAACCTTTGCAAAGTGTATGCCAAGTCACTGTCATTTATTTATTTAGGAGGTTTTGATATTTCCAGGCTCACACATGCTACTTCCAGAATATTTTGTCATTATCCGAATAGAATTCATTCGTATTACAACTTTTGTTTTTGACTGGTGGGTCTACCTAGGTGACAAAATTCAAACCCCCTCCTTAGCTCCCCTCCCTTGTAGTGTAACTTACCATTGCTTATGTTACGGCTTTTTATTCAATTTTTTCTTCTATAACTTAAAAGACACTGTTTGGTAATTTTTTTGAAATATTGTTATAAATGAAAATATATTTATTAAATTTTAGCTCTTTGCTAAAAAAATAACTAAAATACAAAATCAAATATTTATGTGTCCAAATAGAGAGTGGAAGGTGCAAAAAGGGACAGGGAGAGTAAAAACTTCGTGCATTACACAAGCACTGCTGTTAGTGTAAAAATACAAACTTCCATCCTCTTTCCTGACCTCAGAAAAAAAAAACCATTAGAAACAAAGTCTCCAAATGGGGGAGAACAGGCTTTGCACAATCCATTTTTGCCATTGATTGAAAGTTGGCCCCATCACTAATTGGCCCATCACTGGGGCATATTTTTTTTTTTTTTAATTTTATCAATTACAGCTCCATTCTTGGTGTATTTCAATTATTTATGTTGCTGGCTATAAAGATCGAAGAGCTTCCCTTCATTCAATGTCAAGCCAAGGTACTAGGTCTTCGAGTCTAGCCCACACTCTTTCCATGAATCTTGCACTTATAAGCATACAACTTGACATGCCATTCTTTTTTGTCATAGCTTCATGGGCATTGTTTTGCATTCTAATTAGATGTTTGGATCTAAGCTATATTTTCGTGAGGAGTCTGAGGAAAGTCGTGCCATTTAACACTTCTTTTTTTGTGACAAATAATGCTCAGTGATAATCTCTCAATTTTTTGCATCTGACTTCTCGTGCTATTGCAATAACATCTAGTGCATTCACCATCAATCGCATTTATGTATAATGATGAAATAGATCTAATGCATTCATACAGATTCTCAAATAAATGTCTCCTTAATTATTTAGATGAACTCACTTTCATCTCTTGATGGATTTCTACAAACTCTATTGACTTAAAATCATCCTACTAAATTTGGAGTTCTGCTCCCTTCTAATTTTACAAGATCCATATCAATAGACTCAGTTGATACAAACAAGAATCTAAAATTTTAAAATTCAAAATTAACTAAATTTGTTCATTTGAACAAATTCTGACCACTTAAAGTGAATTAGAATATCATCCAATGAACTATAAAATTGGGCAGAGCCTTACCCTAAATTTGATGAGCTATAGTTGAATAAGAGAAAATTTACAATGTTTTTGAGTTAAGAAGATCCATTTTTCTGTTAGAGTGATCCCAATTTCTAAAATGTTTTGAGTTTGGATTAGAAAAAGTAAAACAAGTAAGTGTGGATATCAAAATTCTATCTCTTTCATAATTTCACGAATTAAATGCCTTTAACTTTAAAAGCTAGTAACAACAGTTGCTTGTCTTGAGTTGAAAAGTTATATGAATTCAAGAATTTTGTCTTTTCTGATAATATAGTGCCTCTCTGAATAAATAATATGACCCAAATAAAAGAAAAAAGAGCTAAGAATTCGTATTTTCATGGTTTTAATTTGTATTATTTTTAGTTCGAGTTGAGATATTAATTAATCTTTATTTGATGTGTTCAACTAATTGAATTAAATAATTTAAATTTATTATTAGTTATATCATGTTCAAAATTGATATATGGAGCTCATAAAAGAATTCATTATTAAGATATTTTTCTGCCTCAATTATAGGTAGCAAATATGAAGTAAAATTCTAGTTATTTGAGATACTAATAAAATGGACCTAAAAATTGATACTTGAAGAATTAATGGACCTAAAAATGATCAGTCTGTCCCAAAATCAAATATAGGGTGCGAAAATGCTATAGAAAAAACGAAAAACAGTCCACCTGAAATTATTAAAAGCTGAGCTGTAAATATCATTTTCCCGAGTTGCTCATTCCATAATCCATCACCAGAGATCTCCAACTCAAGCGCACACTCCATTTTTCTGAGTTGGAGAGAGAAGCGGCCAGTTGAGACTTCCAGAAAGAGAAGAGACTGTCTTGAGAGAGAGAGAGAGTTGGTTTTCTTTCACGCCAAATTAGCCTTAGCCATTCTCCGGAACCGTGAGATCATTCTGCCTCAGAAACTTCAAGTGGGTCATCTTTTGTTTTTTGTATTTGTTTTTGTTTTGTTGAGGTCCTACTCCACTTGTTTGTCTTTGCTGTCTCTGCCTACGCCTTTTCTGAACTCCCCTCCCCAAACGACCACCCTTTTTCTCTTTAATTAATGTCCATTCTTGCTTATCTCCATTCAAATTCCAATTTTCTCTCTCTTCACGAAATTTCATACATCCATTTCATTGGTATACATCCCTATTGATTTTTTGTTGTTGTTGTAAGTCTTCTTGTCCATTAAGGTAATACAGAAATCAATTTTCTTTTTGTTGTTATAGACTTAATAGTTGTGCCGTACATGTATGGTTTCTGTTTGAATTTTTGCTCTTCTTTGATTATTAAGATTGGGTGTTTGTTCTGCTGTGAAAAAAGAGAGTGTTTGCGTCCAACGTGGGCTTCTGGGTGTTGCTGTACATAAGCGAACTTTACTGGGTTTTTCTTGGAATGGTTGATATAGTTCTTGGATTTGATGGGTTTGTTTCAAGATTCTTGCTGTTGACCTAAAGGGTCTTATTGGGTTAGCTTGAAATTTGCTCATATTCTTGGTATTGTTTTGATTGATATTGAGATTTCATGTTTGGTCCGAGACAATGGAGATGTTTATGGCCAGATTTTTTCTTCTCTAGCGTTGACTATTGTAGCTTGGTGAAAAAAATATGAAAAACCTATTAAAGAAACTTCATATTGTGCCCAATCAGTCTGAAGATTCAGAGGGGTCTGGTTCATCGAAGACCAATAGGTTGGGTGATGTTCCATCACCTGAGAGGTCTTCACAGTCTAGGTCTCATCATGGTTCTGAGCATAAACCCTTTTCAGCTATTTCTGGATGGTTAAATTCTGTTGGAAATAGAAATAATCCTACTAGTCATAGTCCTAGTCCCCCATCCTCTTCAAATGTGGCAAGAAGTGAGAGAGTTGAACCCTCTGATTCTGTGGTCACCAGTGGTTTCGATGCTGCTTTGGATGCAGTGAGGCGCGATTCAGGGTCTAGCAACTCAAGGGATCCCGATATCGAAGAGGAGTATCAAATTCAGTTAGCTTTAGAATTGAGCGCAAGGGAGGATCCTGAAGCAGTTCAGATTGAAGCTGTTAAACAGATCAGTTTGGGCTCATGTCCTCCAGAAAATACTCCAGCAGAAGTAGTTGCATATCGATATTGGGTGAGTTGATTTTGTTTGTCATTGGATTGTCTCATTGTTTTCAGTTTGATTAGCTTGGTACCATTCACTCACATATTATCTGCCATGTAACGTACCATTAATGGGCCACATTGTAATGAAATATTAATTTGGTTGAGGTATTGAGTCAGTTTAGATGTGTAGGATTCAAATCATGAGGTTATGGTATTATTGTAAAGGTATTGAGTCAACAAAAATAAATAAAGGTATCAGAGAGTACGATAGTTGTATCAAGGTTATGGTATTATTGTAAATATTTTTTCAAAGAGTACCATAGTTGACAATGTAAGGATGTTTGGAGTTCCAATTGATATTGGAATGCGGCATTTCTTCCTGGGGCAGGATTAAGGGCTTGAATTATCGTTCTTCACGATATCTAAATCTAGATATATACAATAAATCTGCCCTTTTGTGGGTTTTTTGGGTTGGGGGGGGGGGGGGGGGGGGGCATTTTTTTGAATAAAGGAAAAAAAAAAACAACCATCATGAAGAGGAAGTGAAGTGCTTCCCAAACACAGGGAGATAAAAAACAGCAATACTGCTCAAATGTGTAAACAACAGTCGCAAAGATGGATATCGTATAATGCTTGACCCTGGGAAAGTGAGGTTTTTCGCCAGGAAATGTGGTAGGAAAGATGGATTTTGGAAGAAATCTGACAAATAAGAAGAAATGAGATAGACGGAGAACGTGATTGAACGTTGAAGACAGTAGGATAAATAGAATCATGAAAGACGAACAATGATGACAAAATACCTCACAGGTCTGCACCGTTGGATACCCTTTCTGAGAAAGGGAGATTAGCTAGGTTCCTTTTATGGCTACCATCATTAATTAATTTGAGTTAACCTGAGTTAATTTGAGAATGAGAGTTTATCTAGGTATATCTTGGGTCTTACAACCATAGTTACTCCAGTTAAGAAAGAGAAATTATCTACATGTTTCATGGAATTTGCACCAAAACAACTAATTTCAATTCATACCCAATTCTCTATGATGACTTTTGTTCCCCAAGAGCAGAGTGCTTGAAGTGCGAAAATCGGCCAAAACAGCGAAGAATCTAAGAATTGAGAACTTAAGAGTGAAGTAATCTATTTGATGACTGGTTGTATCACTAGTACATAACAAGCCTCACTTTTGAAGGAGTTTACCACATGGCTCTATGTCTCAAGGCCGAGAAAACTAGAATTGCCATAATAAAGATCACTACTTAATTTGGTCTCTGTTAACCGAGGTATTGGGAGGGGTGGACCAAGTCCAAACCTAAACTTGGGCATTTTTAGCCAAAAAAAAAAAAGGAGTTGCCATCAGGTTCAAAAGTACAACCTCCCGGTGATAAGCCTGATCATGTTACCAATGCACTAGGCATTGGTTGACCCCTAAAACTTCGACTAATAAAGGGTATACATGAAGGAGCATTAAGTTACGACAAGTCTTGCTTGCACAGCGAATAAAGGGTAAATCATAAATATCAAAAAGAATGAATTTTCACTGACATTTCACTCAAAAACAGCTTAAATTTTTGGATGAGCAACTGTTGATGAACCTTTAAATGCTGTGCATAGGTCCATTGGTTTATAAAATTAAGGACAAATAGATTATGACTAAAAATTCAATGGTTTAAATATGACCTATTTTGATGGGCCCTAAAACTAAAAGTGCCATGTGTTTAATAACGAACAATATTCTAAATGAAGCTAGATAGTGTGATATATTTCTAACTGTAACCTATTAGATACTCACAAATTGTTATTAAACTATTTGAAGCTTCTTGTGGCACCTGTCTCAAAATTGAACTGAATTTCCAAGTTTGTCTTTCCTTTGCCTGTTTATCTGGCTGGCCTCCTGAATTCTGCATTGTTTATTTTTTTCTCCTTCTCTATCAGGGGTATTACTAGTATGTTGTTCGTTTTTGTTTCTAATTGAAGCTAATCTGACTTGATGGTTAACATTGATGGCTCATGCATAGTTAGTAGATTTATTATATGTGTTGGGGTTATCAAGTTGCCTGTGTATGTTGTCTTAGTAGTTGTTTGAAATATGTTTCTGCATTTCTAACTTATCTCATATCGTAGATTTATCCATGCTTCACAGAATTACAATGCTCTTGGTTATGATGACAAGATCCTAGATGGTTTTTATGACCTTTATGGCATCTTGATGGAGTCCACTTCATCAAAGATGCCTTCCCTTGTTGATCTACAAGGAACACCTGTCTCGGATAATATCTGCTGGGAAGCAATACTCGTTAATAAGGCTGCTGATTCTAAGCTGTTACAACTAGAACAGAAGGCTTTGGAGATGGCTGTGAAGTCCAGGTCAGAATCTGTAAATTTTGTTGGTAGCAACTTAGTGTGGAAGCTTGCTGCTTTAGTTTCTGACCACATGGGAGGGCCAGTTGGAGATCCGGATAACATGTTGCTAGCATGGAGAAGTCTCAGTTACACTTTAAAAGCCACTCATGGGAGCATGGTTTTGCCCCTTGGTTCTTTGACGATTGGATTAGCCCGTCACCGTGCATTGTTGTTCAAGGTACTTTGGACTTCTTGGTATTTAATGGTTTATTAACTAATAAACTTAATGCAGGACAAATATGACTTTGTTATTTATTAGTCTTTTACCACCTTCTTCTGACTTCCTAGTAGGACTATACCAACAAAGCTAATCAAGAAATTTGTGATGTTTCATTTGCTTGCTTGTATCGTGATGGGCATGGTCCCACTTAAAATATAGACAAAGGTATTTTTCATAGTATAGTAGTCATTCACTGTTGGTGAACATATCAGGCTTGTTGGAGTAACTCTCACCGATAGAGGGTTATGACTGCCATTGCATGAAAATACTTCAGAAAGGATTCTTCCATTTATGCAGTGACATCTCATCCCTGCACCATGACTCTTTCCATGAGTATGCAAACCAACCTGTTGCTATGCAAGTTGGGTTTTGGCTATAGGGACTTTGAGTAGTCCAGTAAAGAATCTGGAATTGTTTGCTGACTATTAAATGTTATGTCAATACCTAATAAACTTGTTCCTTCTTGTTACAAACCACTCTTTTTCACTTGCGCCTTTCCTTGCCATTGCTTGATGAGTGATACATAAACCAGTTTCCCGTCTTCTCAGAAGCCTTAGGCAAGATTTTAGACAGTGTGGAGATTAGGAAAGTGTACTCTTGGTGAGTCATCCCACTTAAAGTTAATAGTTGATTTAAGGGCAACTGTCTTCCTGCCGGCTTTTTAGGATTGCAGCTATGTAATTTTTGATTTGCATCCTGCCCACTGGGTCAAGCAAAGGTAGGTAGCAGGTTAAAATCTGCTTCAAAGACAAATTCTGAAAGAGAACTTTCACATTTATGATGCCACAGTTCATCTACTATGACAAGTTTACTCATTCGGTTTTATACTGGAACACAAGCCGTCATTATACGTATTATACGATATGCAATACGTGTTGTATGATATATCACGATACACAAGAAAAACGATATGAATCGTGTTTCTGTATTGTTTTTGTACCGTCTCGTACAATACAAGATACAATAAGTACGATATGATACGTATCGTTTGATACACGCAGATAATTTTTTTTTTAATTTGTTTTTGGCGCTGAAACGATGCCATTTCATGTGGGATGTTATTTTTTTAAGTCCTAGCCAATGAACCGACGCCGTTTCACCGGCTAGGGCTTAAAAAAATAAAGTCATTCTTTAGTTTTTCTGATTGACAAAGACTAGAAAAACTGCTTCTGCTCTCTAAATCTGCGAAGAAGCAGAAGCCCCTCTCCAATCCATCACACAATAAAAGCTCCTTCGAAGTTTGAATTAGAGGTCTTTGTATTTTGATATTAGTGAACTACATTGAAAACTTGAATAGTTGGTGGAATCAATGGCAGAGCCACTAGTGGACTAGGGGGACAAAGGCCCACCTTGAATTTTTTTATAAAAACTATTACCTATATATTTTTAAAAATTATTGGTATATTTTATGGTGCCCACCGTATATATTTTGTGTTCAATTTATCAATTTCTTGTTCTATCAAGTAGTATAGACAAATACTTAATTAACTATGAATTTTTGGATATACTTTACACTTTACAAACACGTCTAGACAAGTTTTTGATATGTCAAATTTATTTTTTTAAATTATGAAAATTGTGAGGATTAAGTTACATAATCAAACGAGTGAGTTAATTATTTATATAAAAAAAGATATTCTCCATAGTATGGATAATGAAGTTATCATACAACGTCTTTAAAGTATGAAAACTCATCGAAATCAATTGTAAATAATTATAATTAGTCTCTTTTCATTTTTTTTTTTTTTTTGTATATGCTATGCATATCGATGTTGAATCATTTTGTATCTAATAAATGTTTGAGTATCAAATATAATATAATAAATTTAAATTTACTATGTTACTTTTATTAAGTGACAGAAAAAAATTTAAGTTTATAGTTAAGGTGCCTACTCTGAACAAAATAAAATTTTTGGCTCCGCCACTAGGTGAAATATTAATAAAATGTTGTGTTATTATAAGTTTATGACTTTTTTTGTAAAGGTATATATATTTTATTAATAATTATTTAGAATTGCCATTTTTTGAAAGATCCTGGCTTTCGTAATTTATTTGGTCTCTAAGATCCTTTTGATGACTTATGTGCGATATACGATACGATATATGATATACTATTTTTTAATAATGATACGTCTTCTAATATACGATTTGACGACCATGCAATTAATAATGAGCAGATTGTATCATGTATGTTACTTTTTGTTGGTTTCAACTTTCAAACGTATCTAATAATAAATAAATATATGGATACTTCACGGATACTTCGTTATACAGAGAAGTATGTGTAATTTGTAGTTTTAATCTTTACCCCTTCCTTTTGATTTCCCATATAATGCAATAAATTAACAAAAATTCATATGAATTTGAAGGCACATGGGTGTTTTCTAAGTATTATTCATTATCACATATTCAAAGAGTTTAAATGAGTTGATTACTCTATAATTTTAGCAACAAATACTTCTAAGCAAATAATATGGTTAAATGTGGATTTTTATTCTTTTAATTTATCACGTTCACTTTGTAGATGTACCATAGTGAGACGATATGTAACTTTTTAAAAATAAAATTGTTAACGTTGTTTATTATTATTTAAGAATCACTAAAAATTATAGGTATCAAGTCATTACATAATAGTAAAAATATAAAACGTATATTTATAGACGTATCCCAGCTTTACCTGTATCCTATTTATTGAGATTTTGTCGTATCGCCGTATCTGTATCGTATCGTACCTATATTCTGTATCCATATCGTATCGTACCTATATTCCGTATCCGTATCCGTGCTTCCTAGTTGGTTACTGCACTGGGTGATGGTGCAGTTGACATATTTGCTTCGTTTGCAGTATATCCTTACATGCAAATTCACGGGCCCCGTGGTAGAAAACAATTCTAGAGTTCGAAACTCTTGGACATCTAATCCTTGTGGCACATGGATTTCTTGAGGATCCACTTCCGTGCATTGTTGTACAGCCTTTTCATGCTGCATTTAATTCTCATATGTTTGACTCCATTTACTCTATCATATTTTCTTTCTCGTTTTGGTGCGTTGGACAGGAGTTTTACCTTTCTGCTTCCCGGTTTCCTTGAATGGTTGTGTAGGTTTTGGCTGATAGTGTGGATATTCCTTGCCGTTTAGTGAAGGGACAGCAATACACTGGTTCTGATGATGTGGCAATAAACTTTGTGAAGATTGATGATGGAAGGTAATTTTTTCCTGCTATCTTTTCCTGGTGCCAGCAATTTTATATTTTGTCCTTGACTGAAATATAGTTTACTATTCATCTTAAATTGTGAAGTTGCTTGTTATATTTTCCCTTGCTGGTTGTGAAGTGCTTATATACTGCTTTATAAGGAGTACATGACGTAGTGAAGTGAATGCAACATTTTAGAAAACATCATGTAAAGACCAATCTCTAGGATCTGCCATCAGCAGAATGGACGCTTTTGAGGAAGAACCACAAAAGATTATTTTGATTAGAATTGCCCTTTTTTCCTCGTCAACTTTTATTTGGAGTCCCTTAGTTAATTCCTGCAAATTTATTTTCTGAACGTGCCAACCGTTCTCAGTATAACCAATTGAAGTGGTAAAGCATTGCTGAATAGGATTAATAATAAATAGATTTCTGGAACCATCTTGTATGCGAAACTTGAATCTTTTATAATTACTCAATTTGGGATTGCAAACATTTTATTGTTTAATAAAACAATGATAATGACAATTTCAGGGAATACATAGTTGATTTAATGGCAGATCCTGGCACACTTATTCCATCTGATGCAGCAGGATCCCATTTGGACTATGAGGAGTCTTTCTTTTCTACCAGTCCTTTGTCCAAGGATGTAGGCTCCTCTCATACAGCGTCCTCTAGTAGTGGGGTTACCACTTCATTTAAAGACCAATTGGAGTCTGGGATCCTGGACAAGAGATCCAGGTTTGGAAATCATGATGGTGCAGAAAACGAATCTGATTACAGAGGTCAATTATATGTGCCTTCTGCTAATTTAATTCAACAGCTTAGCACTAAGGAAGGATCTGATAAGTCAGATGAATTCAAAAATCCCTGCAAGGTGAAGGAGCTGGTTCAAGAAATTCCGAGCAGGGCCAATCATCCTTACATGCACGCAAGATCTCCTTCCTGGACTGAAGGAGTTAGCTCCCCAGCTGTACACAAAATGAAAGTGAAGGATGTTTCACAATACATGATTGATGCTGCCAAAGAAAATCCACAATTAGCCCAGAAACTTCATGATGTGTTACTTGAAAGTGGTGTTGTTGCTCCTCCAAACTTGTTTACTGAAATCTACTCGGAGCAATTAGATGTATCACCAGTGGAGGCAAAGTCCCTGACTGACGATAAGGAGAATAAAGAGAGAGATGACACCCAGAAAACAGCAACTCAAGCTCATTTTTTACCTCCTCTGCCTTATCATGGTGTGCGCTCTAAAGGAAGTCCTCGTGGACCACTGGAGCATCAGCTAGATTTAATGGAAGCAACTGGACAGCATACTTCATCACAATCTGAAATAACTCCAGCTAAATATGCAAAAAATGTTCCTGTTGCTGCAGCGGCAGCAGCGGCAGCAGCTGTTGTTGCGTCTTCGATGGTAGTTGCTGTAGCAAAGACAAGCAGTGATTCAAATCTTGAACTTCCTGTAGCAGCTGCGGCCACTGCTACAGCTGCCGCTGTGGTAGCAACAACTGCAGCTGTCAGCAAGCAGTATGAGAACTTGGAGACTTGTGCTCATTCACTAAATACTGCTGCCCCCTTCTTTAACCCAACTGATTTTGCAAAGAGTGATGGAGATGCAGATGCTCTTGCTCAAGAGCCACGTGGTAGTGGTGACCGGGAGCATGATGCTTTGGGGGTGAATTCCGAAGGTGAGAGAATATCAGATAGGTCGACAGGTGATGATAGTGCAAAATCTGATGTGGGATTAGATGACGTAGCAGACTGTGAGATTTTGTGGGAGGATATCGCCCTGGGTGAGCGTATTGGACTTGGTACAGATCTGCACTCATATTCTATCAATTTTATGTGCTTTCAGTCATATACGGTGTGACACATTTGTTTGGGATCTCATCTGTATGGTATATCCTTCCTATTGCAGGGTCGTACGGAGAGGTATATCGTGGAGACTGGCATGGAACTGTGAGTCTACATATATGTCTAGTGTCTGAAATGGGTTTCTTTTGTGTTTTTTTTTTTACTTTTTCCCCCTTTCCCTTTTATTGAAGATGTTCAATTCAAAGCCAATTGGCAATGCGTGGAAAGGTCCAGAAGGCTCATATTCTAGTCTAGCATGTGTTATTTTAATGAGTTAGGACAAGGTTTAACATTTCCCCAGCATATGCAACCTTTAATTGCTTGTCGAGAGGTAGACAAAATAATTATTAGATAGAATAAGAGACATAACAGGTGTACTTATGGCACATGCCAAAGGGAAAACCAATTATCTAATCAATGAAATTGACAAACCCTTCTAAAGTCAGAGGCATATACCATGATAAAACATCCTACTCAAATCCTGTTGGCAATGAATTGAGAGACACACTAGGAGTCTTAAGATATTCCATTGTTATTTTAACGATATGAGACAAGTCCTAGCAGTCTTGAGATCTTCCATTGTTGTAAATCTTTTTACTAGTCTTTTTTTGTGTAATTGGTTGAACCTTTATGCTGATTTCTCAGGAAGTTGCTGTTAAGAAGTTCCTAGACCAAGCTGTAACCGGTGAATCACTTGAAGAATTCAGAAGTGAGGTACAATCCTCTCCCTGCCATGATACACATTTCTTTGGGGTAGGCTCTTGAGTAAACCCTAATAGTTTCTAACGAAACATATTGGTGCTAGTCACATTTTAGGTGAGACCCACCAAATTATGGGCATGGCTAAAAGTAATGCATATCTGGTGGGCGTTATTTGCTTCTTTTACATAAGCCGGAAGGTTGTCAAAGGTTATATGCGCTTATGTATTGAAAAGAAAAAAGGTTTAGGATAATGCGGACACGAATCAAAGGTTTTGTAGATGCAGAAAACTTTACCATTGCCCAAACCTCTTCCATAGTTGAAACAACATTAAAAGCTCTATTTTCAGTCCTGAAGTGCTCTTAAGTGTTATTTTAATTTTTTTCCTTGAAAGCCCCCCCCAAAAAATTAGGTTAATGTTTTCCTCTTGCATACACCGAAAACACTGGTCCTGGAACATGCAACCGTGGGATATATAGATATATTTGATCCTAAGGTCCAATCGACTTGCTTTGATATCATGTAAAATTTTAGAATATGAGAGAGATTGAAGATAGAAGAAAGAAAAATGAAACACAAAGAATGACGTGGTTCGCCACATAGTGCCAAAATCCACGGATCTAATGCCCTATAGATTACATCTAATGTATTATTGAAGGTGATTGATTACATGGGGCTCAACCCTATTTATAAGGTGAGAATTATACAAGATAAATCACATACGCCTATCATCATCTCTAGTTATCCAAACAAACTTAGATATCGTCTTTTTACCTGGATATTGATGGATTCTTCCTAATCCTATCATATCTTTAAAGTACATGTTTGGATATCTTTGGATCCTATTGTATGAATTCAGTAATCCACATCCAACAGATGCATTCTTGTAGATATTGGTAAACATGAGTCATAATCTCTGTCGCTTCTTGAATCTTCCTTACATGGCTGAATATGCTGGTTGACAGGTGCTTTGCACCATTTAATTTTATGAATACACCAAATTATTTGAATCATTCAAATGTATTGGTTAGAAATCGATATAGTTGCACAATAGTTTAGTGGACACTTGAGTCAGAACTTTTGAAGAATGTTGTTTGTGAAGGACTGTAGGTAATTGCTTAAATGGTTTCACACAGCATTGATGGCTTTCTGTAACTCATGTGCCTACACCAGTACATCAATTTCTTCTCGTGGATTTAAATGTTGATGCTATATATTTATTGTTAATGTCAGTGGATAATAAATTAATGAAGTAGTGTGAATCATTTTTACTTGTTTTGCTTGCAAGGTCCGGATCATGAAAAGACTCAGGCATCCCAATGTTGTTCTTTTCATGGGTGCTGTTACTCGTCCTCCAAATCTTTCAATTGTCACTGAATTCCTTCCTAGGTATGTTGAAACTTCATGTTTTTAGTCCATATTTTGAAAACCGGTGTGTTAATCTATGTTGTTGTATTTAAAGACATTAATCTGTGTTAATGCATAAGATCAATTCTTGTTCTCCAAAAAGATAAGATCAGTCTTAAACTCCAAACATGCTCCGGTACCTGATACGGACACGGACACAGGTGTCGTATTCGATATGATATGGATACAGGGATATGACAAAATTTAAAAAATATAAGATATGAGTACAGTAAGGATACGACTATTAAAATAATATAATATATTTTTTAAATGATAATAGAGTTGTAATATATTAAAAATAAAGCATATATGCGTTACATAACAAAAATTATATTTAAAAAAATAGAAATAACACCTCTTTTAATAGTCTGTAGTTGGTTTTTTTTTTAAAAACTTCTTCGCTGTATCCTAGTCGTGTCTTAGATGTATTCTGGTTGTGTTGGGCTGAGTTCACTATTCAGGACATTTCTAACTGTGTCAAACACGTGTCTGGCCGTGTTCGACACGGCCAAAGCACCCTTCCGGGAATCCGTGCTTCCTAGGTGAGTTGTGTTTAATTTTCAAGTAGTACGACATCAGGAGCCTTCCTCATGCTTACTTACATATAATTTGCACTACTATTGGATTGCTTATATTTATCATCATGCAACAATTTGCACGTAACAATATATTGTCCTTTAGCCAGTAATCAAATGGTTATAAGCGTAAGTAGGCAAGGGCTGTTTACATGCTGACATTTGCATTTGGCGAATAAGATGTTAAGGGTCCTCTTTTTGAGTACCAGAAGCTGAACCAGTAACGTACTGTCTGTGTGGGAGTGTTGGCATTACAGAATGATGTACCCCTTCCACTTTATCTATACCTATTATTTGGAAGTTAGTGTTTATTCCTTTATTTTGTATGTTTAAACTTTGTGACCAGTAGGTTTAAACTTTAAATTCAACATCAGTCAACCGCTGTGAACCAAGTTTTTTGGATCTAAGAGCAATTTCCTCACTTTTTCTTAACTTTGCCATAACGACTGTTACCCAGATAAATTTTCTGCATACATTAGATCAGCCGGAAATGTCTACTCTTCGTTTAGATGAACTTGAGCAGTTTTGCATACTTAATGTTATGTACCATGAATTATTGAGGTGATGTGAACTTAATACATGGACGGAACACATCTACAGAGGACTCCTAAATTGTTATATGTTCTGTAACTTTTGTTAAGAGTGATCGAGTTTTTCTAAGGATGATATTCATGCTACTTGGAATTTTGAAGCATTCTTTATGTTTTCAGAGGTAGTTTATATAGGTTACTTCACCGGCCCAACAATCAATTTGATGAACGCAGGCGACTGAGGATGGCTCTTGATGCTGTATGCTCGTATATCTTGCCTACTGTTTCAATTACAATAAACTTGTGATTTACTTGCTGAAATAGTGCTTATGATATGTTCTTATTTAATTGAACTCAGGCTCGGGGAATGAATTATTTGCACAACTGCACACCAGTTATAGTTCATAGAGATTTGAAGTCTCCTAATCTTCTCGTTGACAAGAATTGGGTTGTGAAGGTGGTGTTATTATCTCATAATAAGAATGTTTGATGATATAATATCTACTTTGCAGACCTTATTGTTATGATGTGAATTGGTCATTAGGTTTGCGACTTTGGGTTATCAAGAATAAAGCACAGCACTTTTCTTTCTTCAAGGTCAACTGCAGGGACGGTAAGCTGTAATTGACAAGCTGTACTTCAACTTTCTTCCTAGCCATTCAACAATGTTTCTATTAGATACACACTTATGTAACACCTCTCTCTATCAACTTAAGCTTTTATATGAGACAGTGGTTTTATATAGTATTAGAGCGTAGAGGTCCTGAGTACAAATGACACCGGCGCCTCCTCCTTTATTATGAAAAAACGAAAGTATCACGTGAACAGATCACCCAAGAGGGGCCACACGTGAGAAGGAGTATTAGATAAATACTTATGTTACACTCGTCTCTATCAGCGTAAGCTTTTAGATGAGATGGTGATCAACAGTTTCTCTTTTTGTTTTGCTCCATTTTTTATTTTCTCCATCTCATTTTTTCAACCATATTCTTTCTTTGTGCGTGGTGATCTACGTGTTTCTAAGTGTTGCAATCTACTGCTATTGCTGCATATTGTTTCCAAATATTCCATTAATTGTTCGAGGGAATGCTTCTTTGCTTCTCTTACACTTTGGCCCTTTCTGGCCTGTGCCTTTTGGATGTATATATCCGTTGTTGCTTGTTGATGGAATAGCATGACGTTGCCATGCTGGAAATTGGCTAATTTTTGTTGCATCATTTTATTATCAGCCATTTTTAGAAGATAGCCCAGTGCTGTTGGGTCCTATTACCCGGGCCTTTGGAGATGTTTTGATTGCCAAGTTTCTCATTCAACAAGGTGGTTGCTGTGACCCAGGATTCAAGATAAACTTCAAATTTCAATTATCTTTACCTTATTATAAAAATGTAGTTGGGCTTGATGTCTATGTCACTAAGTTTTTGTGCTTTATTGTTTTTTAAATTTTGTGAAAATTGCATTATGAGAATCTGGGTTTTTTATAGAATGCATCCCTGCAGCACAAAGGCTAAAAGTTGCTTCATGATTACTATGGATGCAATTTTAAGTTGCAGAAAATGCAATGCACATTATCTGGAAACGAAAAATAAATAAATAATGTACGCGTTTGAGTACTTGTATTTTCATTCCTCAGTGTTGATGAAAAAGTTTTAGTAAAGGATTTATTTATTTATTTATTATTTTTTTTGGGGGGGGAGAGGGGAGAGGGGAGAGGGGAGAGGGATGTAGGTAAAAGAAAGTTAATTGAGAGTCAATTAGTAAGTTGCTTAATTTTGAAAATGGTTGCACATAAAATCCATGGGTTAAACGTCTTTGGTCATCTTCCATGCCTCAACTTATAATTGCAATATTGAGGCTTGATATATATTGTTCTGGCATCATTTAAGATCAAATAGGAAGACATATTGAGAATGTTATCTTTCTTTTTATTTGGACTATCCTGGATATTTGACTGCAATCAGGTGATTTCATTACTAGTAATTGTGCTGACTCTCACGAGAAGTAATTTTTTTTTTGGGAAATGTTGGGATGGGGTAGCCCACAAATAAAGCTTCTGGTGTGGCATAAAAATGTTTTGAGACAGTTTTGAGCGGAAACAGGTGTGATAATACGATAATGTGATATTGTGGCTAGGGTCCTTAATAGAAGGCCCTGAAGAAGCTGGAGCTTTTGGCACAATTCCTCTGGTGTTGAATTCTAGTTTAATTACAGATATCATATTATCTGTTGAGATAGTGGTGTAAGAGACTTTGATATCATAGTATGTCTAGAGCATAGTTCAAACTACTGGTCAATAAAAACGCGACTCGACGGGCTCGTACCTAGAAGGACACCTTTTCTTCCAACACGTCTCGTGTAAATATGAGTCTCACTCTGGTTGACTCAAGATATCTCAGCCGAGTGATTGTCATCAAATTGCAGCTTATATGCTAACACTGTTTCTCGACACCGCGATATGGCTTGAATTTCTTGCAATGTCATTGCTCGATATGGTCCTCCAACATGGTGACTGATGCTTCTTAGTGCCATCCGAGTCAATAGTAACCTTGGTCTCTGGTTTAAAGCAGATTACATAAGTTTGTCATTTCTCTTATGGTTGTTCCATGAAGCTTTTGTGCATCTTGATGGAATACTTGTATTTTTGTTTAGATAAGCGTGTATTGTTATCGATGTTTTCTTACATGACCATTACTACTATGACTTGATTAACGTTGTGGTATTATGTCTTTCTTCAGGCTGAATGGATGGCTCCAGAAGTCCTAAGAAATGAGCCTTCAAATGAAAAGTATGCTTTTACTATCTAAGATATATTGCCCGCAATTGATTTAAAATACAACAGATCTATAGAAATAAAAAAATTTAAGTATAAAGTAAGGTTAAAATTAAAAATAGTGATCCACATATTGTTGATGATTTTGATAATTGCTTATTTTGTAACTGTTCGTTGATTTTGGATTATAAATTGATGCTATGCAGGTGTGATGTTTATAGCTTTGGTGTCATATTGTGGGAGCTTTGTACTTTGCAACAACCATGGGGTGGAATGAACCCAATGCAAGTTGTTGGTGCCGTTGGATTTCAGCATCGTCGTCTTGACATTCCAGATGACATGGATCCAGTCATTGCAGATATCATTATAAAATGCTGGCAAACGTGAGTATACCTTGTGTATCATTACAGCCACTCTAGTTGGAAATGCTGTGAGAAGTTTTCTTGCTAGTGATATTTCAATTCACCAGTCCACAATATCTAGTGCCACTACTGGCGCACACAGTGTTCTGGTCTAGGTAGAAGTTAATGTGCATTCTCTTCAATAGCATGCCTTTGTCATATTCTTAAGTCAGCAATTGGCAATACGGAATTGAAGAGGATGACTTTGGATCTTCACCCAAAAGAAAGTTTAGAACACAGATTCGATTTCCATGAAACTTGGTCTAGATTTGAAATCCCCATGTCTGTATCTCTGAGATAACAGAAAATAGCTGATGAATCATAGAATCTGCTTTATACACTACATGCTTTAGGTGCAGATGTACGGCCTAAATGTCAAACTAGTTTACATTCTTCTTCTAGTTCCTCAAAAACATCATGGCTGATGTTATATGTTTGTTTAACGTGGGTAGTTAACCCATTTTTAGGCAGCCACGTAACCATAGAACAAAATGAAAATTTAATGGATCCATGAACTCTTTCACATGTAGGATATGTTGTTGCGGAAATTTCCCTATGAATTGAATTTGGACCAATATTGACATTGACACTCAAGTGGAAAAATAAAAGAACAATCACACAAGACAAAACAATTTACGTGGTTCGGCAATTGCCTACGTCCACGACGACAACAATCGGATGTTTTCACTATTTGGAGTAAATAGAGAGTACAAGAACAATTTTTCAAAACCTCACAACTACTCACTCCAACAAAGATGATCACTCTGATATCTCACTGGTATCCCTCACAAATTTGATAACACAGACTGACACCTGATATCACTAAAATTGATATCGAAATATCACTTAATGCTTGAACACTAGAAGCGCTGAAATACTAAAGTGATTTTCGGATGCTTGAACCACTGGCTGGGCAACTCCTTTTATAGGCAAAATTGGGAAAGAAATGGACAAAGGCTCAGATCTACAAATTAGAGTAATTAATGTGAAGATCAGAACCGAACTATGCATGATTCAGGCATTCACGCGCAGTCCCATTTTTCTCGACTTTAAGCCACATATTGTTGAAAATCAATGCCACTGTTTGTCTTCTTGCTAGCCATAGGCTGGTAGGCTATTTAATTCAACAATTCTCCACCTTGGCTTGAAGCCACTCATGCAATTTGAAAAACTCTTTTCGATCGTCGACTCAGATGCACCTTATAGGGAGCTCAAACTTGTAGAATGTTGATTAAGTCCAAACAATGCTTGGACTTAGTTGTTGGAACCACCTTGGTCAATATAGTAGCTGGATTATCTTTAGTAACAACTTTCTGTAAAGAATTTCTCCATCGTCGATAACCCCACAAACAAAGTGAAAACGAACTTCAATATGTTTGGTCCTTGCATGATGAACTTGGTGTTTCATCAAATGAATGACGCTCTAACTATCACAAAAGATACTCACATATTTTTGCGATATATCCAAATCACCAATCAAACCTCGGAGACATAAAGCTTCCTTGACGGCCTCGGTCACTACCATGTGCTTTGCCTCAGTTGTTGATAGAACAACTGTTGGTTGTAGCATAGACCTCCAATTAACTGGACCATGGCCTATTGTGAAAACATAGCCTGTTGTAGACCTTAGCTTGTCTAGGTTACCAACATAATCGGAATCCACATAACCACTAATATGAGACTCTGAACTACTGTCCCAATGACACACCAATCCTACATTCAGAGTACCACGGAGATACTGTAGTAAATATTTCACAGCCTTCCAATGTTCCTTACCTAGATTTGACATATATTTACTTATTATACTGACTTTTTTTTTTGGTGAACCTCGACGGTGCGAGGAAATTTTATTGATTAAAAGGTAAAATTACACCTAGTTAGGGGGGGACGTATGTATCTTACCCCTCGATGCAGGCTAAATACATGAAAGTATTAAAATAAAGGAAAGCAAAATGCATGCCAAGTACAATCAATAAAAGAAATTTAAACACCTAGACATGCTGCCTAAAATAGCAATGGCCCAGCTGATGCAGTAAGGAATAATGTCTGGAGTAATTGAGCTGGGGCCTGAGATAAGAGCCTTAAATCAGCGGCAGCTAAGATTTGCTTCTTGAGTTCTGTTGCATAAGTAGCTTAGTATGGACTGCATAAGTAGTTTGCTGCAAATGTATATGAATGTAAATGACCGATAGCACTAGTGATTTAGAAAATCAATTCCAATCATCAGGACATTAAGCATACTTTCTTTCTTAGAACTCTTAGCTTCCTAGCATCTTGAAGCATTAAGAGTCTTGTTGAGGTAGGTAGTAGATCCGAGGAGGAATAAACAGAAGAGGCTTGATCAGAGACTCCTTTATTCGCCAAAGAGTCGGCCATAGAATTACCCTCTCTGTAGATATGTTGAATTTGAAAATCAAACTTGGAAAGGAGAGAGACTAATTTGTACGATAGAGACCAAAATTTCCAAGAGGTGTTGCAAGATTGATTGACTATATTCACCAAAATCTGTGAATCAGTTTCAATAAAGATTTGATAAACCTCCAAGCCAAATTGCAGTAATAATTCCAAGCCATCAATCAACGCCCTGAGCTCCGCCTCCATATTTGTGCATAATCCATAATAAAAAGAACCACCCAAAACAAACTGGCCCCATTGATTTTTGAGAACAGCACCTCCACCTGACTGCCCAGGATTTCCTTTAGAGGCTCCATCAGTGTTTAGCTTGAGTGAGCCATGAATGGGGGTAGTCCACCTAATCCATCTCACCTTTACTGTGGGTGTCCTTGCTGGGGATACATTGAGAGAGTGAAGTAGAGCAATACCTGTAGGAGAGTCCACTACCTTTGGTCTAACTCTATATCCCTGCAATCTACAGAGATTCATGATCGTATGAAAAACCTTAGATGAGTGAAGTCTTTGGTCCTCAAACTGCCTCCTGCATCTTTCTTTCCAGAGCTGCCAATAAACAAGTAAAGAAATACCCCTTATCAATGAATGACTAAGAGAGGGACGCTTATAGATTCTAACTAGACGCATAAATCTAGTTATTGGCTCCTCATCTACAATAATCTGGAATCTCATGACTTGGGAAATCCTTGACCAAACCTCACGAGCATAACTGCAACTAATGAAAACATGCTTGACGTTTTCAGAGGCTGCACAGCATAATGCACATCTACTGACCATAGAGATCCCAATCTTTTGAAAAGTAGAGTCCATAGGCAGTATGTTATGAAGTATTTTCCAACCCACTAATTGAACACTGGGTGGAGATACCTGCTTCCAAATTGCAATAGCCTTTCTAATTCCCAGCAATGATTAACCAAAACCTCAGAAAGCTTAGGATATTCAGAAGGAACAGAAGTGGCTCTCAAGATAAGTGGACCTTTACCAGTCCAATTATCACACCAAAAGTGCATTGCACTACCTGACCCCACCAAGAACTTGGAATTCGTAACAGTTACTTCAAAATAGGGAACCAAGGAGTTAAAGGATCTGGAAAATCCCTTCTTCAAGTTCCTGAGAATATGCTTATCATGTAGATACTTAGCTGTAAAGTAAGAGGACCATAATGAGTTACCCTGCAAGAGTTGTTAGACCTGTTTCATTCTGAAAGTTTGCTGTACTTCTTCAAATTTTCTTATGCCCAAACCCCCTTCTCCTTTAGGCATAGAAATATTCTTCCAAGAGCGCCAGTGCCTCTTCTTCACCCCCTGTTGACCAGACCAGAAAAAGGAGGCCATAATGCCATTTAATCTTGCAATGATCCCTTTGGGCAGATTTAAAACTGATAAGAGATGAACTGGAATAGAACTCAGCACTGATTGAATAAGAACAGCTCTTCCCATGATAGAGAGCAACTTCGCATACCACCCCACCAATCTAGATTGGAATTTGTTCAACAAATTCTCGAAATGGATTAATTTAACTCTACCTCTGATTATTGGACACCCCAGATAAGTCAGTGGACTAGCCTTGAGGGGAATCTGAGCAATACGAGATAACTTGTTTTTCATGGCAAGAGGCATTTTGGAGGAGCAGTAAAGAGAGCTTTTCTGCCTGTTCACCTTTTGCCCAGAAGATATTTCATACTTGTCAACAAACTGTAGGAGATTTTTCATAGATTTTTGAATTCCTTTGAGAAATATGAGTGTGTCATCAGCAAAAAGAAGATGGCTGATTAGAATGGAACCTCTTCCTGTGTGAAAACTCTGGATAAGACCTTGTTGAAACCTCATTTTAAGACCTCTGCTTAACACCTCCTCCGCTAGTATAAACAAACTAGGGGAGAGAGGGTCTCCTTGCCGCAATCCTCTAGAAGTTGGAAAGAACCCATGTCTGATCCCATTGATATTCACTGAGATGTGTTGATTTTGGAAACAATTACTTATAATATTCACCAAAGACTCCGAGAATCCAAATCTCCTGAGTACTTCTTGGATGAAATCCCACTCCATTCTATCAAAAGCCTTCATCATATCTAGCTTTAAAATAGCATTCCCAGCTTCCACTTTCCTGTCTAACTCATTCATCATGAGTTGAGCTAAAGTAATACTATCCCCAATGCTTCTTCGCATAACAAAGCCATGCTGCTCCATGGAAATTAATTTGGGGAGCAGACCACTCAACCTGGTTGCTAATAGCTTAGTAAATATTTTGTAAATGAAATTGCAGAGGCTTATGGGCCTAAAATCAGAAAAATTTTACTGGGTGATCCTTTTTAGGTATAGGGGCTAGCAGCGTAGCATTAACGGATCTTGGAATGACACCCCCTTGCATAAAATAGTTAACTGTTGATAGCAAATCCATTTTGATAATCTCCCAAGCACAATGAAAAAAACTACCAGAGAATCCATCTGGTCCAGGAGCACTGTGCACAGACATGGAAAAAACAATTCCCTTCAGCTCTTCCAAAGATACAAGAGAGGTTATACTGACTGCTTGTGAAATGTTCGGACGAGTGCATACCATAGCATACATCAAGCTTCCAAGTGCACTCGTATATGGAACATGAGACATTTACTCACGCTTCTCCCTACTATTTGGAGACATAGCTGTTGAGAGTCTGAGGTGGGCAGCCAAAGGAGTACTTAGGTTTTGAGTTCTCCATATCAAATCGAGAAAGTATCTTCTCCAAGTACTCCGCTGTGACAAACACAATCTACCCTTCTTCCTTTCTCTAAGAATTTTCATGCCAAGAATTTTCTTAGCTGCACCCATGTCCTTCATCTCAAACTTTCTGTTGAGTTGAGACTTCAACTTGTTGATTTCAACTATGCTCTTAGCAGCGAGCATGTCATCAATATATAAAAGCAAGTAGACAAAAGAATCATTTGGTAGCTTCTTAAAGTACACACAATGATCATACTCACTTCTGGTGTAGCTTTGTTTCAACATGAAAGTGTTAAATCTCTTGTACCATTGTCTTGGCAATTGATTCAGTCCGTACAATGATTTCCTTAGTTTGCACACATGAGATTCTTTATTAACAACCTTGAAACCTTCAGGGTGAGTCATGAAGATTTCGTCCTCCAAATCCCCATGGAGAAATGCAGTCTTGACATTCAATTGCTCTAGTTCAAGATCAAAATGAGTTACAATGATCAATAACACAAGAATTGAAGTGTGCTTTACCACGGGTGAAAATACCTCATTGTAATCTGCCCCTTCCTTTGGTGCGTAGCCCTTGGCCACCAATCGTGCTTTGTATCTGATGCCAACTGTTTCTGGAGAACCTTCCTTCTTTGTGTACACCCATTTGCACCCAATTGCTTGCTTCCTCTTTGGCAATTTGACGAGCTCCCAAGTATGGTTCTTGTGAAGAGAATTCATCTTTTCATCCATGGCGATTTTCTATTCCCAGCAATTATTCTCATTTATTGCTTCCTAGAATGTCGAGGGCTCATCACCCATCATAGTAAGTGCATAAGATAACATATCTTCAAAACCATAACGAACTGGTGCTTTAATCGTCCTTCTAGTCTTCCCAGTTGCTAAAGATGGTTGTTCTAGTTGCTCTTGTGATGTCCCTTCATCTGGAACAATATCTTCTGGGGTACTAAGCTCCACCTCTACAGGATCACCATTTTTCTCCTCAATCTAAATATTATTCTGCTTGCTCGAAGTTAGCATAGCAGACTCATTAAAGGTCACATCCCCGCTTATCATAAACTTGTGCAATTTAGGGCATCATAATTTGTAGCCTTTCACTTCAGTTGCATATCCGAAAAAGATTCCCTTCTTAGCTCTTGGGTCAATCTTACTTTTTTTAACACGAAAATAAGCTGGACACCCAAAGACTCTAAGGGAACTATAATCAACTAACTCGCTTGACCATACTTCATGAGGAGTTTTACACTCTGTAGCAGTTGACGTGATCGATTGATGAGAAAACACGCCGTGTTTACAGCCTAAGCCCAAAATTCTCTACCCAATTCAGCATTGGATAACATACACCGTACTCTCTACAACAGAGTCCGGTTCATTCTCTCCGCAACTCCGTTTTGTTGTGGCGTTCCCTTTACAGAAGAAATGTCTTGCAATACCTTCATCTTCATAGAGCTTCAAGAATGGCTGGTACGTGTACTCACCACTATTGTCGGTTCTCAGCTGCTTGATTTTCCTGTCGGTTTACTTCTCGACCATGGCCTTTAACTTCTTGAATGTTTCAAAGACTTCATCTTTAGTTTTTAGAAAGTATATCTATACTTTACTTGGGAAGTCATCGGTAGAAGTAATAAAATATTTGGATCCCCCTTTTGAGACTACCTCAGTGGGACCCTAAACATCCGAATAGATGTAGTCAAGAGTGCCTTTAGTGCGCCGGATAGCTGTAAACTTCACCTTGCACTGCTTGCCAAAGACATAATGTTTGCAGAAATTCAACTTGGTCGTCTTGACGCTACCAAGCATGCTTCGTTTACTTAATACTTCCAATCCTCTCTCACTCATATGGCCCAAACGCATATGTTATAGATGAGTAGAGAGCGAATCATTATTTCCTGATTTAGACACCGTTACATCATCTGTAACGGTAGAAAATATAGATTTTCTATCTTGCTCCTTTTCATCACGACCAGAGCACCTCAACAATTTTCATAACTCCAACTTAGGCCACAATCTTGCATCCAGTGGAGATCGGTGCCCTCAATGAGATAAGGTTCTTCTTCAACTCTGGAACATGTCTGACTTCTATCAAAGTTCTCACAATTCCATTGTGCATCTTGATTTTGACAATTCCTACTCTAACTGTTTTACTGGCCATGTTGCCCATTAAAACAGTACCACCATTTATTTCTTTGTAGGAAGAAAACCAATCCCTATTGAGACACATATGGTGTGAACAACTAGAATCAAGAATCCATCCGTCTGATGCACTTATATTGTGAGGCGAAATTGATAGAACATTTTCGGCATTCTCCGAATTGTCTTCAGCAACACTGCTAGTGTCAGACACCTTATCTTTATTGTTCTGATCTTTAGCTTTACGCTTCGTACAATCAGCTTTCCAGTGCCCCTTCTTATGATAATAGTGACATTGAGAATTCTTTCGATCTTTAACTTTGGATTTAGATCTAGATCTGTTACTTCCTGAATTTCTGTTCTCCATCCTCCCTTTGACAAATAGACCCTCAGTACTAAGAGTCTTCATTTTGTACTCATTAGAAAGAAGTGATGAAGTAATATCATCGAACTCAATGGTCTCCTTCCCGAAAAGCAATGTGGTGACTAGATGCTCATACGAATTGGGTATCGAGGATAAAAGTATCATAGCTTTGTCTTTGTCTTCATCTCCCAACTTAACGTCCATGTTTAGTGGTGCAGAGACAATTCTATTAAATTCGTTAAGATGCTCATACATGGATGTACCTTCCTTCATCCGAAACGTATAGAGTTGTTGTTTTAGATACAATCGATTGGTAAGAGACTTCGTCATGTAGAGGCTTCCCAATTTCAACCAAATCTTTGCAACTGATTTCTCTTGCATGACGTGGTATATAATCTCTTTTTCCAGTTACAACCGAATGGTGCTGCACTCCGAGTAGATCGTATTCCTTCCATTCGTCGTCGTCCACATTTTTAGGTTTACCTTCCTTTGTGTAGTCCCTGTTGGATTAGGGCATCTTTGACTTGGACTTGTCAAATTCCAAAATTATTCATTCCATCAAATTTCTCCACCTCGAACTTAGAATTTGAAATCTTTGGAATTTCGTCGCCGTGACTTTAAAACTTGATTTGGTGAGTTCCAAAAAAACTAGTGCAAACAATTACTATTCCTTGAATAAGGAATAGTACTATATATTTAGTACCCGTGAATAGTAATAGTAAATAGTACTGATGAATAGTAATTGTATACCATACTAATAAATAGTATTGTATGAACAATATCCCCGTATATACAATACCGTATGAACAATACTCGTATATAAATAGTAACTAGAAATAGTACTGGCTTTGATAACAATTTGTTGCGGAAATTTTTCCAGGAATCGAATTTGGACCGATATTGACACTCACACTCAAGTGGAAAAATAAAAGAACAATCACACAAGACAAAGCAATTTACGTGTTTCACAATTGCCTACATCCACGACGACAATGATTGGATGTTTTCACTATTTGGAATAAACAGACAATACAAGAACAATTGTTCAAAACCTCACTAGTACTCACTCTAACAAAAGAGGATCAATCTGATATCTCACTGGTGTCCCTCACAAATTTGATAACACACAGATTGACAGCTGATATTACTCAAATTGATACCGAAATATCACTTAATGCTTGAACACTACAACCACCGAAAATACTAAAGTGATTTTGGATGCTTGAACCACTGGTTGGGCATCTCCTTTTATAGGCAAACTAGGAAAGAAATGAACAAAGGTTCAGATCTGCAAATCAGAGCAATTAATGCGGAGATTAGATCCGAATTGCGCATGATTCGAGCATACACGCTCAGCCCCATTTTTATCTTGACTTTAAGCCACCAATTGTTGAAAATCAATGCCACCCTTTTTCTTCTTGCTAGCCATAGGCTGTCAGGCCATTTAATTCAACATATGTCTTGTCCTCCCACACATGTAGAAGAGTCCATGCAATTGGATATGTGCAAGGGTTTCTCTTCTAGCATGGAAAACGCCTTGTTCTAAGTATTTGGATGCAGCTACATTAAACCCCGCTGTGCCATTCTAATCTTATAAGAAACTATGCCCTTTTTATTATCTTATCCCATTTTGATTTGGTCTTTCTCGTCCCCTAGTATTTATACTGATGGGGACCATATCACTCTTACTTGTTGGTGTACCTACTGATTTTCATTGTACATGTCCTGGCTTTCTTAATTAGTTATCTCAATTTACCTTGAATTGGTCCACTCATTCAGTCAAACAAATGTATACGTCTTGAAATCTAAATTTTCTTGTCTTGCCAACATTCTTAATTTAGTAATATTCATTTCGCTTTATAGTTACCTAGTATTTTCTCTCTAAACGGTTATTCATTGTATAAAAGATGGTCTATTTATTCTTGATATTTTTCTTGGTTGGTTGCCAAATTCTGAACTAACTTTGGAGAGCAAGGAAATTCAACTAAAAGAGCTCAATAAATTCACTCCTTGAATAGAGGCCCAACCCTTTTAAGGCATGCCTAGATGGATCAAATTGGTGTTTTGTGATGTGCTGTATCAGCCTTTGCAATTTATTTGAAACAAATAGGTGTAGACCAATACTAAGTAATCAACGAGAAATGAAAATAAAAAAGTTCCATAGAGATATAGAATTAGTAAAGACTTCACTGTATTACTTCCTAAAGTCATTAATAACGGCCTTTAGAGTTGTTATCTTATCTTTAAATCGTCCTTAGAGACTTCTATGAACCGTTTTAACAAGAGTTTAAAAAAAATACAGTGACAAGATATCTGAAATCAGATAGGAAAAATACTACTACCCAAAGATAAAATTTTGTTTCGTTTCCACTGAAATGACCAAAATATTTCGGTTTCCACGGAAACTGAAACGACTCAATGATTGAATTTTGAAATTTTAATGTTTTGAGGTATTTGAGGATGGTGTAGTAGGTTTCCGAGTATGTTTCAGAAACAAAATTTCAAATGTTTTTTGTGTCTATATTTTGTTCCTGAAATGCTCTTTTTGGAACTGTTTCAGTTTCTAAGCTGCCCGAATGTATGCATCAATTTTTTTTTTATTCTTGCTACCACCCACATTTTTTAACAGTTTTTTAATAGGAATTTTTACTAAGAAACTTCCCTTTCCTGAAATTGCCCCAGTTTGCATTGCGCTGCTTACCCGACCATTGTTTCAAGCCATAGTATTTTATAACAGGGGCGATAAGCATGGTTTCAGTTAGAAAACAATGGTCATTATATGTTTACCTAAATCTGGTTTCTTCGTGCTCATTTATTGTGGCTTTGAATAAACCATGATTTTGTATTATATTAAAATAAATATTTGGCTAGTATTTTGCACTTGAATAACAAATACCAATGGACTTGCTTTTCCAAATCCTGTAACCATTATTTTGCTGGTTTCAGCTATATTTCTAATTTCATGAGAGAATGGTCTGTCCCAAAAAACTTCATTAGTAGCCACCCTTTTACTGAATTTTGGAACTATCCATTTGAGTGATGCTAATTGTTACACCAATCAGTAGTATTTGTGATTGATTTTCTATCCTTCTGTCTCTTATTCATAGTGTAGCTATTTTTGTGAGTTGGATGGACAAGTGATAATGGAGAGTTTGAGTCCGGCATAAAGAAAAAAGCCATAGGTTTTGAAGACATGGGTGTTTCTTATTATCTACTACCCATATCAAAGGCGCATAAAAGAAGTTAGTTACACCCTATCTCTTTGACAAGGAATTCAAAGCAAACCAGCTAAATAAGTGTTTGTTCTGCTTCTTTTAGTTATCTATGTTCACTTTGTGGATATATCATGGGGAGACAATCTATTCTCATTTCTTTGAATTGTTGTTAAGGAATTTTCTAAAAGTTATACTTATCAAATCGTTAGATAATAGTAAAAATATTAAATATGTTTTATTTTAGATGTATCATGGTCGTATTCATATCCTATTTTTTTAGGTTTTGCCATATCTGAGTGTCCATATTGGATTGTACTCGTATCTTTATATCCATATCCGTCCTTCTCAGGATGTCTTCTTGTGCTTTGTTATGTTTCCCCCCCCCCCGGAAAGTAATGTGTTTTGTTATGTTACCAACAGCTACAAAATGTTTCCAAAAGTTGAGTCATTAAGCGAGTAGGCTCAGGAATGTATATACAGCTCTGAACTCCTGTCATGTACGTTCCCTGTTGCACTTAAAACAACAAAGATACTGGTAGAACATACATCAAACACAATATGCTACTCTATGCTCCTAAAGCTTAGATTGTCAGGGAATGAACCCATTGATGTACAATATACTCTCAACATAGTGCATTAGTAAAAGCTTGGCTGACAATTATGAAATGTTGTTCTAAATATGAGGACATCCACTCTGTTCTCTTAAAGCCCAGATGTTAGGTTTGACCCAGTCTTTCCTTTTAGTTCAAGAAGTTGTTGGGATGACTACTAGGTTGTGACACATTGTGGAATGCTGAATGTCTAAACTTGAAATCCTTGACTCCATTCAATGGTTTAAGAACAAATAGGGTATTTACGTTATTCCTTCTTTTTTTTTTCTTTCTCAATTCTTCCTGCTTCCATCATTTAGAGCATCTTAAAGAATGTCTTTCTAATTCATCTAATAACCATTATTATTCTCTTCTAATTATTGACTTCTGAAGTTCCAGCAGAAAGCATATTTTAGGAATTATTTACCTTATGTTGCTGATGTCAACAGATCTAGATGGCACAGTGGCTCTATTCAACATTTACTGGATTGATGTTATAGATAGGTAGAAAATTTCAAGACATCAAAATAAGATGATAAATTGTTATGTTTCGCTAAAAAGGTGTGGTCTTAAATTGTGAGAGACGGAGGTTTCTGCTGAGGGGGATTGGGATTGAGTAAGGAGGAGGACATGGGATATGGGACATGGGTAAAGTATGCACCTTTACTTTTGTTCACTAGGTATTCAGCCTTTTTTAGTTGTTGCGGGACCTAAAATATTCTTAATTACCAGCTATTTATTGGGAATCATCGGTGTGGGATTTCCATACCTGACAATTTAATCTGCCATGGAGACGGAGATTTGCTCTCTTATGTTTAATACGGTTGTTCCTATGTACAATGTATTTGCAGATGCAATGATATATCAGCTTAGGCTGATAAATTGACAGAGGTTTAACATTTCATCCCTTTAATATTCTAGAGATCCAAGGCTACGGCCTACATTTGCTGAGATCATGGCTGCTTTGAAGCCACTACAAAAGCCTGTTACCACTTCAGTAGTTCCTAGACCACGTGTGGCAGGGAGCAGTGACCAGGAGAAGGGTCAGTCATCGCGAAAATTAGAACCAGCCATCCAAAAGAGCCAGTAACGAAGCAAATTGTATCTCGACTCGTTGGAATGCCTTAAAATGGAGGCAAGTCCAGAAGTACTCGGGGACAAATGTGAAGAAGAGACAGGATGAAGATACTGGCAGACATATACATCAGATTTTAGTTCATTGTGATTCTTTTTACCATGTTTTCTTTGTAACTTTTGTATTCTTGGCTTGTCATGCCGCGTCTTCAAGGTTGTGTATTTGTTTGTAAATGCATTAGAATTTGTTGTAATCAATGTTTGAATTTTTGTTTGGGATATTTGGTGAGAGGTCCAGGAGTGACTTTTTATGCTTTAGGTCCAGCCACAAAGACTTAAAACCAAAAGTCTATAAAATCAATTATTGAAAAAATTTAAATGATAAAAAAAGGAGGTTATTTAAATGACAAAAAAAAAAGAAGAGGTTATTTAAAAATCTCCACTATTATCTAATTTTTATATTTATTACTATTATCATTATTATCTTAACTTTGCCTCCATTTCAACACTGTCAACTACTACCACTGTCGTACACTAGCACAATCACCACTGGTGGTGTTGTCGCCAATCATTACCACCCACCTATCGGCACCACTCACCATAATCCACCACTCATTGTCCCCACCACCACCACAACCACCACCACCACGACAACTACCACCACTGTCATCGTTGCCAACAACACCCATTCACCACTACCATCGTTGTCATTCACCACTACCATCGTTGTCCATCACTACCACCCACTGTTGTTGTCAACCACCATCGTTTATTACCATCCACCGATCACCACCTGCCCTTGCTATAACTCACCACCCACCTCCCACCACCATTGCCAACACCACCACCACCACCACCTATCGTCGCCACCATCACCTATCACCACTAACCACCACCCTAACCCACTAACACCTGCCCCCCCCCCCATCACCCATCATCGTTGCCATCACCACCACCACCTGCCACCCCACCAACACCCAACACCACTCGTCGCTTACCATTACTTATCATCGCCGCCAACCAATATCACCCGCCACCCAAAACAGTGAAAAATTGGCTTACCATCACCCACTAACCAACAACGTCGTCAACCACTACTACTCAAAACTCACCACCACGTACTAACCGTCATAGCTATCATCACCCACCATTACAATCAATCACCATTACCCAAAACAGTAAAAAAACTAGCCTACTACCTACCACAATCACTCACAACCCACTACTACCACCAATTGTGAAACCCGGGAAATTTAAATTTTTTCCAAAAAGGGTAAAATAGTAATTTGTCACTATAATGCGTATTTAAAATACTCATGTTCTAGACCTCGGATGAGGAAACGGGGTTCGCCGTTGAATTCGTATCGCGAAATTTAGTCACCTTGTCAAATTTCGTCGAATTCCGAGATAGTCGGATTTTACACGTCGTTCGAGGCGACTGCGTGGCGAATGACCTCACGAACGTCCCCATAAATGAATTTTATAAAATTTCCTTGAAATTAAGTTAAAGTTCAAATAAAATTAATTTGAACTTAAACCGGGATCAAATAAATCGTTTCGGGACGAAATCGAACCCGATTAAGCGAGGGACACGTGGCACGACGTGGGCCGAGTATTTAAAACTATAAATAGGGGTAAATATCTAGAAAATCAGATTATTTTGCCCCTTGTGTTCTTGTTTGGCCGGCCAAGAGAGAGAGAAGAGAGAAAAGAGAGAAAACCTTGATCTTCAAGCTTTCTCCGTCGATTCCCGGAGTTCCGTCGCTCGGATTCCGTCGAACCAAGAGCTAAAGTCGATCACATCGACGAGGGCTATGCAACCACACCAAGAGCAAGGGATTTCACCGAAGATCCAAGAGAGGAGATTTGGGGGAAATCTAGACTTGGGCTTGGAAAGTGTTCTTGAAGCTTCCTTCGAGTGAATTACGCTTCAAGAGGTAGGGTTTCTCCTATTTGAGACTATTTTTCACCTATGGTGTCATATGGGTGGGTAGGTGTGTATAGAACTATAGGGTTTACTTACCTATGGTTATGGAAAGGGAGGTAAAAAATGGTTGAATTCAAGTTCTAGTTTGAACTCGATATATAGAGGTTCCTAGTGTCATTCTTGGAAGTTTGGCATATAGTGATATGCTATGTATTTATATGATGGTCATTCTTGGAAGTTTGGCATATAGTAATATGCTATGTGTTTATATGATGAGGTGCTAGTTGTGTACATTGAGCCTTGTCATAGGAATAAAATGATTATGTGATAACATGATGGTTGCCTTGAAGGTGTTGTTAAATACCTTTTGTATGTTAAAGTGTGTGACACATGACTATGTATAGCATGCTTAAGTCTTGTGTTGATTG
Source organism: Ilex aquifolium (assembly GCA_951799425.1). Taxonomy (NCBI): domain Eukaryota; kingdom Viridiplantae; phylum Streptophyta; class Magnoliopsida; order Aquifoliales; family Aquifoliaceae; genus Ilex; species Ilex aquifolium. Next base: position 6,126,646 of record OX637404.1, on the reverse strand, counting down.
GATATGTTGCTAATGTGTTAGCTTCATGGGAATATGGTATTTATATGCTTTGATATGATTTGCCATGGATATATATATTGAGCATTATGTTGTATGCAATGGAACATGGCATTGCATATGCATCTCATTACATGGGTGTGTGTGCATGGTTGATGTCAATACCACACTTGGGGATTGACAGTATGGCTTGGGAAAAGTTGGGTCGAAGACCTAGCTAAGCCGCTTGATTGCATGATAAATTGGGTCGGGATGAGCAAGAAGAGGCATGACGACCTCTCGGGTGAAAGACCCGGTGTTTGGGGGGTGCACTCCGTTGGTATAAGAGCCCATAAAGTGTACGGGTGTGGAAGACCATTGGTTAAGTCCATAAAGAAGTCCGATCCCAAGAAAGACCCTAGTTTTCAAAATATCATTTGATGTAAACATAAATGATGAAATGAAACACTTTGGCATTGCATCGTGTTGTATGAGTCGGTGAGAACTCGGGTTAAAATGCATGAGTGAGTGACATCTCATTTCATGGCATGGTGTGTTGCATTCCAACTTAGAATGCATGTCCTTTTGATAAATGATTGTTTGCAAATGAATGTTGCATGAGCATGAGCATCTAGGGGGAGAGTAGCCCTGGTAGGGTTTACTTTACTGGGCGTTGGCTCACCCTATACGGGAAACATTTCAGGTATGGGGTTTACACCGGCGGATGGCTCACTTGGAGAGCATCAAGAATGAAGAGGGCCGGCATGTGGCCTTAGTTCGAGTTTTTGTAAAACTTTTGTATAAATTCCATTTTGATGTGTAAATTATGGAATTAAATGTAATGGAACTTGTATAAGTTGTGTATTTTATGAAAAATCGTATTATACATGTGTTGGATGAGTTAGGAATGTATTAGAATGGATTGGAAGTGAAAAACAAAGGAAAAAGGCAAAACTGGCAAAATCGTACCGGTACGCGTACCGGTACGTAGACAGACAGAAGGCAGAGCGTACCGGTACGCGTACCGGTACGCCGATGTCCAGTGGGTTCAGTGTACCGGTACGCGTACCGGTACGCCCTCCAAAACTCAGAATTTTTTTTTATTTTTGTTTTCTTTGCCAAGCCTTTGGGCTATGTTTTTCCTTCCCTCCAATGATCAAATTGGACCCTAATGGGGTATGAATCATGGGGAGTTGGACTGGGGTTGGATCGAATGAATGTTGAACCGAATTTTCATTGTGGATTATAACCTCGGTTTAAGGATGTTATCGATGTGGTGTCGGGTTAAGCGACATCCACGGGTATTTCCGCGGGTTGATGGGTTGTCAACGGTTAATACAGGACCCCCGGAAAATGGGGCGTCACACCAATCATCGCCGCAAACCACCACCACCCACAACCAAAAACAGTGAAAACCTAGTCAACCATCCACCACCGTGCATCATTGCTACCAACCATCACCACCAACCATCATCCATCACCCAAAACAGTAACAAACTAGTCCACCACCACCCACCCTCCACCACCATCACCATCACCACTCAGCATCGCCACCAACCACCTCTATCCACCACCTAAAACAGTAAGAAATGGGCCACCACCCAAAATAGTAAAAAACTAACCCACCACCCAAAATAGTAAAAAACTAACCCACCACCAAACATTACCACCAACCTCCATAACCCATCACCACCACCCCCACCCACCCACCACCCCCACCACCACCAACCACTGTCGCCACCACTACCACCCCGTCACCCTAAAACAGTAAAAAACTAACCACCATCAAATATCGCTGTCAACCACCACCACCAACATCACCACCACCCGCACTCACCCACCATCCTCATCACCACCCACCACCCCAAAATAGTAAAAAACTATCCTACCACTCGTCATTATCACCCATCACCTAAAATAGTAAAAAACTAACGCACAATCCAAAATAGTAAAAACTTAGCCTACCACCCCCACCTTTATCACCCACCACCCAAAACAATAAAAAATTAACCCACCACCCAAAATAGTAAAAGTCTAACCACCAAACATCATCGCCTCCCACCACCCACCACCATAATCCACCACCACCAACCACCCTAAAATAGTAAAAAACTAGCCTACCATCCACCACCATCACCTACCACTCAAAACAGTAAAAAACTAACCCTTCACTAAACATCGTCGCCAACCACCACCCACCACCATAATCTACCACCACCCACACCCACCCACTATCCTCACTACCATAAACCACCACCCAAAATAGTAAAAAACTAGTCTACCACCCACCACCATCACCCACTACCCAAAACAGTAAAAAATTAACCCACCAACCAAAATTGTAAAAAATTAACCCACCACTCAAAACAGTAAAAACTAACTCACCACCCAAAACAGTACAAACCTAACCTTCCACCAAATTTCGTCGCCACCCACCACCATAATCCACCACCACCACAAACATCACCATCACCCACACCCACACCGACCCCACCACAACCAAACACCACAAAAAACAGTAAAAAACTAGCCTACCACCTACCACCATCATCACCCACCAAAAAAGTAAAAAATTAACCCACCCACCAAAATAGTAAAAAATTAACCCACCAACAAAAACAGTAAAAAAATCATCCAGAATAGTAAAAGACTAACCACCACAAAAAATCAAAGCCAACCCACACCATAATCCACCACCACTACTAACATCACCAACTGCCACCACTCATCGTCGCCGCCACCACCACGACAACTACCACAAAGGTCATCGTTGCCAACAACACCCACCCACCACCACCATCGTCGCCCCCCACTACCACCCACTATCGCTATCAACCACTACCACCTACTATCGTCCACCAACCACCACCTGCCCCCCATTGTCACTCACCAACCACCACCCACCACCATTGCCAACAACACCACTGCCCACCGCCGCCACCATCACCTATCACCACTAACTACCACCCCCACCCACTAACACTTGCCACCCCCATCACCCATCATCGTCGCCACACCCACCACCACCCACACCCACACCCACACCCAACACCACTCGTCGCCAACCATTACTACCCAAAACTCACCACCTCCTATCAACCGTCATCGCTATCATCACCCACCATTACAGTTAATCACCATCACCTAAAATAGTAAAATCTAGCCTATTACCCACCACAATCACTCACAACCCACTACCACCACCAACCATCGCCGCAAAGCACCACCACTCACCACCCAAAACAGTGAAAACTTAGTCAACCCCCCCCCCCCCCCCCCCACCGTGCATCATTGCTACCAACCATCACCACCACCCATCATCCACCACCCAAAACAGTAACAAATTAGTCCACCACCACCCACTCGCGCACCACCATCACCACTCACCATCGTCGCCAACCACCATCCAAAACAGTAAGAAATTGACTACCACCCAAAATAGTAAAAAAACTAACCCACCACCAAACATCGCCGCCAACCACCATAACCTATCACCATCACCCCCACCACCACTCCCACCCCCACCCACCCACCACCCCCACCACCACTAAACATCGCTGCCAACCACCATAACCCATCACCATCACCTACCACCCCCACCACCACCAACCATCGTTGCCACCACCACCACCCATCACCCTGAAACAATAAAAAACTAACCACCACCAAACATCGCTGCCAACCATCACCAATATCACCACCACCCAAACCCCACCCACCATCCTCATCACCACACACCACCCAAAAATAATAAAAAACTATCCTACCACTCGCCATCATCACCCATCACCCAAAATAGTAAAAAAACTAACACACCATCCAAAATAGTAAAAACTTAGCCTGCCACCCCCAGCTTCATCACCCACCACCAAAAATAATAAAAAACTAACCAACCACCCAAACAGTAAAAATCTAACTACCAAACATCGCCGCCAACCACCCCCATAATCCACCACCACCAACCACCCTAAAATAGTAAAAAATTAGCCTACCACCCACCACCATCACCTACCACTCAAAACAGTAAAAAACTAACCCTTCACCAAACATTGCCGCCAACCACCACCCACCCCCATAATCTACCACCACCCACTATCCCCACACCCACTAACCACCACCTATCACCTAAAACAGTAAAAAACTAGCCTACCACCCACCACCATCACCCACCACCAAAAACAATAAAAAATTAACCCACTAACCAAAACCGTAGAAAATTAACCCACCACTCAAAACAGTAAAAACTAACCCACCACCCAAAATAGTAAAAAACTAACATTCCACCAAATTTCGTCGCCACCCAACACCACCACAAAACATCACAATCACCCACACCCACCCCACCATCCCCACCACAACCAAACACCACCCACCACAAAAAATAGTAAAAAAAACTAGCCTACCACCCACCACCATCATCACCCACCCAAAAAATAAAAAATTAACCTACCAACCAAAACAGTAAAAAACTAACCCACCAACCAAAACAGTAAAAGACTAACCACCACCAAAAATCGCCGCCAACCAGCACCATAATCTACCACCACCACTAACATCACAACCATCACCAACCACTGTCTCTATCGCCATCACCACCACCCACCACCCACCACCACCACCCAAAATAGTGAAAAACTAGACCACCGCCATCGCCACCACCACCCACCTCCATAGCGCCAACCACCACCACCACCACCGACCACCCAAAACAGTGAAAAACAAATCAACCACCTACCACCACCCACCATCGCAGCCAACCACCACCATTCACCAACAAAAATAGTAAAAAACTAGTTAAACTGAAAAATAATAAAAAATTATTGAACTCAAAAACAATGAAAAACCACTGAACTAAAAAAAAAAGTAAAAAATTAGTGGACACAAAAAACAGTGAAAATTATTGAATTCAAAAACAGTAAAAATTCCTAATTTTAAAAACAGTAAAAAATTACTTAACTCAAATATAGTGAAAAATAATGAATTCAAAACCGTAATAAATAGTAAACTCAAAAATAAGGAAAGATTACTAAACTAAAAAACAGTGAACTCAAAAACAGTGAAAGATTATTGAACTCAAAAATAGTGAAAAATAATGAACTCAAAAATAGTGAAAAATAATGAACTCAAAAATAGTGATTACCTGCCGCCACCCACCACCACCAACACTTATACCATCATCACTAACTCATTGCATCTCATTTCAATTAGAACCACCATAACAAATATAGGACCAACCACATACAATCTCTACCTCTCTAGTTCATAAGCATATAGACGCTGGCAATTTCTAAATTTCTAATATCATACTATCATTTGATTCACTCATAAAACATAATAAGCGTTTACCGTAACTGATTTGCAAATTAACCAAAACATTCAAGGCTTGTTTCGTTTGAATTTTGAAAACAGTTTTTTGATATCAAATTTCTAAAAAACAAGAGAAACTTGTTTAGTTTGATTTTTTGTTCTCCAATTTTTGGGAAAAGATGGATGTAAAAAACAAAAAATGAAAAACAAGCTAGGCTTGTTTTCTGTGTTTTGCAGACAAAAGAAGGGAAACACGAGAACACGGAGAACAACCCAATTCTTCATTAATGAGGTTTCCCCTTCAAACCTTCTTAGCAAAAAAACATATCAACTATAAGAAAGTTTTTTTTATTGTCTTTCTCTGTTTTTTTTTTTTTTGGCTTTCTCTCTCTCTCTCTCTCTTGTCTTTCTCTCTCCACACTCCGGTGAAAACCAGACGAAAGGAAACACACACGCACATCTGGGGTTCAGATATGAGTTTGCTCCGGTGTTGACTCCAACGTCGATTCCAGTGTCATCTCCTCTCTCTCTCTCTCTGCAACAAATCTGTATAGATCTGTATATATATATACGTGTGTGTATTTTGTGATGTATGTGTGTGCATTGGCTGTGTGTGTGTGTTTGTGCTGTGTGAGAAGATAATGGAGGGAGAGAAGGCTGCTAATAGAAAGAGGAGAAAGAGAGCTGTTGTGTCAGATGATAATGGAGATAAGACAGAGAGAGGGAAAGAAGGCTCCAGAAGACGTGATGCCTGATCGGAGAGAAAGGATTTGTGATGATAATTTTTTTTTTTGGTCAAAAGTGATAAGTTAAAAATTGATTTTGTGAATTATTGTCCAAACAAATTTTACTATTTTCTGTTATTTAAAACTATTTTCAAAACCATATAACAAAACAAATTTTGTAATACAAAAATATCAAAAAACACTTTTTTAAAACTCTTTTCAAAAATTATTTTCGAATAATATTTTTTGAGATGCAAACCAAACAGTCTTAAAACATTTGAAATTCTTGATTTGCCTTTTAATCAAATATTTTATCTTTGTAGAAAGTTCAAATTCATTGCCTGTTTATAGGCAATACTTCCAATGGCATACGCTGTAAATATTGTCAAAACTAAGGAGATTCTTGAAACCCACAAAATCTGACATTAAAAGAAGGATCGTCTTCTTCCTCCATTTTCTTGAAGCTTCTGCACATCTCTTCACAGAAGACTCAGCATCGGTGTCGAAGGCTTCGTCTTCATTTTCAAAACAGATCTGGCGAGATCTGGTAGCTTCCTCAATAGTCCACCACTAGCTCACCGATAGCCACTCCGGCGCCAAATTTCTTGACAAATAGTTACGCTCGTTGAATTCGAGCCACTCGAAGCTTCCAACGTCAACTATATATATATATATATATAATCTGACTGTGTGTATTCAGTCGAGGAAAAAACAAAAACAGATTCAAAGGCAAGTCAAGAATTTCGAATTTTGTGACGAATCTCCGGAGGGAGTTAAGAGAACTAAGATCGAGAGTCATTACAAGAATGGATGGTGGCGAGCGAGACGAAAATGGATGGTGTTCTACAGCTACAGGTCATTGGAGAAGAACGGGAAGGGGAAGGGGAAGGGGAAGGGGAGAGAGAGAGAGAGCGCTTGGGCCGTGATTGAATGGCGGGCACACGATTTGGAAGACAGACATGACTGAAGGGTACGGTGATTATTTAAAAAAATATTTAATTAAAATGAATTAAAGAACAAAAAAGACTACTAATCTTGTCTTTATCACCTTAAAAATATATTGCTTAAAGTTAATGACTTATTGTTTTTAGTGTGCTTGCCTCACAGATTGGAGGGGTAATGGTGGTAATAGAGGGATCTATCATCTATGTGATTATTTGTATTACTCTATATACAGTTGGGCTTTGAGGAAAGAGGTAAGTTTTGACAAGGACCGAAAAAAAAAAGAGTACAAATGCAAGAAAAATTACTAGTACTTAAAAATAAGAAAAAAGTAAAAAAAAAAAAAAAAAACCAAGAAAATAATTAAAAAAAACGTCATCAAGAGCTTAAAAAACACTCGATTATATGTTCCTAAGAGCATCTCCAACCATGACTCAAATTTAGACTCAAATTTAAATTTGAGTCTAAATGGTCTAAAAAGCTTCTCCAACCTTGGACCCAAACTTATATCAAATTAAAAAAAAACTTTTTCTGGACCCAAATTGAGGGAGACCCAAATCCTATACCAAATTTTCAATGGTAACTTTTTATCCTATCCAAACCAAACCTAAAAAAATTAATATTGCAGAATACCTCTCCCACCCTCTCTTCAAAGCTTTTTCAATCGCCGACGGCAACCGAATTAATCGTCGGTCCTTTGAAGACAGAAAAACTGTTGGTAAGTTATTGCTACACTAGTATTTAATCACTGGTATTCAGTATTTAATCCGCAGGTGACTTGTAGTAATCACTGATATTCAATCATTGATATTTAATAATTTTTTAATCACTGGTATTTAATCAATCGTCGATCAATTCAAAGCTTTCTTGTGATTGGTATTTAATCAATCACTGGTATTTCTTTTAGGTTTGGTTTCAAGTTATGGTTTAATGTTCATTGATTTTTGTACTTTGCATGTGCTATTGATTTTTATAATTTCCTATATCCTTGCTTTTATTCTTTTTTTCTTCAAAATTCAGGAATAATGGATGATCATGAAATATTCGAGAATTCTCCAAGTTTAGAGGAATTTCATGGAATAGAAATTGTTTCACGTCGTGCTCGTGGTAAAGCTTTTAATATATTGGAAGATGAAACAGTGTGTCGAGCTTGGTTGGCCGTTTCCCAAGATCCAATTACAGGAAATACCCAAAACAAGACGGCATTCTGGAATCGTGTTCATGCGTATTTCTATTCCCAACCAAATGTTCAACCAAATAGAACCAACATTTCTTTGTGTCACCGTTGGTCTTTGATTCAAAAGGCGGTTAATAAATTTTCTGGTTTTCTAGAACAAGTACAAATGAGGCAACAAAGTGGGGTAGGGGAAGCAGACAAGGTAAGTGTTTGTATACCAACAATTAATTATAATTTATCATTTAAGAATTTGATATTTATTATTTTTATTTTCAGATTAATGAGGCTAAACGCATGTACCATGTTTTTCAAAAAAAGAACTTCACATTCGATTCTTGTTGGGAAATATTGCGGCATAGTTGCAAGTGGGATGAACTTAGAACACAATTCAAGAAACCTACAGTCCATACATCATCACTTTCAAATCCTACTACTCCAGCATCTGTTGACTCCGATATAGAAATAGAACCATCAAAAGAGAGACTGAAACGACCAAGTGGTAGAAAGGCTATGAAAGAATCACAAAGGAAGAAGGTGGCTCATGATGCTAGGTTTGATGATATAGCAGCCAACCAAACTAAAATTTTTGAAATGTTGGGTAGTATGTCTTCCCGATCTATTGAACGAGATGAGCAAAAGGCTATAGATCGTGAGAGGAAGGCTAAGAATAGAGAGGCTCAACTACAAATGTTAGCAATGCTGAATGAAAGAGAACAGAGAAATGAGGATAACAAAATCATGTCAATGGACATGTCCAATTTAACTCCTATGCAGAAGTCCTACTATGAAGATTTTCAAAGACAAATAGTTGCTCGGAATATAGACAATGGGTTTTAAAGAGAAATAAAATCATACAGAAGACATAAAATATCAGAAATACAATATCAAAATATTTTATTCAAGGAACTCTGAATTAACAATACCCGGCTACGACATTTTATCTCCATGCTAAAAGTCACATCTCTCCATGACGTTGCCATAGATGCTCAATTAAGTCATTCCGGAGGGCATGATAAGTATTTTTATCTCTAATTCTTGCATGACGAGCAATGAAGGACTCAAAGTCATTGTTAAACTCTCGGGAAACTTCAATTGACGTGTCATGTGGTGATGTTTCATATTCAAAATCGTCAGAGTTATCTCGCTCATCTTCAACAATCATATTATGCAAAATAATACATGTCTTCATGATATCCCCAAGTGTTTCGGGATCCCAAAACCATGTTGCTCCACGTACAATTGCAAATCGAGATTGTAGAACCCCAAATGCCCGCTCCACATCTTTTCTCGTCGACTCCTGCATCATAGCAAAATGTTGTTTCTTGGCTCCTTGGGGAGAAGAAATTGTTTGAACTAATGTCGCCCATGAAGGATATATACCATCAGCAAGATAATACCCCATATTATATGTATGCCCATTAATAGAGTAATTGGCGGGAGGGGCTCGCCCTTGGACAAGTTCAGAAAATAGATGAGAACGATCTAAGACATTGAGATTGTTGTGAGATCCTGGCATTCCAAAAAAGGCATGCCAAATCCACAAGTTAGAAGAAGCTACGACTTCTAGAATTATAGTAGGTTTTTTTACATGATCACAATACTGACCTTGCCAAGCAGTCGGACAATTCTTCCATTCCCAGTGCATGCAATCTAAGCTTCCCAACATTCCGGGAAACCCACGAGCCTCCCCAATAGCAAGTAGCCTAGCAATATCATCTTCCTTTGGAGATCTGAGGTACTCATTTCCAAAAACTTCAATAACTGATCGACAAAAATGTTTAAAACTTAATATTGTAGTGCTTTCCCCAATTCGTACATATTCATCCACAACATCTGCCGGCATTCCATAGGCGAGCATTCTAATTGAGGATGTCATCTTTTGAAGAGAAGACAATCCAAGAACACGACAAGCATCTATTTTTTGAACAAAAAAAGGATCATGTGCTTCAATACCATTGAGAATACGAATAAATAGACCGCGTGTCATTCGAAATCGTCGCCGAAATGTTGAAGGGGGATAAACTGGATTTTCAGCAAAATAATCCAGGAATAGTCGATCATGACCCTTTTGTCTGTCACGATAGATGACTCTCCGACCTATAACAGAACCACCATGTTTGTTGGGTTGTTCTAACTCCTCTCTTAAGATTTCGAACATTGTGGCATTATTTATCTCATAAAGAGCCACAATTGAAGAAATTTCTTCATCATTATCATCATCGGATGAAGAAGAGGAAGATGAAAAGGAATTGAGCAAAAGATACTTTGAATGATTCATTTCTATGAGAATATTGAAGAAGGGAATGAATGATGTAGGTTATTTATAAAATATTTTGGTTGTAATTTAATTTGGAGGGAAGAATTAAAATGAGGAGGGCATGAATTTTTGGAGGGAATGAAATCTTGAGAGGGATAGAGGTTTTGGAGGGAATGAGATAGAAATGAGAGAGGATAACATGTTTTGGTGGAAAAAAATAATAAAAATGAGTTTTGGGATAATAAGGAAATTTTTTAAAAGAATTAAGTAAATATTTGAGTTTACCCGTTGGAGTACTCCATACCAAATCAAGCTTTTGACTCAAATTTAGACTCAAATTTGAGTTTAAATTTGAGTCATGGTTGAAGATGCTCTAAATGAGTTCAAAATATATAGAACTGAGAGACAACTTCAGGTACACTGCTGCCAAACACCCTTATTCCAAATAGCTAAAGAAAGTGTAAAGAGGTTCGCAACTTAAAAATCCTCACATGTAAAGATAAGGTTGGGACCATTGTCTACTTAGTTCAATGACTCCACACATATCTTTCTTCAATCTCCCATCTTAACAAGGAGTGTAAACCAAAAATGGCTACCTTCTTTGGGTCTCCACCATTTCTTTCTCATCCAATCAGAAGAACCACTCATTACTTCTCTTCATCTTCTCAAACACCTCAGCCACCACCCTCAACACCTTCACAACCACAACCCCCACCACCGCCTCAGCTACTAACCTCCACTTCTGCTGACCCACCACCACCACCAGTATCAGTCCAAGTGGAGCAGCAGAGACCCAGTATGCCTACCAGTTCAAAAACAGTTGATTCCACAGATTGGATAGCTTCAAGCTTGACCAGGAGGTTTGGCCTTGGTGCTGGGCTGGCATGGGCTGGCTTTTTGGCCTTTGGTGTACTTTCTGAACAAATCAAGACTCGACTTGAAGTCTCTCAACAAGAAGCAAATACAAGGTATATGATCTGAGTTGTAACCTATGTCGTACGACTTCAGAAACACGAGTAATCTTTATAGGTGGAATACTAAGTGCATAGTTTCATGAGAAGCTTTGTTTTTTGATCTTTATTGGCTCTGCCTTTTCAAATCGGATTCTAGGATTTGATTTCGGGACTAAAGGAACGAAGTTTACAATTCTTGTGGTTCACTATATAAGTGTTTAGGGTTTAGTTACAAATACAAAAATTAGGATAGATTCTAATTCTAAAATGTTTAAGCATCAATCTTAAAAAAATATAACTTTTAAGGTCATCTCATAACTTCTTAGGTCTTTGTGATAGATCTTAAAATTGGTAAAAAATACTTAAGATCGATTGCAAAAGTCCCAGTCTTTAAGTTGACAAGGGTAATTCTAGATGCATTTTTTTTTTTTTTTTGCTCATGACCTATTTTAGAAGTCGATAAGGGGTCATTACTTATTGCTCTGGTAAAATGCTTGGACTCACAATTAGGCTGGTAATGCTGTGTCATGTTGTCAAACATATTTATTGATACCTATACCCAACCAATATAATATGGTTCTTGCAATGTACAAGTCATGCTTAGTAGGGGTCGATTCGTTTATTTTACGAGTTTTATGTCAATTTCGTATTGAATTCGGAGGTCATTTCTAGAATTGTCAGGCCCAATCAAGAAAGTTATGAGTTCTAATTTAAGAGCAGACAGACATTGTTGTGCAAATAATGTCACAAGTTTAGTCTATACCCGGTCCAACACTTTGTGCAAATAATGTCACATCTTAGTCTTGTGACTTGTGACCATTCCACCCGTCCTAATAGTCTTGTTTAACCGTGTACCTAAATAAGTAATGATTTTTTCTACGGTAACGGCCATTTGTATAATGGAAGTTAAGCCCCACGCTTTATGCCAATCTCAAAATTGTGGCCATAATTGGACTTTTTTACTTGTACAGAGACGTTGAGAAGGAGGAAGAGGTGGTGTTGCCTAATGGCATAAGGTACATACATTTTCTCACCAACAACATCAATGGCCTTTTGAAGCACTCAAAGTGCTCTTAATCTCATTACAAACACTTCATATTTCAGGTACTATGAGCTAAGAGTTGGTGGTGGTGCTGCTCCAAGGCCAGGAGACTTGGTTGTAATTGATGTCAAGGGCAAAGTCCTAGGCAGTGAAGAAGCATTTGTGGACACATTTGGTAGTGACAAGAAGAAGCCACTGGCTCTGGTGGTGGGTTCAAGGCCTTATAGTAAGGGAATATGTGATGGGATAGAGTACGTTTTGATGACTATGAAGGCAGGTGGGAAGAGGAGAGTGGTGATTCCTCCTGGTTTATGTTTTGGGGAGAAAGGTGCAGATTTAGGTGCAGGTGTGCAGATTCCACCATTGGCTACTCTTGAATACATCATTGAGGTTGACAAAGTTTCCATTGCCCCAGCTTGATTTTTGAATATTTTTTGGAACAATTATTAGTTTTTGACTAAATTCCCAAACGTATTTTTCAATTTTCTTTTCATTTTATTTATTTTTTTCTATTTTTCCTTCTTGATTTATGAGTTACAAGAAAATGGTTATTTCAACCCTGTTTGCTTCATACTGGTGAATATATTGGATCCTAGAGGTTGACAAAATCTCCATTGTACCAACTTGATCTTGGAATACACATGTATTTTTCAGTTTTTTTATTATTTTTTTTCTATTTTTCTCCTTGATTCATGAGTTATCAGAAAATAATGATTTCGGCCTTATATGCTTGATGCTGTTTTGAGTGTATTGCATTCAGCCTGGAATGCACGGTGCTTCATTTACTATGGGTAAAACGCACTAGAGGGGTCAAACCTCTCCCTCCACCAATATCCCCCACTACCGCAGACCCTCACCACCACCGCCATCATCAGTCCACCTATTCCACATGCAGCACATCAACACCACCACCGCCTATAGCACCGAAAATAGCGTTAGTCATTGACAACACCGCAATTTCAACTGTAACGACGACAAAGTCATACCGTAGTTGTGATGAGGAACGGATGTAAGATTTTTACAAGGTGGGGGTAAACCTATAATTCATCAATAAATTCATAATGCTACCTACTTCAACAAAAATATTAATTATTGATACTTTTTTATAAGTAAAAGTTCATTAAAAAAAGTCAATATAACGCGTAATACAAAAACATAAGCAATGCTAAAAAATAACGCACCAAAAAAGCACTCTTAAAAAAAAATACTCCTATAGGCTGGTAAACACTTTATCATCACCAACAAAACCTAACAAAAAGAAGAAAAAACCTTCATACAAAAATAAGAGGGTGCTAAACTCCATTGGGTTTCTAGCAAACAACTTATAAGTACAATAAATAACCAAGAGGAAGATTAATAAAAATAATTAATGTTTCATTCTATCACAAGTATATTAAAAATGAACTTAGATGCGAATTAAAGCAAACTGTACAAGAATAATCAATCCACGAGCACATTGTACAAGTGTAATCAATCGAAACAATTTAATTCAAAATGTAACCTATAAATGACAATATCCAAATATTGAAATTTTAAATATAATCTTTCATTTATGAAAAAATCTAACTTATTTTCTAAAGTGTAAAGCTACCCATAACTTTTTTCAAACTTTTAACTAGAGTATATTCTAGAAAAAATTGATTTCTCAAAATTGTAAATAAACTGTAAAAAAATTTGAAATTAGTATTGGGGCAAGTGCCTTCATTGTCCTCAGGGGCGGCCCAACAAATCTGGAGACCCTAGGCGAGAATATAAAATGGGGCCCTATTAATAGGTAATAATTATTAAAATATATTCATTCAAAAGCTATTTTTCTAGCTTTTTGAGATGCAAAAATATTGATTAAAATTTTATATTCAAGTTTTGTTAATATATCTTTTTCAATGGATAATATAGCTAATCCATTTAGTATTTCTTGGGACATAGTTGATCGGTGATAATATTTTATTAATTTAAATTTTGAAAAACTTTTTTGCCAAAGCAACTGTTACCGGTATTGTTAACAATATTCTGAAAGCTATACATGCATTTGAAAAAGAATCTAATCTTTTTATATAATTTAGGATTTCTGTTGGAGTGTTAATTTCAGATTGTAGGACTTTTCTTAATACAGTCAATTCTTGAAATAAATCTAAACCATCAATATCAAAAAATAAATCATGCTTCAAAAAATTTTCAAGGTTAAGACGATAACTTTTCAAACTATCATCATCTAAGGATTTTAATATTTTAAAACAAAATAAAAAACCAAAAATATTTTCATATATTTTGAATTGTTCAAATCTACTCATGATCGAAGAAATAGCTAGATCAACTATAAATAAAAAATACTCAATTCTAAAAGATTCTTCAGCCCATAGTGTTATTGCATTCTTAATTATAGACGAGAGAGATGTTAAGAGATAGATGTTAAGAGAGAGAGAGAAATGTTAAGAGATAGACGTTACTAGTCATATATATCTTCCTTGTTGCAGAAGTCTATCAGTCTTCTATAGCTGTCAAGTGGAGCAATTTTTTAGGTAAGTAAAATTTGGACCCTCTCAAATCAGCCCATCCAAAATATATTTATCCAGAACTAACACTCTTACCTGGGGGCCCCAAAATTTTGCAAAAACTAGGGGCCCTAGGCAGCCAACTAAGTGGCCTAGGCCTAGGGCCGGCCCTGATTGTCCTCACGGAAATTTATGCCTGGTGATGGTGGAAGATGTGGCAAATGCCGGATCTGTCTCCGTAGTTTAGAAATAAAAGTGTAACCAAACAAAAGAATGCCAATATTATCTATTAACACGACGAACGTGATACAACATGAACTTGAAAATGATGCGATTTATTGAGATGAATAATTGTCATAATATATATGGTTAGAATCTCTTGATGTTACGTAAGTCATGATTAATGGTCAAATTCGAAATAAATAAAACCCGAACGTTGGCTAAATATCACATTATTAATGTCATTTATTACTGCATTAATTTTTTACAAGAATATTATTTGTTAAATAGTATCTTTAATGGTGCACTAGGAGTATGATTGCATGTTTGAGTTGGATTTTTTTAACTCTAAGCATGGATGACTTGACTAGAAGGGTCTATCAAATAGTAAAAGGCTAAGTCAAGATAATTAAATTATACCAGATATGGGGGGTGTTTGGACGCCCAAAATGGATTGAATATAATATCAAATTTGTGTTTATTCTCATCCAACTTAAACCCATCCAACCACCTCCATTAGGTTGGATATACTTGAATATCCTATCCTACACTTTGTTTGGTAAGCAATTTTTTACTTATGTGGGGCCCATGGATTTGAGTGATACCAATGGCATTTTTAGGTTAATTTGACCAATATACCCCTTAACATTTTCAATCCAAACTCATGTTTGGATCACAAATTTGACCAAAAATCATCTCAACAAAAAAACAAAAGAAAAAAAATGGTCACATATAAAAATACATTCAAAAAAAATTTAATTACTGTTGAAAGCAATTCTTGCATAGGAAATAGACAAAACATGGGTGTTCGGATGTTTATATGTTACAATCACAAAATTAAACACCTTTGTTACCATGCATCACACATACACCCAGCTACATAATTACATTACAAAGTCCAAACAATATGAAAGTCCCCCGCCTATGATCATGAATCCTCTATCATAATGACTTCCACATCATGATGCACTTTATCGCCTTCAACTGTCGAGTTCCCAAAAATTTTCACGACGGAATGTTCCTTTGCAAACTTGTTTCCCTACATCTATATCTATACTACTAATAAAAGTATCTTAAGTAAAAAACTTTTGATTCTCTATTTTACCCTCATAAATAATTTTAATTACCACATTATCTTTCCATAGTTAAATATCTAAATTACAATCACGTTCTTATGTATTTAAATCTCCAATTTACCCACTAACATTTCTTTTACTTCTCTATTATCTTTGTATAAATATCAATATCTATAAAAAAAATTAATTCACTACATTACTCTTAAAAAAATATATGCATCATTATAGTTTTCAATAAAATGTTCAAAAACTTCATCAATAAATCATACTTTTTCAAATATATAGATAACATTATGACTATATATGTATTTTTTTTCCATCTATACTACTAATAAAGAACGAAACTTTTGTCTTAGCATGAAATTTTTTTGATTCACTATTTTACTCTTATAAAAAATTTTAAATACCACACTATCCTTGAATATTTGAATACTAAATTGTCATCATATACATATATGTTTAAATCTCCAAATTACCCATAACATCTCTTTTAATTCTTTATTTACTATGTCTAAATATCAGTATCTATGAAACTTTTTAATTGACTACGTTACCTTTAAAACATATATGCATCACTATAATTTTTAATAAAACGTTCAATTTTTTTTTAAAAAAAAATTTATCAATTTAATATTACTCATTTTAAATATAATGATAACATTATCCTTACATACGTGTATTTCTTTCATCCAAAATTTCAACCATTTAATTTTTAAGATAAAAAATAATCTTTGACGTAGTTTTTTTAAAATAATTTATATTAAATCAACATAATTATTTAATCAAAGTATACTTTTCATATTTTATTAAGAGTTTATATAAAAAAATTATATTGTATTTTTAAGTGAAACTTGAATTTTAGAATTTTAATATTCTTTTAAAATATATATTATAGAGTATTATATTATATTTTAAGGTGAATAACATTTTTAGTTCCTAAAATATGCATATTTTGTCAGTTTGGTTTTCATTGTATCAATTCTGTCAATTTGATCCTTAAAATATTTAATTAATGTTTAAATGATCCATATACAAATAATCTGTTAAGTTTTTTATATAAGTGATCACGTGATACTATTTGACGGAATAACATGTGGTTATTTTCGTCAAAAAGCTTAATGGACTATCTGCTTAGGGACCATTTAAACAAGAATTAAATATTTTAGGGATCAAATTGACAAAATTTATATACTGAGGACTAAACTGACAAAAAACGCAAACTTTAGAGAACCAAAATATTATTAATCCTATATTTTATCCCTATTAACCTAACTAATTATAATAAGCATTGATTAGAATATTAAAAATTATATTTATTTTATTCAATGAATTATAAGTTGAAAAATAATCCAATGAATTTCAAATAAATTATTTTTATCTTTTTTTTTTTATACTTAAAACAATGAATCGTTGGGAACAAACAATATTTTCAAATTATATAATATAATATGAGCAATAAAAATATAATTTTGATAAACTTGAAATGATATTTAATGTAGGTACACATATACCTAATACTTTTTATTAATATTTTGTATATGAAAATTATTCACGTGCAACGCACGTGGTGCATTACTAGTTACATATGTGCACGATGAAACACCCTTCTATTTGCATAACCAAAAAACAAAGTAATACAAATAATTTTCAAGCTTCTACTAAACTAGATGTAACTATGAAAAAAAATCATTCATACCCCATTCCCACCCAGTAATAAAAAAGAGAGAGGCAAAAACAGATCCTTTACGCCACCCTTTGTTTCACCAGAACCACCAGCGACCTACTTCGCTGCTGCCTCAAACAGTTGGTGAAGAAGAATAAATGAAAACAACCAAGCCTAGTTGGAAAACATGGTGACAACAAAGAAAACTTATGCAATTGAGGAAATTCAACTTATTTACACATTTTATCCATGCAATAAAGCTAAAACCAACAACCATTCGGCCAAACATAATCAATCAAAACCCGCTAATTGAGAACAATTCAAGGAACAATTTAAAGCCCCATAAATACATACAATCACAACTCAATTTTGCTAAAGAAAACACAAAATCTTGATAAAAAACCCAATTTCAATCATGTGTTGAAGCTTATGGGTAAAATAAAGAAAAAAGTGCGCTTCTTCCCCTTTTGGGCACTAATGTGTGTGGTCTCGCCCTACTTCTAAGGATAGATAGTTTAGGTTGGGGAGAGTGACTTTTTGAAATTATCTCCTTTCCAAAGCTGTGCAAGTTGGCCCCCCACCCCTCTTTTATCTCTCCCCCTTCCTTTAATGAAAGACCCTCGCCTCGCTTTCTATTCATTTTTCAGGACCCAAGGGTCTTTTTTTTTCAAGAGGTGATTTCGAGAATCAACCAACCGACAAATTCGTAGCCCATGTGACTCCTCCACAGCCTCCCTCTCGCCCAAATAGAATGGGATGAATCAAATCAATAAGCTTATTGATTGATTTAGGACGCAGCGAAGCCAAATTCAATCAAGGTAAGGGGGCTTACTTTTCCTGACGCTGAGTCATCCTTTTCCAATTTAGCTATGCTAATGGAACATGAAAAGTTTTCAGATGATATGGACCCCAAGAGATGAGTGAGAACCCCCAATTGTTTAGGGGTCGCACTTTGTTGGCAAAGGCTAGCACAAGAAAGCGCCCCTAATTCCATTCCACTTGAGGGTTTGCTATGGCGGGAAGTCTATTTTCTCCCCAACCAATTACCTTCACTCAGAATGATTTTTACTTTACATTCGCTATCCCCATACTCGACCCCTGTATGTAGAGGCCTTCGTAGACCACTACCAAAAATCAAGAGGGTCTTGATAGACACTGGTGCAAAATGGAAGATTTTCACATTGAGTACAGCTAGGTAGTCTAATTTTTACCCTTCCTAGATTGCTCTTCACTACAACTGTTCGTGCATATGAAGGGACCACTAGAATCACGCAAGGTATAGTTCGACTTAATCTCCAAGTAGGACCCCTTGTTCGAGCAACTCTATTCCATGTAGCAGATATACTATAAAAAACATATAAAATGTTGCTAGCACGACCCGAGAAAGATGATCTCACTTGTCTAGGCGAAGGGGAAGGAAGGGATGGGTAGCCCAAAGAGGGTCCCAACTTGTAACGCCCCAAAATCCACCTTGGAAGGCATTACTATCTATAATTATTCATATCATGAGAGCAACTAATAAAATTCATAAATAAACGAATTTTCATTCATCATCCATAATAATTAAAGTATCGTCCAAAATAATATGCCAAACTATGACAATTACATCCAAAAATCAAACGTTATCTTGCAGCGGAATAAATAAAATATTAGCCTTAACATTATCTCAAAATTTGCCTCCCAATTTAGAACATAAAGGAAATAGCTCTAGACGTCCACCTCGGGATCCACATTCCCATCGATCTGAGCTTCCCAATTCACCTGCCCATCTATTCCAAGCTCTTCCTCTAGACCGAAATCTAAAAATGTTGTTTGTAGGGGGTGAGCACTAAACTCTGTAGGAAAATCCTCCCAAACTCGAACAAGGTTTGAAAAACATATAAAACAGTTCGGTCTCACTTTACAAAATATCATATATAACTTTGACATAAAACAGTGACAATTTATCAGATCTCAAGTTTACCCATTAGCAATAAATTAAATGAAGAGTAAAACCAATTTCCAAACAGTAAACCATTAGCAACAATTGTATCTTTCCAACAATAAATCATTTCCAACATTAAACCATTTTCAACATTAAACCATTTCCAACATTTTCTTGTATGTCAGGTATGTAGTAAGACTTCGAATGAATACACACATTGAGAATATCCTGGTCCACACACACACTCAATCCTCGCAAGGATACACAACTTTAGGAAGGGCGTATACCGATGCAACGACAGTGATGAATCCAACCCAGGAATAGTATACTAACCCTCAACCTCGATACCACGTGAGCGAATAGTGGTTTGGTCCTTGCAAAACACCAACCCCACTACGAGTGATAGGGAACCTTCAAATCCACTCGGAGTAAGAAACACATCTATCTACTCTACGATACCCGGTCAACTGTCACCCATGTTCATCCAAACATCCACACAAGAGATACAATACTCAACCAATTTCTCAAATCATAAGTAAAGCAAGAACCCCAAATTCCACATGTATTTTTTCAACATAACAACTCAAAAAAATAAGCAAGAGATCATCAAAAGATATAATTTTATTATTCCAAATAAAACACTATAATTTTTGAATCAAGAACAATGGAATATCAAGGAAAAAATCTCTATTTCTTGAAAAGCAAGGGTTTTATGGCTATGAAACCATAACTTCATTCAAAACATGATATGATTTGCAAGAATATCAAGAAATAAGGATTTCATAACAAATATCTATGATTGAGAGTCAAAACATAAACATATATAAACCCTAGCCTCAATGAACAAGAGTAGGAAGAAACCTTACCTTGATTTCGTAGTGGTGTGTGAAGAATTAGAGGTTTTGATCCGTTCCCAAGTGAAAATCCCCCTTAATCTTGTGTTTCTCCCCATCCTTCTTGCTCTCCAAGACTCTCTAGGGTTAGAAATGAGGAAATAAGGCTAAGGGAGGCGGCCTTATGTATTTATAGTGTGAGAAACAGTCCACTTATCGCGAATCTGATACTCAGGATTTCGACCTCACGTTCGAACGTCATTTTGATGTTCGAACGTTTGTTGCTCCCAGTACTTTTTTTTTTTTTTTCCATCAGAGTTCTGTCAGACTCAAAAGTACTGGAACGAACTGTCATTCGAACGTATTTTCACTTTCGAATGGATCTTCACGTTTGAATGGACTCCCATTTTTTTACCTGAACGTCCAATGAAGGTTTGGCCTATTTAGAGGTCGATTTGGAAAATTTTCGTGAAATACTATTTTCTAGCCCTGGAAGTCTAGTGTCTACTGTAAAAATTTCAGATCAAACGGACATTAGAGTAAAAAGTTATGGTCCAAATACTAAGACAGTATCAAAATCCTTCCTACCCAAATTCTATCTAAAATGAGTTTTAACTCTGTAATACTTCATAACTTCTAATACACCTCATATTACCTTTCTCAAGGTTTCTCGACCTTCCGGATTCAATGGAGACCTTATATTGACCTAAAAATATTTAGAAACTTACCTAATCACTCTTCTCAAGGTTAAACATATTCAAAACTAAGTTTGACCCAAAAGTCAATTCATCCGAAACTCAAACTTCATGATCAATCTTTCAACAATGATTCTAGGTTTCTACCACCATTTTATTCATCTTAGGAGAACTCTTAAGATAATAGTATCCTTATTTAATTTTTAATACGGTGTCTTACAAGGAGAGATATGTAAAAAACAGGTCCGATTATGCCTATTCCTATTCCTAAATGGAATGTAATGATGTAGGGATCCATATGTAAACATAGTATCTATTTAGATACGCTCGAATGATCCCTTCTCATATTCGATTATCTAATAAATCACTTAATGAAAGTAGATTATCTTTCCATTCATTTCAAAACTTCCATGATCCCTTCCCAAACCAAACATGAATCTTTCGATTCATTTGGCTCTCATGCTCAATTCCTTCAATTACTTATACTAAATTCTCCCGTTACTCTGCTGCCAGCCCCCAGATTATGTAAAAGAATCAAGGCTGGGGGGTCTCGTCTATATTGGTTCCCCCTGCCTTTGATGATTGACCAAACAAATAGGCCTAGATCTATGCCCCTTAAGTTCGACCCTCTTTTCTGAACCAACCCATTTTTTTATAAATCCCATTTTTTTGTTATGAAATTGAAGACCCATTTCCAATTTTTACACTCGGATGCAAACTTACTCCAATTGAAGTTTTCAAAATAACATATCAACAACTATTTAACTAACATAATCCAGATCTGTTCGTCAGATCCACACACACACACACATAGAGAGAGAGAGAGAGAGAGAGAGAGAGAGAGAGAGATCTGTTTGTCAAGAGTGAGAGATAGCCATATCCTATCATCGTTCGTAACATATTTCTTAGGAACAGATCACCCAAAAAAAAAAAAGTAACAACAAAGTAGATCCGAAAAAAAAATCGAGTAGGTCTGCTCCACTTCATACAAGCAAAACTGCTTGGAGCCAAGGTTGATTAGGGGTTTTCTAATGGATCTCTGCTGAACCAAAAAATGGAATAAGCGGAGAGAGAGAGAAAGAGAGAGAGATGGCGGCCAAGGATGGGTTTTACTGATACAATGAGTTATTTGTGAAGGGATGAACCGGTACAATGAGGAATTGGTACAATATGAGCCAATTTTGTCTATGTTACCTCTAATGTTGATTCAACCTACTTTTTGAGGGATTTTGACCAAACCAACTTAACATTTAATTTTAAATAATTATTTATGACTTATATGTGAAAGTTTATGGAAAAATAATATTGTTCTATTTTTGGCAGTTTCAGGTCGTATATCACAATTGGTTGGGTTTCTCAATTCCAGAAAGAGTAAAGCTTGTCAAATTTAATGTTAAATTATTCTATATGCTATTTATAATGCTTTATCATGTTTTGAAATATATGATTGGGTGTTTTGAGCATTGATAGCCATTCTTTTGTTTTCAACCCTTTCTTTCACTTTTTTTCCATTCTCTTCCCATACATTCTCTCTTTTGCTTTTTTTTTTTCTTTTTCTTTTTGTTCATCCATATTTCTCCATTTTTATTTTTTCTTGTATCATGCTTTTTTTTAAGTGAGGGTGCAAGAAAATTAGATAGCAAGGGCTAGACAAATATATTTTATTAGGCTCGGTCAACATATGAGTTTAGGAAAAGAAATTTTACTTAGGCTCAATCACGACTTACTAAGGATATAGTTTTGCAAAAGAAATGGTCAAGGCTCAAAATAAAATCACAAATGACCTAAGATCATTTCCAGAACTCATACACCTGCATGATTTTCATAAAAATTTAAAGGAGAATGCTAACATGTCATTCAATCAGTATCAATCAAAAAAAAATTAATGGGATTATTCTAAGAAATCTTATACTGAACCGAAATTCTTACTTGAGTAAGCATTTAAAATCTCTCCAAGGAGGATTGGTTCAAAATCTGCACAAGGGTTTCACATCTCCACTATGTATGTAAGCTTCACAAAGGATTATGTTATTTCAAAAGGTTTTTGTGAAAATATAATGGTAGTACACATATAGAGTATGAAAATTTCCCGTGATTCGGTTAGGCTTATACGTGCAACTTAACAAAATGACTATATAATCCTATCATGCATAATATGAACTAATTATCCGAATATAGCAAAACTTATATGAAATAAACACAAACTAACTGAAATTAAATCAAAATTCAAAACATAAAAGTAAATTCCCCAAAACATCCAAAGTACTAAAACATAGTGCATGAACCGGAAATTAAATAAAGAGATTCTGAAAAAGGTAGAGAAAGAAGGTAGAAAATGCAGGAAATTTTGGCTAACTAAGTTGATGATGATAGGCCACCATCGTATCTCCTTCTAAGTAACCTCAGGATCTCTCTCTGGTTCTTCTCATACTGGGTCATTCTCAGATCAAACTGAGTCATCCTTGTCTCGAGACCCAACAGAATCTGCTTGTCAGTTCGATCATCCATTGGGATATATGGCTGCTGCTCCTCTTGCTGTTGTTGTGGCTCTTCAGGTGGCTAAAAATATGCACCTTTTGGAAATTGGTCTGCTTGTAGTTCTGGTGGTACTTCTTGCTGCACCTTTGCCTGAATTCCATGGCTCTTTTTCAAAGAAGTTTTGTCCAGGGGTGCCAAATGTTCCACAAGAGGCCATGATGGATCTGATATCACTTTCTTTTGTCTACACACATCATATACTAAAACAACAAAAGGAAGTGAGGGTTTTTTATTTTGCACTGTCAGTATCATTTGATCCATAATCAAAGTCGGCAGGTCAATAGTATGTCCCATTCCAAGAGAGTACATAAAATATGCTTTCTCAATGAAGACCTAATTTTTCTGGGATTGGGGCAGCAAATTATTCACAGTAATCAGGTTCAAAATTTGATATTTATCAGTCAAATTTCCCTCCTTAATGTATTTGTTGAGCCTACCCTAGACATAATCCGGATTCCAGTCAACTCAACCCCAACAGTAGACATACCAGGCAGAGTAGTAAGAGGATATTGGGGATGAGGGTGTCTTGGCGTAGGGTTCAAATGATCAGCAATGGTAGACACAGTAATTTGAAATTTAATCCCTCTAACATATGCAAGCAATTTCTTTGGCCTAGTTACTTTAGCATTACTTTAGAATTCACGTACCAAACATTCATAAACAATACCCACAGTTTTCACATAATTCAACCATCCCCGTGTTGCTAAATTTTGTCTAACCCCAATATGTTCAAAATCTTCATAAATCATAGGCCTTTCCGAAATGATAGTTTTAGTTAAGAAATGAGTATCATACCAAATTTGTTGCTCAATACTCTCAAACATATCATTATAAAACTGATTTTGAACCTGGGGTTGCTCCTCTTCGTGTTGCACTGCTGGGGGTGGTGGAGAGACACCTCGCCTTGAATGACTTAAAGATGCACCATCCCTATGAGCCCTTGATTTCCTTGGGTCCATGAAGATAATCTTTAAAATCTTGACCAAATATGAGTTTCACAAGATTTTAATCAGTAGAAATCTTTATAATAGGATGGGTAAGTGTTTAATTAGAGCAAAATTGTAGAAATTGATGGGTAAGGCAGATCTGAAGAGAGAAGGCAGTGAGAGTTGCTAGTTTTTCGAAAAATTACTACGAGGGAACTAAAAAATGGCTTGTTTTTCGAACATACTATTTTTATATGAAGCAGTATCTCCGGACGCCACTACCACCATCCGGACGGTATTCATCTACTAGTGTGCAAGCTCCTCCTTAGCTACAGTATTTTGATTTCCATTTTCCCAACTGTCAGTTACGATTCCTGCTGTGACGCCCCAAATTTCCGGGTGTCCTTTATTAACCGTTGACCATCCGTCAACCCGCGGAAATACTCGTGATAGTCGTATAACCCGACACCACGTCATTCACATGCTTTTAACCGGATTTACCATCCACAAGGTCAATTATACCTCAATTTATGTCCATTTATGTCATAGGAACCAAAGAAAACAAAGCCCAAGAGCATGGCTAAGCATTTTGAAGATTTCAGATTTTTGGAAAAACCTTCCGAAAGGTCGACATACACCTACCGGAAGGTCGCTGAAAGAACAGTTAAATGAAAAGGATCAATTGCAAGAACTTCCGGAAGGTCGACATCAGTAGCAAAAACCTTCCGGAAGGTTCATTCCAGTAGCCAAAACCTTCCGGAAGGTTCATTCCAGAAAACAAAACCTTCCGGAAGATTTTGGCAGTCAAAAAGAAACCCAAGGCAAAACCTTCCGGAAGGTTCATTCCAGTAGACAAGTCCTTCCGGTAGGTTTTACTCCAGTAGCTAAAATCTTCCGGAAGGTTCATTCCAGAAAACAAAACCTTCCGGAAGGTATTAGCTGTGAACAAGGCAAGCTGGGGTTTTTAGCCAAACCTTCCGGAAGGCCGACATACACCTTCCGGTAGGTTTTCAGACTGTGAGTAAAAAATGGATTTCTTTCCCCTCCAAACCATCCGTAAAGCTACCCCATACACTCCAAACTCGTTCAATACATGTTTAATGAGATTTTCCATATAATACCCAACTCATACAAGCTCTATTACAATTCATTCCATAATATATATACATCAAAATGGAATTTTGTTAAAGGTTTTACAAAACTCAAACTAAGGCCACAAACCGGCCCCCTTCACGCTTGATGCCCTCCAAATGAGCCATCCGCCGGTGCAAAACCCACACCTGAAATGTTTTTCCCATAAAGGGTGAGCCACGCTCAATAGGGTATCTCCTAAAGAGGCTACTCCCCAACCTAAATGCATATGAAATGTCACATGCTATCAATCAACAATCCACAACAAGAATATATTCCATGTTGAAACATGTAATGCCATGCTATGAAATGAGGTGAGACTCACTCATGCACATCAACTGAGCCCTTCCCGGCTCCTCTACACATGCAAGTGCCAATGTGTACCAATCCGTCATTTATGTTCCACATCAAATGACATTTCATTCTAGGGTCTTTGTAGGGGTGGATGTTCATGGACTCACACCAAAGGTCACCCAACCTACACGGAATTCATGGACTTCCACCAACAGTTCCGCGTACACCGACACACTTTATGAGCTCTTATACCAACGGAGTGCGTATCCAATCACCGGGTCTCTCACCCGAGGGATTTTCTAGCCCTTCTTGCTACCCCAACCCTATCAACATATAAACCATGCTACTCGACTAGGTCATCGACCCATATTACCCGAGCTCACTCGTCATCCACCATGCGTGGTGAAGACAAACAACCATACACACACACCTCCTAAAATGCGATGTTCCCGTGCATATGCAATGTGGTGCTCCATTGCAACACTAATACAATGTTCGATATGGTATGAGTGACATATGAACATTCTCAACACATTTCTCATATTCCATGACAAAATCATATCAAAAGCATATAATTCTCATAATACAAATTTCAAGCATGTTATCAACATACTAAAATTTCAAGGCATATATATAAACACATAACACGCCCACAATTTCATATAACACATGAATTCACATTGGGTTCATTTCACATATCCAATCATAGAAATCACATTTAGTAACTTCTAAATATCCATCCAAGCTAGGATTTCCTTTACCCATTTCAATACCCAATTTCACAACAATAGGCAAGAGATACATAGGCTATCATCCTACCCATTCCATAAAAACATTATAGGCTTGGAATAAACCTTAGTAGGAAGAAACCATACCTCTTGAAGCGTGAGGAACGACCAAGGGAAGTTCCAAAACCCGATTCAAGCAAAAACCCTCACTTCTCGAAAATCACGTACCTTGATCTTCGGTAAAACTTGCGCTTTTTGGTATAGCCGCGTAGCCCTCGATGAGTAGAGCGACTTTAATTCTTGGCTTGCGTGGATTCGAGGTCCGTAACACCGTAGATCGTAGAGAGAAGGTGAGTTTTCTCTCTTTTCTCCCTCTTTCTCTCTATCGGCTGAAACCGGATGAAAAGAAGAAGGGGAAGTCTGATTTTTCAGACTTTAGGCCCCTTTTTATATTTTAGAATACTTGGCCCACAATTCGCCACACGTCCTATTTAATTTCGGGTCCGTTTTAATCCCGAAACGACTAAATTTCGCTCCGGTTCAAGTTCGAATTATTTTTATTTTAACGTGTCTCTAATATTTCCCCAAACTTGAAAATTTTATAAAAATTTCGTGTACAGGGTCACCCGGGGCCCGTTCGTCTCGTAAAACGCAAAAAATCTGACTATCTCGGAATTCAATGAAATTTGACGTGGTAACTCGATTTCGCGAGACGAATCCAACGGTGAGGTCCGTTTCGTCATCCGAGTTCTAGAAAAATTCAGGTTTACAACCTGTACCGTAATGGCAATTTACCGTTTTACCCTTTTTCTCAAAGGTTTAAATTTTCTCGGGTTTTACACCTGCAGTCATAAAACTCTATTTAAATTAGAAATTCCTTCATTACTTGCTTAATAAACACAAATCATTATTAAGATACTAATTTGAACATAAAAATGTAATTTTATAAAATTAAACATACCAAATAACATATCAAACTACATACACTATACAAAAAATGTAAAACCCGAGTAAATTTGAATTTTTGTGAAAAGGGTAAAACGGTAATTTGTCACTACGGTACGGGTTAAAAATACGAATTTTTCTAGAACTTGGATGATGAAACGGACCTCACCGTTGAATTTGTCTTGCGAAATCTAGTTACCCAGTCAATTTTTGTCGAATTCTGAGACAGTTTGATTTTTGTGTTTTACGGGGCAATCGGGTGTCGCGTGACCTAAAAACGAGACATGGAATTAAATTTCGAAAAGTGGATAATAATTTAAAGTTAGTTCAAATAAAAATATTTTGAACTTGAATTAGGACGAAATTTAATCGATTCGGGTCAAAACCGGACCCGAAAAAAGAGAACGTGTGGCGACATGATGACCAATCATTTAAAGGGTATAAATAGGGGAGACAAAACAGATTTTTTCCCATAACCACCAGATTTTCTGAAAAATCAAAAGAAGAGAGGGAAGCTCCACCTTTTCTCTACAATCTACGGAGTTTCGTTGGTTGAATCAACTCAAGCTAAGAACAAAAATTGTTCTTCTCGTCGAGGGCTACACAACCATACCAAAAAACACTGATTTGGGTGAAGTTCCAAAAATGGGGCTTGGAGAAATCAAGGGTTTGGGCTTGATTGGGATTCTTGAAGATTCCTACAAGGTGTTTTACGCTTCAAGAGGTAGAGTTTCCATCCTAACTAGGTTTATTTTCAACCTAGGGTTGTTATATGAAATGGGTAGGGTGTTAGAGATGCAATCTCATGTTTAGCACTTACGTATGATAGTTGAAATGTGGAAAATGGGTATAGAAATGGGTAAAATTAATTCTATCTTGAATTGGATATGAAGAAATTACTTAATGTGATTTCTTGAGTTATATGATGAAATTGGGCATTTTATGTGATTACATGATTTTTCTTGCCTTGAAGGTGTTTGATTAAATGCCTATGTGAATTAACTGTGTTATTTACATTGAATATGTAGTAACATGATTGAAAATTAATGTTAAAAAAAAAAGATTGGTATATGCATCCGATATATTGACATTGTGATGGTTGATGGTTATTGAAATGTTCATAATGTGCACATGACATATGAAACATGTTGTTGAAATTGCAATTGAGATCTTAGTTGCATAATGATATGAATTGCAATTTTATAGTTACATTTGCATAAGCACTATAAACATCGTATTCGTGGGGCATTAGACATGAGTGTGGGTGTGTGTGCATGCTGTTGGATCAAACACCATCCTTGGTGGTTGATAAGTGGGCTCGGTATAGTCGGACCAAGGTTCGACAAAGTCGCACAGGTTGCATGAAAAATTTGTGTCGGGTATAGCAAGCAGAGCTAGATACTCCATCGGGTGCAAGACCCGGTTACTGGTTTATACACTTCCGTCGGTGCAAGTTTAAAAAAGTGTAACGATGTACGAAATTGGTGGTGAGATTCCAAAATTAGAATACCCAACAAAGACACATAGTTTATTTTTTATTTTTTAAAAAAGTTCATTGGATGTACAATATCAATGGCGAGGGCTTGGAATGCCCGGTTTATACTCATGGCATTGTATGTGTTGAGGGAGCCGATAAAGGCTCGGGTTGAGTTGCATGAGTGAGTTTCATCTCATATCATGGCATGACATAGAGGATCCCTTATGAATTGCATATTCTTAAGTGGATTGATTGTTTTTTGTTAAAATTGGCATGTGAACATTTCATATGCATTTAGGTTGGGAAGTAGCCTTTTTAGGAGATACCTTATTGAGCGTGACTCACCTTTTATGAGGACAACATTTCAGGTGCGGGATATGCGCCGGTGGACGGCTCTCACTTGGGCCCTCATTGACGAAGAAGAGCCGGAATGTGGCTTTAAAGCATACTTTTGTAAAACTAAGATGTTGTTTTGTTTTTGGGACATTAATTGTATGTAAAGGATTGTAATCGAACTCTTATGAACTGTATTTTTTTAAAAATGTCATGTAATATGATTTTGGTTGATAATGTACAAGGTTGGAATGGATTGAAATTGAAAAAGGAAGGAATCGTAGGAAAACTGGTAAGACCTACCGGTAGAACGACGAGTTCTTCTACTAGTAGAACTTTTTCAGTAGGTTAAACCTACTGGTAGAACCTCAAGTTTTACGGTAGAAATTTTCCGGTGAGTTTTCCTACTAGTAGAATGATTACAAACCTACCGGTAGAACTTTTCCAGAAGGTTTTCCTATCGGTAGAACATGATCATCTTCTATCGGTAGGTTTTCCTAAAACTTCAAATTTTAAGAATGCTTCACGATGCTTCCGGGCCTTGAGTCCTTTTATTCAAATGATGTAAATGGACAATAATTGAGTATGAATTGTTGTATATTAGACCTCGGATGGGTCATATGATTGTTGTGTATACAAGTTATGCATTTGGGAGTGCCCGGTACAAGGGAGACTCTGTCCAAACTTTGTGTTGTTGTGATCCCGGTAAAATGGATATTGTGTCGTGGTGTCGGGTTATGCAGCATTCACGGGTATTTCCGCGGTTTGATGGGTGATCAACGGGTTAATAAAGGACCCCCGGTTTTAGGGGCGTCACAAAAAATCCTAAAACTACACACTCTTGAACATGATTAGTTTTTAATCAGAATACTCTAAATTGAGAACATCAGTGAACTGATTAATCACACGCCGCACATATCTTGTGAGCATTGGACTGGAATAAGATGACATCTCAGGATAATCCTTACTTTGCCTATACTTAATCTAGTTAAGACGATCTAATGCATGACCTGAAATTGGTTCGGAACATTAATTGAATTCTCTCATATACATTAATCGACCACACTTTACACAACCACCAAGTCGATTTGCTTGTCGGCGTTTAGCGAATGAACTTTTTCCACACAAAGGTTTTGCTTGACTACCTAAGATTTCTAGTTTTTTCACAACTTTTGTTTTTGTCATGATCAAAGAGTGTATATGTTTTGGAAAAGTGCGTAATACACCCAGACTAAACCAAAAGAGTTTTTCATCCATTTTTTTGAAAATTTTTGAATTTTTTTTTGAAAATTTTTGAAATTTATTTAAAAAGACTCACTATCCGGTTCTTTAACGTCTATCAGTCACAAAAATAATTATGGATTGTTTCTTCCCCCCAACCTAAATTTAACATTGTCCTCAATGTATAAGGTCATAAGCAAAATTTAAAGACAATTGCTAACAACCTCTAGAGATGAAACAAATCCATAGTGCAAAACCCTAGTCTACAAAACAAACAACAAAATAGTTAGTACTACTATTTACACATAGGTATGCAAAATAACTTCTCAAGACGCATAATCTAGTTCCATTAACTAAATGAAATCCACATTTTGAACAAATCCATCATAATATTACTTAAACCTTTGACCATTCACTTTAAAAACATTTCCACTAGATGGATTTTCAATTTGAACTGCCCCATGTTCAGAAACTTGTTTGACAATGTATGGACTTGTCCACCTAGACCTTAACATTCTAGGAAATAGGCAGAGCGTTGAATTATATAGCAGGAATTTTTGAGATGGTACAAAGGACTTTCGCACAATATTTTTATCATGAAAAATCTCAATTCTTCTAATTCAAAAATCAGAAGCTTGCGGGATACACTTGCTTTATCTATACCAAAATTAATCATTTTGATTGCCCAATATGCTCGATGGTCCAATTCCCCAGGTAAATGACATGGTTTATCATAAACCAACCGATAAATAGACATTCCCAAAATAATTTTATATGCAGTGCGGTAAGCCCAAAGTGCATCAGTTAGTTTTAAGGACCAATCTTTATGATCTAGGTTAATTGTTTTTTTCCAAAATATATTTTATCTCCCTATTGGCTAATTTTGCTTGTCCACTTGTTTGAGGATGATAAGGGGTAGATATTTTTTGTGAAATTACAAACATGTTCACCCTATCACTTATAATAGCTCGAGGAATTTTGAATTTAGACAAAATATTTTCTTTTAAAAATCTAATCACAGTGCTGTAATCATTATTCCGATAAGGAATTTTCTCAACCCATTTAGAGACATAATCAACAATAACCAAAACGTACAGTTTTTCAAAGGAGGGAGGGAATGGTCCCATAAAATCTATGCCCCAATAATAAAAAATTTCAATAATCAAAATAGAGTTTAAAAGTATCATATTTCTTTTTGAAATATTTCCCAACCTTTGACATCGGTCACAATTTAGACAAAAAACATGTACATCCTTAAAAAGAGTGGGTCAATAAAATCCACATTATAAAATTTTAGCACCAATTTTCTTTGAAAAGAAATACCCACCACAAGCTTCAAAATGGCAAAAAGAAATGACCTGACCTATTTCATGATAGGGTATACATTGACTTATTATCTAATCTTATAGTATTTGAACACAGGGATCTTTCCAAAAGAAATTGCGTACCTCTCTTAAAAAAAGTGTTTATCCATCAAAGTATAGTGAAAATGAATGGTACTTGTAGTTAAATAATTAGCTATATCTGCATACAAAGGTACCTCTATATTATTGCAAACAATTGCTCATCAAGAAAGGTTTCCTTGATCGGTATTGACTCCTCTTTTGTATCATAATTCAGCCTTGATAGATGATCAACTACCATGTTTTGCAACTCATTTCTTGTATTTGATAATAAGATCAAATTCTTGAAGTAATAGTATTCATCGTAGGAGACGTGGCTTAGCATCCTTCTTTGTAAGTAAGTACTTCAAGGCTGCATGATCAGTAAACAAAATAATTGATGATCCAACTAAATATAATCTAAATTTATCTAAAGCAAATACTACAACAAGAAATTCTTTTTTTTTTTGTGGCAGAATAATTCATCTGTGCATCATTCAAAGTTTTGCTTGCGTAATAAATCACATAAGGTCGCTTATCTTTCCTTTGTCCTAAGACAACTCCTACAACATAATCACTAGCATCACACATTAATTTAAAAGGTAAGGTGCAATCAGGAGGTTGCATAATTGGTGCAGAAATAAGCATGCTCTTGAGTTTATCAAATGCTAATTGACATGTTTCATTCCAATCAAATGGTACATCCTAACATAGAAGATTACACAATGGTCTGGATATCAAACTAAAATCTTTAATGAATCTTCTATAGAATCATGCATGACCTAGGAAGGACGGAACATCTTTTACAGACTTCGGTGGAGGGAGATTAGCTATCAAATAAATCTTTGATTTATCAACTTCAATTCCCTCCGTAGAAACAACACGACCTAAAACAATGCCTTGTGTGACCATAAAATGACATTTCTCCCAATTCAAAACAAGATTTATCTCCTCACATTGAGTAAGAACCTTTTCAAGATTCTCTAGACATAATTCAAATGTATCACCATATACATAAAAATCATCCATAAAGAGTTCTAAAAATCGCTCCACTATGTCACTGAAAATATTTAACATACAACGCTGAAAAGTACCTAGAGCATTACACAATCCAAAGGACATTTTTTATAAAAAAAAGTGCCAAAAGGATATGTAAAAGTGGTTTTCTCCTGATCATAAATTTCTATTTCAATTTGGTAGTTGCCAGAGTACCCATCCAAAAAATAATAAAATGCATCTCCAGCTATCCTTTCCAGAACTTGGTCAAGGAAAGGTAGAGGAAAATTGTCTTTTCTAGTAAGATAATTTAGTTTCCTATAGTGAATACACATACGCCAACCAGTGACTGTACGCATAGGGACCAATTTATTTTCTTGATTTCTCACTACCGTGACACTAGACTTTTTGTATTACTTGTGTAGTGACCCATTTACTATCAGATAGAGGATATATAATATCAGCATCTAAC
This sequence comes from Ilex aquifolium, assembly GCA_951799425.1. NCBI lineage: Eukaryota > Viridiplantae > Streptophyta > Magnoliopsida > Aquifoliales > Aquifoliaceae > Ilex > Ilex aquifolium. The sequence goes on along the minus strand of OX637404.1, from coordinate 6,092,922 downwards.
AGTTTAAGCACTTCAGCCCAAATGACTTCCTTAAGACATGGATTCAATTTACATTGCGGTTTTCAGGAAGGTTCAGAGTCTTCTTCCAAATATATACAATAAGTACAAAGAAGATAACTTATTCCCTTGATGTCGGCTATTGTCCAACTAATTGCACTTTGATGATTTTTTATCATTGTTATTAATTGTTTCTCTTGAAATTCTGACAACTTTGAAGATATTACCACTAGTTGAGTTTCATCCTCTCCAAAGAAGACATATTTTAAGTCAGTCGGAAGAGATTTCAACCCTAGTTTGGGCGCAACAACACTAGACTCAACATACTTTGTTCCATTAGGTAATAATTCTTCAAATTTTGGAACCCATGTTCCGACAGTGTACATATCTACAATAGACTCGACATTATTTATAGATTCTAACAATGCATGTGACTCTTTTTTATTACAAGCTCGTTCGAATAGATTCTGAGTTAATGACTCAATACAATTTACTTTTTACAAGTCTTCCTCTTCCCTGGGTTGCTTAGCAATATCAAATACATTCAATTTCAATGTCATATTTCCAAATGAAAGTTTCATAATTTCATTCCAACAATTAATTAATGCATTTGATGTAGCTAGGAATGGACGTCCCAAGATGACAGTAATTTGTTTAGAGACATGCAAAATTGGCTGGGTATCCAAAAAAATAAAATCCACCAGAAAATAAAACTTATCAACTTGAACAAGCACATCCTCAACAACTTCTCGTTGAATTTTCACAGAACAGTCAGTCAATTGCAATGTGACATTTATGGGTTTCAATTCACCCAACCCTAACTACTTATAGACTATATACAAGAGTAAATTGACACTGACTTCAAGATCAAGCAAAGCTTGCTTAATTCTAAAGTTTTCAATTATGCATGAAATCGTAGGACTCACAGGATCTTTGTACTTTAGAGGGGCTTTGTGCTAAATGATAGCATTAGCCTTTTTAGTAAAAAATGCTCTTTTATGTACATTGATCCTTCTTTTTACTGTGCAAAGATCTTTCAAAAACTTGGCATAGGACGAGACTTGCTTGATTGCATTCAACAGGGGGATGTTAATCTTCACTTACTTAAACAACTCAAAGATTTCAGCATGATTATTTAGTGGTTGAGGTTTCTTGACTCGTTGAGGAAAAGGTAAAGGAACAGGATTTGATTTGTCTTTTTACAAAGGAAACTCTGTTTCTTTTAGAACTATTGGTTCAGACTCAATTGATTTATTGACAGGGATTGACTTAGCTATTGGCTTAAGAGTTTTGGCTTTGATGGTTTTGTTAATCACCTTATCATTCCTCAATGTGATAATTGCTTGGACTTGACTTGTAGAAGGTTCAGAGGACACAACATTAGCCTTATTTTGACCTTGTGGAGGTTTAAGTTGAGATGAGCATTTTCCCTTCTCCATTGTACTCAAAGACTGGGTCAACTTGGCTAGATGACTCCTAATATCCTTAATGTTTTGTGAAGTTTGAGCTTTGAAATCATTGAATGCATGAGTATACTGTGTATTGAAATTCATTTGATTCTGAATGAACTGATTCATGGTATCTTTGACTCACAAGCTATGTGTTTCTCCAATTGAAATTCTGGTGATTCCTCCACCCTGGGTTATAAGTTTCAGAATATGGATTGGAATAGAATTTGTTAAAGTTTGAAATGACATTGGTTTATTCCATCAAGACTTTTTTAAATGCTGGGATAGTAGTACACTCCCCAGTAGGATGTCCTGACAAAGCGCAAATTCCACACAACTAATCAGTAGGAGACACAACAAAAACTTCATTAACCTTTTTCATCTCTAGAATATCCAGCTTTCGAGACAAAGTAGCCATTCTGGCCCTCAAGTCATCATCTTCTTTCAACACGTATTTCCCTCCCTGGGATTTGGATGGCTTAGTTTCAACCATATTTGGTGAGGCTGAGTTCCACATTTGAGAACTCTAAAAAATGGTATCAAAAAACTCAAATGTCTCATCGAGATTCTTTCCCATGAATTCTCCCTGGGTCATCATTTCTATGAATTGACGCATTGTAGAAGGAAGGACATCATAAAAGAAACCCACTAGGGTCTAACTCTCAAATGCATTATGTGGGCAAGCTTGAAGAAGATCCTTAAATCTCTTCCAACATTGATAAAAAATTTCGCCTTCTTTCACACAAAAATTCATAATTTGACGTCTCAATGCATTAGTGTGATGTATAGAGAAAAATTTATTGAAAAATTCAATTTGTAAAACTTGCCAACTTGGAATGGATTGAGCTTTCAAAGAATTTAGCAACTGTTTAACTTTATCTTTCAAATAAAAAGGAAAAAGTTTCAACCGGCCGTTTCTGAATTATCTTGTAATGCACCACATACTTCCTTGAATTTTTTCATACGCAAATAAGAATTTTCAGACTCAAGACCATGAAACTATGGTAAAAGCTGAATTTTCCCTACTTTGATATTAAAATTTGGAGCATTTGTGGGGAAAAAAAACATGAAGGGACACTAATTCATGTAGGATGAAAATATTCTCTCAAAGGTCTATCATTCTGGACCACCTCTTGTTCTCTTCAATTATTATAAGTCATGCTTAACTCAAAAGAGTCTGAAGATGCTTGTGATGCTAAAGAAAGTGAAGATGAAGGATTAGACTGATTTACATACCCTACTGATGACTTAACAGACATAAACAATAAAAATAAAAAAAATAGTATATATACATATAATACAGAATAGGCAACTTCCTTGTTCTTTTTCAAACTACCGTAACTCTAGGCAACGACGCCAAAACCTTGATTTGATCTTAATCATACACCCAAGTATAAATGGTCAAATTGTAATATTACTCGGTTAAGTCTGAGGTCAAATCCACAGGGATTTATCTGTTAAAACTTTAAAACAAAAAAGGTGAAATTGTCATGCGAGTGATGTGCATTATAACAGCTTGTGGTGAGAGCTTAGAACTAATAAATAAATACTTAAACTGAACTTTGATTACTATGATTGAAAAAGGATACTCCTTATCTCGGGGATTCAACATGCATTCTATTGTTTGACTATAGAAATGCCACCTTACAGCAATTAGCTTCTGTGTTGACAGAAAATTAATTGGTAGGTTTGATGTATAGGTTGAATCATATCACAACGACGGTTAAGTTAGCTGGAATGTCTATGCATAGTAGAACAATCAAATAACCCAAGTAAATCCAAAGATGAGCCATTCAAAAGGTTTACTATAGCTATTTGATCGACAGGTCTATGATTCAATGAAGACGGAGTTCCGATTTATGCATTGAATCAAAAGTATTGGCCATGGAAAGATTTAACCCATCTATAACCAATCTCTCAACTATTAAATAAATCCCAACTACGTGCATCATTGTATCATGCATGAAGTACATAATAACATATAGATAAAATGGTATATACTATATAGCAATAAGTTTAGCTTGGTACTCGTAACCATGAGCATATAGTAATACGATACCAAACGTAAATAAAAATCATCCATTACTTAAGGGATGTGAAAACAATAAAGCATAGGCAAAACATCGGCATTTCTATAATACAAACAATATTATACATGACTTCACCCATTACTAAAGAGTATAAATGAACTACTCAAAGTTCATTGCTATAGACGAGCAAAAAGGGTAAGATAATCCATTACAATGCAACGCAAATTCAAAACAAATGCAAGAAATCCTTCCTCGAGGAATAGTTGAAACCCCCTCACTCTTATTACCGACTAGGAAAAAAAGTCAGAGAGGTTCAACCCTCCAAGTAAAAAGGATGTAAAAGAAATGTAAAATAAGAGAATTTTTTTGCTACGAGTGTTTAAGGTATGGTATTTCTTCTCTCCAACTCTGGCTTGTCAAAGGTGGAAGACTTTTCTTGCAAAATGACCCGAACAATGCCTATTAATAGGCTCCGATGGAGGGTCTAAGGTGGTAGACACGCAAGGCAGCCAATCAGGACTCTAGTTGCACCAATGGAACAATGGGAGAAGAGAAGGAGGTGAGGCGGTTAAGGCCACCGTCCAGACGCCACCACCACCGTCCGAACAATGCTAAATCTCTGATTTTCTTGCATTGCAGCCTCCTTTGCTGACTTGTTGACCTTGCTACTGTTGGGATGGTGAGTCTTTTTGCTTAAATTACTCTTGCCTCCATCCTTTTGTTCCCTTTTCACGCTTTAACCCTCCAAGTTCCCTTAATTGCATATGAAACCCTATAAAATATACAATTCAAACATTAAATATAAATTAATCTCAATTAAGCACTTTAAATCAATTAACACACACCATTAACCCTAAACTTCAATTTATTTACGCACTTTTTAGGGTTAATCAATATGTTAGAGAAATAAATCGCATAATCACAGGTATGGAAAGCACCAAGAGAAGCATAAGGGATAAGTATGTATACATCAAGTAAGTGCAAATATGTAACATGTTTGAACTAAATGAGAACTAATTGATTTATCAATGCAAAATATATCTAGGTCTCCCCCTTTGTTGGTGTTCACAAGTGAAAAATAAATAAGAAAAAATATGTGACTCCATGCCAAGTTTGAAAATTTTACTCCCCCTAAGTATTTGAACTGCACAATCCCCCTTTCTATGTTCACATGCAACATATCTAGCCTACTCAAGAGCAAATCTCCCCGATTACTCTCATATGTATCTGAAATATTCTTCCTCTTTTTGTCACAAATTCCAACCTAATGACAACATGCAACAAACATGGTACAAAATCAAGTCACCTAACATATTTTTATTTTAATTGCTACATATGTCAACTTAATAATGAACCATAACAATCATGACATAGAATCATAGTGTACAAAAAGGTAAAGAATGTATAGCAACTAGCCAAATCATGCACATAGACTAAGTAAGAGACAAACAAGGCATATAACTCAATGATAAAAAAAGATAATCAATCAAGTATAGGATCAAGAGTATGTCACAACAAAAAAAAATAGAGCTAAACAAACAAAAAATGAATAAAAACTAAAAGTCAACAAAGAAAATAAACAGAGTACTTTAGTACAGGCCATAAATGTATAGAACTCTCTCATGCTCACATGTGACCTAATAAAAAATCTCCAAAGCCATAGCTCAAATGGTTGTAGATGGTCTATTTTCCCAATTTAAGGTGACTCAGACTCCTTCTATTGGAGCTTAGGTAGACCGTTTGAGTGAGTGCTCTGGCAGCTCGAGCGAGACTTGAAGCAAAGCCTTCTGCTGTCTACTGTGCATCCCTTTTTCAACCTACTCCAATTAGTCCCAACATGCATGCATGATGCGAAACAAGTCTAAAAACACCTCAATGCATGCATGGATGAATTTGGATTAAAATCAAATGCAATTTTCAAATATAAAAATTAAATGTTCAACATTCAAATAATCATGAAAATTACACAAATTTGCATTTCAAAAATTTCATCCAAAATTCATCAGATCAATACACTACTCTAAGGCATATTCAAAGATTTTGAACTCAATTACATGCATCCTAGAGCAATGTTTTTTGACTTAGGTTCAGTTTCATTCACATGCTTCTGAATTTTGTTTAACTTTGACTAATTCAAGTGCAACGTGTGTGAAACCAACCTCCAACACAAAAAAGATTTTGATTAGTTTAAAACATTAATAAGCTCATCATGAAATCCTAAATGCATTGTATAAGTGAATACATGACTTGTTAGGGAGTGTCCTAATTTTTCCATTTTTGACAACTCCTCTTCTCTTTTATCCCTTCCTCTCTATGGCTTCAATTAATATGATTGTGAATTTCGTACTTTAATGTATGCTTCTAAAAATGATAAACATGAGTTCTATGAGCTTCACAAATGAGAAATCGACAATTAAGTATAAGTACTCTCACAATTCAAGAGCAATTGTTTTTAGCTATTTATTTTTGCCTCACCTTTTTAGATATGGTCACATTGGGCTCTTTTCTCACAATTTGGCCTTTAGCATCTTTTAAGGGATTGGGGTTTAACTAACCTTTAGGCACATGTTCACCTATCACCAACACTTAGTGTCATTCAAGATTATCAATAATTCAAATTAATCAAAATTCTAATTGTGAAGGTGAATGGAATGTGTGTATTTGGTTTTGAATCTTTCAAAGGCAAACACTATCCAAGCATGTTAGGATGAAAGAGACTTTGACTAATGAATCATGCAATCGAATTTATGCCACTTCTCTATCTCCTACTATGACTCATAGCAATGGACATTTCAACTTTGACTTAAGGATGAAACAATTGCAATACAAATCAAAGTGTGAATTACCATGAACATGGACAAATGAAAAACAAACAAAAGAAAATAATTTTTGTCTTTTTCTTTTTCAATGTTTTCGAATTTTTCAAGATAAACTTATTCAAGAAAAATATTCATAAAAAACAATCAAAACAAAGAAGTGCAAAAATAAAATCATTAACATAAAATCCTAAAAATGGATGTCAAAGTTGATATCAAAACTCTTTTTGGATTTTTCTTTTTCTCTTGTTTTTGGTGTTTCAAATTTCAAATGTTTTTGTATTTTCATATATAAAAACAAATAAAAAAATAACAAGAAACAAAACAACAAGGAAAAATATATATAATGAACACTTGGTCCTTCATGCATGATGTCTCAATAATGCCCCTAGAACTAAGTATCTCTAGCACTCACTCAAGTGCACAAACACCTATGGATCTCCTAAGACTCTCAAAACTAGGGGCATCCAAGGATTTTGTGAGAAGATCGGCCAATTGATCTTGAGTTTGGACATATTCCAACAATATCATCTTGTTCTCAACAAGCTCACGAATGAAGTGGTGACGTATGTCAATATGCTTTGTCCAAGAGTGTTGAATGAGATTCTTAGAAATGTTTATTCACTCGAATTGTCACAAAATACAATCAATGTATCATGAGAGATCCCGTAATTAAAGAACATTTGCTTTAACCAAAGCAACTATGTGCAACAACTCCTTACTGTAATATACTCAGCCTCAGAAGTAAGAAGTGATATGGAATTTTATTTCTTTCTTTGCCAAGATACTAGATTGTTCCCAATGTAAAAATACCCATCGGAAGTGCTCTTACGGTCATCAATATTCTCTACCTAATCGGCATTGAAATAGCCAACAATCCCATCATTTGTCTCAAAGGTATACCAAATACCATACCCTAAAATGCCACTCACATATCGAATAATGCATTTTACCTCAAGTAAATGTGACTATTTAGGGCAAGACTAATATCGTGCACATACACCAACACTAAAGGCTATGCCAGGTCGACTCCCAGTAAGATAGAGTAGACTACCTATCATACTATGGTACAATGTGTGATCAACATCTTTACTTGGAGTATCTTTACTCAGCTCTGTGTTGGTACTCATTGGAGTACGTAAGTGCTTTGCTGAATCTAACCCAAATTTCTTCTCTAGGTCTCTTACGTATTTAGATTGGAAGACAAAAATCTCATTCTCCATTTGCTTAATCTGCAAGTCTAGAAAGAAGATTAGGTCACCCATCATGCTTATTTCAAATTCAGATTTTATCAATTCACTAAACTCATGAGCAAGAGAATCACATGTGGAATAAAAAATAATATCATCAATATACACATGAGCAATTAAAAGTTCAACATTTACACTCTTCATAAATAAAGTCTTATATACACTACCTCGTGAAAAACCTTCTTTCAAAAGATAGGTAGAAAGTCTTTCATACCAAGCCCTTGGAGCTTGTTTCAATCCATAGAGTGCCTTTTTCAATTTCAACACATGCCTAGGGTGATGTGGGTCTTCAAAACCCTTTGGTTGTTCCACATAGACCTCTTCTTGAAGGAATCCATTTTGGAAATACACTTTTCACATCCATTTGATCATCAAAACCAATTCCTTCAACTTGGGTGTACCCTTGTGCAACTAGCCTAACTTTGTTCCTAACAACTACACCATGTTCATCAGATTTATTTTGAAAATTCATTTAGTTCCAATTACATTGGTGTCTTTAGGCCTAGGTACCAAGTCCCAAACATCACTTCAAGTGAATTGGTTTAGCTCTTCTTGCATGGAAATAAAAAAATTTCATCTTCACGAGCCTCACCAACATTCTTAGGTTCAAACAAGGAAATATAGCAATTTTGATCCAATTCATTTTCTAGTTGTCTCCTAGTTCACACCCCTTTGCTCATATTTCTAAGTATGTCACTCGGTGTGTGCCTAGCCCGAACCCATGAAGGTGTTGGTTTGGTGAGAACATCATTTTCTCTTTGAGGGGTAGAAATAGGTTCTGGTTCACCTTTGTCTCCTATTGGCTCAGACATTCCCTCATCCTCCTCTCTTTAATGCACAAGGTCCACTCCCGTGTCATCAATGGCCACATTTATGGATTCCATTACAGTAGAAGTTCTCAGATTAAAAACTCAATAAGCTCTACTGTTGGTGGAGTAACCCAAAAATATCCCCTCATCACTTCTGGAATCAAATTTTCCTAAGGTTTGTCGATCTCTCAAAATGTAGCATTTGCTCCCAAAGACTCAAAAATACTTAAGGTTAGGCTTTTTTCCCTTCCATATTTCCTAGGGGGTCTGACATGTGTCGGGTCTAAGGTACACTCAATTAATAATGTAGTATGAAGTATTTACCGCCTCAGCCATAACCTTTCTGGCAACTCTTTGCTGTGAATCAAGTCTCGAGCCGTTGCTTGAATCACTTTATTCTTTCTCTCTATGGTGCCATTTTATTGTGAGGTCTTGGGTGCAAAAAACTCATGGTTAATGCCATGTTTATTACAGTAAGCATAGATGTAAAACCCGGGAAAAATTGAACTTTTTCTGAAAAAGGGCAAAATGGTAATTCTCCACCCTTATGCGTATTTGAAATAATCATGTTCTAGACCTCGGATGAGGAAACGGAGTGCGCCATTGGATTCGCAACGCGAAATCTAGTAATCACTAGAAATTTCGTCGAATTCCGAGATAGTCGGATTTTTGCACGTCGTTCGAGGCGACTGCATGGCGAATGACATTTTAAAGGCCCCCAATAATAAATTTTATAAAATTTCCTCAAAATTAAGTTAAAGTTCAAATAAAATTAATTTGAACTAAATCCGAGGTATAATTAATCGTTTCGGGACGAAAAACGGACCTGGAAGTCGAAAATATGCGGTGCGATGTGGACCGCTCATTTGCGACTATAAATATGGGCTTAAATCAGATTTTTACACAAAATATCAGCTAAAAAAACGAGTATACACGTTTTGGGAGAGAGAGGAGAGAAAAAGTGAGTTTTCAGGCTTTCCTTCGCCGATTCCGGGAGTTCCGTCCGTCGGAATTCGTCGATTCAAAAGGCAAAGTTCATCTACGCGACGAGGGCTACGCGTGGGTACCAAAAACCACAAGTTTTACCGAAGGTGAATGGATGAGGGTATACGAAAATCAAGATTCGAGTTGTATTTTGTTGCTCGGATTCCGTTGAGCTAGAAGGGAGAAGTGATCACGTCGACGAAGGCTACGCGTGGGTACCAAAAACAACGAATTTCACCGAAGGTGAAATTTCGGGAGTTGGGAAAATCAAGCTTCGAGTTGGGTTTTCGGGTCTTGGGAGCTTCCTACGGGATTCTCACGCTACAAGAGGTAGGGGTTCTCCTACTTGGGTTGATTTCTTACCTAGAAATGCCTATGATAAATGGGCTGGATATATATATATATCTATATATATTGACCTATGTATACATATATTTATATGTATATGGTTATGGAATAATGAAGATGGTGGGTAGGTTGTTAGAAAATTACACTTGCCTATTGGTGGAATTTAGGTAAAATAATTTTATCCTAAATTGGTATGTAGAAATTGCCTATTGGAATTTCTTGAATTATGTGGAAATTGGGCATGATATGTGTTACCATGTTGTTTGCCTTGAAGGTGTTTGACAAAATACCTAAATTGATTGAAATTGTTATATGATAAATAACATGTTATGCCTTATGTGGTAAATGAAAATCATATGTGTACGATATGATTTATGTTGAAATTGTGAATGTCAGATATATATTTTGATATATCAATTGTTGTGATGAAGCATGGAATTTATACGTTTATAATGTAAATTGTCATGGAATGGAATTGATTATGTTAATTTAGTCCATATGGCATGCATTACATATGTGACATAATTTTATTGCAATGATACATCGCATTGCATATGCACGGGGAATTCACATCATGAGTGGTGTGTGTGTGTGCATGGTTGTTGTTAATACCATATGTTGGAATGTGGTAGAGACAGTTCATATGGCATTCATTACATATGAACCTTGCATGAGAGAAGCAATGGGTCATTACATTGCATATGTACGGGAACATCACATACATGGACATTGTGTCATAATGATGTTGTGCATGGGTGTTTGTACCACAAGCTATGTGGTATTATGGGAGTCTAATATGGAGATAAATTGCTCATTGGCATTCATGACATATTGGGCATAAGGTGATGTCACATTCATGGGAAACTTGCATGAGTGTGGGGGGGTAGTTGCATATATCAATCATCATGCTTGGTGGTTGGTGGATGGGCTCGGGAAAGTTGGATTGATTATTCAACTGAGTCGCATGGTTGCATGAAAAAGAAGAAAAAGATTGGGTCGGGGTTAGCAAGAAGGGGCAAGACGACCTCTCGGGTGCAAGGCCCGGTGTTTCGGATACGCACTTCCGTTGGTATAAGAGCCCATAAAGTGTGTCGATGTACGCGGAACCGTTGGTGGAAGTCCATGAATTCCGTGTCGGTTGGGTGCCGTTGGTGTAAGTCCATAAACGCCCACCCCAAAGAAAGACCCGGAGATTTTCTTAAATTAGTTATTGGGTGAGTAATACCAATGGCGGGGGCTTGAGAAGTCCGGTTTTTATACTCATGGCATTGCATGGGGGAAAGGAGCCGGGAAGGGCTCGGGTTGAGTACATGAGTCTCATCTCATTTCATGGGGCTTAGGTAGCCCGGTTTAACATACATGGCATTGACATGTAAAGGGAGTCAGAGTGGACTCGGGTTGAGTGCACATGGGTGGGTCTCACCTCATTCATGGCATGACATTATAGCATTACATCATTTAATTGTATATTATTTGATGGAATGGTTACGGATTTATGGATGTTGCATGTGAACATTTCATATGCATATAAGTTGAGGAGTAGCCTCTGTAGGAAATACTCTACTGAGCGTTGGCTCACCCTATACGGGAACACATTTCAGGTGGGAGAGATACACCGGCGGATGGCTCCATTTTGGACCCTCATGCTTGAAGAAAGCCGCATGTGGCTTTACTTAATGTTTTGTGTAATTACATGTTAGAAACTATATTTTGGGGCATGTAATGCGTAAAATAATTGTAATAGAACTTATAAAGACTATTGTTAGATTAGCCTTTCATGTTTTGATTTAAGTATGGTTAATTGGACCCAGTGTGGCCAATGTTTACTTATACATGGACCCGGTGCGGCCTTTGCTTTATATTTGACCTCGGATGGGTCTGGTAATTGTGTATTGCACATGTTGGGTATTGGGTAGAGCTCCCCATACAAAGGAGACTCTGCCCAAATTTCGTTAAGTTATGGACCCCGGTAAATGGGGCATAACAGTGTGATATCGAGATACTAGGTATCTACAGGTATTCCGCGGGTTGATGGGTAATCAACGGACCCCTGGATTTTGGGGCGTCACAATAGAAGTTAGAATTATCAAATTCCCTACCATGATCACTTCTGATTCTAACAACTTTTCATATGGCTTCACCTCGTTCAACTTGAGCTCCCTTGCAAATGTTTCTAAAGCTTGAAAAAGCCTCAGATTTGTCTCTCAAAAATGAAACCCAAGTATACCTACAGTAATCATCTACCATGACTAAGATGTATCTCTTACCGCCTATGCTTTCAATTTGGGTAGGACACATTAGATCCATGTGTGTGAGCTCGAGAGGTCTCTTAGTCATGATGGTCTTCAATTTCTTTGTGAAGAACTTTGGTTTGCTTCCCTACTTGACATGGACCACACACTTTGGTAGATGACTTAGACAACTTAGGTACTCCCCTCGCAAGTTCCTTGCTTGTGATTCAGTTTAGGTCCTTGTAGTTCATGCGATCTAACCATTGGTACCAAAGTGTCACTTCATCAACACTCACTCTGTGACACACTAATGAAGGGTTTGGAGATATGCAATAAAAATTATCTCCTTACCTAAGCCTTTCCAAAAGACAATCCATTTTATCATTCAATACTGTGCATGTCTCTCGTGAAATGAACCACATTGCCATCATCGCACAATTGGCTAATGCTAATTAGGTTAGCCTTCAACCCTTCCACATAAAGGTCATTATCCAACTTGGCTTACTCAAAGGTTGAATGGAACCATTTCCAACAGCCTTGGAGATACTCCAATCTCCAAATGTGACAGTCCCACCACTACACTTCTCTAACGCCCAGAAGTAAGACTTCTCTCCAGTCATGTGCCTATAACAACTGATTAACCATCAAAAGTGCTATATTATTATGTTTAAGGATGAGTTAATTTCCTATTCTTTGAGATTATATATGTTAGATTCCCGAATTTTCTAGCTTGATACTTGTTCTAGTTATTGGTCTCATTTTGTAGGTAATTCGAATGATGTATAATGATAATAAAGTGATCCAAATTCAGAAGATAATGGAGGAAGGATTCAGTTGAAAAATGGGAGATTTGATGAAGGAAAGAAGTTGGGAGCCATTCTGAAGCATAAATACACATTGGGGAGAATTCGGGAAGGAAAGATTTTGACACTATTTTGGTAATAAATTTTTACCCCAATATTTGATTGACTTGATTTTTAAGGCATTGGAAATTAGACTTGAAGAGCTTCAAAAGTGTATTTGATAAAAAATTGTGAATCAACCTCTAAATATGCGAAAATTGAGTTCGAAGTTTGGGCAGTTTCGGTACCCGCGTCGAGATGCATCAACCACGTCCGGACGTCCCTATGATGATTTTTCTAGCAAGTTTGAACCGTCCGTGTGACACCCCAAATTTCCGGGGGTCCTTTATTAACCGTTGACCATCCGTCAACCCGCGGAAATACTCGTGATAGTCGTATAACCCGACACCACGTCACTCACATGCTTTTAATCAGATTTACCATCCACAAGGTCAATTATACCTCCATTTATGTCCATTTATGTCATAGAAACCAAAGAAAACAAAGCCCAAAAGCATGGCTAAGCATTTTGAAAATTTCAAGTTTTTGGAAAAACCTTCCGGAAGGTCGATATACACCTACCGGAAGGTCGCTGAAGGAACTGTTACATGAAAAGGATCAATTTCAAGAACTTCCGGAAGGTCGACATCAGTAGCAAAAACCTTCCGGAAGGTCCATTCCAGTAGCCAAAACCTTCCGGAAGGTTCATTCCAGAAAACAAAACCTTCCGGAAGAACTCGGCAGTCAAAAAGAAACCCAAGGCAAAACCTTCCGGAAGGTCCACTCCAGTAGACAAGTCCTTCCGGTAGGTTTTACTCCAGTAGCTAAAATCTTCCGGAAGGTTCATTCCAGTGGGCAAAACCTTCCGGAAGGTATTAGCCGTGAGCAAGGCAAGCTGGGGTTTTTAGCAAAACCTTCCGGAAGGCCGACACACACCTTCCGGTAGGTTTTCAGACTGTGAGCATAAAAATGGATTTCTTTCCCCTCCAAACCATCCTTAAAGCTACCCCATACACCCCAAACTCATTCAATACATGTTTAATGAGATTTTCCATATAATACCCAACTCATACAATCTCTATTACAATTCATTCCATAATATATATACATCAAAATGGAATTTTGTTAAAGGTTTTACAAAACTTAAACTAAGGCCACAAGCCGGCCCCCTTCATGCTTGATGCTCTCCAAATGAGCCATCCGCCGGAGCAAAACCCACACCTGAAATGTTTTTCCCATAAAGGGTGAGCCACGCTCAATAGGGTATCTCCTAGAGAGGCTACTCCCCAACCTAAATGCATATGAAATGTCACATGCTATCAATCAACAATCCACAACAAGAATATATTCCATGTTGAAACGTGTAATGTCATGCTATGAAATGAGGTGAGACTCACTCATGCACATCAACCGAGCCCTTCCCGGCTCCTCTACACATGCAAGTGCCAATGTGTACCAATCCGTCATTTATGTTCCACATCAAATGACATTTCATTCTAGGGTCTTTGTAAGGGGTGGATGTTCATGGACTCACACCAAAGGTCACCCAACCTACACGGAATTCATGGACTTCCACCAACGGTTCCGCGTACACCGACACACTTTATGGGCTCTTATACCAACGGAGTGCGTATCCAATCACCGGGTCTCTCACCCGAGGGATTTTCTAGCCCTTCTTGCTACCCCAACCCTATCAACATATAAACCATTCAACTCGTCTAGGTCATCGACCCATATTACCCGAGCTCACTCGTCATCCACCCTGTGTGGTGAAGACAAATAACCATGCACACACACCTCCTAAAATGCGATGTTCCCGTGCATATGAAATGTGGTGCTCCATTGCAACACCAATACAATGTTCGATATGATATGAGTGACATATGAACATTCTCAACACATTTCTCATATTCCATGGCAAAATCATATCAAAAGCATATAATTCCCATAATACAAATTCCAAGCATGTTATCAACATACTAAAATTTCATGGCATATATATAAACACATAACACGCCCACAATTTCATATAACACATGAATTTACATTGGGTTCATTTCACATATCCAATTCATAGAAATCACAATTAGTAACTTCTAAATATTCATCCAAGTTAGGATTTCCTTTACCCATTTCAATACTCAATTCACCCAATTTCACAACAATAGGCAAGAGACACATAGGCTATCATCCTACCCATTCCATAAAAACATTATAGGCTTGGAATAAACCTTAGTAGGAAGAAACCCTACCTCTTGAAGCGTGAGGAACGGCCAAGGGAAATTCCAAGACCCGATTCAAGCAAAAACCCTCACTTCCCGAAAATCCCGTACCTTGACCTTCGGTAAAACTTGTGCTTTTTGGTATAGCCGCGTAGCCCTCGATGAGTAGAGCGACTTTAATTCTTGGACTGAATGGATCCGAGCTTCGTAGCCTTCTAGATCGTAGAGAGAAGTGAAGATTTTCAAGCTCTCTCCCTCTCCTCTTTTCTATCGGCTGAACGGCAAGAAGAATGGGGGAAAAATCTGATTTTCCCCCCTTTATATACCCTTGGAACACTTGGCCCACAACGCGCCACACGGCCTCTCTTTTCCGGGTCCGTTTTAACCCCGAAACGATTAAATTTCGTCCCGATTTAAGTTTAAAATATTTTTATTTCACTTGTCTCTAATATTTCCCCAAATTTGGAAACTTTATAAAAATTTCGTGTACAGGGTCACCCGGGGCCCGTTCGTCTCGTAAAACGCGAAAAATCCGGCTATCTCGGAATTCCACGAAATTTGACGTGGTAACTAGATTTCGCGAGACGAATCCAACGGTGAGGTCCGTTTCGTCATCCGAGTTCTAGAAAAATTCAGGTTTACAACCTGTACTGTAGTGGCAATTTACCGTTTTGCCCTTTTTCACAAAGGTTGAAATTTTCTCGGGTTTTACATTCTTCCCCCCTTAAAAGAATTTCGTCCCCGAAATTCACACACTCATGCACACACAATTACACGCATATGCAACAGTCATATAACACTAAATGACTATAAGAATGTACCTCCATCCTCAAATAAGAAAGGATAGTTGGCACGTATGGTGTCCTCACGCTCCCATGTTGCCTCCTCCACTCCTCGGTGCTGCCACAACACCTTCACTAGCCTCACGGTCTTGCCTCGCAAAACCTGCTCTCGGCTATCCATGACACGCACTGGTCCCTCCTCGAAGGTCCCATCCGCATCAACTATGAGCTCGCTCCAATCCACAACATGTGTCGGATCTGGAGTATACTTCCGGAGCATGGAGACATGGAATACGGCGTGAACACCCGATAAAGTTGGCGGTAACGCCAATCTGTAAGCCACAGTGCCAACTCTCTCAAGCACCTCAAAGGGCCCAATATACCTCGGCGACAGTTTTCCCCGCTTGCCGAATCTGATCACCCCTCTCTTAGGCATCACCTTTAAGAAGACGTGGTCTCCCACCTCAAATTCCAGAGGCCGCCGCCGCCTATCGGCGTAACTCTTCTGCCGGCTCTGAGCCGTGAGAAGACGCTTCCTTATCAGGTTCACCTTCTCCGAGGTGTCTCTAATCAAGTCTGGACCCGTAGAGGGTCTTTCCCCAACTTCAGTCCAACAAACCGGAGAACGACAAGGCCTCCCATAAAGCGCCTCATAGGGTGCCATCCGTATGCTCGCCTGATAACTGTTATTGTAGGCGAATTCCACTAAGGGCAAATGCTCTTCCCAGCTACCCTTGAGATCTAGGACGCATGCCCGTAGCATGTCCTCTAATGTCTGGATGGTCCTCTCCGACTGACCGTCCGTTTGGGGATGGTAGGCTGTGCTCATCCTCAACTGAGTCCCCATGGCTCGCTGGAAACTCTCCCAAAAGTGAGCCGTAAACCTGGGATCCCGATCCGATACTATAGACACGGGTACCCCATGCAACCGGACTATCTCCCTTATGTACAACCTGCAGAATTCCTCCAGAGTGAAGGTCATCCGCACCGCCAAAAAGTGTGCCGACTTCGTAAGCCGGTCCACTATCACCCACACCGCATCATGTCCCCGTGATGTCCGTGGCAAGTGGGTCACAAAGTCCATTGTGATGTGCTCCCACTTCCACTCAGCCACTTCCAAGGGCTGGAGCAACCCTGCTGGCCTCTGGTGCTCGGCTTTAATCTGCTGACATGTGAGGCATCTACTGACAAAGTCGCCAATTTGCCTCTTCATTCCGCTCCAGTAATACTGGCGACGAAGATCATGATACATCTTCGTGCCGCCTGGGTGCACCGCAAAACGAGAGCAATGGAACTCCCTGAGGATCTCCTCTCTCAGCTCCGCCGACTGGGGAACCACTACCCTTCCCCTAAACCGAAGACTGTCATCCGAGTGAATGGCCCAGCCCTCGTCACCAGTACCCGCCTGCACTCGGTCCCTGATGGATGATAACTCTGAGTCCTGTCTCTGTGACTCGATCACTCTGCTCAGTAGGGAAGGCGTAGCCACCAAACTCCCTAAAATACCCTGAGTCCGACCCCGATAATGCAGCCTAAATTGGCCCACGGCCTCAAGCATCCGCCACTCCCGGGAAGCCACACTAGCTAAGACCCCCCGTGACTTCCGACTAAGTGCGTCAGCCACCACATTTGCCTTACCGGGGTGGTAATGCAAAGTGAAGTCATAGTCTTCTAGGTACTCCATCCACCTACGCTGCCTCATGTTGAGGTCCCGTTGAGTGAAGATGTACTTCAGACTTTTGTGGTCCGAAAACACTTCAAATCGTTCACCATACAAATAGTGGCGCCAAGCCTTTAAGGCAAAGACAACGGCCGCCAACTCCATGTCATGCGTGGGGTAATTCTGCTCGTGATTCTTCAACTGTCGAGAACCATAAGCCACCACTCTCCCGGACTGCATCAAGACACAACCCAGTCCGTCTTTAGAGGCATCGCAATATATCGTGTAGTTTTGTCCCCTTTCTGGAACAATCAAGATAGGAGCTGAAGTGAGTCTCCTCTTTAGTTCTTGGAATGCCTTCTCACACGAATCATTCCACTCGAACTTGACCTCCTTCCGGGTCAATCTAGTCATAGGTGCGGCGAGTCGGGAGAAGTCCTCGATGAACCTCCGGTAATACCCTGCCAATCCCAAGAAACTACGTATCTCGAAGACTGACCTTGGCCTCTCCCAGCTCATAACTGCCTCGACTTTCTCCGGATCAACTGATACCCCCGAAGCCGACACCACGTGTCCCAAAAATTTCACCTCCGTAAGCCAAAATTCACACTTGCTGAACTTGGCGTACAACTGGTGGTCCCTCAAGGTCTGGAGAACAATCCTTAAGTGACCCTCATGCTCCTCCTCTGTCTTGGAGTAGATCAGGATGTCATCAACAAACACTACGACAAACTGATCTAAATAGGGCTGGAACACCCTATGCATGAGATCCATAAATGCCGCCGGGGCATTCGTCAACCCAAATGGCATCACCGTGAACTCGAAATGCCCGTACCGCGTTCTGAACGCCGTCTTAGGGATATCTGACTCCCTAATCCTCAACTGATGGTAGCCCGTGCGGAGATCTATTTTTGAATAGACCCGCGCTCCCCTCAGCTGATCAAACAGATCATCGATCCTCGGCAAAGGGTACCTATTCTTGATGGTGACCCGGTTCAACTGCCGATAGTCTATACACAATCGAAGGGTCTTATCCTTCTTCTTGGCAAACAGCACCGGAGCGCCCCAAGGTGAGGTACTCGGTCTAATAAAGCCCTTGTCCAATAATTCTTGTAATTGAACCTTGAGTTCTTGCAACTCAGCTGGCGCCATCCTATGTGGAGTCATAGAAATGGGTGAAGTACCCGGATGCAACTCAACGCTAAAGTCCACATCCCTATGGGGAGGTAATCCCGGTAACTCGTCCGGAAAAACGTCCTCATATTCACACACCACCCGAGGTAGACCCAATTCTTGTCTCGCCTCGTCCTCCAGGGTAAGGCTCGCAAGCCAACCCATCAATTGCCCATGCCATCGTGAATCATACACGACTTGAGGTAGAGCATCATGCTTTTCCCCCTGAAACTTGAAACAAACACCGTCCGGTGTATAGGCGGTGACCCTCTTCCTGTCACAATCAATAACGACCCGATACGCCGCCAACCAGTCCATCCCAAGGATGACATCGAATTCCGACATGTCCATAACCCTAAGGTCCACGGTGAGTAGAATCCCCGAGATCTCTAGCTCACAACCCCGACATATCTGATTCACACACACCCTAGCTCCTAGGGGTGAATTCACATATAACGGCTCCTCCAAGGTATCAACCTCTAAGCCCAAATCCCTCACACATGATGCAGAAATGAATGAATGTGATGCACCAGAATCAAATAACACTTTAGTCCATAGGCGAGAAAGTAGAAATGTACCCTGAATGACTGACTGGTCCACTGGCTCAGCCTGAGGTGTAATGGCGTAGACACGCCCCTGGGTCCCCGAAGTCCCGGCCTGCATGCCCTGTCCTCGGCCTCGACCCATGCCTTGGCTCATCTGGCCCGACTGCGGAGTCCCCGCTCGAAAGGTGGTAGGGGCCTGAGTAGCGCCCTGGAACTGATACTGGTTTCCCTGGCCCGTGGTGGGGTAGGGAGGAACAAGGCGTGTCTGCGACTGCCCCACTGATGACTGGGACTGAGGTGTCCCATAGCTCTGGGATCCTTGCCTCTGCGGACAATCCCGCTTCATATGCCCCGGTTGGTGGCAATGGAAACATGTCTTCTGGCCCGCCTGGTAGGTAGTCCTGAAGTTTCTCCCGCCTTGGGAAAGCTGACCTTGGCCTTGGCCTTGATAGCCGCGGCCCTGTCCTTGAGGAGCAGAGGTCCTCTGTTTCTTCCCCGAACTAGAAGAAGAGGATTGGCCCTCCTTCTTCTTATCCTTAGCACCCGCCTCACGGATGCTTCGAGCATCGTCCACCTCCCTCTCAATGGCCATAGCTGTCTCGACCATAGAGTCCAAGTCTTGCAGGCGGAGGCCCACAATCTTTCCCCGGATGGATAGCTTCAACCCATCCTCAAACCTTCTTACCTTGGCCATATCCGTGGCCACGTAATCATCAGCAAATCGGGCTAATTCGGTGAACTTAGCCACATACTCCATCACTGTCATTGACCCTTGCTTCAAATCTAGAAACTCGCGGGCCTTTGCATGTCGAACGGCCGTTGGGAAATATTTACCCATGAAGAGCTCCTTGAACTCTCCCCATGTCATGGCCTCTAAGTTCTTCGAGGCCGTCACCCAATCCCACCACAATTGGGCTTCTCCTTCTAGCTGGAATGCAGCTAGCCTTATCTTAGTAGCGTCTGAGGTGACCTCCATCGCCCCTAAGATCTTGTTGACTTGCCGGAACCAATGGTCGGCCACCATCGGGTCCGCCCCTCCCATGAAGACTGGAGGTTTGTGTGCTTTAAACTGTTGGAGGTTACTCGCGCCTCCATGTCCGGCATTTGCACTAGCTTGTGCAACAGTAGCCGCCATTAGGCCCATGGTTTCCGTAAACGCTCGTTGATCGAAGACCGGTGGTGGTTGGTTATTGTTCCGCCCACCGCCTCGACGTCCTCTTCTTCCACTTGCCATCTACACACAAGTCAAATGGCAATGGCACAACAACTTAGTATCCCTAGATAGGGATCAAAGTTAAAACGCTCAAATCTTTCTCATTGTCTCACTAGTAGAGCGTATGCCTCCAATAGTGGACCCTTTCGCTTTGAACCTTCCCGTTCATTTGCTTTCCCACTCCCAAGGTTAAGTTCTCTAACCCTAGTGTGTCCATTTCCATACACATTTTACCATGCATATAATACACATACCACATATCACATAACATGTATCAATTTAAGCACATAACATGTAATGTACAATGAATGCAATGGTCTAAACCCATGCCCCATCAAGCCCTAGGTAAATCGCATACCTAGGCTCTGATACCAAGCTGTGACACCCCAAATTTCCGGGGGTCCTTTATTAACCGTTGACCATCCGTCAACCCGCGGAAATACTCGTGATAGTCGTATAACCCGACACCACGTCACTCACATGCTTTTAATCAGATTTACCATCCACAAGGTCAATTATACCTCCATTTATGTCCATTTATGTCATAGAAACCAAAGAAAACAAAGCCCAAAAGCATGGCTAAGCATTTTGAAAATTTCAAGTTTTTGGAAAAACCTTCCGGAAGGTCGATATACACCTACCGGAAGGTCGCTGAAGGAACTGTTACATGAAAAGGATCAATTTCAAGAACTTCCGGAAGGTCGACATCAGTAGCAAAAACCTTCCGGAAGGTCCATTCCAGTAGCCAAAACCTTCCGGAAGGTTCATTCCAGAAAACAAAACCTTCCGGAAGAACTCGGCAGTCAAAAAGAAACCCAAGGCAAAACCTTCCGGAAGGTCCACTCCAGTAGACAAGTCCTTCCGGTAGGTTTTACTCCAGTAGCTAAAATCTTCCGGAAGGTTCATTCCAGTGGGCAAAACCTTCCGGAAGGTATTAGCCGTGAGCAAGGCAAGCTGGGGTTTTTAGCAAAACCTTCCGGAAGGCCGACACACACCTTCCGGTAGGTTTTCAGACTGTGAGCATAAAAATGGATTTCTTTCCCCTCCAAACCATCCTTAAAGCTACCCCATACACCCCAAACTCATTCAATACATGTTTAATGAGATTTTCCATATAATACCCAACTCATACAATCTCTATTACAATTCATTCCATAATATATATACATCAAAATGGAATTTTGTTAAAGGTTTTACAAAACTTAAACTAAGGCCACAAGCCGGCCCCCTTCATGCTTGATGCTCTCCAAATGAGCCATCCGCCGGAGCAAAACCCACACCTGAAATGTTTTTCCCATAAAGGGTGAGCCACGCTCAATAGGGTATCTCCTAGAGAGGCTACTCCCCAACCTAAATGCATATGAAATGTCACATGCTATCAATCAACAATCCACAACAAGAATATATTCCATGTTGAAACGTGTAATGTCATGCTATGAAATGAGGTGAGACTCACTCATGCACATCAACCGAGCCCTTCCCGGCTCCTCTACACATGCAAGTGCCAATGTGTACCAATCCGTCATTTATGTTCCACATCAAATGACATTTCATTCTAGGGTCTTTGTAAGGGGTGGATGTTCATGGACTCACACCAAAGGTCACCCAACCTACACGGAATTCATGGACTTCCACCAACGGTTCCGCGTACACCGACACACTTTATGGGCTCTTATACCAACGGAGTGCGTATCCAATCACCGGGTCTCTCACCCGAGGGATTTTCTAGCCCTTCTTGCTACCCCAACCCTATCAACATATAAACCATTCAACTCGTCTAGGTCATCGACCCATATTACCCGAGCTCACTCGTCATCCACCCTGTGTGGTGAAGACAAATAACCATGCACACACACCTCCTAAAATGCGATGTTCCCGTGCATATGAAATGTGGTGCTCCATTGCAACACCAATACAATGTTCGATATGATATGAGTGACATATGAACATTCTCAACACATTTCTCATATTCCATGGCAAAATCATATCAAAAGCATATAATTCCCATAATACAAATTCCAAGCATGTTATCAACATACTAAAATTTCATGGCATATATATAAACACATAACACGCCCACAATTTCATATAACACATGAATTTACATTGGGTTCATTTCACATATCCAATTCATAGAAATCACAATTAGTAACTTCTAAATATTCATCCAAGTTAGGATTTCCTTTACCCATTTCAATACTCAATTCACCCAATTTCACAACAATAGGCAAGAGACACATAGGCTATCATCCTACCCATTCCATAAAAACATTATAGGCTTGGAATAAACCTTAGTAGGAAGAAACCCTACCTCTTGAAGCGTAAGGAACGGCCAAGGGAAATTCCAAGACCCGATTCAAGCAAAAACCCTCACTTCCCGAAAATCCCGTACCTTGACCTTCGGTAAAACTTGTGCTTTTTGGTATAGCCGCGTAGCCCTCGATGAGTAGAGCGACTTTAATTCTTGGACTGAATGGATCCGAGCTTCGTAGCCTTCTAGATCGTAGAGAGAAGTGAAGATTTTCAAGCTCTCTCCCTCTCCTCTTTTCTATCGGCTGAACGGCAAGAAGAATGGGGGAAAAATCTGATTTTCCCCCCTTTATATACCCTTGGAACACTTGGCCCACAACGCGCCACACGGCCTCTCTTTTTCGGGTCCGTTTTAACCCCGAAACGATTAAATTTCGTCCCGATTTAAGTTTAAAATATTTTTATTTCACTTGTCTCTAATATTTCCCCAAATTTGGAAACTTTATAAAAATTTCGTGTACAGGGTCACCCGGGGCCCGTTCGTCTCGTAAAACGCGAAAAATCCGACTATCTCGGAATTCCACGAAATTTGACGTGGTAACTAGATTTCGCGAGACGAATCCAACGGTGAGGTCCGTTTCGTCATCCGAGTTCTAGAAAAATTCAGGTTTACAACCTGTACTGTAGTGGCAATTTACCGTTTTGCCCTTTTTCACAAAGGTTGAAATTTTCTCGGGTTTTACAGTCCGGACGCAATTTTACCGTCCGAACGCGCCTCTATGGACCTAATGCACATGATTTGACTTTAGAAGACTCATTTTTTGGAAAATGATTGCTCCCAAACCAACTCTAGACATTTTAGTATATATATATATATATGACCTTTCTTATGTTTTGGGGGAGCTTGGGGATCCCTCCTCTTAACCTTCTATTTTACTTTTCTTAGCTTCTCTGAGATTTTCATATGGCTTGTGAGTAATCTCCTTGTACTTCTTAGCTAGGGTATGGTTTTATGATTGTGTACTAAATATTTTATTAATGCAATTATTATTTGATTGTTCTTCCCAAATTATATCTATGTCAATATAGATTAAATGAATGATTTTAGCAAACAATTGTACTCCTTAAACTTATGAAATTATTCATTAGGTTGATTCCTTACTATGAGTATTTTTATAATTCCCTGTAAGTCTACAAACTAGTTCTTTATTGATTATTTTCAATCAATCGACTTTTGTTCTTGAAAGTAAAATACTTCGGTTCATTACACTGATGTTGGACGTCTACTGAGATAATGAATGATTGCATGAATATAATAGTTAACACATAAAATTATTCCCTGGACTCGATTCTAGGAAGTATTATTTTTATTTATTAAATTCCTTTTCAATTAGATACCAATTCCCAACAACCAGTACTTTTGATTCAATTTCTTTCTTTTTACCTTAACCTCTAAATTTTCTTTAATCCCTGTGGTTCGACCTTGGACTTACCGAGTTATTAATACTTCTTGATCACCTACACTTAGGTGTACCATTTGGGTTCAAACAAGTTTTTGGTGTCGTTGACTGGGATCAAAGGAGCAATTTGAAAAGAAGAAGGAAGAATCCGCCTTCACCAGACGAACTACTTAGAGAAAGTTTTTTTTCGGGTAAATTCGTTCCATTTTTTTACATATTGTTTATTTTACTTTAGTTTATTTGTGTGTGTGTGTGTGTGTGTGTGTGTATATATTCCTTATATTTTTAAATTACTTTAATGAGGTGTTAGTCTTCCCCCTATTGAGGATGTGTGTGAAATTTGTGCTGTGTTTGGGCATATCACTAACGAGTGCCTTTTAATTCTAACGATTCGATAGTTTTTTGTGGGATGAGTCAATTATATTGCTTAATTATCTACAACCTTACCCCAACCATTATTTTAAAAAAAATTATCTCGATTTTGGTTAGGGGAACAAACTTTATTAGTTACCGGTACATGCCACACCACCATAAGAGCCTCTCCAATATCCACCATATATGCACCCACAGTCATAGAGTCTAGAGGACACCTTGGATCAATTTATTCAAAGCCAAATGAATTTGAATAATCACAACCCACAGACACAAAGTCTAGAGGACACCTTGGATCAATTTATGCAAAACCACATGACTCTCAATACTAAAACTACCCAAGCTCAAGCTTTAAATGATTTAAAATCTATAACTAATGATATAAAATACATGCTCACCATTGCGTTGAGCAGTGACTGATTAACCCTAAAAAGTGCGTAAATGAATTAGGATTTAGGGTTAATTGTGTGTGTTAAATAGTTTAAAATGTTTGCTTGAATAACATTATGTCTAATGTGTGAAAACTTTATTTTGTAGGGTTTCATATGTAATAAGCAAGAATTGGACGGCTAAAGTGCAAAGAAGAAGAAATGAGAAAATGACAAAGGAAAAAATCAGCATTGAGGCACCATCCAGATAGTGAAACCACCATCCGGACGGTGGCAAGTCACTGAAAATTAGAAAAGGAGCCAAGGAGTAAGAAAATAGAGGATGACCACCGTCCGGACGGTGCTAGTGGCGTCTGGATGGTAGCATTAACCAACTTAAGTTAAGCTCTTCCTCCATTGGTCCATTTGAGCAACATGAGCATCCTCATTGGTCAGCCATGTAAACCGACTTTACCCCCTCTTGAAGGCCTATAAATAGGCATGTTTGGAGGCTTATTTTAACCAAGTTTTCTCCACTTTAGAAAGGGAGATCAAGGATAGAAAAAGAGGAAGAAATAGAGAAAGAGAGAGAAATACCTTGCAATCCCTAGCCAAAATTCTCTTATTGCTATATATCATTTCATATATACGTTATTATGTACTTCATGCATGATACAATGATGCAAGTAGTTGGGATTTATGTAATAGCCAGGATATTGGTTATAGACAGGTTAAGTCTTGCCATAACCAATGTTTTTGATTCAATGCATAAACCGAAACTTCGTCTTCAATGAATCATAGACCTACCGATCGAATAGTCATAGTAAACCTTTTGAATAGTTCACTTTCGGGTTTACCAGAGTTATTTGGTTATTGCAAGGTGCGTAGACCTTCCGGCTAACTTAACAGTTACTATAGTTCAACTTACACATCAAACCTACCGGTTAACTTTTTGTTGACACTGGAGTTAATTGTTGTAAGGTGAAATTTTCATAATCTCAAGCAATAGAATACATGTTGGATCCCCGAACTAAAAAGTAATATTTTTCTATTGTTTTAATCAAAAGTTTAGTTTAAGTATTTTCTTGTCAGTTCTAAGTTTACATCACAATCTGTTGTAAGGCACACTACGCACACGACAATCTTACTTTTTCTATTTTGATTTCTAATAGATAACTCCCTGTAGATTCGACCTCAGACTTAATCGAGTAATATTACAACTTGACCACTTATACTTGGGTGTATGATTAAGATCAAGTCAAGTTTTTAGCGCCGTTGTTGGAGAGGTATGGTAGTTTGAAAAAGAACAGGTAAGTTCCTTAGTGTGTGTTATATTTGTATATACTATTTGTTTTATTTTCATTGTTTATGTCTATTAAGTCATCAGTAGGGTTTGTAAATCAACCTAGTCATTCATCTTCACCTTCTTTACCTTCGTCATCATCACAAGTATCTTCAGACGCTTTTAAATTAGGCATGGCTAATAATAATCGAAGAAAACAAGAGGTGGTTCAGAATGCTAGACCTTTGAGAGAATACTTGCATCCTACATGCACTAGTTTCCCCTCATGTTTTGTTTTTCCCACAAATGTTCCAAATTTTAATATCAAAGTAGGTACAATTTAGCTTTTACCACAGTTTCATGGTCTTGAGTCTGAGAATCCTTATTTGCATATGAAAAAATTCGAGGAGGTATGTGGTGCATTACAAGATAATTCTGAAATGGCCTGATTGAAACTTTTTCCTTTTTCTTTGAAGGATAAAGCTAAATAGAGGCTAAATTCTTTGAAAGCTCAATCCATTCCAAGTTGGAAAATTTTACAAACCGATTTCTAAATAAATTTTTTCCTGTACATCGCACTAATGCTTTGAGACGTCAAATCATGAATTTTTGTGTGAAAGAGTGAGCAACTTTTTATCCATGTTGTGAGAGATTTAAGGATCTTCTCCAAGCTTGCCCACATCTTGCATTTGAGAGTTGGACCCTAGTTGGTTTCTTTTATGATGCCCTTCCTTCTATAATGCACCAATTCGTAGAAATGATGGCCCAGATAGAATTCATGGGAAAGAATCCTAACGAGGCATTTGAGTTTTTTGATACTATTTCTAAGAGCTGTCAAATTTGGGACTCAGCTTCACCAAATATTGTTGAAACTAAGTCATCTACATCATAGGGAGGGAAATATGTGTTAAAAGAAGATGATGACCTGAAGACCAGAATGACTACTTTGTCTTGAAAGTTGGATGCTCTAGACATGAAATGGGTCAATGAAGTTTCTTTTGTGTCTCATAATGACCAGTTGTGTGGAATTTGTACTTTGTCAGGACATCCTATTGAGGAGTGTCCCACCATCCCAACATTTAAGGAAGTCTTGATTGATCAAACCAAAGCCATTTCAAACTTTAACAAGCTATATTTCAATCCATATTCTAAAATTTACACCCCAGGATGGCAGAATCACCTGAATTTCAGTTGGAGAAACACATAGCCTATTAGTCAGCAACCAATTCCACCTCTGCCACAAGCTCATACTCAGCAGCCATAGCAGCCTTATCAACCCCCACATAAAAGAAGTTTGGAAGATACCATGAATCAGTTAATTCAGAGTCAAATGAATTTTAATACACAGTTTACTCATGCATTCAATGATTTCAAAGCTCAAACGTCACAAAACATTGAAGATATTAAAATTCATCTAGCCAAGTTGGCCTAGTCTTTAAGCACAACAGATAAGGAAAAATTCTCATCTCAACCTAAACCTCCATAGGGTCAAAATCAGGGTAATGTTGTGTCCTTTGAATCTTATCCGAGTCAGGTCCAAGCAATTACCACATTAAGGAGTGGTAAATTGATTGACAAGACCATTAAAGTCAAAACTCTTGAGTCAGTAATTGAGTTAATCCTTGTTAATGAACCAATCGAGTCTGAACCAATAGTTCAAAAGGAAACGGAGTTGCCTAACAAAAAAGATAAATTAAATCTTGTTCTTTTACCTTTTCCTCAACGAGTTAAGAAACCTCAACCATTGAATAATCATTCTAAAATCTTTGAGTTGTTTAAGCAAGTGAAAATTAACACCCCCTGTTGGATGCAATCAAGCAAATCCTGTCGTATGCTAAGTTTTTAAAAAGACATTTGCACAGTAAAAAGAATGATTAATGTACAGAAAAGAGGATTTTTGACTGAACAGGCTAGTGCTATCATTCCGCACAAAGCCCCTCTAAAGTACAAAGATCTTGGGAGTCCTATGGTTTCATGCATAATTGGAAACTTCAGAATTGAGCAAGCTTTGCTTGATCTTGGAGCTAGTGTCAATTTACTCCCCTATATATAGTCGATGAGCAATTAGGGTTGGGTGAATTGAAACCCACAAATGTCACATTGTAGTTGGCTAATTATTCTATGAGAATTCAACGAGGATTTGTTTAGGATGTGCTTGTTCAAGTTGATAAGTTTTATTTTCTAGCAGATTTTATTGTTTTGGATACTCAGCATGTTTTGCATACTACTACTCAAATTCCTGTCATTTTAGGACGACCATTCCTAACCACATCAAATGCATTAATTAATTGTAGGAATGGAATCATGAAACTTTCATTTGAAAATGTGACCAGTGAATTGAACATTTTTTATGTGACAAAGCACCCAGGTGAGGAGGGAGAAATTTACGAGGTAGATGTAATTTTTTTTTTTGGGCGAACCTCGACGGTGCGAGGAAATTTTATTGATTTGAAAAAATCAAATTACACCTAGTTAGGGGGAACGTATGTACCTTACCCCTCGATGCAATCTAATTACATAAAATAAGTAAATAAAAGCAAATAAGTAAAATGTAAATTATCTTAAACATGCAGCTTTTTAAATTCCTAAGTGTTCAGTTGATAGTGGATAGACCAGTTAACTAGGAGACCAGCTGAATTGAAAGAATTGGGGTTGTGCAGTAGTTGATAAGACCAGCTGGCAGCCAATAAAACTCCAGCTGAAGGAGAAGATCAGCTGGAGTAAATAAGCATAGAGAGTAATTCAAACTGCTCAGCTGTGAAGAGGATAAGAGTCCAGAAAAATGAGCCTCTAGTCGAAGCAAAATTATCCAGGTTTTGTATGTGATAAGGATGAAAGCCTAGAAATCCTGAAAGATGCATGCATAAATGACCAAACCAACTGCAGTATAAAACAACTGCAGTAGCCAAAGGAGTCCTGCTGCATAGTAACATGAATAGTGGTGTGAACAGTAAGAATCCAGTTGAAGTAGATCCAGCTGTGAAACGATATTGATGATGATCCAGCTGCAGTTGCTATCCACGAAGAGATCATGCAACTATAGAAAGAGAGTCCAGCTGAAAGAATGTCCATTCGGCATTCTACACCATTGAATTTCAAATCCATGAAAATCCTCCATTTAGCGCCTAAATCAGTGTGGATTCGGATTTGGACCTAGTCATTATTGTTGAATTTTCCACGGCTGGGGTATTATTCAACGCCAACGCCAAAGCAGCTAGCTCCTCTTCTTTTCTCCTTTTTTTTTTTTTTTTCTCTCAGTAGTATTGAGTTTTCCCAACAATTCTTTGGACTTAGCCATAAAAGACTTATAATCCATTTGAGGCACTAAACTATCCTTCTCCCCATTAGACGAAAACCCTCTTGTGTTCTCGTGAAGAGAAGACTTTTTCACATAGTCATCATGAGAAAAAGTTCCATTTAATTTCAATGCTTGGTGAATCTCTTTCCTGGACATATTTGGAATGAACTCTTTTTCACTATGGATGCGCTTGTGAACTTCCTCCACCATTTCCTTAGAAATAATTAAAGGCTTGTACAATGGGTCTGAAGCTTGCTTATTCAAAACACATGAACCTTCCAAAGATAAAGACTCTTCATTATCATTTTTTGAATCATCATCTAAACTTGAGAAAATCTCACCATCATCTTTACTTGAAAGAATCTCACCATCTTTTCTATCCAGATTAAGAAAATTGAAAGAAACTCTTTTATGGTGCCTTTGATATACCTTATTAATTACACCCATCTTTAAAATTTTGTGAGAATTCTCCTTATCAGAATCATTTGCGCACTACTCTGTGCATTCTTCTTCATCCACAGTCAGAGTTGGGCTAGGAATTGGGGGATTCGCAAAATCTAGGACTTGTACACTTGCCTTAGCTAGAATATCTCCCTCAATATTTCTATCATTATCCTTGCCAGAATGGTCCCCTTTTTCTAGTATTTTGATTGACTCATCTGTTTCCACCTCCCTTATATTTTGGGCATTATTTCCTAAATTTCCAAAAATAATTGCATTTACTTTCCCTGAATTATTGACTTGCTTAGGCCTGTGCTGCTGCTTCCATATTCCCTTCGATTGTTGAGCCAAACTTGCCTGCTTTAATTGTGGCTGAATTGCTACATGATTATGAGTTGCCTTGTGAGGTTTCCCAAGATTTTGGCTTTGCAGTATCTCATTTCCCTTTGATTGCTCTTTACTTGCCTTTTTTGTGGATTTAACTTCCAAATCCAGATTCTTTCCCTGATTGTTCTCATTCAGAGCAGCAACTTTCCTTTTCCTGCATACATCATCGCCATGGCCTTGCTTCTTGCAGGTTGTGTAGAATTGCTTACTTCTTTCATAGATTAGCCTTTGCCATCTAGCTCCTTCCTCTCCCATATCAATCCAGATTCTATTTGGATTGTTGTGAAGAAGGTTAACCTTTACACATCCCCTTGCTACGCCTAGCTTCGACAGATTGAGAGTAGCCAAATTATATGCCAACACCCTACCTATGGGCTTTACCAAAAACTCTAAGGATGGCTTCTTGAAAAAATATAGAGGCAATCCAGGCAGTGAGATCCATAAAGGGATGATTGAAGGTTCTATGCCTGGGACGAAGCCTGAAAACCATTTAAAAAATCTGAATAGATAATCCTCTATTAAGGTTGCATCTTTGAGCCATGTCTTCACATAATCTTCCTGCAACTCAAACCTTAACAGGACATGCCTCTGATCAATTGCACCAACTTCAAAATCTCCTTTCAAGCTCCATTTGAATCTGATTATCTCCTTGATAACCCCTAGTGAAGGCCTCCCATAAGAGCATTTTCCTATTAAGGCATATTGGAGTGATTGACTTGACTTTTGGATTTCTTCATTTGTGAAGTAGAATGCAGGTTCTCCTTTATAAAAGACTATTGGTTTGTCTATTTTTTCTTGCAAAGATGTATCAATAGGCTGCTGTGTGTGATTTTTGAATAAAGAAACAAAGGTTTGTGGTGTGTTTGTGGGAATATCTGGTGGTTTTGGTGGGACTTAGTGAGATAAAGGTGTTAAACTCATGTGAGAAAAATTCTAGAGAGAAGGCAAAACTTCTCTCTCTAGAATTACTTCTAAGGCAGAGCTCGAGGTAGATGTAATTGATGAGATTGTAAAGGAGAAATTGAACATGTCTTCTTGTTCTGACCCTCTACAAGTCTATTTGATTAATTCTGTTCATGATAGTGGAAATCTCAATGTGGATTTTTATGCTAATTTGATAAATTCTTCACAAAAATTATCAGGAGATGTAAGAGACTTAAGCAAGAAGAAGTTCGTTGGAGGAAACAAGCCTCGACTGAAACTGGGCACTGACTCTAATTGGGAACTTAAGCCCGATTGATCTATCCTCTAAGCACTTCTTGTATATAGTAGTTAGAGTTTTTCTTTTTTATTTCTTTTGTATAGTTTTTTGTTTTTTGCACTATGGATGTGTTTCATTTCTAGACCTTATTATAATTTGTCTTTAAATTTTACCCTATGATGTTATACATTGAGGATAATGTTAAGTTTAGGTTTGACGGAGGGAATAATTCATATTCGTCTTTGTGACTGGCAGACATTAAAGAATCGGATAGTGAGTTTTTTTACAAAATTTTTAAAATTTTTCAATCTTGGTTGTGTGTGGTTCATCCTGTTTCTTGACCTGCTTTATATCATACACCCAAGTATAAGTGGTCGAATTGTAGTTTTCTCGGTTTAAGTCCAAGATCGATCCCACGAAGAGTTTTAATAATTGAAATTTAAAATAAGAACAATGAAGTTATTATTAAAGCAGTATAACATGAGATAGCATGTAGTGTGTGTGTGATAGACTGGAAAGTAAACTGCATAAATAAAATGCGTAAGTAAACTGTTAAAAGATAATAATATGAAAGATAACCTTCAGTTTAAGGATCTCATATGCTTTATATTAGTTAAGTACTGGAAATGCCACCTTACAACAATTAACTTCCATTTTACTAGAAAGTCAACTGGTAGGTCTGATGTATATTAAATCATAACACAACAACTGCTTAGGTTAGCTAGTAGGTATATGCAACAATTGACTAACTCAAGTAAACCAGAAGGTCAAGCCATTCATGAGGAATACTGGAATTACTCAATTGACAGTTTTATATTATGTATCAGTTAAACAACCCTAGTGAACCAGAAGGTCAAGCCATTCAGGAGGATCACTTAGGTTATTCATCTGACAGCTTTGTACCATGCAACAGTTAAACATTATTAGTGCACCAGGTCAAGCCATTCAGTTGGAGCACTTTAGATATTTCACCGGCAGGTTGATGATTCACTGATGACATAATTCTAGGCTACGTATTGAACTGAAAGCATTGGCTATGCCGAGACTTAACCCGTCTATAACCAATCAATTGACTTTTACGTAATACCCAATTACGTACATCACTGTATCATGCATTGAGTACATAATAGTAGATAGTATGGTATAGAATATTAAGTACTGCTCGGTGTTCATAACCATGAGCATATTATAAATATAATCATCCATCAGTTAAGGGAGGTATATATATCAATAAAGCATAATTAAACATCGGCATTTCCATAATTTAACCAATAATATACATATGTTCACCCTTCACTGAAGGGTATAAGTAAACTACTCACACCCCATTGCTATAAACAAGCAAGAAGTGTGGGTAAGTTTCATTACAATATTAAATAAAATACAAACACTGACACTCCTTTCCCAAGGAATAATTGAAATACAACCACCTTTAATATCAGTTAAGACACAAAGGTGGTGGAAGTTCAACTCTCCAAGTAGAAAGACATAATAGAAATGTAGAAATAACAGAATTCTGGCTGAAAAGTAGGTTAGACAGGATCTCCTCTTGGATTCTTGAATCTCTCTTTGAATTCCTCTTGAATATCTCTCTCAAAGGTCTCCTGAACTCCCCTTCTCTAACTCCCGGTTGAAGGGGCTGGCTAGGCCTATTTATAGGCCAAGGATGAAGTTGCTTGAAAGAGGATAAACTTGAACCGCCTAAGAGGACCGTCTGGACGCCACCACTACCGTCCGGACGGTGCTGGTTTGCTGGAATGTGGTGGTAGTTCCACAGTGTTCTTGTATGTTCTATTCTTGAATTACACTTGCCTCCTTGCTGGTTTATAGCCTTGAAAGATTGATCCACTTGCTTTCCGCACAAAAACCTTGAAATTTCAGACATTACACACATAAAACTCTGATTTACGCACTAACCCTAATTTACAGTTTTTAACTATTTTATCTTACAAAATTCACTTATTTAATTATTTTAATATACATACTAATTAGGGTTAATCAGTGTGAAGGGTGGTCGATTAATGCATATGAAAGAATTCAATCAATGTTTTGAACCAATTTTAGGTTATGCACTTGATCATCTCGATTGGATTGAGTATGGGTAGAGTAAGGATTACCCTAAGACGTCATCTTATTCCAGTCCAATGCTTACAAGATATGTGCGGCATGAGATTGCTCGGTTCACTAATTCACTGAGTTTAGAGGAATCTATTGAAAATTGATCTTCTGTCATAATAAAAAATGTTAACTTTTAGGGTTTTGTGTTTCTTTTTAAATTTTGGTATGTTAAATTTTAATTTTAATTCGGTGTGTTGTTATGAATGTTTAATTACTTATTCTTGCATGTATTGATGCTTTTTTAACACAGGAGCAAAACTGCAATGAAAAGGAGAACCAAAGTGAGATCTTGAAGCTACTTGGCAGGAGATACGATGGTAGTCCATCATTGTCAGCTTAGTCAGCCAGAGTCTCTTACATATTCTTACTCTCTCTCTCTACCTTTCTCATACTTTTTTATTTACTTTCCAGTTCATGCACTGCGTTTTTTTAGTATTTTGGATATTTTGGAATTTACTTTTATGCTTTGGATGTTGGTTTAATTTTAGTTAATTTAGTTAGTTTGTGTTTATACTGTTTTTCCATGTTAGGATAATTAGTCTATATTATTCACAATAGGATTACATTGTCATTCTACTGAATTGCAGGAATAACCCTAACTGAATCACGAGGGATTTTCATACTCTATTTGTGCAATATCTTTATATTTTCACAGAAAAATTATCATTTAGAACACGTAATGATTTCTTATTTTGAAATACATTTTGAAATAACATAATACTTTGTGAAGCTTACATACATAGTGGAGATGTTAAACCCTTGTGCAAATTTTGAACAAATCCTCCTTGTAGAGATTTTAAACACTTACTCAAGTAAAAATTTCAGTTCAGCATAAGATTTCTTTGAATAATCTCATTAATTTTGTTTTGATTAATACTGATTGAATGACATGTTAGCATTCTCCTTTATAATTCTTATGAAAATCATGCAGGTGTATAAATTCTAGAAAATAATTGTAGGCCATTTGTGATCTTATTTTGAGCTTTGACCATTGAGTTTTTCCACCCATAGGCAAACCCATAATCCACTACTCAGTGTCAGTATGATGCATAGAAATCTACTAATCAACCCAATGAATTTCATGACAAATAATGAAATTTAATCAATATTGATAAACTTTTGAAATCGAGATTATCTGAATCGTTGAAACTATTTGTAGGAAAGAATTTTTCTTTTTGGTATCTTATTGGGGTCTGGCTCAAGAGGACCAAGTTAGTTGCAGATGTTTTGTGCTTCTTATTGAGAACGGTAAGGGTGTGTTTTTGGGCTCCAGCTCCTCTCCATTTCAAGTTAAAATGGACATCTTCCATTACTTCATACTAATAGGTTACCTGTCCCATTTATTGTGTATGGTTGAGATGTAGACTATATTCTTAATTAATCATTTTTACCCTCATGCCTTTTTCTCTCAAAAAAAAAGTGAATGGATGTTCCCTCTGTGAAATATACTATTGTTTTTGTGATATTTAAACATATGTTTTTAGTATAGTAATAGTATTTATTTTTTTGTCCATTGAAATCATGCCAAGTTTACAATTTAATATTTTTATTTTATTTATTTTACTCGCTATTTGTTAGTCTCATCTATATATATCTATATAAAAATTTAGAGATGAGAAGTCTTTCCTCCTCATTTTTAAAATGTTTATATTTTATAATATTAAATTAAAGTTTCTTCCAATCAGTTATTACCAATTTTTTTTTTGTAAATTTGATCTGAATTTATTTGTAGTAGTTGATCGAAAAAATAATTAAGTAAAATAAAATAAAATAAGTAAACGAAAAATAAAATACTATATCAAAACTTATTTTTTTAATACCGTAATTAAATCATAAATTCATAATTAATGGAAAAAAGTATGTTTGACAAACGGAATGCTCCTTCATTTTATTGAGAGCAAGAGATGTGTGTATGTGTGTGTATACAATGGTTAATTGAAGATATTACTAAATCTTAGCCTTACAAAAGTTAATGGGGCAGGTGTCATATTAGTATGAAGTAATGGAAGATGTCCATTTTAGGCTTCGAAATATAAGCCCCTCCAACCTCATCAGTAGATGGCTCAGTGGTGGCTATTCCTTTTCTTCACAGCGGTTTGCCTCCATCCTAGCTCGGTGACTGAAGCAGAGCTAGTACAAAAATCAATAAAGTTATTCACGACTCTCTCTCGCCCCATCCCTCTCTTCCTGGTATTCTTTGGTATCGTAAACTCTTAAGTTAGGCACCTTGCCTTTCATGGACTCTCCTACAAGAAATTCAAAGGAAAAAAAAGAAAAAGAAAAAGAAGGGCACCCATGAAAGTCACCTGGTGCACCCTCTCAAACAGACAGTTGTAGCAAGGCTGCTTGCCCTCTCGATGTTCCCAATTCCCAGAGACAAACAAAACATTATTTTCATGCACTTTGTCTGAATAAAAAAGGTGGGCGACCAAATAACGATCGATTTTCTTGACCTTAAAGTAATATTTTTTCTCGAAGGTCGGGACAATCTCATAGTAGTAAAGGATTTCCCAAAGTCCCAAATTGGTACCAAGATATTGTTTAGAGCAACAACCCTCATAACTATCCTGAAGAAATTAGGACAACACTGAATAGGGCAAAGCTTCAACGAGTGATAGACCCAAAGGAGCAAAAGGTTGAGGGGAAACGTAACTCCACCCTCTGTAATAGCCCTAGTTGGAATAGAGATGGATTCTCTAAACTCTAATAAAGGCTCATCTTCACCCCGCCACCCTAGTAAGCACATCATCTAGGATAGCATACTTAGACCTAAAGCTAGCTAATTGATCCCTCTTCAAAGGAGCCATTGAAGGAAGAAAAGAAAACGACAAGGAAGAAGAGAAGAAGCACTTACGGAAGTAGAATACAAAAAGCATGAAACTAGATAGAGATGAACAATGACAACCCTTTAAAGAGAACGCAAAAAGGGGCCAAAGCGATCACACCTGCAACAAAGGGACACTAGTAATAAATGATGTGATACGTTTGTACATAGGAAAATACATGCAAGTTGCCCTTTTGTAGGGAACCATGTTGTGTATTTAATGCGGAATGATAAAGAACCAAAAAGTGTCAGATAATATTTGTCACATGGCAAACATTCTTTGGGGGCAAATGAAAGGGCATAAAATGATTGCGCATGATTGACCAGCCAACAAATCCACGTGGTAAAGGCACGTGCAGCAGAAGCAAGACAGCCATTAATTTATAAATTAAAGGATTCAAAATCCCTTGTACTTTAGTATATAAATATTCGTATATACAAAAAAATAATTAAACATGCTTATATGTTTTTACAAAATTATTTTTTTGTTTAAAAAAGTCTATGCAAATTGTTAGTTAGTATATAAATAAAGCACATTCATAGTTGTCTTTGTGTACTAGAGTAAACCAATTTTTTATCCAGTAGTTGGGTGGAGATGACTAGGTTTTAGTTGGGGCTATAGCTTATGCAGTTGAAGGCTAGCTGTTCCAATAAGGCATTTTCTTGTGAATTATGTTCAAGTTTTCTCTCGTTGTATAGGCCTCCATTGCTCTAACTTCTGTCGGCATATGAGCCGGTGGGCGTTTTCCCAAAGAGCAACGCAATTGAGACTTAATATGAGAACTAATGCATTATAACCTTTGAATTAACGATAGGTTTAAATATTTAATGAAGATTACTATTGATGATGCACAAAATGTGTTTGTGTATTACCTGTCAAGTATTAAATGCAGTAATAAATGTTAAGAGTTAACCCAAGTAAAACACAATTTAAGTGGTTCAATCAGGATGACCTACTCTATTGTGACGGGTTAGGATGTCCTGTGTATTTTATTGCTCACGGAGTGTAGAGTGCTTAGATGTGAGTGATATGTGAGAGATGGACGTCTCCTAACAGATTGAGACACCATTATCGTAATAGGTGAGGTAATTCAGTGAAGGTGGCTCCATTCTTGTAATAGGCGAGACAATTCCGTGAAGGTGTCATCATACACCCGATGATTGCGTCCCACATAAATCTCCTCGTGTGACAGTTGTGAACTGAGTCTCTCAAGATGGCATGGCTGACCTGAGAGATAAGGTTGTATGCCAATCAACTCTCTCCCCATAGACGACGAGAGCCTCGTGCATCGGATACTTTTTTTTTTTTTTTTGTATTTTCATAATATGTTCCCCATTTTTTGTTTCCTGGTTAGGTCAATTGGTCTTCAGCTGCAGGGATAGGACCTTCTGTGATGTTTCCATAGGAATCCCAGAACATGAACTTTTGGCAATCCAAATGGGGCTCCAAAATAATTCCAGTAATGCAGTTTTTATGTATTTTTCCATCATTTCTTCGAGGATAAACTATTTTACAAAGGGTCAATTCAATCTCCAATGGAAGCAGTCGTTGGAAAATGGGATTTGGACAAGGTCTGGGCACAGACCGATGGCCTGCTTGGCCCTGCAGCCGAAGCTAGAAAAAGCAGGATCTGGGCCAAGTACCTTAGCCCATGGTCTGGCTAGGCCTGGGCTAGGAGACAGCCCGTGCCCAATCCAAATTTATATTCTCTCAATTTCATATTGTCAATTTTGAGTTTTTTCACCCCTAGGCAAATCCACAACCCACTACTCAGTGTCGTATGATGCATAGAAATCTACCCAACGAATTTCATGACAAATAATGAAATTTAATCAATATTGATAAACTTTTGAAACGAGATTATCTGATTCGTTGAAACTATTTGTAGGAAAGAATTTTTCTTTTTGGTATCTTCTTGGGGTTTGGCTCAGGAGGACCAAGTAAGTTGCAAATGTTTTGTTCTTCTTGTTGAGGACCGTAAGGGTGTGCTTTTTTGGGCGCTGGCTCCTCTCCATTTCAAGTTAAAATGTACATCTTCCATTACTTCATACTAATAGGACACCTGTTCCATTAAACCATTGTATATACACACGTGTCAATAAAATGACGGAGCATTATGTATGTTTGTCAAGCATATTGTTTTTCCATTAATTATGAGATTTAATTACGGTATTAAAAAAATAAGTTTTGAAATAGTACTTTATTTTTCGTTTTCTTTTTTTATTTTATTTTACTTAATTATTTTTTCAATCAACTACTACAAATAAATTCAGATCAAATTTACAAAAAAAAAAATGATAATAATAATAAAAGATTATTTTTCGATACCAGGGTGTTATTCTCAAATAAATAGTTTTGTTTAGAAGTCTTTACTAGACCACCTAGGCCTGTATTGTCCGTTAAAAAACCAATGTATATGTCTTTATTGCTCGATGGCTCCAATAGGCAATAAGGTTTCCATGCCAATTGACAATTCTAAAATGAACTCAAGCGGTAGTACAATTCATGCAATTTAGAAGTCAACAATTTCATCTGTTTTGCTGTAATTTTATTTGCAAAAAACTGATTGGAAGAAACTTTAATTTAATATCATAAAATATAAAAAAAATTAAAAATAAGGAGGAAAGACGTCTCATTTCCAAATTGTTATACATATATACTAGTTATTGTCTGTGCCTGAAGATACAGAGTAATAAAAAAAAATAATCAATAATAAATATATTTGTATTCACATCTAAAATCAAATCACAAATATAGAGGAGAGAGAAAGGAATTTAAGCACCGGTTATAATGGAAGTGAGCGATGATAGTGGTGGTGAGTGGTAATGGCGGTGGTGGGGTG
Organism: Ilex aquifolium; assembly: GCA_951799425.1. Classification (NCBI taxonomy): domain Eukaryota; kingdom Viridiplantae; phylum Streptophyta; class Magnoliopsida; order Aquifoliales; family Aquifoliaceae; genus Ilex; species Ilex aquifolium. The sequence continues at coordinate 6,053,728 of OX637404.1, read as the reverse complement.
GTGACAGTGTCGATGGCGGTGGTGGTGGTAGTGGTGATGGTCGTAAGGGGTGGTGGTGAGACGATAGAGGTAATGGTAGTAGGGGTGATGGTTGAACAGTGACGGTGGTGGTGAGGTAGAGGTGACTGTGGTGGTGGTGTGGTGACAGTAGTAATGACGACGGTGGTGATAATAGGGGCAGTGGTGGTTGTTGTGGCAGAGGTGGTGGTGGGGTGGCGGTGGTAGGACAATGGTGATGATTGTAGGGTGGAGGTGACGATGACGGTGGTAGTGGTGATGATGGTGGTGGTCGGGCGGCGGTGGTGGTGGTAGGGTGACGACGGTGGTGATGATAGAGGGTGATATGGTGACGACAGCGATGGTGATGGTAAGGGGCGGGTGATAGTGGTGATGGTGGTGGTGAGGCGGTGGGTGGGGTGGTGACATTGGTGGTGGTGGTGATAGGGTGACGACGGTGGAGGTGGTAGTTGTGATGATGATGATAGTGGGGGGTAGTTTGGTGGTGGGGTGGGGTGGGGTGGCGGTGGCGGTGGTGGTGGTGGTGGTAATGGCACTGGTGGTGAGGTGGTGGGGTGGTGGTGGTGGGGTGGTGACATTGGTGGTGGTGGTGATGAGGTGATGACGGTGGAGGTGGTAGTTGTAGTGGTGATGATAGTGGGTGGTAGTTTGGTGGTGGGGTGGGGTGGTGGTGGTGGTGGTGGTGGTAATGGCACTGGTGGTGAGGTGGTGGGGGATGGTGGTAGTAGTGGTGATGGTGGTGGGGCGATGGGGGTGATGGTGGTAGTGGTGGTGGTGGTGGTGGGGTGGTTCCAAACGCTACTTTTTTTTTAAAAGTATTTATGAGAAATTATAAGTATTAAAAACACTTTTAAAAAATCACTTTTAAAAAATCACATCAAACACACCCTTAGGGGTCTATTTTTCCTATTAAATTTTGAATGTTAATATTAGCCGTCGGATTAACTTTAAAGTAAAATTGAAAGAGATCTCAACCGCGAATAGCAAAAGTCATTTTGTTTATCTTTTGATATTTGAATTGTATTGTACTTTATTATATAGAAGGAATCTATTTTTCCTATTAAATTTGGGGTGTTAATATTAGCAGTCGGATTAACTTTAAAGTAAAATTGAAAGAGATCTCAATCGCGAATAATAAAAGTCGTTTTGTTTATCTTTTAATATTTGAATTGTATTGTACTTTATTATATATATATATATATATATATATATATATATATAGATGAGACTAACAAATAGTGAATAAAATAGACATATTAAATTATAAACTTAGCATGATTTCAATGGACGAAAAAATAAATATTATTACTATACCAAAAAAATAAATGCTATTACTATACCAAAAATATATGTTTAAATATTGCAAAAGTAATAGCATATTTCACACAGGAAACGTCCGTTCACTTTTTTAAGAAGAAAAGGCGTGAAGGTAAAAAATAAAAATGATTAGTTAAGAATATGATTACATGTCAGTCATACAAAATGAATAGGAAAAGTGCCCTATTAGTATGATGTAATGGAAGATGTCCATTTTAACTTGACATGGAGAGGAGCCGGAGCCAATCTTTTGACCTTCGTGAAATCCCCATGAAGCCCATACTTTGCTGTAAATGATATTATTGGCTTTTCATGTTCATTGATCAAATTCACCACTCTACTAATAGGTTCCTGAGTTTTGAAGCTTGTTGGATCCCTAGGCCTGCTAATGTTGTGGCTCATTCTTTGGCCAAGTATGCTATTAATTGTACAAATTGTCATAAATGGAGGGGGGAGGCGACATGGTTTTTGTTACCACCCCTTCAAATTGATGTTTCTAGTTTTTTTTTTGGGTTAGTTTGTAGCTCTTAATCAATTAAAGTATTATTGTCTTGGATAAAAAAAAAAATATCGATTTACTAAAACAAAATTCAAGGGAATCCTTAGTTGAAACACACCGTGGATGCATCGCTTGCATGTACATCCAAATTAGAATTTTGTTGAACCTAAGATTTCAATTCTCAATAAAATTGTTTGACACAAAATCACTAACCTAATCTATTAGTAACATTGGATGAGCCATAGATTTCATAGTATTAGGACTTCTGTTAATCAACAACAACAATAAATTAACTGAATAACTTAGATAAAAACGATTGAGTCCCAATTAGGGCTGTTAAACAAGTCAAGCTTGAACATTTTTTTAAGCTCGTTTTTGTGTAAATAGTCAATTGAGCCAGCTCGTTTATGTGTAAATTATGCTTGAATTAGGCTCGAATTCAGCTCGATTATCACCCCTAGTCCCAATGATGTAATAGGCCTTTTTACATGTACAATCATATTTGTCTTTTTAATTTCAGTTTTACTAAAAAGAAATTCGAAGGCGCCCTTACTTAAAATACTGCACGAATGGAAATCACTCACGTACATGCAATTAGGATTTTCTTGAACTAAGATTTCAATTCTCAATAGTGTTATATAGAGCTACTAGTTTACTAATGGATCTATTAGTAAGGGGACTGCTGTTATCAACAAGAAGAGTAAATTAAAATAAAACTTGGGTAAAAAATTGGATCCCAATGACAATAGTCTTCAACTCTTCACGAGTTTTTAACTCGACATTCCTCACCCAAAAGAAGACAGGACACACGGATAGACTTGACAAACAAATTCTTGTAATCATTCAAAACCTCACATGATTCTTGCCACCATATACCGAGGTACATGCTACCCGTGTGACACTTGTGACTAATTTTTTTTTTTTCCAAAGGAATTTTATGAAAAAGTGTTCAAACTATTAGCATGAAAAATGTAATGAATGAATAAAACATAGTAATACAAATTACTATTTCAAGTTTTGTATCTTCTTTTAAATTGAAAATGTACGAGAAAAAATCTTGTACCTATGATCTGCAGTGATTCAAAACTTGAAGAATAGGGCTTTGGAAAAAACAAACGAACAAACTCCTCCCTCTTGCAAAATCAACACATTGCTAAAGACCGGAGGCACTCCGGTACTTAAGTCAGTAAGAATTCTGATATTAAGTCAATGAATTGTAGGGTCAAGAGACCATACCTAAAATGTAAGCATTGTCTGGTATTTATAGTCTTATGGCGCCCTTTCTACTATGGTTTTCACCTCTGACCGCATAATGTGGCACACCTATTTTCTATGTAGATCTTTCTTAACTCGCGCTAAAACCCATTTGGGTTTCCTTTCCCATTCGTCTAATATTTTGGCTATGTTTATAATATTCACCTATTATTTCGACAACTTCGTTATCAGTTAAACACCACCTATAATTACTTGTGATAGCCTATCTATCATCTTTTATCATAAGTTGACTCCAAATAAAACCCTAATTCGTATATTTTCTCGGCCTTATTGACTACTCAGTTCTGCAGCTCGGCTTTCTTGACTGAGCACTTCGGTTGCCTGCTCGGTTTACTGTGGCGACCGCTGGGTCAACAAATCCTCTGGCTTGCAGAGACATTATGCTTTATTCACGTGCTATACGCATGTGTCTTTTTTTCACATGCCTTAAGACACGTGGTCTTTTAAGTCAATCTAATAGTACACAATCATTTAATCGACTTGTTGCATTAAATGTGCACGTCCTTTGATCTGTAGACGCCATTTCCTTGGCGCTCCTCTCTTTTTTTAAAAAGGTTGTCTTCTTCATTTTGCTCATTTTCTTGGCGATCCTGGTGAACGAGGTATAACGACGTGGTATCGGATTATACGGTACTCACAGGTATTTTTGCGGGTTGATGTGTGATCAACGATTTGAGAAAAGACCCCTGAATTTTTATGGCGTCACAACTCGATTTACTATGATTTTTTGCCACGTGCCTTAAGACACATGGTCTTTTTAGTAAGTCTAATCGTTCGCAGTCATTTTTTATGAGCCCAAATTCGACCGGGCCAAGCTCGGTAAAAATAAGTCGAGAAAGACCCGAATACTAAAAGGCCCAAGAAATAGTCCAAGTCGCTAGGACTCATTCAATCGGGTCAACCCATCCAAAAGGAAGTCAAGAAGGAAGTCATATGGCCAAGGGAGACCAATGGGTGCCACCAAGGAGGTCACCCAAGCACTTGGGCACCGCCCACTAGGCGCCATCCAAGGCTTGGGCGCCACCCCAAGGTGAGCTCCTCACTTCTACTCATTCTCCACCTCCTCTTCATCCCATGATGACCCAAGTCCAAGAAGACATCAAGAGGTCCACACCTAAGCCCCAAGGCAAACACCCAAGAGGCCATGACAACCCTTGGGCGCTGCCCATGGCAGCCCTTGGGCGCCTCCCCCTCTCTACTCCTCTTGAGTTTGGTACTCCAGTACAAGTCCAACCCAGCTCAAGAAGACAACTCAAGTCCAACCCAGCTCAGAGTACTCCTCCGACGGAATAGGGACACGAGGGAGAAAATATCGGGATACGCACCGGAGATTTAATCCTACCATAACTATACCTACCAAAGTGGTAGAATCCTACCATAACTATACTTACCAAAATAGTGGTGACCGCCTCAACTCACCGCCTCACCGCCTTAGTGAACCTTTATAATGTAAGCTCTCTCCACTTGGAGAGGCATCTGGATGATCTACACATCTAGACAACACCCTTGACACCTCTACAATACATTCTCCTACACACACTACACCTCCCTATACACATTGCTTCTCTCTTCTAAAGCATTGTAATACTCTGGTGTATATTCTCCCGATTACTCATCAATAAAGATCTCCGGCCACCGCAGCCGTTCCCGAGAGTGGAGTAAGTCACCCGGACCGAACCACTATAAATCTTTGTGTTTACTCTATATTAACTGTTTTGCCATTGATCTGTCATTGATTGCCTACTTACTGCTTATTAATTACATCCGTACACATTCTTGACTGTTGATCTTGCACGAAGACCGATTTGTGCATCATCAGTTTGGCGCCGTCTGTGAGAAACGACTAGTTTTCCTGTTCTCACTCAATTCATGGCAATCATGACCAGATCGATGAGTCAACAGCCGGGAGACAACAACCCAGCCCACCGGGAGGAGGTTCCGCCTCCCCTTGCACCATCGGAGCCGTCTGCTACGGCGACCCCCGTTGTTGGGCAGCAACTCCTCAAAACCATGCAACTGCTGGTGAACCAAAACCAGCAGATCATTCAGCTGATGCTTGCCCAAGGGGGCGTCGCCCCTCACCTTGTGGGAAGAGCCCCACTCCCTCCAACAGGAGATGAGCAACAACCTATTCACTCAGGGCGCCAAGCAGCACCCCGCCATGGGGTCCCTCACCAGAGCGCCCCAGGACCACGCCCGGGTGCCCCTCGCCCAGCAGTCCCTCCTCATGTACCTATGCAGGAGGACGAAGGTGAGACCCAGTATGGCGATCATGGAAGCCAATACCACCACCTAATGGAGGATGTCCCCAACCAGTAGGACGAAAAGATCAGAGAGGTACAGAACCAACTCGGCGACGCCCTCAACGCCATGAAGGCATAGGAGCCCGAAACCGTGGACTACCTGGTAAGACGCACTGATACACCCTTCATTGCTGATATAGTTAACTATCCCCTACCCTCGAAGTTCAAGATGCCTATCATCGAGATCTTCAACGGTACCAAGGACCCCCTCGACCACCTTGACACATACAAGTCTCTCATGCAACTCCACAACGTGCCTGAGGAGATTATGTGTAGAGCTTTCCCTACCACCTTGAAGGGGTCTGCTCGCCAATGGTTTGCAAAGATCAAGCCCTCCTCCATCCACTCCTTCGCAGAACTAAGTAGATCATTCGTCTCCTACTTCATTGGGGGACGCCGGCATCAGAAGTCCGTGACCCACTTGTTCACCATCAAGCAGGACAGGAATGAAAACCTTAGAGACTACCTCGCTCGTTTCAACGAGGAGGTCCTCCAGATTGAGGAGCCAGATGACAAGGTAGCCCTGGCCGCCTTCATCGCAGGCCTTCGCACCTCCAGTTTCATGTTTTCTGTCCTCAAGAAGCTGCCCTCCAGCATGCCCGAGTTGCTATCAAGGGTCCAGAAGTATATGAATGCCGAGGATATCACCAAGGCCTGTCGAGGTGAGTCATCCCGAGGAGGGGAGAAAAGGAAGGACATCCGCGAAGACAAGTGGGAGGTAGAGAACAAAAGAAATAAGACAGAGAGAATCTCTGTCAAAGACCGTCTTGGTCCCCACCTTTGAGAGAGCGACAAGCTCTCACACCACTCAATGCCTCGATGGAGTACATCCTATTCCAGATACAAGATGACCCCATGCTCCGCTGGCCCGAAAAAATGAAATCTGCCCCAAATCACAAAAATCTCAGCAGGTACTGTCGCTTCCACCGCGACCATGGCCACGACATTGACGACTGCTTTGATCTTAAAAGGCAGATCGAGGAGCTCATACAGTGTGGCCACTTGAGGCAGTACGTTGCTTGCAAAAGACAAGTCCCGCCACCTGGTCGGGACCAAGATGATAGAGAATGCCAGCAATCCCTCGGAGAAATCCAGACGATCGCCTAAGGGCTAGGAGGAGATGGCTCCAACTTCACTAGGGAAGTCTTGGCCCACCTACGGGACACCAAGCACCTAAAGATTTTATCTATCATTTATTAGTTGATTTATTTTATTATTTGTTATTTTATGAAATAAAATTCTTCCAAGATTATTGTGTCCAGAATTATTTTGCTTTCCTAAAATTTACAAAAAGCTCCCAGCAAAGCAGTCGCCCAGACGAGGGGTCTCGCCCTCCCCACCTTGGGCACCTCCAATGATGCCGCCTAGACGATGAGTCTCGTCCCATCTCACCAGGCGCACCTCAGGCGCCTAGCTCCTCAGCGCCCTCCTCATCTCCATCTCAATGGAATGAGCAGTCACCTTGTAAGCCTCTGCTACGACAGCCATCTCCCGAGACTATACGTAGCTCGGCCTCTACAACTCTGTTCTCGTGCAAGTAGTCAGCCTCTGTTACGGCAGCCATCTCCCTAGACTATACGTAGCTCGGCCTATGACTCTGCTCTCGCACAAGTAGTCACCTAGTAAGCCTCTACTACGGCAGCTATCTCCCGAGACTATACATAGCTCGGCCTATGACTCTGCTCTCGCGCAAGTAGTCACCTAGTAAGCCTCTGCTACGACAGCCATCTCCCGAGATTATACGTAGCTCGGCCTCAACGAATCTGCTCTCGCGCAAGTATTCAGCCCCTGCTACGGCAGCCATCTCCCGAGACTATACGTAGCTCGGTCTATGACTCTGCTCTCGCGCAAGTAGTCACCTAGTAAGCCTCTGCTACGGCAGCCATCTCCCGAGACTATACGTAACTCGGCCTCTATGACTCTGCTCTCGCGCAAGTAGTCACCTGGTAAGCCTCTGCTACGGCAGCCATCTCCCGAGACTATACGTAGCTCGGCCTCTATGACTCTGCTCTCGCGCAAGTAGTCACCTGGTAAGCCTCTGCTACGACAGCCATCTCCCGAGACTATACGTAGCTTGGCCTCTATGACTCTGTTCTCGCGCAAGTAGTCACCTGGTAAGCCTCTGCTACGGCAGCCATCTCCCAAGACTATACGTAGCTCGACCTCTATGACTTTGCTATCGCGCAAGTAGTCACCTTACAAGCCTCTGCCACGACAGCCATCCACCGACACTATACGTAGCTCGGCCTCAGCTCATGCGGCCCTCTCTCGAGACATCCACAGCTCAGACTTTGCTCTCATGCAAACAGTCTACCTCTATCTCTAGGTAATCATGTTAAATATTTTAATATTGGGATAACATTGTTTTTGTCAGGCACACTTTTCAGGTTACAGTCCCCGTAGCAAGACCGCACTGGAGTCTCAACTCCTACAACAGTACAACAGCTAGCTCTGGTACACTCATGAGTCACAGACAGAAAAGGAGTGGGGGCACCAAGGGGTCCCATCTCCCAGGAAGCAATCTAGCCATCGGACCTGGACCGAGAAGCACTGGGGGCATCAAACCTCGCCCTCTTGGGAGGAGGAGAAGACACCACCCTAAAAGTGCAGAGATTTCCACCATCGTCCCATCAACAGGACGCCTGTAATTAGAGACAAGGTCAACTAATGACCAAGCACCAGAGAGGCGCTGCCCATAGCAAGACTCAAGGCGTTACCCAAACATAGCAGTGCTCAAGGCCTCTGGCGTCGCCCAAGGTGCCCTGCCAACCTCTTGGTGTCGCCCAAAATCGCCTGCAATGCTCCTGGCTAGCCTGTCAAGCTGACGCCACCCACCAAGTCTCCCCTTACATTTTATGCCATACAGGGGTCCATAGCAAAGAAGACGCCGCCTAGCAAGGCACTGGCGTCGCTCATGGGGATGGGTCCTCCCATCACACCTTCATGACCGCCTAGTGCAACACCCAAGCCGCCAGCACGTGACAGGGCGTTGTCCATACTGCCCATGGACTCCTCGCCAAAGTCCCTCCTCACTTTGCAAAAAAAAAAAAGGAGGAGACCATGAGGCGCCCAAGCCCAAGGAACCAAAAAAAAAGGAGGCAGCGCCCAGGAGGCGGCGCCCAAGCCAAAAGAAAGAAGGAGGAGACCAGGAGGCGCCCAAGCCCAAGAAAGAAGAAAAAAAAAAAAAGAAAGAAAGAAGAAATATCAAGAGCAGCGCCCAGGGAAGCCAAGGGAAAGAAAAAGAAAAAAAAAAAAACAAAAAGAGGAGAGTCCAGGAGGCCAGTGCCCAAGCCAAGGAAAAAAAGAAAAAAAAAAAAGAGGGGAGTCAGCGCCCAAGCAAGGGAAGAAAAGAAAAAAAAAAAAAAAAAAGAGGGGAAAAGGAAAGGGTGGCACCCAAAGGGCCAGTGACCAAGAAGAAAAAAAAAAAAAAAAAAGAGAAAAAGACAAAGGAGGGCCTGCGCCCAAGAAAAAAAAAAAAAAAAAAAAGAGAAAAAAAAAAATTCTATACTCGATACCGATAAATGCAGCAAGTCTCCGAAGATGAAAAAGCACAGTGGAAAACAAGAAAATTTCTGCTCACTCAAGCCCCTCAACCCCTTTCTCTCGTAAAAAGTCAGAGGTTTGGGGCATGGGGGGCAAATGACAAGCCCAAATTCGACTGGGCCAAGCCCGGTAAAAATAAGTCGAGAAAGGCCCGAATACTAAAAGGCCCAAGAAATAGTTCAAGTCGCTAGGACCCATTCAATCGGGTCAACCCATCCAAAAGAAAGTCAAGAAGGAAGTCATATGGCCAAGGGAGACCAAGGGGTGCCACCAAAGAGGTCACCCAAGCACTTGGGCACCGCCCACTAGGCGCCATCCAAGGCTTGGGCGCCACCCCAAGGTGAGCTCCTCACTTCTCCTCATTCTCCACCTCCTCTTCATCCCATGATGACCCAAGTCCAAGAAGACATCAAGAGGTCCACACCTAAGCCCCAAGGCAAACACCCAAGAGGGCATGACAACCCTTGGGCGCCTCCCCCTCTCTACTCCTCTTGAGTTTGGTACTCCAGTACAAGTCCAACCCAGCTCAAGAAGACAACTCAAGTCCAACCCAGCTCAGAGTACTCCTCCGACGGAATAGGGACACGAGGGAGAAAATATCGGGATACGCACCAGAGATCTAATCCTAGCATAACTGTACCTACCAAAGTGGTAGAATCCTACCATAACTATACTTACCAAAATAGTGGTGACCGCCTCAACTCACCACCTCACCGCCTTAGTGAACCTATATAATGTAAGCTCTTTCCACTTTGAGAGGCATCTGGATGATCTACACATCTGGACAACACCCTTGACACCTCTACAATACATTTTCCTACACACACTACACCTCTCTATACACATTGCTTCTCTCTTCTAAAGCATTGTAATACTCTGGTGTATATTCTCCCGGTTACTCATCAATAAAGATCTCCGGCCACCGCAGCCGTTCCCGAGAGTGGAGTAGGTCACCCGGATCGAACCACTATAAATCTTTGTTTTTACTCTATATTTACTGTTTTGCCATTGATCTGTCATTGATTGCTTACTTACTGCTTATTAATTACACCCGTACACATTCTTGACTGTTGATCTTGGACGAAGACCGATTTGTGCATCATCAATTTTGTGCCCCTTGAGAAAAATAAAATGCATACACCATGCATGTGAGTAGCTGCCCATAGCTGCCCATAGCTGCCTTAATAGAGAAAGAACTAAAGAAGGGGAGAGTTTCAAACGATTTACAATATCTTCTGTTATGTTGTTTTATGAGACTAAATTAATTACATTTACTATTTTATCCCTCAAACTACAATGTCACATAAACTTCCCAATTTGTTTCTCCATTCCTCTTGAAAATTTAAGCACTGGACATTGAATCAATTCTTAACTACTAAAATCAAACCAAGGAATCTCATGCTATAACTTTTCATGAAATCTTCTAGGGCGATAATTAAAAGAAAATTTGACTCCAACTTGAGTCGATTTTTCGAATAATATATTTTTATACGTAATTATGATGTTGAACTTCTTGTCGTTCTCCTTCTATATGATGCTATGTCAACACTTTATCAACTGTCCATGCTACAATAACTTTCCTAAAAAAAATTAGGTTCTCATGTTGAAAATTATAAGCTTCACCTACCTTAAGGTTCAAAAGCTTTGGACCTTCAGTTGCTATACATTACGGTGCAAAATTTATGAATAGGCTAGACGCCCTCATTTTATAGATTGAATTAGGCTTTGGGGCAGTTGATTTGGTATTGACCAAAAAGGACTGAATTACCACATACGGTCAAATCCAAAAGACTTTTATTCCAAAAGAGAAATCACTCAAAATGATTGTCCCTTACTACTTTATTCTTAAGCTACCTATTAATCTTTAAGAAATTAATGGCATTACATGGGTCCCCTGAGACACATGACCATGATGAACATCTTACCAAAGAAACAAAATATCGTCAGAAATTCAAAAAAAAAAAAAAAAACATGTGGAGCAATTTGATTGGACTGTCTTCTAGTAATAATAATGGGTAGTGACTCATATAGTGGTTACAAAAGTGAACAACTAGAAAGTCAAGTGGATTATCCCTCTTTCTTTAAAAATAATATGCCTTTAACAACATCAAGAAACAGCCATAATGTCTTTCATCAATAATATCACATGCCAATAGTCAATACCTCCATATCCAATTCCAAAGAAGTCCTTATGAAGTTGGTTTACAATTTGTGTAAGAGACAAGGACATGACACCATTTCTTAGCTTTTGTTGTTTTTCCTTGTATATATGTGCTTGAACATGTCATTTTTTCTTGATTCTTCGTCTTTTTCAGAGGGGAATTATGGCTAATTCATTTGATGAGGAGTGTGATTACCTCTTCAAGGCCGTGTTGATCGGAGACTCAGCTGTCGGAAAATCGAATCTGCTATCGAGGTTTGCTCGAGATGAATTTCACTTAGACTCCAAGCCAACTATAGGGGTTGAATTCGCTTATAGGAATATTAGAGTAGGGGATAAGCTCATCAAAGCCCAGATATGGGACACTGCTGGGCAAGAAAGGTATCTCCTTGTTCATGCTTTTATTCGTTTAATCTATAGTTGGGAATATAGGATTTACTTGAAGACTATACTTCAATTCACGGAAGCTGATTCACGGAAGCTGCATAATAAAGTCATAAGCTGAAAGCTAATAACGTACTATAAAGCAATAGAAAGCCAATTCTTGATACTCATACTTCTTAACCATAAGTTTTCATTTCACCCGTTCTTATGGTGTCTCTAGTCATTTGCTTTATACCATATTTGATTGAACTGGTTGCTTAAATCAGCTGATTGACTTTTCAATTCATGAACAAAAAACACGGTTGGGTAGAGACCAACTAGGTCAATTGAGGTTTAAAAACAGGGTAATTTGATTTTAATCATCAGATATAAGATCAAAGATGCACCATGGCCATGTTCCCTGGGCACACCAGTAGAATCTTCCAAAATTAAGTGATGGACTTTGATCCATCTTGCTTAATTTTGCGGCTGTTTGATTGATTGTTGATTTGCTTTCAGGTTTAGAGCCATAACCAGTTCATACTACCGGGGAGCATTAGGTGCCTTGCTAGTCTACGACATAACCAGGAAAGCAACATTTGAGAATCTGAAGAAATGGTTGCATGAGCTGAGGGAGTTTGGTAGCTCCGACATGGTAATTGTTCTTCTTGGCAACAAATCTGATTTGTGTCATTCTAGACAAGTTGATGTGGAAGATGGCAAAAGCCTTGCCCAGCTAGAAGGCCTATGCTTCATGGAAACATCAGCAAAGGAGAATGTGAATGTGGAAGAAGCATTTCTCCAGATGGTTACTAAAATCCATGAAATTACAAGCCAAAAAAGCCTAGAAGCAAAGACTAATGAAACAAGTCCAACACTTAATGGGAAAAAAGAGATTATCAATGTGGATGAAGTGTCTGCTACTAAACAAACTAGTTGTTGTTCATATTGAGCTGATTCCAGAAAAGCTATACAGCGGCTTTCAGTTTCTTATATATCAACATTTTCCCTCAAATCTTCTGTATTCTAGTCTATGTGTAAGTTTGCTTTAGAACTTTGGTAAGTGAAATTTAACATCTTTAAAAGATTGTGACTTTTTCAATTTAGTTTGGTAAAAATTTCCATGCCTTAGAGGCCTTGGTGTGCGTGTGGGGCTCAGATCAGCAACTTGAAGTCCATCTTTATTTCTAACCTCAAAGTTGTGTTCTTCCAAATTGCCATGCGTGGATCAGTGTGCTGTGGAGGTTTTGGCTCTCCCCACTATGAGTAGTAAACTTAGCATCATCGGTTGATAGTGTGCGCCCCGCGGGGGGGGGGGGGGGGGGGGGGGGGGGGAGGGGGGTGGGGGGGGGGGGGGGGTGCGTCCAGGGAGAGATTACCTATTCTGCAAGACAAAAGATCTTAAAAAGTGAGGAAAACGAGTATATTTATTTTTGCACCAAAATAACATTTATTGGTTTCACTGGATTACATAGGCATCCATTTAATTTAGATAAGAATTGTTGAAAATTATAATTTTTGGACTTAATTTGTCAATAAGTTCAGCAATGAATTTTTTTAAATCATTAGGTTGAATTTAGCTAAACTTTTTTGTTATTTAGTCCAAACTAATTATTTTATTTTTTTATAACTTGCGATTGCTCAATCTCCATCAATATCTCTTCTGATGCTTCTACACTGTCCCCAACAGCGGAGCCATAGTCCGCAACTCCTTCAACGCCGTCACCAGCAACAGAAACACCGTCCTCTGCTTCAGCTCCTTCTTCGGCCACCGTCAACTCTCCATCTCTTTATGTCATGTTTTTATTATTTTATTATTTTTAAATTTTTATCTTCTAACAATTATTATTTATGTTAATTATCCATTGTGTAAAACCAACTATTTTGAATCGTAAAACATGTTGCGGAAGTGTAGGATAAAAAACATACATTATTCGCTTTAATCCAAAAAATCGTTTGAGGATGTTTCACGTACTTTCGAATCCAAATCAACGTCTTTTCTTTAATTGCTCGAACAGTATGGTGTTGTTACATAAGACGAATCAACACCAGGTTTTTCACAGCACAAAAATCTTACAAATGTTATGTAGGGACAGAGAGAAGAGAGTATGAGAGTTTTAACGTTAGATGAATTATCAGAGGTCCTCATCTATTGAATTGCTTTGGGTTTATATAGGTAACCAATGAGTGTCATTAAAAGACAAATTCTATAGGGACATGTCTGTTAATATTTAAGAGACATGTATTTTGGGTGGTAAATGATACCTCCAAAAGACATGCCCATTTGGGCATTCTTTAATTTGGGTCAATCCACCATGGGCGCCCCAGTTCGGGTCCATGGCCCAACCAATATCTAACATCTCCCACTCGCACGTGGTGGGTACGACACTTTCATCTCTCTCAATCCATTATATACATCAACATCAATTCATACAGGCTAATAGGTCGTGCGACTGCTGAGCACACCTGCAATTTGAGAGCTCTACACTAGAAACTCTACAGAGCTAGCATAGAGACATCAACCCAAAAAAAATGAAAATGGTGTCTCAAGTACTCTAGACCTATTCAAATACACCGGTTCAAGCATCTCTTATCCCTCACAATATAAGAGCATGCATAACCTCTCGAAGCTTTCGCTTATACATTCACACTTTGTCACTATCTAAACTAGCGCCCAAAGTTATCGACTGTGAATATATCGCGGGATGTTCCAAATGGTCTTTCTTTCGCCCTCGTGTCACTTAATTCAAAATTAACTGCTTTCCCAGCAATGTCCCGGAAGGCCGAATCACTCATGGTCGTAAGTAACATGTCAAAGTAGCTGAGCATTAATTCTTTCACTTTATGACATAGTCAAAAGTCAAAGCGTACACCCGGTCATGTAAAAATGACTCGGAGAGCTCATACAGTGAGGAAGCAGGGATCCATTCCTTCACCTCCTTAATTGTCGCCAAGCACATGTAGTATGAAATACATGCTACAGTAGAGTGTCTCGATCCTAATGAGAGCGTATGTCATACTCAGACATCGTACAAATCTTAGTCTAGCCGCTCTACAAGCGTCTAACCCGAGTTCTCTATTTGCTCGCCTTCCAAAGACGCCAAATTAAGATCTCGCATATGACTAATCAACAAACACAGGCATAATGGACAAGGAGTTGTGTCCATTATCGATCCTCAAATGCCAGATCTCATTCTGTGTACAAAATAGAGTGATACTATATGCTAGAGTATCTCATCTTTGCTCGCCATATCAAGCGCCAAAAGCGATTGCTCGTGTGAGTGAGTCAATCACGCCCGCTGAAATACTTAATGTGTGTGTTTTCTCAAATACCAAGGTAATCAAGTAATATAACATTTAATTGCAAATAAAACCATGAATTAATATCCCAAAAAATGTCAATACAAATGACTCTGTGATCCATACAATCTCTAGCACATAATCAATACCTACGAAGTCCTAGAGTTCTAGTATAAGCCATATACAAATCTCTAGCTATAGGCTTATTTAGAGGGTCTGCAACCATCTGAGTTGTAGGTATGTGCTTCAAGATTACTTCTTTTTGTGCAATCATGTCTCTGATGTAATGATATCTTAGATCTATGTGTTTGGTTCTTCTATGATATTTAGAATCCTTAGCATAAGCTAATGTAGCCATGCTATCATAATGAATTGTCACTGGGCTCAAGGTATGTGTGACAACTGCTACATGTTGAAGGAACCTTCTTAACCAAAAAGCTTCTTGTATAGTAGCAGAACAAGCCACATATTCTGCTTCCATGGTGGATAAGGATATGCATGATCGCTTTTTGCTACACCATGTAATGGCCCCGCCATTAATTAAGAAAGCATATCCTAATATGGATTTTCGTTCATACATATAACCACCTCAATCCACATCACTATAACCAACCATCTGTACATCTAAAGACTGGTAGCATAAAATATAATCTAAAGTCCCATTGAAATATCGTAGTATCATTTTCATTTTCTTTTAATGAGCTAACCTAGGATTTGACTGAAAACAACTAACCAAGCTAACCACATAGTAAATATCGGGATGAGTACACATCATAGCGTACATTAAGCTACCTACAACACTAGCATAGGGAACACAAGACATCCTCTCATTTTTCCTCCGGAGTCTTAGGGCACATCCTTAGGCTTAGGCTCTCGTCTTTCGCAACAGGAGTGTCTATGAGTTTGCATTTTTGCATCAGGAATCGTTCAAGAACCTTCTTAATGTAAGTCTCTTGAGACAAACCAAGAATTTTCTTAGAAAGATCCCTTAGGATCTTATCTCCGAGCACATAACTTGCTTCGCCCAAGTCCTTCATCTCAAATGTTGAGGACAACCAATTTTGAGTAGTGATAATCATTTCCTTATTATTTTCAGCCAATAAAATATCATCAACATACAAAAATAGAATCAAAAAGGTATCTTTAGACCGTTTAACATACACACAATGGTCTTCATCGATCATCGTAAACTCATTAGAAGTGATAGCTCGATAAAACCTTAGATACCACTGTCTGGATGACTGCTTCAGGCCATAAATGGATCCTTGGAGTTTACAAACTTTGTTCTCCTGACCCACTAGCACGAAGCTTTCAGGCTGATCCATGTCGATTTCCTCATCCAGTTCTCCATTAAGAAATGAAGTTTTAACGTCCATTTGATATAGTTCTAAATCTAAATGTGCGATAATAGCTAGAATCATGCGAATCGAGGCAAACCTTACAACTGGAGAAAATGTTTCCTTATAGTCCACACTCTCTCTTTGGGTATAACCTTTTTCCACTAGGCGAGCCTTATACCTTTCTATGGATCCATCCGCCTTTCGCTTAATTTTGAGAATCCATTTGTTCCCAATGACCTTGCGCCCAGGCGGAAGGTCAACCAAATCCCAAACTTGATTAGCCTTCATTGACTCCATCTTGTCATTCATTGCAGCTATCCACTCATTACTAGCAGGTGATGATAGAGCCTCTTTAATATTTTTAGGTTCGGCATCCTCATGTGGAGCAACCATGAAAGCTTCCCCTTCAATCTCAAAATGACATTGAGGGATGGTTCCACGCTTGCTTCTATGTAATTTTGTGTCGTATGGATCTACATCCATTGGAATTAATCCACCATTGAGTATATCGCTCTCACTGTCCCTAGGAGGTGATGAAACTATCACCTTAATCTAAAGCATGTTGCTTGTATAAAAATTTAAATCAATAATTTCCTTCAACCTAATCCTACCTCTCTAGTGGTAATCCATAACCTACAGCTCCCATGTAAGACCTAATTCCTAGGCTCTGATACCAAAACCTGTAACACCCCAAATTCCCCCTTGGACGGCATTACTATCTAAAAACCATTCACATCATGAGAGCAACTAATAAAATCCATTGGTAAAGAAAAATTCATTCATCATCCATAATATCTACAACATCATTGAAAAGCATAGGCCAAACCGTGGCCTTTACATCCCCAAAAGAATATTCCAACTATGGCAAATATACCCAAAAGAATATGCCAACTATTATGAAACACCCGACATAACCAGTGGAGATGACAAAGAATAACATGGTAATTTTTGAGTTTTACGATGCTTTTGAGAGGATATCAACATTTACTCAAGTAAGCTCTTCCGCTTTCAATTTTTTCAATAATCTCATTAACCTTGCTTTGATTGACGCAACTAAAGTAATCCATTGACATATCCCACAGGGAACCTTCGCATACGACACAAACATGTGCATATACTTGAGAAAGGATCTTAGGCCATCTTTGATTCTACTTTGAGCCTTAGCCATTTCTTTTACAAAAAATATCTCCCTAGTCAGCCATGCTTGAGCCTTTAATGAATGATTTACTTTTCAAAAAACCCATATGATAACCGAGCCACAAGAGAATATACTTAACATACCTTGCTATCTAATTTTCTTGCACCCTCTTACAAATCAGTATGATACAGAAAGGCAAGAAAAATAGAAAAGACGATGGTGGCTCCTGATCAATGAAAGAAAAAAATCGGTGGAAACAACCGAAAAAGAAAAGAGGTAGTTAGATAGGGAATTGCCAAGAAAGTGAAAAATGAGAAAAATGAAAGAAAGAAATACCATTCAAAATGTCGAGAAGCTAGAAGGAGATGTGCTACATTACATAAAAAATGGATAGCTTTTGAACACCATTGACGTCATTTCGTTAGCCACTGACCTCTGGCCACATTACAACCTATAAAAAGCTTAATTGATCTTAAGTCTGATGCATGTGTAGGTCGTCGACTACAAGTGGGGTATGTTAACTGGTATTTCTTTATTTGCATCAATATTCTTCCATGAGATTATGCTAAAATTACGTTTGTTTCCTCAAAACTTCACTCTTATACTAATTGTGCATGGGATTTTTTTCGATTGGCCATCTTCTGATCACATGCCCTTTGAGAGATAAGTCACTATAATCGGAGCGAATTTTTGCTGAGAGCATTCTGTGAGAGGTTTGTGAAATCAAAGCTTTTCATGGAAGGTGGTAAAGTGGAATTGTTGTTATATAAAAATTCTGGTTTCTAAAATGACCATTCCTACTACTCAAGGAATTCCAAATGCCAATGTGATGGGTGCTAATTTTTGCATAGAGTAAGTACCAATGAAAAAGGAGCATGCGGAATATAAGTCAAGATTGAGGGTTGAGTGTCCCAACGACCATGATGCTAATTCACTTTAATCAGCAATATCACATACACATCTGTTCGACTGAAGTTTGTGGGTAGCTTCACTGAAAACCCTCACGAGACAACACTCGTCCGCTAGGGTAAACCTAGTGGTTCAACGGCTGGTTGCATAAGCTAAATGCAACCGGATGACCTACGAAAAAGGCATTAGAAATAAATTTACATTTAATTGTTGTTGTATTATTAGAGACTAGCAATATTTAAGTTGGGGGTGTGATTAGTACTTAAAATTAGCATTTTACTATGCCTTTTTTTAGACTAATTGTACTTTGATGGAGTTTAAGTGATGACATTTCAGGTCCTAAAGTGAACAAGGACTCATGAACAACAAATATCACACTTGAGTGTAACACCAGCACATTAGGGAACAAAATTGGAGAAACTTGGAACAAAGTAAGAACGTTCAAACGCCAACTCACGTTCGAACGTCCACTTGAACTATGAGCAGACCAGACTGCTGAGATATGGCGTGTTGCAGCCAAGAAAGAAGACCCTGAGGTACTTGAGTACCACGTTCGAACGTCCAGTAGAACTATTTGAGGACCAGGATAATGAGTGCAAAGCGCCAAGTTCTGAATTGAGTGTGGAAATAGGTTTCCATAGAAAACCACAGGCCACTTGAGTGAAAGGGTCAAACCCCATCTGGCGTTCGAACGCCCATAAAGCAAAGACAGAAGCAATGTTCGAATGTCAGTCAACGTTCGAACGCCCATAAAGCAAAAATAGAGGCAACGTTCGAATGCCAGATAACGGTCGAACGTTCTCCACAGACAGGCTGCAGAGTGGTTGATCTTCTCTCCGGACATTGGAACTTTCACTTGGACTTTGAAGGCCTTGCACTATTCCTCCACACTACCTTGCCCCCCTTCTCCTTGCCTATAAATACTCCCAAAGTGGGAGAGCTTAAGGGGGACTTTTGTGGAGAGCTTGATGGAGGCTTAGACTCCCCCTCATGTAGCTAGTCTTAGATGTATGTTATATTTGCTTGTATCAAGGAAGTTAGTTCATCTTTTGGTTGAGAAAGCTACCCTCCATATTTTGGTTGAGGAAGCAACCCTCTAAAAGTGACTAGCTTTCTTCTACTTTCATTGTTTATGTCTTTCACTTCCATTGCTTGAGCTTCCTTCTTTCTTAGAAGAGTGAAACTCTTCCACTTTTCTAGAGCTTTACCAAAACCGTGAAGGGTGGAACGTGATTCACTTATTCTTCGTTGAAGATCGGCTCTTTGTTTAGTTTGATTTACTTTGTAACTCCTCTACTTGGAGGGATGAGTATCACTCACTTTTCTAGCTTTACCCAAGCCATGAAGAGTGAGTAGTTCCTCATTCACTCTTTAGTAAGAGGTGATGAATATGTATAGATTATTCGGAAGTTATATTTGTGTATTTCCTTTATGATTTAATGCTTTATACCTCACTTGCTTATTGAATGATTGGATGCATCTAGCAAAGCTAAGGTATTTTGTATAACTGAGGGTTCTTTCTATGACACGGATGAATCTTGCATAGAAAGACCCGTTGGTTCAAGGCAAGCACCCCAGCTAGATCTTCATGACAATATTTCAATCTTCACCATTATTGTGTTTTATTTAAAGAATGGAACATTAATGACATGGTTGGATGCCTTGTAGAAACATTTGCTTGTTTGTAGACGGGTTGAGTCTCGGCACAGTCAATTCTTGTAAACTTCTAGAAAGGTATCGGAACCATGTGCTTAATCTCACAGTCCATCTTTATCTTCCGATTAACTTGCTGTTGACACGGGAGTTAATTGAGTTATAAAACACAAGTATAATAAACCGGATGATTAATTACATGTTCAGATCCTCGAACTAAAGAGTGGTTGTTACATTTTAATTTATCTTATATTTTGTTTAGAAAATGAAAACTTTCTTGGAAAGAATCCTATATTCTGTTCAGGAAATCTCATACACCACACAACTTCAAATCTCAAGGGTTACAATCATTTGGTCTCCACCACTGCTTACTTTGAAACACCAACAATAGTTCTCTGTGGATTCGACTCCGGACTCAAACCGGATTATTACTACAGCTTGACCGTCTGCACTTGGGTGTACACATTTCGGATCAAGTCACAGTACGCCTTCAAGTTTCCAATTTACTTTTTCTGTTGTTTGAGGAACAAACCCATATATTGGTTCTGCCATTTGACTAGAGTCACTGGACTAAGGGAACATGGGACCTGTCAAAACAAAAATAACCTTATAGCGTATTTTTTTTTTGTCCTGCAGTCTCTTCTTCATCATGACACAAGTAGGAAACCACATCTAATTCCTACAACTGAACAACATAAAAATAAATCCCATTTTGCCGAAAGTGACGAATTCCTTCTCCATTCACTTTTATTTCAAAAAAATTGGTACTTTCAAACCATGAGATCGTTTCTCACGAAACTTCCCAGATTGATTCATTTATCTATGTACTACAATATATTAAAATTTCAATTCATTCGAAATTTGTCCAAAATGCCATTAAAGCTCGTTTGAAGTTTTTTTTTTTCGTAAAAAAATAATATTTCTAAACTATTGATAATTTATCCCAAAGGTACAAGAACATCTTAAATGGCTCTGATACCAATATTGGGAATCGTAAAACATGTTGCGGAAGTGAAGGATAAAAAACATACCTTATTCGCTTTAATCCAAAAAACCGTTTGAGAATGTTCAACGTAATTTCTAATCCAAATCAACGCCTTTTCGTTAATTGCTCGAACAATATGGTGTTGTTACATAAGACGAATCAACACTAGGTTTTTCACATCACAAAAGCCTTACAAATGTTATGTAGGGATAGAGAGAAGAGAGTAGAAGAGTTTTAACGTTAGATGAATTATCAGGGGTCCTCATCTATTGGATTGTCTTGGTTTATATAGTCAGCCAATGGGTGTCATTAAGAGACACATTCTATAGGGACATGTCTGCTAATATTTAACATACATGTATTTTGGGTGGTAAAGGATACCTCCAAAAGACATGCTCCTTTGGACATTCTTTAATCTGGGTCAACCCACCATGAACGCCTCGGTTCGGGTCCATGACCCAACCAATATCTAACACTAATAAATGGTATTAAAACTATCTTCTAACAAGAGGTATCAATGTTATAAAAGAACAATTGATATCAGAGTTATGTTCCAACAATTGATATGAGAGTTATCTTTTAACAAGTGGTATAGAACTATATTTCAACATTTTTCTCAAAGCTTATGTCCTCTCTCTCTCTCTCCCTCTCTCCTTCCCTCTCTCTCTCTCAAACCTTCTGTTAATCTTGATTGCGGATCGATTGATGGCATATGAGGTTTCGAAGAAGGATGTGGATCGGATCAAGGGACCATAGAGTCTTGAAGAGGACCAACTGTTGCAGAAGCTCATGCAACGCCATGGTGTAACCTCGAGGGTCTAAATTGAAGCTTCATTCATATCAAGTTCAGCTTCGTAGCCTTTCATCTTTATTCATATCAAATTTTTTTCGAATTATTGCCTCTACTCTCAGCTTCAAGGTTCGATTTTGGAGTTCTTGGTTCTCAATTGGTTGACTCGAAGCATCTTAAACTGGTTTTGTGCCGAAAAATTGGTTGATTTCTTTGGTTTTGGCTATCGGCTCCTCTGTGTGGTACCGGGTTTGCTTCCAGGTTCACTCTAAAGTAATTCAATTATGGAGCAAAATTTGAATGAAGTTTGTAGGTGGGGGTTAAAAGAGGGTGAGTAGGATAAGTGGATGGGATGGAAAGAACTCGAGCAGTCTGTTAACGAAGGGACGAATCAGTTGGGCAGAGGGTAGATGAAAAATGCTCTCAACAACCAAAAAATCATCTCCCTTGCAGTGGGCAAGTAATGTGGGCATTTATAGCACAGTGCCCAAGCAGGTTTGGGCTGCCCTTCGTGACCCCCTATCACCTGTGCGAACCCACAACCGCCTCGACCGCGACGATACTAGTGGCCGTTAACAGAAGTCATGCGTCCCAACATTAACTAGGTAGATGTGATGTTTCCCCAAACGCAACCTGGACGTGGCCCTGAGGAAGGTGCAACAGTCAAGGCGAGAGCGGGCTCCCAAGGTCCACGACCGCGGCTGGTCACCTTAGGACCATGACCTCGAGAGGGCCATGCCGCGATGACCCTAGTGCGCTCCTACTCGGGTTCCTTCTTTCCCTCTCTAACCCTTCCTCGAGACCTTTGTCGAGGTGCCCAATAGAGGAAACTCACATAGTTTCGGTCCTTCAGCCACCAATCCATATGTCTCATCATCTCATATGTTAATCCGGGCCAATAACCCTAGTTACCTTAGGAGTCTCTCTGGATCCCAGTCAAGCACATCCTAGTGGGCAGTGAGTCATACACTGGGAGGCCTGTTCGAGCAGACTAAACCTTCAAGACCCTGCCCCAAGTTGAGGTTGACAATCGTGCTCGTCCACCCCCATTGCTCAGTTATCCCTTGAGGAAGTTCATACTTCCATGTCCCTAGGTGGGGACATCTCCTCTTAGTCCAGTGGGCCAGTCGAGCAATGGTGTCCAATAGGCTGAGGATACCACTCCCGTAGTGGGGGAGACAAATTTTGCCGAGGTTGCCCCATACTTTTGCAATTTCACTTTTGTCCACCCTTGGTGAAGGGTCCACTTTTCCACTTCTAATGCGATGGAGATGTATTTCACCCTGATGCGGTATTGTGCTTGAGGGCGTCCCGCCCAGGGGGCATCGCGCCCCGAGGCGTCGCACCTTAGGTGTCGCGTATGAGTGTCGTCCCTTGGGAGTCATGCATGTCATTGTTATCTACACCAGTCCAATTGATGCTGTCAGGCGCTATTTTCATATCGACTGATAATTATTGCCACTTGTCCTGTTATAGTGAAGACATGTGCCTTGAAGTTTTTCGAGTACTACATTTGACCCCTGCGCGCGCCAGGTCGTAGGAAGCGTCCAGCGCGTGCACACCATTTTTTTGTCCGCACTTGTCGTTTGACTGTAACTATCGTCTGTGAGCTGACCATGGTGCTGATGACTAAATTTTTTTCGTAAAATTGGCCCAAGTCTTCTACCGCCATTTCTCTATTGCCAAAAACATTGTCGTGGTTAGTTGCTCCCTACATGCATGATCCTTCTTTTGATGGGCTTTGCATGCATAATGGTCGTGAGGACTTGTGTATTTTTGTCCTTATGCAATTTTTTGAGTAGGCCTCCGCATCCCTTAGTGTACCATTGCAGATCCACTTGGATGACCCACCACAAGAAAGAGCTTAGTTAGGTTCAGTCGAGGTTTTAAAGTATATACCTCGTGGTTTGGGCTGAGGGGCTCAGTCAATGTTGTGCCAAGAACTTCTCAAAGAATGTGGCAAGAGCGCTGTGAAGATCACGACCCTTAGTCTTGAAAATTGTTGACACTATTCCCTGAGCATTGCGATTTAGGATGCTTGTTGTGTTGACTGTGGTTTTGGAGTGAAGGCTGGCTCCACTAACGTGAGGTCTATCCCACTGACCAAAGTCCGGCCCCTAATGCGAGGCTTGAGAGTCAGTCGCGGTCTAACAGAGATCATAGTTGATGGAGGTATGGGCTGACATGGGACTTTGTGACGCTTGTGAGAGCCTAAATAGACTAACAGCCGAAGTGATGTGTCAATTTAAAGGGAGCCTGGATTGGCTGCTAATGTATACATTAGCCCCTTGTTTGATAGAAGCGTTTAGGCCAACCACTTCTATCAGACACAATACAAAGTGCCAAATAATTTTTAATCTACTCGAACCATTTCAAGGCAGATAATAATGGCCTTTCGAGATGCTTTTGGTTCATAAGTGGAGCATGAAGAATTTTCAACAATGAACCTCCATAGTTGGGAAGGTGGCAATAGTCAAGTAATCGCGCATGTTGGAATGTCAAGTGTTCTGGATGAGAGAGCCTAATATGTGTATGATAGCGCTCCAAGGACACCAGTGACTGAGTCCATTTCTACTACACTGAGCATATGGATATATAAGCGGTTTTGTCCTCTTAATGATGAACTGATTGTTAATAGGCAAGATAGTTGTCGAGAATGTGTCCCCCCCTCTCGCGCAATGATTAGTGCACATAAATAAAGTGACCTTTGCGCAACTGAAGTATAGAGTCACCATTGCGCATGTGTACGAATTGAAATCTGTGGATATAGGATGACCTCTCCAATTTGAGGTGAGCCTATAAAGTAATGCCAGTATCCATAAAAAATAATGAACTCTTGTTGAAAAATACCAATACGAGGATGAACAAGAAATCCCATTTGTTGATCCAGACCATCGACTCTGTGTAAGAACCTTTCCATATCCCTATCAGGGCCAACCCAATGAGCAGCGAACCATACAACTGGAGGCCTGTTCTATCAGACTGAGCCTTCGAAGCCCTGTCTCGGGCCAAGACTGAAAATCATACTCATTTTATATGTTGATCCAAACCATCGACCCTTTTATCGGAGTCTCCCATGATCCTAGTTGGGTCCGACCCAATAGGTAGTGAGCCATACATTGGGTGGCCTACTCCAGCAGACTAAGCCTTCAAAGCCCTGTACCTCGGGCCGAGACTAAAAATCATGCTCTATCCGCACTGTTCTATGTTAAGGCCGGCAGAGGAACAATGTACTATTTTACCTCTGAGGGTATCCAATTACCATTTACCATTTTCGCAGTGGGAGAGAGGCAGACTAGCTAGGTTACGCTAGGATTGCCCCCAGATGCTCGCAATGCCACTCTTGCCCTTTTGGACAAGGATCCATTTACCATTTCTATGGTGATATGCTCGTGGTGCCACTCTCGTCTTTTGGACGAGGCTCCATTTGTACTTCTGCAGCAAAGGGTGAACTATGTGTCGTGCACTCTTCTCAATGCACACGACGTCATTCTTGCCTTGTAGACAAGGCTCTTTGCCCCTGCTCGTATTGGGTTATGATGGGGAACCCATGCGTGCATCATTTCTGAAATCCCTCCACATGATGTTTAAGAATACCATTTTCGAAGTAGGATAGTAGAGTCCGCTTTAATTAGTCGTTGAATTATTTAGTTGAACCGTGATCATTATCTTACGAGGGACCCATTTCGCAACACACATAGATGATCTGAGGAAGTACCATAGCGTTTTAATAAGCCCACGTCTGGTCCAATGCTTCCATTTGACACTAGACCATAAGCGAATATGCATCAATTTGATGTATCATAGATATAACTTGGAGCAATACTCTACAATTCATTAACCAGCCCCTAACTGGAGACATTGCCTCTGAGAAGCTTTGGAATCAAAGCTTGGAAATCATCATCTTGGCATTGATAAAAGATTCATAGTCTGGGTTCAATGACTTGCTGATAACATAGTTGCGACCCTTGCTATAACTAGAATAGAGGTAGTAATACACATAGATTGCGTCGAGATACCCCGAAAAATATCCAAGCCAATGGAGAGATGATCCATAGTTGCGGTTTTCTTTTGTTTTGTATGGCCGCGAATGAAACTAAGCAGAATATGAATTGCCAAGTTTAGTAAGCATAGCGGTGAAAGGAGGTTGGCCCCCTTCTGTACATGGACCCATGGTAGCATGACAGCGAAAATACCATTCGAAGTGTCACCTCCCCAGTGGAGTCGCCAAAAATGTAGGTGGGGGGTTAAAAGAGGTTGGCACACGTGTCTATACCAGGGGTAATCGAATAGGGTGAGTAGGACGAACTAGTTGGGCAGAGGGTAGGTGAAAAATGCTCTCACCAGCCAGAAAATCATCTCCCTTGCAGTGGGCATTTATAGCACTGTGCCCGGGCAGGTCGGGTTGCCCAAAGGGCTACCCTCCGCGACCCCCTATCACCCGTGCGAACCCACAACCGCCTCGACCGCGACGATACAAGTGGCCGTTAACGCGAGCTATGTGTCCCAACATTAACTAGGCAGATGTGATGTTTTCCCAAATGCAACCTGGACGCGGCCCTAAGGAAGGTGCAACAGTCAAGGTTAGAGTGGGCTCCCAAGGTCCACGACCGTGACTAGTCACCGTGGGACCATGACCTCGAAAGGGCCATGTCCGCGATACCCTTAGTGCACTCCTACTCGGGGTCCTTCTTTCCCTCTCTCACCCTTCCTCGAGACCTTTGTCGAGGTGCCCAATAGAGGAAACTCACATAGTTTCGGTCATTCAGCCACCAATCCACATGTCCCATCATCTCATATGTTGATCCGGCCAATAACCCCAGTTACCTTAGGAGTCTATCCGGATCCCAGTCAAGCACATCCCAGTGGGCAGTGAGTCATACACTGGGAGGCCTGCTCGAGCAGACTAAACCTTTGAGACCCTACCCCAGGCCGAGGTTGACAATCGTGCTCGTCCACCCCCATTGCTCAGTTATCCCTTGAGGAAGTTCATACTTCCACGTCCCTAGGTGGGGACATCTCCTCTTAGTCCAGTGGGCCAGTCGAGCAATAGTGTCCAATAGGTTGAGGATACCACTCCCACAGTGGGGGAAACGAGTTTCACCGATGTTGCCCCATACTTCTGCAATTCCACTTTTGTCCACCCTTGGTGAAGGGTCCACTTTTCCACTTCCAATGCGATGAAAGTGTATTTCGCCCTGATGCGGTATTGTACTTGAGGGCGTCGCACCTTATGTGTCGCGTATGAGCGTCGTGTCTTGGGCGTCACGCATGACATTGTTATCTACACCAGTCCAGTTGACGCTATCAGGCGCCATTTTCATATCGACTGATAATTGTTGTCACTTGTCTTGTTATGGTGAAGATATGTGTCTTGAAGTTTTTCGAGTACTACAAAGTTTTATGTTAACCGTGTTGTATTACCTTTGAACTATTAAGTTGAAAAGTAGCAATAGTTTTTAAAATTGAAAATTCATAAAAGTTTGAAACGACAAGCCAGATATGCAATTTCTTAAAGCAATGGTGGTTGTCTATGGTATGCACTTTCCATAGTGATTATGCATGCGTCTACCTAAATAATGTATAGTCCACAACAGTGAGCTAAAACAATAGAAAAAACGTTTAGGAATTTCAATCCATACAGTAAAAACTCATAGTTCACTGTCTATCTATTACAATTTGGACAATGAATTATTCTGTTTTTATTTTTTTGTTTTTTGGAAAACATCAACGATGATTTGTTTGATGGTCTCATGAGCTTCGATGTTGATTTTTTTATGGTTGTTTTGATTATTTTCGCTGTGTAATTTTTTTGTGTGATGATATAGTTTTATTGATTTGTTCACTATTTAAAATTTGACAAGGAATTTGAGTATTTATTTACACTTTTTTTATTATAAGACTTGATTATTTATGCTTTTTTTTTTTAAAAATGGACAGTAAAATTAGATGTCATTATCCAATTTTTTGGTGGTGGTATTGTTTTGTTGATTACTTCACTGTTTTAGTTTGACCACTGAAATTAAATTTTATTGACAATTTTTTTTTTTTTTAAAGTTGTGCAGTGAAATAATTAGATCTTCCTAATAATCCCATACACTGTGTAGTATTGACTATTACAACTTCAAATGCCGAAGACATTGAAATTCTAAAACCCTTTCCAATTTCAAGAAAACAATTTAGAAAGACTTCACTATTTTCTGATATATATTTCTTAATTCAAATTTTTCATAATTTTGCAGTTCACTGGTTGTAGTTTATTCTCTTATGTTCATTGTTTAAGTTCACTATCATTAAGTTCACTATTTTAAATTCACTATCTTTAAGTTCACTATATTTTTGTTCACTGTCTTGAGTGTGTTTGTGGGTGTTGATGGGTGGTAGTGGTCGGTGATGAGAGTGGTGGTGGGCAGCGGTGGCGGGTGGTGGGTAGTGGGTGGTGGTGGCGGCGATTGTGGTTGGTAGTGGTGGGTGGCGGGTAATAGTGGCAACGGGTGTTGGTGGGTTGTGGGCGACAACGGTGGTGGGTTTTGGGTTATGATGGTTGGTGGCAGTGGGGTGGTAGTGGTAGCGGTAGTGACAGCAGGTAAGGGTGGCAGAGGGTAAGGGTGGGTGGTGTTGGTGGTTGGCGACAGTGGTAATCTATAGCTATATTTATATTTATATTTGTACTACTTATAAATGTCAGAATGTGTAAAAAAAATTTGATTTCATATTTTATCCCTAATTATTATAATAAAGTCAATTATATCTGCCTACATACTTTCATCTAATTTTTGTTTTTTACTCCTATTTGACTTTTAACTTGTTT
This sequence comes from Ilex aquifolium, assembly GCA_951799425.1. Classification (NCBI taxonomy): domain Eukaryota; kingdom Viridiplantae; phylum Streptophyta; class Magnoliopsida; order Aquifoliales; family Aquifoliaceae; genus Ilex; species Ilex aquifolium. The sequence continues at coordinate 6,025,323 of OX637404.1, read as the reverse complement.
TGGACTCTTTTATAAAGACTTTTAAATTCTTTTGAACTCATTTATTAGAAATTATGTATCTGCATGAAAAAGCAAAATCTTATATATATATTAAATTGATGGTACCCAAAATCAACCCTAAGTGTGAGATCAGCCCATGGTATCAGATCGGGAGGTCGGTTCGGAGCTCCAAAGCTCAGAGGACCAGAGCTCGAGCTCCTCCCAAGCGAAAGAATAGCCGAAGTGATAAGGAAGCAGCTGGATGATAGCTGGCACCTCCAAAACAGTGGCCAAGCGACATCCTAGGCGTAAAACTCTTAATTGACCAAGATCCCCTCCCAGAATTAAGGGGGATCCCATGGATGAAGGGCAAAGATCTCGGTAGAGATCTCTTAGGGTTAGGGATAACCTTATAAGTACTGTACATTACCCCAACCAGAGGGGGGGACCAAATAGTGAAAAAGAGATTATGTGAGCTTCTTTAATCATCAGTAAAGAGAGAAGGAGCAAGAGCTTCCATTAGAGAGTGGATTAGCCGAGCTCATTAGCCGGTGAACCACTATATTTCTACTATATTTCACACACTACACCTCGAATAATTAGAGCACTCATCCACCAATTCATGAGCCTTGAAGCTCAGATACATCCTATACAACTGAACCCTAACTCGTTGCTCGTTCACGTGAAATAACACCATCAGTTTGGCGCCGTCTGTGGGAACGATTGTTCTCATAACAAATATACTGATTCTTCAGTAATTGATGGTCTCTACACGCAACATGAGCAAAAGTCAGATGAATCCCCCAATGATGCAGAATCTAGAAGAGGTCACCAGTGGAAGACAACCAGAAAATCTTGATGATTTCGTGCCCACCATCGGAGATGATCTGCCTACGGTGGATCCCCCCACCAACAATGAATTAGACGCCCTTCGTCTGGTCAATCAACGTTTGCTTCAACAAAATGAAGAGCTCTTGAATCTATTACGAGGTCTTCAGCAAACACAACCAGCCCAGCAAGGCCAGAATGATCTCCCTCGTAGGGAACAACAATACCTAGATCCCCTCAGAGAAGCAAACAAAGGAGGGGAGAGCAGTCAGGCACCCCATCCGCCACCTAGAAAGGGTGTTAATGAGGAAGTACAGAGCCAGAACGAAGGAGTCGAGAAAAATGATTTCCTCCCTTTCCAGCAGGAGAGAATGGAGCAATATTGGGAACATCGCTTCAAGGACATCCAGCAAGAGCTCAGCCACATGAGGGAGGCGGTGAGGGTTAAGACTCCAGTGACGATGGATGCCTTAGTACAACAAACGGAATCCCCATTCACTGTCGGGGTGTTGCATTTCCCTCTCCCTCTAAAGTTCAGAATGCCTCAAATAAAGGTTTTTTACGGAACAAAAGACCCTGTGGATCACCTCAACACCTATAAAAACCAAATGGAGCTGCATGGATACCAGGACCCAGTGCGGTGTAGGGCCTTTGCCATAACCCTGAAGGGGTCAGCCTTAGCATGGTTCAATAGGCTCCCCCCAGCTTCGATCTCTTCCTTCAAAGAACTCTCCATTTCCTTCGTGTCCCACTTCATAGGAGCTCGGATCTACAGGAAGCCGAGCTATCATTTATTGAACATAAAGCAAAGACCTGACGAGAACCTGCGATCTTATGTGCAGTTATTCAATTCTGAATCTCTGAAGGTAGATGTCCCAGATGAAAAGTTCGCCATCACAGCTTTCATCGCAGGATTAGGAGTGCAGTCAAAGGACATGATGTTCTCCATATCAAAGAATCCCCAAGAAAGCATGGCTAAGGTGTTGGCCAAAGCAGAGAAATATATAAACGGTGAGGAAGCGCTCCTTTCCAAGGTAGTGAGTGCGTCATCACGAAAGGAGAGAGGGAAGGAAGAGAAGAAGAGGGACCGAAGTCCCAGGAAAGAAAGAGAACGAGAAAAGTCTCCAAGGAGAGACAGAGATCGCTCCCCAAAGAGAATAGGAAATGTTAGAGACCACTTAGGCCCTCAGCAACCCGAGCTACAGCCTAGGTACGCACCTCGGCAATTCACCCCGCTCACCGCCACAGTGTCCCAGGTCTTGTATGAGGTCCAGAACGAGAAGTTCCTAAGGTGGACACCTCGGATGAAAGTAGATCCAGCAAAGAGAGACCCCACAAAATATTGTGACTACCATAGAGATCATGGTCACCATACCGATGATTGTATTCAGCTAAAGAAGAAAATCGAGTTCTTAATCCAACGAGGACAGTTGCGTCGCTTTGTAGCCCATGATAATCCAAATCGAGATCTTCCACCGCCGCCACCTCAACAGCAAGCACTTGCGCCACATCAACAACCTCTGGGAGAGATCAGAGTAATATATGGGGGGTTTGCAGGAGGAGGAGAGTCCAACTCAGCCAGAAAGGTTCACCTCCGAAAGATCAGAGCAGGAGAAGCTCTCGAAGTACATACTGTGTCCAAAGCACCACGCTTAGACACAGCTATCACTTTTTCAGACTCAGATTTGGAAGGGTGCCAGTACCCCCATGATGATCCCTTGGTGGTAAGAGCTGTGGTAGCTAACAGAACTGTTCATCGGGTCCTGATTGACAACGGCAGTTCAGCAGACATCATTTTTGCATCTGCATTCGATAAGATGGACATTGGGAGAAAAAAACTCGAGCCTGTGAGTGCTCACTTGCTGGGTTTCTCAGGAGAAAGGGTGCTATCCTTAGGGTCAATTCAGCTTGTGCTCACCCTAGGTGACCCGCCTTGCCAAGCCACCACAACCGTAAAGTTCTTAGTGGTTGACGCACCTTCTGCGTATAATACTCTACTTGGAAGACCTTCCCTCAACTCCATGAGGGCCATCCCATCAGCCTACCACTTGGTTGGCAAATTTCCAACAGAGAATGGAGTCGGAGTGGTCCGAGGAGACCAGCGTATAGCAAGGGAATGCTACATGGCATCTGTGAAGAGGAAAGAGGTTGAGAACATCCAGCTGGATGAACTTGCCATGAGGGATGAGCTGGAAACCAGGCCAATCCTGTCAAAAGAGCTAGAGCCTATACAGCTAGACGAAGAGCCTGAACACCTTGTCTATGTAGGGTCCAAGCTGAGTAGAGAGATTAAAGAACTTCTCATCCAATTTCTGAGGCAAAACATGGAAGTGTTTGCCTGGAAACAAGAAGACATGGAGGGTACTGACTCCTCAGTTATCACACATAAGCTCAGTGTGAATCCTAGCTGCAAACCCATCAAACAAAAGAGGAGGAGTTTCGCCCTAGAACGTCAGAAAGTCATCAATGGAGAAGTCAGTAAACTTCTCCATGCCAGAGCCATTAGGGAGGTGGATTACCTAGTGTGGCTAGCCAACGTTGTCCTCGTTAAGAAGACCAACGGCAAGTGGTACCTCTGCATCGACTTTACTGACCTTAATCGGGCTTGCCCTAAGGACAGTTTCCCCTTACCTCGGATAGACCTGATTGTGGATGCTACCGCTGGACACAAGCTCTTCAACTTCATGGACGCCTTCTCAGGGTATAATCATATTAGAATGGATCTAAACGACTAGGAGAAAACCTCCTTCATAACCGAGCAAAGGGACATACTGTTACCAGGTTATGCCCTTCGGATTAAAGAATGCAGGAGCCACTTATCAACGCCTGGTGAATAAAATGTTCCAAAAGCAAATCGGGACGACCATGGAGGTCTACATTGATGATATGTTGGTCAAGTCACTGAAAGCAAAGCTCCACATCAAACACTTGGCAGAATCTTTTCAGGTCCTGAAGGAATACAAAATGAAGCTCAATCCTGCTAAGTGTGCCTTTGGAGTTTTCGCTAGAAAATTTCTGGGTTTCATAGTTAACAGCAGAGGGATAAAGACTAACCCGGAAAAAGTGAAGGCAATTTTGGATATGCAACCACCATCCAACACAAGGGAGGTACAACGTTTGACAGGAAGAATAGCTGTCTTAAGTCGTTTTGTGTCCAGATCAAGTGACAAGTGTCAACCCTTCTTTCAAGTCCTAAAGAGGACTTTCCAGTGGGACGCCCAGTGTGAGGAAACATTCAAGGCGTTGAAAGGTTACCTGAGCTCCCCACCTGTTCTGGTAAGCCCGTTGGAAGGCGAGGTCCTTACTCTCTACCTGGCTGTCTCAGATTTCTCAACAAGTGCAGCATTAGTAAGGGAGAAGGACAGAGCTCAGCAATCAGTTTATTACTGTAGCAGAACTCTGAGGGGGGCAGAGGAGAGATATCCAAAGATGGAGAAGCTTGTTTTGGCCTTAGTTACGACTGCCATGAGGCTTAGACCATATTTCCAAGCTCATACTATCGAGGTCCCTACAGATCAGCAGATGAAGCAAGTATTACGTAAACTAGAGACTTCGGGAAGGCTGGTTAAATGGGCTATCGAACTCAGTGAGTTCGATATCAGGTACAAGCCAAGAACAGCCATCAAAGGTCAAATACTGGCAGATTTCATTGCAGAATTCACAACAGGAACACCCATGGAGGCTACGCAGCTAGTACCTGACCTTCCCACATGGAAACTGTCAGTAGATGGAGCTACCAACGCCCAAGGCAGCGGTGCTGGCTTAATTTTAATCTCCCCTGATGAAATAGATGTGGAATACGCATTAAGGTTCGGGTTTAAGGCCTCAAACAACGAGGCGGAGTATGAGGCTGTTATAGTAGGGCTAAATCTTGCTCACTCAATGGAGGCAGAACAGTTGGAGATCTGCAGTGACTCCCAGCTCGTGGTGAAGCAGATAGAAGGGTCTTATGAGGCCAAGGGCGAGAAAATGATCCTTTACCTCAGAAAGGTACAGGAGTTAATCAGGAAATTTGTGCAAGTCAAGATGATACATGTCCCCAGATCAGAGAATTCTCGAGCAGATGCGCTGATGAGACTAGCAACTGCTTCACAGAAGAACTTGGATAGGTTGATACCAGTAGAGCATTTGGTGGAGCCATCAGTAAGAGTTGAGAAGGAAGAAGTGTTCCCAGTTCATTCCCCACCAACCTGGATGGACTCCATTAGGGAATTTCTTCAGAACGGAGCCCTGCCAGCAGACCCCAAGGAAGCCACAAAGATAAGGGTAAGGTCAGCCAGATTCTCTATTTTACAGGGAAACTTATATAAGCGAGGATTCTCGATGCCTCTCCTCAGATGTGTAGGAGATGAGGATACTAATTACATACTTAGGGAGATCCATGAAGGAATTTGCGGTAATCATATCAGAGCTCGAGCCCTGGCAGGAAAAGCCTTGAGGCAGGGATATTATTGGCCCACTATGCTAAAGGATGCCACCGATCTGGTTAGAAAGTGTAAGGTGTGTCAGATACATGCCAACATCTCTCATTGTCTGCCAGAGCTCCTAACGTCGGTAGTAAGCCCTTGGCCCTTTCAACAATGGGGATTGGACATTCTTGGCCCTCTTCCCACCAGCGTAGGACAGTGTAAATTCGTCATCATTGGAGTGGACTATTTCACTAAATGGGCAAAGGTGGAGCCTTTGGCAACAATCACGGAGCAGAAGATTCAGAATTTCGCATGGAAGTCTATAGTCTATAGGTTTGGGGTACCTAGAGCAATTGTTTCTGAAAATGGGAAACAGTTTGACAATCCTAAGTTCAAGAAGTTTTGTGCAGAGCTGGGGATAAAGAATTATTTCTCTTCCCCAGCCCATCCGCAGTCAAATGGACAGGCAGAGGTGACAATCAGAACGGCCAAAGCAGCCTTGAAGACCAAGCTCGAGTCTTTGAAGGGAAAATGGGTTGAATATATCCCCGAGCTATTATGGGCATACAGAACAATCTCTAGGGCAGCAACTCAGGAAACACCGTTTGCTTTGGCTTTCGGAACCGAAGCAGTATCGCCTGTAGAGATAGGATTTCTATCCCCCAGAATTGAATTCGCAGAATCTGAGCGTAACGATGAGTCCCTTCTACTAAATCTCGATCTTCTAGATGAGAAGAGGGAAAGAGCTCTACGACACATCCAGAGCTATCAAAGAAAGACCGCGAGATACTATGACAGAAAGGTAAGGCACAGAGGTTTCAAGGTAGGAGACCTGGTGCTTATGAGGCTTTTGCTTGCAAGGAAGGACCCCACGCATAGGAAATTGGGGCCAAATTGGGAAGGCCCCTACATCGTTTCAAGGATAATTAGGCCTGGGAACTATGAGTTACAAACAAAAGAGGGAAAGGTCCTACCTCATTCTTGGAATGCCGAGCATCTTAAGAAGTTCTTTCAGTAAGTTTTCCTTGTAATTAAGTTGCTCTCAATAAAAATGGCAAATTCTTGATTCATCCTTGCGTAGCTTCCAAAAATAGCTAAAAAGCAAACGATGAGCTCCACAGCTCAAGATGAGCTCTTCAGCTCATAAAAATGCAAGATAAGCTCCTAAGCTTATAAAATTCAAGATGAGCTCCTCAGCTCATAAACGAACGATGAGCTCCACAGCTCAAGATGAGCTCTTCAGCTCATAAAAATGCAAGATAAGCTCCTAAGTTTATAAAATTCAAGATGAGCTCCTCAGCTCATAAACGAACGATGAGCTCCACAGCTCAAGATGAGCTCTTCAGCTCATAAAAATGCAAGATAAGCTCCTAAGCTTATAAAATTCAAGATGAGCTTCTCAGCTCACAAACGAACGATGAGCTATACAGCTCAAGATAAGCTCTTCAGCTCATAAAAATGCAAGATACAATCCTTAGCTTATAGAACTCAAGATGAGATCTTCAGCGCATAAGACATAAAATGGGTTCTACAGCTCAAGATAAGCTCTTCAGCTTATAAAGAACAAAATGAGCTCTACAGCTCAAGATAGGCTCCTTAGCTTATAAAATTCAGGATGAGCTCCTTAGCCCATAAGATGTGAGATGAGCTCTTCAGCTCATAAAAGATGATATGAGCTCTTCAGCCCATAAAAAAAAAAAAAAAAAAAGAGCTCGACAGCTCAAGATGAGCTCCTCAGCTCATAAGTAAGCGATGAGCTCTACAGCTCATAAAACGTAAAACCCATGGATATGCAAAGAATGGAACCTTGCCAAAACCAGGATTCATAGTTACAAGCATTCAAAAATAGAAGGAGATGCAAAAGTTACACAAAAGTCTGGCATTTGTTTAAAAAAAAAAAAAAGAAGAGTACAAGAAGAAGGAGCTCCTAGTTCTTTTTAAGTTGCTGTTTCAACTCAGCAACCTCTCTCTTTAGGCAGGCGTTCTCCTCTTTCAGCTCGTCCCTTTCTTTTTCAGTCTCAGAGAGCGATTTGAGAAACTTCTCGCCTGCTGAGGAGAACAAGATAGTGGCAAGAGAAGAATCAGGCGAAGAGGAACCATCCCTCCTGCGCTTCTTTGAGGACGCACCAGCATCCTCTTCCTCGTCAGAATCAGAGGGGGAAGTCCAAGGAGAGTCTGGAAAAGAAGAAAACTCCCAAGCAGTTGCCTCAGAGCCAAGCAAATATAGATTTTCATGCGTCATTAGATCTGAAAAAGGCTTGGGGTCTGCAAGCAGCAGTTGATCAATATTCATCATCTCTGGCAAATCCAAATTAGGAGGACCTGCGCAACGAAAACTTAATAAGAATAAATCTTCACAGAAATTAGTCGAGATAGCTCTGCTTGAGCATTCCTATACGAGAGAAGCTCTCCCAGGAGCGTGGAATTCTAGTACTAGGGCATCGCAGCTCGGTAGACCTCCAAGACTTCCTGGAGGCAAAAAAGAAGCGTTGAGACCACCCTTCAGGAAGTGGAGGGAGGTCAAAAACGAGAGGGCGTATGTTGAAGTGCCTCCACCGAAAGAAGCTGAAGTAAGGGAGCTCATCTTCTTCGATTTCAAAAAAGTAAAGAAACTCAGCAACAGTAGGGAACCCACCGTTGCCATATAGACGCCAGAAGAGGAAAAAACTGACCATAGCAGCCCAGCCTCGGGGTGAAAGGCGAGAGGGACACAAGCCATAGTACGCAAGAACTCGCCCAATAGAAGGATGAATGGGAAGACGAAGGCCCATGTCCATGGCTCCCTCGAAAAAGCAAACTTCCCCTCGAGGAAGGTAGTTACAAGGCTCCTCAGAAGTCGAAACTCGTAGGGACAACTCAAGCTCAGGGAAGAATCGTTTCTTGATGTTCGCCAAGTCTGAAGGCTCCATCGTTGAAGGGGTTAAATAGCGAGAATGCCACTTCCAGTCAATTCCAAAGGAAGTGCGTTCTTTGAACAGGGGAGAAACAGGGGCAGCCATCAAGACTACAAGGGGAAAAGAAGGTAACCTCTAAGATTCAAGAAAGAAAAATCCTGAAAACTTTTGGCAAAGGAGGAAGAAATCCAGGAGGTATTAGAAGCTTTAAAGAAAATCATGAGTTTTTAAGAAACCAAGAACCACACAGAAAATAGAATCGGCGGTCCTTTTGGTTTCCCAATTAATGATGGCAGTTACGGTTTTGGAAAACAGTTGAATAAATTCGGAAAGATGAGTCAGCACAAAGATGACCCCCAATACGATCAAAGTAATTGGAAATAAACCTGAACAAAACTTGCCTCAGACTTCTTTGGGTTGAGGTCAGCTCGAACGGCTGCCTAGCTTTTCCAGCAATAAAATGGACTGGTATTTCTCAGGCTTATCTGTAAACAAAGTCCTAGTACATATAGCAACGTGATCTCAGCAGATCTACCTTTGGAAGGACTCAAACATCAAGTTGCTTACTCCATTTTCCAAATCCAGCAAACCTCATATCACCGTGAGGAATGCCAAGTTCACAACCCAATGCCCCCTGGTGGAAACCAAAGACGTAAGTATCAGGGTCACACAAGATCCCCATCCTAAATAGCTCTGAAAGGCTTCCTGTTTTCAAAGGAAGAGATAGAGAAACCCTCCCCAATGGCCTCAGCATTCCCCTGATATTCCTCAACCTTCTCCAGAGCTTAGCAAGCTAAAAGAAGCCCAGCACGATAAGTTGTGGCACAAGCTGTGAAGCCAATTTCAAATCCATAGGTTGTCTGGATTTATCCAAGAAGATTCTCAAGAAGCAAGGCCTCATGGTCCCAACAGCCCTCTGAGCTCTGCAGTCCTTGACGTGGTATGTTATCAGCTCTTCTGTTCATCCAAGTTTGATAATCTTGCTTGAAAAGGAGAACTAAAGAACTCCTCCAAGCAAGGGGGCAAAGGGAATACAGGAAAAACAAAAGGAATGCAAAATAAAAAGAAGCCAGACAAGGAATGCAGAAAGGCAAATAATAGTGACAGCGACAGAGTAAGATTGCATTGAAGAACAGAGTAAGCATTGACAGAATAGTCTGAGCTCCAAAAACAAAAGCAAAGTGTGTTTAGCATTTACATCAATAATTCAAAGTGTGTTCAGCATACAAGGCGTGTTCAGCATTTACATCAATAACAGCACAGCTCTACCCTAAGTTTAGGATTCCTTAGACCCTGAAGAGGAGGGGGGAAGAGAGCTTGGCAGCTCAGCAGTGGGTACAGTTGATGGAGTAACAGATGAAATTTCAGATGGAACAGTAGTTGAAGCTTCCGGCAGAATAGCAGCTGAAGTCTCTGAAACAGGTAATGGGGTAGAGACCCCAACCTCAGTTAAAGCCCTCGTTACCAGGTCAGTAGAAAAAGGGACAGTAGCAGGAAGGTCAGCAGATACTGCCCACGGTAGCAGTGGATACAGAGGTGGGAATGTTCGGAGTTTGGACCTCAACCAATTAAGTAGGCGCCTCAGAACCCGCAGGGGCAGCCTCATAGGCAAGGGAGGCCAAGGCACCATCCTCACCCGCCGAACTAGGCGCCTCTGCCTCCTTTTCAACTGAAACCTCTACATCTTCCTCAGTTGGAATTTCAAAGTTGAAGTCCAGATCAGGATAAGTTTCTTCGGCTATTTCTTGAAAAGCAATCCACCCTTTGGCCCACCTGGTAACAACATCATCCTTCAGCTTGGCAATCAGATCATCATTCTCTTTAACAGCTGCGCTCTGAACTTCAAGCTCAACTAGTGTGGCATCGTGTGCCTCTGTCAATACATGTATTCTCTTTTCATGCCTTTATAAGAGCCCAAGGCCTCAAATTTCTCCTGGCTAGATTTGACCCAAGCCTCGGTCTTAAGTTTAAGCTCCTCTGATACCTTTCTGAGCTCATCTCTGCTCCTTTTCTCTTCCTCTTCAACCTTCTCTTTCTCCACTTCCAGGCTCTTGATGGTAGAAGCCTACTTCTCCGCATGCTCTTGAAAGCTCTGAAGTTGAGCTTGGAGGTCATCATTAGCAAAGGTCAGCTCTGCGGCTTTGAATTCCCACGCCTTGGACGCCTTGGCAGAGCTCTCCATAGAGCAAATTCGACTCAGCAAACCCCTCACGTGTATAGCCAGCTGGGGAGAAATGCGATCAGAAACAAGGAATAAAGCAAAGTGACAAGCATAAGGAGGGAGCTTAAAAAAGAGCAATGACAGGTACTTACAGCTGTAGTTCCGTAGAGGGCTGAGTTGATGGAGCTCTCAAGAGGCATAGTAGTAGCCCTCAAAACATTAGAATCAGGACTAATAGAAGTGATGGCGCCAGCTGCAAGATTAATGTTATCAAAGAAAGAGTCTTCGTTCCCTTTTGCTTTAGGGAACTCCCCTTTCTCCGACTTGGAGCTCGGTTGAGTTAGCAGGGAGATGTTCTCAGATGATCCAAGAGGAGGAGAGGCAAGCTAAAGCTGAGGAATTAACCCCAGGGCCCTCTCAACCTCAGATGATGAGGGTGAGGTCTGGTCCTGCGCTTGAGCTCTACCAGGAGCCTGCAGAACCCCTTTGAAGGGAGGGATCTCTGGGACCTGGGGGGAGCTCGATGAGGGAGCAAGAGCTCTAGAAGTCGAAGCAGGAGATCTCGATCGCTTAGAAGGGGCTCCTATAGTTGAGGTAGGGACGCTGGGGGGCACTCCCGATTTCTGCATCTTAGCTCGGGTAACAGGACTACCACCGGAACCGACCTCTGCCTTGCGTTTGCTCCCACTCTTGCCCTTCTTCAACAGAGCTATCTTAGCCTTGAGTTCTTCTAGGGTAGGCTCCATCGAGGAAGAACCTATAGAATCAAAATGGGCAAGTTAAGAAGGAATAAGGGAAAAATGAAAGTTTGAGGTGAATAAGGAGAGGAGAACTACTACCTGCCACTTCAGCCGTAGCAACTGGAAGATGAGTGGGTACTTCGACAGAAAGAGGAGTAGGGGATTCTATTATTACCCCAGGGGGTTGAACCCTTGCTCTACAAGAACCCAAGGTTTGATGAGTCCAGAGTATTTTGCTGAAGAGCACCTCTCTAACCTCAGCAACACCCGTTCGTCCTCCGAACTGAGCTCAGGGCGTCCACCTGGAAAACAATATAAGTAAAGCAGAATCAGAGAAAGCCACAAAGCCCGATCACAGTTAGGTTGGACAAGGACTTACCTAGGTTTTCAGGGACTGATCAGGCCCTGGGGATTGGAAGAGTATATGTCTTATCTGCAGAGTTGTATTCTCATTGTAAGCCCCTCTACGTAAAAGAATTGTTTCTTCCAGTGTTTGTGGGAGCTCGGGAGGTCAGAAATAATTACTCTAGCCTTTGTTCGTTTGGAGATGTATAGAAAGCCCTCGGAAGCAGTGTGCTTGACGTTGAAAAAATGCATGAGCAAGGAGATAGTAGGAACCCTAAGTTTATGGATTTTAAAGAAAACAAGAAGACCCACTAGGACCCCCCAGAAGTTAGGAGAGAGCTGAGCAGGGCAGATATTGAAATGCTGAAGAACACCCTTTATGAAAGGGTGTAAGGGAAAGCGTATACCGTTCTCAAAGGCAGCCACAAAGAAGCAGACCTTCTTATGAACCTGGGAAACATATGGGGTGTACTCGTCTGGACACCAACATTGGACCCCCGGAGGGAAACCATAACGAGCACTCAAAACCTTCATAAGAGAATGATTGACCTCACTACGGCCCACGAGTTATGCGTGACTGAAAGCAGACCCTACACCTAGAGCCGAAACACCTACACCACTCACCTTACTCTTGCCTTTATTAGGGTTTCTAACCACAGGGGAGGAAGTTGAGGGAGGCTCATCAGTATGTGTCTGACCATCGATAGAGTCAACGCCAGGGAAATTGTCAATCTCCTCACCCACGACACCTAAGTCAGAATCCTCTTCAACAGACCGGTCTCCTAAGAGGGAAACAGAGGAAGGGGTGGCTCCAGATGAAACAGACATAGCTGGGCAGGTAAAGGGAAGCTTAAAAGACCTGTAGAGGGGGAAATTTCAGAAAAACACTCCTTGAGAACTCTGGGATTGACACAACTGTGCACGATAATGAAAATTCTAGCAGCGGAATAGGGATCCAAAAAGAAGGGAAGACGACACAGGGAAAGGCCTCGATTCCTAAAATAACAGAATCGAAAAGTCCAAAAATGAAGAAACCACCTCAGACTCGAGGGATCTAGAACGAAAATAGCAAGAAGGGAGCCAAGAACGTACCTAATCGAATATGAATAGCAAGCCAAAGGTCGAAGCAAGCAAGCTGCACACACCAAATCAGAGGGAGTGGAGTTTCAGCAAAACCCTAAATTCGCCGAAGAATTAGAGAGATTGAGTCTGCGAAGAAGGAGGAAGATGGAAAGCTTGACAGGAGAGTTCGAGAGGGAGAAATGGAGCTGTTATTGTCAATTCAAAGGCATTTAAGTCTAACTGCACAAAGTGGAGAACGTGCGCGAGAAACAAGGAAAGAAAATGATTACCTGTAACCGTCAAAAACCTGTTCGCACGAGGACCGAGGTCGGCAATTGGAGGTCAGTTTTAACTGGACCTCAACTCAGCCCCTACCCAAGCTCGCTTGGGCTAAGGGCTGGGGGCCAACTGATGGTACCCAAAATCAACCCTAAGTGTGAGATTAGCCCATGGTATCAGATCAGGAGGTCAGTTCGGAGCTCCAAAGCTCAGAGGACCAGAGCTCGAGCTCCTCCCAAGCGAAAGAATAGCCGAAGTGATAAGGAAGCAGCTGGATGATAGCTAGCACCTCCAAAACAGTGGCCAAGCGACATCCTAGGCGTAAAACTCTTAATTGACCAAGATCCCCTCCCAGAATTAGGGGGGATCCCATGGATGAAGGGCAAAGTTCTCGGTAGAGATCTCTTAGGGTTAGGGATAACCTTATAAGTATTGTACATTACCCCAACCAGAGGGGGGGGATCCGAATAGTGAAAAAGAGATTTTGTGAGCTTCTGTAATCATCAGTAAAGAGAGAAGGAGCAAAAGCCTCCATTAGAGAGTGGATTAGCCGAGCTCATCAGCCGGTGAACCACTATATTTCTACTATATTGCACACACTACATCTCGAATAATTAGAGCATTCATCCACCAATTCATGAGCCTTGAAGCTCAGATCCATCCTATACAACTGAACCCTAACTCGTTGCTCGTTCACGTGAAATAACACCATCATAAATTATTTTATACATGAAGTTATCAGATTGAATTTCATCATCAAATATAAATTATATTTTATTTTTTCGTATGCAATTATATAATAATATTATAAGCGAACTAAGCAATATATTTAACAAAATAAAAATTAATAATTTTATAATATAATTAGATGTACAAATGCCTAAAAAGGTAAGAGAGATACCTAAATAAATATAATTCATATTTTCTATAAAAAATATATTTTTTTAAAAATGTATTTACGTGCAACGCACGTCGTACATTGCTAGTAAATATAAGAACGCGATATGGTGGAGGTTTTAAAATAATCTTCTTCATTAAATGTATTTTTGTCAACTGTGCATTTTATAGACTGCTCACCTTAAAAGTGTCCAAGTTGGACCTCTCACTTTAAAAGTGTACGACTATGTACCTCTAGCCAAATCTCCCTTAATATAATTAGACCAATTCCCTAAAGAGTAGTGCAATCCAATCTGCCCACAACATTATAGAGGAGCAAGCACCCAAATAGGGGCAATATTATAATCAATCAACATTATACCATCTAAAAAATAGGAAAAAGGCACGTTCTCGGAATGTCGAGCTCAGTAGCTCAGGTTAGTTCCAGCTCGACAACTAACCTTCCCAAGAACCTTGGAGCCTGGTAGAGTCCTACCTCAGAAGGACTTTGACTAGTTTAACTCAACCTTCACATCCACTTAATCTGCAAGACTGGGTCAAGCAAGTGGAGTAACCAACTCAACTTAAGTAGGCAGAGCAAGATCTCGAGTTATGTGAGGAAATGTGAAAAGTGCAGTACAAGGGTATTTTTGGCCCACAATGAAGAAGGGCTTACAGAGTTATGTGAGGAGTTTGAAAAGTGCCAAAAGTTCACCTTTGTCCCTAAACTGCCTCCCATTGAGCTCACCCAAAAAACAAGACAGTAGCCTTTTGCGTAGTAGGGAATTGATATTGTGGAACCCCTCCCGATGGGAAAAGGGCAAAATAAGTTTGCAATTATAGTCATAGACTACTCCACCAAGTGGTCTACAGTAGAGCCCTTAGCAACAATCACTGAGCAAAAAATTCAAGGATTTGTATGGAAGTCAATTGTGTACAGATTTGGTATCCCAGCAATCATCATCAATAACAATGGAAAATAATTTGATAATGAATCACCATTTAGATTTAGCCCAAAGGGTTCTTAGCAACTTAAGATGCTAAGCCCAGCTTAGATTGAACCTAAGGGGTTCATTAGCAGCTTAAGGCTTTAAGCCCAGCTTGGATTGGCAGCTTATCGTGGTAAGCGTAGCTCGAATTGAAACCAAGGGGTTCATTAGTAGCTTAAGGCACCCCACCTAGCTAAGGTAAAGCCTTGAAGGCTCAAAAGAAACTTAGAGATTGGAGAATTATCTCAACAAAGAGGGAAAGGACATAGCTTGCTGCAATAATAAAAGTACTTTGATTACTAATGGGGAAAAAGATTATAGATGTAAACAAAAAAGAAAAACTTAATATGCCTTCTTAATGGGAAGGCTTTCCTCAGCCGGGTCCTTTGCCACTTCAATTTCGGACTTGACCTGGTATACCGCAGCAACACTAGAAACTTTTTATCACCAGCTTCTTCCTTCTCGTGTCCTTCTTTCTCAGTGATCGAGGGAGGATCATCCTCAGATACGATTTTGGAGAAGTCAAGCTTTGGAAATACACGAGCAGCTCGAGCCTTGAAGTCCTCAAAACTGTTGTCATAATACAAGATATTCTCCTTCTTAAAATCAAGAGAGTTCTTGAAATCCTCCACATCTTCACTAGCAGTGACTTTGAAATCATCAACAACCTTGGACTCTTTCTTTTTCAATACATCGAAGAGCTCAGACTCTTTCTTTTTCAAAGTAGCAGAGAGCTCAAAAACTTTAAGCGAGAGGGACTTGTTCTTCTCTGTCATCTTCTCCACTTGAGAGTACAGCTCAGAAGCAGAACTTTCAAAGGCAGCAAGCTTCAACTCCAACTCTTTCTTGCTGTCCAAAAATTGGTTCCTCTCCTCGGTCATCTCATTCAAACTAAGCTGAATGTCCCATTTCTCCTTTAGTTCCTAAAGGACCCTATCTTCGGAAGCCAGTAAGGAAATCTACATCTTTTCTATCTTCTCCACCATACGAAGGAATTCCTTCTCACAAGATTCCTTCTTAGCCAAAGTTGTATAAGAAATGCTCGCAGCAAGAATGGATAGCTGCTAAGAAAAGATGAGTATGTTGCTTGCAAGTGGAAACAGTAAACAACATAAAGTAAAAGGAAGTAACCAAAAGGAGTCTTACCTTTCCAATGGTCTCCTGATGAGCAGCCACAGCCTATTCAAGCCCCATTTAGAAGGTAGCCTGAATCTCGCTATTGTTAATAATTTGAAGAAGGCAAATTCTAGCCTCTTCTTCGTTCCCCCACATTGGTGGTTGGGATTCATTGGGGACTTACTTCTCCCTTTCATTAGCAAGCTCATCTCCAGAAAGCTTTTCCTTCCCTTTGAACTTCGAAGGAGTAGGAGGAAAGTCATCTTGCAATAAGGGCACCTCAGGAATTGGGTCCTCCTCTTTATATGCACTCGTAAGGTCCAGACCCGTATCCCCAACGACCCTGTGGCTCGGAGAGACAACTAGAGGCGTCGAAGGGCTACTAGATGGTGTCATCGAGCTTGGCAGAATCACAAAAGGGTTGGAGAAGACAGCCTAGGCCTTTTGAGATGTGGAGACCCGTTTGTTGGAGTCCTAGATGACTTAATCTCTTTCATAAGTTTTTTATCAACGGCTTTGGAATCCATCTGTGAGTTGTAGAAATTAGATCTCTGCATTTGAAGAGGAAAGAAAAAGAAAAATCAAAGCATGACTCACTGTTTGATAGAGAAGGGCTAGGTGTAAACGACACCACGACAGCTCTGGGGGCAGGTCCCAGTTGGCACTCAAACAATGCCAAATTATTGACAAGTTCAAGCAAGTTCTTGGTGTGATAATCCAAAGCCCTCTCTATTTGAACTTGAAGTTTAGTAGAAAGAGGACTAGTCTTGCCTGCACCAAGAAAATAAATTTAGTGCAAATCCATAGAAGAAGAGACCAAAAGAAAGAAATAGACAACTCGCAAAGAGAAGGAGAAGGAGATCTGCTTACCCTCCAAAGGGGTTGTATTTTCACGAAAAATCCTAAGCGTAAGAGAATAATATCGTGTAGTAACTTGAACAAAAAGTTCAAGGTTGTCTCCTCAGGGAAAAAATTAGAATCCAAGGTGATGAAAAATAAAAAGAAAAATTTCTTTGAAGTTTGAGAATTTTGAGATTAACTACTAATGAAAATGAAATTCAATAATTGAAAAACTAGATAATCTTCAGAATTCATCCCACTTATGAATGAGAATTTCTACTCTAAAAATATAACTCATCTACTTTCGTATTCAATCTAGCACAAACGGATGATTTTCAACTAAATGCTTGGAAAATAATCAAAAGTAGTAATTGAGAGATAGTTTATGATGAAAGAATCAATACCCTAATGGTTGCAGAAAACACCACTAATTACCTATACCAAAACCAATTGTATACGGGTAATCAGAAAGTATGCAAACCAAATAGGTTTTCGAAAACACAATTCTAATCAAACAATCACATAAACGCCAAAACCCTAGTTTAGAGTATAAACCTAATTCATAGGTAGGGAATCCTTATTCAGATTATCTAAAGAAAGACTACTCACTCATGGTAATGTAAATAATGCAAGTAATTAAAGAAAACATAATTGAATTCATGAAAGTAGAAATTGACTTGGAAGTAATTGTTTGTATTGAAAAAACTAAATTTAAATCACAAACTTCGAAATTAAAGACAACTGAATGTAAGATTGCTAGAACAAATTAAAGAACAGAGCTTAGAAATAAAGAAAAGTAGAAAGAACTCTCAAGAAAACCCTAACATTCTCTAAACAATAAAACAGATAAAAACTAAAGAAAAACTCCAAGTATGATTGGAAGGAGAATCTTCAGATCTTTGGTAAATATATTCCCTAAAATTACCTCATCTTCCAATTGGTTGAAAATTCCCGATGGAAATATCTAATCATCAGTTAAGTTTTCCGTGAAAATCTGCCTCGACCTACCGATAGAACAAACTCCAACTACCGGTTGAAACTCCTTTTGTAGCTCGACCTACTTGTAGAACAGTAAAACCTATCAGTAATAAAACTAATGAAAATACTGTGGCTTTTGCATCCGGTAGGACTTCTCTAACAAAATTATTGTAACATTTCCTACCGGTAGGACATGTTCCACCTACAGGTAGGACTTCTCTGATGAAAAAGTGCAAAGTATTGTAAGCTTTTCTAACGGTAGAACATGGTTCTACTACTGGTAGTCTCCAAGGCCCTTGCTTCATCCTTTTCAGAGCAACTTAATCCCAACTTATTTCTTGCCATTAAATCAATGCTTAATCTTCACATTTACACCCAATTTACCTGCAATCATAGAAATCAAAGTATAACATGCAAACTACACTAGGCAAAGCGAATTAATTCACTAGTAAGCCTAAAGTGATTATGTTAAGCTATAAAATTATGCAATGTTAAAGTCTCAACAAGATCCCCAGAGACGAGGGACCAAAAGAGATTAGAAGGGTCGGACTCCCATCCAAACCCAGACACAAAGAAGAATTTGTCCTTCCATTCTTTCACATTGGAGGAATAACCAATGAGAAGGTCGGTTCTCTCTCTTTTTGACAAGTAAAATGACCCTTTGCTCTGCCCAGAGCTGGGTGTGAGCTTGTAGCAGTGTAAAAGCTTTGCTATGGTTGGGCGAGGACCCACGTCATTGGCTTTTGCCCAGAGAACACCAATGCTAACCAAAAACTTCTTATTATTTGGAATTAACTAAGAAGGGCCAAGATTTAGGTAATGGAGGGCTTCCCTTATGTATTGTGGCATAGAGAATCGAAGACCACACTCAAAAAATGATTTATAGAAATAGACTTCATTGCCTTTAAATGAGTGTGATTTCTTTTAAAGAATGGAGGTGAAAGCGAACAAAATGAGGGATTTGGTAGGGTTCCCAAATCTCGTTTATAGCCTTTTCGTTGAGAGAACTTTAAAATTGCTTTGCCCCCACTTTAACAATGGAAGAATAAACAATCTCAAGGATGGAGTCTGGTTCTTCATTGGCCCTATCGGCCTTAACAATAAGGGAGGCAGTGTTCCCTGAGAGGGTTCGCTCTGAATCACTCATTGTTGGAAAACAATGGTGATGGATATACAAATAAGGTGAGGCAAAGCAAGTAGAACTATGAGAAAGATGGGATAAGCAAGAATTGAAGATGGATTTGAATCGGGATTAGGATAATCGATCAACAAAGAGGTCCAGGTGATCAAGATTGTGACCTTTCCACTTGAAAAAACAAAAATGATAGAAGTAGAATTGAAAGGCATGACTCCATCCTAAATACTCCAGCTTGAAGAGCCTAAGCAAATCAATAAGAAATCAAGAATCAAGAAGATCATGATTAAGGAAGAGAAGCATACTTGGGCTCTTGGATGAGTTCTTGAGGTGTATTGGACTCTGACAGTGAAACGTATTTAAATATTAGCTAGACAACGAATTTTTGGCGGTTACATCCGCATGAGCCATGACGCTACTTCCCAAGGCACTAACGGACAAAAACATTAAATGTGGACCAAGTGTAAGTCAAGTCGAGTTAAACTGGGGCAACTGATAAACAGGAAAAAAGCACGTGCTAAGAATGCCAATCTCAATAGCTTGGGTTAGTTCCAACTTGGCATCTAAACACCCCAAGAACCCTGGAGCTCGGTAGAGCCTTGCCTTAGAAGGACTTTGACTAGTTCAACTCAACCTTCACTTCCACTTAGCTAGCAAGACTGGTTCAAGCAAGTGGAGTAACTAACTTAGCTTAAGTAGGTGGAGAGGGATCCGCTAACGCAAACAAAAGCTTCCTCTGATCCCTAAAATTTCTTTGACTGACTTTACCATCTGAGGTTCGACCCACAAAGTTTCTTTGGTCTTTGACTTGCCTTTGCAGGTTTACAAGAGGATTGTCCTACCTCGGCATCACATCTAAAACTTGGTGAACATTTTGAACCACCATCACCATCCAATCAATCTATAGTGCTACTAGAGGAACAAACATCTAACAAAGGCAATTTTTGAATCAATTTACACTACAAGCATGAAAGCAACATCCAAAGTTGGCCCCCTATGACATAAATTTTGGGGTGGCAAGTGGCCATCTAGCTTATGCCTTGTTTGTTTACAATTTTAAGTTTTAAATGTGTTAAGATCATGTCTGTAATTGGCTAATTTTATAATTTTTTTCGTAAATCTCAACCTATTCCATGGTCATGATGCAATAACGTTCAAAATCCAAAAGGGTCAAATGAATGGAGGAGTTCAAGATACGACAACACATCAAAGACTCTCTGAATGCACATTCATACTTAGGATAAATGTAATGGCCTTAAAGACCTAAGCACCCTTGGTTTAATTCTAGACTTAGGATGATTAGGGTAAAATAGAATCGGTAATTAATCTATTAATGAATCCTAGGTGTTTTTCAAAGAATTTTTTTTTTAAATCTAATTATGCTTTGAAAACATAGGATTGAGTTATTAATCGGACCCCACTTGAGCAACACCCTTTAGTACTCTAGGGGACAAGTTTTTGCTTGGTTTCTAGCTTAAAAACCAGTGGGGGCTACCCTCTACTCGCTTGCCTTCGACTAAAGCAGTCTCTGAATATTTAGGGATAAAATCGAAAAAGGCTAACCAAGTGGGCAGTAGAGACAACCCTCTCGGTCGCTCTCAGGACACTTGAGCAGTCTTGAGACGACTCTAGAAATCCTTACTCTTCTGCTACAGCTTGAATTCTTTTTTCAATCCAAACAAAACCAAAAATTTATACCTGGGTGGACACATTGTTATTTTTTCCCTATAGATAAAAATAAAATAATATATTTACATTTACTATGATATATCAATCGTAAAAAAATCATTAAACACAAAAGACAAATTGTTTCCGCATCAATAAATTGATGATTTTCACGTCAATAAATTGTTTGTATTCATATTGTTTATTTCATATACACTTGCAATTGATACACACACAAGCACTATATGTTTGACATTTTGATTGTTTGTACTTTCATAGTGGTTTAGTTGTGATTGTTGCCTTTGTTGGCATCACCATGTGAGATTGAGTGTTAATTGTAAATTTGATAAATCCATAACATCAATCTACATGTTTTTAGGGTTATTCATGTTTAAAAGGGGTTCTCCCACTTATTTGTTTAATTAATTTGTGAAGAGGTAATTGTGATAGACAGATTAAAATTGGTGTACGTCCGACCTTAAAATTTGATTAACCTATTCCCCTCCCCCATCTAGGTAGTGTCTTAATCCCACATGTATAATCGTGAGAAATTATCTATTCCATGTATTATTTCCCCACAAAATGGTCAATGATATTTATTTCTTTTCGTTTTATTTTTGGTACTTTTCAAGGTTCCAGTTCACGATCAACCCATCCACATATTATTTTTTCTTTTTCTTTTTGTTTATTTGAACAATGTCCACATGCATCTATCTGTGTATAGATAGTAAGGTAGTTGTCACATATGAACTCCAAACTCTCAATCCAATATTTATGATTTTTTATTTTCTTTAATTTTTAAAATTTTACATGGTTTCTCACCATTCGTCCTCATTAACATCTTATTATTTAAACCACATTAATTCACGCCTTTGTGTAACATCTCATTAAAGAGCTCTAACATATCAAACCTATATCTATTCAGTTTCTTTCTTATTTATCCTCATCTTCAATTGTAGTCAACATTAAAAAATTGTCAGACTCACTATTTGCTTTTGCTTACCCTCACTGTTCACAAGTTTCCACAACTTTAGAATTGATTACCCATATGCAAGTTGTCACGAAGTAATAAAGATTCAGAAGTCCGAGGTCGAACTACGGGGATTGGCTAAAGTAGAAACACAATAAAATTAAAAATTATTATGAAGATATTTAAGAGAATTGAATTTGGAGAGAACAGTAAATTTTGATTAAAAAATAGTAATTGGAGTACTAACATGTCGAAGATCCCCTTTTAATTCCATACAATATTTATTCTTGATCTGGTTTTTGAACTCAATTAAGAATCAGTTGAGAAGTGATCTTAATCATAAGATTTAGTGGTGCTAATATTGAAAACAAATTCAAAAGTATAATTGAAAAGTTATTTAGAAAAAAATTAGATTTCAATTATAGATCCCAAACATTCACCATGCCTGGAGTTGACGATGAATCAAGATCTCTAAAAAAAAAAACTTGTTTTTAATCACGAACAATAAATCAATTACTTTTATGAAAATCTTAATTAATTGATTCAAATATGCAAAATCGGTTAATTGATTCAAACATGCAAGAGATTTTACAAAGCAAAAACTTTTCTAAAAGATACCCATCAATTAATAAGAAAAATTATGCATTGAAGAACAATGGATAAAAAATAAATACCTTGTTTCATTGGAATAATCACCCTAGCTTTAGTTTAGGATATAGCAATCCATGGACATCAAAACAATAACAAAAAGAAGAAGAAAAAAAGGACTAAAAGAAGGGATCCAAGATTATCCTTAACATAAGGCAAATTCTATATGTATATATACTAGGGGGTCTAGGGTTTGCTTAGGAACAATCCCTTTCCAAAAAGGAGTTTGTTTAGGCCCGTGCATGACCAAGGAGGTGCCAAAAACGTTTTGAAAACCATGTATGGATGCACGATTCACACATCCGGACGTGGGTAAGTTTATGTCCAAACTTCTAACTCAATTTTGGCATAGTTAAAGGTCGATTCACAAAATGTTCATTAAATACATTTTTAAAGCTCTTGAAGTCTACTTTTCAATGCCCAAAAATTAGGTCAATTGGATATTGGAATAAAAACTTACGACCAAAATACTTAAGTAGTGTCAAAATCAATTCTTCCTGAATTCTCTCAAACATGCATTTATGCTCCAAAAATGTCTCTCAACTTCTTTTCTTCATCAAATCATCTTCTATTCCAATCGAATTCTTCCTCTATTGTTTGCTCAACTTATATCAATTCATTATCATCATAAATCATTTGAGTTACATACAGAATGAGACAAAAAACTAGAACAAATATTAAGCTAGAAAATTCAGGAATTTATATATGTAATTAACACATCCTTAAATATAATAAATAGAATTTTTTATGGTTAACCGCATCCCCAACCTGAATATTACTAGTCCCTAGTAATAAATAGTTCCCCAAAAATAAAAACCAAAAACTAAATAATCCAATAAGATTGCATTTAACATATGTAACAAGCCTTTAAACTCCTAGGTTCCCCCTAGTGGACGAGTATAGTCTTGTGAAAGTTTTTCGAGATGATGCCCACAAACATCAACTTGTTGTTAAATATTCTCATCACATTCTCATATCATGAATTTAACAGCATAATCGAAAAAATTTCAGCTGCAAGCATCTACAAACACCTACAAAATGACACTTGGAACTAAATACTATACCAAAGTATACTTCCATTATGTTCTCATAAAAACTCATGTGTTTAGTGTCCATTGACTATATCAAATCAAAATTCATCAAGTAACCTACCTTTACAACTATTCACTATTCCTCTCAATAACAAATCTCACCAGATAATACTCTCAGTAAGAACTCCCTCAAATTTTAGTGACTATTTCCTCAAATTTACATATGTGAGAATAATGTATTTAGATAAAAATAAGATAATGCTCACATGTCCTTATTGAAACAACCACTATCCAAAAGAAGTGGACTTGACATAGTCTCATGAAAGGAAATTAACACATAATAAGCAAACAATCACCATTTCCTTCCTTATTCACACAAGTCATGCATCAACCAATACACTCTTGAGATCATATATGTATTTTTCTAAGGTTGTAATAGGGTCTTGGGATTAGGATTTCAAAACGAAAGATATTCAGGAGTTCAACATATTATCCCAATAGAACAATATATTACACAACTAAATTTTTTTGATAGTCTTAAACTCATCACCCTTTTGAAACATAATTCACAAATGCTTGCTCATAGTTGTCTTTCTCCAAATACATGCTTGCTATTTTTTTCATTCTCTCCTTTTTTTCTGAACATATATATCTTTTTTTTTTTCGATCAGCAAGTCATCACATGTAAATATTCACAAGGTTTTGGTTTAAGTGGTAATGTGCATGACTATGATCTTCAAAGCAATATCTTATGATGTAGATCTTGTACTAAGATAGAGATTGAGAACGTGTGCATAAGTGTTGAAATTAGATTTACAATTCGTTTGTTCAATGTTTTGTGGGTTGTAATCTTAAATTATTACTTGTGTATTTTGTCACAAAATTGTCAAAGGTGGGGAGATTGTTAGATATATGTTTGTAATGGCTAATTTCGTGAAATGCATTGTAAATCTAAACCTATTACAAAATCATAATGCTATAAAGATTGAAGATCTGAAAGCGTCATTAAATGGAGTAGATCAAGCATCAAAGTTATATTATTCACACATTGTATGCACCTTAAAACTTAAGATAAAGGTAATGACCTAAATACCTAAGATGATCCATTGGTTTAATAGACTTAGGAGAATTACAATTAAAATTCAATTAGAGATTAATCCGTGTATGGCTCTTAGGCGTGTTTAATTAAAAAGATTTTCTAAATCATTTTGTATTTTGAAAACATAGTTTGAGCTATTAGAGGATCCCTCTTGAGCAACCCTCTTGAGCAACACCCTTTAGTGCTCAAGAGGAAAAGGTTTTTGTTTGATTTTAGGCTTAAAAAACCAGTAGGGACCGCCCTATGCCCGATAGCCTTCACTAGAATGGTCTCCTTATGAATTAAAAAAGTTGATAGGGAAAAGGCCACGGAGGAGATCAGGGCTCGCTCTATGAGCTCACTCAAGCAGTGAACTCTCCTTGGTCAGGTTTTAAACGTGATTTTCATTCCTGAGACCACCGACCTATAATCGTCCTCTCACCTATCGAGTAGTCGTTCGTGAATCTGAGTTTTCTTATTGACCAAGATTACCCTTATTTTGGCCCTATAAATAGGGAATGTCTTTCCTACAGCTAGGGTAAGCCTCTTGTAAGTCTTTTGAGAGAGAAAACTCATATTCTACTTGGAGGGCTTCCATCATAGCCTTAAATCTTTAAGACCCAAGGTTACCTTCTAGAGACTCTACCCAACCTCACAACTTGATGTTGAAGATCTTAAATAGTTTGAATCAAACCCATTGATGTGTACATACCAAAGATCGTTGGTCTGTCCATGATTGCTCGAGGCCTAGAGAATCCTTCACAGAGGTGAATCCAAGTGAATCTACACATAACATCAAATAGGCACTTCGGTAGGGAGACATATTGAAAGAAGGAATCATCTAACCATGGTATTGGTTGAGCTATAAGATTCGATTTCTTGTATGTTGACTTTGGGATAGTGGATTAAGTTTTGATGAACCGAGAAGGTTCCACGAGATTCTTTTCGAGGAGGATTTTCTACATCAACAAATCACTTGTGTTATTTATTGTTTATACATATACACTTGTGATTTTTTGCACACACGTGTTATAGAGATCTGAAAAGTGAGGATAAATTTTTCGTTTTGCCGGTAGGGCACTATTCATGCACCATTTACCGGTAGGACACTACATATGCATCATTTAGGAGTAAGTCATGTTTAGGAGCATAATTTGAGTATGTCATAGTAGAGAAACATGCTTAGAATATTAAAATACACCTACTGTGCAAATTTGAGCCTAAAAAAAAATAGTTTTAAAAATTGGACCGAAAGGTGGCCAAGGTGGGACCGACCATACCCGGCCACAAAAGAAAATATATTTTTTTGAAAATTTTCATTTAAAATAATTTTAAGAACTTTTTTAAAACAAAATGTTGAATTGAGGCGTTTCGGGGCGGATTGTAGTGTAACGGGGTCCCGGATTCATCAAGGGCAAAAGGGTCATTTTGCACATTTGCCCCTCCACTATAAATACAGCCCCCTTAGTGTAAAAATATCAGTTTTGGGGCTGGGAAGGGGAATTACACGTTCTTGGAGGAAAAAGGAAGAAAAACCCTAGGTTCTTCAAGCTTCAAGCCACCAAAATCATTCTTAGGCCAAGATTCTTGCAAGACTTCCTTCTACGAAGTTGTTTCTCTCAACAAGGGCTATATTCTCATAGATCGGTTCGGCTATAAAGCGAACACAACTCCCTTGGTTTGAGAAAAATTATTTTAGGTATGATATTTTGCTAAGTTGGGAATAGATTTAAGTTTTCTTGCCTTCCTATGTGTTGATTGAATGATTTAGGTGTTTACTTGATGTTAGAAAATCATTTAGTTGGTAGTTGCTTTGAAAACTTAGAGTTAGTGATTTAAGTACTTTTGTGTTCTTTGAGTTTCTTGATAATTTGTTGCTATGATAAAGGTGTATAGTGCATATATGTTGGATTATTATATTTTAGCTTATATTCATGTAGAGAAACTCTTGTGGTTTGAGAGTTATGATTTATTCCATGAGTTGATAGTTTGTGTATTTGTATTTTCCTTGAGAAATTGTGAAAGTAATGAACATGAAACTTGATCATATGTTTAATCCATTGAATGGTGTTTCACATTCATGTAGATAAAGTGTTATGAATTTGAAGTGATGTTTTACTTTATGAATGAGGCATATTTTAAGTTATACGCCACGTGTTTGATGAAATGTTTCATAGAATTCACATTGAGAAAAATCATGGTATCTTAGCATACATGAATCCTTGGAACATAGTGTGGGTTAAGCACTTGGTGCTATGCATTATGAGGGTGTAGATCCTGTGGTGAAAAACCTAAAATCTGGCCAATGACAGTACTTACGGACTGACGGGATTGTAGCTTGAAGTGAGACATGGGTGGCATAGAGTTGCATGTGTGTGTCATGCATATTGACATTGCATAGCATTGAGGGATTACGGGATTGTAGCTTTGAAAATGTACACTTGCACATGCCACGCATTAAATTTGTTCCTAGCATTAACATTTTGTCATACCAGTAGTTGAGCTGACCCATTCGTGGGATATCATATTACAAATGAGACTCCCAGTACTTGAGACTTGAGGAAGTCTTAAAGGAAGGAGAGGAAAGGGACTCGAATGCATATTTGGCCCTTTGGGCATATTTTGTATGTGGGCATAAGCCCAAATGACTTGTATTTTAGTTTGAAAATATGGGGGACATCTTTATTTAATGAGTATCATATATGTATATTGAGACAACTAGATGTGTATGTTGAGAACAAGGGATGTATGTTTAAATTACATGTATTGTGGCCACCGAGTGAGGGTGGGTTGTGATATACTTATGCATATGAAATATTGTGAATATTAGGTGGGAAAAAGGCTTGGAAAACAAAGGAGATTATGTCGAAATTTTATGAAAAATTAAAAGACTTGTTAAGTGTGTAAAACACCTTTTAAATAGGTGGGAATGATGTCAAAAGGGGGGGTTTAGAAACCTTGAAGAAATAGGCTAAAAATGGAAGGAAAGTGGCTTGAAAAACTTTGGAAAAAAAAATGGAAAAACGTGGGAAATGAATGAAAAATCAATTTATCCAACCTAATGACTTTTCATTTACTTTTCTTCTTCCTTTTCACTCACTCCCCGGGTTTGTGGAAATTCGGGGCGTGACACGTGCACTCTATGTTTGTATGAATGATTCATGAAATCTATTTCATCCATAGTTGCGTTTGGATTTTGGGATCGTTGTGAGATTTAGTGTTTGAGTGAATTAATTGGACAATTAATCAACTTCAATCTTCAAGGATTCATTGGGCCAAGGTGACTAAAATGGGTTCTCACCATAATTGCTAAATTAAATTCAATTTTAATTTGTAATCGATTGTGCTTAAAATTGAAAAACCTATTCACCCCTCCTAGGTACTGTCGTGCATCCACGTGTATAATCGTGAGGGAAGATTCACTTCGTTTTTCCCCCTCCTAGATCAAAAGCATGCCTACAAGAAACTAAGTGAGTAAAGGCCAAAGCAAGGGAAGTAGAAAATTAGGTTGTACGCTTTACTATACTAAAAAAATGTAGAAATAGAAAGTAAGGCTAATGCTATATTCGCATCTTAATCAAAAAATAGTAACCGTTTATAAAATTGAGATAGGATAGTATTGCTTAAACTTGCAATAACAGGAAGTATAATTAATGTTATTAATGCATATGCACCTCAAATAAGATTAGATGAACATATTAAAACGCAATTCTACAAGGAGCAATACCTTTAGTAGAAAGTGTATAGATTGGAGGAGGCTTTAATGACCATATATGAAAAGATCGCGATGGATAGGAGATTTTACATGGTGCGAATACACATTTAAAAAAAAAGATGAACATTTAATAACTTTTTCAAGTGGATTAAATAAGAGTCAATAGATTTTTTTCCTAAGAAAATAAGCAAATTTGTTGAGCGAAAATTTGGATTTTTGCTGAACACAATTTCAGTCACATATTAAAAAATTATGAGTTTCATTAATGTAGGATAGACCCATTATAGATAGAATATATCCTTTAATTTTTTTTCAAGGGAACACCCTTTGATTCCAATTAAAATTATCACATGACATCATTCAACTCATGAGATAATGAAAAAAGAAATATTTTATTTGGCTAAATTATTTGGGTAAGATCAATGGGTTATAAGCCCTCATGTACTCATTGTAATGTGTATTAGATTATCATGTATTGCATGTATAAATTTGACTGAAAAATATTGTTGTTCCGGGAGGGGAAATCTTATATGGATATTCTATCACGATTATATACGTGAAGCTATAGACACTTTACCTAGAGGGGCGTGAATAGATTTTTTAATTTTAGCCCAATTGATTACCAATAAAAACCTAAACCATCATAATTACCTTTTCCTACAAAGATATAACAAATAATATTAGAACCCCTTTAGTCATCACAACCCAATTTAACCATGACGATTATTTTAATTATTCTTGAATTAATTCACTCACAATCAATTTTACGGCGATCCCAAATCCCAAACCCAATTTTCATAACTATGGTTAAATGGATATCAAATACATAGTGCTCATGTGTCCAAAAATAATCACAGATGTATACAATAAACAATAAATAACACAAGTGATTTGTTAACACGAAAAACCCTCATCGGAAAAAGCCGTGGGGAACCTTCTCGATTCACCAAAACTTAATCCACTACTCTCTAAGTCAACATACAAGTACTCGAGTCTTATACCTCAACCAATACCATGGTTAAATGCTCCTTTCCTTATTGTCTCTCCTTCAACGTCTACTGTAGCTTTACTTGGACCTCCTCGCTGCACGGTTTGTCTAGGCCTTGAGCAATCGTGAGCACACCAACGATTCCTGATATGCACATATTAATGGATTTGGTTCTAAACCATCAAGATCTTCAACACCAAGTTGTGAGGTTGGGTAGAATCTCTAGTGATAGCCTTTGGATTTAAGGATCTAGGTTAGTGGTGGAAGCTCTCAAGGTAGAAGAAATGTTGTCCCTTTGAGAAATCTCACAAGAGGCTTAACCTAGTTGTGGGAAAAGTTCTTCCTATTTATAGTTCTGGAATAAAGGTAGTCTTACTAAATAAGAAAACTCATATTCGCGTCATTGGGTGGTTAGCATTAAAATGAAAATCAAATTTCCATCATGTTCAAGAGCAACACCGCTCGAGCAAGCTCTGTGCACTCTCCTGTGGCCTTTTCTCGTCTAACTTCCTAAGTCATAAAGAGATTGCTCTAGTCAATGCTGGTGAGCATAGATCGGTCCTTACCTGTTTTTCAAGCATAAAATCGAGCAAAAAGCTTGTCCTCTTTGTAATTGGCTAATTTCGTAGAGTACATTGTAAATCTCAACCATTTTTCATGGTCATGATGCTATCAAGTTCAAAATTTGAAAGCATCATTGAAGGGAGGATTTCAAGCGTCAAAACAATATCATTCAATCTCCGTATGCATCTTCATACTTATGACAAGGTAATGACCAAGAAACCTAAGATGAACCCTTAATTATTTTTAACTTAGGTTGATTAGGATGAAAATTGATTTCAAAGCAATCCAAATATGACTTCTAGGTGATATTAATAGAAAATATTTTCTAAACCATTTTGTGAGTTTTAAAAACATAGATTGATTCATAATCGGACTCCTCTTTGAGCAACACCCTTTAGTGCTCAAGAGGACTAGTTTTTGCTTGGTTTTGTGCTTCAAAAACTGGTAGGGGCTGAGTTATGCTCGCCAGCCTTGGCTAGGTCTGTCTCTTAATGACTTAGAAAATTAGACAGGGAAAAACCACGGAAGGCAGCACAAAACTCGCTCAAGCGATGCTCATGGTAACTCGAGCAGCATGCCTTAGTGGGGATTGAAACGTGATTTTCATTCCAGCGACAACCACACTATGACCGCCCTCCCATTGATTGGGCAATCGTTCGTGAATCTAAATTTTCTTATTTACTAAGATTACCTTAGGCTTATAAATATGGAGAGCCTTTCCCACATCTAGGTTAAGTATTTTGTGAGATTTCTAAGAGAAAAAATCATTTTTCTACCTTAAGAGCTTCCACCACAATCTAGATCCCTACTAGAGATTCTACCCAACCTCACAACTTAGAGAAAAAGATCTTATTGGTGATAAACCCATTGATGTAAGCAAACCGACGATCGTTGGCGTGCCCATGATTGCTTGAGGCCTAGACGAACCGTGCAGCGGGGAGGTCCAAGTGAAGCTACACTAGATGTCGAAGGAAGGGAGCATCTAATCATATTATTAGTTAAGGTATAAGATTCGAGTACTTGTATGTTGAATTAGCAAGTAGTGGATTAGGCTTCGGTAAACCGAGAAGGTTCCCTACGTTTTTTTCCCGAGGAGGGTGCCCGCGTCAATAATTCACTTGTGTTTTTTATTGTGATTGTGAGCACACACACGTACTATGTGTTTATTGGAATGATTGTTTGAATATTTATCCATACATAGTTGTGCATTGGGTTTGGGTTCTTTTTGGGATCGCCATGAGATTTATTTTTGAGTGAATTAATTGAATATAAATTAAAATCAATCATCATTGTTAAGTTGGGTTGTGGTGACAAATGATTTCTCACTATTCATTGATGAATTTGTATAAGAAGAAGTAATTCTGGTGCTTTAGGTTTTTATTAGTAATCAATTGAGCATTAAATTGAAAAACATATTCAACCCCCTTTAAGTAAATTGTCTATTGCTCCACGTGAATAATCGTGAGGAAAAATCCACATCGGGTTCCCTTTCCAAGAACAACTATTGGTATCAAAACGTGGTTGCCCTGAGTTCATAAACACTGGTGGACATTTTTGTGTATTGCTTGCATATCTACTTTAAAATGGCTGCATCATTTAGGGGTTTTGGTTGATTTAGTAATCGTGGTGATTTAGTAATACACTTAGTAATTGTGGTGATTTAGGTTTTTATTAGTAATCAATTGACCATTAAATTAAAAAACCTATTCACCAACCTAGGTAAAGTGTGTTGCTCCACATGTATAATCGTGAGGGAAGATCCACATCGGGTTCCCACTCCCAAAACAACACACATCAACTAGCAAAATTATGCAAGTAAAATAAGTAAGGGACAAATAAAGCATATAAATCAAAGTCAAATATGATACGAACATCAAAATTAGGGCTAAGAGTGTGTCACAACAAACAAAAAATTTAATTAAATAGCAAAAGTAAATAAACTGAAAAAGTTAACAAAAAAAAGGTAAAGAGTATTTTAGTAGAGGCCATGAATGAATACAAACACACTCAATCTCCCATATGACCTAGACTAATAGTCTGAAGAAAAAAAAAATAGCTCAAATGGCTGCATCTCTACCATCTCCTCCATCTCATCGGGGCAACTCTAAATCTGAATCCATGTCATCTAGCATTGACTGGCTGGCAATCTGCTTCCCCTTCAGCAATCTCCTAAGTCACCCAACTCTATCAACAATTGATCTCATCATAGTCTGCTGGGTTTCCTCATGGCTCACAATCCTTCCATCTAATGCATCCAACCTCTGGGAAGTGAGGCGATGATGCGCAACCATGGTACACTGGACCCCAATCATCATGTCAACAAGGGATGCCATCTGGGGTGCAGGAAAGTTTGAACCTGACTCAGGTGGTGGAGGTGTCCTAGACGTAGTAGTCTAAGAATAAATAAGTGGGGTGGGGCTTCCTCCTCAACAACTACAACGTAATCAGCCTAGGCCTTACTCTCTTCATTGAACTCTTGTTCAAGGCCGTCATAGGATTCTGCAACTGGTCATTCCTGAAGACAACAGCTCCTTGACCTTGACAAACATAAGTAATCAGAGATCCAAAAGGTAGATCATCTGACACTCTCCCTTCTAAAAAAGCTCTCTGAATGAACCAAATATCATCATCTGCAGATCAAGGTCAACCCCTTTTCTTATGGCATATTGCATGTGTGCCTTATGGGTAGGAAGTTCTGAAATATGGGTATTTGGTTCTACGTTGTAGTTGGCCATGAGACTTAGCATCCTATACTGCGGGGTTAGATTCTTTTCTAGGAAATTCAATGTTACATAGTGTTTAGGATGGCCAATACCATACAGCTCAGTAGACAAAACATGTAGAGGAGGTAAGACATCTACTAGTCACCCACTAAGGTAATCATTATCTACCCTAGGCTAGGCAAGCCAAGTATGGTAGCAATAAGAGTGGCAAAAACGTAAACTTAATACCTCTAACACATGTAACAAAGTAGTTAGCCTGAGGATCAGGATCACGAATATGCGCATAGAATTCTCTCACAATGCTATTATTGGAAGTCACAGGGTCTACAAACATATAGGTTCAACCATGATTGGTGAGATTGTTGACAATTGAACGACTAACCTCTGCAGTGTTAAACCCTCGTTCGATCAACACTGGCATGAGAGAGAATTTTCCTCTTAATCTCTCTAAGAACTTTGAAGTCTGGAATCGAGTAGCTTCATCAAAGTTATGCTCAACATCTTCATAGACATCCTTAACCCTTGGCCTTTTCTCTCTTCTTGGGGCCATCTCGACAATCGCTCTCTAAATATATGTCTCACTCGTGTGAATTTGTGATACAAGCGATGAATCAACTTAAGATCCATGGAGAATGTGTTTAGGAGAGCTTTAGAAGCAAGGGTTAGGGGACGTGAAGGAGAGGGTTTAGAATGAAATAAACCTTTTAAAACTTGGTTTTCTAACCCTGGCCGCCGACTTACGCAAGGTCGCTCGAGCGGTGAGAAGATCAATTTAGCGGTTCCTAAAAACTGACAGATCAGCCTCAATCCCTCTTTTGACCAACCCAGTCCCGGCATTCACTCATCCCTCCTATCCTTCAAACCTCAAATGCATGCATGACGTATATACAACTTAAATGCAATTCAATGGACATGGAGGGGTGAATTTGGATTAAAATTAAATATAATTTTTAATTTAAACAATAAATGTTCAAAGATCATAAGCATGAAAATTACATAAGTTCACATTATGATAGATCCATACAAAATTCATCATCTTAGTTTCATATTCATGCATTCTAGATCAATGTTTCCTCGCTTGCTTCAATTTCACTTACACGTATTCAAATCTTGTTCAACTTGGACAAATTCAAGTGTGACATGTGTGAAACCAAACTCCAACACACTTGGAATTCCGCTTATTTTAAAGCATTAATAAGCTCTACATGAAATCCTAGTGCATTTTCTAAGTGAATACATGATCCATTAGTGAGTGGTCTAATAATGCAGGGGTGAATTTCGTACTATTTAATGTATGCTTCTATTCAAGATTAGCATTAGCTCTATGAGCTTTAAAAATGAGCAATTTACAATTAAGCATAAGTTCTCTAACAATTCATGTGTAATTGTTTTTAGTCATTTATTTATATCTCACTTTTTTAGAATTTACCACATGGACTCTTTTTTTACAATTGGCCTTCGACATCTTTTAAGGGATTGGAGTTTAATTAACTTTTATCCATATATTCACCTATCACCAACATTTAGAGTTAATGATGCACAAATCGTGTTTATGCACCACCTGTCGAGTGACTAATATGGTTAATAAAATGCAGTAAATATGATGGAGAACTCAATACAAACAACACACAGAGATAGAGTGGTTCGGTCAAGGTGACCTATTCCACTTTGAAGGGCTTTGATTGTCGGGGTGTTTTATTGTTGTAGGAGTGTGGAGAGCTCAGGTGAGAGCAATGAGAGCTCAAGTAAGTCAGGTGTGAGATAAGATGCAAGATGCTAGATGCCCACCCATGTGTAGGCAGGGCTTACAATTTATATGTGTCTCCTAATAGATTGAGGCGCCACATCTGTAATAGATAAGCTAATTTGGTGGAGGTGGCACCATTCTCGCAACGGACGGGGTAGTTGCATGGAGATCTCTTTATGGTCTTAGGATGGCGTGGCTGATACTCTAGGATGGCGTGGCTGACTCCTTGACTCTAGGATGGCGTGGCCCCAGGATGGCGTGGCTGACTCCTTGACTCCAGGATGGCGTGGCCCTAGGATAATGTGGCTGACTCCTTGACTCCAGGATGGCGTGGCTGCCTCCTTGACTCCAGAATAGCGTGGCTGACTCCTTGACTCTAGGATGGCGTGGCTGACTCCTTGGCTCCAGGATGGCGTGACTGACTCCTTGACCCCAGGATGGCATGGCTGACTCCTTAAATCCAGGATGATGTAACTGACTCCTTGGCTCCAGGATGGTGTGGCTGACTGTGCTCTGTGGTGAGCCGAGCTGGGTCTCATCTGGGGTCGGGCCCATTGGGCTTTGTCTGGAACGGGCTCATTACTTGAGTTGGGCCTTGTTCGGGCCAGCCCCACTATTCAAGTTGGGCCTTGTCTGAGCTGGGCCTATTACTTAAGTTGGGCCTCGTCTGGGCTAAGCCCATCAAGAGTCATTTAAGATTACTAGTTGATATACACGTATCTTGTACGTGAATTATTTTGAATAATAATAATATTGATTTTTTATTGGCATATGAAGATGACAAAATATATTAACTATTCACAAAATAATTATGTGAGAGTGATAATTATTAAAAATCAATAACTCAAGAATACCCAACTTAGTCACAAAAGAGCCAAAAGGAAAAGTAAAATAGGAAAAGAATAAGAAGCACTTAAAGCCACATATGTGACAGTTTCAAAATGTCCAAAAAGCCAAAAAAGAAGCATTGATAGTTTTCTGTTATGGATGTCAATGGCTTCAGATTGTTTTGTGACATAAACTCAATTGAGTCTTTATCGAGCTGATTTTGAGTTTGCTACTCTTTTATAATCATCAGATGGGGTCATTACAAAGGCTAGCTATTCGCTATAACTCATTTGTGAGGCCCCTTAATTCGTATATATAGTTTCAATTAGCCCATAAAGTTAAGAATGCTTTTGAATGCTTCCTTATTGAATTAACTTTACCTTTTTTGTCTAATGAGAGCATAGTGCCTTGCTATTGTGATTATTTACAATGAATTTTATATTTTTCATAACATGTCCAATAAAGTCACTCAAACATGATTTATTGATCTAAATTATTAATCTGAGTCCTCTACAACCTTTGATTTATAATAGTGGATGGGACCTATAGGCCTATTTCAAAGTATTTTCTCCCATGCGCCTCTAGTAATATAAATTTTTTGGCACTTTTTACTACCTATTCTATCCTAGCTACAATGCTTGTGAGTATAACAAATATCGAAGCCGTTGTTGGATCAAATGCATACATAAATAGACAATGCAATCTTTCGGAGTGCAATTTGTGATTAACCCTGAAGTTTTAATCTTTCTAAAATCTCCATTATGTTAGCTGTATGTGACATATTCGCCTTGAGTTGTCTTAGTGGAAGAGA
This sequence comes from Ilex aquifolium, assembly GCA_951799425.1. Lineage (NCBI taxonomy): Eukaryota > Viridiplantae > Streptophyta > Magnoliopsida > Aquifoliales > Aquifoliaceae > Ilex > Ilex aquifolium. The sequence continues at coordinate 5,989,924 of OX637404.1, read as the reverse complement.
AGATTGGCCATAGGTAATACAAATTATAGAAATTTGTCAACCTTTTCCAACACATAATACAAAAACACTTGAACAGTATGGTATCCAAAAATATGTGTAGTACCCATTAGATAGCTATGACCATAAAAAAATGAAAACCAAACAAACAGAAAAAGGGATGTATATATCATTCACAAAAAGAAGGAAGTTGCTTATGTACCCATTTATTATCACTCCATAGGCCACCTGAAATGGAAGTATGGATACCTTCATCTTGGTGAAACTTCCACATTGGCCACGATCCAAGCCTCACTCTTATTTGGATTTAGTGAAAACCCTGGAAGAGACACACACAAATTCACAAAACCAAAGATCTACAATAGAAAGCAAACGGATTTATATTGGATATCAAGGGTGAAGGATAATGGGTAATGATGGAAAAGTGGATCCAAATAAAGTGAACGGCAGGGTGAGGCGCGGACTAGGTCGCTCTCTTAAGACGATTCGCACCCCTTTATGAAAGAATCACAGCACAGAAGGTATAGACGCGTCGTCCCCAGGATACAACAGCCTAGCCTATTGACTGTTGCTTCACTCAAATCTGCACAATCGAATGAAGCAGAAGCTTAACACACACCTTTGAATATTGCCCAGAAACTTATCTAAGAAAATATAGCTGATATGATATATCTGTATACTGAATATATGTACATATATATACTGATAATATATGTGTTTAATAGGCCGTAATTACTTCTATATTTAATTGGATAATAAATTAAAATATGACTGTTGGAATACTAGCCGTTGGAGGTTTTTGGTATTCAGCAACTGAAATTTTAATATTGAAGTAATAACAGAAAATAATAATAAAAAGTGGGTTTAATACCAGTTAATATTTTATTTTAGGCGAGCCAGGGGGACCCACTACCCGGGTGGTGGACTAGGTACAACCATGTGTTTCGTAGAATTTAGAAATCCGTATCTCCTCCGCTAGTCCCCCCCCTGCGCACGTGAGAGTCTCAAGACCTCTCTTTGATTCAAAGGCTAGATAACACTAGTCTATATATATACTCAAGTATCTTTGGTTTTTTAGTCGATGTGGGATTGAGTTCCCACACAAGACAAAACACTCTTTTAGTTAAAATATTCTAACAATCCCCCACTTATTTTAATAAAAGATACACTATATAAGTAACTGGGCAATAAATAGAATATCATGCATTGCAAAAGTGGCAATGCCTTTAAACCTTTACTTAGTGCTTCAATGTTCCCGTACTAGAGTCAAAGTGGACTTAGCCTTTAAACGATGACTACTTGAGGATACGTAGAACCATATCACACACATGATATTCAAGGTGTCCAAAATCAAGCTTCAAAAACCAGCACATTCTCGGCCTTGTGCTTTATCCTAGTTTCTTGAGTGCTCTAGAGAATTAGCCCAAATTCTCATAGGAAGCGGCCCGTCTTCCACACTCATATAGGTGAGTCTATCAAGAATGTTCTCGTAACTAAAACATCCCACCCAAAAAGGGCTATAGAACTCATTAAGAGATATTGATCTCATCCTCCAAATTTTCGTTACGAGATCACATGTACTTTACACCATAGGGATGGACAATGAATATAAAATTTCAACAATGATATAAATTTCATTAGTACATGTTTCACAAACCAAGTCACTCTATGATTCTTTTGTCCCATTAACCTAGTTCTTGGGATCTCCAGTCCCTAGGTTGGGTATCCTCATATGTGACTTAATCGGATTTGAGCTTGAGTCCAATCCCCCTCGATGTACTCCAGATCTTTTCTCTAGCTAGAGCTTTTGTTAACGGATCGGCAAGATTGTCAGTCGATCTCACATAATCAACATTGATCGCACCATTATTTAGGTATGATCTCACAGTACTGTGCTTTCTTCTCACAGATATGGATTTTCCATTATAGTACTTATTACGTACTCTACCTATTGCGGCATTGCTGTCACAATGAATTAACACAGGTGGCACTGGTTTAGCCCACAAAGGTATATCAAACAATAAATCACGAAGCCACCCAGCTTCCTCACTAGCTGAAGCTAGCGCAATCAATTCAGCTTCCATTGTTGACTTTGCAATAATCTGCTGCTTCTTTGATTTCCAACTTATGGCTCCACCACCTAAAGTAAAGACATAACCTGTAGTGGACATAGAATCACCCGATAGGGTGTTCCAATCTGCATCACAGTAACCTTCAAGTACAGCAAGATAATTCTTATAAAATAAACCAACATGTATAGTTCTTTTTAGATATCTCATAAGACGATATATTGCATTCCAATGATCCATACTAGGTCTACTAGTAAATCTACCAAGTACACCCACCGCATAGGCAATATCAGGTCTAGTACAATCAGTGGCATGTCTAAGACTACCAATTATGCTTGCATACTCTATCTGATTAATTACATCACTTTCTTTTTCTGTTGGAAATAAATGAATACTTGAATCAAAAGGTGTGCAAGCAGGTTTACAATCAAAAAAGTTATATTTTTTCAAAACTTTTTCTATGTAATGAGATTGATCAAGCATAATTCCATCAATGCTCTTTGTGATTTTCATGCCAAGAATCACATTTGCTTGACCCAAATCTTTCATGTCAAAATTTCTATTTAGTAAAGTCTTGGTAGTCTCAATCACATATAAACTAGTACCAAATATTAAAAGATCATCAACATATAAACAAATAATAATATGTTCACCATTTTCAGACTTTGAGTAAATACATTTGTCACTCTCATTAGCCTTAAACCCATTAGCTAAAACACATTGATCAAATTTTTCGTGCCACTGCTTCGGTGCTTGTTTAAGGCCATACAAAGATTTAGTTAATTTACAAACTTTATTTTCATGACCTTGTTGAAAAAACCCTTCTGGTTGATCCATATAAATTTCTTCCTCTAGATCACCATTCAAAAAAGCTGTTTTTACATCCATTTGATGTATTTCTAAATTATGTATAGCAGCTATAGAAATTAGCAATCTTATGGATGTAATTCTAGAGACAGGAGAAAATGTATCAAAGAAATCTAAATCTTCCTTTTGTTTAAAACCTTTAGCTACCAACCTCGCCTTAAACTTATCTATCGTTCCATCAGATTTGAGCTTTCTCTTTAACACCCATTTGCAACCTATAGTTTTACAACCAGGAGGTAAATCTACCAATTTCCATGTTTTGTTTGTTATGAGTGAATCATATTCATCATTTACAGCTTCTCTCCATAAGTCTGCATCGGGAGATGTTAAGGCTTCTTGTAAGTTGGTTGGATCCCCTTCAACATTATAAACAATGTAATCTGAACCAAAATCTTTTTCTACTCTACTCCTCTTACTCCTCCTAGGTTCATATTCTTTTTGTTCTATATTTTTGGTCACTGATGAACTAGGAATATCACTAGACTTTGGCATATTATCATCACCCCCACTATTTTTATATTTAAAAGGGAATTTATCTTCATGAAATATAGCATCTAGTGATTCAATTACCACATTATTCTCTAGGTCTAAAAATCTGTATGCTTTACTAGCTAGTGCATATCCAATGAATACACATCTAGATGCTCTTATTCCTAATTTAGGAATTTTAGGATCAGTCATCCTAACATAAGCCAAACATCCCCATACTCTAATGTAATTCAAGTTAGGCTTTCTTTTCCTCCACAATTCATAAGGAGTAACTAGATTTTGTTTACGAGGAACTCTATTCATAACATAATTTCCAGTTAAAACTGCTTCTCCCCACAAATTTTTAGGTGCACTAGAACTAGCTAACATAGCATTGGTTAAGTTGATCAAAATTCTATTTTTACGTTCAGCTACACCATTAGATTGAGGAGAGTATGGTGGTGTGGTTTCATGAACTATTCCTAAAGACTGTATATGTTCAATTAATCCAAGTGATTCATATTCTCTACCTCTATCACTTCTAAATCGTTTAATTTTTCTATCAAATCGATTTTCTACTTCTTTAATAAAAATGGTGAGTTTTTCAAAAGCATCACTTTTATTTTTCATAAGATAAACATAAGTGTATTTTGAAAATTCATCGATGAAAGTTATAAAATATCTTTTTCCACCACGAGTCAAAATTCCTTCAAATTCACATATGTCCGTATGTATCAATTCTAATAATTCAGAATTTCTTTCTACTTTGATATGAGGCTGTTTTGTTATTTTTGTCATGCTACAATATTCACATTTTTCAAAATTATTGTGTAACTTAGGCAATAAACCTACATGGCTCATATTTTTCAAATATTTGCTATTAACATGACAAAGACGAGCATGCCACATATTCACACAAGAAACAATATAAACGGAAGAAGTAGTTTTATTCATTTCAACATTCAGATTAAACATACCATCACAAGCATAGCCTTTCCCAACAAATGACCCATTCTTGGTCAAAACAAACTGATCAGATTCTATGGTTTGTTTGAAACCAGCCTTATTTAAAAGATAACCAGAAACCAAATTCTTTCTAATTTCAGGAGTGTGAAGAACATCTCTTAGGGTCAAAACTCGGCCAGAGGTAAATTTGAATTCGACATCTCCCATGCCCAATACATTCACAGTATGTGAATCACCAAGCAACATTTTTTTATCATTTCCAACGAGAGAGAAAGACTTGAACCAAGATTTATCATGACAGACATGCCTGGAAGCTCCAGAATCTGCCCACCACCCTTCACTATTCTCAATAAAATTAACCTCAGAAATCATGGCCACAAGAGGTTCCTCGGTCACATTAGCTTGAGGAGCATAACCTCGTTTTTTAAAACGACAATCTTTAGCAAAATGGCCAGACTTTCCACACACAAAACAAGCACCATTATTTGACTGATTATTTTTATTATATGGTACTTGTTTGGAAGGGGGTCCTTGGTTTGGTGCTTGGTTCCACTTCTTTTGAAAATGGTTTTTATTTGAAGCCCTATTAAACTTTTTCATGTTATTACCTCTAGGCTTCAAATAGGCACTGTTTCTATTATTTTGACCCTTAGAGACGTTATCATTAGATGTGATAAAATGTACCTTATTGTTGTTTCCATTACCATTGAGATTCCCGTTAGTGTCGTTGGTCTTGTCTTGTTTTCTGGCCTCTTCCTCAATTCGAAGCCGAGCCATTAGATTGACCATGCTTAATTCTGATTGCTTGTGACGAAGTCCCTTTTGATACTCCTTCCATGAACCCGGCAATTTGTCGATAACTGCTGCAACTTGCATCTGTTCATCAACCTTGATTCCTTCGGACACAATTTTATGAACAATCATCTGTAACTCATGTGTTTGAGCAATTACAGATTTTTCTTCCACCATCTGGAATTTAAAATAGCGGCTACAAGCATATTTTTTCGTTCCTGCTTCTTCTGTGTCATACTTCGCCTCCAAAGCTTTCCAAATCTTCTTGGCAGAAGAATAGGAATTGGAATAGTAATCATATAGTTCATCGGAAAGACAATTGAGCAAATAATTGCGACAATTATATTCGTCAGTCTCCCATAGTGCTAAATTCTTTTCATGCTCTGCTAACTCTTCTGCAGTCATACCTTCCTTGTTCACCTTCTTTGGATTTTTTGCAGTAAGAATCCATGCGACCTTCATCAGTTTGAGATAGAACATAACTTTCTTCGCCCATCTTTTGAAGAACTGTCCACTGAATCGAAACGGTTTGTTAAGATCGTTTGATCCAGCAGATGAAACAGTAGAAGCGGCTATCGCAAAATTCTCCATCGGGATTGAATCGTCTTAAATTGATGGAAAAGTGGATCCAAATAAAGTGAACGGCAGGGTGAGGCGCGGACTAGGTCGCTCTCTTAAGACGATTCGCACCCCTTTATGAAAGAATCACAGCACAGAAGGTATAGACGCGTCGTCCCCAGGATACAACAGCCCAGCCTATTGACTGTTGCTTCACTCAAATCTGCACAATCGAATGAAGCAGAAGCTTAACACACACCTTTGAATATTGCCCAGAAACTTATCTAAGAAAATATAGCTGATATGATATATCTGTATACTGAATATATGTACATATATATACTGATAATATATGTGTTTAATAGGCCGTAATTACTTCTATATTTAATTGGATAATAAATTAAAATATGACTTCCGCTAGTCCCCCCTGCGCACGTGAGAGTCTCAAGACCTCTCTTTGATTCAAAGGCTAGATAACACTAGTCTATATATATACTCAAGTATCTTTGGTTTTTTAGTCGATGTGGGATTGAGTTCCCACACAAGACAAAACACTCTTTTAGTTAAAATATTCTAACAGGTAATAATAAGATGATACAAACCTAGGAGAGTTGACGGAAAAAAAAATGTAAACATGAGCTCCAACAGTGCGAATCCACAAAGCCCTCTGCCCTTTTTCGTTCTCCCCAAAAGTACCTTTCTAATTCTTACCCTTATGTAATGTTACATGTGAATGGGTAGAGGAGGCATTGATTTTTTGGAAATGTGGAAACTCAAGAGGTCTATGATCATTATCATTCCATAATTCACAGTAACCAATGAAAATATATTTAAGGGCCCTATCCAAGGGCGGAGCTACTTGGGAACCAGGGGCACACGCCCACCCTCAATTTTTTTTTTTTTAAATAATACTTATGTATATTTCAAATAATTTAAAGTATATTTAAATGTGTCCACTCTATCATTTTTTGTTTTATCAATTAGTATAGTCCCCGTACCTAAATAATTATGAATTTTTGGACACACTTTAGGGATGCATCTATATAAGTTTTTGACATGTCGAAATCATTTTTTTTAAACTATAGAGATTCTAATTAAAAAAAAAAAACTATAGGGATTATAGCAACTAGGTTACTTAATTAAATGAGTGATCAATGACTAATAGTTTGATCATATATATGGAGAAATACTATAGTATGTTTTATGCAGTTTGTTTTATTTGTTATGAAGGATTATAATTAGCCTCTCTTTTTTGTTTGTTTTTATTTATGTATGCTATATTTATCAAAGTTTGACCCTCTCGTATTTTATGAATTTTTAAGTATCAAATACAATATAGTAAATTTGAATATATTATTTTATTTTTATTGATTAGAAGAAAAAAATTAATTCTTTTTAGTAAAGTGCCCACCCTAGACATAATTTCTGGCTCCGCCCCTGGCCTTATCTTTTGGGTTGCTTCATTTGAAAAACTAATAAGTAATTCAAGTATATCTGGTGAGAAACTTATTCCTAACGGAAGGTGAAAAGATATCAAGGATATGGTAGACTCAATATATATCTACATAATTCTAAAAAATTAAATAACTTCTAGCAGTTATTAGTAAAGAAAGAAATGGATTTTATGACATTTAGGAGAGGAAAAACCAAAACCCAAAATTCATACTCCTATAATAGGAAGAGTGTAAGAGTTAAATACAATAATAAGATATGATTGTCTTCAAGCATTTGTTTTAATAAGGGTAATTTATCTAGCACTAATCTAACTTTATACAAATGTTTGAGGGTATTTATGGAAAAAACATGTTTTTTGATTTAGTAACCTTTTAGAAGTAGTATAGATATAGATTAATACTTCAAATTACTAAAACTTCTAAGTGTGAAGGTGAATGATATGTGCATACTTGGTTTATAAATTATTCAAAGATAAACACTATCCAAGCACGCTAAGGTAAAAGAAACTTTGGCTATGTCATTAAGTTCTATATCCCTACTATGACTCATTAAAATGCACATTTTGCCTTAGATTTAAGGATGGAATCAAACAAACCAAAGTGTGAACAACCATGATCATGAACAAAGAAAAAAAAAATACTTTTAGCCTTTTCTTTCCCAAGAAATATGGTTAGTATCCTAATCATTTTGGGAGTCTCAATCAGATTGGGATGTAGCTTCCTAATCAGGGTGGAATGAGGAGTCTTAAGTAGGATGGAATGAGGTTTCCTAATCAGATTGGAATGTAATATCCAAAACAGGTTGGGATGAGAAGTCCTAATCAGAGTAGGATGAGGAGTCATATCTAGAGTCTTAGGGCAAAGGACAAGCTCCTCAGGAGAGAATCAAAACAATGATAAGGTTTCCCCAGCAGAGTGCCCTCCAACCTAACCGAGCGAAAGGAATTCAAATCTCAAAAGCAACAGTCGCGGCAGATTTTAGGAAGACACAATTTGTACCCGGAAGGAAGGGTAAGGAGCAAGAGACAAAATTTATCCTCGCTAATGCCCTCTTCCCCAAATCCCATTGGGCTCAGGGCATGGGGAGCAAATGATGGGCCTAACCCAGACCAAGCCCAACTCAAATATACAAGTCAAGGAAGCTCACAGGACCAATGAAACTCAATCGGGTCAGTCTAGAAATCTTGAGAGACTCAGTCTACAACTGACACACAAAGAGGTCTCCATGAGACGCAATAATTGGGTGCACATCACTACCTCCACGTAACTGCCTCGCCTATTACAAGAATGACGACATCTCCACCGAACTATCTCACCTGTTTCAAGAATGACACCTCAATCTATTAGGATATGCCTATAAATTGTAAGCTCCACCTACACAAATGGGGCATCAATTGCATCTGAGCACTCTACACTTTTTGAACAATAGAACACCCAAGCCACCGTAACCTTTCATGGTGGTGTAGGTCACCCTGACCGAACCACTTAATTTGTGTTTGTTTATGTTGACCAGTGTTATCAGAACCAGACCGGACCGGACTGGACGGTCGAATCGTGAACCAGGACCTCAAACGATCTGGTTCTCTAGTTAGACCACTTAAGGAATCAAACCGCTTAGAAACCGTGAAATCGGCCGGTTTTTGGACAAGAACCGTGAACCGGACGAGTTTGTAAACCGGACGGTTAGAAACACATCAAGCGTCAGGCGATAAATAGCAGCTCAGGCAAGAGGCGACCACTCTGCTCGAACTCGAAGCTAAGGCGACCACTCTTTCCTTCTCCTTGCTTCAATCGCTTTTTGTGAGTTGTCTCAGATTTCATCTCTATTCTTTGAATTATTTCTCTCTATCTCTATGGCTCTCTCTTTCATACACACACCACCACCGGCTACTGAATAGTGAATAACATTTCCTCTTTTTTTTTTTTGAACATGAATAGAAGTGATAGTGCTTTCTGCCATTTATTTTTCTCGGGAAGGCAACAAGGCAGAGACTTGTCTCTTCCTAGTTCCTATAAGGCTATAAGTCTATATAATAAAAATAATTTTCTAATGTCTTTTATTTTTATTACTCTTGTAAGCTTGTTATTATTTTACTTTTTTTTTTGTTAGATAGGATTATGTGTTAATGGTGTTAATTTGTTAGTAAATTTTATATATTATGGATATATTTTATATTTTTTTAGCTAAATTATTATTTTTATAATTTTTTTATTTTTTTTGTTATACAACCGGTTCGACCAGTTGACCCAACGGTTGAACCAGTGAACCATTGACCCGGTCTCCCTGCTGGTTCGATGATCGGTCCGGTTCTGATAATATTGATGTTGACTCTACTTCTTAATTACTGCATTAAATACTTGACAAATTATACATAAACATATTCAGTAATGATATGTTGACCAAAATTAGGGACCAAATAAATAATTCAAATGACATGACAGTTGCTGATATGGTAAGATTAAATGTCATGTCAGCAAAATCTTTTTGTCTTCTCTAAATCAAGGACAAATGGGGTAAAATCTTTTCGTCTTCTCCGCTTCCCTAACACGCACAGACCAAAAAAACAGAGAAAAAAAATGATTTTTGTTGACATGACAGTTAATCTTGTCATATCAGCAACTGTCATGTCATTTGGGCTATTTATTTGATCCCTAATTTTGGTCAGCATAGCATTACTGAAATATATTTTGTGCATCATCACTTTTTATTAATATTTTGTATATGTAAATTATTCACGTACAATACACATGGTGCATTACTAGTCATTTAAAAATAACAATTCATGTCCAATTAGTTAATCTCAGTGGCCTTACGACAGCTAAAAATAAGATAGTGGTTTAAATGGCCTATTCCATCAATTCAGGTTATTAAGGTTCAAAAAAATCAATTCAGGTTATTGGAACTTTGTCGCCCCTAGTAACCAAACTGTCCCACGTCGGACATAGTTTCGTTGCACCGTACTAGTCGCCCACTGGATAGTCACCTAACTCTCATTCTACAGTGACCTCACTATCCTAATTCCTACACATTTCCAAGTATTCAACACAGAGAATTAAAAAAAAAAAAAAAATTAGGGGTGATATAGTAGTCAAGTATGTCCTCTTGAGAGTAAGAGGTCTCAAATTTAATATTTTCTCAAAAGATATGTTTAAACACTTGCAAAAAAAAAAAATAAAGAATTAAAACTCTCTGGTTTGACTGTTTACCATCCAGCCCTTCCTAGTGGACCCACACTTGCAGGAGTTGGATCATCTAATTTCATATTTAATCAAGTCCAACTCACGTTGAAAAAATGAATTGAAGATGGACGAACAAACTTGGACATGATTGACGACATTTCAAATGGATATGATGCAAATCCACATCAAATTTGTATCCTCTTAATTTTTAATTTTATTAATTGCAATCAAGTTAGAAGTACAATTAAATTTATCACTAATTATGAAGGTTTACCGGGGCCTCTATCCCCTTCTCTTTTCTGTTCACTCGTGGCGTGGGGTCCATGACCCTTTCATTTTCATGGTGTTTTAAATTTGGATAAGGTTAGCCTTGCACAACGAAATTTGATAAGATATAATAATGATTTTTCATTAAACTCTATTAACATGAATGGAACTCAAAGAATTTAGTTGTAGATGATTAAGAGATCAAAATTAATTTTAAATGAGAAAATAAAAATAATTTATAATAGATGGTTTAACTACAAAATATGATGCTTGATACTAAAAAAAGAAATGTTATTGTTACCTAATTTAATGACTTAATTGAGGGACTTAATTCAATGTAGCCATTGAATTAAAAGTAGACTTCATCTAACTTTAGAATTCACAACTAAACAAACAACTACAGTGAATGTTCGATCCCGAAATTAGGCCCTTATAACAAATAACTATTGAAATGAGTTGTATTGAATTTATCTAAATTAATCAGATTTTTATTTTCAAGGGGTGAGCATGAGATTGATAGAATCACCATTCAGGCTCTGTGAATTAGTAATCAATTCTTGAACTTTATCATAATCAAAATTTGAAATTATAAGCATCTGGTGCACACCACATTTAAATTGCTGAATTGAATTGTAATAAATTGATCGAAATTAATCTTGTTTTTTTTTTATTGTGTTTCAATGGGTGAGTATGATTAAAAGTAATGATCAAAATTCTGTTTCGAAACAGTCGAAATATTTTTGATTTTAACGAGACCAAAACGAATCAATGATAAAATCAAAAGTACAATGTTTCAAGGTATTTTGTAATGTTCCGAGATATTTTGTAATGTTTTGACATATTTCAACCAATATTTCATAATATTTTTAAGGTGTTTTAAGAAAATTTGGCTAAATCCACCTGAAGAGTGGATGAAAATCAACTGTGATGGGGCTTTCTTGCAAAAATCTAGGACAATAGCGTATAGAGTTGTTCGTAGAAATAAGGATGGGATCTTTATAAATGGGGACGCCAGATCTTTTAATTCTTCTTCTGCAGTAGTTGCTGAAGCTTGTGCAATTAGGAGAGCATGCAGAATGGCAGTGGAACTTTAGCTCCAAAATTATGCAAAGCAGATTCTCCAAATCAAATTTCAGGTAATCAAGAGGACTAGAACAAGGTGTCTCATACACTTGCAAGTTTTGCTAGAAGGCGTAACATTTCCCCTCATTGGGTGACCCACCTCCCATTAAAGAAGAGGAGAAGGTTGGTGTTGGCTGAGGCTTGTAGTTTGTATTAATAAAAAAGGATTTTTTGGTGTATTTTGACAAATTTTTTAAAATTTTATGAAAATAAATTCTAAAATTCTTATTTGTTACTGATGAAGCAGAAAATGTGTTTATGCACCACCTGTCGAATATTTAATGTAGTAATTAAGAAGCAAACTCAACACAAGCAAACACATATTAAGTTATTTGGTCAGGGTGACCTACTCTATTATGAAGGGCTACGGTGACCTGAGTGTTTTATTGCTCAAGGAATATAGAGTACTCAGATGTGAGTGATGTCCCTTGTGTAGATGAGACTTACAATTTATAGGCGTCTCCTAACAGATTAAGGCGTCATTCTCGTAACAGGTGAGACAATTCGGTGGAGGTGGCACCATTCTCGTAACAGGCGAGGCAGTTCCATGGAGGTGGCGACGTGCACCTGATGATTGCGTCCCACAGAGATCTTCTCTTGTGTCAGTTGTGAACTAAGTCTCTCAAGATGGCGAGGCTAACCCGACTGAGCTTCCTTGATCCTGTAATGGGTTTGCCAGTATATTTGAGTTGGGCCTAGTCTACTTATCTGATATGGGCCTGATCTGGGCCCATCATTAGTGATCTGGGTCGAACCCACCATTTATCCCCATACCTGGAGTCCGAAGGAACTTGGGGGGAGAGGACATCAGTAAAAATTCATAGATATCTTTTTTAGCAGGCCAAGTGTGGGCAAGAGAAGAGTAGAGGTCAAAGGAGGTGAGGAATAGAAGGCTCTGGGGCGTCAAGGTGTTAGTAGTAGGGAACCGAGGGCGCAGGCGTCAGGAGGTGAGGTGCGACAATGGGCGAGGCGCTGATGCGCGGGCGAGGCAAGGGCCCTAGCACATAGGGGGCGCTGGCTAGGGTGAGATGCTCAAGGCATGGGCGCTGGGCACCGAGTTGTGGCTACTGGTGTTGGGTACCTGGTTGGTGGTTGGCGCTAGGCACTGATAGAGTATGAGAATAGAATAAATAAGTGGCAAAACTTTTAACGGCCATAACTTTACATTCAGTTGTCCATTTAAGGCTAATTATTTTTTGAATCTGGATATTTTTTCGAGATCTACCAGAATCAAACAGCCTACGGTAGTTTGGGCACCAAATTTCCCTAAAATTGCCTATTTTCCACTGAATTTGAATTTCAACCACAAATTAGTGAAGAAGTAGAATTTTCATATGCCATGTTCCATTTGTAGGAAAGGACAACCTTCATTCTGAATGGATAAAATCATAGTTCTCAAGGTACTCTGATGAGGGAGAGGTAGACACATTTGTGAGGGCCAACTAGCATGACCAGGAATTGAGGAATCTGATGAAGGAGAGGCAAACACAATGGGCTGTAGAGAAGGAGTTGAGGGTGGCTCACTAGAGAGCTACACCTCTTGAGGCCAAATTTTTGGCGATTCACAAAAGAGCCGCTAAATTGGAGGCTGAGGCTACTTGCGCGAGAGTAGAGGTAGAGTAGGTCAAGCTTTTGGCAACTCGCGAGAAAGCCGCTAATTCGGAAGTTGAGGCTGAGGCTGCTTATGCAAGAGCAGAGGCATAGTAGGCTGAGCTTTTGGCAACTTGCAAGAGAGCTGCTAAGTTGGAGACTGAGGTTACTTGTATGAGAGCAAAGGTACAGTTAGGTCGAGTTTTTGGCGACTCGCGAGAGAGCCGCTAAGCTGAAGACTGAGACTGCTTACGAGAGAGTAGAGACAAAGTTAGGACAAGCTTTTGGTGACTTTGGAGGCTCACTCCCAAGAGATGGAGAGGAGGAGGGAAATGCCAAGGCGGGCAAGGCAAGGGTCAGGGGCAAGGGCACCAGAGGCGAGGAGGCAGGAACCAAGGCAAGGGCATAAAGGAGAAGAGCGGGTGCTTGAGACGAGGCGTGGTTTCTCCGGGGGCGTCGGCGTCATTGTGGAAGAGAGGGAGGCGCTCGGGCGCCGGTAGGAGGCGCGCGAGAACCAAAAGTAGCGAGCGCCGGTGAGGGTTCACATGAGTGGTCTTGATTTGGGTGGAGAATTCGACAATAATGGAGGAACCATTATTTTCAAGAATTTGTAGTAATAAAATGCAATCATCTTATTGAAATATTTTTTGACAAAGTGGAGAAAAAGGTGAGGAACAATGGGCGGCTACTTGGAAGATTTTTTGAATAATGTGGAGGATTATATTAAAAAGTCAAGCAAGTGGGAAGAATGATAGCCAGGGCGCCAGCGTAGAGGGCACAGAGAGCGATGACAGAAACCATGTTACTTAGCGTCCACAACAACGCAAGCAATAGTTGTTGACCATCAATATTGATGCTGAAATTGCTAGGATTGTAAAACTGGAGAAAATTTAAAATTTTATGAAAAATGATAAAATGGTAATTAGCTGTTACGGTACGGGTTGAAAACCTGAATTTTTCTAGAACTCGGATGAAGAAACAGACATCACCATTGGATTCGTCACGCGTAATCTAGTTACCCAGTCAATTTTTGTTGATTCGGGATCAAATTAGACCAAACAAAAGAGGCATGTGTGGCGCGTTGTGGGCCAAGTAAATAGAAAGTATTAAAAGGGAAGAAAAATATATTTTCTTCCCCAGTTTTTCAGCCAAACACAGCCAGAAAGAGAGAGGAATAAAGGGAGAAAAGAAAACCAAGTTCTCCAAGCTTCTCCTTGAGATGTAGGGCGATCCATCCTTCGAATTCCTTCGAGCCAATAACGAAAGTTGTTCTACGCGACGATAGTTACGAGTACGTACCAAAGATCGCAGTTTTCGTCAATGTCTCAAGAACGGGATTGTTGGGATCAAAACATTGAGGCTTGAGTTGGGTTTCTTAGAGTTTCTAGTACGTGTATTACACTTCAAGAGGTAAGGTTCCATTCCTAACTAGGTTTATTTCCAACCTAGGGTTGAAATATGAAATGCACAGGGTGTTAGAGATTTAATCTCATGTATGACACATACCTAGTGTAACTGAAATGTGAAAAAGGGGTAAGAGAATGGGTTAAAATTAATTTTTGCATGAATTGGGTTTTGATGAAATTGCTCATTTGGAATTTCAAGATGAATATGTTGAATTGGGCATTCTATGTGTTTACTAAATCTTGTGTTTTATAGGTGTTTGACAAAATGCCTATGATTGATTAAGTATGTTATTTTGAATGAAAATAATATAACATGTTTTGTGAAGATTTTGGAATGTAATTATATGTTTTATGATATAAATTACATTGAGAAATTGGAAATGTTGATAGACATTGAAACTGTTCATAATGTGCTCATGACATGTTGAACATGATGTTGTAATTGTAATTGAAAACTTGATTGCATAGTGATATGAAATGCAATTGTTCATTATATTTGCATATGTACGGGTAGCATCATATTCGTAGACATTTGACATGAGTGTGGGCAGGGCCGGCCCAACAGTATAAAAAAAAAAGCATGGGCTTTAGGCCCCAAATTTTTAGAAGACCTCATAATTTTAGGTACATCACTAGCCCACAAAAAAAATTAAATCTATTAAATTTTAAGCCCTACAAAAAAGTCCCAAAAAATTAAATCCAATCAAAATTTTTATTATAATAATTTGGGTCTATAATCCAATCTATAACATTAAAAACTTAGAAATTAAAAAAATAAAAAAATACTCAAAAGTCAACTCATATTTACTCTCATCCACTCTCTCTCTCTCTCTCTAGTAAAAAAAAAATTAAAATTAAAATTAAACACTCTCTCTCCCTCTCTGTGGTAAAAAAAAAAAGCTGAAATCTCTTTCTCGACAATATTAACACATTCTTCTTTTTTCTCCCTCTCACATAGAAAATTATAAATAAATTAATTTTTTTTAAAAAAAATAATACTAAAAATAAAAAGGTCTCCATTTAATGTTTCCGCTTTAGGCCTCAAATTGGCTTGAGCAGCCCCTAAGTGTGGGTGTGGGTGTGTGTGCATGGTTTGATCAAACATCATTCTTAGTGCTTTGATACGTGGGCTCAAGAAAGTTAAACCTAGGTTCAACTGAGTTGCACAGGTTACATTGAAAATAAGGGTTAGGGTTAGCAAAAAAAGGCTAAATTCTCCCTCGGGTGCAAGACCCTGAAATTTTGGATACGCACTCCGATGGTATTGATTCCATAAAGTGTGTCGGCGTACGCGGAACTGTTGGTAAAAGTTCATAAATGTCGTGTCGGTTGGGTACCCGTTGGTGAAAGTCCATAAATACGCACCCTAAGAAATACCCTAGATTTTGTGATTAGTCATTGGATGTTTAACATCAATGGCGGGGGCTTGGAATGCCCGGATGCATACGCATGACATTGCATGTGTTATGGGAGCCAGTGGAGGGCTCGGGCTGCATTGTATATGTAAGTATCATCTTATGACATGGCATGACATTGTGGAAATTCATTTATGAGTTGCATATTCTTGAATGGATGTTTGATTGATTGTTGAATTGCATGTGAACATTTCATATGCATCTGGGTTGGGGTTTAGCCTCTTTAAGAAAAACTCTATTGAGCGTGGTTCACCCTTTATGGGAATAACATTTTAAGTGCGGGACAAACACCGATGGATGGCCCTAACATGGGCCCGTATTGAGAAGAATCCGGACTGTGGCTTTTAGATTTCATTTTGTAAAACAATGGTATAATTTGTTTTGAACTTGTAAAATTGTGTAAACAGTTTTGTAATGAACTCTTATGGACTATATATTGTGTTAATGAATGTATGGATGAGTGTGGAAAGCATTTGGATGGTTAAAGGTTGGAGATTGGAATGATTTAGAAAAAATCTGGACCCAGGTACCGATATTTAAGTGATTAAGTACCGATACCACGTTGTTGGATGGCCTAGGTACTGGTACCTTGACTTAAGGGTAACAGTACCTGAATTCTAGTGGGCTTAGGTACCGGTATCAGAAACCAGGTACTGGTACCTCAATGGACAGAGGGCTCAAGTATCGGTACCATGACATATAGGTACCGGTACCTAGCAAACAGTAGGCTCAGGTACCAGTACCTAGGTGATTAAGTACCAGCACCTGGCAATTGGAAAGACCTAGCAGACAAAAGGCTCATGTACCGATACCATGTGTATGAGGTACTGGTACCTCTTCCAAAATTTTCAAAAATTTAAATATAACTCTACCAAGCCTTCAGATCCTAAGCCCTCTTGTCGGGATGATGTAATTGGTCAAACATTAAATCCTAATTGATGGGGATAGACCTTGGAATGATCAAGTGTTTGATATGTGCACAGGTTAAACGTTTGGGAGTGCTTTGATAAAAGGGAGACTCTGCCCAAACTTTATTTGGGTTACGATCCCAGTGAAGAGGATGTGATAACGTGTTGCTGGGTTATGCAGCATTCACTGGTACTTCCGCCGTTTGATGGGTGATCAACGGGTTGAGAAAGGACCCCAGATTTTGGGGCGTCACAGCTTGGTATCAAAGCCTAAGTTCTGGATTTACCTAAGGTTTGTAGGGCATGGGTCTAGGCCATTGCATCTATTATGCATTATATGTTATGTGCATTAAATGTTACATGTTATGTGCTATGTGCATTATATGCATGATTAAATGTGTATGGAAATGGGATACTAGGATTAGAAAACATAACCTTGGGGGTCGGAAAAGAAAGAACGGGAAGGTTCATGGTTAAGGTTTCTATTAGTAGGTGGCAAACCTCCTACTAGTGAGACAATGAGAGAAATCTTAATGTTTTGACTTTAATCCCTAACTTTGGGATGCTAAGTTAGTGCTCTATTGCTATCTTACGTGTGTGTAGATGGCAAATAGAGGAAGAGGACACCATAATGGCCGAGGAGGTGGACGGAACAACAACCAACCACCACCGGCCTTTGATCAACAAGCGTTCATGGAGGCTATAGGCACAATGGTGGCTACCTTTGCACAAGTTAGCGCCAATGTGGGCCAAGGAGGCTCCAACAACCCTTAGAGGTTCAACGCACACAAGCCACCTACTTTTATGGGAGGGGCAGATCTGATGGTGGCCGACCATTGGTTCTAACAAGTAGACAAGATCTTGGAGACTATGAAGATTACATCTGACGCCACTAAGATAAGGCTAGCTGCGTTCCAACTTGAGGGAGAGGCTCATCTATGGTGGAATTGGGCAAAGGCCTCAAAGAACATATAGGCAATGACTTGGGGAGAGTTCAGTGAGCTCTTCATAGGCAAGTATTTCCCGTCGGTTGTTCAGCAAGCGAAAGTCTGAGAATTCTTGGATTTGAAGCAAGAGACTATGACGGTAATGGAATACGTGGCTAAGTTCACCGAACTAGACCGTTTTGTCGATGACTATGTGGCCACAGACTTGGCTAAGGTGAGGAGGTTTGAGGATGGGTTGAAGTTGTCCATCCGGGATAAAATTGTGGGCCACCGCCTACAAGAATTGGACTCAATGGTCGAGGCGGCCTTGACCATTGAGAGGGAAGTGGAGGACGCAAGGAGCATCCGGGAGGCAGTTGCTAAGGACAAGAAGAAAGAGGGGTAATCCTCCTCTGCTAGTTTGGGGAAGAAGTAATGGACTTTTACTCCACAGGGGCCTCAGGGACAAGGTCAAGGGTACCAAGGCCAAGGCCAAAGTCAATCCTCCCAAGGTGGGAGAAATTTCAGGGCCTCCTATCAGGCCGGCCAGATGACTTGTTTCATATGCCACCAATGGGGCCATTTGAAGCGAAATTATCCTTAGTGGCAGGGATCCCAGAGCTACAAGGCAACTCAGTCTCAATCATCAATGGGGCATCCACATACCTATTTCATTCCTCCCTACCCCACCATGGGTCAAGGAAGCCAGTTTCAGTTCCAGGGTGCTACACAAGCCCCTACTACTTCACGAGTAGGGACTCTGTAATCAAGTCTAATGGGCCAGGGTTTGGGTTGAGATCGAGGATAGGGTTTACAGGCCAGGACTTCAAGGACCTAAGGGTGGGTCTACTCCGTCACACCTTGATATTGATAGCCTTCACTAGAACGGTCTCCTTATGAATTAAAAAAGTTGACAGGGAAAAAGGCCACGGAGGAGATCAGGGCTTGCTCTATGAGCTCACTCAAGCAGTGAACTCTCCTTGGTCAGGTTTTAAACGTGATTTTCATTCCTGAAACCACCGACCTATAATCGCCCTCTCACCTATCGAGTAGTCGTTCGTGAATCTGAGTTTTCTTATTGACCAAGATTACCCTTATTTTGGCCCTATAAATAGGGAATGTATTTCCTACAGCTAGGGTAAGCCTCTTGTAAGTCTTTTGAGAGAGAAAACTCATATTCTACTTGGAGGGCTTCCATCATAGCCTTAAATCTTTAAGACCCAAGGTTACCTTCTAGAGACTCTACCCAACCTCACAACTTGATGTTGAAGATCTTAAATAGTTTGAATCAAACCCATTGATGTGTACATACCAGAGATCGTTGGTCTGTCCATGATTGCTCGAGGCCTAGAGAATCCTTCACAGAGGTGAATCCAAGTGAATCTACACATAACATCAGATAGGCACTTCGGTAGGGAGACATATTGAAAGAAGGAATCATCTAACCATGGTATTGGTTGAGCTATAAGATTCAATTTCTTGTATGTTGACTTTGGGATAGTGGATTAAGTTTTGATGATCCGAGAAGGTTCCACGAGATTCTTTTCGAGGAGGATTTTCTACATCAACAAATCACTTGTGTTATTTATTGTTTATACATATACACTTGTGATTTTTTGCACACACGTGCTATAGAGATCTGAAAAATGATGATAAATTTTTCGTTTTGCCGGTAGGGCACTATTCATGCACCATTACCGGTAGGACACTACATATGCATCATTTAGGAGTAAGTCATGTTTAGGAGCATAATTTGAGTATTTCATAGAAGAGAAACATGCTTAGAATGTTAAAATACACCTACTGTGCGAATTTGAGCCTTAAAAAAATAGTTTTAAAAATTGGACTGAAAGGTGGCCCAAGTGGGACCGACCAAACCCGGCCACAAAAGAAAATATATTTTTTTGAAAATTTTCATTTAAAATAATTTTAAGAACTTTTTTTAAAACAAAATGTTGAATTGAGGCGTTTCGGGGCGGATTGTATTGTAACGGGGTCCCGGATTCATCAAGGGCAAAAGGGTCATTTTGCACATTTGCCCCTCCACTATAAATACAGCCCCCTTAGTGTAAAAATATCAGTTTTGGGGCTGGGAAGGGGAATTACACGTTCTTGGAGGAAAAAGGAAGAAAAACCCTAGGTTCTTCAAGCTTCAAGCCACCAAAATCATTCCTAGGCCAAGATTCTTGCAAGACTTCCTTCTAAGAAGTTGTTTCTCTCAACAAGGGCTATATTCTCACAGATCAGTTCGGCTATAAAGCGAACACAACTCCCTTGGTTTGAGAAAAATCATTTTAGGTATGATATTTTGCTAAGTTGAGAATAGATTTAAGTTTTCTTGCCTTCCTATGTGTTAATTGAATGATTTAGGTGTTTACTTGATGTTAGAAAATCATTTAGTTGGTAGTTGCTTTGAAAACTTAGAGTTAGTGATTTAAGTACTTTTGTGTTCTTTGATTTTCTTGACAATTTGTTGCTATGATAAAGGTGTATATTGCATATATGTTGGATTATTATATTCTAGCTTATATTCATGTAGAGAAACTCTTGTGGTTTGAGAGTTATGATTTATTCCATGAGTTGATAGTTTGTGTATTTGTATTTTCCTTGAGAAATTGTGAAAGTAATGAACATGAAACTTGATCATATGTTTAATCCATTGAATGGTGCTTCACATTCATGTAGATAAAGTGTTATGAATTTGAAGTTATGTTTTACTTTATGAATGAGGCATATTTTAAGTTATACGCCACGTGTTTGATGAAATGTTTCATAGAATTCACATTGAGAAAAACCATGGTATCTTAGCATACATGAATCCTTGGAACATAGTGTGGGTTAAGCACTTGGTGCTATGCATTATGAGGGTGTAGATCCTGTGGTGAAAAACCCAAAATCTGGCCAATGACAGTACTTACGGACTGACGGGGGCGAACCGTGAAGTGAGACATGGGTGGCATAGAGTTGCATGTGTGTGTCATGCATATTGACATTGCATAGCATTGAGGGATTACGGGATTGTAGCTTTTAAAATGTACACTTGCACATGTCACGCATTAAATTTGTTCCTAGCATTAGCATTTTGTCATACCAGCAGTTGAGCTGACCCATTCGTGGGATATCATATTACAAATGAGACTCCCAGTACTTGAGACTTGAGGAAGTCTTAAAGGAAGGAGAGGAAAGGGACTCGAATGCATATTTGGCCCTTTAGGCATATTTTGTATGTGGGCATAAGCCCAAATGACTTGTATTTTAGTTTGAAAATATGTGGGACATCTTTATTTAATGAGTATCATATATGTATATTGAGACAACTAGATGTGTATGTTGAGAACAAGGGATGTATGTTTAAATTACATGTATTGTGGCCACCGAGTGAGGGTGGGTTGTGATATACTCATGCATATGAAATATTTTGAATATTAGGTGGGAAAAAGGCTTGGAAAACAAAGGAGATTATGTCGAAATTTTATGAAAAATTAAAAGACTTGTTAAGTGTGTAAAACACCTTTTAAATAGGTGGAAATGATGTCAAAAGGGGGGGTTTAGAAACCTTGAAGAAATAGGCTAAAAATGGAAGGAAAGTGACTTGAAAAACGTTGGAAAAAAAAATGGAAAAACGTGGGAAATGAATGAAAAATCAATTTATCCAACCTAATGACTTTTCATTTACTTTTCTTCTTCCTTTTCACTCACTCCCCGGGTTTGTGGAAATTCGGGGCGTGACACGTGCACTCTATGTTTGTATGAATGATTCATGAAATCTATTTCATCCATAGTTGCGTTTGGATTTTGAGATCGTTGTGAGATTTAGTGTTTGAGTGAATTAATTGGACAATTAATCAACTTCAATCTTCAAGGATTCATTGGGTCAAGGTGACTAAAATGGGTTCTCACCATAATTGCTAAATTCAAGTAAGAAGAGGTCATTGTGGTAGAGTTAGGTTTTAATTTGTAATCGATTGTGCTTAAAATTGAAAAACCTATTCACCCCTCCTAGGTACTGTCGTGCATCCACGTGTATAATCGTGAGGGAAGATTCACTTCGTTTTTCCCCCTCCTAGATCAAAAGCATGCCTACAAGAAACTAAGTGAGTAAAGGCTAAAGCAAGGGAAGTAGAAAATTAGGTTGTAAGCTTTACTATACTAAAAAAATGTAGAAATAGAAAGTGAGGCTAATGTTATATTCGCATCTTAATCAAAAAATAGTAACCGTTTATAAAATTGAGATAGGATAGTATTGCTTAAACTTGCAATAACATGAAGTATAATTAATGTTATTAATGCATATGCACCTCAAATAAGATTAGATGAACATATTAAAACGCAATTCTACAGGGAGCAATACCTTTAGTAGAAAGTGTATAGATTGGAGGAGGCTTTAATGACCATATATGAAAAGATCGCGATGGATAGGAGATTTTACATGGTGCGAATACACATTTAAAAAAAAAAAGATGAACATTTAATAACTCTTTCAAGTGGATTAAATAAGAGTCAACAGATTTTTTTCCTAAGAAAATGAGCAGATTTGTTGAGCGAAAATTTGGATTTTTGCTGAACACAACTTCAATCACATATTAAAAAATTATGAGTTTCATTAATGTAGGATAGACCCATTATAGATAGAATATATCCTTTAATTTTTTTTCAAGGGAACACCCTTTGATTCCAATTAAAATTATCACATGACATCATTCAACTCACGAGATAATGAAAAAAGAAATGTTTTATTTGGCTAAATTATTTGGGTAAGATCAATGGGTTATAAGCCCTCATGTACTCATTTTAATGTGTATTAGATTATCATGTATTGCATGTATAAATTTGACTGAAAAATATTGTTGTTTCGGGAGGGGAAATCTTATATGGATATTCTATCACGATTATATACGTGAAGCTATAGACACTTTACCTAGAGGGGCGTGAATAGATTTTTTAATTTTAGCCCAATTGATTACCAATAAAAACCTAAACCATCATAATTACCTTTTCCTACAAAGATATAACAAATAATATTAGAACCCCTTTAGTCATCACAACCCAATTTAACCATGACGATTATTTTAATTATTCTTGAATTAATTCACTCACAATCAATTTTACGGCGATCCCAAATCCCAAACCCAATTTTCATAACTATGGTTAAATGGATATCAAATACATAGTGCTCATGTGTCCAAAAATAATCACAGATGTATACAATAAACAATAAATAAAACAAGTGATTTGTTAACACGAAAAACCCTCATCGGAAAAAGCCGTGGGGAACCTTCTCGATTCACCAAAACTTAATCCACTACTCTCTAAGTCAACATACAAGTACTCGAGTCTTATACCTCAACCAATACCATGGTTAAATGCTCATTTCCTTATTGTCTCTCCTTCAACGTCTACTGTAGCTTTACTTGGACCTCCTCGCTACACGGTTTGTCCAGGCCTTGAGCAATCGTGAGCACACCAACGATTCCTAATATGCACATATTAATGGATTTGGTTCTAAACCATCAAGATCTTCAACACCAAGTTGTGAGGTTGGGTAGAATCTCTAGTGATAGCCTTTGGATTTAAGGATCTAGGTTAGTGGTGGAAGCTCTCAAGGTAGAAGAAATGTTGTCCCTTTGAGAAATCTCACAAGAGGCTTAACCTAGTTGTGGGAAAGGTTCTTCCTATTTATAGTTCTGGAATAAAGGCAGTCTTACTAAATAAGAAAACTCATATTCGCGTCATAGGGTGGTTAGCACTAAAATGAAAATCAAATTTCCATCCTGTTCAAGAGCAACACCGCTCGAGCAAGCTCTGTGCACTCTCCTGTGGCCTTTTCTCGTCTAACTTCCTAAGTCATAAAGAGATTGCTCTAGTCAATGCTGGTGAGCATAGATCGGTCCTTACCGGTTTTTCAAACATAAAATCGAGCAAAAAGCTTGTCCTCTTTGTAATTGGCTAATTTCGTAGAGTACATTGTAAATCTCAACCTTTTTTCATGGTCATGATGCTATCAAGTTCAAAATTTGAAAGCATCATTGAAGGGAGGATTTCAAGCGTCAAAACAATATCATTCAATCTCCGTATGCATCTTCATACTTATGACAAGGTAATGACCAAGAAACCTAAGATGAACCCTTAATTATTTTTAACTTAGGTTGATTAGGATGAAAATTGATTTCAAAGCAATCCGAATATGACTTCTAGGTGATATTAATAGAAAATATTTTCTAAACCATTTTGTGAGTTTTAAAAACATAGATTGATTCATAATCGGACTCCTCTTTGAGCAACACCCTTTAGTGCTCAAGAGGACTAGTTTTTGCTTGGTTTTGTGCTTCAAAAACTGGTAGGGGCTGAGTTATGCTCGCCAGCCTTGGCTAGGTCTGTCTCTTAATGACTTAGAAAATTAGACAGGGAAAAACCACGGAAGGCAGCACAAAACTCGCTCAAGCGATGCTCATGGTAAGTCGAGCAGCATGCCTTAGTGGGGATTGAAACGTGATTTTCATTCCAGCGACAACCACACTATGACCGCCCTCCCATTGATTGGGCGATCGTTCGTGAATCTAAATTTTCTTATTTACTAAGATTAGCTTAGGCTTATAAATATGGAGAGCCTTTCCCACATCTAGGTTAAGTATTTTGTGAGATTTCTAAGAGAAAAAATCATTTTTCTACCTTAAGAGCTTCCACCACAATCTAGATCCCTACTAGAGATTCTACCCAACCTCACAACTTAGAGAAAAAGATCTTATTGGTGATAAACCCATTGATGTAAGCAAACCGACGATCGTTGGCGTGCCCATGATTGCTTGAGGCCTAGACGAACCGTGCAGCGGGGAGGTCCAAGTGAAGCTACACTAGATGTCGAAGGAAGGGAGCATCTAATCATATTATTAGTTAAGGTATAAGATTCGAGTACTTGTATGTTGAATTAGCGAGTAGTGGATTAGGCTTCGGTAAACCGAGAAGGTTCCCTACGTTTTTTTCCCGAGGAGGGTGCCCGCGTCAATAATTCACTTGTGTTTTTTATTGTGATTGTGAGCACACACACGTACTATGTGTTTATTGGAATGATTGTTTGAATATTTATCCATACATAGTTGTGCATTGGGTTTGGGTTCTTTTTGGGATCGCCATGAGATTTATTTTTGAGTGAATTAATTGAATATAAATTAAAATCAATCATCATTGTTAAGTTGGGTTGTGGTGACAAATGATTTCTCACTATTCATTGATGAATTTGTATAAGAAGAAGTAATTCTGGTGCTTTAGGTTTTTATTAGTAATCAATTGAGCATTAAATTGAAAAACATATTCAACCCCCTTTAAGTAAATTGTCTATTGCTCCACGTGAATAATCGTGAGGAAAAATCCACATCGGGTTCCCTTTCCAAGAACAACTATTGGTATCAAAACGTGGTTGCCCTGAGTTCATAAACACTGGTGGACATTTTTGTGTATTGCTTGCATATCTACTTTAAAATGGCTGCATCATTTAGGGGTTTTGGTTGATTTAGTAATCGTGGTGATTTAGTAATACACTTAGTAATTGTGGTGATTTAGGTTTTTATTAGTAATCAATTGACCATTAAATTAAAAAACCTATTCACCAACCTAGGTAAAGTGTGTTGCTCCACATGTATAATCGTGAGGGAAGATCCACATCGGGTTCCCACTCCCAAAACAACACACATCAACTAGCAAAATTATGCAAGTAAAATAAGTAAGGGACAAATAAAGCATATAAATCAAAGTCAAATATGATACGAACATCAAAATTAGGGCTAAGAGTGTGTCACAACAAACAAAAAATTTAATTAAATAGCAAAAGTAAATAAACTGAAAAAGTTAACAAAAAAAAGGTAAAGAGTATTGTAGTAGAGGCCATGAATGAATACAAACACACTCAATCTCCCATATGACCTAGACTAATAGTCTGAAGAAAAAAAAAATAGCTCAAATGGCTGCATCTCTACCATCTCCTCCATCTCATCGGGGCAACTCTAAATCTGAATCCATGTCATCTAGCATTGACTGGCTGGCAATCTGCTTCCCCTTCAGCAATCTCCTAAGTCACCCAACTCTATCAACAATTGATCTCATCATAGTCTGCTGGGTTTCCTCATGGCTCACAATCCTTCCATCTAATGCATCCAACCTCTGGGAAGTGAGGCGATGATGCGCAACCATGGTACACTGGACCCCAATCATCATGTCAACAAGGGATGCCATCTGGGGTGCAGGAAAGTTTGAACCTGACTCAGGTGGTGGAGGTGTCCTAGACGTAGTAGTCTAAGAATAAATAAGTGGGGTGGGGCTTCCTCCTCAACAACTACAACGTAATCAGCCTAGGCCTTACTCTCTTCATTGAACTCTTGTTCAAGGCCGTCATAGGATTCTGCAACTGGTCATTCCTGAAGACAACAGCTCCTTGACCTTGACAAACATAAGTAATCAGAGATCCAAAAGGTAGATCATCTGACACTCTCCCTTCTAAAAAAGCTCTCTGAATGAACCAAATATCATCATCTGCAGATCAAGGTCAACCCCTTTTCTTATGGCATATTGCATGTGTGCCTTATGGGTAGGAAGTTCTGAAATATGGGTATTTGGTTCTACGTTGTAGTTGGCCATGAGACTTAGCATCCTATACTGCGGGGTTAGATTCTTTTCTAGGAAATTCAATGTTACATAGTGTTTAGGATGGCCAATACCATACAGCTCAGTAGACAAAACATGTAGAGGAGGTAAGACATCTACTAGTCACCCACTAAGGTAATCATTATCTACCCTAGGCTAGGCAAGCCAAGTATGGTAGCAATAAGAGTGGCAAAAAACGTAAACTTAATACCTCTAACACATGTAACAAAGTAGTTAGCCTGAGGATCAGGATCACGAATATGCGCATAGAATTCTCTCACAATGCTATTATTGGAAGTCACAGGGTCTACAAACATATAGGTTCAACCATGATTGGTGAGATTGTTGACAATTGAACGACTAACCTCTGCAGTGTTAAACCCTCGTTCGATCAACACTGGCATGAGAGAGAATTTTCCTCTTAATCTCTCTAAGAACTTTGAAGTCTGGAATCGAGTAGCTTCATCAAAGTTATGCTCAACATCTTCATAGACATCCTTAACCCTTGGCCTTTTCTCTCTTCTTGGGGCCATCTCGACAATCACTCTCTAAATATATGTCTCACTCGTGTGAATTTGTGATACAAGCGATGAATCAACTTAAGATCCATGGAGAATGTGTTTAGGAGAGCTTTAGAAGCAAGGGTTAGGGGACGTGAAGGAGAGGGTTTAGAATGAAATAAACCTTTTAAAACTTGGTTTTCTAACCCTGGCCGCCGACTTACGCAAGGTCGCTCGAGCGGTGAGAAGATCAATTTAGCGGTTCCTAAAAACTGACAGATCAGCCTCAATCCCTCTTTTGACCAACCCAGTCCCGGCATTCACTCATCCCTCCTATCCTTCAAACCTCAAATGCATGCATGACGTATATACAACTTAAATGCAATTCAATGGACATGGAGGGGTGAATTTGGATTAAAATTAAATATAATTTTTAATTTAAACAATAAATGTTCAAAGATCATAAGCATGAAAATTACATAAGTTCACATTATGATAGATCCATACAAAATTCATCATCTTAGTTTCATATTCATGCATTCTAGATCAATGTTTCCTCGCTTGCTTCAATTTCACTTACACGTATTCAAATATTGTTCAACTTGGACAAATTCAAGTGTGACATGTGTGAAACCAAACTCCAACACACTTGGAATTCCGCTTATTTTAAAGCATTAATAAGCTCTACATGAAATCCTAGTGCATTTTCTAAGTGAATACATGATCCATTAGTGAGTGGTCTAATAATGCAGGGGTGAATTTCGTACTATTTAATGTATGCTTCTATTCAAGATTAGCATTAGCTCTATGAGCTTTAAAAATGAGCAATTTACAATTAAGCATAAGTTCTCTAACAATTCATGTGTAATTGTTTTTAGTCATTTATTTATATCTCACTTTTTTAGAATTTACCACATGGACTCTTTTTTCACAATTGGCCTTCGACATCTTTTAAGGGATTGGAGTTTAATTAACTTTTATCCATATATTCACCTATCACCAACATTTAGAGTTAATGATGCACAAATCGTGTTTATGCACCACCTGTCGAGTGACTAATATGGTTAATAAAATGCAGTAAATATGATGGAGAACTCAATACAAACAACACACAGAGATAGAGTGGTTCGGTCAAGGTGACCTATTCCACTTTGAAGGGCTTTGATTGTCGGGGTGTTTTATTTTTGTAGGAGTGTGGAGAGCTCAGGTGAGAGCAATGAGAGCTCAAGTAAGTCAGGTGTGAGATAAGATGCAAGATGCTAGATGCCCACCCATGTGTAGGCAGGGCTTACAATTTATATGTGTCTCCTAACAGATTGAGGCGCCACATCTGTAATAGATAAGCTAATTTGGTGGAGGTGGCACCATTCTCGCAACGGACGGGGTAGTTGCATGGAGATCTCTTTATGGTCTTAGGATGGCGTGGCTGATACTCTAGGATGGCATGGCTGACTCCTTGACTCTAGGATGGCGTGGCCAAAGGATGGTGTGGCTGACTCCTTGACTCCAGGATGGCGTGGCCCTAGGATAATGTGGCTGACTCCTTGACTCCAGGATGGCGTGGCTGCTTCCTTGACTCCAGAATAGCGTGGCTGACTCCTTGACTCTAGGATGGCGTGGCTGACTCCTTGGCTCCAGGATGGCGTGACTGACTCCTTGACCCCAGGATGGCATGGCTGACTCCTTAAATCCAGGATGATGTAACTGACTCCTTGGCTCCAGGATGGTGTGGCTGACTGTGCTCTGTGGTGAGCCGAGCTGGGTCTCATCTGGGGTCGGGCCCATTGGGCTTTGTCTGGAACGGGCTCATTACTTGAGTTGGGCCTTGTTCGGGCCAGCCCCACTATTCAAGTTGGGCCTTGTCTGAGCTGGGCCTATTACTTAAGTTGGGCCTCGTCTGGGCTAAGCCCATCAAGAGTCATTTAAGATTACTAGTTGATATACACGTATCTTGTACGTGAATTATTTTGAATAATAATAATATTGATTTTTTATTGGCATATGAAGATGACAAAATATATTAACTATTCACAAAATAATTATGTGAGAGTGATAATTATTAAAAATCAATAACTCAAGAATACCCAACTTAGTCACAAAAGAGCCAAAAGGAAAAGTAAAATAGGAAAAGAATAAGAAGCACTTAAAGCCACATATGTGACAGTTTCAAAATGTCCAAAAAGCCAAAAAAGAAGCATTGATAGTTTTCTGTTATGGATGTCAATGGCTTCAGATTGTTTTGTGACATAAACTCAATTGAGTCTTTATCGAGCTGATTTTGAGTTTGCTACTCTTTTATAATCATCAGATGGGGTCATTACAAAGGCTAGCTATTCGCTATAACTCATTTGTGAGGCCCCTTAATTCGTATATATAGTTTCAATTAGCCCATAAAGTTAAGAATGCTTTTGAATGCTTCCTTATTGAATTAACTTTACCTTTTTTGTCTAATGAGAGCATAGTGCCTTGCTATTGTGATTATTTACAATGAATTTTATATTTTTCATAACATGTCCAATAAAGTCACTCAAACATGATTTATTGATCTAAATTATTAATCTGAGTCCTCTACAACCTTTGATTTATAATAGTGGATGGGACCTATAGGCCTATTTCAAAGTATTTTCTCCCATGCGCCTCTAGTAATATAAATTTTTAGGCACTTTTTACTACCTATTCTATCCTAGCTACAATGCTTGTGAGTATAACAAATATCGAAGCCGTTGTTGGATCAAATGCATACATAAATAGACAATGCAATCTTTCGGAGTGCAATTTGTGATTAACCCTGAAGTTTTAATCTTTCTAAAATCTCCATTATGTTAGCTGTATGTGACATATTCGCCTTGAGTTGTCTTAGTGGAAGAGAAGATTGGCCATAGGTAATACAAATTATAGAAATTTGTCAACCTTTTCCAACACATAATACAAAAACACTTGAACAGTATGGTATCCAAAAATATGTGTAGTACCCATTAGATAGCTATGACCATAAAAAAATGAAAACCAAACAAACAGAAAAAGGGATGTATATATCATTCACAAAAAGAAGGAAGTTGCTTCTGTACCCATTTATTATCACTCCATAGGCCACCTGAAATGGAAGTATGGATACCTTCATCTTGGTGAAACTTCCACATTGGCCACGATCCAAGCCTCACTCTTATTTGGATTTAGTGAAAACCCTGAAAGAGACACACAAATTCACAAAACCAAAGATCTACGATTGAAAGCAAACGGATTTATATTGGATATCAAGGGTGAAGGATAATGGGTAATAATAAGATGATACAAACCTAGGAGAGTTGACGAAAAAAAAAAATGTAAACATGAGCTTCAACAGTGCGAATCCACAAAGGCCTCTGCCCTTTTTCGTTCTCCCCAAAAGTACCTTTCTAATTCTTACCCTTACGTAATGTTACATGTGAATGGGTAGAGGAGGCATTGATTTTTTGGAAATGTGGAAACTCAAGAGGTCTATGATCATTATCATTCCATAATTCACAGTACAACCATTAACCAATGAAAATATATTTAAGGGCCCTATCTTTTGGGTTGCTTCATTTGAAAAACTAATAAGTAATTCAAGTAAATCTGGTGAGAAACTTATTCCTAAAGGAAGGTGAAAAGATATCAAGGATATGGTAGAGTCAATATATATCTACATAATTCTAAAAAATTAAATAACTTCTGGCAGTTATTAGTAAAGAAAGAAATGGATTTTATGACATTTAGGAGAGGAAAAACCAAAACCCAAAATTCATACTCCTATAATAGGAAGAGTCTAAGAGTTAAATACAATAATAAGATATGATTGTCTTTAAGCATTTGTTTTAATAAGGGTAATTAATCTAGCACTAATTTAACTTTATACAAATGTTTGAGGGTATTTATGGAAAAAACATGTTTTTGGATTTAGTAACCTTTTAGAAGTAGTATAGATATTGATTAACACTTCAAATTACTAAAACTTTTAAGAGTGAAGGTGAATGATATGTGCATACTTGGTTTATAAATTATTCAAAGATACACACTATCCAAGCACGCTAAGCTAAAAGAAACTTTGGCTATGTCATTAAGTTCTATATCCCTACTATGACTCATTAAAATGCACATTTTGCCTTAGGGTTCGTTTGGTTATAAAGAAAAAAAATGATGGAAAGTGAAAATGATAGAAAGTGATGTGAAAGAAAAGAAAATAATATAAAATATATTTTCATAAATGTATTTGGTTAGAATGAAAAATTTACGGGAAGTTTTAAAACAATTTCATTATATTATTTGAAAGAAAGTAAAGTCATAAGAATTTTTTTGTAATTGTTTAAATTACCCTTAATTATGTTAAATAGGTCTAAAAAAGAAAAAAATATATGTACTTACAATTGAAAGTTAAATTTTTTTTAAAAAGTGGCTCGAAACATAATTCTAAGACAGTCACCAACACAAAGGTCTTTTGACCAAATTATGTGATTAATTAAATTCATACCAAATATTTTTTAAATTAATAACCAATAAAATATTTTAAGAAAAATAAGGGTAAAATGAGAAGTTAGTTATAGATCACAATTTTCTTGCATTTCCTTGTGTTTTTTACAAGAAAAAAAAGTTGGTTATTTGTGAGAAAATTCAAGGATGAAAGAAAATTATTTTTTCTATCATTTTCATTTTCATGCTAACCAAACACATGAAAATTTTAAAAAGTTTATTTTTCTTGCATTTTCTATTATTCTCCCGCTAAACAAACGAACCCTTAGATTTAAGGATGGAATCAAACAAACCAAAGTGTGAACAACCATGATCATGAACAAAGAAAAACAAAAAAAAAAAAAAAAATACTTTTAGCCTTTTCTTTCCCAACAAAAATGGTTAGTATCCTAATCATTTTGGGAGTCTCAATCAGATTGGGATGTAGCTTCCTAATCAGGGTGGAATGAGGAGTCTTAAGTAGGATGGAATGAGGTTTCCTAATCAGATTGGAATGTAATATCCAAAACAGGTTGGGATGAGAAGTCCTAATCAAAGTAGGATGAGGAGTCATATCTAGAGTCTTAGGGCAAAGGACAAGCTCCTCACGAGAGAATCAAAACAATGATAAGGCTTCCCCAGTAGAGTGCCCGCCAACTTAACCAAGCAAAAAGAATTCAAATCTCAAAAGCAACAGTTGCGGTAGATTTTAGGAAGACACAATTTGTACTCGTAAGGAAGGGTAAGGAGCAAGGGACAAAATTTATCCTCGCTAATGCCCTCTCCCCCAAATCCCATTGGGCTCAGGGCATGGGGGGCAAATGATGGGCCTGACCCAGACCAAGCCCAACTTAAATAAACAAGTCAAGCTCACCACAGGGTCAAGGAAGCTCACAGGACCAAGGAAAATCAATCGAGTCAGTCTAGCAAACTTGAGAGACTCAGTCTACAACTGACACACAAAGAGGTCTCCATGAGACGCAATAATTGGGTGCACATCACTACCTCCACGTAACTGTCTCGCCTATTACAAGAATGATGACATCTCCACCGAACTACCTCACCTGTTTCAAGAATGACACCTCAATCTATTAGGATATGCCTATAAATTGTAAGCTCCACCTACACAAAGGGGGCATCAATTGCATCTGAGCACTCTACACTTTTGAACAATAAAACATCCAAGCCACCGTAGCCTTTCATGGTGGTGTAGGTTACCCTGACCAAACTATTTAATTTGTGTTTGTTTATGTTGACCAGTGTTATCAGAACCGGACTGGACCGATCAGTCGAACCGTGAACCGGGACCTCAAACGGTTCGGTTTTCTAGTTAGACCACTTAAGGAATCAAACCGTTTAGGAACCGTGAAACCGGCAGATTTTTGGACAAGAACCATGAACCGAACGAGTTTGTAAACCGGACGGTTGGAACCACATCAAGCATCAGGCGATAAACAGCAGCTCAAGCGAGAGGCGACCACTCCTTCCTTTTCCTTGCTTCGATTGCCTTTTGTGAGTTGTCTCAGATTTCATCTCTGTTCTTTGAATTCTTTTTCTCTATCTCTCTATCTCTCTCTTTCATACACACACCACCACCGGCTACTGAATAGTGAATAACCCTTCCTCTTTTTTTTTCTTTTTTTTTTCTGAACATGAACAGAAGTGATAGTGCTTTCTGTCATTTATTTGTCTCGAGAAGGCAACAAGTCAGAGACTTGTCTCTTCCTAGTTCCTATAAGGCTATAAGTCTATATAATAAAAATAATTTTCTAATGTCTTTTATTTTTATTACTCTTGTAAGCTTGTTATTATTTTACTTTTTTTTTGTTAGATAGGATTATGTGTTAATGGTGCTAATTTATTAGTAAATTTTATATATTATGGATATATTTTATATTTTTTTTAGCTAAATTATTATTTTTATAATTTTTTTATTTTTTTTATTATACAACCGGTTTGACCAGTTGACCCAACGGTTGAACCAGTGAACTATTGACCAGGTCTCCCTGTCGGTTCGATGACCGGTCCGGTTCTGATAACATTGATGTTGACTCTACTTCTTAATTACTGCATTAAATACTTGACAAATGATACATAAACATATTCAGTAATACTATGCTGACTAAAATTAGGGACCAAATAAATAACTCAAATGACATGACAGTTGCTGATATGGTAAGATTAACTGTCATGTCAGCAAAATCTTTTTGTCTTCTCCAAATCAAGTCCAACTCACGTTGAAAAAATGAATTGAAGATGGACGAACAAACTTGGACATGATTGACGACATTTCAAATGGATATGATGCAAATCCACATCAAATTTGTATCCTCTTAATTTTTAATTTTATTAATTGCAATCAAGTTAGAAGTACAATTAAATTTATCACTAATTATGAAGGTTTACCGGGGCCTCTATCCCCTTCTCTTTTCTGTTCACTCGTGGCGTGGGGTCCATGACCCTTTCATTTTCATGGTGTTTTAAATTTGGATAAGGTTAGCCTTGCACAACGAAATTTGATAAGATATAATAATGATTTTTCATTAAACTCTATTAACATGAATGGAACTCAAAGAATTTAGTTGTAGATGATTAAGAGATCAAAATTAATTTTAAATGAGATAATAAAAATAATTTATAATATATGGTTTAACTACAAAATATGATGCTTGATACTAAAAAAAGAAATGTTATTGTTACTTAATTTAATGACTTAATTGAGGGACTTAATTCAATGTAGCCATTGAATTAAAAGTAGACTTCATCTAACTTTAGAATTCACAACTAAACAAACAACTACATTGAATGTTCGATCCCGAAATTAGGCCCTTATAACATATAACTATTGAAATGAGTTGTATTGAATTTATCTAAATTAATCAGATTTTTATTTTCAAGGGGTGAGCATGAGATTGATAGAATCACCATTCAGGCTCTGTGAATTAGTAATCAATTCTTGAACTTTATCATAATCAAATTTTGAAATTATAAGCATATGGTGCACACCACATTTAAATTGCTGAATTGAATTGTAATAAATTGATCGAAATTAATCTTGTTTTTTTTTTATTGTGTTTCAATGGGTGAGTATGATTAAAAGTAATGATCAAAATTCTGTTTCGAAACAGTTGAAATATTTTTTTTTTTAACGAGACCAAAACGAATCAGTGATAAAATCAAAAGTACAATGTTTCAAGGTATTTTGTAATGTTCCGAGATATTTTGTAATGTTTTGACATATTTCAACCAATATTTCATAATATTTTTAAGGTGTTCTAAGAAAATTTGGCTAAATCCACCTGAAGAGTGGATGAAAATCAACTGTGATGGGGCTTTCTTGCAAAAATCTAGGACAATAGCGTATAGAGTTGTTCGTAGAAATAAGGATGGGATCTTTATAAATGGGGACGCCAGATCTTTTAATTCTTCTTCTGCAGTAGTTGCTGAAGCTTGTGCAATTAGGAGAGCTTGCAGAATGGCAGTGGAACTTTAGCTCCAAAATTATGCAAAGCAGATTCTCCAAATCAAATTTCAGGTAATCAAGAGGACTAGAACAAGGTGTCTCATACACTTGCAAGTTTTGCTAGAAGGGGTAACATTTCCCCTCATTGGGTGACCCACCTCCCATTAAAGAAGAGGAGAAGGTTGGTGTTGGCTGAGGCTTGTAGTTTGTATTAATAAAAAAGGATTTTTTGGTGTATTTTGACAAATTTTTTAAAATTTTATGAAAATAAATTCTAAAATTCTTATTTGTTACTGATGAAGCAGAAAATGTGTTTATGCACCACCTGTCGAATATTTAATGTAGTAATTAAGAAGCAAACTCAACACAAGCAAACACATATTAAGTTATTTGGTCAGGGTGACCTACTCTATTATGAAGGGCTACGGTGACCTGAGTGTTTTATTGCTCAAGGAATATAGAGTACTCAGATGTGAGTGATGTCCTTTGTGTAGATGAGACTTACAATTTATAGGCGTCTCCTAACAGATTAAGGCGTCATTCTCGTAACAGGTGAGACAATTCGGTGGAGGTGGCATCATTCTCGTAACAGGCGAGGCAGTTCCATGGAGGTGGCGACGTGCACCTGATGATTGCGTCCCACAGAGATCTTCTCTTGTGTTAGTTGTGGACTAAGTCTCTCAAGATGGCGAGGCTAACCCGACTGAGCTTCCTTGATCCTGTAGTGGGTTTGCCAGTATATTTGAGTTGGGCCTAGTCTACTTATCTGATATGGGCCTGATCTAGGCCCATCATTAGTGATCTGGGTCGAACCCACCATTTATCCCCATACCTGGAGTCCAAAGGAACTTGGGGGGAGAGGACATCAGTAAAAATTCATAGATATCTATTTTAGCAGGCCAAGTATGGGCAAGAGAAGAGTAGAGGGCAAAGGAGGTGAGGAGTAGAAGGCTCTGGGGCGTCAAGGTGTTAGTAGTAGGGAACCGAGGGCGCAGGCGTCACGAGGTGAGGTGCGACAATGGGCGAGGCGCTGACGCGCGGGCGAGGCAAGGGCGCTGGCTAGGGTGAGACGCTCGAGGCATGGGCGCTGGGCACCGAGTTGTGGCTACTGGTGCTGGGTACCTGGTTGGTGGTTGGCGCTAGGCACTGATAGAGTATGAGAATAGAATAAATAAGTGGCAAAACTTTTAACGGCCATAACTTTACATTCAGTTGTCCATTTAAGGCTAATTATTTTTTGAATCTGGATATTTTTTCGAGATCTACCAGAATCAAACAGCCTACGGTAGTTTGGGCACCAAATTTCCCTAAAATTGCCTATTTTCCACTGAATTTGAATTTCAACCACAAATTAGTGAAGAAGTAGAATTTTCATATGCCATGTTCCATTTGTAGGAAAGGACAACCTTCATTCTGAATGGATAAAATCATAGTTCTCAAGGTACTCTGATGAGGGAGAAGTAGACACATTTGTGAGGGCCAACTAGCATGACCAGGTATTGAGGAATCTGATGAAGGAGAGGCAAACACAATGGGCTGTAGAGAAGGAGTTGAGGGTGGCTCACGAGAGAGCTGCACCTCTTGAGGCCAAATTTTTGGCGATTCGCAAAAGAGCCGCTAAATTGGAGGCTGAGGCTGCTTGCGCGAGAGTAGAGGTAGAGTAGGTCAAGTTTTTGGCAACTCGCGAGAGAGCCGCTAAGTCGGAAGTTGAGGCTGAGGCTGCTTATGCAAGAGCAGAGGCAGAGTAGGCTGAGTTTTTGGCAACTTGCAAGAGAGCCGCTAAGTTGGAGACTGAGGTTACTTGTATGAGAGCAAAGGTACAGTTAGGTCAAGTTTTTGGCGACTCGCGAGAGAGCCGCTAAGCTGGAGACTGAGACTGCTTACGAGAGAGTAGAGACAAAGTTAGGACAAGCTTTTGGTGACTTTGGAGGCTCACTCCCAAGAGATGGAGAGGAGGAGGGAAATGCCAAGGCGGGCAAGGCAAGCGTCAGGGGCAAGGGCACCAGAGGCGAGGAGGCAGGAACCAAGGCAAGGGCATAAAGGTTAAGAGCGGGTGCCTGAGACGAGGCGTGGTTTCTCCGGGGGCGTCGGCGTCATTGTGGAAGAGAGGGAGGCGCTCGGGCGCCGGTAGGAGGCGCGCGAGAACCAAAAGTAGCGAGCGCCGGTGAGGGTTCACATGAGTGGTCTTGATTTGGGTGGAGAATTCGACAATAATGGAGGAACCATTATTTTCAAGAATTTGTAGTAATAAAATGCAATCATCTTATTGAAATATTTTTTGACAAAGTGGAGAAAAAGGTGAGGAACAATGGGCGGCTACTTGGAAGATTTTTTGAATAATGTGGAGGATTATATTAAAAAGTCAAGCAAGTGGGAAGAATGATAGCCAGGGCGCCAGCGTAGAGGGCACAGAGAGCGATGACAGAAACCATGTTACTTAGCGTCCACAACAACGCAAGCAATAGTTGTTGACCATCAATATTGATGCTGAAATTGCTAGGATTGTAAAACTCGAGAAAATTTAAAATTTTATGAAAAATAATAAAATGGTAATTAGCTGTTACGGTACGGGTTGAAAACCTGAATTTTTCTAGAACTCGGATGAAGAAACTGACATCACCATTGGATTCGTCACGCGTAATCTAGTTACCCATTCAATTTTTGTTGAATTCAGAGATAGTCGGATTTTTTGCATTTTACAATGCGATCGGGT
Organism: Ilex aquifolium; assembly: GCA_951799425.1. NCBI lineage: Eukaryota > Viridiplantae > Streptophyta > Magnoliopsida > Aquifoliales > Aquifoliaceae > Ilex > Ilex aquifolium. The sequence continues at coordinate 5,952,165 of OX637404.1, read as the reverse complement.
GTCGCGCGACTAAAGTAAACACGATCGGATTTTAATTTCGGAACACGAGAAATAATTTAAGATTAATTTAAGGTTAGTTAAAATAAATTATATTGAACGTAACACGGAACGATAGTTAATTGATTCGGGATCAAATTAGACAAAACAAAAGAGGCATGTGTGGCGCGTTGTGGGCCAAGTAAATAGAAAGTATTAAAAGGGAAGAAAAATATATTTTCTTCCCCAGTTTTTCAGCCAAACACAGCCGGAAAGAGAGAGGAATAAAGGGAGAAAAGAAAACCAAGTTATCCAAGCTTCTCCTTGAGATGTAGGGCGATCCATCCTTCGAATTCCTTCGAGCCAATAACGAAAGTTGTTCTACGCGACGATAGTTACGAGTACGTACCAAAGATCGCAGTTTTCGTCAACGTCTCAAGAACGGGATTGTTGGGATCAAAACATTGAGGCTTGAGTTGGGTTTCTTAGAGTTTCTAGTACGTGTATTACACTTCAAGAGGTAAGGTTCCATTCCTAACTAGGTTTATTTCCAACCTAGGGTTGAAATATGAAATGCACAGGGTGTTAGAGATTTAATCTCATGTATGACACATACCTAGTGTAACTGAAATGTGAAAAAGGGGTAAGAGAATGGGTTAAAATTAATTTTTGCATGAATTGGGTTTTGATGAAATTGCTCATTTGGAATTTCAAGATGAATATGTTGAATTGGGCATGCTATGTGTTTACTAAATCTTGTGTTTTATAGGTGTTTGACAAAATGCCTATGATTGATTAAGTATGTTATTTTGAATGAAAATAATATAACATGCTTTGTGAAGATTTTAGAATGTAATTATATGTTTTATGATATAAATTACATTGAGAAATTGGAAATGTTGATAGACATTGAAACTGTTCATAATGTGCTCATGACATGTTGAACATGATGTTGTAATTGTAATTGAAAACTTGATTGCATAGTGATATGAAATGCAATTGTTCATTATATTTGCATATGCACGGGTAGCATCACATTCGTACACATTTGACATGAGTGTGGGCAGGGCCGGCCCAACAGTATAAAAAAAAAAAGCATGGGCTTTAGGCCCCAAATTTTTAGAAGACCTCATAATTTTATGTACATCACTAGCCCACAAAAAAAATTAAATCTATTAAATTTTAAGCCCTACAAAAAAGTCCCAAAAAATTAAATTCAATCAAAATTTTTATTATAATAATTTGGGTCTATAATCCAATCTATAACATTAAAAACTTAGAAATTAAAAAAATAAAAAAATACTCAAAAGTCAACTCATATTTACTCTCATCCACTCTCTCTCTCTTTCTCTCTCTCTAGTAAAAAAAAATTAAAATTAAACACTCTCTCTCCCTCTCTGTGGTAAAAAACAAAAGCTGAAATATCTTTCTCGACAATATTAACACATTCTTCTTTTGTCTCCCTCTCACATAGAAAATTAAAAATAAATTAATTTTTTTAAAAAAAAATAATACTAAAAATAAAAAGGCCTCCATTTAATGTTTCCGCTTTAGGCCTCAAATTGGCTTGAGCAGCCCTTAAGTGTGGGTGTGTGTGCATGGTTTTGATCAAACATCATTCTTAGTGCTTTGATACGTGGGCTCAAGAAAGTTAAACCTAGGTTCAACTGAGTTGCACAGGTTACATTGAAAATAAGGGTTAGGGTTAGCAAAAAAGGCTAAATTCTCCCTCGAGTGCAAGATCCTGAAATTTTGGATACGCACTCCGATGGTATTGATTCCATAAAGTGTGTCGGCGTACGCGGAACTATTGGTAAAAGTTCATAAATGTCGTGTCGGTTGGGTACCCGTTGGTGAAAGTCCATAAATACGCACCCTAAGAAATACCCTAGATTTTGTAAATTAGTCATTGGATGTTTAACATCAATGGTGGGGGCTTGGAATGCCCGGATGCATACGCATGACATTGCATGTGTTATGGGAGCCGGTGGAGGGCTCGGGCTGCATTGTATATGTAAGTATCATCTCATGACATGACATGACATTGTGGAAATTCATTTATGAGTTGCATATTCTTGAATGGATGTTTGATTGATTGTTGAATTGCATGTGAACATTTCATATGCATCTGGGTTGGGGTTTAGCCTCTTTAAGAAAAACTCTATTGAGCGTGGTTCACCCTTTATGAGAATAACATTTTAAGTGCGGAACAAACACCGATGGATGGCCCTAACATGGGCCCGTATTGAGAAGAATCCGGACTGTGGCTTTTAAATTTCATTTTGTAAAACAATGGTATAATTTGTTTTGAACTTGTAAAATTGTGTAAACAGTTTTGTAATGAACTCTTATGGACTATATATTGTGTTAATGAATGTATGGATGAGTGTGGAAAGCATTTGGATGGTTAAAGGTTGGAGATTGGAATGATTTAGAAAAAATCTGGACCCAGGTACCGATATTTAAGTGATTAAGTATCGGTACCACGTTGTTGGATGGCCTAGGTACTGGTACCTTGACTTAAGGGTAACAGTACCTGAATTCTAGTGGGCTTAGGTACCGGTATTAGAAACCAGGTACTGGTACCTCAATGGACAGAGGGCTCAAGTATCGGTACCACGACATATAGGTACCGGTACCTAGCAAACAGTAGGCTCATGTAGCAGTACCTAGGTGATTAAGTACCAGCACCTGGCAATTGGAAAGACCTAGCAAACAAAAGGCTCAGGTACCGATACCATGTGTATGAGGTACTGGTACCTCTTCCAAAATTTTCAAAAATTTAAATATAACTCTACCAAGCCTTCAGATCCTAAGCCCTCTTGTCGGGATGATGTAATTGGTCAAACATTAAATCCTAATTGATGGGGATAGACCTTGGAATGATCAAGTGTTTGATATGTGCACAGGTTAAACGTTTGGGAGTGCTTTGATAAAAGGGAGACTCTGCTCAAACTTTATTTGGGTTACGATCCCAGTGAAGAGGATGTGATAACGTGTTGCTGGGTTATGCAGCATTCACTGGTACTTCCGCCGGTTGATGGGTGATCAACGGGTTGAGAAAGGACCCCAGATTTTGGGGCGTCACAGCTTGGTATCAAAGCCTAAGTTCTGGATTTACCTAAGGTTTGCAGGGCATGGGTCTAGGCCATTGCATCTATTATGCATTATATGTTATGTGCATTAAATGTTACATGTTATGTGCTATATGAATTATATGCATGATTAAATGTGTATGGAAATGGGATACTAGGATTAGAAAACATAACCTTGGGGGTCGGAAAAGAAAGAACGGGAAGGTTCATGGTTAAGGTTTCTATTAGTAGGTGGCAAACCTCCTACTAGTGAGACAATGAGAGAAATCTCAATGTTTTGACTTTAATCCCTAACTTTGGGATGCTAAGTTAGTGCTCTATTGCTATCTTACGTGTGTGTAGATGGCAAATAGAGGAAGAGGACATCAGAATGGCCGAGGAGGTGGACGGAACAACAACCAACCACCACCGGCCTTTGATCAACAAGCGTTCATGGAGGCTATAGGCACAATGGTGGCTACCTTTGCACAAGTTAGCGCCAATGTGGGCCAAGGAGGCTCCAACAACCCTTAGAGGTTCAACGCACACAAGCCACCTACTTTTATGGGAGGGGCAGATCTGATGGTGGCCGACCATTGGTTCTAACAAGTAGACAAGATCTTGGAGACTATGAAGATTACATCTGACACCACTAAGATAAGGCTAGCTGCGTTCCAACTTGAGGGAGAGGCTCATCTATGGTGGAATTGGGCAAAGGCCTCAAAGAACATATAGGCAATGACTTGGGGAGAGTTCAGTGAGCTCTTCATAGGCAAGTATTTCCCGTCGGTTTTTCAGCAAGCGAAAGTCTGAGAATTCTTGGATTTGAAGCAAGAGACTATGACAGTAATGGAATACGTGGCTAAGTTCACCGAACTAGACCGTTTTGTCGATGACTATGTGGCCACAGACTTGGCTAAGGTGAGGAGGTTTGAGGATGGGTTAAAGTTTTCCATCCGGGATAAAATTGTGGGCCACCGCCTACAAGAATTGGACTCAATGGTCGAGGCAACCTTGACCATTGAGAGGGAAGTGGAGGACGCAAGGAGCATCCGGGAGGCAGTTGCTAAGGACAAGAAGAAAGAGGGGTAATCCTCCTCTGCTAGTTTGGGGAAGAAGCAATGGACTTTTACTCCACTGGGGCCTCAGGGACAAGGTCAAGGGTACCAAGGCCAAGGCCAAAGTCAATCCTCACAAGGTGGGAGAAATTTCAGGGCCTCCTATCAGGCCGGTCGGATGACTTGTTTCATATGCCACCAATGGGGCCATTTGAAGCGAAATTATCCTTAGTGGCAGGGATCCCAGAGCTACAAGGCAGCTCAGTCCCAATCATCAATGGGGCATCCACATACCTATTTCATTCCTCCCTACCCCACCATGGGTCAAGGAAGCCAGTTTCAGTTCCAGGGTGCTACACAAGCCCCTACTACTTCACGAGCAGGGACTCTGTAATCAAGTCTAATGGGCCAGGGTTTGGGTTGAGATCGAGGATAGGGCTTATAGGCCAGGACTTCAAGGACCTAAGGGTGGGTCTAATCCATCACACCTTAGACTGACCTAGTGGATCAGTCGGTGATTTAGGGTACATTTCTACTCTCTCGCTTATGGGAAAATGTGTTATTCGATTCTGGTGCATCACATTCATTCATAGTTGCATCATGTTTAAAGGAATTGGGCTTAGAGGTTGAAACCTTAGAAGAGCCATTGCATGTGAATTCTCCCCTAGGAGATGAGATTTGCATTGATCAGATATGTCGGCGGTGTGAACTAGAGATCTCAGAGATTCTACTAACTCCGGACCTTAGGGTTATGGACATGTCGGAGTTTGATATCATCTTCGGGATGGATTGGTTGGTGGCACACCGAATAGTCATCGATTGTGATCGGAGGAGGGTCACAGTTTATACACTAGAGGGTATTTGTTTCAAGTTTTAAGGAGAAAAACACAATACTTTACCCCAAGCCATATATAATTCTCATTGGCACGTGCAATTGATGGGTTAGTGACTTGATCCGAAATGTGTACACCCAAGTGCAGGCGGTCAAGTTGTAGTAATAATCCGGTTTGAGTCCAGAGTCGAATCCTCAGGGAACTATGGTTGGTGTTCTTTGAAGTAAATAGTGAGAAAGACTTGTAACTGGAAATATTATGATTTTGAAGTTGTGGAAAGTTTTGGATAGAATGTAAGATTCTTTCCAATGGGTATTTTTCTAGACAAAATATAAGATGATTAAATGTAACAAACACTCTTTGGTTCGGGAATCAGAATATGTAGTTGATTGTCCGGTGCATTATGTTTGTGCTTTATAACTCAATTAACTCCCGTGTCAACGACAAATTAATCGGAAGATAGGAATGAAGTTCAATAATGGTGGACATTGAAAGTTTGTCATGAAGAGTTAGTTAGGGTACTTGCCTTGAATCAATGGGTCTTTCCATGTAGGAGTCATCCATTTATCATAGAAAGATCCGTTGATTATACAAAGTACCCTTACTTTGCTAGGTGCATTCAATCACCCAAAAATCAAGTGGAGTATAGAACATTTAAGCATAAAGGTGATACACAAACATAATGTCCGGATTAATCTTTTACATATCTATCATCACTTCCCAAAGAGTGAATGAGGACTACTCACCCTTCATAGCTATGGTAAAGCTAGAATGATGAATGGTACTCATCCCCATAAGCAAAGGTGTTACAAAGTAAAATGCTCAAGCACTATAAGCGAAATGCTTTAAAGTAAAATAGCTAAACAAGGAGTCGTTCTTCGACAGAGAACGAGTGAATCACGTTCCACCCTTCCCGGCTTTGGTAAAGCACTAAAAAGGTGGGAGAGTTTCACTCCTCTAAAAAGAAGGATGCTCAAGCAATGGAAGTAAAATGCATGAACAATAAAATAGAAGAAAGCTAGTTATCCTTGGAGGGTTTCCACCACAACCGAAGGATAAGCTATATCTCTTGATGTATGCAAATACAAGTAACAATTAGAAGAGGAGGCTCAGCCTTCCATTATATTTATACAAGCAAGTAAATATAAAAGCTATAAAGAAATGACAATTAGAAGAAAGAACTCTTACCATAAGAACATAAGCATAAAATCTTCAATACATGAATTGAAATGGAAGCTACAAAAGATGAAAGAAATTTTGCTCTCTAAATTCCCTTTTTTCTTTTTTTAAAATGTTCCAACAATGGGTCTATTTAAAGGCCAAAATATTGAACCAACTACCAGTCTTCATCTACCGGTCTTCATCCACCGGTCTTCATCCACCGGTCTTCATTAGGGTTTCACTGGACAATAGGGTTCCACTGGACATTCGAACGTTGGGTGACGTTTTTTTCCAGTTTATGTCCTTAAGGAGCTGCTTGTTACCCTCAGATGTACTTCTTGGATGCCTTTGGACTTCCCTTCACTTTAGAACCTAAAATATCATCATTTAAACTCAATCAAAGTATAATTAGTCCAAAAAGAGTGTAACAATATGCTACTTTTGAGTGCTAATATTATAAAGCATACGTGCCAACTATCCATTCTTGTTCGAGGATGGAGGTATTTTCTTATAGTCATAAAGCATTATATGACTTATTGCATGTGCATTTGTGTGTAAATTTCTAGAATGAAATTTCTTTTAATGGGGAATAATGTAAAACTCAGAAAAATAAAAAAATTTATGAAAAAATGCAAAATGGTAATTAGCCATTACGGTATGAATTGAAAACCCAAATTTTTCTAGAACTCGAATGACGAAATGGACCTCACCATTGGATTCGTCTCACGAAATCTAGTTACCCAGTCAATTTTTGTTGAATTCTGAGACAATCGATTTTTTTGCGTTTTAATTGCAAAACACGAGAAATAATTTAAGGTTAGTTCAAATAAAATATATTGAACAAAACACGGAATGAGATTTAATTGATTTGGGATCAAATTGGACCAAACAAAAAAGGCACATGTGGCTTGTTGTGGACAAAGAAAGGGAAAGTATAAAAAGGGGAAGAAAATCAGATTTTCTTCCCCATTTTTTCAGCCAAACACAGCTGGAAAGAGAGAGGGAGAAAAAAAGAAAAGAAAATGAAGTTCTCCAAGCTTTTCCTTAAGATTTAAGGCGATCCGTCCTTCGGATTCCTTCGAGCCAAGAACGAAAGTTGTTCTACGCGACGATAGCTACGAGTACGTACCAAAGATTGTGGTTTTTACCAACGTCTCAAGAACGAGATTGTTGGGATCAAAGCCTTGAGGCTTGAGGTGGGTTTCTTGGAGTTTCTACTACGTGTATTACGCTTCAAGATGTATGGTTCCTTTCCTAACTAGGTTTATTTTTAACCTATGGTTGAAATATGAAATGCGTAGGGTGTTAGATATGTAATCTCATATATGACACATACCTAGTGTAGTTGAAATGTGGAAAAGGGGTATGAGAATGAGTTAAAATCAATTCTTGCATGAATTGAATTTTGGTGAAATTGCTCATTTGGAATTTCAAGATGAATGTGTTGAATTGGGCATGCTATGTGTTTACAAAATCTTGTGCCTTATAGGTGTTTAACAAAATGTCTATGATTGATTAAGTATGTTATTTGAATGAAAAAGATATAACATGCTTTGTGAAAATTTTGGAATATGTGTTCATGACATGTTGAACATGATGTTGTAATTGCAATTAAAAACTTGATTGCATAGTGATATGAAATGCAATTGTTCATTACATTTGCATATGCACAGGTAGCATCATATTCATGGGTATTTGACATGGGTGTGGTTGTGTGTGCATGGTTTTGATCAAACACCATCCTTGGTGGGTTAATACGTGGGTTCGGAATAATTGGACCCAGGTTCGACTGAGTCGCACGGATTGCATTGAAAAACAAGAGTCAGGGTTAGCAAGAAGGGCTAGATTCTCCCTCGGGTGCAAGACCCAAAAAATTTAGAGACGCACTTCGTTGGTATTGAGTCCATAAAATGTGCTGGCGTACGCGAAGCCGTTGGCGGAAGTACATAGATGCCGTGTCAGTTGGATACTGATTAGTACTTAAACTTGACATATTATTATGACATTTTAAGACTAATTGTACTTTAATGGAGTTTAAGTGATGTCATTTCAGGCCCTAAACTGAACAAGGACCCAAAAACAACAAGTACCACACTTGGATGCAGTGCCAGTACATTATAGCCCAAAATTGGAGAAGCTTGGAACACTGTCACCACGTTCGAACGGCAACTCACGTTCGAACGTCAAACAAGACACTGTAGCAGACTCAGATGCTGAAGAGATGGCGTGTGGCAGTTAGGAAAGAAGACTGGAACTCTGAAGTACTTGAGTGTCACGTTCGAACGTGCACTTGAGTGGATTGAAGACCAGACCACTGCAGAGAGTTGGTACTGCACTTCACAGGGGACCTACAGATCACTCGAGTGAAAGGGGTCAGAGCAGATCTGGCGTTCGAACGCCCTCAGTGCCAAAATAGAAGCAACGTTCGAACGACCTCAGTGCAAAAACAGAAAGAACGTTCGAACGCCAACTCACGTTCGAACGTCATCCACAGACTGGCTGCAGAGTTGTTGACTGTTCACTTGGACTTGGGCGGCAAACACTATTCTTTCACCCCCCTACCTCCTCCTCTTGCCTATAAATACTCCCCTTGTTGGAGAGCTTGAGGAGCCAAGCATTGTAGGAAGTAGCATAGTGATGGAGGCTTAGACTCCCACTTTCATTGTAGTTAGTTCATTTTCCTTATGAAGTATTTATTTTAGAGATTAGTTTGGCTTTAGTCCAACATCTCTTGCTTGTTATAGCAGTAGTTTTATGCTTATGTTTATGTCTATGCTTTCAATTCTCATGCATAGAAGAGAGATAGCTCCCATCTTGGTTGAGGAAGCAACCCTCCATATTTTGGTTGAGGAAGCAACCCTCTAAAAGTGACTAGTTTTCTTCTACTTTCATTGTTTATGTCTTTCACTTCCATTGCTTGAGCTTCCTTCTTTCTTAGAAGAGTGAAACTCTTCCACTTTTCTAGAGCTTGATCAAAGCCGTGAAGGGTGGAACGTGATTCACCCATTCTTTGGGGAAGATTTGCTCCGTATTTGTGTTACTCTATCTTTTAAAGTTCTCCACTTGGAGGGATGAGCATCACTCACTTTTCTAGCTTTACCCAAGCCATGAAGAGTGAGCAGTTTCTCATTCACTCTTTAGTGAGAGAAGAAGGGCATGTATAAGTTATCCGGGAATTATATTTGTGCAATGTTCTTTTATGCTTAACGTTTATTTTCCCCTATTATCGGATGATTGATTGCATCTAGCAAAGCTAAGGTACTTTGTATAATTGTGAGCCCTTTCTATGACATGGATGACTCCTGCATAGAAAGACTCATCAGTTCAAGGCAAGTACCCCGGCTAGATCCTCATGACTACCCTTCAATCTGCCCCCTTATTGTACTTCACTAAAAAGAATGGACTATTAATATCATGATTGGATGTCTTGTAGAAACACTTGATTGTTTGTAGACGGGTTAAGTCTCGGCACATGCAATGCTTGTAAACTTCTAGAAAGACATCGGAATCATGTTCTTAATTCTCACAATCCATCTTTATCTTCCGATTAACTTACTGTTGACACGGGAGTTAATTGAGTTATCAAGCACAATTATGACAAACCGGATAACTAACTACATGTCCAGATCCTTGCACTAAAGAGTGACTCTTTTTTTTTATTAACATTCATTTCCTAATTTGTTAAGAAAATCTCCTGGAAAGAATCTTATATTCTGTCCAGCAAAACCCACATCTCACAGCAAATCCAAATCAGAAAAATGTTACCACCAAAAGGTCTCTACCATTGCTTACCTTAGAAATATCAACAAAAGTTCCCTGTGGATTCGACTCCGGACTCAAACCGGATTATTACTACAGCTTGACCACCTGCACTTGGGTGTACATCGGATAGATAGCTGTCAAGTTTTTGGCGCCGTTGCCGGGGAATTTTTTTTGAAAGGTGCTTTAAGGTAAAAGGTAAAAAGACCTTCAACATTGTGAATATTTTGTCTTACTGTACATAACTTTGTTTTATTTTCTTTATGACTGAGGGCACTCCTCACTTCCAAAATTTGCCGGCAGAATCGTGTGAGTCCGTGAATCAGCCTGAACCTAATTCACCTAGATCAGTAGCAGACTCTTGTGAGGGTAGTATGGCAAATAATGAAAGAAATGGAGAAGTCCCTATGAGAGAGGAGGAAGTCCCTAACATTCGAACTTTGCGGGATTACTTGAATCCCACAAGAAATAGTGTCCCCTCTTGTTTTATTTTTCCTGAAAACGCTCCCCTCTTTACTGTAAAGTCGGGGACAGTGCAGTTATTGCCCGTGTTTCATGGATTGGATGCAGAAAATCTATATCTGCATATAAAAGATTTCGAAGAAGTGTGTGGAACATTTCAAGACAATTCTGAATTGACCAAAATGAGACTGTTTTCGTTTTCCTTGAGGGATAGAGCCAAACAATGGCTAAATTCTTTAAAGGCTCTTTCAGTACCCAATTGGCAAGCATTGCAAAATGAATTTTTTAGAAAGTTTTTTCCTTTGCACCGCACAAATGCATTGAAAAGGCAAATCATGAATTTTGAAGTCAAAGAAGGAGAAACTTTTTATCAAAGTTGGGAAAGATTCAAAGATTTACTCCAATCTTGCCCACATCATGCTTTTGAAAATTGGACATTGGTAGGATTTTTCTATGACTCCTTACCCTCTAGACTACGTCAGTTTGTCGAAATGATGGCCCAAGGAGAATTCATGGGAAAAAGTCCGGAGGAGGCATTCAATTTCTTTGACACCATATCTGACAGTTCTCAGATGTGGGACTCAGCCTCCCCTACCACTGTAGAAGCCAGACCATCTAATTCCCAAGGAGGAAAATATGTCTTGAGAGAGGATGATGACTTGAGAGCAAAAATGTCCACATTGTCTCGAAAGCTCGAAGCTTTAGAGATGAAGAAAGTCCATCAAGTTGATGTTAGCCCTTCCACTGAGCAAGTGTGTGGAATCTGTGCGCTAACAGGACACCCTACTGGGGAGTGTCCCACCATCCCAGCATTCAAAGAAGTCTTGTTAGAACAAACACACGCAGTTTCCAACTTCAACAAGCCCTACTCCAACCCATATTCTGAAACATACAATCCAGGGTGGCGAAATCACCCTAACTTCAGTTGGAAGAACACACAATCAATACCCATGAACCAACAACAAGGGCCATACCCACCACCTCAAGGACCTCCTGCATATCAGCCATACCAACCGCCACAAAAGAGGAACCTTGAGGACACATTAAATCAGTTCATGCAAAGCCAAATGAATTATAACAATAATTCTGCACAGGCTTTCACTGATTTCAAAACCCAGACCACTCAATCTTTTGAGGATCTTAAAAGCCACATTCAAAAGTTGACTCAATCCATGGTCACACACGAAAAAGGAAAGTTTCCTGCACAACCAAAGCAACCACAAGGCCAATTCCATGTAGGGAACCCTTCAACAACAGGAAACACCCAAGACCAAGCCCAAGCTGTCACGACACTAAGAAGTGGCAAAGTGATTGACAAAACAATCAGGGACATACTCATTCCCAAGCCAAGACCTGAGTCAAGCCCAGCCAATCCATCATCTGAACCTGAACCAATTGAGAAAGACCCTGAGCCTGTGATTGAACAAAAGTCAGAGCCTTCTGAGAAAAAGGAACCTTCATATTTTGTTCCGGCCCCATTTCCTCATCGACTCAGAGCCAAACAAAAAGTGAAAAATCAGCCTGAAATTTACGAGCTTTTTAAGCAAGTAAATATCAACATCCCACTTCTGGATGCAATCAAACAAGTCCCGCCTTATGCCAAGTTTCTAAAAGACTTGTGCACAGTCAAGAGAAGCCAGAAAGTCCAAAAAATAGCTTTCCTAACGGAACAAGCTAGTGCTCTCCTCCAACAGAAAACCCTTCCAAAATACAAAGACCCAGGATGTCCGACTGTCTCATGTATCATTGGAAACTTCAGAATTGAACAAGCCTTGTTAGACCTTGGGGCCAGTGTTAATCTGCTACCCTACTCTGTCTATCAGCAGTTGGGTTTGGGTGAACTTAAACCCACTTGTGTCACACTCCAATTGGCTGACAGATCTGTCAAAACCCCCAGAGGGATTGTTGAAGATGTGCTTGTCCAAGTAGATAGTTTTGTCTTCCCTGTTGACTTCATTGTTCTGGATACTGAACCAGCAATAAATTCAGAGAACCAAATTCCCGTCATTCTTGGTCGACCATTCCTAGCAAATTCCAATGCTTTAATCAATTGCAGGAATGGAGTCATGAAATTAAGTTTTGGGAATATGACTCTCGAAATGAACATTTTCAATATTGCTAAACACCCAGAAGAAGAAAATGAAGAAAGGGAAGTAAACTCCATAGAATCTTTGATACAAGAGCATCTGGATGATACATTCTGTGAGGATCCTGCTGAATCATCTCTGTTAGAAATCATCTCATCAGAAATAACAGATGATGACCCAAATCCACCAGTTGACCCTAATCATACTGTTGAGACCTGGGCACTCAAATTTGAAGAAATTTCACCAAGTGGCACAAAGCCAGTCTCATCAAGTGTTAGCCCACCAAAGCCTGAATTGAAACCTCTCCCATCTGACCTCAAATATGCATTTTTAGGAGAGAATGAGTCATACCCAGTGGTAATCTCATCTAAGCTCACAGACTTGCAAGAGTCTAAATTGCTTGAAGTTCTTCGGAGTCATAAAAGTGTCATTGGATGGACCATCGCTGATTTGAAAGGTATAAGCCCGTTAATCTGCAATCATGCCATATACCTTGAAGAGGACTCAAAACCCTCTCGTCAAATGCAGCGACGACTGAACCCTCACATGATGGAAGTTGTGAGAATTGAGGTACTCAAACTCTTAGATGCAGGAATAATCTTCCCTATCTCAGATAGTAAATGGGTCAGTCCAACCCAAGTTGTGCCAAAAAAATCTGGGGTCACAGTGGTAAAAAATGATGCAAATGAACTAGTGCCAACTCGAGTCGTCACAGGATGGCGAATGTGCATTGATTATCGAAAACTCAATTTGGTCACTAGAAAAGATCATTTTCCTCTTCCATTTCTTGACCAAGTCCTGGAGAGAATTGTAGGCCATGCATTTTATTGTTTCTTGGATGGATATTCAGGGTATAACCAAATTGAGATAGCCTTAGATGATCAGGAGAAAACAACCTTCACATGCCCCTTTGGCACCTTTGCTTTTAAAAGAATGCCATTTGGACTTTGTAACGCTCCTGCAACATTCCAAAGATGTATGCTAAGCTTGTTCAGTGATATGGTTGAAAAATTTTTGGAAGTGTTTATGGATGATTTCTCTGTCTATGGTGATTCTTTCGATTTGTGTCTAACCAATCTGGAGAAAGTACTGATCAGATGTAAGGAAGCCAACCTAGTGCTCAATTGAGAAAAATGCCATTTCATGGTAACACAGGGCATTGTTCTTGGTCACATCGTGTCGTCTGAAGGCATGAAAGTTGACAAGGCAAAAATTGATTTGATTGGAAATTTGCCTGCTCCTAAGACTGTAAAAGATGTTAGATCATTCCTAGGACATGCAGGATTCTACAGGAGATTCATCAAAGATTTCAGTACCATAGCAAAACCAATGTGTCACCTCCTAAGTCAGGATGTAATATTTGATTGGAATGAAGCATGCCAAAAAGCCTTTGACAAACTAAAAGACATGTTAATTTCCGCACCTATAATGCAATCTCTTGACTGGAATCTTCCTTTTGAACTAATGTGTGATGCAAGTAATTTTGTTGTAGGTGCTGTATTGGGATAAAGAAAAGATAAGAAACCCCATGTGATTTACTATGCAAGCAAAACTTTGAATGATGCTCAAATGAATTATTCAACAACTGAGAAAGAATTGCTTGCTGTAGTTTTTGCACTGGAAAAATTCCGTTCTTATCTTGTTGGTTCTTCTGTTACTGTATTCACTGACCATGCAGCTCTGAAATTTTTGCTCACAAAGAAGGACGCCAAACCGAGACTCTTGAGATGGATACTTTTGCTCCAAGAGTTTGATCTTGTCATTAAAGACAAGAAAGGCGTCGAGAATGTGGTGGCAGATCATCTATCCAGACTAACCTATGAATTTCATGAGGATGGACTGCCAATCAATGAGAAATTCCCCGATGAACAACTGTTCATGATTGATAATACACCTTGGTATGCAGACATTGCTAACTTTCTTGCTACTGGTACACTCCCTCCATCTTTTACCATGTTGGACCAAAAGAAATTTCTGAGGGAGGTACGTAACTTCTTTTGGGAGGATCCTTACGTATTCAAGTACTGTAAAGATCAAATCATAAGACGTTGCATCCCTGCTCATGAAAGTAGCCAGGTAATAACTTTTTGTTATTCTAAAGCATGTGGTGGCCACTTTTCATCAAGAAAAACCGCTGCAAAAATATTGCAGTGTGGATTTTACTGGCCCACATTTTTTCAAGATATCCATGCCTTTTGTTTAACTTGTGATAGGTGTCAAAGGTTGGGAAACATTTCTAAAAGAAATATGATGCCCTTAAACCCCATTTTGGTAATTGAAATTTTTGACTGTTGAGGCATCGATTTTATGGGACCATTTCCCCCTTCCTTTGGTTATCTATACATTTTAGTGGCTGTAGACTATGTATCTAAATGAGTTGAAGCAATTCCATGCCGAAACAATGATCACAAAACAGTGATCAAATTTTTAAAAGAAAATATTTTGTCTCGGTTTGGAATTCTGAAATCAATCATAAGTGATGGGGGTGCTCATTTTTGCAATCGTCCTTTCTGGAATTTAATGAAAAAATACTTGATTTTTCACAAAATTGCAACCCCTTATCACCCACAGACTAGTGGACAAGCTGAGTTAGCTAATCGGGAGATCAAATTAATTTTGGAAAAAATGGTGAACCCAGATCGCAAAGATTGGTCATTAAGACTAACTGATGCGCTCTGGGCATACCGAACTGCTTTTAAAACAATTTTGGGCATGTCTCCTTATCGATTAGTCTATGGAAAGCCATGTCACTTGCCTGTGGAATTGGAACATAGGGCATACTGAGCCATTAAAGCAATGAATTTTGACTTAGACAAGGCTGGGCTAAAAAGGAAACTTCAGATGAATGAATTGGAGGAATTGAGAAATGAAGCATATGAAAATGCTAAGATTGCTAAAACCAGGATGAAAATTTTTCATGACAAACACATTGTGCGGAAGTCTTTTGAGCCATCTCAAAAAGTCTTGCTATTCAATTCAAGACTCCGCCTCTTTCCTGGTAAGTTGAAATCAAGATGGGCTGGGCCTTATATTGTGAAAAAGGTGTTTGATCACAGAGCAGTTGAAGTGGAAAACCCAGCAAACGGTAATAATTTTACTGTTAATGGTCAGAGGTTAAAACCATTTTTGGAGGATTTTGTTAGAAATGTGGAAACCATTCTTTTAATGGAACCAGAGTACTCCTCCGAAATTCGCGCCTGCCGACACTCCTGTGGATCGGGTCAGGAAATATCAACTCCAACCCGACCCACTGGGGCGCCTTTATAAGGCGCCCACGTGTTCCCCAGCCGCCGCAGTTGGCCCCCCCCCCATTTTTCTTCTTCTTCTTCTTCTTCTTCCTTTTTCTGTCTTCTGTTAGTCGTCGAGTCGCCGAGAAAACACCCATGACCACACACTCCACAAACACGATATTTTGCTTCCTGTTTAGCATTTTAATCTTATATTTGCTCACGGGTGTTCTTCTCTTGTTCGCACTCACACATAAGGATTTTTAGCCTACCCGAAATCCGGATTTGTGCACAGATGAGTAATTTTTGTTTTTTTTATTTGTAGGTCTCAGCGGTGAACAGATATTTACCATTCAACCGCGTCTCCACACTCAATGAACCGGTAAATTCGAAACATTGGGGACAATGTTCAGTTTAGGTTGGGGGGTATGATCAGTTCATCAGTTCATTTTCGTTTATAGTTCAGTTTCGTTCATAATTTTTGCAAATTTTTTTAAATTTTATTGTCGTTGTTGATCATGTTTGAACATTGATTGTATAAATTGATTATGCTTATGAATCAGCTTCAATCGTCTTTGTGACTGGCAGACGTAAAAGAACCAGATAGTGAGTCTTAAAATTTAGCAATCATGGATGTAAATTTGTTTTGGTTTAGCCTAGGAGTCCTACGTACTTTTCCATCTGATGTACATACCATGATCATGAAAAAAACAAGGTTAGTAAGGAAGGCTGAAATCAAAGAGAAACAAGCGAAACCCCTCTGTGGCAGAAGTAGTTTTGCCAAACGCCGTCGTGCAAAAAGGCTTGATGCCTGTAAACAGTGTGGCAGATACTTTCACGAAAGAAGGTACAACCAGTGTTCTGAACCAATTTTCGGTCGCACACTTGATCGATTAGACTGGATAGTGAATGGGCTGAGTAAGGATTACCCTGATACGCCATGCTATTCCGGTACTGTGCTTAACCGATTTGTGAGAGAAGAAGTTGGGAGAGTTACTGGTTGTCCATTTTACACAGACACAGATGGAGACTCAGATTAGATAATTTTTTTATAGGAAATATGTACTTTTGTGGGGGAGTGAATGCCAAAGGTCCGAATATGCTAAAAAAAAATGTAAAAACCTTTTTGTATAAATTTCTTTTTGATTGAAATGAAAATATGGGCCGAGTAAGGAATGCCCCAAAATACCAACCTGGAGCGTGGGTAGGGGTTCATCCTGAGACGCCTTAGTTTTTGAATTAAATTTGTGTGTTTTGTCTTCTTTGATTGTATATAGTGCAATAGGAAAAATTTTATTTTTGGATCAACGTTCGAACGCCAGGTAACGTTCGAACGTTGACTGCTTACAGTACTTTGGCCTCTGCAGAAACACAAAAGTACTGGGAGCTCATCACGTTCGAACGCCATACCACGTTCGAACGATCTTTTTAAATTTCTTCTACCCACGTTCGAACGTCACCAACGTTCGAACGTCACAACTCAGGCTATAAAAGCCTGGTTCGTCGTTTTCAGCCAAAATCCCCAATTTTTTCAAAACCCTAGAATTCCCTGCCCCTCCACAGACCTCAACTTACCTTCATTCCCCAAAAACATCCAAATTCGACCTTCCCTAACCCCTCCCCACATCAAACATCATCAATCCCAGACCTAGAACAATAAGTTCCAGAACTTTTCAGGACCCTCCCATATCAAAAGAACGTTCGAACGCCATGCCAAGGATGAAGCTTCCTGCCAGGCGTGCTCCACCAGTAAATCAAGACCCAAACATGGTGGAAGAAGTGATAGAAGAAAGAGGAGGAAGGCAAAGGACCAAGAAATTCGACAAAACCAGATTTCCTAATGCCTTAAAGGCTGAAAGGTATGAGAATTTCTACCATAAACATGCTATTGTTTGTGAGAGGGATGTGGTGATTGATGATTTTGCTGAGATTGGGATAAAACAAGAAATGGAGAGAAGGGAATGGGTTTGGTATTTGAGAAATGGTGGAGACGCCGTTGTTGAATTGGTGCGGGAGTTTTACTCCAACGCCGAGATCATCAACGGCGCAATACGCACATACGTTAGGGGTACCCACATTGACGTGGACGAGGCGTACATTGTGGAGATAAGGGACGAGATACCCCGAGTACAAAACCCTACCTACCCACCAAAGAAGAATGTGGCAATGACTGTGGTAGGAAAGGAGTTGACTGGGATAGCTGACTTTTCTTGGGTGGGGAAGAAATTTTTTAAGCAAGGGGAGCTCATCGACAAGTATAAGATGTTGAATTTAATTGCGGTGTCGAACTTTGCCCCCTTGGGAAGAAAGAATGAGATTCTACCTGATATGGCCCAACTCCTATATGCCATTGGCAAAGGACACAGCATTGACCTCCCATCTCTCATCCTGAGTGAAATGAAGAAGGGATGTGATGTAAAAAGGAATGCACTCCCTTTTGCGACTTTAGTGACTCAGATGTGCACGGAGCATGGGGTAAGGATAAAGACTGGGATGGAGATCCAGAAGCCAATGGGGCCACTGAACAAGGCTTCCTTCCGGAGGAGCCAAAGTCATAGTGGCAGCCCAGCGGCAAGGCAAGAAGAGCCCCCGGCCCAAGGAGTGGATGAAGTGGAGGAAGAGTTGGATGAGATGGAGAGAGAGATAGAGAGAGAGGTAGGAGGGGAAGGAGATCAGCCAGCGGAGGCAGGACCTAGCACCAGCACCAGCACCCGACGCTCTTTTATGGACGTCCTGCTTAGCATCGAAGCTAAGCAGGACGAGATCCTTCGGTATTTGAGGGGTGGACAGGGTGGTGCTAGTGGCCAAGGAGGAGAGTGAGAGAGAGGAACTTCTATTTCTGTTCTTGTTCCTATGTTTTTGTTTTATGTTTGTTTAAAGTACTTCTTTGTATGAATTTCTTCTTTTATAGTTGTAAGTTTTTGTGTGGTTGTGAATGAATGAACCGTTGATGTTAAAGGATGATATTTTGAAATGAATGGTTCCATTTATCACTTTTATTTGGTTTTATACATTTGTAGATTTAGCATAGAAATTAAAAGGAGAAGGAACAAATGTGGATATAAGAATGCTTGCTAGAGTAAATATGCACATGATCGGTTTGACACCTCAATTTATTAACTAAGACTTCAAACCACATTTCTTGAAAAACATGGATGTTCTCTCTATACTTAAATTGTCATTTGTACATCGATATTTGTTATTTTAAAAGTACAGGAGGATCTGACTCGCAAATGGAATTGGTATATAACCGATACTCCCTGGAAAACCTGACATACACAGTGGAGATAACAAAGAACACCAGGGTGAGTTTCGAACCTAACGATGCTTTCGAGAGACAATCAATGTTTACTCAAGCAAATTCTTTTCAAATCTCAATTTTTGAATGATCTCATTAACCTTGCTTTGATTAACGCACTTAAAAGTGATCTATTGACATATCCCACACGGAACCATCACATACGACACATACATGTGCACATGCTTGAGAAATGATCTTAGGCCATCTTTGATATAATATTGAGCCTTAGACCTTTCTTTGAAAAAAAAAAATTTCCCTCGTTAGCCACGTTTGAGCTATCAATGTTTAAAGTTTTCTTTGATAAACCTACATGATTACCAAACCACAGGAAAACATCCTTGACATACCTTGGCTATCTAATTTTCTTACATCCTCTTTGTAAGATGATACAGAAAAAGGAAAAGAAAAAAGAGCATTCGAGATTATCATCCAAGAAGAGTTGATTGGAACAATTGAAACAAAACAGAAGCGAAAAGGCAAGAACTTGCCAAGAAAGTGAAAAAAATGAGAAAAATGAAAGAAAGAAATGTCATCTTTCGGCAAAATATCAAGAAGCTAGAAAGAAGTGTGCTATGATACGCAAATAACAGATAGCTTTTGAAAATCCCTGACGTCATTTCGTTAGCCACTGACCTCTGGCCACGCTACAACCCATGCAAAGCCCTAATTGATCTCAAGTATATTGCATGCATGTGTTGTTAATCACAATGGGGATATGGTAAATAACATTCCTTTTAATTGCGTTGATATTCTTTCATGAGATTATGCCAAACATAAGTAGTTGCTTATTTAAAATTTCACTCCTTTCTTAAATAGTGCATGTGATTTTTCGACTGGCCATCTTCTGATCACATGATCTGTGAGAAACAAGTCACTATAATCAGAGTGAACCTTTGCTGAGAGTTTACTACGTGAGGTTTGTGAAATCGAAACTATCCATGGAAGGTGAATAAAAGGGAGTATTTGTTACAGAACAATTTTTATTGCTTGAATGATCATTCCTATTGCATTGAGAATTTCAAATACCAATGTATCAAATGATAATTTTTGCATAGATTGAATACCTGTGAAATAAGGATGTGTGAGACATAAATCAAAAGTTGAAAATCTGGTGTCTCAACGACCATGATGCTAATTTACTTTAGACAGCATTCTACTATACACATCTGTTCGACTGAAGTTTGTGGGTAGCTTCTCTGGAAACCCTCACGAGACAACACTCGTCCGCTAGGGTAAACCTAGTGGTTCAACGGCTTGTTGCACAAGCTAAATGCAACCGGATGACCTACGAAAATGGCATTAGGAGTAGAATTTTCTTTTTCGTATTACTAGAGACTAGCAATATTTAGGTTGGGGAGTGTGATTAGTACTTAAACTTGACATATTATTATGACATTTTAAGACTAATTGTACTTTAATGGAGTTTAAGTGATGTCATTTCAGGCCCTAAACTGAACAAGGACCCAAAAACAACAAGTACCACACTTGGATGCAGTGCCAGTACATTATAGCCCAAAATTGGAGAAGCTTGGAACACTGTCACCACGTTCGAACGGCAACTCACGTTCGAACGTCAAACAAGACACTGTAGCAGACTCAGATGCTGAAGAGATGGCGTGTGGCAGTTAGGAAAGAAGACTGGAACTCTGAAGTACTTGAGTGTCACGTTCGAACGTGCACTTGAGTGGATTGAAGACCAGACCACTGCAGAGAGTTGGTACTGCACTTCACAGGGGACCTACAGATCACTCGAGTGAAAGGGGTCAGAGCAGATCTGGCGTTCGAACGCCCTCAGTGCCAAAACAGAAGCAACGTTCGAACGACCTCAGTGCAAAAACAGAAAGAACGTTCGAACGCCAACTCACGTTCGAACGTCATCCACAGACTGGCTGCAGAGTTGTTGACTGTTCACTTGGACTTGGGCGGCAAACACTATTCTTTCACCCCCTACCTCCTCCTCTTGGCTATAAATACTCCCCTTGTTGGAGAGCTTGAGGAGCCAAGCATTGTAGGAAGTAGCATAGTGATGGAGGCTTAGACTCCCACTTTCATTGTAGTTAGTTCATTTTCCTTATGAAGTATTTATTTTAGAGATTAGTTTGGCTTTAGTCCAACATCTCTTACTTGTTATAGCAGTAGTTTTATGCTTATGTTTATGTCTATGCTTTCAATTCTCATGCATAGAAGAGAGATAGCTCCCATCTTGGTTGAGGAAGCAACCCTCCAATCTTTGGTTGAGGAAGCCACCCTCCAAATGTGACTAGCTTTCTTCTACTTTAATTGTTCATGCATTTCACTTCCATTGCTTGAGCTTCCTTCTTTCTTAGAAGAGTGAAACTCTTCCACTTTTCTAGAGCTTGATCAAAGCCGTGAAGGGTGGAACGTGATTCACCCATTCTTTGGGGAAGATTTGCTCCGTATTTGTGTTACTCTATCTTTTAAAGTTCTCCACTTGGAGGGATGAGCATCACCCACTTTTCTAGCTTTACCCAAGCCATGAAGAGTGAGCAGTTTCTCATTCACTCTTTAGTGAGAGAAGAAGGGCATGTATAAGTTATCCGGGAATTATATTTGTGCAATGTTCTTTTATGCTTAACGTTTATTTTCCCCTATTATCGGATGATTGATTGCATCTAGCAAAGCTAAGGTACTTTGTATAATTGTGAGCCCTTTCTATGACATGGATGACTCCTGCATAGAAAGACTCATCAGTTCAAGGCAAGTACCCGGCTAGATCCTCATGACTACCTTTCAATCTCCCCCCTTATTGTACTTCACTAAAAAGAATGGACTATTAATATCATGATTGGATGTCTTGTAGAAACACTTGATTGTTTGTAGACGGGTTAAGTCTCGGCACATGCAATGCTTGTAAACTTCTAGAAAGACATCGGAATCATGTTCTTAATTCTCACAATCCATCTTTATCTTCCGATTAACTTACTGTTGACACGGGAGTTAATTGAGTTATCAAGCACAATTATGACAAACCGGATAACTAACTACATGTCCAGATCCTTGCACTAAAGAGTGACTCTTTTTTTTTATTAACATTCATTTCCTAATTTGTTAAGAAAATCTCCTGGAAAGAATCTTATATTCTGTCCAGCAAAACCCACATCTCACAGCAAATCCAAATCAAAAAAATGTTACCACCAAAAGGTCTCTACCACTGCTTACCTTAGAAATATCAACAAAAGTTCCCTGTGGATTCGACTCCGGACTCAAACCGGATTATTACTACAGCTTGACCACCTGCACTTGGGTGTACATCGGATAGATAGCTGTCAGATACCCGTTGGTGAAAGTGCATAAATACCCACCCCAAGAAAGACCAGGGATTTTGTAAATTAGTTATTGGATGTTCAACATTAATGGCGGGGTCTTGAAATGTCCGGATGCATACACATGGTATTGCATGTGTTATGGGAGCCCATGGAGGGCTCAGGTTGTATTGCATGTGTGAGTATCACCTCATAACATGACATGACATTTTGAAAATTCATTTATGCATTGCATATTCTTGAATGGATATTTGATTGATTGTTAAATTGCATGTGAACATTTCATATGCATTTAGATTGGAGAGTAGCCTCTTTAAGAAATACCCTATTGAGTGTGGCTCACTCTTTTTGGGAACAACATTTCAGGTGCGGGACAAACACCGGTGGACGACCCCCACATGGACCCTTATTGAGAAAAAGCCACATTGTGGCGTTTATATTACATTTTGTAAAACAATGGTATAATTTGTTTTGAACTTATAAAATTGTGTAAAGAGTTTTGTAATGAACTCTTGTGGACTATAAATTGTGTTAATGAATGTATGGATGAGTGTGGATGGTTAAAGGTTAGAGATTCAAAAGATTTGGGGAAAATGTGGGCCCAGGTACCGATACCTAAAGTGATTAAGTACCACTATTACGCTGTTGGATGGCCCAAGTACTAGTACCTTGACTTACGGGTACCAGTACCTAGATTCCAGTGGGCTCAAGTACCAGTATCTAGACACTAGGTACTGGTGCCTCGATGGACAGAGAGCTCAGGTACCGGTACCATGACATATAGATACCTGTACCTAGCAAACAGTGGGCTCAGGTACCGGTACCTAGGTGATTAAGTACTAGTACTTGGCAATTGGGAAGACCTGGCAAACAGAAGACTCAATTACCGATACCACGTGTATGAGGTACCGATACTTCTTCCAAAATTTTTAAAAATTTAAATATAACTCTGCCAAGCCTTCAAATCCTGAGTCCTCTTGTCGAGATGATGTAATTGGCCAAACATTAAGTCCTAATTGATGGGGATGGACCTTGGAATGGTCAAGTGGTTGATATGTACATAGGTTAAGCGTTTAAGAGTGCTCCGGTACAAGGGAGACTCTGCCCAAACTCTGTATGGGTTATAATCCCGGTGAAAAGGATGTGATGACGTGTTGCAGGGTTATACGGCATTCACAGGTACTTCTGCGGGTTGATGGGTGATCAATGGGTTGATAAAGGATCCCCAGATTTTAGGGCGTCGTAAGGATTGTCTCTACTTTCTGTATTCCCCTCCACGTGAGGACTCAACTCGCCTGACTCTGTTGACATCCTCAGCGTTTATGTATTTTTGGATTTTTGATAGTAATTCTAGCATTTTATTTGGCGGGGCCTTCAAAACTGAAAACATAAGACTAAATGAGCATTGGCCTTCTGTGAAGACTGTCATGACGACTTTGTGATTTGGTTCTTCAATCTGGAGGGCATCCTTGTTAAAATGAGTGAAGTAACTCCTTAGGCTTTCATCTCAGTCCTACTTGATGCTGAACAGGTGGGTGGTAGACTTATGATGTCGGTGTCCCCCAATGAAGTGTGAGATAAAAGACTTGCTTAGTTTAGCGAAATAGTCAATGAAAGTCGGGGTAAGCTTGGTGAACCACTGGCGAGTAGATCCATTGAAGGTGGTAGGGAAAGCCTTGCACATGATCTTGTCTGGTACGTTTTACATCTTCATCAGGGGATTTGTAAGTGTCAAGGTGATCAAGTAGATCATTGGAGCCATCAAAAACTTCGACAGTTGGAATCTTGAACCTTGAGGGAAGAGGGTAGTTGGTCACATCAACTACAAAGGGCGTGTCAGTATGCCTCACAAGGTACTCAACCGTTTTAGGCCATTGCGTCTTCATGGCGTTGAAGACGTCGCTGAGTTAGTTCTGCACTTCTTTGATTTTTTTCGTCCCAGTGGTTAGGGACGCCTTCTGAATGGTTGTTGTAGTGGTTCTCTTGGTCAACATACTGGTTTTCCCTTTCATCTTCTTGGAAAGAAAGATCACCAGCATGAGAAGACGAAGCCGACACGCGAGGAAGGAGAGCCTGTGCGCCTTGGCACTGAGGAGGGGCGCCTTAGTGCTGGAGAGCACTTTGACGCCCTAGGCGAGGTTCCTGGAGTGCTTCCTCTCTTGGGTGCTAGAGGATCTGCTCGTTTTAATTCACAAATAACTGCATAGTCTCCAACAACTTTTGTTGTGGTTTAGAGACGGAATTTGCTGGCAGGGGCAGGACCTCCTCCTAGCATTGTTGATAATCCTCTGTTTGTTGATTCATGGATCTAATCGTAATAGCCATAAACACACAAAAATAGTTGGGTGAAAACTAAGTTGTTCTCATAGACAACGTCGAACTGATGATGTACCACCTATCAAGTATTTAATACAGTAATTAAGAAGGAGACTCAACACAAGTAAACACAAATTAAGTGGTTCGGTCAGGGTGACCTACTCCACTATGAAAGGCTACGGTGGCCTAAGTGTTTTATTACTCAAGGAGTGTAGAGTACTTAGATGTGAGTAATACCCTCTTGTGTAGGTGGAACTTATAATTTATAAGTGCTTTCTAACAGATTGAGACGTCATTCTTGTAATTGGTGAGGTAGTTCGGTGGAGGTGACACTATTCTCCTAATAGGGGGCGCAATTCTGTGGAGATGACGATGTGCATCCGATGATTGTATTTCACGGAGATCTCATCGTGTGTCAGTTGTGGACTAAATCTCTCAAGTTGACAAGCCTAACCCAACTGAACTTTTTTCATCCTATAAGGCCCTGTTTGGTATGTGGGACAAGGGGGGATTTGGAAGATGGGCTGGGAATAAAAGTCCATAAAACCCATCTTTGACAACTACATTTTTAGCCCATATTACCAAACCAAGCCCGTTTTAGGCCCGAAATTTAAACCCATATTCATAAAGTTTCATGAAACCCGGTTTGGGGGGGGGGGGTTCATATGGGGGTTAAAGGGTTGAATATACAAAATGACATTTATGCCCCCATATAACCCATATACCCCAAATAATCAAATATTAAAATAATCAAATATTAATCAAATAATCAAATAATCAAATATTTATACCCCAAATATTAAAATATTAAAATAATCAAATAATCAAATATTTATACCCCAAATAATCAAATATTAAAATCATAAAGACACAAAAAAATGTACGTATACAAATATGAGTTTGGATTAGATTGGTTAAGGAGCACAATAGTCATTTATAAATAAATATATTATCATAATAGTGATATATCATGTGCATATCAAACATGGGTATGGACGAGATTGAATGTTGAATCCCATCTTTATTTGGAAGAGTTTGGGTTTGGAAGAGTTTGGGCAAACCAATTCAAACCCCTCCAAAAAAACTAACCAAACAGGCCCTAATAGGTTAGACCAGTATATTTAAGCTAGACCTTATCAACATTTATGATCTGAACGAGCCGAGACAATCAGTTATTATTTTTGTGGGGAACACTACTATACCGCCAACTTGCTTTTCGGTACCATACCGAAAAGTAAGTTGGCCTATGTGTGTTACACGTGGCTCTTTGGTTTCACCGGTATATAGTTAAACCATAAAAATTGTTACCAAAAAGTGGTAACTAGCCTAAAAGTTGTATCTGATCCCCAAAACTTGTAACCCTAAAAAATATTGTAATCTAACCCACAAAATTGTAACATATCAAAAAAATTGAAATCAAATCCATGAAAGTTATAACTCCAGAAAAGTTGTAACCCACCATTAAACTTGTATAACATCCAAAAGAGTTATTGTCTTACTATAAAAGGAACAATCCCAGAAAATTTGTATCCCATCATTAAAATTGTACCCCCACCCTCAAAGAGTTATAATCATACCATTAAAGTTGTTACCCACCAAAAAGTTTGAAACCAAATCTACAAAAGTTATAACTCTCAAGAAAAGTTGTAACCCTCCATTAAAATTATACCACATCCAATAGAGTTGTACCTCATCCAAAAGAGTTGTACCACATCCCAATATAGTTGTACTCACATCCAAAAAAGTTGTAACCATCCATTAAAGTTGTACCACATCCAATAGAGTTGTACTCCTATCCATTAAAGGTGTACCCACATCAAAAAGAGTTGTAATCCTACCTTTAAAGTTGTACCATATCCATTAAAGGTGTACCCACATCCAAAAGAGTTGTAATCCTATCGTTAAAGTTGTACCTTATCCATTAAAGGTGTACCCACATCCAAAAGAGTTGTAATTTTTCAATTAAAGTTGTACCCTATCCATTAAAGGTGTACATATCCATTAAAGTTGTAACCATCAACTATTTGATTAGTTTCAACCCAATTATTAATATCAATTATTAATATCAGTTATATATTTAAGGGAAATTTATTTTACTTTGCTCCTATGTATTTTCTCTGCAAAAAAATAATAGACGTTTCTAATTAGGTAATGTGGAATAAAAATATTATTTGAAGGTGAAATATAGGGAACAAAATAAAAATATTGTTATAGTTTAGAGGTGTAAGTGCAATTTACTTATGGATGAATTAAGATCGGCCGTAGGAATGGACGACCGATCCTGGTATTTAATTACACTTACTTATCCTATCATATTACACTTTTATCCCTTTGAAGTTAATTACACTTTTATCCTTAAAGTTAAAAAAAAAAAGTTTTATCCTTATCATATTACATAATATAAAAAAATTTAATTACACTTTTATCCTTAAAGTTATTTATATTTATGGTTCCTAAAATATTAATTTATCAATTTTATCCCTAAAATATTCAATTTTGTGTTTAAATAGTCCCAGACGAACTTTAAGATCCAAAATCATCCAATAAAGATTGAACTTATCAAATCAAAATCAAAATAACATGTAATTTAACCCAATTAATATTATATTCATCAAATTTATACCAAATTAACATTGAATTCTTCAAATCAACATTCAATTTTATCTAATCGATATTTAATTCATCAAATTAACATTAAAATTCAACTAATAAACATTTAGTTCATCAACTTAACATTCAATCTCATGTAATTAATATTCAATTCATCAAATTTTGGGGATATAATTTTAACTTTTATGCATTAGTTTATATTTTTTGGGCTTGTGTTTCAACTTTTTTGAATTGAGTTATAAACTTTTTGGAATGGGCTCTAACGGTTGGGGGAGGGGTTTCAACTTTTATGGTGAGATTTTAACTATTTTGGATTGGGTTATAACTTTTTGGGGATAGAGTTTCAACTTTTATGCATTAGTTTATACTTTTTGGCTGAGGTTTCAACTTTTTTGAATTGAATTATAACTTTTTGGGGTGGATTCTAACTGTTGGGGGAGGGGTTCCAATTTTTTTTGGTGAGATTTCAACTATTTTGGATTGGGTTATAAGCTTTTGGGTGAGGTTTAACTTTTTAGGATTGGATTATATTTTTTTGGGGTGGGTTCTAATTTTTTGGGGATATAGTTTCAACTTTTATGCATTAGTTTATACTTTTTAGACTTGTGTTTCAATTTTTCTGAATTGAGTTATAACTTTTTCGGGGTGAGTTTTAACTGTTGGGGGAGGGGGATGAGTTCCAACTCTTTGGGTAGGGGTATAACTTTTTTGGATTGGGTTATAAGCTTTTGGGGTGAGGTTTAACTTTTTTAGGATTTGATTTTTTTTTTTTTTGGGTGGGTTATAACTTTTTAGGGATAGAGTTTCAACTTTTATGCATTAGTTTATATTTTTTAGCTGAGATTTCAACTTTTTTGGGTAGGGGTATAACTTTTTTGGGGTGAGTTTTAACTTTTTGGGGATATAGTTTCAACTTTTATGCATTAGTTTATACTTTTTGGGCTTGTGTTTTAATTTTTTTGAATTGAGTTATAACTTTTTGGGGGTGAGTTCTAACTGTCGGGGGAGGGGGAGAGATTCCAACTTTTTTGGGTAAGAGTATAACTTTTTTGGAGTGAGTTCTAATTTTTTTGGGATATAGTTTCAACTTTTATGCATTAGTTTATACATTTTGTGTTTGTGGGGTTCCAACTTTTTTGGATAGGAGTATAACTTTTTTGGAGTGAGTTCTAATTTTTTTGGGATATAGTTTCAACTTTTATGCATTAGTTTATACATTTTGTGCTTGTGTTTCAACTTTTTTGAATTGAGTTATAACTTTTTGGGATGAACTCTAACGGTTGGGGGAGGGGTTCCAACTTTTATGGTGAGATTTTAAATATTTTGGATTAGGTTATAATTTTTTGGGGTTAGATTTAACTTTTTAGGATTGAATTATATTTTTTTGGAGTTTCAACTTTTATGAATTAGTTTATAATTTTTAGGCTGAGATTTCAACTTTTTTGAATTGAGTTATATTTTTTTTGAATTAGTTTATATTTTTTGGGCCAAATTTTAATTTTAATGAATTTAGTTATAATTTTTTGGGTGGATTCTAACTTAACTTATGTGGGAGTTACACTTTTAAAAGTGAAT
The DNA here is from genome assembly GCA_951799425.1 of Ilex aquifolium. Taxonomy (NCBI): domain Eukaryota; kingdom Viridiplantae; phylum Streptophyta; class Magnoliopsida; order Aquifoliales; family Aquifoliaceae; genus Ilex; species Ilex aquifolium. The sequence continues at coordinate 5,923,442 of OX637404.1, read as the reverse complement.
TTATCACATTTTTTGGTTTATCACTTTTTAAACTCATCAACGGTTACAAAAGTAAAAAAATTACATCATTGGTCCAAATTAAATGTCGGTACCGTACCGAAAAGCAAAATTCGGTATCGTAGACGAACCCTATTTTTGTTTACAAAACATTTCCGAAACGACGGGGTCCTTTGGTAATGTTTTTGTTTTCGTGTCTTCAAAAAAATTAAAAACAAGGACAATTTTTGTCTTTGTTTTGTGGTAAACATTAAAACAGAAAACATGTTTGGGAGTCATTTGTGTCTATTAAATTATGAGAATAAAAACAAAAAACATGTTTGGTAACTACTTCAAGTTTTATCTTAAATATTAGCTTTATAATATCTCATACAAATCAACTACTGTGAAGCAAAATCCAGTTCATACTTCACTTTTTTTTTTTAATTGAATGAATCAATCCCCATTTACATCACAAGTTATGGCTTTAATCCTTCAAAACATTCAACCACCAATAGAATTGCAGCAAGTCTTCTTAAAAAATCACAGACCAGCAAACCCCTCATACCAATAGCAGCTTCAGGCCATCTCGTTGATATTGTCTCCATAACAAACCAAAAACAAAACTATAAAGACATATTCACATACAAAACTACAAAGGAGAAGTCTTGCTATAACAGGAAGATCTTCTTTGTGATATACAAATGCTTCCATGTGAAATGATTCACACCATTCAATCCTAATTACAAGACACACACAGAACACACACACACAGACACTACACATTGCACTCTCCAATCTCCATTTAAACTGGCCACTTTAATCCCTAATACACCAATGATTAAATCCAATGACTGTATTTCTTTTCCAATTCCAATGATTGTACACAATCTCAGCACAAAGAATGGTAAGCAACTGATGCAAATCATAGTACATGGAAAAAATTAACAATCCCTACACTATAACAAAAACCAAGGCCTTCTTTTTCCTTAGAACAGGCAGCATGCACTAATCCTGATGCAGCAGCAGCTTCCCAGCAACAGGCAGAGAACCAGTCTGAACAGCATCTCCAATCTCCATTTGAACATGCCACTTTAATCCCTAATACACCATTGATTAAATCCAATGACTGTATTTCTTTTCCATTTTCACTTCCAATTCCAATTTCGAATTTCAACACACAGAGAGACAGACACTCAGACATACCCAGAAAACACACACTCAGACACATACTCAACACACTAACACACACACACAGACACACATACCCACCCACACACACACCCACACACACATACCCACCCACACACACACACATACACACACCCACAGATCGACACACATATAGACACACATACCCACACACACTAACACACATACCCACAAATCAACACACATAAGCACACACACACATACAAACACAGATCTGAGCAAGATTTATGTATATTTATGCATATATATACAGATCTATGTATATATATGCATATATATACACAGATCTAGATTTGTATATACATACCTTCACAGCAACCTTTCAGCTCGATCGATAGACGGTTTCGTTGAAGAAGGCAACAACGAAGATCAATTCGTTCAAGCAGACAGCAAGCTCCATTCCATCTGTGCATATATGCACAGATTTGTGTATATATACATATATATACACAGATCTGTGTATATAGAGAGAGAGAGCGAGAGCGAGGAGATGAGATGAGAGAGGGAGAAAGAGAGAGAAAGAGAAGGGGCTTACCTCTCCATCGGTGAGAGAGAGGAGAGGGGATCGCTGCTCCTCGTCGGTGACGGTGAGAGAATGGAGAGAGTGAGGCAGCGATGGTGAGGCAGCGATGGAGAGGAGAAAGAAATGAGGTGGGTTTAAATAGTTTCACGAAAAAGACTTTTTTGCTGCCAAGGAAGTTCGAAACCCGGATCTCATTAATTCTCTTTAGCGCGTGTTTCTGTTTTGCTTGTTTCCTGGAACACAAATTTTTTGTTCCCATTTTTTTGTCTTTGTTCCCATTTTTTCCAAGACAACTAATATAAAACAAAAACAAAAACAATATCCAAACATATTTTTGTTTTCATTTTTGACAAAAATTGAAAACAAAAACACAAAATATAAAACAAAGACAGTAAACATACAGCCCCGAATTGATCCTTCATCAAAAGTAACTCTGTTCAATCTTCGTCTCTCTTCTTCCCCGTCTCCGTCTCATTCTGCAACAGATTTCTCAACTGAGCCAAGATTCCGCAAAAATGCGCCATGCGTGACCAAAGCCATTGCTACTCCGGCACTGATTTCGAGTAACAAAATACTTGTCATCGACCATGGCGAATTGGATCTCTTCCAAGCTCAAAGCTGCCGAAACCATTCTCCAACAGGCAATTCCTTCTATCTCCCTCTCAATTATAGCTCCGTTTGTTTCCCGAAATAACAACTGTAAGAAACTAAAGCAGAAGAATTTCATTTTCCGACAACCGGATAAAACATATCAATTGTATTTCCATTGATTATAGAATTGTTTATTTACGTGAGTAAATTGACTTTTTGGTGATTTTAATTTTTGACGGTTCAGATCGATCAGCAAGCGGCGGAATCACTCCGTAAGAACGAAAAGGCACGATCTGATGGTTTAAATTTGGAAACCCCAACGAAATCCAGTGAAACAGTGCCATTAAAGGACCAGCTGAAGAAGAAGACTCTGGAAAATAATGATTTAATTGGGAAATTACGGAGTGATCAAAATAATTTTAATAATGATCGAGATGGAGATAAGGAGGTTGAAAAGTCTGTGAATTTGAACCCCAAGTCTAGTAATAGTCTTACTGATGGTGATTGGACTGAGTTACTTGGTGCACCGAATAAAAACACGAATTCGGGGGTGAATTCGAGAAATGGGGTGGCAGGCATTCGGGGTATCAAGAGGGAATCTAGGAGGGAGGGGAGTTTGGGGTTGAAATTGTCAGCATTGGAGGGGAGGAGGAGTCAGAAGGGGCAAACGAGTGTCGTGAAGGGTTTGAAGAAATTAGATGTTCGGTTAGAAGGTAAAGTGAATGGTGGTGAGTTAAATGGGAGGGGAAGTGATGGGGGAGATTCCAGAATTTCGGTTTCTAGTGTTGAGTTGTGGAGTGATGGTGAAAGTTTGGATAAAAGAGAATTCAGTTGGAAGGATGGTAGTGGGAGTGTTGTGGTGGAGCATCATAGTGAGGCGATCAAAGAAAGAAATGGTTTGCTGGATGCCACTGGGGATGGAGAGGGAGTACATTCCAATGAGAATTCAGTTGATGGGGTTTCACGTTCGACAGATAGGAATCATCCCGTGGTGACTATGGCGGCTGCTGTTGATGGGATGGCTGATTTGAAGCTCGGGATGAACAATGATGGCAACCAGTTGAGAACTGCTGTAGTGGGGGTTGATGAGTCCAATTTGGATTTACGGAATTCTGGTTCAGAGAAGAAGGGTTCTTCTTTGGCAAATGAGAGTGAATCTGATTCGGATACAGATACAGCTTCGACGTCAGATTCAGAGAGTGATCACGAGGGAGAGGAGAGGAAAAGGAGGACGCAGCAGATTCTGGCTGCAAAAGCAGCTGCTAAGGCCCTTGCAGCCATCAAAGAGCGGGAGAATATGGTTGCTAGATTGGAGGGGGAGAAACAAAGCTTAGAGAAAATACTTGAAGAGCGAGCTAAACAACAAGCACAAGAGGTAAGTACTTTACAGTCCTTTGTAATCCTTATTATTGTTAAGTTGTGGTTACTATTTTGTGCATTATAAGTATTTTACTGGAATCATGTCTTGTTTGCTATGAGTGGAACATCACTTTGCTCTTTGGGTTTATTGTCAAAGCCACCATCGACTGTGCCAACATCTGAGGGAAACAAGAAAAGAGAAAAAGAAAAATAGATGACTTCTTTCCCACATCATTTGGATAGTTTCTAATCCATGGTTGCATAATCTCAATAGCTAATACGCTAATACAAGAAGATGCCAAAGGATTCATCTCTATTTCAATTGCCAAAACTCTTTTCAAGTTAAGTGCTAACTCCTTTGGTAGTAGTGTCTTGATTTGAAATTCAACTGTCTCTGACAGTTTATATGCCTTTAAAGGGAGAAGAAAGGACAAAAAGAGAAGGGAAGAGAAGGTTATTTTCTAAACAAGGGTCATCTTGGACAAGTTTAAATCTCGGAATTTTAAACAGAAGATAATAAACAACTCATTCTGATTCTTAATAATGTATCATTCTCATTCTAGTTTACAATTCCCATGTGTTCTTATGCCAGTAGTTTACAATTCTCATGTGTTCTTACGCCAGTAGTTTACAATTCTCATGTGTTCTTACGCCAGTAATTCAGGAGTTGGGTTGCTAGAATTGATAATCAACGTCAATTATACATTGCCAATCTGTCCAAAGAAGATATGTTTTGATCTTTGTTGCAATTGTAATATGATAAGGCTGGAGCAATTACATGGCAGTTGATAGATCCTAGAATCAACTTTGACATCATTATCAGCAAACTTTTTCTCTCGAAATTCTGCTTGACATCCGCATTTTGATGAATTGTCAAATCTGAAAGTAAATAAGGAATAGTGTTAAGACAAATCTAAGAGTAAATAAGGAATAGTTTCAAATTTGCCAGAATGTAAGCATCACTCTTTCATAACTTTGGTAAATAAACAAAATATCAGGGTGCCTCTCTTTCCCTATTTTGGCTGATTTTTGAGTTTGTTGTTTCATTTGTATTAGTATAATCTAATTTAATCCAACAGAAGGGCCTTTGTAAAATCCTACCTTGTCGTAATAGTTTTCCAAATTTTAGAAAGAGTCTGATTTCTACTACACTCATTTTATTATCACATAATTTGGCAAATTATCTTTTGCTTTACTTCCCCGTCCCCTAGAGCATAGACATGGCTTTGCCACTTACTGGTTTGATTTTGACCTATTTTTCAACTGGCATGGTAATTCCCGTGGTTCTAACACAGTATAATAGGAATTTATGTATGAGATTGATATGTTTGAGGCTAGGCCTTGTTGCAACAGTAATGTTGCTCTATTGAGGTCATAGGTTGGAGTCGCGGAAATAGCCTCTCTGCATAAAGGGGTAAGGTTGCATACATTTAACCCTCCCCAAACCTCGCAATGGTGGGAGCCTCGTGCACTGGGTACTCTTTTTTTAATGGCATGTTTGTTTAGTGTCCTGTAGTTTCCCCCAGAAAAGAAAAATTTAAAAGTTGGGGCTTCTTATAAATTGCAGTCATGGTAGGAGCCTCGTGCACTGGGTACTCCTTTTTTACTGGCATGTTTGTTTAGTGTCCAGTAGTTTCCACCAGAAAAGAAAATTTTAAAAGTTGGGGCTTCTTATAAATTGCAGTCATGGTAATATCGATGAATGGTATTTTCTGGAAAAAACACGAATGACTAGAGAAGCTTGATGTAGTCGTATCTGGCATTGTTGGTTTATGGTATATTCCTTTTTCTACTTGCTAACGAAGGCATTCCTATGTTTTTTCTCTCCATCTCCAATGTTAATACTCATATTGTCAAATTACCTTAATGTAAGGCCAATTCGATTTCTTTTTTTGTACGTATATTCATTGCCTTGGTGTCAGGCTTCTGAACTGCAGACGACAATGATGGAAATTATGGATGCTGTTGATATTGAAAAGCTGAAACATAATACTACTCGGATGGAAGCTCTTTCACGGTTGGCTAAACTTGAGGTATTGCAACTACTTTCAAAATCTGCTTTAACTTTCTGGCAGATTGATACTATTTTTCGCCTGCGGGGCAGGATGTTTTTTTTTGGGGGGGCGGGGCTCTGGTTACTAGTTTCTGGAAGTTGGAGTAATGTGGATTCGCATCACTTATGTTATTTTGCAGACTGTAAATGCTGATCTTGCAAGATCCCTTGCTAGTGCACAATGGAATCTTGAAGTAGAGGTATACCAGATCTGGTTCTATTATTTCAGTAGATAATCTCTACTATTCTTTTCAATTCTAGTATCTGTGGGAGATAAAATCATCCTGTAGGTTGCTCTCCCTGTACCTTTTTTTTTTATCAAATAGGCATCAACTGTTCTCATTTTTTCAGACCGTGGAATGATTCATAAGTGACTAGAGGGATGTAAACTGGCAATCCCAATAGTGACTTTTATTTTTTCTTCTGCTGGTTAAGAAAAATGGCCTTCACTAACTTCCAGCTTGTACAAGCGTATTCATGCTCATGGGATTGAGTATTAAGCTTATGTAGGGCAAGGACTTCCTTAGTTGTTGATCTTGTCTTTTGTTGATGCATATGTAACTGTATTTTGCATATCCAACAGGTATTAGTAGGACAGCAAAATTATTTGTTTAATAACATGACGTTGTTACTATTTTTAGAACTAGGGGCCATTGTATGTCGTAGTGGCAGAAGTTTCGAGCTAACAACTGGCATGTTGTGAGTTTGAATATGAGGACAGTCACTTCTGACATGTAATGCCAAAGATTGGGTCTATACTTCATCCATCCCTCCCAGCACCTTGAGTTATGGGGACCGAACTGGATTGTGACCCTTTGTTATTGATTGTTTAGACTGCGTTAAGGTTGAGGACTTGTGAATTTTAGAAACAGATTTAGGTGATGGCGGACATCTTGCTGTGACATTAACAAAGGACATCAATCAATTTCTCTCAACTTTTGTGTTTTTATGGGCCAGGTTAATCTTGTAGCAAAACTTCGTCAACAAGTTGAGCTAAAAGAAGCGAGCCATGAAGGTATGCTCTTTGGATCTTCGCTTGAGTGGGCAGTGGTTGCACCACTGCCCTGAGGATATGGTTCTTGGTATTATTGACAGAGATCTGGATAGTTAATCCAAATAAATTGATTGACTGTACTTTGCTTCTGCCTCCTAAGTAGCTATCTACCGAAAGTAGGTAAACCCGTTAGTGTATGTCTCATCTTTAGCTGCTGTCTTTTTTGCTCTCCATTAAGTTACTTTTAGTTGCATTATTTCTGTTTTCTTCTGCTGTTAAACGTTTTCCTCCAAATCTGTCATATATACATACACACACATATATATATGTATATATAGATATGTATATGTTATAACTTCCACCAACCAACAAGGATTCTTGACTAGTAATAAACTTTTCGACCATCATAATTTGATACTTTTGTGTGATGTTATGTTCGCCACATATTTTGGAGAAAATATGTTATGTTTGTTGCACAATTGCTGACAGTTGGAAAGGAAGTGGAAGAAAAACTTGTAGGTTTGTGCATCACAGTTTATACTAAGGTAGTAGAACAATTGTTTTTAACTTAGCCACCTTTTGGTGGTCTGTGGTCCAATGAACAATCGATGTTTAAAGCACAATTATGGACTGGGGAAGTAAAGAACTGAAACATAATGAGAATGTTAGTGAATTTTTTTTTTTTTGGACAGACATATCAATAGTCAAATTATTATAGAGGAATAGCTACTGCGTGTTTTGGAATAAGGACATCATATCTTGCTCGTGTTCATTTTCCTTTTGACCTTAGATGTATTTCCATTTTTTGAGACTATGATGTGTTCGTGCATTATTCATTTTGAGTGGCAAATTATATTTATCTCATAATGAAGGTTATATCAAAGGAGGATAAGATAACAAATCATAGACAATGAGTCAGAGGCATCTAATGGTGGTTCTTGAGCACAATGTATTTGTTCCGGGAGTGGAACCAGATATGGATCTTTTCTCACGATTATACACGTGGAGATCAAAACACTTAACCTAGAGAGGAGGGTGAATAAGTTTTTCAATTTTAGCTCAAATTGATTACAAATTAAAACCTATGTCTACCATAATTACTTCTTCTCATAAATATGAAGCAATGAATGTGAGAACTCCTTTAATAACCATCAACCCTTTGAACCACGGCGATCGATTTTAATTAATTTGTAATTAATTCACTCAAGTCAATCTCAGGGCGATCCCCACAAACCCAATTGCACAACTTTGAATGATATGATATCAAACAATCAAAACATTAAGCACATAGTGCGCGTAAGTGCTAATAAATGCAAGTGTGTACAATAATCAATAAGAGACAAGTAATTTGTTGATACGTAAAACCTTCCTCAAGAAAAACCGCGGAAAACCACTCGGGGTTCAACAAAGTCTAATGCACTACTCGCCAAATTTAACATACAAGTACTCGAGTCTTATACCTCAATCATCACAATAGTTATATGCTCCTTTCCTTGTTATGTCTCTCCGTCGAAACTCCCACTCCGACGTCTGGTGTAGCTTTACTTGTACTTCCTCGCCGCATGGTTCGTCTAGGCCTTGAGCGATTATGGGCACACCAACAATTCTCGATATGCACACACCAATGAGTTTATTCACTAACAAGTTCTTCTGCAAGTTGTGAGGATGAAAAAAATCACTAGTGGTAGCCTTTGGATCTTAGGGATCTAGGTTGTGGTGGAAACTCTCAATATTTAAAAGATAGATTTCTGTCTTCAAAATCTCTTATGAGACTTTCTCAAGGCTTGACCTAAATGTGGGAAAAGTTCTCCCTATTTATAGGTTTGGAATAAGGGTAGTGTTAATAAATAAAAAAACTCAGATTCGCGAACGATCGCTCTATTAGTGGGAGGGCGGTTGACACTGGACTGAAAAACAACGTCTCAAACCAGCCAAGGACCAGGATCGTGCAAGCGACCATGGGACCACTCGAGTGAGCTCATAGAGCGAGCCATGTATTGATCCCCCGTGACCTTTTCCCTTTTATCCTAAGTCATCAAGAGACCGCTCTAGCGAAGGTTAGCGAGTATAGGGCGGTTACTACAAGTTTTTTAAGCCTAAAACTATGCAAAAACTTGTCCTCTTGACCACTAAAAGGTGTTGCTCAAAGAGGGGTCTGATTATGACTTAAACTATATTTTCAAAATACAAAAATGGTTTAGAAAATTTTTTCATTGAAAATCACCTAGGAGTCATAATCGGATCGCTTCCAATTCCATTTTTATCCTAATTATCCTAAGTTAAAATAACTAAGTATTCATCTTAGGTGTTTAGGTCATTACCTTTGTTTTAAGCATGAAGGTGCATACGAAGGTTGAATGATGTAGCTTTGATGTTTGGTCTCCTCCCTACAATGACGCTTTCGAATCTTGAACTTGATAGCATCATCACCATGGAAATGGTTGAAATTTTAAAATAGACTCCACGATATTAGCCAATTACAAAATATGATCTAACAATTTCTCCTTTTGACAATTTCGTGATAAAACACACAAGTTTGAAATAAAGATTTACAACCCCAAATTATTGAACGAAAGAATTGTAAATCAAATTTCAACACTAATGCATACGTCCTAAATTTCTATTTAGTACAAGGATCTATGTCTTTGAATAAAACTTGAAGATCATAGTCCTGCATATCACCACTCAAACCAAAATTTCGTGAAATGCATCATATGTTGGAGAAATAAATCGCACAGTCATAGGTATGGAAAGTACCAAGAAAAGTATAAGGCATAAGTTTATATATATCATGCATGGGCAAATATGTAACATGTTTGAATGAGATTGCTTCATATGCTTGAGAATCAATTAATTTATCAATGCAAAATTTATCTAGTTCTCCCCTTTAGTTGGTGTTCACAAGTAAAATAATAAGTGAAAAATAATTAAGAAAAAAATATGTGATTTCATGCAAAGTTTGTAAATTTTACTCCCCCAGGGTATTTGAACTACAAACTCTCCCTTTCTATGTTCACATGCAACATATCTAGCCTAGTCAACAGAAAATCTTTCCGATTACTCTCATATGTACCAAAAATATTCTTCCCTTTTTTGTCACAAATTCTAACCTAATAAAAATATGCAATAATGCATGGTACAAAATAAAGTCACCTAACATATTCTTATCTTATTTGCCACAGATGTTAATCCAATGATGACCCATAACAATCATGACATAGAGCCAATCACAGTACGACACTTGTTCAATTGGATAATGTTTTTAAAAATATCTAGATCATTTATATTGTGGGTACTGCGAATAAAACCAAGTTGCTGAAATTTAATCGTGCGTCATCCGATCGCGCGTTTTGTCTTGTTTTACGTGAAAATTCTGGCTGTCACAGAATTTAATGAAATTTGATTGGCTAACTTCATTTCGCGAAATGAATGCAACAGTGAGATCCGTTTCGTCGTCCGAGTTATATAAAAATTCAGATTTTTTTTAATCCGTATTTAAACGACTTAATTATCGTATTATCCCTTTAATTAAGATTTTAATTTTCTTGGGTTTTACAGAATGGGTACATACTTCATCATGGGAATTGTCAATTCATACCATATCAATGAATATCTTGAATTTATTCAGCAGAGTGGGTACTCTTGTGTGCTTATTTCATCTTTAATATTATTGTAGAACTAAGGAGGAGGATCTCTAGCACTCATCAGACTGGCAGCAATGTGAGTGGTGTGTTCTCAAATGATAAAAAATGAATCATTTACAAAGGCTGTCACTTGTCAGTCTCAATTATGTATATTTAGTCAGCAATTTTTACCTTACTGTCTTATCAAGTAACTTTTATTTCTGGCTAATTGGTAGGTGGTGGTTTCAAAAGGAGTTAAATTTGAGCGCGATGTACTTGAGGCAGAGTACTCTTTTGTAGCTGATAAATTGGGACGATTGCAAGAGAAGGTGACTTATCTTCCTCCTTCTTCCGAGAATTGTATGGTTTTCGATATGACTTCACATATTCTTTAAAGTTATAACACCTTTATGCTGCATCATTTGCCATGCTGTTCTAAATGCTTCCACACTATTTTTAAAGAAATAACATGATGAAGAAGATGAGTTGACCCTGTATATGTGGCTGGGATATGTGGCTGGGTGATAAAACTGTTTCTCTGGGGATGCAAATACGTAAACAGAAATAAACAAATGAATAAGATGATGTTTTGAAATCATTATTTATGACTATTTAGACGGATAAAAAGAAAATATATTATAGAACCCAAAGGCGTTGAGATATGACATGCAAGAGGCATACCCTTGGCTAATGCAAGAGTAGAGTACATAGAGGAAATGCATTTGCTAATCTGTTGTGTGGGCTATACCATAGATACTAGGATCATAGATACCCGAAGAGTCCCACAAACTGAAGTCGCACAACCCGAACCAAAGTGAGTTCAAGATCTAGATCACCCAAATTCCCAGCCCCAAATTGTAACTCAAATCCCTACATGTACGTAGTAAAAGAAAGCACAAAACATGCAGCTACCCAGCAATAACCAATCCCTCGAGGGCATGACCTGTTCTTTCTAGTCTCGAGAGGGGACCAGTAGCTTAACTTCACAAACCAAGAAGTCCAGCATCATTGCACCACCTGTAAACAACTTTCAAGGAGCTTCCCATTTTGTAGGATACTAGTGATGAACCCGTGCTTGAAGGCAGTGTATAACACAAATAAATCATCAATTGAAAAAAGGGGAATCCATTTTTTTTTTTTTTTTTTTTGATAAGAAACAATTTTTATTGATACAATAAAAAATATTACATAAGGTTAAGTTGGAGAAGAGATTCAACCTCAATGAAACAAATTAGAAGGCGGTAAAAGAGAATCACATTTAGACAAAAACTATCAAATATGGCTATCTATAGATCACAAATGGCCCTCCATACAACCGAGATACAAAATAGTGGGATACCCTCAAAATCGTTTGTGATTGAGGCCCATTAGGATGCCAAGAAAAAGATGCAGTTCCATAAACCATCAATCACCTTGCGTCAATCTTAAAAAAATTGAGCATTTCTTTCCAACCAAATAACCCATATTGTAGCAAGCATTGCACCATTCCATAGTGTGACTCCTTTATTATGGTTCTCAAAGCCATTAAAATCCTCAACAAACATTGTAGAAAAGGACCAAGGAATTACCCAACTCAAATCTGTCAATGAAAACAACCTATTCTATAAATTGAAAGCAATATGATAATGCAAAAAAAGATGATAAATGCTTTTAGTATCACCATGACACATAATACACCACTATGGAGAAAGACAAATTTGAGGTCTTCTCCTTTGAAGCATATCATTAGTATCAATCTTACTATGACCAATATTCCATGCACAAACCTTCACCTTAATTGGTACTTTAGCCTTCTAAATCATCAAAGAGGGGAGAAAAGCTGAACAAGAAGGATCATCAATTAGAGACTTAAAGAATGATTTATGCCAGAAACACCTGGAAGACTCGGGCCTTCATCTTTTTTTATCTAGCAATTCTTGATCTATATGAACATCATTGAGTAAGGAAAGAAGAAAAACTAAATCAATAATTTCTCTATCATTTTAATTCCTATGAAATCCAAGATCCCAGGATAACAAATTTGAACTTGATGGATCAAAGAAATAATATACATATTGTGAACTCGAGATATCCGATAGAGATGAGGAAACAAAACTGACAAAGAAGACCCCCTAACCAAACATCCTCCCAAAAAGAAATTATCTCTCCATTTCCTACAACAAAACTAACATTAAGAATCGGGGTAAATCCTGAGACATGGATTTCCAAGGGCATCGGAAACTTCTCATTTCAGCCCCATTACTATTCCATATATTAGGTTGCAAACCATATTGCTCTTGATAACCACATGCCATAGAGAATTTTGTTCCAAAGGAAATCTCCAAAGTCATTTCCCAACTAGAGCCACATTTCTTGCTTTCAAATTACCCATTGAAAGACCCACTTTATCCTTACATTTGGAAACCATCTTCCAATTAATCAAATAATCTTTTTTTACTTCTCCACTCCTTTCCCACTAAAAGTCCCTCATAATTTTTTTAATCTTATGAACAAACATGCTTGACATTTTAAAAAGAGACAAGAAGTATATGGAAATACTAGACAAAACTGATTGGACCCAAGTCAATCTACCTCATTTGGAAATAAAAGGTCTCTTCTACCCATCTAATCTCTTCCCAGCATTTTCAATGACAGGGTCCCAAAAAGTCAAGGATAATGGATTCCCACCCAAAGGAAGACCAAGATACTTAATGGGCTATTTTCCCACCAAGCAGCCTAAAATATTGGCCAACCTATTAACCTTCTCTGGAATGGAATTTATACCCACAAGTGCACTCTTTCTTAAGTTTACTTTCAAACCTGAAACAATTTCAAACACATCTACAAGTGCCTTGAAATTAAAAAAAATTCTCCTTTCCCGAAGAAAAGAAGATGGTATCATCTGCAAATTATAAATGTGACTCTGAAACCCTTTCTCTTCCAACTACAAAACCTTCTACTAGACAACATCCTTCAGCTCTCATTATTAATCTACTCAAACATCAACCACCAAAGTGAAAAGCAAAGGCGACAAGGGGTCACTTTGTTGTAACCCTCTAGAGGCTTTAAATTTTCTCCTTGATTTACCATTAATCATGAGCAAGGAAGCACGGATACTCCTCAGGAGGTTGACGTGGCAGTGTCGAACACGTGTCCGACACTTCCACAAGTGTCTTGAATAGTGAAGAAGCATTTGTTGTGGAGGGATACGGCTTGGATACGGGGGTGATACGGGTGGGATATGGCTACAACCATGGATCTATTTTGAAACCAAAAAAAAAAAAAAAAAGGGGAAGAAGACGATATGGACCCGAGATCAGTCACAACCACAGATCTCTTCCTCTTCCACCAGGTATGCTGTCTTCAAATCTCTCATTGACAACTCTCTCTCTCTCTCTCTGATGCCATTAGATTAGATCTCTCTGCGGCTTGCCTTAGTTGCTGAAAAACAATGTCTTTTTCTTTTTTTTCTTTTCAGCAACGGTTTGCCCTAGTTTCTTTTTAGTCTCTATTGTCTTTTTTTCTTTGCCCTAGTTGTTAAATTACAAATAACCCTTGGAATTTTATGTTAAATTACAATCACACTTTATTAGTTGTCACCCACTACCCAGTTTGGTTTAGCCCACTACCCATAACATATTAACCCACTAATCAAATTTAATATTAGCTCATTTATCCAATTATAAAATATTAATTAATTAATCAATTTTATTATTAAGGTTATTATATATATGAAAATATAGTATATTATTTTAATTAGCCGTATCCTCGTCGTACCCATATCCTATATTTTGGGATTTGGTCGTATCCCTGTGTTCGTATCCGTGCTTCCTAGATCGTGAATGAAAAATTCATTGATTGCAAGCACCCTCTAATCCATCTTCTCCACCTATGCCCAAAACCTTTTATCTCTAACACATAATCTAACAAATTTTAATCCACATAATCATAAACTTTCTCAAAATCATTTTTAAACACTAAGGCCTCCTCCCTTCTAGATCTATAATCCTCCACAATCTCATTAGCTACAAGAGCAACATTTAAGATTTGTCTTCCTTTAACGAATGCACCCTGATTAACAAAAATGGTGTCATCAAGAATCTTCCTTAATCTCAGAGATAACACTTTTGCAACTATCTTATAAAGACTTGACACTAGACTAATCGGCCTAAAATCTTTAATTTTCAAAGATCTTTCTTTATTTTTTGGTATGAAACAAATGAATGTAGCATTGGTAATTGCATTAACCACACTATTATGAAAAAATTCTGCGAACACTGTCATCAAATCCATTTTAATGACTTCCCAACAATCCTGATAAATAGTCATAGTAAAACCATCCGTTCCAGGGGCCTTATCCCTACTACATTCAAAAACCGCCTTTCTAATCTCTATCTTTTCAAATGACTTTTCCAACCAAATTGCTTTCTCATCATCAATGGGACACCAATCCAAACCTTCCAATGTAGGCCTAGAACAATCTTGAGATGAATATAAATTGGCAAAGAAATGAATAATTTCATCCTCAATCCTTCCTTCCTCTTCAATTATTTCTCCACTATCCAACTCTAACTTATGAATGAATTTCTTTTTCATCCTTCCATTTGTCACTCTATGAAAAAATTTGGAATTTTTATCACCTTCCTTTATTTATTTAACTCTTGATTTTTGTCTCCAACTTGTTTCCTCTTTGAAAACCACATCCTCAAATTTATTTCTTAATTCCCATCTCGCAATCCTCATATTCTCGCTCAAACTCCCACATTCCTCAAAACCATCAATTTCCGCAAGTCTTTTTCGGAATTAAACTCTTAATAACTTGAATATCCCTAAAAATCTCTTTGTTCCATGTCTTCACCTTTTGTTTTACAAAATCTAATTTTTTCATAAACTTATATCCTTCTCATCTATGAAAATTACCTTCAATCCACCATTCTTTAAGTTGGCCTCTAAAAGTATGATGGTCCAACTACATATTCTCAAACCTAAAAGGTCATAGACCCCATCTAATAGAGGATGTATCAAGGACGATGAGACAATGATCCGAAAACACCCTAGGTAAAGTCTCCTGTCTAACACCCACATAACACTCCTCCCATGCAATCGAAAAAAGAAACATATCTAATCTATTACAAACTGGATTTTCTCTAAGATTGGACCAAGTAAATGAACAATTAGACAACAGAGGATCTTTTAAGTTGGACTCCTTAATAAAAAGATCAAAGTCTCTCATACTCTTTGTCATTCTCCCTTCACACATCTTTTAAGACGGATATCTAACCACATTAAAACCACCTCCTAAACACCATCTAGGAATACTGAGACTGAACAATCCTGCCAATTCTTTTCATAAAAGCTTTCTCTCCCTAGGGCAATTAGGACCATATACTCCAGTTAGCCACCAATCACTACCATTCCTAACTTTCAGCTTAAATGATAACGTAAATTTTCCCTCAATCGACTCCTTTATATTCATTGTCCTCTCATCCTACATAACAACAATACCTACCGATCTCCTAACAGAAGGTAGGGAAACCCAATTGATGAAATGAGAATCCCACAAACTCTTCACTAACTTTCTTTCCATACACTCCTTAGTTTCTTGCAAAATGACCACATCCGGACTCTCTTTCAAAATCATTTCTTTAATTGTGCTTATTTTTTCCTTTGGCCCCAATCCCCTAACATTCCAACTCATTATCTTCATTTCAAACTATCTACACCTTGCTCTATCCGCCTAGAACCCCTTCCTTCATAATTAACTCTCGGTTGCAAATTCCTAAGCTCACAAGCTCCCATTTCCTTGCATACACTTCTCCCTTGTCCCCTTTTCTTGCCTTTCTTTTTGTTATGGACTAAAGATAGATCTATTTTTCCAAAAAATTCTTAAGAATTTTTCATTTTTTCTCATCGAGGAGAAAATACCTATCCTTTATTTCTGATTCACTTCTTTCCATATCTTTGGATTCCGAGGGTCCCCTTTAACTCAATCAGTTGTCCTATGGTCAACAATTATAGGCTCTTAAGTATATGGTTTAAGATCACGGTATCGGCCATCGACTCGAAGAATTCTAACACACATCAGTCACGGTGTGGCGGCGCGGTATCGGGCGATACGACCTAAAAAAAAATGTTGAACATGCCGATAGATTCTTGTTATACCGTGGCATCGCGAAACCATATCGACCGATTCAATGACGATATCTCGACGACTCGAGATCGACTTGCCAGAGTCGTATGAGACTCGGAATTTATACGTATCATGTACTGATATTGTCTCGGAAGGAGCCGAGCGGGATACTATTCGGCCAACTCGTATCAATATTGACCGATACTTTAAACCATGCCAGATTAACAAAATTACTTATGGCAATCTGGTTCCCAATACTCAAACACTTCTCAACACCAATATTTTGTTCCGTAAACAAACTAGAAACAAAAAGATCTCCCCTACCCACAGAAATTCCATCACAAGAATTTACATTAGAACTCCCTTTCCCTATCCCCGAAATACATTCCCACCCCGAAGCAATACAATAACTCACCCTCCCATCCCGTGAATATAACTCCTCACAATACCTTCATGACCCCCTTCCTTAGCAAAAGAAACAATCCCTGACCCACCCAGACATAGAAAATGAAGAGGGAAGGACGCAATGATGTTTAGATGTGAAAGGTGTATTATACACTAGTACTATAGCAAGACTTGGTGCAGGATGCCTCTCAGGAGAAAAACCATCATCTTTGCCCTTATCTTGATAAGACTCATAGCACTGGTCTCTTTCTTTTTCCATAAACATGCTTGCGATTTAAAGGTCTCCCTAAATTGTTGTTAGTCGTTCCTCAGCCGATGTGCTATCATTATCAAAGCTATCCCCAGAGCAATTGCTAGTTACACCCCCTTCCATCGGAGCTCTGAATAATGTTACAAACATAAAAACAAATAGCCCCATCATCTAGCATTCCAGCCTCTTTGGTCATTTCACATAGAACATTGATGTCATCCCCGAAATCCTCTATTCTTGTTACAAACTCTTCGTCTTCTACAATACTAGCCTTGGATTGTCAATTTCAGTCATTGCAATAGAACTCCTTTGGCCTTGACTCATATACTTTAAGCCCTTTCTCTCTCACTCTTTCGTCTTCTGCATGATGAAGAGAAACCTTTCCAGTAATTGGTTTCTTTAAAGGGATTTTGCTTGGGTATGGATCACAAATTGGAGGCGGGGCACACTAAATAAAATGTGGCTGCTATTTTTTGCTCTGAAATGGCCCACCCAGATAGGCTTTTTAAAGTCCACGTTAACAGGAGACACTATAGCATTTGAAGACCCACAACACTCTAGTCCATTGCACATTGGTCCACTATTCCCCGCCTGCTTTGATGGAGCAGCTGTAGCACCATGGGCTGTCAAGTCCAGAATCTTATCCTTAGCATAATTAGCACCACAATCCTTATTGGGACCATAATCCTTATCATAATTAGCTGTCAAAGCTTCCTTATTGGGACTAATCAAATTTTCAAAATTTGAAATAGTCTTAATGGAAAGGTTATCAGTCAAAACACCGCCATTAACTGCCTCATTATAATTTGGCCCAATTTCCGGGATTTTTTCCTTCCCCTTAATTCCAGCTTTGTGAATCCACTGTTTTGGTGCATGATTCGTTGGTGCATCTCTGCCATGTAACCTATTGTAGTCAACCCTCTTATTTCAACCTCACGATGGGTATTCCAAACTTTCATGCTACCCGATCGATTTTGCCAACTCCGATGAGCACTAAAGACGTCATCGAGATTAGATAACACCTCGATACTGATTAGAAAAGATTTCTCATTGAATTCCATTTTCAAGAGTGCTGGAATAATACCATTCACAGTTCTTCCGACTTTAATTCTCGCCTGAAAAAGATTCGTCATATTTTTCGTCATAGGAGCATCTTCGATGAAACCACCACAAAATTTAGCTATATTTCTGAATGCAATTTCTAACCACAAATGAAATGGCAGCCACTCAATTTCAATCCAACCACCCAAAAAAGAAACCGTAGTTCTTCCAACATTTGCTTGAGGAGACCACTTTTGAAGCCTAACCCTTATTGAATCTTCCAAGAGATGCAGTTCAGCTTTGCAAATACTCTCAACCTTTGCAATGTTGTTACAGAAAAAAATTGCCTTATCAACTTGGAAAGGATTCAAAGAGACCGTGAATTTCAAGGATCGTGACAAAACATCCTTAGTTCTCTTCCATGGAACGAAAATACTATCCGTAATACAGATGACAACTTTGTTCCAATTCCCATAATCAACATAATCAGTTCCATTAGGTTTATTCATAATGTCCCCCTTCGTATATTCTTTCCTTTCCCCGATACCGTTACCACCCCCTTTCACTATACTATTGATCATATCATAAATATTTTTCCATCCATTCTTATCGATTCCTTGTGGAATAATAATAAATCTCCTTTGACTAGATTTTTGCACTTTGGACACAGTAAGAAAAGTTCTTTTTGCATTCCTATTCATTTCAACCATGGTTCAAGGTCGTGGTATCGGTTATCGACTTGGAGGGCACTAATACACATTGGTCGCGGCGTTGCAGCACGGTATCGGGCGATATGCAAAAAATGCTAGATAGAAGGCCCAAAAAATATTAAAAATATTATGAAATTTTTTTGATAAATATAAGCAACTACATCTATGAATCACATGTCCAAAGTGCATCGTTTTGACACATTAAAATAGTGAAATCAAAGATAAGAGTACTACCAGAAATATTTATCATTAACAGTTTAATGTAAGTAGCTACATATAAATCTAATGTGTTTTTAACATTTAAATTTGAATATTTTGAAAATTAAAATATTTAAAAAGAATTTTAGATTTAAGAAGATTTAGAAATATATTTTTATTTAAAAGAATGTTTCAATTTAAAAAGATTTAATAATGAAGTGTAGTTGTATAACAATTTTTATTTTCGGTCAGAAACGAGTATTTATGTATTAGTTAAGTAGAGTTGTATTGTATGTATGTATAAGAATTGGTTTAGAAATATATTTTTATTTTCGGTCAAACACTTTTTTTAAGTAGAATTAAAATACATTTATCTTACTCGGTTTAAGAGACACAGTCGAAGAGAGAGAGAGAGAGAGAAGGGGGGAGGGGTGAGGCGAGGCGAGAACTACGACGAGAGCGTGAGAGAAACATTCCAATCAACTTGGACTCCTGGAGCTTGTTGCTGCGGGGAAGAGAAGAGATGAATCTTTGTTTTTTTCTGCCGAAGAAGAAAAAGAAGATGGGTTCCTAATTTAGGGTTTTAAATTTGATGAGTTGCCGCTTGATATGCTTTCTACAGGTAGGTCTCTAATTTTTGCTTTATTTCATCTCAATCCCTTTTAAATTTGTCTTATACATTCATAGTTCGAATCGATTGGGCTCTCTGCAAGTGGGTCTTCTCCCCTTTTCTTTTTCTTTTTCGTTTTTTTGTTGCTTGTCTGACAGTTGGAGACCGATTGTACTCGTATCGGGGTTGACTCGGTCCAAATCAAACGATTTGCCTCCGAGTTGAGCCGATATATCCGACTTATGGCCGAGTCAACACCAATTCAGAAGAATCTCGTGATATTATCGTAACGTGTAGTAGTATTGAATTGGAGGTGGCCAAGTCGGATACAACTTGGCCAAGTCGTATCAGACTTGGCTGATACTTTGAACCATGATTTCAATCCACGGAGTATAGAAATTAATCAAAAATTTCTTGAAAAATACTTCATTAGAGTTCCACTTTCTAGCTTCCATAAAAGTCTTCCCCAACCAACCCAGACTACCCCATCCAGGGATAAAGAAATGCTTGTTGCCTTAGTTCCTTCAATAAACACCACAACCTCTCCCATTGATTTCTCATCCACTTCTAACAAAAATAGTTTCTAATCAATCCTAACCTCACATGCAAGGTTACCGTGTCTCTTCATTTCAAGTAAAATAATGAATCCCATCAGAAACACCAACAAAATCACCCAATGATCACAATCAAAAGATGAGACAACCGAAGAAAGAATAATGAAAATATAAGGAAAGAATATGAATAAAAAAATTGAAAGAAAGTGGTTAAAAAAGAGAATAAAAAATATGGATTCAAAGATGAAGATTTGAGTGAAACAAAGATTCAGAACTTGGGTTCAAAGATGAAAGGAATGTGAAGAATATGGAGAGCCATCTGTTTTCTTGGACGTACGCATTTCTTAAAAAAAAAGGGGAATCCATTTGAGAATGTGTGCTAAAGTGGCTGGAACTATCAAACAAATAAATGATACCCAATCAAGAAGTGAAATTAGTATCTAGTAAGTTATATTAATCTGGAATTGTAAATCCCACCTAAGAACTTGGGGAGTTGGTGACAAAAGGCCTCCACCCCAAAAAAAGCAAAAAAAGAAAAATACAAAGAACCGAAAGCAATAAGTAGAGAACAAAAGCAAAAATCCAAGACTCCCAAAGGACATAAAATTTAGATGAAAAGGAACAACCTAATGTTCAAACGATCTTTAGTAGTCCATATAAAGAAAACATCAGTTACCAATTCATAGCTCGTACTACAATAGTCAAAATTAAAATGCAAAAGTACATAGAAATCTCAAGAGGGGTAGGTCGTGTAGGTCGTGCCACTGCTTAATTGAAAATTCAATTATTGTTCTCGTGGATGTGTGATGGACAAAGGCTACCACTCAAAGAATGGGTGAATAACATTGAGATTTTGAGAATCAACTTCTAAATTGAACACTAAATCCAATAGCAACATCATCATTTTGCTCATGTTATTTAAAATAGAATGATTATGATGGACCAACTAACTGACCTATTAAAGTAGTCATGTTCTGAAAAAGCAAGGAGCTGGATTTTAAAAAAATGAGGACTCAAATGATGCAACTATCCAAAATTAAACTACCCAATGAAAAGATCATATTTTAACATACATGGTGTAAAAAAGGTTGCACATTCAGAACTTACCCAAGTATTATCCCATTGAAATCATAATCCAGTATTATCCTAATGAAATCAAACTCAAAAGCTAAAAACTTCTTGAATTTATAGAACTTACCAAGTGGTAGGTGAGCACCGTTTTCCAAATTGCTTCAACACCAAACTCTTGTTGCCACTTAAAATAACCCATCTAGCTCATTGAAGCAATACTACAAACACTTGGCGTTATTGAGCATCAGCTTAATAGTTTTTAGTAGAAAACATACAACCACCAAAGTTAGCTTGTGGAAACTCTCACCACTATATTTTATATCCACATTGACATGCTTAATTGCATCCCGTAGTTAATGAAGATTACTGAATGCAAAATAATGGTTGCATTAAGTTGCATTTTAAGTGAAGTATTTAGGGCATGTGATCCTCAGCCTAATTCTCTTTCAGATAGCAGGTACTATGCCTTTTAATTTGCTCTTTCTTGTGACCATGTTGAATGATCATGGTGCAACAATCTTAATTCATGCTTCGAAAGTCAAGGAACTGCAAAAATTAAGAAGGTTGATTTGACACTTGTAAAATCATGAAACCAAAGAAAATTTTCAAAAAAAAAGGGCATCAGAAAATCCCAAGAAAGCTAAAAATAATGAGACATTGAATAAGCCAAACAAAAAAAATGAAATCCATAACTCACTTGAGGATTGTTTGGAGATACATAACGTTGATTTGGGTTGCTTTGACCATCTTCATGTAAACCCAGAAATTGTAAAGCCTTACTACTAGAATCAACTTTAGTAACAATCAGAAAATTATAAGAATGAGCAATGAAAACAATCAAAATTTTAGTACTTCCAAATCAATCAGAACATAAAACTTACAATGAAGCACTAAAAACCCTAAACTAGTCAAGCAAAGCTTCAATCTCAACCCAATTCAAAACATCCAATTAACTACAATTAGGGCACATCAAACATTACAAACAACACACAAAAAAACCGAGATTCCTATTTGATGGATTGGTGGCCGAGTTGGAGGCAAAGGGAGGAGGGGTTGTGGGCAGGGCTAAGAGAGGGAAGGAGAGGGAGATAAAGAGAGGAAAGCAAAGAGGTGGAGGGTAAAGAGAACTCTATGTGTTCGTGTCACACTGTGTATACAGGAAATCTGTAACACCCCACCCTCCGCATGACATAATATTGTCCGCTTTGGGCCCACTTGCCCTCACGGTTTTGTTCCTCCCAGTACCCCTGGGAAAATGCCTTATGCCATGTAAGGCGAGGGGCTTACTTATAAGCCCAACAACTTTCCTCTTCCTAACTGATGTGGGATTCCAGGATCTCACAATCCACCCCCCTTAAGGGCTGCACGTCCCCGTGCAGTAGCTCGCCAACTACCTGCCCGCCTACATACTCGTGATTGCAGAGCCCCACACTCGATCCAGGCGAGAGTTGGCTCTGATACCAACTTTGTAACACCCCACCTTCCACATGGCATAATATTGTCCGCTTTGAGCCCACTGGCCCTCACGGTTTTGTTCCTCCCAGTACCCCTGGGAAAAGACCTTATGCCATGTAAGGCGAGGGGCTTACTTATAAGCCCAGCAACTTTCCTCTCCCTAACCGATGTGGGATTCCAGGATCTCACAAAATCCTTACATAGTGACTGTGTGATGATGATTGTTGTGGTGTTTGTGGAGGGGGGTGGGCTATGGATAGAGAAGCCCTAGTTGAAACCCCATTCTTCATCGACATTTTTTTCAGCTCAATGGGGCACACAATGCCCATTTATTCTAAATTTACAATCCTAATTTCACTCTCTTGAGCCTAATTTTTCAAAACCCTAGCTTCCTAGATAGACCTTGTGTGCGTGTGACTTGTGGTGTGTTGATGTGCTGTGTGCGCGTGTTATGTGTGCTGTGTTTGTGTGTGTATATAGAGATATGAAGGCAGGGAGGGAGGGAGAGAGAGATGAAGATAGAGAGAGGGAGTCAGAGAGAGGATAAGCAGACAATAAGTTGGTCGGTGGTGGGTGGGTCCATGGCGTCGGTTGGGGAGAGAGAGAACAAGGAGTGGGAAGCCAGAGAGAAGATGCAGTAGAAAGAGTGGAGAAAAGGGGGATGAGTTGGTGGGGTCTCTACTTCGGGGAGCGTGTGACAGAGGTATGGGGACTTCTAGGCCGGAAGAATTTTTGGTAATAAATTGAAGATGGATAGAAAGTAGAAATGATTATTTTTTTTGTGTATGGTATAGATGAAAAAATGTATGGTATAATTTACTATTTTATCCTTATATGAGATTAGTGTACATATTATACACCATGTCACTATGGTAAACACGTCATGTGTTAAAACAAACACAAATAACATAAAAATACATTCATTTTTTTATTTTTATTTAAAAAAATAAAAATAATTAAAAAAAATGCACACACACACACACATTGTTAACACATAATGCACTAATAAACATACATCCTAATACATCAAAAAAATATACACACGCTAATACACTGAAAAAATACACACTAACTACAACCAACAAATAAAGCTTCAACAAAATCAATTCAAGCAGTAAAAGCATAATATACTTGAACAAATAAAATTTCATCCCAATATTAATCCCATTAAAGCAGAAAAAGAAAAATGTATTGTCACACAATAAAACTTCATCCCAATAACATCACCAACTTCTTCCAAGCAATCATTTCCTTCTAGAACAAAATAGAAACCATCTATCGACTATGATTCCACCCAAGAGTTTTGCCAACATGTAAACATATAAAAACTATAACTATATCAATTGAAATTAAAAAATGTAGCAAACCGAATATTATGTCCCTAAACTAATTTGCCATGACTCCTCAAATATTTCTTAAGCCTTGCATCAATTTCCTCAAAAGCTCCAAACGACGGTATGCTGGGACACCAAAAAATGCTCTCATATTTGCTTGGCTCTTAATCAAGAATAGAAATGATTCCATCTGGAGCTGTTCTGGAACACCAATATTCCACCTCAGCAAATACTTCAGTCTCAGTATAACAACGTGCCTTTGTTTTCTTTGCAATTGCAATTCCCTTCTCTGCTATCACATTTCCCACCTTGATTGCCTCTGCAACACTGATAATGCCACTGTTGATGTTTTCAATATGCCCCGAAAGCACATCCATCATTCCATGTTTTCGTTTGGAACTTTTTGATGAGATAGCTGCTTTATAGTTCACTTGAAAAGGTGCGGAACGGGGAGAAGATGGCTCACATGTGAAACTACCTTCATCAATTTCATTGTTAAGATCAAATGTGTATGAGAATTAGACATATCAAGATTGTAGTCCTTTAGTTATATAATTAGGAATCATGTGCTTATTAGGATTATGCATCCAATAACCTCTTTTGTAGTGAATGTATTTTTGTGTTTTGTACAACATAGAAATGTGTCATGGAGAATGCACGACAAAGGCATGTGGTTCAGAATCATGTTGCCCTTACTGTGGTGGTCACTTCAATTCAGACCATGAAAGGTATAGGGTCAGTTGCAAACACCCTATGCATCTATGTCTGTTTGAAAAATCACTAGTCGTACTGCAATCTACTACATTATTTTGAATTCTTAGAAAGGTCAAGTATGTAACTCTTGCCGTTTCTTTTGCATTTCTTATTTGTGCTATTAATGCACCAGCAATACGAATTTCGACTTTAATATGTCAACACCTATCCCTGTGTATCCATGTCTACATCACTTGATTGGTGTATGACCGTGAGAGGTTTGGTTCACATGGCTAAAGCTGGCCATAGACAAGCAATGAACTACTTAGACGAGACTTTCACATGCATGCATGGGTAGAGATTTGAATACCCTACTGGTCCTAATTTAACTGACATTAACACACTTAATCCTTTATTCTTGGTACTTCCTGTGCTGGTAAAGGCATGCTTTGGCCCTCACCTAGGCTCAGGGCATAGCAAAGCCCAGCTATAGCACCTTGCCAAAACTGGGGTGACTGTGACAGGAAGATATGGAATTTCGACACATTAATCTGATATGCAGTTGCTGGGAACTATTTTTCTTGTTTGATGCAGGCAAAGACACTGGAAACAAGCATTGAGATGACCAGAAAGGAGATGGAGAATCCAACTGAAGTGGAAGTGGAGCTCAAAAGAAGACTTGGCCAGCTTACTGACCATTTGATTCAGAAACAAGCCCAGGTTTGTCTTGCAAATTTTGAACTTCGACTGCTGGGTTCTAGGCTTATAGCTTTAAGGAAGCTTAATGTGGTCAATTTTCAAAGATCAAACCCATCAATACATTTACATAAGTGATATATGAATTTGCATGTCCATGTGTACACCACCTGTGTGCACATACATGTTTGCAAGTTTGACAATACATATCAATTCTAAAATTAGAAGCTGAAGGACTCCCTGGTACACAAGAATTAGTAGAATGTTTACAAGTACATAAAAGCAGCAGATATCAGGCTTGGACATTTCGCCTAAACACATCCTGATCACTATACATCTAAGAGTCAAAGACACCAAATATCTTACATCTGTAAAACTGGAGGACAAAAAACCCACATTAGAATTTATCTTCTGCAGTTTACCCATCTTCACTACCACATTTTTTATCAACAGCTATTGGGTCAACGTTTGCAAAAAAATCTGATTTTGTTCATTTTAAATGACCAAGCTTATGGGTATGGAAGAGAATGCAGTTGTTTTCCGCTTATCCAAGATGCTCACCTTGATGCATTAATTACATAATTAAAAAAGCAAGCTAAGGCCCAGATAATTAAAAAAGTTGTTTTCCGCTTATCCAAGATACACCACTTTCTCTGTCATGAAATCGCCATGACCTTCTCTATTTTGTATTTACCTCAGTCACCATCATTCTCTCTCATATTATGGAGTTTAAACCATCAGAGTATAATCTTGGAGAACGCAGAAAGGAGAAAAAATTATGCAGTCTCTGTTTTTGAACTGCTGAGTCCCACTGTGTCAAATGGCATAGAAGACCTTTTGTTTCGATAGACAATGTGGAATCCTCTTTTTAGAGACCATAGCTTCCATTGGTGTGGAACAATCCAAATTTTTCATTAGCAGGGGTACTTTTATAATATTATACATGGGATGATTAGTGGTATCTTCTTACTTATAATTTCGTTTAGTGTCCAGGTTCGTAATTTGTTTGGTTGTGGGTTCTGTATAGTGCTTTACTTAATTGGAATTTGGTAATTCATAATAGCTTAGAGAGTCTCATTTGTTACTTGTAGTTTTCAAATTTTTTCGGGTACGCTTCCATATAAGCAAGTCTTTGTAAAGACAAGACTCAAGTTGATACAAATTCTCTGCAGATTTTTGCTCTCCTTAAGGGTGAGACTCCATTATCCATAATCAACCATTCAACCAACCTGTTTTATGAATGTTAACCCTTTATGCTTAAACTTTTATCCTGGTTAGCCCCCATTATAAGCCTAAATCTTTGTGATTTCTTTGCTGTCTAAGAAAATTCTGTAATTTGTTAACATTCTTTCAGGGCAAAAATCAGCCGTAAACCTCAACTAACTCAAGCTTAAACATCTCCGTAAAATTTTTACCTTGCATCCTTAATCACAATCATATTATGAAAGCCTTAGCACACCATTATGTGAGTGCAGAACAGCCTTAATAAATTCCCTTGTTCAAGGCTTAGTCCTGCATCACCCTCTCGGTGCAAGCTTCCACCTCCTTCTCTTCCCTTTTCTTTTACTTTTGCTCTCTCAGCAATCATGACGATTTTTTTTTTTCTTTCTGTAAGTTGTGTATCTTCAGATAACCACTTCCACAATAACTTGCCTTTCATCACCACTCCGCCTCAAACTGATGATACCCCCATTATGTTTGACCACCATACAACCTCGTCCCCACTATATCGGCATCAAAGTGAATTTCAAAATCTTTCATGGACAGTAGGTAATCGCTGGAGTGCATGGAAATTTTTTGTGCCGTAAATTAGTTTCTCGACAGAAAAAAAAAAAGAAAGATTCCCTTCACAGACATGCAGATGTAATTAATCAAAAAAATGATTTGAGTAAAATGAAAAAGGAAGTTTTAAGTGGGCCCTTTAACAAATTGTAAATATAACAAATCTGAGCAAATACTTTACAAAAAAGAAAAGAAAATTTAAAAGATTTATGTCATTCAAGTGATTCGTTATCATCAATTTATACCTATGTGGTTGATACTTCACAATGCACTTTGTATAAACTTATATAGCCTACTGATATCTAAGTGCATCTTGAAGTATCAACTAATACATCATGACTCAGTCACTCAGGTACTGAACTACTAACACTAGTACATGCCATTAACAAGTGTACAATCTATTTATCGAAGTCCATAAAATGTACTAGTTCGTACTTCACAACATTCCTATAAGATCATTGTAACTAGCTATTAGATTTTGATATATTAACTTAAGCACTTACCAGTTTTCAACTGGTACATATTGTGTTGTTATACTTCTTGCTGTTTTGTGGACCAGTTAAAAGCTATTGGGGGTTGGATCTTTCTATTTTGCATCTTAACATATATAGGGTGTGAACATATTTTCGTTTTGTTTATTTTCAATTTGCATCTCAAATACACTTTTCCTTGAATTTTCTTTGGTTTGGGCTTTTCCTACTTATTTATTTATATTTTTGAGGAGTTGAATTTGGATTGTTGATGAAGCTTTTGAGGGTTTGTGATGAAGAAAGAGAAAGAAAGATACAAAATCGAGGGGAAAAATGTTGATCGTGGATCAAGGATAGGGAGTAAGAGAGAATTGAGATGGTATTTTTCTTTGTGTGTGTGTGTGTGAGAGAGAGAGAGAGAGAGAGAGAAGGGGGGGGAGTATCTCTTCCGGCCTTGATGGAAAGGGGGTTACTGGTAGTAAGAAGACATAAGGAAGTGAAAGAAAAGAAGACAATGAGCTGGTAGGATGTTGTCAAAATTATGCAGTTTTGTTGGAGGGTAGTGGGGGTGCTGGAGTTGTGGAGAGAAATAGAACTGGGAAGGAGGAGAGAAGATTTTTGTTGTTTGGGGGTTTGTTTTTGGAGGGGGGAGCTTGGTCTTGTGTTTGGATCATTGGTGTTGTAAAATTGGTGATTGTTGTGTACATGGAGTTTGGGTTGTGTGGGTGAGAGAGTACATGGTACTTTTAGCTACTGAACTTTGCATGATAGTTTTAGCTACAGAACATTACATGAGCACTTCATTATGATTGGGTCCTAAATAAAAGACCACGCTTCAACATGCACAATCTTCACCACGACTTACCAATGTGAAGTGAAGTACTTAGCTGCTGGTCTATCTTTGCCATTTAATGACTCCATCAAAATAACGGAGTGCAACCGAGTTATCAGGAGAATACCTCTCACCCCCTTGGCAATGGATCTTAAAATTTTTAACCTGATTGTGATTTGAACTTTCCAACAAGGAGTACAGTCCTTAATATCTTGTTTAATCAGTACAATCAGGTGTCACTGGCATATGAAAACACCACTGCTCTAAATTTTGCTTGCCTGTCAGGTTGAAGCACTCTCCTCTGAGAAGGCAATGCTGCTGTTCAGAATTGAGGTACATTGTCATCCTAGAAATTTGTGTTGCACCATAAACTGCAGCTGCAGTGCTGAAACATTGAATTTTAGAATGCTTTTGAATTACATTCTATAGGCAGTTTCGAAGCAGCTGGATGAAAACAAATTGGCTGATTTTCCCAGTACCTCATCAAGGGATGACTTAGAGTCAGGAATTTGGGATATTTCGAACTCCAAGTTGAGGCCTCTGTTTGAAGAGAAAATCCGATCTGGGCAGCAACATATAGGATCATTGGTTCGGCAGTTGGATTCAATCTTCTGTGCCGGTGCCGTGTTTCTAAAAAGAAACTCTACTGCAAGATCCTGCTCTTTTGTTTACCTTGTATGTCTGCATCTCTGGGTCATGTATATTCTAATGTCTCATTCTCCAGTGTCCGATGAGGCTAGATCTGGTGCTGTTATTTCCTTGGAGAATATCAATAACACTGGAGGAGTATGATTCGTTCCCTTTAATATGTTATTAATTAGTCTAACCTCATTTTTCTTTTCACAAGGTTTTTGTTCCCTTGGTTGTAATTATTCGCAATCTTCCCTCAGCTCAATAGCACTTTGGGTTTATAGAAGTGTATCTGTTAATGAACGCATTTTTTATTTATTTTATGTTGAACTGGTTAATGAACATGTTATTGTAATTTCCCTAATGTCAATTTATTATAAATAAGAGAGTATAGGACAACATAGATTACATACCGATTATTCTCTCCTCTTTTTTTTGTCCCTTCTCTCAACCTTAATATCACTTTTCAGATTTACGAATTTTGCCCTTTTTCTTTGGTTTGGTTGGTTGTGTCTGGCACCTAGGGTTCCGATTTGGCCTTGGGGAGAGTTTCACGTGTCGCCCAGTTCTCTGGAGCATGTTCGGAGCTGTTTTTGGTGAAGAAGGGTTGTTGACCTCCTGTATATTGGCCTGAGCAGTGGAAAAATTGTTCCTTGGCTGCGATTGATTGTTTTTTTTATGCCTCTGTGTTGGTTTAGATGTTGCTTGTGAGGTCTAATCCCTTGGTGTGAGTTTGTGGTTGCTCCGAGAGGTTGGGCTGTGGTGGAAAACAACGAATAGTGATCGTCTGGCTTGAATTTTTTTTTAGTTGGTTTTCTGGTGTCTAGGGACTTCGGCAATGTGGTGTTCTGGTTGTTTGTTACCATTCTGCCAAATTTGTGTGGATTTGATTTGAGGTGTTGTGTTGAGTTATAATTCATCTGTGGATTTCTCAATGGTGTTTTTGAATGGTTGTTGTGATTCACCCTATAATGTTAGTCGTGGAGGTCTATCCACAGGACATAGTGGATGTGGTGGTTTGGTTTCTTTTGGTTCTTACTCTCAAGATGATCTTTCTTCTCAGCTTACACAACTCATTCACAAGTTGTCATCACTCCTTTTAAATTTGTCTACTTCTACTGCCAATGTTGCTAATAGAAGTACCACAACTTGCCTGGTTACTCAGCCTTCTTTGTCTTCTTGGATCATTGATTCAGGAGTTAGTGCTCATATATCTGGTATGTCGTCCTTATTCTCTAATTTTTGTGCGTCAAACTCACGTAGTGTGTTAGTTGATGGTTCTTTTCAATCGGTATATGGGACTGGCGATCTCAATCCTACTCAGTCCTTGCCATTAAATAATGGTTTGTTCGTTTCTAATTTTCCCTTCAATTTGTTATCTGTGAGTCAGTTAACCAACTTCTTACAGTGTTTAGTTACATTCTCTCTATCTTCTTGTATTTTTTAGGATCTCAAGACGAAAAAGGTGATTGATATGGGATATGAGCGCAATGACCTTTATTACTTGGATTGAGAAAGTTCATTTTCTGCTGTAAGTGCAACCATGTCTCCTCTTCGGTGGCATTTTCGCATAGGTCATCCTTCATTGCAGAAATTGCGTCGAGTCATTCCTGGTTTGAGTTCCTCTTTTGTGTTAGACTACGAAGCTTGTCAACTAGGCTCGTCAGTCTAGTCCTTTTTTATGTTGTTCATACAGACATTTGGGGTCCTGCGAGAGTTAAAAGTACTTCTGATTTTTCAGTATTTTGTGATATTTGTTAATGATTTCTCTCGTATGACTTGGTTATTTCTTATGAAAGACTGATCTGAGTTACCCAAGGTCTTTATCACATTTTATAATGAAATTCTGACACAGTTTGATGTTCATATTAAAATATTTCAGTTTGACAATACCCTTCAGTATACTCAATCATTTATGAAAATTTTTTGTATTGACCGTGGCATTATCCATCAAACTACCTCTCCTCATACTTTCCAACAAAATGGTGTTGTCAAACATAAGCATCATCATTTATTGGATGTTGTCTGCACCTTGATGTTTAACATTCATGTGCCAAAATCATTTTGGGCTAATGTTATTCTTACTTCAGCTTATCTTATTAATTGCATGTCTTCTTCCATTTTGGACAACAAATCTTCATTCTCGTTACTTTATCCTGATAAACTGTCATTTGGTCTCACTTCTTGTGTCTTTGGTTGTGTTGCATTTGTTCATCTCCTTGATTTGGGTAGGGATAAAGTTTCGCCTCCCTGAGTTAAGTGTGTTTTTTTGGGATATTCTCGTACTCAGAAAGGTTATTGTTGCTATGACGTTGTTTCTCGTCGATACTATGTCAGTGCTAATGTTTCTTTTTTTTGAATCATCCTCCTTTTTTTTTTTTTTTGTGTGTTAGGTGATACACTTTCTTTAGATTTAGTCTTTCCCAGTCAGGGGGAGCCCTTGTTGCCTATTGTGCCAGATTATGTATCTTCTTCCTCCCCAATTCCTCCTCCTCCCTTGCAGGTTTACCATCATTCCAATGACAGACAAGTTGTTCCATATGCTCCAATCCCACAGCCATCACCTGATTCTATTGAGGTCCTGCCCCCTGAGCCGTTAGCTAGTAGATCATCTCCTGATTTGCCTATTGCATTGAGGAAAGGTACCCATAATTGTACAAAACATCATATTTCTAATTTTGTTTCTTTGCATCGGCTTTTACCATCATTTCGTTGTTTTACATCGACTCTGTCTTCGATATTTGTTCCTAATTCTTTGAAACAGGCATTGGTATCTCCTAGTTGGAAACTGACTATGAATGAGGACATGAAAGCCTTTAATGAAAATCAAACATGAGACCTTACTTCTCTTCCCTTTGGTAAATAGCCTATTAGTCGTCGTTGGGTATACACGGTGAAGTATCATCTTGATGGTTCAATTGAGCATCTGAAGGCATGTCTGGTTATTAGAGGCTACACCCAAACATATGGTGTGGATTTTTGTGAAACTTTCTATCTTGTTACTCGACTCAACTAACTTAGAGTTCTTATTTCGGTTGCAATGAGTTGTGATTGGCCTCTGTATCAACTGGACATCAAGAATATTTTTTTTTACATGGAGACCTACAGGAGGAGGTATATATGGTACAACCTCCAGGTTATGTTATATTTGGTAAGGAACACTTAGTGCGTCATTTGAAGAAAGCTCTATATTGTCTAAATTAATCACCATGTGCTTGGTTTGATAAGTTCAATATTGTTTTACTTTAGTATGGTTTTCAGCATTCTACTTCAGATCATTCAGTTTTTATTCGTCGTTCTTCCACATGTGTTAATATTCTTATTGTGTATGTTGACAACATTATCATTAGCGGTGATGACTCAGATGGTATTTCTCATTTTAAGATTCATTCGGGGAAACAGTTTCATACCAAAAACCTAGGTCTTCTTTTGTATTTTCTTCGAATTGAAATTGCTCAATGAAAGGAAGGTATCAATGTAAAACCCGGGTAAATTTGAACTTTTGTGAGAAAGGGCAAAACGGTAATTTGCCACTATGATACAGGCTGTAAACCTGAATTTTTCTAGAGCTCGGATGATGAAACGGATATCACCGTTGGATTCGTCTCGCGAAATCTAGTTATCCTGTCAAATTTCGTTGAATTCCGAATTAGTCGGATTTTTTGCGTTTTACGAGGCGGTCGGATCTCGGGAGACCCAAAAAAAATGAAATTCTGAATAAAATTTTAAATTTTGGGAAATAAATGATGGCAAGTTAAAATAAAAATATTTTGAACTTGAACCGGAGCGAAATTTAATCGTTTCGGGGCTAAAACGGACCTGGGAAATAAGGGCAGTGTGGTGCATTGTGGACCAAGTATTTAAAGGGTATTTAAAGGGGAGAAAATCAGATTTCTCACCCATTTTGCTCAGCCGGTTTTAACGTGAGAAAGAAGAGAGGGAAAGACTTGAGTTTCTCCACCTTCTCTCTACGATTTACAAAGATTGGGAGCTCAAATCCACTCGGGCCAAGAACAAAGGTTGTTCTACGCATCGAGGGCTACAAAACCATACCAAGGAGGTCGGGTTGGGCGAAATTCCAAGGACGGGATTTTTGAAAGCTAGGGCTTAGAGCTTGAATTGGGTCTTGGAGCTTCCTACAGTTGTTCTCTACGCTTCAAGAGGTAGGGTTCCCTCCTACTAAGGTTTATTCCAAACCTAGGATGTTTTTATGAAATGGGTAGGATGATACGTTGTGTATCTCTTGCCTATTGTAGTTAATTTGGGTGAATGAGTATTGAAATGGGTAAAGATAAATCCTAGTTTGAATTGGTAATTAGAAATTGCTAAATGTGATTTCTAGAATTGGATATGTGAAATATACCCAATGTGATTCTTGTGTTATATGACATTGTGGGCATGTTATGTGTCTATATATATATGCCTTGAGAAATTAAAGTGTTGATAGCATGTTTATGTGATAACATGCTTGGAAATTGTGTTATGAGAATTATATGCTTATGATATGATTTTGCCATGAAGTATGTGAAATGTGTTGCAAACGTTCATATGTCACTCATACCATATTGAACATTGTATTATCGTTGCAATGGGACATCACGTCGCATATGCACGGAAACATCGCATTTAGTGGGTGTGTGTGCATGGTGGTTGTCTTCACCACGCGTGGTGGATGACGAGTGGGCTCGGGCAAGATGGGTCGATGACTTAGCCGAGTCTCACGGTTTGCATGGTTGGTAGGGTTGGGGTAGCAAGAAGGGTTAGAAGATCCCTCGGGTGCAAGACCCGGTGATTGGGATACGCACTCCCTTGGCTCGGCCTATGAAGTGTGTGTGGGTGTACGTGGAACCCTCGGTGGAAGTCCGTCAATTCCGTGTAGGTTGGGTGACCTTTGGTGTGAGTTCATGAACATCCACCTCTATAAAGACCCTAGAATGAAGTGTCATTTGATGTGCAACATAGATGACGGGTAATACACATTGGCACTTGCATGTGTTGAGGAGCCGGGAAGGGCTTGGGATGATGTGCGTGAGTGAGTCTCATTTCATTTCATGGCATGGCATGGTAGAATCCAACATGGAGTGCATATTCTAAATTGGAATGTTGTGAATTGTTGATTTGTGGCATGTGAACATTTCATATGCATATAGGTTGGGGAGTAGCCTCTTTAGGAAATACCCTATTGAGCGTGGCTCACCCTTTGTGGGAAAAACATTTTAGGTGCGGGGTTTACACCGGCGGACGGCTCCCATTTCGAGCAGGTTGAAGAAAGCCGACTTGTGGCTTTTATGGTTACTTTTGTAAAGTTTTTGTGAAAATTCCATTTTGATGTGTAAATATATGGAATCAATTGTAATGAAACTTGTACAAATCATGTTTTATATGAGAAATCTTATTACACATGTAGTGGATGATTTGGGGAAGGTTTGGAATGAATTGAAAATGAAAAACAGATGAAAAAGGGAAAACTGGGCAGAGGGTACCGGTACGCATTTTCCAGTAGGCAAACTGTACCGGTACTGCATACCGGTACGCATTTTCCAGTAGGCAAACCGTACTGGTACTGCATACCGGTACGCATTTTCCAGTAGACAGACAGTACCGGTACTGTATACCGGTACGAAACCGTACCAGTACGCAGTACTGGTACACTCTCAAGAGATTTCTAACTTTCAAATTGCTTTGCCCTATTTTCGGTCTATGTTTTCTTTCCCTCCAATGATGTAAATGGAACATAAATCATGGTGTGTTGGGTCTTGGTTGAGCCCAATGAATAATTGAATCCAGTTCACAATTGTGGGTTA
Organism: Ilex aquifolium; assembly: GCA_951799425.1. Classification (NCBI taxonomy): domain Eukaryota; kingdom Viridiplantae; phylum Streptophyta; class Magnoliopsida; order Aquifoliales; family Aquifoliaceae; genus Ilex; species Ilex aquifolium. The sequence goes on along the minus strand of OX637404.1, from coordinate 5,888,467 downwards.
TGATTCCGGTTAAGTGGATGCTATCGACGTGGTATTGGGTTGAGCGACATTCACGGGTACTTCCGCGGGTTGAAGGATGATCAACGGTTAATATAGGATCCCTGAAAATTGGGGTGTCACAATCAATTTATGTCAACGGAAGTATATTTTAAATTTATTGTCTGAAACTGGTACTCTTGGTGCACGTCTAGCTGATACTCTCATGGATTCTACGGTTAAGTTGGATGCTGATAGTGGTGAAATTTTTAATGATATAGGTCGTTATCGAAGGTTGGTTGGTAAATTGATTTACCTTACAGTTACACGTCCTGATATTACCTATGTTGTTGGAGTGGTTAGTCAGTTCATGCATGCTCCTCGTAAGTCTCATTGAGAGACTATTTGTTGTATTCTTTAATATTTGAAAGGAGCATCGGGTAAATGATTATTATATCGTCCTTCATCCTCCATGATTGGTACTGGTTTTTTTGATATTGACGGGACAGGTAGTTGTACTGATAGACGATCTACTTTAGGTTATTGTACATTTATTGATAGTAATCTTGTTACTCGGCGTAGCAAGAAATAGAATGTGGTTGCACGTTCAAGTGCAGAAGCTAAATACCAGGCCATGACTCATACTGCAGGTGAGATGTTGTGGGTTTATTGATTACTTTGTGATGTGGGTATCAATGTGCCCTCTCCTATGGAAATGCATTGTGACAACCAAGTAGCTATTTTCATTGCTAGTAATCCGGTATTCCATGAGAGGACAAAATATATTGAAGTAGATTGTCATTTTATTCGAGATCTTCTAATGCGTAAGGAGATTATCACACCATACATCAAATCTAGTGATCAGGAGGGTGATATCCTTACAAAACAATTGGCTCAATCTATCTTCAATAATCTTTATTCCAAGCTAGATATTTTTTATCTTTATGCTCTAACTTGAACGTGAGTGTTAGAGTTCTTATTTATACTATTAGTAGTGTAGGGTAATATTTAAATTTCCCTAATGTCAATTTATTATAAATGAGTGGGGCTATTCCCACCCCATTTAATCTTCTTACTTCAAGCTACTGAGTTCACCCCATTAGTTATTAAGCCTATCTCATTTATATTAACTAATTAAAAATTAAATTCATTCAATTTTATTTCAACCTACTATATAGTGAATAATCAAATTTCGTTTCGCTGTATTATTTCGGTACGAAAATATTTCAGAAATAGAATAAAAATTAATAAAAAATTAATAATTATTTTTAAAATATTAGTCAAAATATCTCAAAACACCTCGGACTAATATAGACTAGCTCAGAATATTGAAATTTTACTTCAATTACTATTTTTTTCCGGTTTTCTTTAACATATATTTAATAGTTTAATTAAATAAGTATAAATAGGGTAAACTTAACAATTTATGGGGTGGATATAGATGGATGAACTTAGTAGTTTGAAAAAAGATAATTAAATGGGATGGAAAAATATATTTAAAGGGTGAGAATAGTCCCACTCATTAAAAATAAGAGAGTATAGGACAACATAGACTACACTGATTATTCGAGCTTTTCCCCAAACCCATTCCCCCTGCAAACTATATTCCATAAACCAGTCGGTTTTAAACATATTTCCCAAACCCAGTCTTTTTTTGAAAACGTCATTGCAAATGACGCCTTCACCATTAAAAACGTCATTTGTAATGACGTTTTCAAAAATGAAATTTTTTTGATAAAACGTCATTTGCAATGACGTTTCTAAAGTCGTCATTGCAAATGACGTTTTTAACACTGGAATTTAAACGGGGACTGACGGACGTTAAAAAAAAAATAAAGGGAAGAAAACGTCATTTGCAATGACGTTTTTAAAGACGTCATTGCAAATGACGTGTTTAAAGACGTCATTGAAAATGACGTTTTCTGACCTTTATTTTTTTTTTGATGTTTTTTTTCTACCCCTTACCTTTTTATAATGACGTTGTAATAAATTTTATAAAAGTTTACTCTACCTTATGTCTCACATCATGATTCACCAGACAAAAAAAAAAAAATTAAATATATTTTAGAAATTAATTTCCCTTTGCATAATAATTATGAAATCATAATTTAATTTCATATTTTTCAGTATAAAAAACATATTTGTAAAACATATATTTAAAAAAAAAACTTAAAAGCGTATTTTGAAAGCTCACTTTTATATCAAAAAGTATGTAAACTCATGCTTTACTAAGATGTTATTAAAAAAATCTGAATATTATAATCTCTCACTTTCCATGTCATAAAAGCATCTAAATATGGAGAAGTTTTTCCCCAAACCCAGTTAGCCCTAAAATTTTATTTCCCAAACTTAGTATATTTTTAAAAATATCACTTTAAATGATGTTTTTTAAAAAGGTTTTTTTTTTAGAAATTTGTTTTGTATATACTAAAAAATTTATGTATTCCAAATTTATGTTATAAGTTCATTGAACATTTATTGTTGACCCACAAAAGTGTGGAAAAACTTCAAAATATGGAAAAAGATACTTATATATTAAAACAAAACAAATTTATTACATGACACTGTAACAAATACAGTCTATCAATATTTTGGTTGATGCAGAAAACAACATAGTGGGTTGTCCAGTACACATAAACTCGATGGAATAAAAGTGTCAGATGCATCATCACTTAAATCGGAATAATCAGAAAGTTCTGTATCTGAAACAAGTAAGGGATCCTGCAAAATTTGAATCTCAGCATAATCTGGATCGAAATGCTCAATTTTTGCATGGTCGATTGCATGGAAACGATCAAGTCTACGCTGCATTTGATCATTTTCACGTTCAAGCCTTGCTATGATCTCGTTATGGTTGGTAGAGTTTTGAGGATCATATATATCAGCCGAACGTGCCTTCGGTACCATTAATCCATGCCAACGACAGCATACTTCAAGCTCACAACGTTTGTCATATAATTGTCGCCATTTTGGCGTGGGTTCGATACGAACACGCGGAGGCGGAGAGTCGGTTGCAGGCCCCACAAATATGTGTCCAACTTGACCGAATGAGTGATAAGGGTCGATGGGCTCATTGCGAAACTCACGCTTTTGTCCATACCAAGTTACACCGGTAGAATCTGTGTAAGATTCAATTGAACGAACTACGTCTACACCACATTCTGCTCGGCCACTCGAGCGTTGACGTTCGTATGTTGCATATGAACTTTGTTGTTCATTGCGTGATGAAGAACCTTGGGTGGTTTGATTTGATTGCCTCTTAGATGTACGCCTAGACATATTTTGGATTATGATGTACACAATTAATAAGGATGGTTTATATAGACACGAAATACAAATATATAAAAATTTGACAAGACAATTATTGGGTTCGAGCAACCTGACTTGACCAATGGTAAAGTAACAATATGACTCCACACTGATAAAGAAATGACACAACTCGTGAATGACAAAAAGACTGACCTGACTTGTCTGTAGACTGACGACACACTGATAAAGTAATGAGTTGACTACACACTGATAAAGTATTGATTTGACTACACACTGATAAACTAATGACATGAATTGTCACTAGACTGATTACACTGATAAAGCAGGACTGACATGAGTTATCACTAGACTTGCTATACTAACAAAGCAATGAATTGAGTTCACAATGAAAGAGTAAAAACATAACAATTCAAATACAAAGGACTGACATGACTTGACAATACACTGGTTAGAACGTCTTGCTATCTCAGTAATGAAAAAATGCAGACTTTGTTAAGGTTCATCAGACATATAATCATCTGATATGTATTGTGTATTAGACAATATATTGTTTTGCTCAACTGGTGTCAACTCTCGTCCATGTGCAGTTCTCATCATATCTTTTGCTTGTTGGAGCATATAATAGCGAGACCTACGAACCAGCATTCTATTATTTTCTCTTCGAACTTGTTTTACTGCTGATTCGTAGTCCTCTCTATTCCGGCGTTGCATTGTTAATGATCGTCTACGAGGCAGTGGTATGCCAAGTTCTCTTACTTGTGTAAATAGTTCGTCTGATTCTTTAGCACGAAAAGCCCACTCTCGTCGCAATCCTGCATAATACTCTTTTGGATCGAAAAATCTCTCATTCTTGTAATCATCGTTCCGCTCTTGTAACAACCAAACTCGTTCACGTCTGCCATTGTTAAAGCTCGCAGAGAAATTTGATGTAGACATAATGTTGTGTTTGTCATATCAACAGCAAAATGGTGTTTAAATAGTAGTGTCACAAGCCTACTGTGTTAGACATGTCATATCAATCAATAGTTAAACAGTGTAGTGATCATAGGTCATATATGGTATAGTCATTCAGCAGACTAGTGTATGGTCATATCAGTCTATCCCAATATCAAACGTGTGTTGTCACTTCAACACATGATATGTAGAAACCCATTCAGGGTTAAGTTAGTTCAGCACATGGTATGCAGAAAACCATTCAGGGTAAAGTTAGTTCAGCACATGGTATGCAGAAACTCATTCAGGGTTACTGCATGTTCAGCACATGGTATGTTGAAAACCATTAAGGGTTTTGTCACTTCCCCACATGGTCTGCTGAAATCCATTCAGGGTGTAGTCACTTCAACACATAACATTAAGTAGTCACGACTAGTCACTTTTTCTTATTTAACATAATGACAGAGCAGAAAGTTGTCACTTCAAGACAATATTTGTATTGATATGGTCAGTTGTTGGGAGATTTGTGTATTCACTATATATTCACCGTCTTTAAGGAAGTAAGTGAAGAAAACTTATTTCCAACATGAATTATAGTGTTAGAAATCTATATGAAAATATGGGTTATCATTGGGCCTTAGAGGATGAATTCTTCTATCCAATGAATCCTCGTTTACGTTATTCTACCAGGGCCATAAGAACCATGAGGGCGGAATTGCAATATCGGATGACGGAGCGAGAAAATTTTATTGGAGATATGCAAATTTGCAATTTAAAAAAGCCTCGACAAATTGCCATCCATATGCCAGTTGAGACACCTCAACAACTTGAGCGAGCATTGTATCGTTTTCGAGCTGAAAACAATCGCATGGCAATCCGTCTTAATCGTTACAACCTTCGTCGCATCGCACGAGAACGTGCTGAAGAAGGGTTAATGGAAGAAGCACGTATAAGTTTCCTTTTAAGTGGAGAAGTTGGATGTATTTCTGATGTCGAGATGTCCGACGAAGATGTTGACCCATGAAACATGTTGTGTGGAGAACCGTGATGTTACTTTTGTGTGGTGAACTGTGATGTTAGTGTTGTGTGATAAACTGTCTAGTCGGTATTGTTCAGACAAGTGTTAAGTTAGTGATGTGGAAACAAGTATCTAATTGTGTTTGTGGGTAGAAATATTATTTAATTGTTGTGTCAAGAAGGTGTATGTTATTGTTGTTTTCTCCAGATCTTGTTATTGTTGTGTTGATTTTTACATGTCAAATGTAATGTACGTGTAATGTTGCAGTGAGTTAAATTTGTTGTGTAAAAGATTGATTATGTATGTGACAACTTGATTGAAGAATACCATAACAAAACCTGATTGTGTAAGTGACAATGTATGTAGAAAAGAAAATATTTGTACAGAGTAGAACAAAAAATAGACAACAAAATACAAGAACATCATGTCCCACACGCAGGTGGTCGCCTACGTCGCTTCGGCTGCCTGCGGACCTCCTGATCAGCATCCTGTGTCACCTGTGACACACCGACATCATCGTGATGATGTGGATGCTGTGCACGCCCTCTCCCTCGCCCCCGTCCACGACTGTGTCGTCCACCTCTAACCCGTGGCCCAGCTCGCACAAGGCCTGCACCTACAACTGTAGGATCCTGTGTCACTCCCTCCTCATCTAACAATGAATCTGATACTGGAGGCTGTCCAGCTGAGGTAGGTATCGCAGCAACTGTAGTCGGTATCGGTGCCAGTGCTGGTGTCGGTGTAGATGTCATGGTCGGTGTGGGTGTCGATGACGTGGGCGATATAGGTGCATGTGCCGGTGTCGGTGTATGATCAAGTGCATGTGCCAGTGTCGGGGAAGATGTCGATGACGTGGGCGATATGGATGCAAGTGCCGCTGCATGTGTCAGTGTCGGTGTAGGCGCATGTGTGGGAGTCGGTGAATGAGTCAGTGCCGGTGCTGAAACTGATGCAGGTGCTGATGTCGGTGGCAGTGTCGATGTAGGCGCAAGCGTCGGAGTCGGTGCATAAGCTACTGGCGATCCTGATGGTGGGGGGGGGGAGGTGTCGGTGTCAGTGCCGGCTCAAGTGTCGGAGTCGCTGTCGATGTCGGCGCTGGGGTAGGTGAGTGGGCATGATCCTGTGTCGCTGCTGATGGTGAACATAATGGAGTAGTCCCCTCGGGGTAAAGATGAGGCGCTGGCTGTGCAGAAGTAGACGGTACGTCCTCTGCCGATAGTGAAGCTGCGTCAAGTCGTCGGTGCTCTCGGAGAGCTGTCAAACATGAGGAGCTCATATCCGTAATACGACCAATGACGTCCATGCAACGTGTCAAGTCCGGGTTCCCCTCATATGTACCATGTGCGGTATGATATATCCGTGTAAGTGTCTGTTCCTACAAATAAATTTTCAACAAATGTATACAAAAATTATTATATTTGTTATAACATTTGTCGTACCAATTGAATAGTAAACAATTTAAAATCTTACCAAAAGCTCTATGATGCTCCCAACAGGCTGAAAACCGATAGTCGGCCTAGCGATGGGTGGACCAACTAGACGCCGAGTGATGCGACGATACCACTGCATGTATGGGTCGGTCGAATCCATCGGTGCAGTACTCAGATCTCCGGTAACAATAGTATCTCTACGATGTGCCCACATCTCCGTGTAGATCTGATGAACTACAGACCAGTCCCGACCAGATCTCCCTCGACGATTGATAGCATGCAAGGTCCGACTGGTATCGCACGGCTGCGGTATGCGCTGCATCAGGCCAAACTGTCGAGTAACTCGATCAGGAAAATGCCACTCCACGACATCGAAACAAATCAATGGGGCACGTGTACGCCAAACATCTTGCCCAATAAGGCAATAATCTGGTAGGCCTCCCAATACATCAGCAGTATAAGGCTCCCATATCATCTGCAATTGAAATTGTAAATAAATTATTAATAAATATAAATATATTTTTTAAAAATTTGGACAGAGTTTCCTTTAAAAATTGGACATTTCCATAATTTTTAAACCTGTATACAACACCCCAACTCAAAGACAGGCATACACATAAAAATAAACATCCCATTCTCGCAACATTCACTTACTTCACATGTAAATTCAATACAATCAACCCAACAAACTTTAACAACGATAAGGTCAAGCTGATATACCTGATCCTTGCGCATCAAGTCAAGCTGGTCCCGATAGTGACGTAGTACATGGGTAGGAGTGTGCTGACGTATAAATGTGACATCCCATCTATACATTTGAACAAAATTTTAAATACATAATAATACGTAAAATATATAATTACGGCCTGAATTGTTATTATAATACAAACCTACAACCAAGTGGACCATCATGTACACCGTGAGCCTCAACTGGGTCATGTGCTGCACCAACATCTACACCATCCCCATCGAGCGCCGCTGCACCATCCCCATCGGGCGCCCCTGCACCATGGTCGACCCGCTCTCGTGGTAACACACGTTGTGGAACAATGTGTACCAGACGCTCCCATGCCCACAGCTACATACACAATACATTGCTTTTACAATTGTATAGTTACAACAACATAATAGTGCAGAAATAAGTGAAAAGTGCAAGAAATTACCTGAAGCAGAATAAGTGGACCGCTAATACCCTTCGCGTCACGCTTACTAGCGATACACATCTCCCGATATAACCATGAAAGGGCAGCACTGCCCCAACTATACCTCCCGGCCTCATGTAAGTCTCCGAGCAATGGTAGGAACATAAGCTTCACCCGACTCGACGACTTGTCGCCAAACAAAAACCCCCCAAGCAACAAAAGAATGTAACATCGAGCGTAACATGCTATAAAATGGTCGGTCGCATCAACTGGAATCCCGTGAGCCAAATGATCGGCCAGTGCACTAAGTCGTAGAGTAGACTTATCTATCGCTCCCTCAGCTGGTGTGAATCCAAGTAACTCAGTGCACATGACACTCCACTGCTGTACATCGCGTATCGTGTCTACCCCACATACAGGCATCCCATCAACCGGAAGGCCAAGCAGAACAGCTGTATCCTGAAGTGTGATGGTGGCCTCACCCACCGGCAGATGAAATGTGTGTGTCTCGACGCGCCATCGCTCAACTAGTGCAGTAATAAGATGCCAATCCAGCTGAATGTATCTAAGTCGATATGCTCCATAAAATCCAGCTGTACGTAGATGCTGAATAACCCGATCGTCTGTGATGGTAACTCGACGAAGCGGAGCCTCTGCTCGTCTACAATGTAAAGGGGGTAGCTCAATACCCTCCCAAATAGGAGTCGAGCGATGGTCACACTGCAACGATAGAACAGATGCATCATCGGGACCAGGCTGTAGTAATGCACGTGGATCACGATCCATGGGTACAACCTACATTAACATTGAGAAATAAAGCCATGAGTTTCATTTATAAAAAACATAACGTTAACAAATATGATATGATGAATAACAGGCTCGAACAAGAAATAATGCAATATAACTTACATACAACATTATAGTGCATAAGTTACATTTATAGTGGATGACCCATTGAAGAAGCTGATTGGTTCTTTGCTGGACATGTTCGGCGATCGTGCCCTGCTTGCAAACAAATACTACAGTGGTTTTTCTTGTGCCCTTCTCTTGGAAAATCCATTTCATTCCGTATACGCGATGTCTTTGGACGTCCTCTAACGCCTCGACGCAACGACTTATCAGGGTATAATGTAGGGCAATCAGTATCATCCCAATAATCTTGGTGGTGCAGAGGATGAAGATCAGGTGCATAAGTGGATTCAAGTGCTTGGATGCTATATACTGGATCGATTAAATTCCAAGAACTAACATGGAAATGCGAGCATACGGCCATAACATGTGAACAAGGCATCTTGTAAATTGTAAATTTCCCACAACTGCATGTCCGGTCATCAATGCAAACAACATGTGTATTACCGTTATTACTGACTACCTCCGCAACTTCACGTCGCATGTGAAATGGTGTAACAGTAAACATTCCTGCTTTGACCTGGTTGGGTCGCATAAATTCGATTGCTTCAGGTGAGTATTCCATACCATTGTCTATGCAGCTTTGTGCATGTTCACGGCGCTCACAAAAGTATTTTGCGAGCCGATAAAATATGAATTTCACACATGCAGTGATGGGAAGCATCCTAGCACCTTTCAATGCACCATTGAACACCTCAGAAACATTGGTTGTGGTTGTTCCATATCGCCGACCACCATCATGAGCAAGTGTCCACTGTTGTGCTGGAATATCATTTAACCACTTCCATGCATCAGGGTTTATACTTTTAATTTCTGCCATTATCAAATTAAACTTGCGAATCTGATGTGCTACCCCAGCCTTCCACACTTGATCTTTCAAATACGTGTCCTTGTAATGTGTGTTGAAATTGCTTTGTAAATGTCTAAGACAGAAACGATGATAGGCATATGGCTCATTCCAACCAGAATCATGTTTCTTAACCGATGAGATTATACCTTTATGTCGATCTGAGATTAAACATATACCAGCTCTATTCGGCACAACATAGTGGCGTAGATGATATAGGAACCAACCCCAAGTTTCAGTAGTCTCCTCATGAACAAAGGCAAATGCTAGAGGAAAAATCTGCTTCTGAGCATCAATCCCAGTAGCAATAAGAAGCTTATGCTTATACTTGCCATTTATAAATGTGCCATCGATGCTGATTACAGGCCTACAATGAACAAACCCATCAATAGAAGCTTTGAATGCAAAAAACACCTTTCCAAATATGTCGTGTGTGGGAGCACGAGCTTCATATTGCCACTTTACAATCGTCCCAGGGTTGTACTTCACAAGAGCACCCATAAACTTCGGCAACATGTTGTAAGAACAATCCCAGTCACCAAAAACCTTGGCTATAGCCTTATTCTTCGCATTCCACGCCTTCTTGTACGTTATCACATATTGATACTCTTTTTTAACCATTTCAATTATGACAGGCATTGTTACATCAGGTGTACCCCGAACCACACCCTCAATCCATTGAGAAATAAAACCTGCATCAAGCTGACAGTGGTCCTGGTTCAACCTTGGGTAGAAACACGAGTGAGGTGCCTGATATTTTGTGATCTCAAACATTCCATGATTTGCCTTCAAAACCGCCCGTAACCTCCATTTGCACCCATATTCTACATACATCTTACACCTCAAAACCCATCGCGTTGTGTTTGTATCAACAACAACATATTGGTGGTGCTTCTTAATTGAATACAATTTAACGGCCATCTCCAGCTTTTTTTTACTCCTGAAAACCATACCCTTCGCCAGTTCTGGTCTTGTAGGATCCCATGTTCTATTTCCAGGCAAAATGCACCCGCTATCAACTTCATTATGGGTTCCCGATTCACTGTTTGAGAAAAATGTTGACTCTGGCTCATGCATACGAACCTCACCATCATCCTCAACAGAATTACCTTCGGCATCGTAATCATCATCATCAGAGTCATCACTCAATAAATCTTCAGCCAATTCTTCTTGCTCGTAATAATCATTCCGGTCATTAGCACACATTCCTTCATATGTATTATTTTCAATCTGATGCACTACAAGTGCTTGGACAGGGTCCATTTCCGCCGGTGTCGGGGTAACTGCAATCATTTCCATCGCATCATTACCCTCTGTAGCACTATAGACTTGCTGGGTTGAGCATTCGGGAAAAGTACTAGGCCCTGTTTCAGACTGTGCATGTGTAACTCGATTGTATTCTTCCATACACTGCATTGTTACAGGTGTGTAATAATTACCCAACATTGCTGAAGGGTCAAACACTGGGATATATGGTTGTTGACTGAGCATGGAAGAGTATGAACCACCATCAGGCCAACCTTCATTACTTCCACCAATGTCATCTGTCCTAACCTCTTCACTCACATACAAATCTACTTTGTTAACACCTTGATTGTCAAATACAACATCCACCATTGCCTCCACACCATCGTTGTCAACAACTTCTATTGGAATATATGTAAAGAGGTTAGTTCCCAATGCAGTGGGAAATCTACAGATAAGTTTGAGGTTGTATTTATTCCTATCTATCCCCGTCACATCATACAACCTATCCACCAATGCCGAGTACGTTGTGTCATGCGCAACCTTTATCACACGCTTATAACCATTATCGTATCGTAAAACATCATGGTTCATGAATATGGTACCACCCCAATAAACCATCACAGAAGCACGTCTTCCAGCCATTCGTTACAATTCTACAATAAACACATCACAAAAATACATTAGATGTCATTTACGAGACAACCAATTAATCTTATTCCCAACATGATCGAGTTGCAAATGCCAAAAAAGTATATCAGCTCAATACATTATCTCCTTAAGCAGACATCTTACTCTACGAAAAGTTCTAACTATTGGGAGCCTTAGAATGTAGTAGTTATTATTGAAATGCTGCCCCCCATCCACAACACTTCTCAAGCTTCAACCAAAATTTTACCTTCTCAAATATATGAGTATATATACTCCATAATACAGGAAATCTGGTAGAGTCAATAACAGTCAACATTCATGCCCATAAAGGTAAAAGTTAAACCTCTTCCATACGTTGACAATCGCTGTGCTTGTAAGGATTGTAATCCTAGACCCACTTTGATATAAACAACTAGGCCAACATAAATTATTTTGTAATGTCCAAATGAACAATTGATGAAATATAACTTAACAAAATAACAGCACATGTTTCAACAGAATGGAAACTCAGAATTGGTTCAATCCAACCCAAATCAATAGAAAGAACAATATTTCTCTAGTTAATTCTGCCATACCAACTACAAAAACAAAAAAAAATGACTATAATTCAACAACACCAAAGAAACAAAAAAAAAATATCACAATAGACTTAAAAGGAATAGGCGAAAATAAAAGTAATGTTTAAAGGAATAGGCGAAAATAAAAGTAATTGTTAAAAGGAATAGGCGAAAATAGAAGTAATTGTTAAAGTCCACTGCCCAAGGAAATTTTTTGCACCTTAAACAACAATCCTATACGTAACTGAGTTTTAATTATGTATATAGTTTCAAGCGTATTAATTTTATTAATTTTCAATTTAAATATATGTAACTGACTTTATTGAAATTTGTTTTCACGAAAATCTTTATATAGGTAATGTTTTGTTGAGCATGTATGCAAAATACAGGTGTATTAAGAATGCAGTTTAGACTTTTGGTAATTTGGTTGAGCCTAATGTGTGTCCATATTCAGATTGATTTTTTTGTGTCCATAACCAATGTTCGATATTTTTTTTTAATTGCAATGTGCCTTCATGCATGAGTTATCTCTAGTACTTCATAAAACAGGAAATCTGGTAGAGTCAAGAACAGAGAACATTCTTGCCCATAAAGAAATGGTTTCTTCATCTTCATACATTGTTTAGCATTCTTGGAGTTTTGAATTTTTACCTTGTGAATATGATTTTTCATCATTTCTGACAAATCACAAGGAGGGCTGCATGACTAATCTTTTCACTATTTTTTTTTTCTATTATTTTTATGACCAGTCTTCTCTAATTTACTAGATATGGGTAGACTGATAAAATGCACTGCATTCGAATGCTTTTAACTAACACTCAAATTAAGTACTTGTCTAATGTCTTATAATAGTTAAAAAACAAAAAAACAAAAAAACAAAAATCAGTATTATGCAATTGCTGCCCCAAGGACAGAAACATTATATATGTAGCTAAATGAAAATAAGAATCCAGTTAATAATACTATTTACTTGTCCCATTAGATAAATGTATATAGTTTTACTCAACCCAACTCAACAACTCCAAGAACTCTTATCCCATTTTAGGTCTGCTAATGTAGATATAAATAGTTTAATTATATTATCCAACAACTCAACACACAGGATCTTCTTTTGTAAAGCAAAGTAACAAGCAAGGTTCAATACATTTCAAACATGAATCAAAAAATAGAGCACTGCTCATGATCAATCATACTGCTTCTATAAAATATAAGGAGAATAACAGTAACAAAATATAATTGACAACCACTAATATATTAACAGAAGCTATAATGAATTTACCCATATATGCTAGAAAAATTGCAGTAAAGAAAAGGACACAGAAATAAATATTAATGACTAGGGTCACATGGCTTAGCAATACACATCAGAAAATGCAAAAGAGATTACAAGGTGACTAAGAGCAAGATTGGACTGTCAAATAGCAGTAAGATGACATCTGACCTTCAAAATTACACAATAAAACTATAATAGTCCATTAAGAGGGAAAGTTTCAATAACAAGTACCTGAACAAGAAGAAGAAGAAGCAGAAGATAGAGAATTTTTTAAATGGGTTCGTGGAGCAGTGATCTTCACCGGAGGAGTGGTCTTCGTCGGAGTTAGCTCCCTGCGTCTGAGTGGACTTCGTCGGAGGAGTGAGAGATTCGGGTTGATTGGGAAAGGGGATTTCGGACTTGGGTAACTGGGATTTGGGATCTTCGTTTTTGCGAAATCCTTCGCTGCAACAGGACGTCGAGTAAGGGATGTTCTTCGTCGGAGTTACCAGCCTACGCCTGAGTCGTCGGTTGGAGTGGAGAGAGTGACTGAGATATTTGAGTTGATTTGGGAAAGGAGATTTTGGATTTGGGCAACAGAGAAGTAATAGGGATTTGGTTAATTAGGGCTTTTTTAATTTGGGAAAGGCGCCTGGAATAATAACACTCGAATAAAACGTCATTGCAAATGACGTGTTTAAAGACGTCATTGCAAATGACGTTTTCTTCCCTTTATTTTTTTTTTAACGTCCGTCAGTCCCCGTTTAAATTCCAGTGTTAAAAACGTCATTTGCAATGACGACTTTAGAAACGTCATTGCAAATGACGTTTTATCAAAAAAATTTCATTTTTGAAAACGTCATTGCAAATGACGTTTTTAATGGTGAAGGCGTCATTTGCAATGACGTTTTCAAAAAAAGACTGGGTTTGGGAAATATGTTTAAAACCGACTGGTTTATGGAATATAGTTTGCAGGGGGAATGGGTTTGGGGAAAAGCTCCTGATTATTCTCTCCTCTTTCTTTGTCTCTTCCCTCTTAACCTTAATATCACTTTTCTATTCTAACTGAACACATTGGATTTATAGGCATGTATGTGATAATGAATGCAGCGCTCAAGCACTACATGCCTCTCAGTTATGTTCTTTACCTACAACAGTTTTGGTATTTCAAATGTGCAAAAGTTTACGTAGTGAGGAGAACAAGACAGCATGCAGATAGGTATATACAGGAAAGGATCACTAGCGGCCATCTGATCAAATTTAATATACTCAACAAAATTTTATCCCAACATTTTTGATATAGATTACATAAAAACTTTTTAACCATTGTGTTCTATAAAGGGTTATATTTTTTGTTACATAAGTTTCGCTACTATTTCACCTAAAATTGATTTTGACATTCCTTTACACAAACTTACAGTTAATAATTATCATATCACTCTTTCTCACCGGTGTCGTAATAGACTATCTGTAAATATGTTTCAATCACTTAAGTTGATTCTCTCTTAATTTGTCTTTTGTATGTGCTACTGTTATTTTTTCATATATATAACCGTTTTCAATTCCATATTTCATTGTTATTAAGTATCTATATTAATATTCTCATTTCAAATTTTCAACGTATTATTTATTAATTGCCCAACGCCCAGTATTATAAAGCATAGCATGTCTTATGACCGTTCTATATATAGAACTTTTTGTTTAAATTAAGTAGCATGTGATTATCACACAATACATTGAATGCATTCCTCTATTTAGTCAATCTTGCATTAATTATATGAGTAACATTGTCACTAAAGTCACAGTCTTTATGAATAATGGACCATAAATATTTAAAATATTCACCTTTCGGTATCACTTGATCTTCAATGTGTTCTACTTTTTGATTTGAATTTCCTCATTTTACTAAATTTACATTCAATATATTTAGTATTAGACCTATTTATCTTGAATCTCTTTGACTCTAAAATTTATTGTCATATGTCTAGTTTATTATTATTTCTTTATCTACTTTCATCAACTAAAATAATATCATCCGCAAATAACATATATCATGAGAGCTCATCTTCAATATGTCTAGTTAGTTCATTCATAATCAATACAAAAATATATGAACTCAAAGTAGAACTCTGATGTAAGCCTACTGTAATTGAAATTTCATTAGTTTGTATGTGTCTTTACTGTCAACATATTTTCATACATATCTTTAATTATATTAATATACTTAATAATAACTTTTTGTTCTCTAGAACTCTCCATGTCTTCTATAATTCTGTAACAATCATATGAAGGTTTTTTTTTTTTTTTCTATACCTCTCCATAAGTCTCTGAAGTAAATATATAGATCTCATCATTGATCTACCAGACATAAATTTAAGTGTAAATTATAATGACACCCCTTCTATTTTTTGACATTTTCACTACACCCCTTATTATTTTAATAATTACATTGACACCCTATCTAATACTGTCGATTGACACAAGTTGTATGTTTCCAATTTTACCCTCATATATTTCAATTAATAAACCAAATTTAACAAAACACTAACCATACTAAACATGGTTAATTCTAATCCCATTGTCAAACATCCTAATTCAACTATTGAATTACCTCAATTAAAACTAGATAAGAACATCTCCAACCATACTCAACAAAATAGTTACTCAAAATATATTTAAATATTCAATTCACAACTTTAGTTAGCAACTTTTTAAAATTCACTCTAACCACGCTCTCTATTTTAGCTAACTACTTCAACTAACTTTAACTAACTTTCAATAATATAATTCAAAAATGCCACGTGGCATAACACGTAAGCGCCATAATGATGACGTGTCGTGCCACGTCATCAAATTTTAAATTTTAAATTTTACAACGGTCATATTTACAACGGTCATATTTTTGAAAATGTATAAATAAGACCTCCCCCTTCTCATTGTCATGTAGCTCAAATTTATTTTACTAGTATTGAACTCATATTTCTTTGTTATGGCTTATGATGGTAAATGGAAGATAATTCTTAGTGATTCTGACTCCGATGATGAATTGGAGATGTTAGCGGTTGCTGCTATGACAATGGAGAAACTCAATACTGAGAACAGTTCCGCAATACGTCGTGGTTCTATGCAAGGTCATTCTGTTATTTTTCGCAATCGAGTTGAAGGGCATGAGAGACTTTATCGCGATTATTTTGCTGAATCATCTACCTATCCCCCAAATTTATTTCGAAGGAGGTTTCGAATGAATCGATCTCTTTTCGTTCGTATTCTATCCATCGTGGAAGTTTATGATCTATACTTTGTCCAAAAAAGGGATGCTGTTGGGAATATTGGCTTGTCTCCCCTTCAAACGATGACTGCCGCTATAAGAATGTTTGCCTATGGAGTTGCAGCAGATGCTGTTGATGATTATGTGAGGATCGGCGAAAGCACCGCCATAGAAAGTCTGCAAAGATTTGTATCGGCCATAGTAGCAATTTATTCTGATGAGTACCTCAGGTCACCAAACAGTACAGACATTGCTAGATTATTAGCAATCAGTGAGAGACGTGGGTTTTCGGGGATGCTAGGTAGCATTGACTGCATGCATTTGAGATAGAAGAATTGTCCAACAACATGGAAATGTATGTACTCTGGTCATGTTCATGAACCAACAATTATTTTAGAGGCGGTGGCTTCATATGATCTATGGATTTGGCATGCCTTTTTTGGGTTACCTGGATCCCACAATGATATAAATGTGCTAGAACGCTCTTTTGTTTTTACTCTTCTTTCGGAAGGTAGGGCTCCTTCGGTCAATTACTCCGTCAATGGAAACGATTATACTATGGGATATTATCTTGCTGATGGTATATATCCAAAGTGGGCCACGTTTGTCAAAATAATTTCATGTCCAAGAGGCAATAAGCAAATACATTTTGCACAAGCTCAAGAGTCAACCAGAAAGGATGTTGAGAGAGCTTTTGGAGTGCTCCAAGCATGATTTGCTATAGTTCGTGGACCTGCACGTTTCTGGAAACTTGAAGTGCTTAAGGATATTATGAAGGCATACATAATATTGCATAACATGATTGTCGAGGATGAGAGAGACAGTAATGAAATGGACTTTAGTTATGATGCATCGGATGAAATTCCTACTCCTACATTGATATCCGAACGGAGTTCAAAACTGCTTCAATTTATTCATACTCAACATCGTATTCGAGACAGAGACACTCATTCGATACTCCAAACTGATCTAGTCGAGCACCTGTGGAATATGCATGAAATGTTTTAGGCAGTAATATGCTACGAAAAAATTAATTTAGAATTTGAACTATTATGGTCTTTAATTCCAATTTAGGCTTGTTTGGTGCTGTAATTTTCTTTTCTTTATTAAACTTCTTTGTTGTAATTTAATTCCAAGTTTGCATTCTACCCATCCCTTTTAGATCAATAACACTTTCAATGCTTAGTTTCCTTTATTGAGTTTTGGTTTTTTTTGTTCCTCACTATCACTGATTTATAATAATTTTATTTGAGTTATAATAGCACAATATAATATCACCAAAACACTGCATAATGTAAATCAAGAGGTTGGGTCAAGTAATTAAAAAAAGAAGAAGCAATAGCTGAGTAAAATTTTCTACTACTCAAAAGTTGTTAGTCTATGAATAAGAAAAAATTACATTTTCTTTGCCATGATTTCCATCTGGAGGCGCTTAAAAGATTCAGCTTGAATCGGAGGCATGACACTCGTATCCATCAACATTATTTTATGTTCCTCCTTTATTTGCTCAAGTTGTACTTCAACAACCACCTTCTCTTGTTCAACAGCCACCATTTTTTCCATGAAATCGACTTTCTTCTCCGCCATCTTCTTTTTGTCTTCCTTCATTTCTTCAAGCAATTTCACGAAATAGGTTGAACTTGAATTATCGCCTTCAGAGAGTTTGCTCTTTGACTTTCTTGCTCGCTTTTTTGCAGCCTTCCTTCCAGTTGGCCTCTCCAAGCCCCCACTGTCGTCTCATATGTTTACCGATTCTGGTGTTGAAGGAAGAGAGCTGCTAGGAGTTGCACCACTTTTTATTTTTTGTTTCTTGGACTGAGAATCCTCTATCCATTTTGGGTGATACCGTAATTCATTCCAACAATGTTCAAATGGAAAAGAGGATTTATGAAGTTCCTTGTACACTTTCTTTGCATCACGGACCTGAAAATTGTACAATACTACTATGTATCATAAAATAAAATTGTACAATAATACTATGTATCATAATACTATTTATCAAGAAGTTAGGCTGTTCATAGAAAGGAAGAGAAAACATATATTTGAGGAAGGAACACATACCTGAAGGAGGAAGGAAGACCGTTCACAGTGCAGAAATAGAGCAGAACTGGAGAAATGGAGGAAGACAGGCTGAGCGGGAGAGAGACTGGCGAGCAACTGGCCCTCACCAGATCTCTGGCGAGCAATTTAGCTTCCTAGATTTTGGCGAGTGCACTGGCGAGGGAGTTGGAGCAACAAAATATGGAATTTGCTCGCCAAAATGGCTAAAAGGTATGCACTAGTGAGGCCGTTGGAGATGCTCTAACATCACTGTTGTCTCTTTTCTCGTTTCCTCTCTCTGTCTCTCTCTCCCCCATCATCCCTCTTCTCTCTTTCACTCCTACGTACACACACATAGCCTGTGAGTAGAGATATGCCTTCATTATCATCGCTGCAACCTCTGACCTCGGTACACCACCTCGGAGCCGACTTATCCACCTTTGATCCACTGCCACTCTCTTTCTGTTCGCCATCTAAGGATGAAGTTTCTAAGGCTACGAAGAAGGGTGCATTGTAGGCAAGATTGTGGGTGCCAAGATGGTGGATATGGGTTTAATTTATGGGTTATGACTAAGGCGTGCGCAGTGGTAATGTGGCATTAGCGGTGGAGTTATGATTCTTTATATGAAGTTGATGGGCGTTGAGTTAATGGGTTTTGATTTTTGAATTTGTGGTGGTGGAGATGATGATTGGATAAGTGCATATGGCAGCAGTCGTGGTGTTAAGTGCATTGGCGATGGACCTTTGCTCTTTTTTTTTGGTAAATTGATAGGAATTTGAAATAATTTTATTGGAGTTTGGGAATAAATTTTGATTTGTTAATTTATTGTGGTGGAGGGGATGATAGTGTTGCGTAACAGTGGTGGTGCTGGTGCAACTACCCTTTTTTTTTCCTTCTTTAGATGTTTGGATGGATATTTTTGTGTGCTGAAGGACGCATTGCACAGTTGCTTAACCATGAAGGAAAGACGAGGGGAAAATGAAAAATTGATACTATAAAATTTGTCTGCCTCAGCAAAACCCAAACGACCAACTAGATGGTGGGGGAAATTATTATCTACTGTCACATCACAAGGGATGTTAATGTTATTTCAAAAAGAAGGGATAAGTGAAACTACTAGAAACTAGGAGGGGCGTTACTATAATTTGCTCTAAATTTAAACTGATTCTAAAATACCATTGTTTCAGTCATTCGTCTTTGCTTAATCATCTCCCCCATGGTTATATTGTATGTTCATTAGTTCAATACCCCGCTAGCTTGTGCAATTTTGCATGTCTCCCTTATTCTTATTTATAACTATTAAAATACTTCTCCTCCATTCATAAGGCATTTCTTGGTCCCTTTTAATTATATAGCATAATTTAATTAATAATGATATCCCAACATCCCCTACACAGTTTCAAACCTCAATAGATATACTATCCAGTTTTAAAGTTTTTCTAGACTTCATTTTATTTAATGCCTCTTTTACCTCTAACATCCTAATGTTACGAAAAAATGTATTTTCTCTATGATTTCTTCCTTGGTGTCTAAGATTCCTACATGATTTTTACTTGGTAACTTTTCAAAGTAAATTTTCACCTTTATTTAATTTTCTCGTTGTACTTAAAACCTAAACTTTTCACTCTGTATACATTTAATATGATTAACATCTCTAATTTTTTTTCTCTTAATTTAGCAAATTTAACTCCTTTTTTCTACCTCTTTATTTGTGAGCTTGGAACTTTTAAAGTTTTATTCATTTTTAATTTTTTGGCATGTTTTGTAGAACTATCTTTTGGTTTTTACTGCAACTCGGAACTCATCATTCCACCACAAAATTTATCTCATTAATAGTCCATTACCTCTGGATTTTCCAAGAACCTCATAAGATTTTTTTTAATACGTTCTACCATTGCATTACACATTATATTTGTTTCATCTTCTAAATTCTACGCTACTTCTTTTAGTATTTTATTCTTAAACAAATCTATATTTTCACTTTTCAAATTTCACAATTCAATTCTTGGATATTTAATCTTTTTTTATGTCTTACATTATTTTTAATAAATACATCTTGTATCATTATCCTATATTGTGTAGTAAGCTTTCTCCTTGAATGATTTTACAGTTTTTACATAATCTACGATCCACTTGTCCAGTTAGAAAAAAATTTATTTGACTTTTATTTAATCCAATTTTATTTTAAAAAAAAATGCATTTGTTATCTTAAGATCACATACTATAGCAAAGTGTAAGATAGACTCTGATGAGGCCAAAACTAACTGGGCCAGGCCCAATAAATCAACCAAGCTCAAGTCAGCTAAAAGGCAGCCCAAACCCACTTTATCAATCTGACCTAGTCCAAGATCCAAGGAGCCCGGGAAGATAAGAGCACGTGGGAGAGAGAATATCGGGATATGCACTCATGAAGATCAGTCCTATCTTAATTGTACTTACCAAAGAAGTAGTGCCCCTCTCACTCACGTCACCGCCTCACCAAACCTATATAGTGTAAGCCCTCTCCACATGAGAGGACACATCTTGAGATCTCTTCCAGCACACATCTCAACACATAGAGCTTCGCCTCTCTGCACCTCCCTACACACATAGCTTCTCTCTTCTAACTAGTGTAACTCTCCCGGAGCATACTCTCTTGGTTACTTTGTTCATCAATAAAAACCTCTAGCCACCGCTGCCGTTTCTCGAGAGTGGAGTAGGTCACCCGGACCGAACCACTATATATCTGTGTGTTTGCTTATATTTACTGTTTTGTTATTGATTGCCTTATTTATTGTCCCTTAATTACACCCCGTCACATACTCGACTGTTGGTCTTGCACGAGATCAATTTGTGCATCATCAGTTTGGCGCCGTCTGTGGGAAACGACTGAGTTTTCTGCTACCTTACTACTCTCTTGAAATCCATGACAATCACGACCAGGTCAATGAGTCAACAACCGGGAGACAACAACCCAGCCCCCCGGGAGGAGATACCACCTCCCCTTGCACCCTCGGAACCATCCACTGATGCGACTCCCGTCGCCAGACAATAACTCTTACAGACTATGCAGCTGCTGATAAAACAGAACCAGTAAATCATTCAGTTGATGCTCACCCAAGGAGGCATCGCCCCTCAGCCTGTAGGAGGAGCCCCACTCCCTCCAACAGGAGAGGCGCAACGGCCTATCCCCTCTGGGCGCCAAGCAGCCCCTCACCATGGGGCCCCTCGCCAAAATGCCCCCGGGCAATGCCAGGGTGCCTCTCGCCCAGCAGTCCCTCATCAGCGTGCAGGAAGCTCATATGTTCTCCCTTCTCATGCACCTGTGCAGGAGGACGAAGAAGAAAGCCAGTATGTCGATCATGGAAGCCATCACAACCACCCGACGGAGGATATCCCCAACCAATGGAACGAGAAGATCAGAGAGGTGCAAAACCAACTCGGTGATACCCTCAACGCCATCAAGGCACAAGCGCCCGAGACGGTGGACTACTTGGTAAGGCGCACTAATACCCCGTTTGTTGTAGATATTGTCAATTACCCGCTACCCTCGAAGTTCATGATGCTGGCCATCGAGATCTTCGACGGTACCAAAGACCCCCTAGATCACCTTGATACCTACAAATCTCTCACGCAACTCCATAACGTGCCTGATGAGATCATGTGTAGAGCCTTTCCCACCTCGTCAATGGTTCGCCAAAATCAAACCCTCCTCTATCCACTCCTTCGCGGAGTTAAGCAGGTCTTTCGTCTCCCACTTCATTGGGGGACGCCGACATCAGAAGCCTGTTACCCACTTGCTCACCATCAAGCAGAATAGGGATGAAAGCCTTAGAAACTACCTCGCTCGTTTCAATGAGGAGACTCTCCAGATCGAGGAGCCAGACGATAAGGTAGCCCTGACCGCCTTTATTGCTGGTTTGTGCTCTTCCAGTTTTATGTTCTCCGTCCTTAAGAAGCTGTCCTCCAGCATGCTCGAGCTGCTGTCGAGGGCACACAAATACATGAACCCCGAGGACGTCACTAAGGCCCGTCGAGGTGAGTCCTCCCGAGGAGGGAAAAAATGGAAGGAAACCCGCGAAGACAAGCGGGAGGCGGAGAATAAGAGAAAGAGAACCGAGAGAGTCTTTGTCAAAGATCATCTCGGTCCCACACCCCCGAGAGAGCGACAGCCTTTCACGCCACTCAACGCTTCGGTGGAGCACATCCTATTCCAGATACAGGATGACCCCACGCTCTGCTGGCCTAGAAAGATTAAGTCTGACCCAAAGCGCCGAAATCTCAGCAGGTACTGTCGCTTCCACCGCGACCACATTCACGACACAGACGATTGCTTCCAGTTAAAGAGGCAGATCGAGGAGCTTATTCAGCGTGGCCAGCTGAGGCAGTACGTTGTTGGTCGGGGAACAGCTCCACCACACGAGGACCGAGAGCGCTAGCAGCCCCTCGGAGAGATCCAGACTATCGCTGGAGGGTTAGGAAAAAGGAGGTGACTCCAACTCTGCCCGAAAGGCACACGCCCGGAAAGCCAGACAAACAGAGTCACATGACTCTCGCCCAAAGAAGACACCCCGACATGGGGAGGAGGAGGTCATCACCTTCTCAGACAGGGACCTCGAAGGGATTCAGGTCCCTCATGATGACCCTTTGGTCCTGACCCTGATGGTGGCCAACTACCAGGTTAGGAGGATCCTGGTCAACAGCGGCAGCTCAACTGATATTCTGTTTGCGACAGCCTACGACAGCCTTCATCTGGGCAGGGAGAGACTGCAGCCCGTCAGGACTTCCCTTGTTGGTTTCTCGAGAGAAAGGGTTTACCCCTTGGGTTCCATTACACTGCTAGTTACAACAAGAACAACATCGAGGAGCTCGACTATCATGGTAATTTTTATTGTGCTTGACTGTCCTTCTACTTATAATATAACTCTTGGACGCCCGGCCCTCAACACCTTAAGGGCAGTGCCGTCTACCTACCATCTTCTCCTCCATTTCCCAACCACCGGTGGGATTGGAGAGATCAGAGGAGACCAGGTCTCCGCCCGAGAGTGCTATGTGGCCTCTATGAGGGCCAGAAGGCCACACGAGACTCTCCAAGTCGAAGTGCTTGACTCCAGGGATGACATCACCTTGGAGAGAGGGGAACCAGCAGAAGATCTTCGACCAGTAGCAGTGGACGATAACCTCCTTGAGAGGAGAGTCTACATAGGCTCCCCACTTTCCTAGGAGCAAGCATCCACCTTGATAGATTTCCTTAGGCGGAACATGGATGTCTTCACCTGGTCCCATGAAGACCTAGAGGGCATCAACCCCGAGGTGGCCTCCCACCGACTCAACGTTGACCCCAGGTACAAGCCTTTTCGCCAGAGATTGAGGAATGTAAACATTGAGATGGGACATGCCATGGAGAAGGAGGTAGATAAGTTACTGACAAATGGGTCAGTAAGGGAGGTAGCCTACTCAGACTGGCTATCCAACGTAGTGATGGTTACGAAGGCCAACGGGAAATGGCGCCTCTACGTGGACTTCACGGAGCTCAACAAAGCCTGTCCCAAAGACAGCTACCTTCTCCCACACATTGACATTCTTATTGACGCCACCGCCGGACACGAGCTCCTGAGTTTTCTGGATGCCTACTCTGGGTACAACCAGATCAGTATGTTCCCTCCAGACTAGGAAAAAAATTCATTCATCACCCCGAAGGGCACCTACTGCTATAGGGTGATGCCTTTCAGACTCAAGAATGTCAGAGCCACGTATCAGCGCCTCGTGAACAGGATGTTTGAGGCCCAGATCGGGAAGACTATGGAAGTCTACGTAGACGACATGTTAGTAAAAAGTATGGCTACAGCGGACCACGTGACACACCTCCAAGAAACCTTTGACGTACTAAGAGCCTACAAGATGAAGCTGAATCCTGAAAAGTACACATTTGGCATCAGTTCGGGAAAATTCTTAGGCTTCATGGTCAACAAAAAGGGGATTGAAGCCAACCCATACAAGATCAGAGCCATCCTGGAGATGAAGTCCCCAACGTCAACAAAGGAGGTCCAGCGCCTTAACAGGAGAATAGCAGTCTTCAACAGGTTTGTCTCTAAATCAGCAGATAAAAGCCTGCCATTCTTTAAAATTCTCCGCATGTCTTTCCAGTGGGGCCTAAATGTAGAAGAGGCCTTCCAGAAGCTCAAGGCTTACCTCACCACACCACCCTTGCTCTCCTATGCTATACCAGGAGAGACCCTGTACCTCTATCTCTCCTCTTCACCCTCTGTTGTAAGCTCTGTCCTCATCAGAGAGGATGGGGGCATCCAGAAGCCTGTACACTATGTAAGTAGGGCATACCGAGGGGCAGAGTGATGAGCATGTATTATTGCATATTTAACGGCCTCATTACATGCATTTTAACTTAACTTTGCATTTAATTAATTAGAGTTAGTCGAAGTTATGAATAATGTGGAATTTTTGATGTTGCAGGTAATTATAGCGTAAATGATGGATTTCGGAATCCTGCAACTAAATGTGAATGAATGGTGAAGAGATGGACACATTACATGAGGATTAGGAGGCTTTAAAGTGAAAGAAATCAAGTAGGTAGTGGTATTTGGTACCATAGGCACCGGTATCTAAGCCTACTTGAATTTTGGTACTGGCACCCGCACCATTTGGGATCAGTACCTCTGTTTTTCCCATTTTTTACCATAATCCCCTTCGAAACTGAAAAATTTAAAAACATGAAAGTTGTAGATCTGAATGTTCTCTATATTGTGTCAAAATTTCGGCTCAATCGGACGGTTGGATCAAAAGTTATGGCAAATCTACGAAAATTGATCCTAGTATCTCATTTACGACCTACCAGTAGAAGGAAACCAAACCTACCGGTAGGTTTTGCCTACTGGACAAAAACCTACCGGAAACCTACCAGTAGGTTTGTTCTACTGGAGTAAAACCTACCGGTAGATTTTCATCGACCTACCGGTAGGTTTTGCCCAGAAGTGCCAGAACGCTTGCAACTCAAGCTCCACTTGTTTAGGGGGGTCCCACTATTGATTCTCCCACTTGTCCCTGACATCCCTTACACACATACATGCCTCCCCACACCTAGGGGTGGAATTTGGAGGCCATTGCATTTATGAGGATGGAAGAGAAGAGGGGAGCCAGGGGGTTGTTGGGTAGGCTTCTCCTAGCCTGCCAAGCCAATCAACTCACCTCCCATTGATGGGAGGCCTGCACACAGGCTATGGGGAGCCTCATGGACGAAAATGCATCATCTCTACACCATATATTCAGCATTCACACAAGCTTTTGAGGGAGGAGGCTACCTAAGCTTAGGAGTAGTTTTAGAGAGATAAGTTCCCAATGAAGAAGATGAAGTTTTAGAGATAGAAAACTTAGATTTTTGCATTGTCTTCACCCATTTCAGTTGTAGTAAGTTGTATTTCACTTGTAATCTTCATTTCTTGCATTGTAATCTCCTTTATTTCAAGTGCAATCAAGTTTAATTCATTGTTCTTGCATTTTCACATTTTTTGTTGGGTATGCTCTGCAACTTTTTCATTTTGGTATGAAATGAATTTCTCTTTGTAGTTTACTTCTTCCTAGCTTTAATATATGTTCTAAGTTTCATTCTCAACTCATTTTCATTTTTATTTCTTCTACATGTCTCTTTACATTATGCATGTCTTTCCATTAAATATGAGTAGTTAAGCTTTAAGTTGGCTAATCCAAGAGAGAATTCCTCTTGGGTGTGCTAATTCAACTCATTTTTATTCCTCCTCGTAGTGTATGATGATTTGGTTTGACTAGGTTGAGTGTGGACGTGGTTGTGAGTTCTTGATACACTGTAGAGTTGTCACGGGGTATGCTTGAATCCTCACCTCCATTTTAGTCCCTCGCTTCCTACGAATCAATCAAACATCTAGGCACCATTGGAAGAAGGTCTTGAGTTGATTTGGCATTCCCATTGGAATGATCTCTTTGGATTAGCCAACACCTGTTTCCATTTCATTTTAATCAACAACAAAACTCACCAAAACACAAAACTCAAGATTTTACACTTTTCATTTTTCACAAAATCACCTTCACACAATTCACCTTCCTTCCCTGAGGAGACGACCTTGGAATATCCATTCCAAGTAAAACACGACATTGCAAGATTCTCTCTACACTTGGGGAACAATTTTGTACACACACATTTTGTTCATTCCACACACCCGTTTTCCCATTTTTTGCATCGAACCCAAGTGAGAGTGACACTCACCCACACACATAAGCCATATACACATTGAGGCTTCATGTTCGGAAATTAGGGTCAACGGAATACATCAAGCATTTTTGGCGCCGTTGCCGGGGAATGTTAAGCGTCGAGTTCGAAGTTGATTTTGGACGACATAGGTAAGTCTCATGATTTTCATCATGGGCCAAGGTATGTTGTCTCATTTGTAAATAGTTTGATGTAGTTTGTGTTTTGTGTTATGTTTCCTAATTTTTATGAAAATGTATCAAATGCCCAAAATTTTGAAAATGTGTGTGAGATTTGTGATGAGTATGGGCATATCACTAGTGAGTGCCAATTAAATTATACGATTCAAGACTTTGCATGCGAAGATTCAAATTTAATATTGGCCTCCGAAAACTTTTACCCTGACCATTATGTTACACCAAGTTATGGTTTGGAGAATGAACCTTATAATTTTTCATACGATCTCACACCAAATGAATTTTGCCACTATCCAACATATGAGGACTCAACCGAACAAGAATTGAAAAATACTCTTTGCGAGTTTATGCTATACCAAATGGAATTCAATGCCCAAATAGTCAAGGACCTTAGTGCATTGACTGATGCTATAATTACTATCCGTGAAGAACAACAT
This sequence comes from Ilex aquifolium, assembly GCA_951799425.1. Taxonomy (NCBI): domain Eukaryota; kingdom Viridiplantae; phylum Streptophyta; class Magnoliopsida; order Aquifoliales; family Aquifoliaceae; genus Ilex; species Ilex aquifolium. The sequence goes on along the minus strand of OX637404.1, from coordinate 5,861,079 downwards.
CTTGAGCATAGTCAATGTATTGAGGATGATCATCTCAATAGAATGCATATTGATGTTGAATGTCCCACCACTCTAGATTGTGAAAAATTTAATGAAATTATTATCTCACATGAGGCTAATAAGCCCAAGGTCAATTTTTCATCAAAGAGTGGTGTTGAGGTTCACAATTTTCAACTTAGTGAGGGCATTGAAATGGAGTTAAGTGTAGAAAATTTTAAAGAGAAATTGTATACTCCATTGTTGGTATTGCATAAACTTGTTTACACCTCTGTTTGGTTGAGATTTTTGAATCATTATCCTTTGTATTGTTGGATAGATTGGTTAGGCAGAACATTTATACAACAAAAAAATTTTAAAATAAAAAAAAACAATAGGCGCAAGCTCATATCCGAATTGAAGCCGGATTGACATTAGCCCTCTTTGTTTTGTTTTCTTGTACATAGTAGTTAGACTTATTTTATTGTTATATTTTCCTTTTCATAATGTTGTAGTATAGATTTTAGCATGAAGTTGTTTACCTCTTACTAATTTGGACTCAATACATTTTGAGCATCATCGTAGCAAATCTCATTCAGTATCATGTGCGAGTTTAAGTTGGGGGGGGGGGGCTGTAAACAAGCTTTGTTGTCTTCCCTTTAATATGTCTACTGAAAAAAAAAGAAGAAAAAAAAAGAAAAAGAAAAAGAAAAAAAAGGGGGTATCTTATTTCCCATGTTACTTTCATTTTTCTCATTGCATGATTCCTTGTGCATTGAGGACAATGCATGGTTCAAGTTGGGGGGTGAGGTGCACCATTTATATGTTCCACCACTTTTTGTACATAATAGTTGGAAATGTGAAAATTTTGAAAATTTTGGACATTTTTGTGTGGAAAATATCTAATATTGAACCATATTCCCCTATTGAAAGTATTTGGATTTAGTGATAGTTGATCTTCATTTTGAACTTTGAATACATGAGCACATCATCGAAGTTTATCCTATGCCGGTGTATCACATATGTGTTTTCTTTCGAACTCAACCATAATGCACCTTGAATGCGTTATTTCGACAATTTACTGATTGGATCCACATTTTAGAGCTTGACATACATAGTGGAGATGAAATAAGTACCCATGTGAGCTTTAGTGCCAATCCTTGTTGGAGGGAACTTACATTTACTCAAAGGAATAATTTTTCAAATTCAAATTTGTTCAATAATCTCATTATGCTTGTTTTGGTTAGAGTGCATTTGGGTAGTTGATTGACTTTGTCTTGAAATGCAAAATTCTCCCCCATGCTTATTTAGAAATGATCTTAAGGCCATCTTTGAAATGCTTTGAGCCTTAGCCTTTTTCTTGTAAAATTCTATCCCTAGTGCCATGTTTGAGTCTTGTTGAAAATTCGTTTCCATGCCACACAATTGACCAAGACAGTGCAAAAGGATAAAAATTTACCACACCTTGGTTGTTCCGAGAATTGATTGTGATTGATCATAAAAGGGAAGAAAATGTGGAGAGGGAACCTAAAGAGGGATAAATGATTGCTGAATTCAAAATGTTGAATGGAAAAGAAAAAAAATTCCAAGAAAACGAGAAAAAGGGGTGGAAAAAGAAAAAGAAAGAAAAAAAAAAGAAAAGGAAAATGTTAAGGAAAAGGAGGGAAAAGAAACAAAGAGTGAGGTGAAGGTGATAAGTTGAAAATTTCACAAAAAGGAGAAATTGTTGACAATAAAGGTTATGCCTCGGAATAACCCTCTTTGTTGTCCTCTTTCCTTCGTTTCATTTGCCTCAATATCACCCAAAGGCCCCATTATAACCCTTGAAAGTCGTAAATGATCTAGAGAAAGCATGGGGAAGACACACTTTTAAAGAAAAAGAAAAGTTAATTTTGCTATCTAGTGCCCTAACATTCCTTTCGTGAGATTATACCAAGGTTGTTTCATTTGTATACATGTACTTCATTTTTGTATTATATGTGAGCATACTTCGGTTTGTGTATAAAATTCTATCTCACATATACACATGGAGAGCATGTCAGGATAATCATAGTGTGATTTATTGTTGAGAGAAACCCTTGGTGAGTTTTGCATCAAAGTTGAATTTGGATAGCTATGTGAATGTGGATTCCGTTGAGGAAATTCTTAAATTACATATTTATTTCACAGACACACGAGTTTTGAAAGAAAATGTGTGGGTGGATACTCTAGAATAGCATTTAAGGCTATAATGTAATTCATGTGTGATTAGTTCGGGTGCATTGGACAAAGCTAATTTGACATCCCAGTGCTATTTAGGATAAGGACATATGTTTTAATTGTTGGATACAAGGAAAAGAAGTTTGTAGGTACCTTCATGAGACAAAACTCGTCCACTAGGGATCACATAGGGGTTTAAAGGCTTGTTGCATATGCTAAATGCAATAGCGGAATTAGTATAGGTTTATTTTTGTTTGCTTAATTTTTACATTTAGTTTGCTAGGGACTAGCAAATCTTAAGTTTGGGGGTGTGATGAGCATGTATTATTGCATATTTAATGGCTTCATTACATGCATTTTAACTTAAATTTTCATTTAATTACTTAGAGTTAGTCGAAGTTATGAATAATGTGCAATTTTTGATGTTGTAGGTAATTATAACGTAAATGACGGATTTCGAAACCCTGCAACTAAGTGTGAATGAGTGGTGAAGAGATGGACACATTACATGCGGATTGTGAGGCTTTAAAGTGAAATAAATCAAGTAGGTAGTGGTATTTGGTACCATAGGCACCAGTATCTAAGCCTACTTGAATTTTGGTACCGGCACCCGCACCATTTGGGATCAGTACCTATGTTTTTCCCATTTTTTACCATGATCCACTTCGAATCTGAAACAGTTAAAAACACGAAAGTTGTAGATCTGGATGTCTTTGTATTGTGTCAAAATTTCAGCTCAATCGGACGGTTGGATCAAAAGTTATGGCAAATCTACGAAAACTGGTCTTGAGCTAGTATCTCATTTACGACCTACCAGTAGAAGGAAACCAAACCTATCGGTAGCTTTGTGCTACTGGAGTAAAACCTACCGGTAGGTTTTCATCAACCTACTGACAGGTTTGCCCAAAAGTGCCAAAATGCCTACAACTCAGGCTCCACTTGCTTAGGGGTCTCACCATTGATTCTCCCACTTGTCCCTGACATCCCTTACACACATACATGCCTCCCCACACCTAGGGGTGGAATTTGGAGGCCATTTCATTTATGAGGATGAGAGAGAAGAGGGCAGCCAGGGGGTTGCTGGGTAGGCTTCTCCTAGCCTGCCAAGCCAATCAACTCACCTCCCATTGATGGGAGGCCTGCACATAGGCTATGGGGAGCCTCATGGACGAAAATGCATCATCTCTACACCATATATTCAGCATTCACACAAGCTTTTGAGGGAGGAGGCTACCTAAGTTTAGGAGTAGTTTTAGAGAGATAAGTTCCCAATGAAGAAGATGAAGTTCTAGAGATAGAAAGCTTAGATTTTTGCATTGTCTTCACCCATTTCAGTTGTAGTAAGTTGTATTTCACTTGTAATCTTCATTTCTTGCATTGTAATCTCCTTTTTTTCAAGTGCAATCAAGTTTAATCCATTATTCTTGCATTTTCACATTTTCTGTTGGGTATGCTCTGCAACTTTTTCATTTTGGTATGGAATGAATTTCTCTTTGTAGTTTACTTCTTTCTAGCTTTAATATATGTTCTAAGTTTCATTCTCAACTCATTTTCATTTTCATTTCCATTTCTTCTACATGTCTCTTTACATTATGCATGTCTTTCCATTAAATATGAGTATTTAAGCTTTAAGTTGGCTAATCCAAGAGAGAATTCCTCTTGGGTGTGCTAATTCAACTCATTTTCATTCCTCCTCGTAGTGTACGATGATTTGGTTTGACTATGTTGAGTGTGGACGTGGTTGTGAGTTCTTGATACACCGTAGACTTGTCATGGGGTATGCTTGAATCCTCACCTCCATTTTAGTCCCTCGCTTCCTACGAATCAATCAAACATCTAGGCACCATTGGAAGAAGGTATTGAGTTGATTTGACATGCTCATTGGAATGACCTCTTTGGATTGGCCAACATTTGTTTCCATTTCATTTTAATCAACAACAAAACTCACCAAAACACAAAACTCAAGATTTTACATTTTTCATTTTTCACAAAATCACCTTCACACAATTCACCTTCCTTCCCTGAGGAGACGACCTTGGAATACTCATTCCAAGTAAAACACGACATTGCAAGATTATCTCTACGCTTGGGGAACAATTTTGTACACACACACATTTTGTTCATTCCACACACCCATTTTCCCATTTTTTGCATCGAACCCGAGTGAGAGTGACACTCACCCACACACATAAGCCATATACACATTGAGGGTTCATGTTCGGAAATTAGGGTCAACGGAATACATCAAGCACAGAGGTAAGGTACTTGGAGCTTGAGAAGTTGGCTCTCGCACTTGTCACTGCAGCCAAGCGTTTGCGCCACTACTTTCAGAGCCACACCATCACGGTTGTTACAGATCAGCTGCTTAAAAGAATTCTGGGAAAGCCTGATGTATCCGGCCGACTACTCAAGTGGGCCATCGAGTTAAGCGAGTTCGATGTGCAGTACCTGCCGAGGGCTGCCATCAAGGCACAAGCACTTGCGGATTTTGTGGCCAAGTCTACACCGCCACAGGAGTCCCGGGAGGAAGTATGAGGCGCCCCAGTGCCCCCTGTACAGTGCACACTGCTTCCACACACCATGAGGCCACCCTGGACACTACCCGGAGAGGACCTGATATCTCGGAGACGACTCCACATCCTGCGCAGCCCAGGGCACCGCTCACAATGCCCAGGGCGCTACCCACGCAGATCAGGGCGCCACCCACAATGCCCAGGGTGCCACCCACCCTGCCTAAGGCGCCGCCCTCTCCGCCTGCGACATCACCCTCTCTGCCTCCTACCTCTTCAACGCCATCACAGCTCCCCTCATCACAGACAACGTCGCCCGAAGAATTAGCGCCCTCGTCACCCTCTATTGTATCAGGTTGGAGACTCTACGTGGATGGGTCCTTCACTACCGAGGGCGGTGGCGCGGGACTAGTGCTGATTAGTCCCCATGGCACTCCGCTGAAGTACGTCGTCTCCCTCCACTTTGCCACATTAAACAACCAAGCTGAATATGAGGCCTTCATATCAGGTTTGAAACTGGCGTTGGAGATGGAGGCCCTCTACCTGACAGTCTACAGTGATTCCCAACTCGTAGTCAACCAGGTAAAGGGAGACTTTGAAGCAAAGGAGAAAAGAATGCAATATTACCTCACAGTAGTCCAGGCCCTGCTAAAAAAGTTTACCTGCTACCAAATCCACCATGTGCCTCGAGAGGAGAACGCCATGGAAGATGCCCTCGCCAAATTCGCATCTGCCAACATACTCATGGGCCCGGCACTCACTGGCCACTAGTTTGAACCTAGCACCTCCAAGACAGAGGAGGACGATGTCAATTGTGCATCCTCGGAGTCCAACTGGATGACTCCTATCCGAGCTTACCTAGAGGAGGGCGCTCTCCCAGACAACCCAGTGGAAGCCAGGAGATTGAGAATGAGAGCATCCAGGTATGTCATCCTGCAAGATACCCTCTATAAGAAAAGTTATTCCCTACCCCTACTCCATTGTCTCGCCCCCGAGGAGGCCGATTACGCAATGAGGGAAATCCAAGAAGAAATATGTGAAAATCACTCAGGAGGGCGTGCACTGGTTCAAAAAGCAATTAGACAAGGATATTATTGGCCTACCATGATTAGAGACACCCGCGAGTTTGTCAGGAAATGTGACAAGTGCCAGCGCTTCGCGACTGTGCCCAGAAAGCCACCCAAAGAGCTCACCACCATCTAGAGCCCATGGCCCTTCTCCATGTAGGGGATCGACATCCTCGGTCCCTTCCCTGTGAGTCGGGGCCAGTGCAAGTTTGTAGTGATAGCCATTGACTACTTTACTAAGTGGGCAGAAGTAGAGGCCTTAGCCAGGATAACAGATCAGAAGGTAAAAGACTTCATATGCAGGAGTCTAGTCTGCCGCTTCGGAATACCTCATGCCATTGTGAGTGACAATGTCAAGCAGTTTGACAACAAACTCTTTAACAACTTCTGTGCCGACCTACAGATCAGACAACCCCACTCCAGCCTCGCCTATCCACAGACAAACGAGCAAGCTGAGGTTACCGTCAGGACCATCCTCTCCAATTTGAAAATCAGATTGGAGAGTGCGAAAGGACGATGGGTAGACGAACTCCTAGGAGTAGTGTGGGCCTACCGGACGACACCAAGGAGCCCTACGGGCGAGACCCCTTTTTCCCTAGCCTATGGGACTGAGGCGGTCATACCCGTTGAGATTGGGGTACACTCCCTTAGAATCCACCACCATGACCTTACCAGTAATGAAGAAGGCCTCCGCATCAACCTCGACTTGGTAGAGGAGGAGAGGGAGAGAGCCATGGTCAGGAATGCAGAGTACAAGCGTCGCATGACCAAGTACTACAACTCGAGGGTGAAGAGGGGAGCCAGGGGGTTGCTGGGTAGGCTTCTCCTAGCCTGCCAAGCCAATTAACTCAAAAACTCCCGGGAAGGAAAACTAGGACCCAACTGGGAAGGACCTTACACAATCATGGAAGTTGTAAGACCGGGCACTTATAGAATTCAGAATTTCGAGGGGAAAGTTCTGGCCCATCCATGGAACGCAGAGCACTTAAAGAAATACTACCAGTAGCTGGGGGCAAGACAGTGAGTGTATAAGTCGAGTAGTCACCATTTAGATTATTTACTTTTGTTTTGGTCAATTTTCATTAAGTATTTATTTTTGATTATGAAATAAAAAATTCGCAATATTTTTTCAAAAAATTTGTATTTCATAGAAGTTCACGAAACTTATACAAAAAGATAAACATGATCTAGGAACAAAAACGTGAATACAAAGATATCATGTTCCTAACGACACTCACTGCCTCCGCTCCCACCATCGCTCGCGTCCTCATCCTCATCAATCCCTGGAGCCTCATAAGGTAAAAAGTCAGAAAAGTCATAAGCAGGAAAAGCTGCTGAGACCTTCCTCCTGAGCTCATCATTGCCATCAATGAAGGCGCCTGCCTTGGCCCTCTCAGCAGCATCCCTCTTCCTCTCCATCTCCATCTCCATCTCCATGGAGTAAGCCTCTGCCCTAGTAGCTCTCTCAAGAACTGCTTGAAGGTCAGCCTCTGACATAGCGGCCCTCTCACGGGACGCTCGCAGCTCAGTCTCTGCAATCTCTCGGTCAGCCTCTAGCTGGGTGGCCTTCTCGCGGGACGTCCGAAGCTCGGTCTCAAGTAAGGTAGCTCTCTCGTGTGCTAGCCTCAACTGCTCCGTGGCATCCTCTCGTGCCTATCGCTCAAGCCCTAACTGCTCCGCGACATCCTCTCGTGCCTACTGCTCGAGCCCCAACTGCTCTTCAATAGCCTTTCTTGTTTGCCTCTCTGCTGCCTGACCATCCGGTGCCTCCCTGATCTTCAACGTACTTGAAAACAGACGGGGGAAAACAGTAGCCACCTACAAGTATTCAAAAGTAGGATGTAAGGGAGAGAAGTCAGGTACAAAACCAAAGGAAAATGCAGGACATACCAAAGCAAAGCCCTCCATGGCAGCGTCAACAACGCCCTCAGGACCTCGAGAGGCAACCTCCTCAACCTCCGTACGGGTCACAAACCCCCAAAGCCACTCTTTGGCCAGTCTCACGTCCTGCAACATGGATACTGAAGTGCTGTCGGAAGTAGGACGGCTAGGCGGAGCCTCTGCCCTAGTAGGAGACCGCATCGAAGCCTCAGTCTCCACAACAGTGACGAGGACCATCTCTCGGCGGTGAAGGAATCGTAACCGGAGAAGAACAGGGAGCATCATCAGGTTCCGCCTCTCGGGAACTAGCTTGGATAATGGACCCCGGATGAGGAACACCGGGGGCATCAGACTTCCCCCTCTTAGAAGAAGGAGGAGAAGACGCCGCCCTGGAAGTATAGACAGCCTCCACCACAGCTTTGTCAATGGAGGCACCTGCAGAATCGGTGTAAGATAAAAGGCCTACGAAGTCAAAGAGTTTATTGGAAAAGTCAAATACCTTTCCTCTTAGGCTTGGGAGAAGCCTTGGAATGACCCGACGCGGACATGATCCCTGAAAACTCCTTGTACGGATGGTTGCTTGCTGGTTTCCGTTGTTGTTTCCCTAACCTCCGGACATCACCCTCAAATGTGTATATGGTGTATGTGTGAAGGGAGTGTCACTCTCCCTTGGGATGATGTCAAAAGGAAGGGCAACAGAAAGGTGAAATGAAATGTAATGTGAAATGAGTGCGTGTGTACAAAAATACTTCCCAAGCGCAAGAAGACTTTTGTGTATCGTGTTTTACTTGGAGAGTACTCCTAGGTCGTCTCCTCAGGGAAGGCGGTGAATTGTCTTGAAGGTGATTGTGGTAAAAAAATAAAGTGTAAAAATCTTTTGTTGTTGAAGTTTGGGTTGTGAATTGTATTGTGATGAAAATGAAATGGGACACAAGGGTTGGCTAATCCAAAAGGTTCACTCCAATGGGAATGCCAAGTCAACTCAAAACCTTCCTCCAATGGTGCATAGATGAACGATTGATTCGTGGGAAGCTCGGGACGAGATGGAAGTGAGGATCCAAGCATAACCCGTGACAAGTCTACGGGATATCAAAGACTCACAACCGTGTCCACAGTCAACCCAGTAAAACCGAACCATCGTACAACGAGGGGAGGAAAGAAGATGAGTTGAAATGGCATACCCAAGAGGATGTCTCCCTTGGATTAGCCAACTTAAAGACTTAGCTACTCATGCTTAAAGGAAAGACACTAATGTAATGGAAAGACATTGTAGAGCAATGAAGATTTTAGCGAAGTTAATGCAAGAGAACATAAACTAAAAGAGAATGCATTTAATACCCATTTTAAAACTAAGAAAATGAAGAACATGAATGCATTAATGGTGAAAGCTTGAATAGAAGATTAAACTTAAAAGCAACTTGAAATAAATGACATTCAAGACTTCAAACAAAGCTTAGAAAGGTCTTACAATGGATTACAAGACAATGTATGGAAAGAAAATGGAAAAACATTAACTTCTCTCTCTAGCACTATTCATCTTCTTCCTCTCACTCCTTTTCTCTCTATATTCCAATCTCCATTAGCTAATGCTGAATAATGGTGGTGAAGCTTGCCAAAAACGTCCATGGAGCCCTCCCCAATGTTGTGTGATGTGATTCCCATCATGGGGGCTGAAAGGGATGGGATGGTGCAGGCTAGGACAAGCCTTGCCTTTCTTTCTTGCCATGCCTCATCTCTCTCCTCCTCATTAATGCAAAAGCCATCCAAGTCCAAGTAGAGGTGAGGGGAGCCTCCTAGACGTGAAGGGGATGTCAGGGGATCTGTTGGAGAAGTGTAAGTGGGACCCCAAATGGCAGAGCTTGAATTGCAGGTTGTCTGGGCAATATGGGCAAAACCTTCCGGAAGGTTTGTGCATGAACAGTTAAATGAAGCAGTCAACAGGCAAAACCTTCCGGAGGTTCATTCTAGTAGACAAAACCTTCCGGAAGGTTTCACTCAAGTAGGCAAAACCTTCCGGAAGGTTTCACTCCAGTAGACAAAACCTTCCGGAAGGTTTTGGCAGTGAAAAAGAAATCCAAAACAAAACCTTCCGGAAGGTTTTCACCCAAACCTTCCGGAAGGTTTTCAACCAGTTTGCATTTTCTTGATCTCTTCACCCTCCAAGCCTTCTTTTAAGCTACCCCTTCATCTTCATTGACTTCAACCACTTCAATGGGGGCTTAACTCAAGCTATTTACATCATCTTTCCTGCATTTACACAAAACTCCATCAAAACGAAGTTTAAACGAATTTCTCCCCAATTTCATGACAAAGGCAAGTATAAAATGGCATATTAGCATCCAAAATATGTCATGTTTTTGTGCTAATCACACCCCCCAACTTGAGTTTTGTTAGTCCCTAGCAAACATTATTTCCAACCATAAGCTATAACTACATTAAGCATCCATTCATACAGTAATATCAAAACACAAAAGTCATTGCAATTATAGAAATAGCTTTGGGCAATGATTAGACAAAAGAGATGTGGTATTTCATTAATCATTTCAAAAAGTTCTTTACAATGGTTCAAGTTCCAAAACAAAACGGCCAAAACCTAATGATACTTCTATTGGCCGACACCAGGAACCCTAGCTGTGTACAACCAAAATTCAAAACAAAACAAAAGACAAGAATCTTCAGTCCGTATCAGTCCTCTTTCTAAATTCAAAAGCACCCTCGTCCTCAGGTTCAGACTCGATCTCTATCTCCTCCTCAACATTGTCATCACCATCATCCATCTCCACAGTCACTGAGGGCACAGGAATAGAAACTGAGGGTCCAGTTGAAGGCTGTGGGGGTGGTGGTGGTCCTCCGGGGACAAGCTCACCCGGGAAAGTATGCTCAAAGAGCCTTGTAATCATGGCAGACATCGTGTGCACAATGGACTCCAATGTGTCCATATGCTGTGCCAAGGTACATGAAGGAGCTAGTGGTGGTGCTGACGAAGAAGTCCCAGCATCTGACAGCTGTGCACCTGGAGCCCTAGCTCTCTCACCCCCAGTCCTGGCAACCTTCTTCAGACTGCTGGACTTGCATATGGCTCCAGAACCTGGGGGGAGCAGTGTATCATGTGCATCGAATTCTACATTGGCTAGTTCACAGAGACGGGTGACAAGGCTACCAAAAGGGAGATTTGCCTTTGGCTTTGCAAGTCGGGCAAATTCCCGCATCTCCAAACAAATGAAGTCTGCCACGTCAATGGTAACTCATGTCATGAAAGCATGAAGCAATGCCAACTTCTCAACGTTCGGGGCTCTTCTCCGAATCTCGGGGCATCATGTTAGTGTGAAGAATCTTACTCATAACCCCGTAATCGTGCTTGAGGCTCCCAACCAACGTTGTTCCCGTGAACGTGGTCGGGTCCTCATAGGTGAGGGCTACGTACTCTTTGAGAGTCCTACCCCCTTCTGCATTGTGTGAGTAGACTTCGGTGGTCGGAGGAGGTCTCTTGTAGCCCATTGCAGTGGCTATTGAGCTTGGGGTCACATCGAATGTTCTGCCCCTCACATTCGTCCTTAACTTACTCCCATTTTCTCCAAAAACCACCAACTTCTAGAAGAACTCACGGCACATATCTAAATTATACCCCTTCACTTCTTTGAACCAAATATTCAAACCTCGTTCTTCAATAATTTTCACTACCTCATTTGTAGCCCCAAGGGAGGTTTTATCCACCCATCGCTCACAAGTTACACATTTTTCCTCAATCCTTTGCCTCTGGGCATCATGCCTTGCCTTTATTCTTCGCTCTGCCCTCTCTTGGGAGCTAGGACCCTCTCCTATCCTCTTCTGGGAGGTAGAGTCAGTGGGGGTGGAGGAGAGTTCAGGCCCGCTCTTTTTGTACAGGCCATGAGCATCAACAGTGCCCCTAAACCCATGAAAGTCAACAACCACACCAAGATCCTCTCCGCTGGCTCAAAACCTTCCAAAGAAATCCCAATAATCCTAGCCATCATACAAGAGTAGAGGGATTTGAACAAGATCAAAGAAGAACTAAGAATTTTGGGCAAGAATGGGGAACTAGGGTTTATGTAGAAAAACTTGGTATTTTCGGCAACAACCCTCTAAATTCAAACCTTAATTTAGAGAACGTAAGAGAATTGAACCTTGGGGGAAGTAATTTGAAGGTTAGAAGAGAGTAGGAGGAGAGGAGAGTGTTTGAGTGCAAGAGATGGATTGGAAATGTGAAGAGTTTTTCAAAATTTCTGACTTTAAAACCCTTGTTTTTTATTTTCTGGGCAAAATCTTCCGGAAGGTCGACAGAAACCTTCCGGAAGGTTTTGCTTACTGCTTAGGTTAAAAATTCCAGTAGACAAAACCTTCCGGAAGGTCGATCAAAACCTTCCGGAAGGTTTTGCCTTTGCTGCAAAACCAATCCTTTGTTCAAAAATTCTCATCCAATCCAAATCTCCTCAACTCCAAATCATTTTCACACCCTTTCAAAGACATCAATCCTACCAAAAACTTGAACCACTGGTATAAACCACAATCGAATGATCATGCCCAAAGTCATTTCCGAAATTGCAACATGATTTAAGATTTTGATGTTTTCAAAGTATAAGACATGGAATTCTAATTTAACTACCAAAATGAATACCCAAAATATGAAACATGAATTCAAATAGCAATGGTATTCCTAAAACTTATCAAATATCAAAAGTTGAGCAATATTCCCCCATCCTTAAAGCATAGGGCTACCTAACACGTCGTTCAACTGCCCGAACCAAGTACACATGAACATCATTATAGCCTTAAATACTAGTCTAAAGTATGCACCTACACATTCATTTTTAAACTCGTGTGTGTGTGGATTGGACAAGTAATTTGAGCATTTACGCAACAGAATTCACATTAGAAAGGCTAGCCAAATTCAGCTTCAATGCAAAACTCAGCAAATATCACTCTTAACAATAAAAAACACTCTAGTTATCCTGGCATGCACTCCGTGAGTACATGTGAGATAGAATCTTGTGTACAAAACAAAGTGTGCTCACATGTAATCAAAAAAATGAAGTTCATGTATGAAAATGAAGCAACTTTGGCATAATCTCATGAAAAGAATGCTAGAGCATTAGGTAGCAAGACTAACTCATCATTTTCTTTAAAATTATGCATCTCACATGCTTCTCTAGATCATTTAGGACTTCAAAGGTTATAATGGGGCCTTGGGGTGATATTTTAGGCAAAAGAAACGAAGGATATAGGATAACAAAGAGAGTTGTTCCGAGTGAGAAACTTTTATTTCAAAAACACCTCCCTTTTCATGGGATTTTCATTCCATTCTTACACCTTCACCACACTCTTTGTTTCTTTTCTTTATTTTCCTTAACATTTTCCTTTTCTTTTGATCATTCTTTCTTCTTCTCATCCATTTTTCCTCCTTTTCTTGGATTCATTCTTTTTCCACTGAACTCCTTGAGTTTCACTTCCATTCATCCCTTTTTTGTTGAAGTTCCCACACCACACTTCCTTCTCTTTCATGATTACTCATATTCAGCTTTAGGAACGACCAAGGTAAGGTAGATTTTTTTTTTCATTTTTTTCATTGGCTTGGTCAATTGTGTGGCATAGAAATGAATTTCAATTAAGACTCAATCACGGCACTAGGGATAATATTTTCTTAAGAACAAGGCTAAGGCTCAAAATTTCTAAAATGGCCTAAGATCACTTCCAGGTAAGCATAGGAGAGCATTGCGCATTCAAGACAAGTCAATCAACTACATAAATGCACCTAACCGAAACAAGCATAATGAGACTATTGAACAAATTTGAAATTTAAGAATTGTTCCTTGAGTAATTGTAACTTCCCTCCAAAAAGGATTGACACTAAAGCTCTCATGGGTTCTTACTCATCTCCACTATTTATGTCAAGCCTAAAATATGAATCCAATCCGTAAATTGCTAAAATTACACATTCAAGGAGCACATACGGTTGAGTTCAAAAGCAAATATATATGTGATACTCACACATAGGATTAACTTCTATAATATGCTCATGTGCTCAGGGTTCAAAACAACAAACAACCTATCAACTAACTCAAGCACTCTTAATAAGGGAATACATATCAACATTCAGATATTTTTCACAAAACTTTTCAAAATTTCCACATAATTAGCACTATTGTGAACAAAAATCTGTATGTATGTGAAAGGTGAATGTTCACCACAAAAACTGGTATTATCCACAAAAAATTCCAAAACATTGGTGTATCATACAAATGGTGCACCTCACTGATTAGCACTTGAAATTAGCATTTTACTATACCGTTTTAAGACTAATTGTACTTTGATGGAGTTTAAGTGATGTCATTTCAGGCCCTAAACTGAAAAAGGACTCAAGAACAACAAGTATCACACTTGTTTGTAACACCAGCACATTAGGGCACAAAATTGGAGAAGCTTGGAGCACAGCCAGAACGTTCGAACGCCAACTCACGTTCGAACGTCCACATTGAACTGTAGCAGACCTGACTGCTGAGAGAAGGTGTGTTGCAACTAGGAAAGAAGACTCTGAAGCTCTGAGGCACTTGAGTGTCACGTTCGAACGCCAACTCACGTTCGAACGTGCACTTGAGTTGATTGAAGACCAGACTACTGCATAGAGTGTGGAAATGAACTTCACAAAAGACCACAGGCCACTTGAGTGAGAAGGTCAGACCACATCTGGCGTTCGAACGCCCATAATGCAAAGACAGAAAAAACGTTCGAACGACAGACAACATTCGAACGACCATAAAGCAAAAACAGAGACAACGTTCGAACGCCAACTCACGTTCGAACATTCTCCATAGACTGGCTGCAGAGTAGTTGGTTTTTCACTTGGACTTGGGCGGCATACACTATTCCTTCACCCCCTCTTGTCTCCTCCTCTTGCCTATAAATACTCTAATTGTTGGAGAACATAAGGGGGCAAGTAGAGAGGTTGATGGAGGCTTAGACTCCCACTTATATTGTAGATTTAGATTACATTTCCTTGTATGAAGTAGTTATTTTAGAGATTAGTTTGGCTTTAGTCCAACATCTCTTAGCTTGTTATAAAAATAGTTTTATGCTTATGCTTTCACTTACATGCATAGAAGGGAGTTAGTTCATCTTTTGGTTGAGGAAGCAACCCTCCATTCCTTAGTTGAGGAAGCCACCCTCCAAATGTGACTAGATTTCTTCTACTTTTATTGTTTTTCTACTTCACTTCCATTGCTTGAGCTTATTTCTTTCTTAGAGGAGTGAAACCTTTCCACTTTTCTAGAGCTTTACCAAAGCCGTGAAGGGTGGGATGTGATTCACTCATTCTTTGTTAAATATTGGCTCCTTGTTTATTGTTATTTCATATTGTAAGTCCTCTACTTGGAGGGATGAGCATCACTCACTTTTCTAGCTTTACCAAAGCCATGAAGAGTGAGTAGTTTCTCATTCACTCTTTAGTAAGAGGAGAAGGGCTTGTATAAATTATCCGGGAATTATATTTGTGCATTATTCTTATGCTTAATGTTTATTTCTCCTTGCTTATTGGATGATTGATTGCATCTAGCAAAGCTAAGGTACTTTGTATAACCGTTGGCTCTTTCTATGACACGGATGACTCTTGCATAGAAAGACTCATCGGTTCAAGGCAAGTACCCCGACTAGATCTTCATGACTACCCTTCAATCCTCCCCATTATTGTGCTTCACTTAAAGAATGGAATATTAATGTCATAGTTGGATGTCTTGTAGAAACACTTGCTTGTTTGTAGACGAGTTAAGTCTCTGCACAGACAATTCTTGTAAACTTCTAGAAAGACATCGGAATCATGTTCTTAATTCTCATAGTCCATCTTTATCTTCCGATTAACTTATTGTTGACACAGGAGTTAATTGAGTTACCAAGCACAAGTATAACAAACCGGATAATTAACTACATGTCTAGATCCTTGAACTAAAGAGTGACTCTTTTTCATTAGAGCTTATCTCATATTTTGTTAAGAAAATTCTCTTGGAAAGAATCTTATATTATGTCCAGGAAATCTCACACCTCACAACAAATCTCAAGGGTTACAATCATAGGTCTCTACCACTGCTTATCTCAAAAATACCAACAAGAGTTCCATGTGGATTCAACTCCGGACTCAAACCGGATTATTACTACAACTTGACCGCCTGCACTTGGGTGTACATATTTCGGATCAAGTCAAGTTTTTGGCGCCGTTGCCGGGGAACTATGAAAGGTGTTTTAAGGTAAAAGGTAAAAAAACCTTCATCTTTGTATATATTCTTTGGTTTACTGTGAATAACTTTGTTTTATTTTCTTTATGATTGAGGGCACTCCTCACTATCAAAATTTGCCGGCAGAATCTTGTGAGTCTGTGAATCAGCCTGAACCAAATTCACCTAAATCAGTAGCAGACTTTTGTGAGAGTAATATGACAAATAATGAGAGAAACGGAGAAGTCCCTATGAGAGAGGAGGAAGTGCCTAATATTCAAACTTTGCGGGATTACTTAAATCCCACAAGAAACAGTGTCCCTTCCTGTTTTATATTTCTTGAAAATGCTCCCCTCTTTACTGTAAAGCCGGGGACAGTGCAGTTATTACTCGTGTTTCATGGATTGGATGCAGAAAATCCATATCTGCATATAAAAGATTTTGAGGAAGTGTGTGGAACATTTCAAGACAATTTCGAACTAGCCAAGATGAAACTTTTTTCTTTCTCTTTAAGAGAGAGCTAAACAATGGCTAAATTCTTTAAAAGCTTTTTCAATACCTAACTGGCAGGCATTGCAAAATGAATTTTTTAGAAAGTTCTTTCCTCTACACCGCACAAATGCACTAAAAAGGAAAATCATGAATTTTGCGGTTAAAGAAGGAGAAACTTTTTACCAAAGTTGGGAGAGATTCAAAGATTTGCTCCAATCCTGCCCACATCACGCTTTTGAGAATTGGACTTTGGTAGGATTTTTCTATGACTCCTTACCCTCTAGACTACTTAAGTTTGTCGAAATGATGGCCCAAGGAGAATTTATGGGAAAAAGTCCGGATGAGGCATTCAATTTTTTTGACACCATATCTGACAGTTCTCAGATGTGGGACTCAGCCTCTCCTACCACTATAGAAGCCAGACCATCTACTTACCAAGGAGGTAAGTATGTCTTGAGAGAGGATGATGACTTGAGAGCAAAAATGTCTACGTTGTCTCGAAAGCTTGAAGCTTTAGAGATGAAGAAAGTCCATCAAGTTGATGTTAGCTCTTCCACAGAATAAGTGTGTGGAATCTGTGCACTAACAGGACACCCTACTGGGGAGTGTCCTACCATCCCAGCGTTCAAAGAGGTCTTGTTAGAACAAACACATGCAGTTTCCAACTTCAAGAAGCCTTACTCCAACCCATACTCTGAAACATACAATCCAGGGTGGCGGAACCACCCTAACTTCAGTTGGAAGAACACACAACCAATGCCCATGAACCAACAACAAGGTTCATACCCACCACCTCAAGGACCTCCCGCATATCAACCATACCAACCACCACAAAAGATGAGCCTTGAGGACACACTGAATCAGTTCATGCAAAACCAAATGAACTATAACAATAATTCCACACAGACTTTCACTGATTTCAAAACCCAGACCACTCAATCTTTCGAGGATCTTAAAAGCCACATCCAAAAGTTGACCCAATCCATGACCACACACGAAAAGGGCAAGTTTTCTGCCCAACCAAAGCAACCACAAGGCCAATTCCATGTGGGGAACCCTTCAACAATAGGAAACACACAAGACCAAGCCCAAGTTGTCACTATACTAAGAAGTGGCAAGGTGATTGACAAGACCATCAGAGACATACTCATTCCAAAACCAAGACCTGAGTCAATCCTAGTCAACCCATCATTTGAGCCTGAACCAATTGAGACTGAACTTGAGGAAGAACCTGAGCCTATGATTGAACAAGAGCCAGAACCTTCTGAGGAAAGATAATCTTCGTGTTCCATTCCTGCTCCTTTTCCTCATAGACTCAAAACCAAACAGAAGTTGAAAAATCAGCCTGAAATTTACGAGCTTTTTAAGCAAGTAAATATCAACATCCCACTTCTGGACGAAATCAAACAAGTTCCGTCTTATGCCAAGTTTCTAAAAGACTTGTGCACAGTCAAGAGAAGCCAGAATGTCCAAAAAAGAGCCTTCCTAACAGAACAAGCCAGTGCCCTTCTTCAACACAAAACCCTTCCAAAATACAAAGACCCAGGGTGTCCGACTGTGTCATGTATCATTTGAAATTTCAGAATTGAACAAGCACTGTTAGACCTTGGATCTAGTGTTAATTTGATACCCTACTCTGTCTATCAGCAGTTGGGTCTGGGCGAACTCAAACCCACTTGTGTCACACTCCAGTTGGCCGACAGATATGTCAAAACCCCTAGATGCATTGTTGAAGATGTGCTTGTCCAAGTGGAAAACTTTGTCTTCCCTGTTGACTTCATTGTTCTGGATACTCAGCCAGCAATACATTCGGAGAACCAAATTCTCGTCATTCTTGGTCGACCTTTCCTAGCAACTTCCAATGCACTAATCAATTGTAGGAATGGAGTTATGAAATTAACTTTTGGGAATATGACCCTCGAACTAAACATTTTCAATATTGCTAAGCATCCAGAAGAAGATAAGGAAGAAGGGGAAATAAACTCCATTGAATCTTTGATACATGAACATCTGAATGACACATTCTTTGAGGACCCTACTGAATCTTCTCTGCTAGAGTTCATCTCATTCGAAACAACAGATGATGACCCAAATCCACAAAATTGCCCTACTTATACTGTTGAGACATGGGCCCCCAAATTCGAAGAGATTTCACCAAGTGGCACAAAGCCAATCTCATCAAGTGTTAGGCCACCAAAGCCTGAATTGAAACCTCTCCCATCTGACCTCAAATATGCATTCTTAGGAGAGGACGAGTCATACCCAGTGGTAATTTCATCTAAGCTCACAGACTTGCAAGAGTCTAAACTGATTGAAGTTCTTCAAAGCCATAAAAGCACCATTGGGTGGACCATCGCTGACTTGAAAGGTATAAGACCGTTAATATGCAATCATGCTATATACCTTGAAGAAGATTCAAAAGCCTCTCGTCAAATGCAGCACGACTAAACCCTCACATGAAGGAAGTTGTGAGAACTGAGGTACTCAAGCTTTTAGATGCAGGGATAATCTTCCCCATCTCTGACAGCAAGTGGGTTAGTCCAACCCAAGTTGTGCCCAAAAAGTCTGGGGTCACAGTGGTAAAAAATAATGCAAATGAACTAGTACCAACTCGAGTCGTCACAGGATGACGAATGTGTATTGATTATCGAAAACTCAATTTGGTCACTAGAAAATATCATTTTCCTCTTCCATTTCTTGACCAAGTCCTAGACAGAATTGCAGGCCATGCATTCTACTGTTTCCTAGATGGGTATTCTGGATACAATCAAATTGAGATAGCACTAGATGACCAGGAGAAAACAACATTCACATGCCCCTTTGGCACTTTTGCATTCAAAAGGATGCCATTTGGACTTTGTAACGCTCCTGCAACATTCCAAAGATGTATGCTAAGCCTGTTCAGTGATATGGTTGAAATTTTTTTGGAAGTATGCATGGATGATTTCTCTGTATATGGTGATTCCTTTGATTTGTGTCTGACAAATCTGGAGAAAGTGCTAATCAGATGTAAGGAAGCCAATCTAGTGCTCAATTGGGAAAAATGTCATTTCATGGTAACATAAGGCATTGTCCTTGGTCACGTTGTGTCGTCTGAGGGCATGAAAGTTGACAAGGCAAAAATAGATCTGATTGGAAATTTGCCTGCCCCTAAGACTGTAAAGGATGTCCGATCATTCCTAGGGCATGCAGGTTTCTACAGGAGATTCATAAAAGATTTCAGTACCATAGCAAAATCTATGTGTCATCTTCTAAGTCAGGACGTAATCTTTGGTTGGAATGAAGCATGCCAGAAAGCCTTTGACAAGCTGAAAGGCATGTTAATTTTTGCTCCAATAATGCAACCCCCTGACTGGAATTTACCTTTTGAACTAATGTGTGATGCAAGTGATTATGTTGTAGGTGCTGTATTGGGACAAAGGAAAGATAAGAAACCCCATGTGATTTACAATGCAAGCAAAACTTTGAATGATGCTCAAATGAATTATTCAACAACTGAAAAAGAATTGCTTGCTGTAGTTTTTGCTCTGGAAAAATTCCGTTCTTATCTTGTTGGTTCTTCTGTTACTATATTCACTGACCATGCAACCCTAAAATTCTTGCTCACAAAGAAGGTCGCCAAGTCAAGACTCTTGAGATGGATACTCTTGCTCCAAGAGTTTGATCTTGTCATCAAGGACAAGAAAGGTGTCGAGAATGTGGTGGCAGATCATCTGTCCAAACTAACATATGAATTTCGTGAGGATGGACTGCCAATCAATGAGAAATTCCCCGATGAACAACTGTTCATGATTGATAAGACACCATGGTACGCGGATATTGCTAACTTCTTTGCTACTGGTACACTCCCTCCATCCTTTACCATGATGGACAAAAAGAAATTTCTGAGGGAGGTTCGTAACTTCTTTTGGGAGGATCCCTACGTATTCAAGTACTGTAAGGATCAAATCATAAGGCGTTGCATCCCCGCTCATGAAAGCAGCCAGGTAATAATATTTTGTCATTCTGAAGCATGTGGTGACCATTTTTCATCAAGAAAAACCACTGCAAAAATATTGCAGTATGGATTTTACTGGCCCACACTTTTCAAAGATGTCCATGCCTTTTGTTTAAATTGCGATAGATGCCAAAGGTTGGGAAGCGTTTCTAAAAGAAATATGATGCCCTTAAACCCCATTCTGGTAATTGAAATTTTTGACTGTTGGAGCATCAATTTTATGGGGCCATTTCCCCCTTCCTTTGGGTATCTATACATTTTAGTGGCTGTAGACTATGTATCCAAATGAGTTGAAGCAATTTCATGCCGAAACAATGATCACCAAACAGTGATCAAGTTTTTGAAAGAAAATATTTTGTCCCGGTTTGGAATTCTGAAATCAATCATAAGTGATGGAGGTGCTCATTTTTGCAATCGTCCCTTCTGGAATTTGATGAAAAAATACTTGATCTTTCACAAAATTGCAACCCCTTATCACCCACAGACCAGTGGACAAGCTGAACTAGCTAATCGGGAGATCAAATTAATTTTAGAAAAAATGGTGAATCCAGACTGCAAAGATTGGTCGTTAAGACTAACTTATGCACTCTCGGCATACCACACTGCTTTTAAAACAATTTTAGGCATGTCTCCTTATCGATTAGTCTATGGAAAGCCGTGTCACCTACCTGTGGAATTGGAACATAGGGCATACTGGGCTATTAAAGCAATGAATTTTAACCTGGACAAGGCTGGACTAGCAAGGAAACTTCAGATAAATGAATTGGAAGAATTGAGAAATGAAGCATATGAGAATGCTAAGATTGCAAAAACCAGGATGAAAATTTTTCATGACAAAAATTTTGTGCGAAAATCTTTTGAGCCTTCTCAAAAAGTCATGTTATTTAATTCAAGACTCCGCCACTTTCCTGGTAAGTTGAAGTCAAGATGGATTGGACTTTACATTGTCAAAAAGGTGTTTTGACATGGAGCAGTTGAAGTGTAAAATGCATCGAACGGTAATATCTTTACTGTTAATGGTCAGCGGTTGAAACCATTTTTGGAGGACTTTGTTAAAAATGTGGAAACCATTCTTTTAATGGAACTAGAATACTCCTCCGGGATTCGTGCTTGCTGACACTCAAGTGGATCGGGTCAGGAAAAATCTAACCCAACCCGACCCACTAAAGGCGCCCACTCTTTTTCTTCTTTTTTCTCCCAGCTGCCGCTGTTGCCCCCCCCCCCCCCCAATTTCTTCTTCTTATTCTTCTTCTTCGTTTTCTCTGTTATCTGATAAATAACCCATGACCACACACTCTACAAACACAATCTTTTGCTTCATGTTTTGCATTTTAATCTTATATTTGCTCACGGGTGTCCTTCTCTTGTTCACACTCACTCACAAGGATTTTCAGCCTACTCGAAACCCAGATTTGCGCACATATGAGTAATTCATGTATTTTTATTTGTAGGTTTCAGCAGATGAACAGATCTCTACCATTCAACCTCATCTCAAAGATCCGTGAACTGGTAAATTCGAAACATTGGGGACAATGTTCAGTTTAGGTTGGGGGGTGAGAACTACAGTTCATAATTGCCCGTAAATTTTTAAAATTTTTGATGTTGTTGTTGTTGTTATTCTGATCATTTTATGTACCTTGTCTTGTATAAATTGATGATTATGTTTGTGAGTCAGCTTCAATCGTCTTTGTGACTGGCAGACGTTAAAGAACCAGATAGTGAGTCTTAAAGTTTAGAAAGCATGGATGTTAAACTTTTTTGGTTTAGTCTAGGAGTTCTATGCACTTTTCCATATGATGTACATATTGTGATCATGAGAAAAGCAAGACTGGTAAGGAAGGCCGAAATCCAAGAAAAACAAGCGAAACCCCTCTGTGGCAGAAGCACCTTTGCTATACGTCGTCGTGCCAAAAGACTTGGTGCTTGTAAATAGTGTGGCAGAGTCTTTCACGAGAAAAGATACAACCAGTGTTCTGAACCAATCTCCTGTCGCGCACTCGATCGATTAGACTGGATAGTGAATGGGCTGAGTAAGGATTACCCTGATACGCCATGCTATTCCGGTACTTTGCTTAACCGGTTTGTGAGAGAGGAAATTGGGAGAGTCACTGGTTGTCTGAATAGAGGGAGACTCGGATTAGATAATTTTCTGTAGAAAATTGTACTTTTGTTGGGATGAAAGCCGAAGGTCCGAATTTTTTGTAAAAAGTGTAAAAATCTTTTTGTACAAACTCTTTTTGACTGAAATAAAAAAATGGGCCGAGTAAGGAATGTTCCAGAATACTAACCTGAAGCGTGGGTAGGGACTTATCATGAGACGCCATAGGTTTTGGATTTAAAATTGTGTGTTTAGCCCTCTCTGATTGTGTATAGTGTAGTGCAGAAATTTTTGATTTTTGATTCAACGTTCGAACGCCAAGTGACGTTCGAACGTCAGCTGCTTACAGTACTCTGGTCTCTGATGAAAACTCAAAAGTACTGGGAGTTACCCACGTTCGAACGTTATTCACGTTCGAACAATATTTTAAAAATCCTTCTATCCACGTTCGAACGACAGTGACGTTCGAACGTCACGACTCAGGCTATAAAAGCCTGGTTCGTCTTCTTCATTTCAAAACCACCCAAAAACCCCCAAAAAATCGAAAAACCCTTGGTGACCCTTCACTACCCAGACCCCAAAACACCTACCATTCTCCATTTTTACCTAAAATCAACCCTCCCAAGACTATTCCCATATCAAAAATCTCCATTTTCACAAAGAAATCCAAGATTTCAAAGCCCTCAAACTCAAAAACCGAAACCACCATGCCAAGAGTCAAGCTACCTGCCAGGCGTACTCCACCAACTCAGGAACCCAACATGGTGGACGAAGTCATAGAAGAAAGAGAAGGAAGACCCATTGTGAGGAGGTATGACAAAACCCGATTCCCTACGGCTCTAAAAGCTGACAGGTATGAAAACTTCTACCAAAACAAAGCCATAGTTTGTGAACGAGATGTGATCTTGGCTGACTTTGAGGAGTTGGGGATCTTTGCGGATATGGAGAGGAGGGGGTGGTTGTTTTATTTGAGGAACGACGGGGAGGCCGTGGTCGACTTGGTGCGGGAGTTTTACTCCAACGCCGAGATCTTCGACGGGGCAATTCGAACATATGTAAGGGGAGTCCATGTGGACGTAGATGAGGATTACATTCGGGAATTGAGGCAAGAAGTGCCTCGAGTGTCAAGATCCACCTATCCCCGGAGGAAGAAAGTAGACATGGATGTGGTGGGGACTGAATTGACCGGGGTGACTAATTTTTCTTGGACTGGGAAGAAATTTTTTAGACAAGGGGAACTCACTGACAAATACAAAATGTTAAACTTGATTGCGGTGGCCAACTTTGCTCCGATAGGAAGAAAAAATGAAATCCTCCCCGACATGGCCTGGCTATTGTATGCAATTAGGAAAGGCCAAAGCATCGACCTCCCCTCCCTAGTTTTGACAGAGATGAAGAAAGGGTGTGACGTGAAGTGGAATTCACTTCCCTTCGGCACCCTAGTGACTGAAATATGCAAAGACCATGGGGTTAGGGTGAAGCCAGAAATGGAGATCCAAAAGCCAATGGGGCCACTGAACAAGGCTTCCTTCCGGAGGAGCCAAGGTCATAGTGGCGGCCCAGCGGCCAGACAGGAGATGCCTCCTACCCATGGAGTGGACGAGGTGCAAGAAGAGTTGGATGCGGAGGAGGAGAGAGAGATGAAGGAAGAGAGAAAGCAACCACAGGAGGCAGGCCCCAGCACCAGCAGTCGAAGATCATTGAGAGACATTATGATTGGCATCGAGGCCAACCAAGACAAGATTCTCCGACAGCAGGGAGAGATCCTTGGCCTTCTGAGGGGTGGACATAGTGGAGATGAAGGAGAGTGAGAGAGAGGGATTCCTGTTCTTGATTATGGTTTTTGTCTGTTTATTGCTTCTTTTTATGAGTTTCTTCTTTGGTAGTTGTTAAAGATATTGTAAGTTTTTGTGTGATTGTGGATGAATTGGATCATTGATGTTGATGTTAAACGACAATATTTTGTGAAATGAATGGTCCAATTTATCACTTTTATTTGTTTTAAATGCATATGTAGATTTGGCTTAACATTGATATATGATGAAACGAATGTGTATGCTAAGAATGTTTATTAAAATAACCACGCACATGATCGGTTTGACACCTCAACCTATCAACCAAGACTTAAAACCACATTTCTTGAAAAAAAAAAAAATTGGTATTTTCTCTATGCTTAAATTGTCAAATGTGCATCGGTATTTGTTATTTTCAAAGTACAGGATGATCGGACTCGAAAATAGAATCGGTATATAACTGACATTCCTTGGAAAACCCGACATAACCAGTGGAGATAACAAAGGATACCATGGTGAGTTTCGAGTCTTACGATGCTTTTGAGAGGAGATCTACATTTACTCAAGAAATGTTTTTCACTACCTATTTTTGAATAATCTCATTAACCTTGCTTTGATTGACGCAACTTAAAGTGATCTATTGACATATCCCACAAGGAACCTTCGCATACGACACATGCATGTGCACATGCTTGAGAAATGATCTTAGGCCATCTTTGATTCGATAAACCCGTATGATTACCAAGCCACAAGAAAACATACTTGACATACCTTTGCTATCTAATTTTCTTGCACCCTCTTTTAAATCAATATGATACAGAAATACAAGAAAAAAGGGAAAAAAGGCATTCGAGGCTACCATTCAAGAAGAATCAATGGGAACAATTGAAACAGAAAAGAAGCAAAAAGGCAAGAAATTGCCAAAAAAGTGAAAAATGAGAAAAATGAAAGAAAGAAATATCATCTCTGGGCAAAATATCGAAAAACTAGAAAGAGGTGTGCTACACTACATAAACAGAGGATAGCTCTTGAATACTTTTGACGTCATTTCGTTAGCCACTGACCTCTGGCCACGTTACAACCTATGAAAATCCCTAATTGATCTCAAGTATGTTGCATGCATATGTTGTCAATCAAAACTGGGTATGGTAAATGGTATTTCTTTAAATTGCGTCAATATTCTTTCATGAGATTATGTCAAACATGATTAGTTGCTTCCTTAAATTTCACTCCCTTCCTAATTGTGCATGTGATTTTTCAATTGGCCACCTTCTGATCACATGACCCGTGAGAAACAAGTCACTATAATCGGAGCGAACTTTTGCTGAGAGCATTCTACGAGAGTTTGTGAAATCGAAGCTATCCATGGAAGGTGGTAAAATGGAGTGTTTGTTATATAACGATTCTTGCTGCTAGAATGATCATTCCTACTATACAGAGAATTCCAAATACCAATGTAACAAATGCTAATTTTTGCATAGAATAGATACCTATGAAAGAGGGACATGCGGGATATAAGTCGAAATTGAGAGTTGGGTGTCCCAACGACCATGATGCTAATTTACTTTAATTAGCAATCTCACATACACATCTGTTTGACTGAAGTTTGTGGGTAACTTCACTGAAAACCCTCACGAGATAACACTCGTCCGCTAGGGTAAACCTAGTGGTTCAACGGCTTGTTGCATAAGCTAAATGCAACCGGATGACCTACGAAAATGGCATTAGGAGTAGATTTTTTTTGTATTACTAGAGACTAGCAATATTTAGGTTGGAGAGTGTGATTAGCACTTGAAATTAGCATTTTACTATGCCGTTTTAAGACTAATTGTACTTTGATGGAGTTTAAGTGATGTCATTTCAGGCCCTAAACTGAACAAGGACTCAAGAACAACAAGTATCACACATGAATGTAACAACATCACATTAAGGCACAAAATTGGAGAAGCTTGGAGCACAGCGAGAACGTTCGAACGCCAACTCACGTTCGAACGTCCACATTGAACTGTAGCAGACCTGACTGCTGAGAGAAGGCGTGTTGCAGCTAGGAAAGAAGACTCTGAAGCTCTGAGGCACTTGAGTGTCACGTTCGAACGCCAAATCACGTTCGAACGTGCACTTGAGTTGATTGAAGACCAGACTACTGCATAGAGTGTGGAAATGAACTTCACAGAAGACCACATGCCACTTGAGTGAGAAGGTCAGACCACATCTGGCGTTCGAACGCCCGACTAGATCTTCATGACTACCCTTCAATCCTCCCCATTATTGTGCTTCACTTAAAGAATGGAATATTAATGTCATTGTTGGATGTCTTGTAGAAACACTTGCTTGTTTGTAGACGGGTTAAGTCTCGGCACAGACAATTCTTGTAAACTTCTAGAAAGACATCGAAATCATGTTCTTAATTCTCACAGTCTATCTTTATATTCTGATTAACTTGTTGTTGACATGGGAGTTAATTGAGTTACCTAACACAAGTATAACAAACCAGATAATTAACTACATGTCCAGATCCTTGAACTAAAGAGTGATTCTGTTTCATTAGAGCTTATCTCATATTTTGTTAAGAAATTTCTCTTGGAAATAATCTTATATTCTGTCTAGGAAATCTCACACCTCACAACAAATCTCAAGGGTTACAATCAATAGGTCTCCACCACTGCTTATCTCAAAAATACCAACAAGAGTTCCCTGTGAATTCGACTCCGGACTCAAACCGGATTATTACTACAACTTGACCGCCTGCACTTGGGTGTACACATTTCGGTTCAAGTCACTCACCCCCCAACTTGTTTCATGCATTGTCCTCAATGAAACAAAAAGATATGAAATGCAATGAAAAACTATAAAATGATGAGTAGGGTTAGAGAACACCTCGCAATTGAGCTTTTGCCAAAAACACCAATATCTGAAACTAAGAAAACAACAACATTATATGACAAAGAAATTGAGTAACATGAAATAAAAGTAAAGTCAGTAAATAAAAGAAATTGTACACTAAGAAGCATAAAAACTTTTACTCTTCCACCAAGTCCGGATACACCGGATCCGTCAAATCCTCCTCCACTCCTTGTCCCTCAAAACCCTCGAAAAATGGCTTAAGTCTTTGGTCATTGACCTTGAATGTCTGGCCATTCTCAGGGTTTGTGACTTCTATAGCTCCATTAGGGTAGGCCACCTTGACAAGATAGGGGCCGTCCCAACGGGATCAGAGTTTGCCTTGGAAAATAGAGAGATGAGAGTTGTACAAGAGCACTTTTTGGCTGGGCTTAAATGACTTCCGTACAATGGATTTGTCATGAAAGATCTTAACCCGTTCTTTTGAAATTTTAGAGCTCTCATACGCGTCTGTTCGAATCTCTTCCAATTCATTCAATTCTAACTTCCTATGCTCTCCGGCCATTCTTAAATTGTAGTTCAAGGTCTTTATGGCCCAATAGGCCTTGTGTTCCATCTCAATTGGAAAATGGCAAGCCTTTCTGTAGACGAGCCGATAGGGAGACATGCCTAAGACAGTCTTGTATGCAGTGCGGTAAGCCCATAGGTCATCAATCAATCTGCCTGACCAATCTTTCCTATTTGGGTTAACCGTCTTTTCTAAGATATTCTTGATCTCCCTATTGGCCAACTCGGCTTGACCATTGGTTTGTGGGTGGTATGCGGTGGATACCTTATGTGTGACACCATATTTGTGCATCAAAGACGCAAATGGTCTGTTGCAAAAATGTGATCCACCGTCACTTATCATTGCACGAGGCATCCCAAACCTCGACAAGATGTTCTCTTTAAAGAATTTGACCACGACCCGGTGGTCATTGGTCTTGGTTGGGATAGCCTCCACCCATTTGGACACGTAGTCCACAGCCAATAGAATGTATAGATAGCCAAACGACATAGGGAAAGGACCCATGAAGTCGATGCCCCAACAATCAAATATTTCTATAACAAGTACAGGGGAGAGGGGCAATATGTTCCTTTGGGTCACACTACCCAAACGTTGACATCTATCACATTCCTTACAAAATGAAAAACAATCTTTTATTAGAGAGGGCCAGTAAAAACCTGACTGTAGGATTTTTGCCGAAGTTTTCTTCGCAGAGAAGCGCCCACCGCATGCCTCTAAATGGAAAAATGTAAGGACTTCCCGTTGTTCATTCTCCAGTACGCATCTCCGCATGACTTGGTCAGGGCAGTACTTGAATGGATACGGGTTGTCGAAGTAGAAGTACTTCACATCCGCCATAAATCTCCTTCGATCCTCCGGGCTCCACTGCGGTGGTATTTGTCCTGTTGCAAGGTAATTACATATGTCAGCATACCAAGGACACACATAATGAATTGAAAGTAAATGTTCATCAGGGAAGAAATCTGTGATAGGAATGTGCTCATCGGCCTCGTGCACCACCAGTTGAGATAAATGATCCGCCACCACGTTCTCCACTCCCTTCTTGTCTTTGATTGTCAAATTGAACTCTTGGAGTAGGAGGATCGACCTAATGAGTCTCGGTTTGGCATCCTGCTTAGACAACAAATAATTTAAAGCAGAGTGATCAGTATAGACTATTATCGGTGAACCAATGATATAGGATCGAAATTTGTCCAATGCAAATACTACAGCTAACATCTCATTTTCTGTGGTAGTGTAATTCATTTGGGCTTCATTGAGCATTTTGCTAGCGTAGTATATTACATAAGGTCTATTATCCTCTCTTTGACCGAGCACTGCGCTGACCGCGTAATCACTCGCGTCGCACATCAGCTCAAAAGGTGAATCCCACTTGGGTGGTTGCATAATTGAAGGTGTGGTAAGCATACTTTTAAGTTTTGTAAAAGATATCTCACAACTATCCGACCACTCAAATGGGACATCCTTAGACAATAAATTGGTCAAAGGTCGGGCCAATACACTAAAATTTTTAATGAATCGACGGTAAAAACCCGCATGACCTAGAAACGACCTGATATCCTTGACGACTATCGGTGTAGGGAGGTTGGAGATGGCCTCCACCTTTGATTTGTCAACCTCAATCCCCTTCGCCGAGACGATATGCCCAAGCACAATTTCTTGCTTCACCATGAAGTGACACTTCTCCCAATTCAAGACTAAACTCTTCTCTTCACATCTAGCAAGAACTTTCTCCAAATTCTCCAAGCATCCACTGAAAGAATCCCCAAAGACTGAGAAGTCATCAATAAACACCTCTACAATCTTTTCCACCATATCACTAAAGATCCCCACCATGCATCGTTGAAAGGTTCCTGGGGCATTACATAGCCCAAAAGGCATACGACCGTAAGCAAAGGTACCGTAGGGACAAGTGAAGGTGGTCTTCTCCTGATCTTCCAATGCAATCTCGATTTGATTGTAGCCGGAGTATCCATCTAAAAAGCAATAGAATAGATGCCCCGCTACTCATTCCAACACTTGGTCGAGGAAAGGCAATGGGAAGTGGTCTTTTCTTGTGCACAGGTTGAGCTTCCGATAATCAATACAAACTCTCCACCCGGTGATCACCCTTGTTGGAATAAGCTCATTATCCTCATTTTCCACCACAGTGACTCTCGACTTCTTGGGTACTACTTGCGTGGGGCTAACCCACTTACTATCAGCAATCGGAAAAATGATGTCCACGTCAAGTAGTTTAAGCACCTCGTCCCTCACCACATCTTTCATAATTGGATTCAATCTTCTTTGTGGTTGTCGGGACGGCTTGGAGTCCTCTTCGAGATAGATACGGCGTGTGCAAATGATGGGGCTTATCCCCTTGATGTCCGCAATTGTCCAACCAATTGCCCCCTTATGCGTCCTCAACACCTCCAAGAGCTCTTCTTCTTGTTTTGCATCCAAGGTTGAGCTAATCACCACCGGAAATGTCTCATCTTCCCCAAGATATGCATACTTCAAATGGGAAGGTAATGGCTTCAATTCCAAATTGGGCTTTTGCTCATTTGATGGGAAAATCTTCTTGTCTTGGTGTGGGAGCTTCTCAAATGTAGGGATCCACTTTTCTACCCCTTTCAAACTCTCTAATTCCTCTTGCTCATCAACTTTTTCTAGATCAACATTCTCCTCTTCTTTCAACTTTAACATGCCCAAAAGTTCCAAGTGTTCTTCCGCCAAGGTGTTAATTCTATTTACTTCATGCA
This sequence comes from Ilex aquifolium, assembly GCA_951799425.1. Lineage (NCBI taxonomy): Eukaryota > Viridiplantae > Streptophyta > Magnoliopsida > Aquifoliales > Aquifoliaceae > Ilex > Ilex aquifolium. The sequence continues at coordinate 5,830,697 of OX637404.1, read as the reverse complement.
CCTCCTCATCATCCCCCGGTTGCTTGGATAAGTTGAACACGTTGAGATCCATAGTCATGTTCCCAAATCATAAGACTGTTCCTGCAATTAATCACAACATTAGATGTGGCAAGAAAAGGTCTACCAAGTATTACGGGGATTTGGGAGCTAAGATTTGCAACTGGGTGAGTGTCAAGCACAATAAAATCAATAGGAAAGTAAAATTTATCGACCTGCACGAAAACATCCTCAACTACTCCCCTTGGTGTTCGGACACTACGATCCGCCAGTTGAAGCGTGATTGGAGTAGGCTTCAATTCTTCGAGCTGAAGTTGTTGGTACACCGAGTACGGAATGAGGTTCACACTAGCACCCAAATCAAGCAATGCTTGCTCCACCTGGCAATTCCTGATTGTTATGGCAATGGTGGGGCAGCCGGCGTCTTTAAACTTCGGTGGAGTGTTCGTCCGCAAGATTGAGCTCACTTGCTCGGTGAGGAATGCCTTCGTGTGGACATTGAGCCTCCTCTTTACCGTGCATAAGTCTTTCAAGATCTTTGCACATGATGGAATTTGCTTTATGGCATCAAGGAGTGGAATGTTGATCTTCACCTGCTTAAACATTTCAAGTATATCAACATAATTAGCCACCTTGACAGGTGGCTTCAAACGATTAGGAAAAGGAGTAGGAATAGGGGAAACATGCACATTTCCATCACTCAAGTTTTCTTTCCATCACTCAAGTTTTCTTTCTCAACCACCTCATCACTCACCTCACCCCCCTCGGTGTCACCTTTGGTCTCTTTTTCATTTGGCAATGTGACTTTGTGTGAGACCTTTGGCAGAATGGTCTTATCGATTTCCTTGCCACTTCGAAGGGTGGTGACCGCCTTGAGTTGCTCACAACTCTCTCTTAAGGTCTTCGATGACTCGACGACATGTTGACCTCTAGGGTTCTCTTGGGGTTGAGCGGGGAATTTCCCTTTCTCTTGTTGTGATGCCCCCATGGAGTTTGTCAACTTTGTGAGTTGGGTCCTAATGTCATTAAAAGCTGTGGCATTTTGATTGTTGATGGCGGTTTGATTTTGATTGAAGGTAGTTTGGCTTTGAATGAAAGCATGAACCATATCCTCCAAATTCCTTTTGTGAGGAGGTTGGTATGTGGATGAATTGGATGGTCCTTGGGAAAAATTTTGTGGAGGTAGACTTGGTGAAAAATTATGTGGTGGTGGGTTTGATGAATACCCTTGCGGAGTGATCCGGGGGTATTGGGAACTAGACGCTTGACCTTGGGATTGAAATTGATTTTGCCTAGGAGGCACGGGAGGTGAATAGACATTTGAACCATGAGGAGTGGGATTCTCATTTCTCCAACTAAAGTTCGGGTGATTACTCCAACCCGCATTATAAGTGTTTGAGTGTGGAGAGAATGATTGTCTTGTTTGGTTAAAGTCATGAACTTGCTCGTGGTACACTTCCTTAAGCGTCGGAATATTGGGGCAATCCGATATGGAATGCTCCACACTCTCACAAATTGAGCAAAACTCCTCTATTTTTGAAACATTAGACACCTCGTGTCTCCTATTGACTTCAAGACTCTCAACCTTCCTAGACAATTTGACAATTTTGGAAAGCAAGTCTTCCCGGTCCCTCAAGTCATAAATCCCTCCCCCATGAGTTTGACTACTCCCTTGAGGAGAAGACCTTGGTACATCGGTGGTGTGACGCCCCAATTTCCGGGGGTCCTATATTAACCGTTGACCAACCGTCAACCCGCGGAAGTATCCGTGAATGTCCCTTAAACCCGACACCACATCAAATAACATTCCTTTAACCGGAATCATAACCCACAACTGTAAATTGAAATCAATTATTCATTTGGTTTAACCAAGACCCAACGCACCTGGATTTACACTCCATTATAGTCCATTTACATCATTGGAGGAAGGGAAAACATAGATTGAAAATAGAGCAAAGCAATTTAAAAATCAGAAAAAATTTTGGAGAGTGTACCGGTACCATACCGTACCGGTACCCCGATGTACCGGTACACAGTACCGGTACTGTGAACCTTCTGGAAAGGGGGTACTGGTACACAGTACCGGTACCATACTGTACCGGTACCCAGTACCGGTACTCTCTGCCCAGTTTTGCCATTTTCAACCATTTTTCATTTCCAATTCATTCAAAACCTTTCCCAATTCATCAAATACATGTTTGACAAGGATTTTCATATAAAACATGGTTTGTACAAGTTCTATTACAATTGATTCCATATATTTACATATCAAAATGGAATTCTTACAAAAGTTTTACAAAATAACCATAAAAGCCACAAGTCGGCTTTCTTCAACCTTGAGAGTCGAAATGGGAGCCGTCCGCCGGTGTAAACCCCGTACCTGAAATGTTTTTCCCACAAAGGGTGAGCCACGCTCAATATGGTATCTCCTAATGAGGCTACTCCCCAACCTAAATGCATATGAAATGTTCACATGTCAAAATCAACAATTCATAACATTCCAAGCAAAGAAATATATTCAACGATGGAATTTGCAATGTCATGCTATGGAATGAGGTGAGACCCACTCATGCATATCAACCGAGCCCTTCCCAGCTCCTCTACACATGCAAGTGCCAATGTGTACCAATCCGTCATTTATGTTGCACATCAAATGACATTTCATTCTAGGGTCTTTATAGGGGTGGATGTTCATGGACTCACACCAAAGGTCACCCAACCTACACGGAATTCATGGACTTCCACCAACGGTTCCGCGTACACCGACACACTTTATGGGCTCATATACCAACGGAGTGCATATCCAATCACCGGGTCTCCCACCCGAGGGATAGTCTAGCCCTTCTTGCTACCCCAACCCTAACAACCATGCAAACCGTGAGACTCGACTAGGTCATCGACCCGTATCACCCAAGCCCACTCGTCGTCCACCAAACTTGGTGAAGACAACCACCATGCACACACACACCCACTAAATGCGATGTTCCCGTGCATATGCAATGTGATGTCCCATTGCAACAATAATACAATGTTCAATATGGTATGAATAACATATGAACATTTACAACACATTTCACACACTTCATGGAAAAATCATATCATAAGCATATAATTTCCATAAAACAATTTTCAAGCATGTTGTCACATAATCATGTTATCAACATCTTAAATTCCTCAAGGCATATACATAAACACATAACATGCCCACAATTCCATATAACCCAAGATTCACATTGGATTAATTTCATGTACCCAATTCTAGAAATCTCATTTAGAAACTTCTAATTACCAATCCAATTAGAATTAATCTTTACCCAATTCCATAACCATTTCACCCAAATCAAACAAATAGGCAAGAGATACACATCCTATCATCCTACCCATTTCATTAAAACATTCTAGGTTTGGAATAAACCTTAGTAGGAAGAAACTCTACCTCTTGAAGCGTAAACCCACTTGGTAGACACCTTCAAGAATCTCTATCTTGCCCAAAACCCTTGATTCCTCCAAGCTCGATTTTGGAACTTCGATGAAATTCGTCTTTCTTGGTAGGGTTTTGTAGCCCTTGAAGAGGAGAACAATTCTTCCTCTTGGCTTGAGTTGATTTGAGCTCCGTGGAGACGAGGATCTTAGAGAGAATGTGGAGAAAACCTAGCTTTTCCCTCTCTTCTTTCTCACGCTAAAACCGGCTGAACAAATGGGGAGAAAATCTGATTTTCTCCCCTTTAAATACCCTTTAAATACTTGGCCCACAATGCACCACACGGCCCTTATTTCCCGGGTCCGTTTTAACCCCGAAACGATTAATTTTCGCTCTGGTTCAAGTTCAAAATATTTTTTATTTTAACTTGCCGTCATTTATTTCCCAAAATTTAAAATTTTATTCAGAATTTCATTTTTGGGTCTCCCGAGGTCCGACCGCCTCGTATAACGCGAAAAATCCGACTAACTCGGAATTCAATGAAATTTGACAGGGTAACTAGGTTTCGCGAGACGAATCCAACGGTGATGTCCGTTTCGTCATCCGAGCTCTAGAAAATTTCAGGTTTACAACTTGTACCATAGTGACAATTTACCATTTTGCCCTTTTTCTCAAAAGTTTAAATTTCTTCGGGTTTTACAGGTGGGATCCGTAATGTCCCATGATTGTGCATTCTGTGCCAATGTATCAAAGTAATCTAAAGCCTCATTGGGGTCTTTGTTCAAAAACTCCCCATTACACATCATGTCGATGAATTGTCTATGGCTCGGTGTGATTCCTTCATACAAGAAACTCATCAATTGTCATGGTTCAAAGTCATGGTGTGGAATGGATTGTAGCAATTCCTTGTACCGATCCCAACATTGGTAGAATTGCTCATTGGACTTCTCCGAAAAGTTTTGAATTTGTTTCTTTAGAGCGGTGGATTTATGCATCGGAAAAAATTTGTTTAAAAACTCGGAGATCATTTGGTTCCAAGATGTTATGGATCGAGGTCTCAAGGAATTAAGCCAAGTTTTTGCCTTATCTCTCAGGGAAAAAGGGAACAATTTCATCCTAGCTATATCTTCCATACCATGATTGGTGAGGAAAGTCGCAACTATCTCCTCGAAATCCTTGATGTGCAAGTAGGGGTTCTCCTTCTCAATTCCGTGGAATGTGGGAAGTAGTTGCAACATCCCTGATTTAACTAGGAAGAGGTGAGCTTGGACCGGAAGGAGGATGCATGAGGGTGTGGTGCTTCGTGTGGATTGAAGGAAATCCCGCATTGACCTTGCCGGAGGTTCAATGTGGATGTTGTTCCCTTTATTAACGGGAGCGGGAAATTGCATTCATGGATTGGGCATTCTAGGTTCTTGTACTCCCCCACCCCTTTGCATGTTTGGGTTTGCACCTACATTCTCAAAATTGTCACCCGCATCCTCGGGTGGGTCTTGGTCAATGTTCATATTGGGGCCCAATGGTTGTCTAACTAGTCGGTTTTGTTCGTCCTGACCCTACATATAAAAAAACTATCTACTAATAAAAAAATGTAAACGAACAAAAGTCTATACAAGGATCAACGTACCTCAGCCCATGATGAACATCACGGGACTTACCTTCGCTGTCCGGAAATCACCTTATTGATTCAATGCTTGCCTTCCTCGGCAACGGCACCAAAAATGCTTGCTGGTTTCCGTTGTTGTTTCCCTAACCTCCGGACATCACCCTCAAATGTGTATATGGTGTATGTGTGAAGGGAGTGTCACTCTTCCTTGGGATGATGTCAAAAGGAAGGGCAACAGAAAGGTGAAATGAAATGTAATGTGAAATGAATGCGTGTGTACAAAAATACTTCCCAAGCGCAAGAAGACTTTTGTGTATCGTGTTTTATTTGGAGAGTACTCCAAGGTCGTCTCCTCATGGAAGGCGGTGAATTGTCTTGAAGGTGATTGTGGTAAAAAAAAAGTGTAAAAATCTTTTGTTGTTGAAGTTTGGGTTGTGAATTGTATTGTGATGAAAATGAAATGGGACACAAGGGTTGGCTAATCCAAAAGGTTCACTCCAATGGGAATGCCAAGTCAACTCGAAACCTTCCTCCAATGGTGCATAGATGAACGATTGATTCGTGGGAAGCTCGGGACGAGATGGAAGTGAGGATCCAAGCATAACCCGTGACAAGTCTACGGGATATCAAAGACTCACAATCGTGTCCACACTCAACCCAGTCAAACCGAACCATTGTACACCGAAAGAAGATGAGTTGAAATGGCATACCCAAGAGGAAGTCTCCCTCAACTTAAAGACTTAGCTACTCATGCTTAGAGAAAAGACATTAATGTAATGAAAAGACATTGTAGAGTAATGAAGATTTTAGCTAAGTTAATGCAAGAGAACATAAACTAAAAGAGAATGCATTTAATACCCATTTTAAAACTAAGAAAATGAAGAACATGAATGCATTAATGGTGAAAGCTTGAATAGAAGATTAAACTTAAAAGCAACTTGAAATAAATGGCATTCAAGACTTCAAACAAAGCTTAGAAAGGTCTTACAATGGATTACAAGGCAATGTATGGAAAGAAAATGAAAAAACATTAACTTCTCTCTCTAGCACTATTCATCTTCTTCCTCTCACTCCTTTTCTCTCTATATTCCAATCTCCATTAGCTAATGCTGAATAATGGTGGTGAAGCTTGCCAAAAACGACCATGGAGCCCTCCCCAATGCTGTGTGATGTGATTCCCATCATGGGGGCTGAAAGGGATGGGATGGTGCAGGCTAGGACAAGCCTAGCCTTTCTCTCTAGCCATGCCTTATCTCTCTCCTCCTCATTAATGCAAAAGCCATCCAAGTCCAAGTAGAGGTGAGGGGAGGCTCCTAGATGTGCAGGGGATGTCAGGGGATCTGTTGGAGAAGTGTAAGTGGGACCCCCAAATGGCAGAGCTTGAATTGCAGGCTGTCTGGGCAATCTAGGCAAAACCTTCCGGAAGGTCGACAGAAACCTTCTGGAAGGTTTGTGCATGAACAGTTAAATGAAGCAGTCAACAGGCAAAACCTTCCGAAAGGTTCATTCCAGTAGACAAAACCTTCCGGAAGGTTTCACTCTAGTAGGCAAAACCTTCCGGAAGCTTTCACTCCAATAGACAAAACCTTCCAGAAGGTTTTGGCAGTGAAAAAGAAATCCAAGGCAAAACCGTCCGGAAGGTTTTCAACTAGTTTGCATTTTCTTGATCTCTTCACCCTCCAAGCCTTCCTTTAAGCTACCCCTTCATCTTCATTGACTTTAACCACTTCAATGGGGACTTAACTCAAGCTATTTACATCATCTTTCCTGCATTTACACAAAACTCCATCAAAACGAAGTTTAAACGAATTTCTCCCCAATTTCATGACAAAGGCAAGTATAAAACGACATATTAGCATCCAAAATATGTCATGTTTTTGTGCTAATCAATGGTTGCGTACCATCTGGAGTCTACATTCTTGCTCCAAGGATAATGTCGGTGAAGCTACAAAGAAACCAATTGCACAGTAAGAGCAAATACATGACAACTAGAAGTAAAATCAAAAGTGGAGCCCTTACCTAGCTTAGTCTTGGGGACAGTGTCCCACCTCGAGGGCACCAGGTCACGATCACTCTCGGTGGCCCACTCGCCTCCAACGAAGAAGAACTTAGTCTTCCAACTATGAAGATTCAAAGGAAGCCCGGTGATGAATTTACCCGCCCTTGAGGCAAAACGGTACCACCCCTGGTTAGGGATGAAGTTCTCCAGGAGCACGTATGTGGCCAAGAATTCCTCGAATGGGGGAGGGACATCAACACTGTGAATCAGTCGCCATAATGCAAAGAATCCCAACAACACCCTCCACCCGTTTGGAGTCAATCTCCCGGGAGTCAGCGACAAGTGCCCCAGAACCCGACATATGGGTCCAGGGTATCGGGAACCTCAAGCCCGCCTCCAAGATGTCCTCATAAAGGACTATCTCACCAGTGGAGTCACATCATGCTGACTCGTCCCCCTTAGCATGACGGTACATCACAGAAGGAGGAACGCGATACGAGGATACTATACCTGCAATGTCCTCGTCAGAATCAAGGGAGCTGAATAAAGAGGCTACCTTTGAGCCCTTATCTCCAGCAGTCCCCATGCCTCTCTCGACCTCTTGAGTGTTCTCCTCTATGATAAGCTCGTCAGAATGGACACCTGCCGAAACAAAATCAAGTCAATACTAAGAGGATACCTATGCCAACAAAGGAGTAAATATGAGCACCAAAAAACATACCTCGAGAGCTTGTTTTGTTCAAGTCACTACCTGGCCGTTTCCTCGGGCTACCCAAGCGCCCAAAGGTACCACTGGAGTTACCCATCGCACCCAAGTCCCCACTGCCGTCGCCAGAGCCGTCTGCACTGCGCCCCACTCTACATTGGAACAGCCTAGCGTCGCCTATAGAGGACCTGGCGCCGCCCATGGCAGGCGCCCTGGCGTCGCCCATGAAAGGCACCCAGGCGTCGCCCATGGGAGGCCAGACGCCGCCCGTAGCTGCACTAGCGTCATCTCTTCGCTCCTCTACTCCTCTGCCCCGGGCCAAAGCATCATCGCCATCGAAGGAGTCCCTTCTCCTAGCGCTGCCTCCATCGCCATCGAAGGAGTCCCTTCTCCTGGCGCTGCCTCCATGGCCAGCCTCGCAAAAAGGGGCTTGAATCACACATGGGGCGCCGCCTGGAACACCGCCCAGCACACAACTAGCGCTGCCCAGCGCGTGACAGATGCTACCCGTCTCCCCTGGGGTGCCTTCTTGCAGTCGAGTTGCGCCTGGGACGTCGCCCACACGTCATTCGTCGTCGCCCATCATAGGTCCATTGCCGTCTGCTGAGATCTCACCACCACTGCCGCTAGGAGTAAAGCCCAAGCCGCCAGCGCCTGAGAGGGCGCCGCCTAAGCCCTTGGCACCGCCCAAGTCCTCAGCATCTCGCTGAAGCCCCTTCGCACCTTGCCCTGTGTGGTGTAACCCCTGGCACCATGGGCACCTCTCACGGCGTTACCAGCGCCTTGGGCGCCGTCCATATCGCCTCCCTCCTTAGACTCTCCAACTACTATCTCCCTCAAGCTCCTAGCCCCCTTTGAGTTCATAGCTCTCATTGTCTTGGTTTGATTTGGGGAAGGGAAGATTCAAAAGAAAGTGGCTTCTATAAGAAGCCTTTAAATAAAGAAGAATAGCTTCCAGGAGAAGCCTCTAGGGAAAGAAGGATGGCTTCTAGGAGAAGCCTCACAAAAAAAAAAAAAAAAAAAGAAGGGAAAATGAGGTGGGGAGACTAAAGGCCTCTATATATATAGACAAGATTTTTTCAAGACCCAGCAAAAGAAATGTCGAGAAATGTAAAAAACACCCAATGTCAATAGATTCAACAGTCCCTGAAGAGGAAAAAGATATGCCGTGGAGAAACCTCTGTTCGACCAAGTGAAGAAGAAACTCATGCCCTCAACCCACCTTCTCACGCCAACAGTCGGAGGCTTAGGGCATGGGGGGCAAATTATGAGCCCAAAACCAACTAGGCCAGGCCCAATAAATCAACCAAGCCCAAGTCAGCTAAAAGACAGCCCAAGCCCACTTTATCAATCCGACCCAATCCAAGATCCAAGGAGCCCAGGAAGATAAGACACGTGGGAGAGAGAATATCGAGATATGCACTCATGAAGATCAATCCTACCTTAATTGTACTTACCAAAGAAGTAGTGCCTCTCTCACTCACGTCACCGCCTCACCAAACCTATATATTGTAAGCCCTCTCCACATGAGAGGACACATCTTGAGATCTCTTCCAGCACACATCTCAACACATAGAGCTTCGCCTCTCTGCACCTCCCTACACACATAGCTTCTCTCTCTTAACTAGTGTCACTCTCTCGGAGCATACTCTCCCGGAGCTCTTTCTCCGGTTATTTTGTTCATCAATAAAAACTTTCGGCCACCGCTGCCGTTTCCCGAGAGTGGAATAGGTCACCCGGACCGAACCACTATATATCTGTGTGTTTGCTTATATTTACTGTTTTGCCATTGATTGCCTTATTTATTATCCCTTAATTACACCCCGTCACATACTCGACTGTTGATCTTGCACGAGACCAATTTGTGCATCATCAGACTCTACAACATCATTTTTATCTCTAAATCCATACCCACCATGTTTCTCTGATATCCAATCTGATCGTTTCCTATGTGACCATAAAAGTCTTCTCCTATGTATACTCTTTCTCCTATAGATATTGCTCTCATTGGTTTATCCATATCCTCCAAAAATTGAGTTCTAATGTATTCATCTAATCCTATTTGAGGTGCATACACTAATAATATTACTTGTACTTCATTCCATTATAAGTTTAATTAATATTATTCTCTTTCCTTTCATAAGAACAGTTACTACTTCCTGTTTAAGATGAGAATCTACTATTATTCTTACTCCATTTCTATGTTTATCTTTTCTACTGTAATAAAGTTTTTAACCTGTATTTTTCCCTTTCTTAATTTTAGCCTCTACTCACTTAGTTTCTTGTAGGCATGCTATTCTTACTTTTATTCTAATCATGGTTTCAACTAGTTTCATTCATTTTCCTGTTAATGTTCTTATATTCCAAGTTGCTAACATAAATTCAGTATCCTGGACTAACTTCTTTACCTACGCTTATCTAGAGTGATGCAAGAACCCTTGTGATTTTTTTACAACATTCGTCTGAAACCTTGGGGAGCAGGTGCAACACATCACTTTTGGGGAATATCCTAGTATTTACACAAATATTCGTGGGCTCATGTTCATATTTAGTCTGATGAGTTTTACGTTGTTTATCAACTATCTAAGACAACCCTCCTCCAAATGTAACTCTCTTTCGTATTTTGCATTGAGCTGGTTCTCTATTGTTTTATTTATTCAAAATCCAAGTTTGGATGCAAATTAGTTGAATCTGGTTGAGCACCAAATTGTTCAGACCCGACTTGTTCATTAACATATTATTATGGGCTTGGCTTAGCTGATTAAACGAAGTAAGCGTGAACTTGTATTTGAATTTAAATTTGAATTTAGGCCTATGTTCAAAACTAAGATTGACACATTTATACCTATGTAAAATTCTATAGTAGTATTTCAAATTACAAATTGAATATTATTTGTGTTCATGAGCCTAGTGAGTCAAATAAGTGATTGCTCGACTTGCTTATTAAAGGAGCCTTAGAAATATAATTGGGCTTAAGCTCTGCTAACTTTGGAAGTTGTTAACCAATTAAAAAAGGGAAATTTATAACACGATACAAAAATTTGGATTTAATTGAGTTAAACTATATTAAGAAAACTTATTTTGCCCCAAGTACATTTTTTTTGAAAAAAAAGACTAAAAGATCATTCATTACTCCATTACTCTCTCTTTTCCTCTGTCTCTATTACTCTCTCTTCCCTATTTTCTCTCTATCTCTCTCTCTCTCTCTCTCTCTCTCTCTCTCTCCATTACTTTCTTATCTATCCCCTATTTTCTCTCTATCTCTCTCTCCCATTGATAATTTTTTTTTCAAATATGTAAAGATTTGATTTAATTTTTTCATCTCTCTCCTTCTATTTTCAACAACACAATTACACCAATTAGTTACAATTACCCTATAATATACTAAACAGTTACACATGTATTCTAATAAACTAAACAGTTACACCAAATAATTACACAAAATTATAACACCAACTCAATTTGTCATTCAATTGTTTACATAAACTAAAGAGTTACACTATTTATTATTATGACATGGTTACACCAATTATGTATACTAAATTGAGTTTGTCATTACACAAAATAGTTTATCATTACACCAAATTTGGTGTAACCATGTCGTAATATTAATTGGTGTAATTTTTTAGTTTATGTAAACAATCGAATGACAAATTGTATTAGTGTCATAATTTTGTGTAATTGTTTGGTGTAATTGTTTGGTTTATCAGAACACATAAGTAATTCTTTGATATATTATAGGGTAATTGTAACTGATTGATATAATTGGTTAGTGTAATTGTGTTGTTATTACGTTGATATAAAAAGAGAGAGTAACAGGAAGAGAAAATAGAGGGAGAAAGAGTGGGAGAGAGAGAAAAAAATCAAATCTTTACAAATTCGAAAAGACAATAAATTATCAATGGGAGGGAGAGAGAAAAAAAATAGGGGAGAGATAGAGAGAAAAATGGGGAGAGAGAGTGAGAGAGTAATGGAGGGAGAGGGGGAGATAGAGAGAGTAATGGTGTGAGAAATAGGAGAAGAGAGAAAGTGAAAGAATAAAAATTATGCATAATTTAAGAAAGAGTAGTAAGTAAAAAAATTCAAATGTCATTTGAATTTTGTACCTAATTACAAGATGTTTTATTAAAATTGAGTTTAATAGAGTAAAATACTTATCCATACACTTCTTCTCAAATAAGTCTAAAAAAATATACCCACACCCGAAAAACCAATTAAAAAACTAGTCATTCTAATAACAATCTAAGCAATTACAACAATTCTTTGAACGCTTTAGGATTGAAAATGTAAATCTCCATCAAGTTAAACTTACTAATCATTAAGCAACCTTACATTTTCCATTTTCATCTAGACTGACTCCTCTTATAGCTATTGGTAAACTGCTTGTAGCTCGCAGGACATTTTCGAATCACACCATCTTAAGCAGGGGACAAATAAAAGCAAGCCATGGTACTCAAAGCATTGAAAATTGTGATTTCTGTACCTCTACAATTTTCTTGTCAATTTTGGTTGAATCCTTATATATATATATATATCAGAATCAATCTTTCCTTGAAATCTAAGGTTTAGCTCTACTTTTAAGATTTTGTTCTGAATTTTCTTACATAATAGGCTGTTTCCTCATCTCCCAAGTCTACATCTTCAAAGCCTTCGTCTTCTTTGCCAATGTTATAAGCTTCTTTTCCTAGTTAACGAAGATTCATGTCGTAATTCTGAATGATCATATGAATTTTTCTATCCCAGGGGTATTAACATACTCACTTCTATGGCAATCAGTTTTGGTTGAAATCTATCAGCTTCGGATCTTAAGACTTTCTCGCAATTTAGACTCAAGGTTTCTCTCAATAAACTGAAAATTGAAATGATTATATAGAATCGAGTTTAGCATAAAACTTGGAACATATTTCATGACCTTTCATCCAACCTTTCAACGCCTGAGGTGAGTATTTGGAGTTTAGACACCTTAACTGTGTTGGTACCTTCAGTGTTCACTTTCAAAATGACTCATGCTTCCTTAGAGAACTCGCACAATAAGGTCTGACAAAACTCTTCAAGAGACGCTCTCACCAGGTATCTCGCTCCTTGCGATTCTTGGTCTTTCAAACCCTACAAATTTTTATTTCAGTAGAATCACTTTTGTGCCTCTAGGGTTTAAGGAGCATGGAGGAATGGTAGCATGTAAAGCTCCTATAGACAAAGTGTTCTTCAAGGCAAGCCTCCAGAAGAAAACTCTAGCTCTTGAACCTTGTGCTCTTTCATGCATAGCTCCTTGGTTTCTCTCTTCTTTTCTTTCTTTTTTTCCTCCCTCTCCAACTTGTGTATGTAACCCCAAGGCTCGCTCAATCACGTCCCTTGATAGACAGGTAATCGAGACGAACTACAAATTTTGGACCTGTTTTGAAGCCTCATCCACAACGGATTTACCGATACAAAACTAGAGTTTACAAATGTATTCAACCAAATCTTCTACCTACAGCAAGTGCTGGATGAAAGAAATAGACACCAGACTGGCACTATTTCCTAACAACCCACTATTGTCTAGAAAGGACTGGGGAGGAGTGATAGAGTAACGTGCATATATTATGCCATATCACTCTCTACATGACATAAGGATGCAATCACTGAAGGCCACATCATATACACAGCAGACCCAGTTTAGTTTGGAGAAGTAAATAGGCTGACAGTAACATCACAATAATACATCTTACAATCCAACACTACGCTGCTTTCCCTAGTTTTTATATAACTGAAGCCTTCAATGCTATCAAAATGAGGTCAATTTTCAACACAACAATGCTTTCCACAATCAAACTGATCATGTGCTAGATCTCTCGAGTTACATGATTACAATATATTGAGGAGGTGCAAATTTAGTTTACCAAACACCAACAGATAAAATCATGAGATTGCCGCTCATTTCATATTAAAGCATCACACAGTTTTCACAAGTTCAATCAAGCCAAGCCAATATTTGCTATTGCAATATTTTCGAAAACATGAAAACAACAGAAATGCCCCCACTCCCAACAAACCAGGCCCCACCCAAAAAATAAATTCAGGAAAAAAAAACGGAAAATAATGCCCAGTATTAGATTGTGACTTTGGGAAGGCCATCACAGGAGCCTTAGGATCATCAAGTGATCAAGTCACCTTCAATCCACTATAGCTTCCTCGCGAGCTTGTTCTATACCTTACACAGTAAACGATTTAAATTCATGAATTGGCAAGCCCAACTATTTCACATATAAGAAAGAGCGGTAGCATCAGTTAGCAACCTAAGAACTATCATGATTTCACCAATACCAACAAATTTTTGTTACTAATCAAATCCTAACAATGCCACTTTTTTTATTCCTTCAAAATGAATACATCATATGACATGCGTAAATGTAAGTGGAAATAAGGTCTTTCAATGAAGGACAACTAGAAGATAATGAAAAACATGGAATGGATGATGCCTTCAAGCATATTCAGTGCAACCATACACATTGTTAAGTTTAGAATAGAGACAGACTTAACACAATATGAGAGAGGCAAAGAGAGGCTTAACTTACCCTACCTCTCACTATCAACTTGTATTTATAGTTACTGAACAAACGTACTAAAGACAAGTATACCTTCTGTGAGGTATACATATTACAATAAGTGTAAACCCTAATAATATTAGAGCAATGCTATTGGGACCTAATTTACTGACCTAATTTGCTGACCTAATTCACTATGACCTTTGGATTGACTGTGGGCTCCATCAAATATTGGAACTTGGTGTTAATCCAATGGTTCCAATAAAGCCACGTCATTAGGTCAGCAAATTATGTCAGATTTTTAGGTCCAAATAGCATTTTCCATAATATTATAGTAATGCTCTCAACACACACCCAGGCATGACAGGTGGAAGTAGACACCAATTCTTACCACCACTTTTTCACTATCAACTTTCAAAAAACCTGCATAACAATGTCTCTCTTCTTTGTAGGTAGAAACACATGACTTCATTAAACAAGATTCACTTTAAACCTAAAGCGGAAAAAGTTACTACTATACATTATGCGGGAAAACAAAGACATACTTCACCTATAGAAACCTGAGCTACACCTACCATATTTAATAGCCAATTAGTAATGTTATCCAATTTGTATCTTATGATGTCAACATGAATAATTCCACAGATTAGAAATGAAGCTGTATCCTAGCATATTAGCAGAAACAATAGGGAGGGGGCTTTTGGGGGGCATGGGTGCGATGAGGAGGGGAGATGCCAAGGAGAAGAGTAAAAAATTTATCATAAGGCCAAATTCGTGGAAAAAATAATGTTCATATTCCTTCTCATTTCTTATTTCTTTGACTACTATATAACAAAAAGGGTAGTTGCAAAGAGAAGTAATTGCATCATCATGATCCACCTAATATTTTTTCCCCGTGTGAGAAGTATGGGGGCTAAAAAGGGTAAATTTATTCATGATATATATGGTAAATTTATTCATGATATGTCACCTTGGTCACCAAGTCCTCCCAGATTTCTCAACCAAATAAAGCTTCGGAAAGAGCATCTATAATTAGATGATCAAAATCCAATTGGAAATTTGGTTGATGGAAGAAAAGGGTGTCTTTTCTATCGCTACATATGTTTTGCTCCAGAAAATAGAACGGGGAATTCCATTTCAAAGAAGATAGATGATTACTTATTGCTTGAAAGTCACCCTCAATTTCCGGCTGTTCCGCTAACCAAAACTGACTTTCACTAGGGCTTGATGGTGCGAACTAAACGAAAACTCTCTCTACGGTCTGCAATACCTGTCGTGGGCTCTAGTTACTACTGACCTCTAACTTGTTTATTTGGTGGTAACTTTGCCGTTAGTTAAAGGAAATAGCCCAATTAAAATAAAGAAATAAACAATATTAAGAAATAAGAACCAAATGAGGTAAAGCAAATACAAGAACCTACATGAAAAGAACACGCTTGGCTTGGAAATGTGAATATATTATTGACTGAATTCAAGAAAAAAATGTCATAGAAAAAGAATGTAGTTTTACCAGCTTAATGTTTCTTCCTGAGGAAGATTACGACTGTAGAAAGGAAACTCAAAGAGGAATGTTGTTTTGAACCATGACGGCAAGCATCCATACACTTCCGGGGGCAGCAGAATCAAAGGACTGGAATATTTGACTTTGTCAACAATACTTCTCTCTTCCACAATAATTTAGAAAAAAAATAAGCCCAAAATTTGACAAAATCTAACCTCGTTGTTCTTTTATAATGCCTATATCCTGCTACATTGCCAAACTTCTTATCCGCTGAATCCTGTTTCCACAAATGTTTTACAATATGAGTGCAATTTCAGACGCATGATAGTGGTATGCATCATAAGAGTTAAAAAGCTACGAAACATAAACCTCAAGCATTGGGACACCACTGAGAAAGAGAAGCAACAATGTGAGTAAAATTGGCCCAAAGACGACAAGCCACTCGGCACCTTCAAGCACAGGAGTTGAAGCCACAAAGATTCCCCACCAAAGAAAGATCTGGAAACAGCACAAGTCAAACTTCCTTGTGTTTTTTAAGAGAATGTAATCAAGAAAGGATGTGTATTAAATGTTGCAAGATGAAGCAAGACTTCCTTTATATGAATGCATGAAATATAAAAGCAAAATTTCTATTATATGAATGCATAAAATATGCAAAAGTGTAAAAGTTACATGACAAGAATGAAGCCTACGTGTTTTGTGGACCAAAATGAACCCGACCTCGATAATGGAGAGGACACACCTCCCACTACTGCAGCAGCAGACATCCACCACTGGCACAAACAGCCATTACTGATTCAGTTCCCCCTTCAACCCAAATCCATTCTTTTTTCCTTTTTCCTTGAACCTAAATTCATTCAACCAACACAACTTCAACTGAAATTGACCCCAAAATCTCTCAGCTCAACACCAATCTAACAAAAATTTCAAACAAGAAATTCAATCGGCCAATATCATTATTGTGCCTGATTGTCTAATGATTCCCTTGCCAAAGCTGAATCAATTGTTTTTCTCTTGATGAAAACGAATCAACACAATCTCTTGCCCATTTTGTGAATATTTGGCCGTGGGTGTGCGAGGGAAATACTTTAGGACCTAATGGTATATCTATTGAGGTTCAAAAGTGATTAAAGGATGTTGGGGTATCATGGTTAACAAAATTGTTTGATAGAAATATAATGACTAAGAAGATGTTTGATGAGTGGAGGAACAATATTTGAGTCCCTATATATATGAATAAGGGAGATATACATAGTTGAACAAACTATCGATGTATTAAATTAGTGAGTTTTACAATGAAACTTTGCAACAGAGTGATTGGACAACAATTAAGGTTTCAAATTATAGCATCTGACAATCAGTTTGGATTTATACCTGGAAAATCAACAATGGAAGCCATATACTTCGGAGACTGATAGAAATGTATGGAGAGAAAATTAAGAATCTTTCATATGATTTTTAAAGATTTAGAGAATGCATATAATAGGATTCCTAAATATATATTATGGTCGGTTCTAGAAAAAAAATTGCTAATGTTAGGTATATTGATGTGATTAAGAATATGTACGGAAATATGGTGACTTTAGAGAAAACAATGGCAGGGGAGACTAATGAATTCCCATTTACTATAGACTTACATTAGAGTTCTACTTTAATTCCATATCTTTTTGTCTTAATCATGGATGAATTGACTAGACACATTCAAGATCAACTCCCCATCGTGTACGTCATTTGCTAATGATATAATATTAATTGATAAAAGTAAAGAAAGAATTAATAATTTAGAAATCTCAAGATTGACTTTAGAATCAAAATGATTTAACAAAAGTAAGGCTAAAATTAAATATACGGAATGCAATTCTAGTAAATGAAGGAATCCAAACTGGGAAGTAAATCAAGACATATCGAAGAGTGAATACTTTCGATGTATAAGGTCAATTATCCATAGAGAGAAAGATTGGTGATGATGTTACTCATTGAAATAAGGCAGGATGGACTAAATGGAATAATATATCTGGTGTATTGTATGGTCGACACATATCTCAGAAGCTGAAAGGAAAGTTTTATAAAATACTCATTACAACAACTATGCTTTTTTGGTACCGAGTGTTAGGCAACTAAAAAAATTGTCCGAGAATTGAGTGTATCCAAATTGATAACACGTTAAGATAGATGAGTGGTAAAACAGAAGTATAAAATTAGGAATGAAACTATTCATGAAAATATCGAGGTAGTACAAATAGGAGATAAACTAAAAGAGAATTGACGTCAGTAGTGGTTTGTACATATTTATAAAGGGCCTATTAGTGCAATGGGGAGAAAGAGTGATGTAATAGCTATTGATGACAATTTAATGGGAAGACAAAGACCAAAACTAACTTAAATGAAATAGTCAAAAAAAAAAAAAGCGTGATAACTTATAATTTAACCAAAACTGTAACCCTAATAGAGCACAATGATAAAACAATATTTATGGAGCCGATCCCGAAAAATTTGGAACAAGGTTTAGTTGAATTAGTTGAGTAGGTGGTGGCAGGTGAGTTCGGGTGTGGGTTCTCTGCGCAATCAATGGTGCTTTGTGGGTCATCTGGTGGCAGCGTAGTGAGAATGATAATGGCGGTGGTGTGGGCACAGTGATGGTCTATTTGGGCGTTTGCTGCAGAAAGGAGGGACGATGGAGGGAGGGGGAAGAGAAGCAATAGATGAAAAGAAAAAGAAGTTGATGATAGATTGGTGCAGAGATAGGGACAACATTAAGAAGGAATTGTATGGTATTTTGTCTTCTAATCATGTCATTTTTTTTTTGGAAAAGGCTTTTTCTCTGAGAAACATGGGAGTGAAGTGCAACTGGACCTAACCAAGTGGGCACAAACTGAAGTTTTCCCTTTGAAAAGTACTTCAATTTGAGATGGAGATGTCACTTAGAGTGCATATCCAAGGGCAGTAACTTAATATTTGATCTATAATCACTTATCAATGAAGAACTTAATCACTTATCGATGAAAAACTTCGTGCAGCAACATTTCCTCCTAATACTGCAACTGAGAAAAAGCTAGCACTGACCTCACCAAAATAGTTTGGATGACGAGAGTATTTCCAGACTCCAATGTTGCACCATTTCCCCCTGTTTTCCAAGACGTTCTTGAATGCCAACTTTTGTTGGTCAGCTGTAGCTTCAACTAGAATACCCACAGACCACATAGTCCACCCAATTATGTCCTCAGCATGAAGAGATGGATCTCTATTGCTTGAATTAACAATTGTTACAGGTAAGCTTACAGTCCACACCCAGACAGCCTGCCACAAGTGAAAAATGATCTATTAGCAAGACCAAGTAAAATATACTAGCATAGTTTAACCACAATGAACCACTAAAAGTCATATGTAACCAGCATAACCCTCTAAAAGTCAGATGTAACCAGCATAACCCACTAAAAGTCAGATGTAACCAGCAAAACCCTCTATCACTATGATATAATCAGCTCTACAGTTTAAAAATAAGTTACTAAAACCTGCAATAACCAGAATATTGCCAACTTTCCCAAATTTCTGCGCATTTCATCAAAGCGTCGATCTTCGCCCCACTGCAAAATCCTAGGAAGAAATGTTCACAAATCAAGACCACAGCGGAGATAATCTTAATGCAGTTTCTTTTGGGTAAGTACTTAATGTTATTTTTTTTCTGAAAATATTGGTTGCATTTTCGCTTTCCACCAAGTAGAATTGGTTGCCACAAACCAAAATTTCGTTTTGGTGTATATTTTGGTAAGCTCGGAATTGGAAATGTGTCAGAAACACAATGGAACACGAGAAATATTTTGGAATTTTGACTCCAAAACATCCGAGAACATTCCAAAACATGGGAATTTTGATTATCTATCATTACTTCGTTTTTATTTTCACTGAAATCGAATGTTTCAGTTGTTTTGGTGGAAACAAAGCTAAGCTATGTTCCTTGATTGTCGCAAAGGTTATGTTAACGTTGAGAGAGAGACGTGAGAATGAGAAAGAGAAGAAGTTACCCTACCTTCCCTTTCACCTCATATATATATATATATATATATACATATATATATTTATATATATATACACATATATATATATATACACATATATATATATATATATATATGTATATATGTATGTAAATGAAACAAAGACTAATATACCCTTCTTGGTATATATTTATTACATAAGTGTCACTCTATATATTCTAACACTCCCCCTCAAGTTGGTGAATATATATCATATAATTCCAACTTTGAACAAATTATCTCTTAATCGAGAATTACTCAACGACTTAGTAAACATATCAGCAAGTTGATTCTCACACTTGACAAAGGGTGTGACAATGTTTCCACACAACACTTTCTCTTGAATAAAATGACAATCAACTTCAATATTCTTCGTTCGTTTATAAAACACGAGATTAGAAACAATATGAACAACAACTTGATTATCACAAAACAACTCAATTGGAGGCTTGACCAGAAACCCAATTTCCTTAAGGAAGTGTTGCAGCCATGTTAACTCACTACAAGTGTGAGACATTTTCCAGGACTCAGCTTCTGCACTAGACCGTACCACCACTGTCTATTTTTTACTCTTCCATGTAACCAAATTACCTCTCAAAAAGGTACAATAGCATGTGGTAGGGAGATCCAGCCCAATCAGCATCTGTGAACCCTTCCAACCTAAGATGCCTATAAGATCTATATAACAATCCAAATCCAGAAGCTCACTTGAGATATTTGATAATACGAACAACAACATTCCAATGTTGTCCTCGAGGAGTTTCCATAAATTGACTTACTACACTCATTGCATAAGATATATCTGGTTTGGTGATGGTGAGATAATTTAACTTCCCAACTAATTGATGATATCGTCCAGGATGTGAGAAACATTAACCTTCATCCACTTAAAGTTTATGGTTTAGATCCATAGGTACATCAATTGATTGACCACCTAGAAAACCTGTTTCCTCCAAAAGTGACATATTTTTTTTGGGACAAACTAATGCCCTGTTTCGATCTAGCAACTTCAATACCAAGGAAATAACGAAGTTTACCTAGATTTTTAGTGTGAAATCGATGTTGCATAAATTGTTTCAACTTGACAATACCAAATGAGTCATCACCGGTAATCACAATATCATCAACATAAACAACAAGGAGAATATTACTTGTATTCTTATGCAAGTAAAATATTGAATGATCTGTCTAACATCTATGGAGACCAAAATCCAATACCGCATCTGAGAACTTCCCAAACCATGCTCATGGAGATTGTTTCAGCCCATATAATGCCTTCTATAACTTACACACACTCCCATGATACTCTCCTAGAGCAACAAACACTGGTGGTTGCACCATATAGACTTCTTATGCCAAATCACTATGTACGAAAATATTCTTCACATCTAATTGAAATAAGGGCCAATCAAGATTAACAATGAGAGATATCAAAAATCCGAATAGAAGATATCTTAGCCAATGGAGAGAACGTCTCGGCATAGTCAACACCATACGTTTGAGTGTAGCCTTTAATAACCAGACGAGCTTTGAAGCGATCCACAGAACCATTTGGATGAAATTTAATGAAATAGACCCAGCGACATCCAATAGTCTGCTTAACAGGAGGCAAGGAAACAAGTTCCCAAGTATGATTGTCATGGAGTGCGTGCATCTCTTCTTCCATAGATTGTTGCCAGCGTGGATCAAATAATGCAGTCTAGACAGTCTTAGGAACAGACAAAGTAGATAATTGGAAGGTAAAACATGAGAATAAGGGAGATAATGAACAGGAGGAAACAAAGTTACCAATAGAATGATTAGTAATACAAGAATGAGTACCTTTACGAAGAGCAATCAATAAAGAGTCTAAGAGAACTGAAGTATCCGGATCCGAAGACAATAAGGAAGTTGATGGTGAAACTGAATTTGGTATGGGCAACCTTGATCGACGAGAGTAAACCAGTAAAAGGGTGGTGGAAGATATAGGAGCAGACACTGACATAGAAGATGATTCAGGAGATGAGGAAACTAGAACAGAAGCTAGCAAAGGAAGTAAAATAGGTAAGGGAGACAACTCAGGGATACAAGTAAGAAGAACAGGTGGTGCAGACAAACATGCGGTAGACTCCTAGAAGGTAACATCAGCACAAGTAAAATATCAAGGACTATAACAACGATAACCTTTTTAGGTGCGAGAATAACCCAGATATGCCCATTTATGATTTTTGACTCATGTAACTTAAGGAATTTAGCCAATTACAAATATGCCCTTACAATGACCATGATTCATTCATCTCTAGTTAAACTAGAGCTTTTTATCAGTAGTGTTCAATATGTGAACAAATTCCTCAAGGAATGCGTAAAAGCTTTTCAAGCAATATTATCTCATTCACACCTCATTAATAAAAATAGTCCCAACCGAAGACCCCAGATCACTACAAGCAACGTCAAGACCACCTGAAAGATGAAGCCAAAAATCATAAATGGGAAAAAAATATGCAATAATGAATTGGGCTCTACCAAGTATATAGTTTGTTGTTTCCTTTATGTGAATGATACTTTTTGTTGCATTCCTTATATTCAATGCACATGTGCTGGTTTGGAGGGTGTCAAGCATACATATTTTCAATGAAACTCAACAAACAAATAGCTCAATAGTAGTCAATTATTAAATACCACAATCCAAAAAATTAGTTAGATGTTTTGAGTTTTTTCACTAATATTAGCATGGAGGGGAAAATTTCACGTAAAAGAGGTTTGCATCAAAACAAGAGGACCAAGTCTACAGCCACGACAGATGCTAAGACTGGGGAATTTTATTCATTTGTGTAATAGTAAACATAATCAATGTACAAAGATAACGCAATATCTCTAACAAATGCAAGTGCAGAGACAAGACTTATTTGAACTTTTCATGTGAATATCCATATATATATATATATTGAGATTGCATCAAAAAGAGATCTACTTTGTCTTCGACCATGGGGGGTGAAATGAGAGTTTTAAAAGACCTCAAAGTTGAGAAGGATTATTGTCATCCTAGAAGTGAAAGCAACTTTTCTCAAAGAAAAAAAGAACCTTTAAAGACAGTTTGACCTCCATAGATGCAGTATATAATTTAGAATCGTTGAAACACAACGATTATATAATAAGGCTTTATAAGTATCTTAATTTTGGATGATAGGGTCTGACACCTGATGACGAATGTGGAATTAGGTATAGGATATATAATCAGGATCACACGTGCATGCAGATAAATATACATGGATAAATTTTACTCATTTCTTGGACACGGTAATATTAAATTAAAGAAAAGACATAATCGGAGAATTTGAAATATGACTTTATTTCATCAAACAATATTGTTAGACCAAATAAAACTCGAGAGTTGAGGTGTAAGAAAGGTGCAAAACTTGCATCTTGTTATTAAGTCTTGGTGCAGGGAGCATAGAGCTACTGAGACAGAACCTAATCCTTTTAATTTTTAAGCCACAAGGAATAAATTACTGTGTAACACCTCAAGGAAAGAACCCACTTCTCTCTTAGCATCCTACATTTGCATTAAACATTGGGTAAGTGGATCACAGATAGGTCTACTTGCCATATAATCTGAGCCTTTTCCACTATAGGCACATCCCTCAAGGAAATGACAAAACCCGAACATAGTAGCACCCAATATAGTCTTGAAAACATATATTTTTTTAAGAAAATTAGTAACATAACGGAAATTTGTTATGGAATTTGTAGTGAATGGAAGATGACCCCTTGGATAAGATTTTACATCTGTTACAAGAAACATTTTTTGCTAGCATCAAAGATAGTCCTTTGCTGTCTCGTGATTTTCTAGACTGACGCAAGATTTTGAAAAAAAAAAAAAAACATGTGAGAAAAATATATGAAAAGATAACTGCCAAATTTAGACCATAAAAGGATTGAATGAAGCCCAGAACAGTGGACTTTGGAATGCATTATTGAAGTACGACATGGTAGATGGATTACTTCACAGTGCGCACCGAATAATCCTTGTTTAGTGAAAAAAAATTCATCTACGAAAATAATAGAAACTCCTACATAGTCATACGCTGAATATATATTGAGAGAGTGGGAGATTCTGCAAGTTTTAACACTTGTTAGAATAAATCTTACCTGTCGAAAATGCCATGATCCTTTGAGAACTAGAGTTAATACAGCGACTACGACAAAATTTGAACTTCCTGTTAAAAACAACTACAGTTATCCCACAAAGTCAAACAACAATTGACAATTGGCTAATATAAATCTTTTCAACAACAAATTCGAGCCAAAATGAACTCAATAACCCTTTTCTTCTGTTATTCAAACCCAAAATCACTAAAACTAAGCTGTGCAATACAACCGTCTAGTGCAGGTTGCTGTATAAACTAAGTTCAATTAAATGTTTAGGCCCATTTAGCAACAAAACTCCATGAAAATTGAACAAGGAACAATGATTATGAAAAATGGGTGTTGATTGTACCGGCGAAGTCAGTGACCTTATCGAATTTCAGCAGTGCCGTAATAATGAAGAATAACAACTGATAACTCACCTGCAATATAACCAAAACACTCAAACTAAAAACTTAAGTACATATATGCGTTGCCAAAAAAACTACGTGCCTATGTATGTGTTGAGAGAGAGAGAGAGAGAGGATTACAGTGACAATGGCTGTCAGAGCTAAGAAATGGGAGTCGATTACGGTTCCCATGATCTTCAACAACTGGAGAAAGCCCAATGTTTCGTTCTCAGGATTGGCATTGCTAACCATATATTTATTCAAAAGGGTCTCTATCTAGTGACTATTCTTCTTCCATTTCCTGTTTGTGTGGCTGGGATATGAACAGCAGCGGCAGCGCCAAGTCCTGCTAAAGACTTGTAGTAATACAGACCTTCTGGATATCTTTCATATTTGATATTTGACATTAGGACTTGTTTGGTGGGTGTTTTAGACATTTTGGAACAAGCTCTAGGCACCGTCACGTTTTTTAGGGTTTTTTTTTTTTTTTTTGGGGGGTAGGGGTTGGGTGCGTAGGTGGGTAGGGGTTGAGTGCATAAGGGCTAATCCCTATGATTTGTTTTAATACATTGTCATTTATTTTTTTTATAGTAACAGATCATTTGTCACCAATTCAACGATAAAAAATTATATTGGTGAGTTCTTCACTGATATTGATGAGCCCGAATTTAACTGGGCTAAGCCCGATAAAAATAAGTCGAGAAATGCTCAAATGCCAAAGGACCCAAGAAATAGTCCAAGTCGCCAAAACCCATCAAGCCGGGTCAACCCATCCTAAAGGAGTCCAGAAGGAAGCCAAATGACCAAGGGAGACCAAGGAGCGCCAACAAGAGGTCATCACTTGGGCGCCGCCCACTTGGACTCATCACTTGGACCTCATCATATGGGCACCGCCCAGTCATCACTTGGACCTCATCACTTGGACCTGATCACTTGGGCGCCTACTCCTCTCCACTCCTCTTGACTTCGGTACTCCTACTCCAACTCAAGGTCCAGCATAAAGTCCAATTCAATCAGGACTCTCCTCCGACTAAATAGGAGCACGAGGGAGAGAATGACGGGATACGGAGATCAACTCCTACCTTACTTGTGCTTACCAAAGAGGTCCACTCTTACCATGATTGTACTTACCTAAATAGTGGAAGACCTCTTCCTCACGGCACCGCCTCACCGCCTCACCATGGCTATATAATGTAAGCCCTCTCAAGGGTAAAGACAGGCTGACAGCACCTAGATACATCTCAAACACCCAGAAGCAAGCTTCACTACACACTTGTTCTCTCTCTCTCTCTCTCTCTCAAAGCTCTGTAACACTCTGGTGACTCTTATTCATTAATAAAGAACTTCGGCCATCGCTGCCATTCTAGAGAGTGGACGTAGGTCATCCGAGACCGAACCACTATAAATCCCTGTGTTGATTCTCTGTTTACGGTTTTGATTCGTTGATTGCCATTGATTGCCATTAATTACTTGTTAATTGCTCATTAATCACACCCGTTGATATTCTTGACTGTTGATCTTGCATAAAGACAGCTTTGTGCATCATCAGTTTGGCGCCGTCTGTGGGAACGACTAAGTTTCTATTACTTTACTTCTTTGCTCATTGAATCCATGGCAGTCACCACGAGATCAAAGTCTCAACAACCCGGGGATAACAACCCCGCTCACCGGGAGGAGGCTCCCCCTCCCCCCGCACCTTCGGGACCTTCTGCCACGGCGACTCCCGCCGTCGGACAGCAGCAACAACTCTTGCAGACCATGCAGCTGCTGG
The DNA here is from genome assembly GCA_951799425.1 of Ilex aquifolium. Lineage (NCBI taxonomy): Eukaryota > Viridiplantae > Streptophyta > Magnoliopsida > Aquifoliales > Aquifoliaceae > Ilex > Ilex aquifolium. The sequence continues at coordinate 5,804,624 of OX637404.1, read as the reverse complement.
TGGAACAGAACCAGCAGATCATCCAACTGATGCTCACCTCAGGGGGCGTCGCCCCTCACCCTGCAGGAGGAGTACCACTCCCTCCAACAGTAGAGGGGCAGGCAGCCCCTAATCAGGGGACCCTTCACCAAAACGCCTCGAGGCCACAGGGCGCACCTCGCCCAGCAGTCCCTCCTCAGCGCGCTGGGAGTTCACGTGTACCCCCTCCACACGTACCTGCGCAGGAGCACGAAGATGGAGAAAGCCAATATGGAGACCATGATAGCCAGTACCACCACCCAGCTGAGGAGGTCCCCAACCAGTGGGACGAAAAGATCAAGGAGGTACAGAACCAACTAGGCGACGCTCTCAACGCCATGAAGGCACAGGCGCCCGAGACAGTGGACTACCTGGTAAGACGTACCGCCACACCTTTTTGTTGCTGATATAGTTAACTATCCCCTACCCTCGAAGTTCAAGATGCCTACCATCGAGATCTTCGACAGTACCAAAGACCCCCTCGACCACCTGTACACCTATAAATCCCTCATGCAACTCCACAACGTGCCTGAGGAGATTATGTGCAAAGCTTTCCCTACCACCTTGAAGGGGTCTGCTCGCCAGTGGTTCTCCAAGATCAAGCCTTCCTCCATCCACTCTTTTGCAGAGTTGAGTAGGTCCTTCGTCTCCCACTTCATTGGGGGACGCCGCCATCAGAAACCAGTAACCCACCTGCTCACTATCAAGCAGGACAGGGATGAAAGCCTCAGGAGCTACCTTGCCCGCTTCAACAAGGAGGTCCTCCAGATTGAGGAGCCGGATGATAAGGTGGCCTTAGCGGCTTTTATTGCTGGACTTCGCTCATCTAGTTTCATGTTCTCCGTACTCAAAAAAACGCCCTCCAATATGCCTGAGCTGCTGTCAAGGGCACAGAAGTACGTAAACGCCGAGGATGTCACCAAGGCCAGACGAGATGAGTCCTCTTATGGGGGTGAGAAAAGAAAGGATACACGTGAAGACATGAGAGAAGCAGAGAACAAGAGGAATAGGACAGAGAGAATCTCTGTCAAGGACCGCCTTGGTCCCCCACCTCTGAGAGAGCGACAAGCTCTCACACCACTCAATGCCTCGGTGGAGCACATCCTATTCCAAATACAGGATGACCCCACGCTCCGCTGGCCCGAAAAAATGAAGTCCGCCCCAAACCGCAGAAATCCCAGCAGCAACTGTCGTTTCCACCGCGACCATGGCCACGACACTGACGACTGCTTTGATCTTAAAAGGCAGATCGAGGAGCTCATACAGCGTGGCCACTTGAGGCAGTACGTTGCTGGCAGAGGACAAGTCCCGCCACCTGATCGGGACCAGGATGGTAGAGAACGCCAGCAACCCCTCGGAGAAATCCAGACGATCGCCTAAGGGCTAGGAGGAGGTGACTCCAATTTTACCAGGAAAGTCTTGGCCCACCTACAGGACACCAAGCACCTAAAGATTTTATCTATCCTTTATTAGTTAATTTATTTTGTTATTTGTTATTTGATGAAATAAAATTCGGCCAAGATTATTGTGTCCAGAATTATTTTGCTTTCCTAAAATTTACAAACAGCTCCCAGCAGAGCAGTCGCCCAAACGAGGGGTCTCGCCCTCTCCACCTTGGGCACCTCCAATGATGTATGCACCTCAGCTACCCAGCTCCTCAGTGCCCTCCTCATCTCCATCTCAATGGAATGAGCCCCTGCTACGGCAGCCACCCCCCGAGACTATACGTAGCTCGGTCTATGACTCTGCTCTCGCGCAAGTAGTCACCTCTGCTACGACAGCTATCTCCCGAGACTATACGTAGCTCGGCATCTATGACTCTGCTCTCGCGCAAGTAGTCACCTCTGCTACGACAGCCACCCCCCGAGACTATACGTAGCTCGGCCTCTATGACTCTGCTCTCGCGCAAGTAATCACCTCTGCTACGGCAGCCATCTCCAGAGACTATACGTAGCTCGGCCTCCATGACTCTGCTCTCCCGCAAGTAGTCACCTCTGCTACGGCAGCCATCTACCGACACTATACGTAGTTCGGCCTCAGCTCATGCGGCCCTCTCTCAAGACGCCCACAGCTCTTACCTTGCTCTCATGCAAGCAGCCTACAGGTAATCATATTAGATATTTTAATGTTGGGATAACATTGTTTTTGTCAGGTACATTTTTGAAACTCAAGTCGTCTACACTGAAGCCCCAACTCCTACAACAATACAACAGCTAGCTCTGATACACACATGAGTCACAATCAGAGAAAGAGTGGGGGCACCGCGGGGTCCATCTCCCAGGAAGCAATCTAGCCATCGGACCTAAACCGAGAAGTACTGGGGGCATCAAACCTCGCCCTCTTAAGAGGAGGAGAAAACACCACCCTAACTCGCCCTATCAACAGGACGCCTGCAATCAAAGACAAGGTTAGCTAATGACCAAGCACCAGAGAGGCGCTGCCCATAGCAAGACTCAAGGCGTTGCTCGAACATAGCAGCGCTCAAGGCCTCTGGCGTTGCCCAAGGCACCCTGCCAACCCCTTGGCGTCACTCAAAGCACCCTACCAACCTCTAAGTGGCGCCCACAGTAGCTCTCCCTCTCGCCTGAAGGAGGCGCCCAAACCAGGGAGACAAAAAAAAAAATTGAAGAGGCCAGCGCCCATGTGGCGCCAAAAAATAAAAAAAATAAAAAAATTTTTGGAGAAGCCTGCGCCCATGTGGCGCCAACCAAGAAAAAAAAAATAAAAAATTTTTTGGAGAAGCTTGCGCCCATGTGGCGCCAACCAAGAAAAAAAAAAAAAAAAATTTCGGAGAAGCCTGTGCCCATGTGGCGCCAACCAAGAAGAAAAAGAAAAAAAAAAAAAAAAAAAAAGTGAGAAAAGAGCCTGCGCCAATGTGGCGCCAAAAAAAAAAAAAAAATTTTTTTTGGAGAAGCCTGCGCCCATGTAGCGCCAACCAAGAAGAAAAAGAACAAAAAAAAAAAAAAAAAAGAGAAAGTCAACAATGGTGGGCTAAGCCACCAAAATGTATATATGTATATATATATATATATATATATATGTGTGTGTATGTATATGTATGTATAATTTATCTAATATCAAAAAATTCAGTGAGTTCCCGACAACAGAAAAAAAAAATACCGGAGAAGCAAGAAAATTCAGACTCACTCCGATGAAGACAAAACACATGCCCACGACCCCTTTCTCTCGCAAAAAGTCAGAGGCTCGGGGCATGGGGGGCAAATGATGAGCCCGAATTTGACTGGGCTAAGCCCGATAAAAATAAGTCGAGAAATGCCCAAATGCCAAAGGACCCAAGAAATAGTCCAAGTCGCCAAAACCCATCAAGCCGGGTCAACCCATCCTAAAGGAGTCCAGAAGGAAGCCAAATGACCAAGGGAGACCAAGGAGCGCCAACAAGAGGTCATCACTTGGGCGCCGCCCACTTGGACTCATCACTTGGACCTCATCATATGGGCACCGCCCAGTCATCACTTGGACCTCATCACTTGGACCTGATCACTTGGGCGCCTACTCCTCTCCACTCCTCTTGACTTCGGTACTCCTACTCCAACTCAAGGTCCAGCATAAAGTCCAATTCAATTAGGACTCTCCTCCGACTAAATAGGAGCACGAGGGAGAGAATGACGGGATACGGAGATCAACTCCTACCTTACTTGTGCTTACCAAAGAGATCCACTCTTACCATGATTGTACTTACCTAAATAGTGGAAGACCTCTTCCTCACGGCACCGCCTCACCGCCTCACCATGGCTATATAATGTAAGCCCTCTCAAGGGTAAAGACAGGCTGACAGCACCTAGATACATCTCAAACACCCAGAAGCAAGCTTCACTACACACTTGTTCTCTCTCTCTCTCTCTCTCTCTCTCAAAGCTCTGTAACACTCCGGTGACTCTTATTCATTAATAAAGAACTTCGGCCATCGCTGCCATTCTAGAGAGTGGACGTACGTCATCCGAGACCGAACCACTATAAATCCCTGTGTTGATTCTCTGTTTACGGTTTTGATTCGTTGATTGCCATTGATTGCCATTAATTACTTGTTAATTGCTCATTAATCACACCCGTTGATATTCTTGACTGTTGATCTTGCATAAAGACAGTTTTGTGCATCATCAGATATGCGGCGAGTAATCTACTAATGAAAAAATTAAGAAAAATATACAGTGATTGAGATGTATTGTTCTTTGTATCAATTGAATTGAGTCCTTATCTCTAAAGTTATATTTTGTTTTCTATACAAGGGATGCCTCTTAGGCATCAAGTTAAAAATTGTGTTTTTTCATAATTATATTTGAAAATTCATGAGGCATAATTTTAAGCACAACTTGTAAATTAATCCTCAATTTATAATAAATTACATTTTATCTGAAAGGTTTTATAAATTGTAAAAATTCATGTGAGAGTTTATCAGATTAAATAATCAGCGAAAATTATTGATTTTACTGTTTACTTTTCTCATTTTGAAATCTAATAGGCTTACAAGAGGCTTGTCCTAGCTCAGGAAGGTTTACCCTTTATATTGGGAGAAAATAGGGTGATTTGTCTTGGGGACCAGGTAAATACAAATTTGCGAACATCCGTTCGAGCCGTCAGAGAACAGTCAAAGAGTTGTTGTCACTAGAATGAAAAAATGCATCAAACTAGATCTTGCAAGCGGGGACCACTCGAGCGGCTTGAGAGTGACCTCTACTGCCTAACTCATTAGTCTTTCCCGATTTTATCTCTAAGTGTTCAGAGATCACTCTAGCTAAGGGCAAGCGAGCAGATGGTAGTCCATACTGGTTGTTAAGCTAGAAACCCAACAAAAACTTGTCTTATTAAGCACTAAAGAGTGTTACACAAATGGGGTCTAATGAATGACTTAATTTATATTTTCAAAACATATTTATGGTTTAGAAATCCCTTTTCATACAAACGCCTAGGATTCATTCACGAATTTTCCTAATTCCAATTCCATTTACCAAATTATCCTAAGTGTATAAATAAACTAAGGGTCCTAGGTCTCTAGGGCATTGAAGGTACATCGAACATTTTCTTGATTTGTCTTTGAAGTTGGAACTTTGTCCTTTCATGTTACTTTTGGAGCTTTGATCTTTGAACCATTTTGACTATGGAATTATGTTGGGATTTACAAACACTTCACGAAATTAGCCAATTATAATAAAATTCCTAACAATCTCCCCCTTTGGCAATTTCGTAAAAAAAAAAAAAAATAGAAGAGTAAGAAACTTAACATTACAACTTGAAAATCACTGAGAATAAAATGAATTTTAAACAAATATCAATACTCATTGTACAAGCCTCACGATCTTTGAAACTAGGTACAATGTTATCTTTAGATGAATGTTTTGGAGATCATAGTCATGCACATGACAACTCAACCAATAAACTTGTAAAAAGCATCTTATGTGTAAATGACATAATATAATCACATGTATGAAAATTACCAAGAGAAACATAGGGTATATTTATGTTAGCATCATGCAAGTGCAATTCATGCAACATTTATAAGAAATGCTAGACCAATATGCTTGAGAACCTATAGATTTAGCAAATAAAATGCAAGACAAATTCTCCCTATTAGTTGGTAATCACAAAAGCAAATAACAAGTGGAAAATAACAAAGAAAATGTGTGACTTCATTCCAAGTTTGTAAATGTATTCCCCCCGAGTATGTCAACAAACTCCCCTTACTTTGTTCCCATGCAACTAATCCCTAGATATTTTTAAATTTCACCCTAATTAATCCCAAAACTTCTCCCCCTTTTTATCTCAAAGTGCCAATTACAGTAGTAACAAGTAAAGTAGAGAAACATAGTATAAAAAAGATAATCAAAAATAACATCTAGCATAACAAGGATGGGAAAAATGGAATAGGGAAAGAGACAAACCATGAGACATAACTTCAAGTCTAAAAATTAATCGTGCGCCTGGCCCAGATGGATTCTCATGAAAGTTCTTTCACATTGCCTGGGATATCATTAAAGTCGACCTTCTGGATGTTGCAAACTTCTTTATTCAGGGTGGGGATATTGCTAGAGCAGTCAATGCTACACTGCTTACACTCATTCCAAAGAAAGAGCACCCAACCTCTTTCTTTGATTTTAGACCAATAAGTCTATGCAATTTTCTATACAAGATCTTTACTAAGCTGCTAGCTTCCAGATTGAGTGGCCTTTTGCCTAAGTTAATCTCTCAGGAGCAACACAGTTTTGTTATGGGGAGGAACATAGGAGATAGTATTGCTCTAGCTCAGCTGATGGTAAATGACTTAGACAGAAAAGTGGAGGCTGGAAATGCCATATTAAAGCTTGATATGATGAAGGCCTTTGACAGAATGGAATGGGACTTTATATTTCAAACACTTAAAAGTTTTGGTTTCTCAGAGGCGTTTGTAGCTGTAATAGCTAACTGCTTTCAAAATCAGAATGTTTCAGTAGTGCTAAATGGAGCTAGACATGGTTTTTTTTCCTACTACAAGGGGATTGAGGCAAGGAGACCCATTGTCTCCAAGCCTCTTTATAATAGCAGAGGAAGTCTTGAGTAGAGGTCTCTGACAAAGATTCTAGTAGGGCCTTATTAAGGGGTTTCACACAGGCAGGGGATCTATGATGCTAAGTCATCTCCTTTTTGCTGATGATACTCTTATTTTCCTAAGGGGAACAAAGAAATCGATGAGAAATCTTCCATAGTTTGTGGACAGGTATGAAAGGTCTTCTGGTCAAAAGGTAAACAAGCAAAAAAGCTCATTCTATTGTTCATCAAAAATTCCCCTTGCAAGAAGAAATATGATGTCATGTATAGCTCAGATTCCTCTGAAGGTTTGTCCTCTGACTTACCTTGGATGTCCAATTATAAGAAGGAGAGTGAAGCTTATTCACTTTGAGGATCTGTTGCGTAAGTTTCAAGCTTGCCTAATGGGATGGTATTCTAAGCTTCTCTCTAATGCAAGTAGGATTGTCCTCATTCAGCCAGTTCTATCTTCAATTCCAGTGCATCTTCTTTCTGTGCTAAATCTGCCAAAAGGTATTTTTAATAGATTAAATTCTATTATGGCTTCCTTCTTCTGGTCTAGACAAGCAGGAGTGAAAAAAGAGACATTGGTGCTCTTGGAATGATATTACAAGGCCTAAAGATGAAGGAGGCTTAGGTATCAGGAAGTTTGAAGAAGTTTAACAATCTTTTAGAATGAAACAGGTGTGGAAACTACTCCAAGGAGATTCCTTATGGTCTAACTTTTTCTCTGCTAAATATTTGCATAACCAGCATATTTTGAGAAATATAAGGCAAGGTCTCCCAAAATCTTTCTCTTCTTTAGTTCCTTTCTTTGAGATTGTAGTTCAAAACTCTCAGTTTTTGGTGGGCACTGGAGAAAATGTAGATTTCTGGTGTGACAATTGGACAGGAGAAGGGGCACTAATTTTGGTAAACTCCAGAGTTCCATACATATATCCAAAGCTTTCAGATGTTCTAATCAATGGTGTTTGGGAGTTAGAAGGGGTAGCTCATTATATGGATGACTCCTTACTTCAACAAATAAATTCCTACCAGATATCTTTGTCAGACAGAGAAGATAGATTGGTCTGGAAGCACACTGCATTGGGGAATTTTTCAGTAAAAATAGCCTGGAATATAGTTCGTTCTGAGGGCCAATCAAATGTCATAGCAGCATCTATTTGGAAAACAAGCAATTCCACCAAGTTCCCAGTTGGTAGGATGGAAAATTATGAAGGGCATTTTGCCAATGGATTCAACTTTCTAGAAGTTGGGGGTGGCAGTGGCTAGTAGATGTGTTTTCTGTCATGGGGAGTCTGAGTTTGAACAACATTTGTTCATAAATTGTCCATATGCTCATACTGTTTGGACAAGGTTATCACATCTAATAGGGTTTCAGTTGATTACAAATGAAAGTCCTATGACCAGGTTTATGAGGCTGTCCAAAATCTACAAGCTTCCTTCTCTCAGTCATACTCTGATAAGGGGAATCTATTATTAGTTTTCTTGCAGTTATGGAAGGAACGCTGTAACAGACTTTTTGAAGATCAGAAACTTCACTCCTCAACAATTTTCAACCGCAAAATGAACTACAGTAAGCTACAAGTCCACAATATCAGGCCTAAGGCCATGTAATCCTATGAAGGATTGAGTCTTCTCCAATCTCTTAATATCCCTACAGAAAGTTCGCCTAGAATGCAAGTGAAATGGATCAGCTGGAAAGCCCCTCCGCATGGTATATTGAAGTTAAATATTGACGGTGCTTCTAAAGGGAATCCTGGTCCTTCGGGTGGAGGAGTCGTATTAATGAATCAATGGGGGTAGTTTCTTTTAGGGGGCTCCTATTACTATGGCATCTGTACCAACATGGAAGCTGAGCTAAGAGCACTGATGGATGGTCTTATGTTGTTGAGGCAATATGAATTACAAGTCTATCCCCTTATAATTGAAACAGATTCCCAGATCCTAGTGGACATGGTCAGACAAGCTAGCAAGGTTTCTTGGAAATTCTGGACTCTTCTTCCTAATCTCTTATCTCTCATTTCCAATTTTGACTTTCAATTGCAGCACACTTATAGAGAAGAAAATGCAGTGGCAGATTCATTAGTAAGCAAAGGGGTGTTGGATATGTATTCTTCATCCTATTCTTCTACAGATTCCCTCCCTAGTTCTATAAAACTCCTCATGCTTCAGGACTCTATGCAACTAAGAGTCCTTCGAAAGAAAGTTACTTTTGTTTCTAGGAATCTCTCCAATTAAATGTTTACAGTGGGGCTCTCCTTATAATTACAGCTCAATGACTATTTCTAATGGAGCAGGTTCATTCAAGCAGCACAAAACGCAGACAAAGCAGGCAACAACAGATGTTCTCTACTTCTTAATAGTTTGGATGGTTCAAAATGTGCAAGCAGCAGATATCAAGATTACGATCTCAAATATTTTACACAGTCCAGAGTTTATTTATTCAATTTGGATCAAATCAATGTGTACCTGCAGGACTTCTAGAACATGGTCACAGTTCACGTCACTGTTTACTGGATTGTTTAGCTGGATTCCTCTTGCAACGGGAGTCTTGTCTCTCTTATCTATTGCAGCTGTAATTTTTTCTGAGTTACTGTTCACGTCATTGTTTCAGCTGGACTGTTATGGAATTTTTTTTTTTTTTTGGGACTGTTTCAGCTGGACTGTTCCAGACGGTTTTTTGGATTGTTTTTTTTGGACTGTTTAATAGACTGCTTCAGTTCATGGTGGCTCACCTTTGTTCTAAAGCAAAGACCTCTTCATCTTCCACTGTCTGCACATCAATTGCCTCACAATCTGGTCAGAAATCTTGGAAGTTCTCACTTCAATGATGGACTCTTGCTGGATATTCATCTTCTATACTCGCAGGAGAAGGAGTTTGTCTGCAACTCTACTGACAAGCACGGTCTTAGGCAGAGTTCTTCTTTCTCTCAAACTATTCTGCTCTTCTTCGTCTGTACAGATCTTCTGGGTAGTTTCCTTTTGGCCTTTGTGCCCATTCAACTGCCTTATTGGAAAAGCAGATCCTCGTTTCAAGTGGTGCATTCTTCGAAGATTTCTCATCTTTCTTTCAGAGGTTTTATGGATGGTTGCTGCAGTAAGGCTGGATATTCATCTTCTACTCGTTTTCTTCTTCTGGTCGCTTTATCTTCTAGCTGGATATTCATCTTCTCTTATGATCTGAAGAAAAGATTCATGCTCCTGCTTCTTTGCTGCAATGTAATCCTCATAATTAGACATGATCAGATGCTTTCATGACTCATTATAACATTGCTCTGCATATGCTTGTAGACATATGATTTCTCAAAGGCTACTCACAGGTTCCCTCTCACATCAAAAATACAATAGTCTGTTCAGAGACTTTGGGCTATTTTTGCTCATGCCTCTGTTCAGATTCACTATCAGATAGGCTACTTATCTTTTTAATAAGAGCAGTGGCCTATCAAATGACCTATCTATCAGAGTTGATAGCTTATCATAAAGACTATCCAGCTGCCTTTTCTGATACGCTGCTTAGTCTTCTGAACGCTCAAATAATTTAACAGGCCCTTTTAGTTTCCATCTCAGCTCACTCTGCAGGTTTAGTGGCTCAACTAATGCTCTTAGCTCAAACTCCCAGCTCAAGATTAAATGTCATGCTCTCAGCTCACCTTGTCCATTTCAGAGCTGCTTTTAATACAATCTACTTATGAGTTGGGTTTTAGGACACATGCATTAAGTGTAAAGGTAGCATGCTTAGTAATTTTTTTCTTTTATTATTTCTTGTACTCTGCATGCATTTTTTACCTTCATTTTTATTTTATCTAATGTAATTAGATTGCATCGAGGGGTAAGGTACATACGTCCCCCCTAGCTAGGTGTAATTTAATTTTGAATCAATAAAATTCCCTCGCATCGTTGAGGTTCGCCAAAAAAATAAATAAATTAAGACTTAAAGTACGTCACCTAACAATAAAAAAATAAACAGATGAAAACATAACATTAGTAAAACTAGAGTACTTAAGTACAAGACCATGAATAAATAAATCACTCATAAAGCTTCCATATGGTCTTATACTAAGTCTCCTAAATCAAATAACTCTGGTGGTTATATCATCTCCACCATCATGATCATCATTATCTCATGCTCCACTACATCGGGGTTTCAGTAGATCTGACTTATTATTGTCATCAAACTCTGGCTCTCCTTCCTTCTTCTTGCTCTTTAGAAACCTCCCCAACTCTATGTCCAATAGATCCCAAAACAAACTTATGGGCATCTTCTAAGCTCACAACTAGGCTGTCTATGACTTCTAACCTTTGAGAGGTCAGTCGATGATGCTCATCCATACGCTTCTCCATCCGTGTTAGCATTTTAACTACAAAAGCTAACTAGGCAACCAAAATGTCAAAGCCAAACTCAGGTGGTAGTGCATTGGAAGTACTAGCTCGTGGGTGTAGTGATGGTGGTGCACTTAGTCTAGTCTTATCACGAGGAAACTCCATCTCATCCTCAACCACAATGTTCTTGGTTTGAGATTTACTCAATTTCACAGAACTCTTATTTAGAGCCCTATTGGGTTTCTCCATTTTATCCTTAGGCAAGGTAACCACACCTTTTGCCTTTTAGATCCGAGTAATCAATGATCCAAAAAGTAGACCATTAAATACTCTACCCTCCTCAAAAGCTCGCCAGACGACCCCTAGAATCAATATAGGTAGGTCAATATCTTACCCAGTGTCTATGGTGTGTAGCATATATGTTCTTTGGATAGTGAAATCAGAAACATGGGTTTTCGGGTCAATATTGTATTTGGCTATAAGATTCAACAACATCCTATATTCTTGAGTCAATCTCTTCTGAAAACAATATTTATTCAGCTCAATTGTTAGGATGGGGAATACCATATAGTTCAGCAGCCATAATAGAGAGACAAGGTTGTTATGCTCAAAGATCAATCGCACATATGATATTAGGGTTGTACTAACAATATTCATTTATTAATTAAATACAAGGGCAAGTTAATTTATCATGTTACTAGCTAATTTCATTTTAACATACATGATAAAGTCCATAGAGTATAAGTTAAGAAGATAGTTTCTCAAGGTGTTGAGAAGATGAGACCTATACTTCTTAGTACTTAACTCTAAATGTTCCTAGTCATAGGATTACTATGTAGACACTATGTAATCTTGATAGACTAGCATACACTATGTTTGCTCATGTTTGATATGAGGTGATTCATCCAAGTCACTAGTGTAGGGACACTGAAGAAGGTGTGTGGGTACTTGTTAGAGAACAAGTACACTGAAAATGACCATTGACTAACGTAGAATTTTTCTATGGAGTTTTACATAGTTGTTAATGTTAAATCCTAAAGTTACAGTTATGTAACTGATCCTTAAACTTGAGATACCATGATTGTCTTGTGCATGGACTTCTATGCTTTTACTATACAACATATTCATATACTAACCATGTAACTTGGATATTTGTAGTTAGTATCGAATGCCTACAACTGGATATGCTTTAAAATATAATTAAGAGTTAATTGAGGTGAAAACCTAAATAAGAGTTAATTAGAGACTTTATTACAATTAATAGTTAATAAATGGGTTATATGTAATTATGAGATAATTACAATTAGACCCAAACTAGGATTATAGTCTTCTACGAGTCTATATTCATATAGGAGGTGGATATATGGGATAACAACTTTCTTGCTAGCACAAGAAAAATCACCCAACATTCTCTATCTCTACTATTTTTATCAAAGGTTGAGGTAGATCCTTCAAGTTTATCAATTCTTGTGGATACCAATAGAGACCAAACAATTGTGTTGCTTGGGGTCAAGTTCAAATTCAGATTTGAAGATTCAAAGTTTTTGACAAAGCTTGAAGATTATTAAAAGCACGCTTCAAGATGTAGCCCTTAATCTTCTCTATAGATCTAAGGCTGATCGATTTGTATTAAACATGAATAGATCTTGGAATGAGGAATCAATTTTATTATTTTTAATTTTTGTTGCGTTTATTATAGATTCCTTACTGTGGTATCAGAGCCATTATTCATGATTTAATATAAACTAAGATATTGTCCTTTAATTAAATTAGAATATTGTTTATAACTAAATTAGGAGATTGTCTTCTGATTACTTGAGGAGATAGTATTCTAATTAAACTAGGTGATTACTTTCTAATTATATTAAGAGATTGTCTTTTAATTAAATTAAAAAATTGCCTTCTAACTAAATTAGGAGATTGTCTCCTAATCAAATTAAGCGATTGTCCTTTACATAGATTAGAAGAATGTCTTCTAACTAATTTAGGAGATTGTCTTCTAATTAAAATATGAGATAGTCTCCATAAATGAACCTCTTAAGCTTGCACATTAGATGCTCTTGGCCCTTTGCTATGAATCCGTATGGTTGCACTCGTCAAGATTCCTGTTAAGAAATGTTGTCTTGACATCCATTTGCCAAATCTCATAATCGAGATAAGCCACAATGAATAAGAGAATCCAGATCAATTTTAGCATAGGTACCGGGAAAAAAGTCTCCTCATCATCAATTCCCTCTTTCTAAATAAACCCTTTTGCAACAAGCCTTGCCTTAAAGGTTTCCACCTTATCGGGTGGTTCTACAAGTTTTCAGACCTGGTTGGAGTACATAGACTCCATCTCAGACATCATAGCCTTTTGCCAAAGCTCTGCATCTTTATCTTGGAGTGCTTCGTTGTAAGTCAAGGGATCGACAATCTGTTTCTTAGGGATTCTGTCAAAAGAATCACTCAAGAATATATACCGGTCGGGTTGACGAACAATCCTCCCACTACGATGAGGTACTGCCTGTATCTGTGCATCATGAGTGACATGTTGTGAAGGTTTTGCACGAGTATCGATATTCCTCCCATTATGACAAGATAATGGGATATTGTCTACTCTTTCACTGGATCCTCTTGTACAATTGGTACTACTAGACCAGTTTGCTATGGTATGCTAGACGCAGATAACTAGGATGTAATCCCTACCTCTGATAAGTAGTTCCTAAACTCTCCTAAGAGGTATTCACCACTATGATCAGATCGTAATGTCTTGATACACTTCCCTTGACACTTCTCCACTTCAGCCCTAAACTCGAATTTCTCAAAGCATTCTGACTTATAGCGCATCAAATAAATGTACCCATACCTTGAATAATCATCAATGAAAGTGATAAAATATTCAAAGCCTCCTCTAGCTTGGATAGTCATAGGTCCACACAAATCAGAATGAACTAATGCTAATGGATCATTTGCTCTATAGCCCTTTGCCGTAAAAGGCCTCTTAGTCATTTTACATTCCAAGCAAGATTCATAGACTAGAAGTGCCTCCACTTCCAATGAATTCAATGGTCCATTTTGTGACTTGTCTTTGAATCCTCCATAAGTTAATATGACCCAAGTGTAAGTGCCAAATATACGATTTGTTTATTTTAGAAGGTTCCTTTCTCTTACATGACGAGGTGTTATTCATTTCAGTTAGTTGTAGTGTCGGTGATATAGGATTAATAATATAAATATCATTCACTAATGAACCAAAATAAATAAAATGATTATTGTACTTAATAACCATAGAGTCACTAAAATAAACATTATATCCATCATTAACTAATTTAGAAACTGAAACTAAGTTTCTTTTAATATCAGGTGCATAAAGACAATCCTTTAGAATTAAAACCCTCTCTCTACCAAAGCATAAATGTAAATCTCCTACTACAACTACTGCCATTCTCATAGCATTGCCCATATGTAGATAAATCTTCCCATTACTAAGCTGCCTGGTTTCCTGGAACCCCTACTAGAATTTACAGACATGATTAGTAGCTCCTATATCTACACACCAGGTATGAATAGATAACATCGCTAAACATGATTCCACAACTAGTAAATGAGTTTTACTTAGATTGTTCACTTTATTGAGGTAGATCAGACATTTCCTTCTTCTAGTGTCCTGACTGCTTGTAATGAAATATTTGCCCTTAGGCTTTTTTACTGCTCCCTAAGGGCCAACACCTTGTTTTTGGCCATTTTGCTACTTCTTCTTGCCTTTCAGCATAGAAGTAGAACCTTTCTCAATCACATAAACACGAAGTCGCTTACCTTTAGTTGCCTAGTATTCCTTAAGGAGTTTTGCTAGAGAATAAGAATGCTTATTCATATTGTAATTAAGATGAAACTACTTAAAATACTCTGGCAGAGACTAGAGTATTGTTGTTCTGAGAGGGGGAACCCGATATGGATATTCCCTCACGATTATACATGCTCTTGTAAGCCTATTTTTAGCATTCTAAACATCTACAGAGCTAATTAAAAACCCTAGATCCCTAAATCCCCAAAGGCCATCTATCTTGATTCTTCCATTCAACATCACACATTGAAGAAATAGATCTAGCTTGGAGATCAATATGCCCTAGAAGATCGCTTGAAAAGCCTAAATAGTTCATTATGATGGATTCGTTCAAGTAAAGTTACTCATAACTTTAGTGGGTAGTATCCAGATGAGAGAATTGTAGTAAAAATGAGCATGTAACCATGATATTGGCTGAGGTATAAGTCTCGAGTACTTGTAATTCAACTTTAAGTTTAGTGGATAAGGTTAGGTGAACCTCGAGTGGTTCCGCAATTTTTCCTGGTTGGCTTTTCACGTAAGTAAAATTGCTTGTGTTCTTTATCGCTTTATTTTTCATATACACTAGTAATCACACACACGCGCTCTATGTGTTTGAATGAATGATTGTTAATCTTTCCATTCATTAAAATGGGTTTTGTGATCATTAGCTTTGGGTGAGGGATCGAGGTCATGATGAATTTGAGTGTAAATTGATCAATTGCTAAATCATTGCATCAATTCACATGAAGGGTTTTTGGGTTGATAAAAGGGGTTCAAGTACTTAATTAATCAATTAATTTCTTAATTGGTAATTGTGGTGAGTGAAGTTTTCAATTTGTGAATGCTCAAATGAGAATTTTTAATAAACCTATTCAACCCTATAAGTTGTGTCTAGCGATCCCACGTGTATAATCATGAGGGAAGATCCATATTGAATCTCTCTCCTATTCTTATATTTCCAGATAAGATGGGTAGACTAGTTACTAAATGCTCAATTTTTGTGTTGGACAAAGATGTTAATCTAGTTATAACTTAAAAAATGCGACGACACAAAATCTGATTAGATTTAGTGCTTTTGTGGTTTAGTGACTATCATGACATGTTGGCTTTTATTGAATTTTAAATTTCTAATTTTATGAATTGGGCTCTAATTAATTTTATGGTATTGTTTTGTGTAAATAGTGAATTCTTAAAAATTAATTCATAAAATCTAATAATTTTATTTTTATTGGTACATTAACTCTGGCAGAGACTAGAGTATTGTTGTTCTGAGAGGGATATGGATATTCCCTGACATGAGACCACTCCTGCGAGCTCATAGAGTGAGCCCTATGCTACTTTATGTGGCCTTTTTCCATTGCCTTCCCTAAGTCATAAATAGATCACTCTAGTGAAGGCTAGCTCACATAGATTGGTCCCTACAGGTTTTTAAGCATAAAACCATGCAAAAACTTATCCTCTTGAGCACTAAAGGGTGTTGCTCAAAGAGGGGTCTGATTATGACTCAAACTATATTTTCAAAACTCATAAATGGTTTAGAAAAACTTTTCTTTTAAAATACCTAGGAGCCTTAATTAGATCACTTCCACTTTCATTTTTATCCTAATCATCCTAAGTTAAAATAACCAAAGGTTCATCTTAAGTGTCTAGGTCATTACCTTTGTCCTAAGTATGAAGGTGCATATGGAGGTTAAATGATGTAACTTTGACGCTTGATCTCCTCCCTTCAATGACACTTTCAGATCTTGAATTTGATAGTATCATGACCATGAAATAAATTAAGATTTTACAATGTGTTGTTCCGAAAGGGGGAACTCGATATGGATCTTCCTCACGATTATACACGTGGAGACTAAGACACTATACCTAGAGAGGGGGTGAATTGGTTTTTCAATTTTAGCCCAAGTTGATTATAAATTAAAACCTATGTCTACGATAGCTACCTCTTCCCATAAATATAAAACAATAAATGTGACAACCCTTTTAGTCACTACAACCCTTAACACACATGACGATTAATTCAATTAATATTCAATTAATCCACTCGTAATCAATATCACATCAATCCCAAATCCCCAAACCCAATTGCACAACTATGGATAATATGATATAAAATAATCAAAATATCAAACACAGTGCACGTGTGTGCTAACAAATCACAAGTGTATACGACAGAAAGTAAAGAACACTAGCAATTTATTGATGCGAAAAACCCTTCTCGAGAAAAACCGAGGGAAACCTCGCTGGGTACACCAAAGCATAATCCATTACTCTCCAAGTCAACATATAAGTACTCGAGACTTATACCTCAACCAACACCATGACTCGATGCTCATTTCCATGCTATGTCTCTTTGTTGAAACTCCCTCTCTGACGTTTGGTGTAGCTTCACTTGGACCTTCCTACCACACAGTTCGTCTAGGCCTCGAGAAATTATGGGCACCAAAAATCCTCGGTATGCACACACCAATGAGTTTGTTCACCAACAATTTCTTCTTCTCTAACTTGCGAGGATGGAAAGAATCACTAGTGGTAGCCTTTGGATATTAGGGATATAGGTTGTGGTGGAAGCCCTTAAGGTAACAAGATAGTTTTCTCTCATAGAAATCTCACAAGAGGCTCTCTTAAGGCTTAAGCTAGATATGCGAAAGACTCTCCCTATTTATAAGTCCGAAATAATGGTAGTCTTAGTAAATAAGAAAACTCAGATTCGTTAACAACTGCTCGATCAGTGGGAGGGCGGTCATAGGGCTGCTAACACTAGAGTGAAAAAAAATTCTCAAACCAGCAAAGGACCAAGACTGCTCAAGTGACCATGGGCACCAATCGAGCAACCATGGGAACGCTCGAGTGAGCTCATAGAGTGAGCCCTATGTTGATCCCCTATGGCCTTTTCCCTTTTTATCCTAAGTCATGAAGAGTTTGCTCTAGTCAAGGCTAACGAGCATAAAGTAGTCCCTACAGGTTTATTAAGCCTAAAATCATGGAAAAACTTGTTCTATTGAGCACTAAAGGGTGTTGCTTAAAGAGGGGGTCCGATTGTGGCTCAAACTATGTTTTCAAAACTCATAAATAGTTTAGAAATTTTTTTCTTTTAAAATCACCTAGGAGTCATGATCGAATCACTTCCAATTCCATTTTCATCCTAATTATCCTAAGTTAAAATAACTAAAGGTTCATCTTAGGTGCATATGGAGGTTTAATGGTGTAGTTTTGATGCTTGATCCTCCCTTCAATGACGTTTTTGGGTCTTGAGCTTGATAGTAGCATGATCAAGGAAATGGTTCATATTTTACAATGAAATCTACGAAATTAGTCAATTAAAAATACATGATCTAATAGTCTCCCCCTTTGGCAATTTCATGACAAAACACACAAGTTTGAAATAAATATTACAATCCCAAACCATTGAACAAAGGAATTGTAAATCTAATCTCAACACTCATGCATACGTCCTAAATCTCTATCTAGTACAAGGATATATATCTTTGGATGAAGCTTGAAGATTATAGTCCTACACAATACCACTCAAACCAAAATCTCATGAAACACATCATATGTTAGAGAAATAAATTACATAATCATAGGTATGAAAAGTACCAAGAGAAGTATAAGGCATAAGTATGTATATATCATGTAAGTGCAAATATGTAACATGTTTGAACTAATTTGCCTCATATGCTTGAGAACCAATTGATTTATTAATGCAAAACATATCAAGTTATCCCCCTTAGTTGGTGTTCACAAGTAAAATAACAAGTACAAAATAAACAAGGAAAAAATTGTGACTTCATGCCAAGTTTGCAAATTTACTCCCCCTAAGTATTTGAACTACAAGATCCCCTTTTCTATGTTCACATGTAACATATCTAGCCTAGTCAAAACAAATCTCTCCAATTACTCTCATATGTACCTAAAATATTCTCTCCTTTTTTGTCACGAATGCCAACCCAATGAAAATATGCAACAAGCATGGTACAGAATCAAGTCACCTAACATATTCTTATCTTATTTTTCATAGATTTCAATTCAATGACGACCTATAACAATCATGACATAGAATCATAGTATAACAAGAATGTAAGAATTCAGAACAACTAGCCAACTCATGCACATAGACTGTGACGCCCCAAAACCCGGGGGTCCTTTATTAACCGTTGACCATCCGTCAACCCGCGGAAATACTCGTGATAGTCGTATAACCCGACACCACGTCATTCACATGCTTTTAACCGGATTTACCATCCACAAGGTCAATTATACCTCAATTTATGTCCATTTATGTCATAGGAACCAAAGAAAACAAAGCCCAAAAGCATGGCTAAGCATTTTAAAAATTTCAAATTTTCTTGGAAAACCTTCCGGAAGGTCGACATACACCTACCGGAAGGTCACTGAAAGAACAGTTAAATGAAAAGAATCAAATGCAAGAACTTCCGGAAGGTCGACATCAGTAGCAAAAACCTTCCGGAAGGTTCATTCCAGTAGCCAAAACCTTCCGGAAGGTTCATTCCAGAAAACAAAACCTTCCGGAAGAATTTGGCAGTCAAAAAGAAACCCAAGGCAAAACCTTCCGGAAGGTCCATTCCAGTAGACAAGTCCTTCCGGTAGGTTTTACTCCAGTAGCTAAAATCTTCCGGAAGGTTCATTCCAGTGGGCAAAACCTTCCGGAAGGTATTAGCCGTGAACAAGACATCCAGGGTTTTTAGTAAAACCTTCCGGAAGGCCGACATACACCTTCCGGTAGGTTTTCAGACTGTGAACAAAAAAATGGATTTCTTTCCCCTCCAAACCATCCTTAAAGCTACCCCATACACTCCAAACTCATCCAACACATGTTTAATGAGATTTTCCATATAATACTCAACTCATACAAGCTCTATCACAATTCATTCCATAATATATATACATCAAAATGGAATTTTGTTAAAGGTTTTACAAAACTCAAACTAAGGCCACAAACCGACCCCTTCATGCTTGATGCTCTCCAAGTGAGCCATCCGCCGGTGCAAAACCCACACCTGAAATGTTTTTCCCATAAAGGGTGAGCTGCGCTCAATAGGGTATCTCCTAAAGAGGCTACTCCCCAACCTAAATGCATATGAAATGTTCACATGCTATCAATCAACAATCCACAACAAGAATATATTCCATGTTGAAACATGTAATGCCATGCAATGAAATGAGGTGAGACTCACTCATGCACATCAACCGAGCCCTTCCCGGCTCCTCTACACATGCAAGTGCCAATGTGTACCAATCCGTCATTTATGTTTCACATCAAATAACATTTCATTCTAGGGTCTTTGTAGGGGTGGATGTTCATGGACTCACACCAAGGGTCACCCAACCCACACGGAATTGACGGACTTCCACCGAAGGTTCCGCGTACACCCACACACTTCATGGACCGAGCCAAGGGAGTGCGTATCCCATCACCGGGTCTTTCACCCGAGGGATAGTCTAGCCCTTCTTGCTACCCCAACCCTATTAACCATGCAAACCGTGCGACTCGACTAGGTCACCGACCCATATTACCCGAGCCCACTCGCCATTCACCACACGTGGTGAGGACAACAATCATGCACACTCACCCACTAAATGCGATGTTCCCGTGCATATGCAATGTGATGCTCCATTGCAACAATAATTTAATGTTCGATATGGTATGAGTGACATATGAACATTCTCATCACACTTCATATATTTCATGGCGAATTCATATCATAAGCATATAATTCCCATAATACAAATTTCAAGCATGTTATCAACATACTAGAATTTCAAGGTATATATATATATATATATACACATAACATGCCCACCTTTTCACATAACACATGAATTCACATTGGGTTCATTTCACATATCCAATCATAGAAATCACATTTAGTAACTTCTAAATACCTATCCAAGCTAGGATTTTTCTTTACCCATTTCAATACCCAATTCACCCAATTTCACTACAATAGGCAAGAGATACATAGGCTATCATCCTACCCATTCCATAAAAGCATTATAGGCTTGGAATAAACCTTAGTAGGAAGAAACCCTACCTCTTGAAGCGTGAGGAACGACCGAGGGAAGTTCCAAGACCCGATTCAAGCAAAAACCCTCACTTCTCGAAAATCCCGTACCTTGATCTTCGGTAAAACTTGCGCTTTTTGGTATAGCCGCGTAGCCCTCGATGAGTAGAGCGACTTTAATTCTTGGCTTGCGTGGATTCGATGTCCGTAGCACCGTAGATCGTAGAGAGAAGGTGAGTTTTCTCTCTTTTCTCCCTCTTTCTCTCTATCGGCTGAACATAAGGCTGAACAATGGGGGAAATCTAATTTTTTCCCCTATTTATATTTTAGAATACTTGGCCCACAATTGGCCACACGTCCTACTTAATTTCGGGTCCGTTTTAATCCCGAAACGACTAAATTTCGCTCCGGTTCAAGTTCGAATTATTTTTATTTTAACTTGTCTCTAATATTTCCCCAAACTTGGAAATTTTATAAAAATTTCGTGTACAGGGTCACCCGAGGCCCGTTCGTCTCGTAAAACGCGAAAAATCCGACTATCTCGGAAGTCAACGAAATTTGACGTGGTAACTAGATTTCGCGAGACGAATCCAACGATGAGGTCCGTTTCGTCATCCGAGTTCTAGAAAAATTCAGGTTTACAACCTGTACCGTAGTGGCAATTTACCGTTTTGCCCTTTTTCACAAAGGTTTAAATTTTCTCGGGTTTTACATAGACTAAGTAAGGGATAAACAAGGCATATAACTCAATGATCAAATATGATTAGCAATCAAGCATAGGATCAAGCGTATGTGACAAAAAACAAATAGAGCTAAACAAAGAAAAAGTCAATGAAAAAACTAAAAGTCAACAAAGAAAAATAACAGAGTACTTTAGTACATGGCATGAATGAATAAAACACTCTCATGCTCACATATGACATAATACTAAGTCTCCAAAGCCATAGCTCAAATGGCTGCAAATGGTCTCTTTTCCCAATTCGGGGTGACTCGGACTCCTATTTTGAGCTCATGCAGACCGCTCGAGCGAGACCTGAAGCAGAGCCTTCTGCTGTCTGTTGTGCAACCCTTTTTTTAACTTACTCCAATTATTCCTAACATACATGCATGATGTAGATCAAGTATTAAAATACCTCAATGAAATGCATGGATGAATTTGGATCAAACTCAAATGTAATTTTCAAATTTACTCATTAATTGTTCAAAACAAATAATCAATAAAATTACACAAATTTGCATTTTAAAAGATCCATCCAAAATTCATCATATCAATATAATACTCTAAGGCATATTTAAAGATTTTGAACTCAATTACATGCATCCTAGAGCAATATTTCCTCACTTTGGTTCAATTTCATTCACACGTATTCAAATTTTGTTCAACTTTGACTTATACACGTGCAATAAGGATTCTGATTAGTTTAACGCATTAATAAGCTCATCATGAAATCCTAAATGCATTGTCTAAGTAAAAACATGACCGGTTAGTGAGTGTACTAAATATTTCTCTTTCTGACAACTCCCCCTCTCTTTTATCCCTTCTCCTCTTCAATTAACACAATTGTGAATTCCATACTTTAATGTATACTTATAAACATAAGCTCTATGAGTTTTACAAATGAGCAATTAATAATTAAGTATAAGTACTCTCACAATTTAAGTGCAATTATTTTTAGCCATTTATTTTGCCTCAACTTTTTAGATTTGGCCACGTTGGGCTCTTTTCGCATAATTGGCCTTTGACATCTTTTAAGGGATTGGGGTTTAACTAACATTTAACCATATGTTCGCCTATCACCAACACTTAGGGTCATTCAAGATTATCAATAATTCAAACAAATTAAACTCCTAAGTGTGAAGGTGAATGACATGCGTGTACTTAGTTTTGAATCTTTCAAAGGTAAACACTATCCAAGCACGCTAGGATGAAAGAGACTTTGACTAATGAATCATGCAATTGAATTTATGCCACTAAGTTCTCTGTCTCCTACTATGATTTATAGTAATGCAAATTTTAACTTTGACTTAAGGATGAAACAATTTCAATGCAAATCAAAGTGTGAATTACCATAATAATCAACAATGAAAAAAAAAGAAAACAAAATATTTTTGCATTTTTCTTTTTTAAAGTTTTTGAATTTTTCAAGATAAAAATTGATTGCCCTTAAAAGTGGGTGTATTTTCATGAATCTCCCAAGCATAAGAGAAATTATCGTGTAGTAACTTGGAATGAAATTCCAAGGTCGACTACTCAGGGAAATCTTTGGCAAATCAAGGTGATTGAAGAAAGTAAAAATAAAGAGTTCCTTCAAATTGAGAATTTTAGTAATTAACTAAGATAAAGGTAAATTCAATAAGAGAAAGAACCAGATATTCTTTGGATTTCATCCCACCCATGAACATAAATTTAAACTCTAAATCTATAACTCATCCAAGTTCGTAATCAAACTCCCTTAGATGGATGACATTCAATAAAAACCTTAATTAGTAAATTTAGTGACTTTGGTGACAAATAAATTGATAGAAATATTTGTATCCAAGTGATTTTAGGGACTCCAATAATTATCCGTGCCAAAATCAATTGTCTATGGATAATAAAGGATTTTTACAAATTAATTAGGTTTTTGAAAAAAAAACCATTTAATCATTAAATCACATACATCGTAAAAACCCTAGTTTAGAATATAAACCCTAGTTCATAGGTTAGGAATCCCTCCTCGATTATCCGGAAAGGAAACTACTCACTCATGACATTAAAAGTAAAGTAAAGCAAAGCATTGAAAGAAACATAATTAAATTCAAGAAATAAAACTGAATATAAAATCACCTTGTATTAAAGAACCGAAGTAAAGTTCATTACACTTAAATAACTGAATCAAATCAAATTGAAATTGAAGAACAATACTCTAAAAGTAAGACAAAGTAGTAAAACTAAAGTATGTGTAAACCCCCACACTTTTATATTATATATATATATAGCGAGCAATTCATAATTTCCTTGAAATGTAATATGTGTAAGGCATGGACTAGGTAGATTGTAAACGTAGAAAAAAAAATGTTCGTATTGTGAAAATAGGGTAAATAGTAGTTGGAACTTGGTTTTGATTTGTAGATATATGAAATGGGGTGTAATAGAACTTGTAGGCATCAAGTTTTAGGTGGAAAACCATGTTAAACAGGTATGGGATGGATTTGGTTGGCTTAGGAATGGGTTGGAAATGGAAAAGGGATGAAACAGGCTGTGAACAGTGCACTGGCTGCAACTTCAAGCGCGATTTCGACCTTGATGCAGTCAATATCTCTCAAAACTCAAAACATGAAAGTTGTATATCTCTTTCTTAGCATTCCATATCATCTTGAATCATCTCAATCGGAGCTCGGATGAGAGAGTTATGCCCAGATAACAAAGCGATGTCGAAATAGTCCAATTAGCTTCCTTTTGCATTTAATGTCTCCATTTGCATCCTAAATCAAAATATAAGAATAATGAGTACATTTAGGCTTCAAATAAGTATAAAAGGCTTTAAGAAGCACCATTTATCACATTTTATTTGCAAACATCGTAAAACTTCATTAATAGCCGGTTCGGAGGGGTAAAATAGAAACTTTAGTGTTTCGGGTGTACGTTGACTTTGGTTTTGAGATAAATCATAAAAATAAATATTTTTAGGTTAAAATAACATTAAAAATGAACCCGGAACGTCGAAAAACCTTAGGATAGTCATATGGATCAAATTGGAGATTTTAGTGGCAAAACCGTAATTTTGGAGAAAACAAAAACAGCCTATAAACAGTGAAATTCGGGGCTGATATGTTTTAAACTCATTTTAATCCCATTTTCCCTCATTTCTTTCACTCCACTCACACTCCCACACCTCTTGAAACCCTAGAGAGCATTAGAGAGGAAGTAAGGAAGGGAAAAACAAGAGATTTAAGGGTAGATTCAAGATCAAAGCTCAAGTTCTTCATACAAACTAAGGATTCAAGGTAGGGGTTTCTTTCCATTCACTTACATTGAGGTTAGGGTTATTATATATCTATGACTTGGACTTCTAATCATATCTATTTGCTATGGGTTCCTTGTCTCTTGGTATTATTGCAAACTTGATTATGTTTTGAGAAAAGTTATGGGTGGAGAGCCATAAAAACCTTAGTTTGTGAGAAACATGGATGTCTCTCTCTATCTTCACTCAAATTTGGCTTTGAAAACTATAGTGCTTTGTGTTGAGTATTGAAATGCTATTGTGCATGATCTCTTGATTTTTCTTCATTGTTTATTTGAAATTGTCTCATGATGGATTTGTGGATTTTATGGAATTTGCTTGAAAAATTGGGGGTTTATGGTATTGTTGGTTATGCGTTATATTTGTTGGTATTTTATTTCTTGCGTGGTTGTACGATACGAACATGGATTACTATTGACCGGGTATCATGTAGTGGGTAGACGTCTTTGTATGCCACGCGGGTATGAACTTTTCCTACCACATGGAGTGGGTAGACGCCTTTGTACGCCGTGTGGGTATGAACTTTTTCTATCACTAATGATCACGGATTAGTAACGTGGGTTGTGTCGGACATACAGTGTGGGTTATCGTGCATTGTACCAGAAATGGTTTCGACAAGAGTTTCGGGAAGTATGAGATTCCGCGAGAACTTGTTGGAAACGGTTTATGGTAGAATGAATTACCAATGGTATATTGTGTTTATTTATCCATTTCAATTACTGTTGCTATCTAAACTTGAGATCTGTTTAAATATCCCCGTTTTACTTCAAATGTTATATATGTTATTTGTGAAATGAGACCAACCGTTTTATATACTTTTCTAAACCTTGTTTGGGTTTGGGAGGATTTTTCTACAGAGCTTCGTACTCACCCCCTACAATTGAACATTTTTCAGATTTTGTGCCAGAGGATGAGCTCGGTGCTAATGAGCCGGGCCATGGAGAGGCTTCACTAGAGGGATACTTGGATCCCGAGTGGGACATCTAGAGATGTCATTTACTTTTGTTCTAGACTAGAATATTCTTTTGAAACACTGTGTAGTCTAGATTTCTTTTGTAATTTCCGCTGCGTTATAATAGTTAATTTTTTTTTTTTTTGGGAATGTAAAGACCAAAGATGGCATATTCTTTTGATATTATGGCCATGGCTTGACTTATTCTTTTGGAATGTTATTGTGGGTATTACATACGGTGAATAGAAATCTTTTGGGATAATGTTGTAAATATTTTATGGATAAATGGACCCGGTGTGGTCGATGTAGTATAATTGCACAGGTTGTGTTTTGGGTAGAGCTCCCCGAACAAAGGAGACTCTGCCCGAATTTTGTTAAATTAAGGACCCCCGGTTATTTATGGATTTTATTAGTGCTCTCATGGTGTAAATAGTTGTTAGTATGTAATGCCGTCCAAGGGGGTATTTGGAGCGTTACAAAGTTGGTATCAGAGCTTAGGCTTTAGGTCTTACATGGGAGCTATAGGTTATGGATTACCACTAGAGATGTAGGTTTAGGGTGAAGGAAATTGTTAAGTTAAATTTTGTATATGCCTTGTGCTTAAATCAAGACATCCTACATATCACTTTAGTTTATATCTTGCACATCACGGAAACTAAATTGTGGATTGATGTGCAGGATGGACGGTACACGGGGACGAGGACGTGGATGTGGTCGTGGTCGTGGAGGCCAAGCAAATCCACCACCACCACCTCCCGATGCCATGCAAGGCATCTATCAATGCTTAAGGGAGCTCACCACTTTAGTACAAAACCAAAATGGAAACAATAACCAAAATGGTGGAGCTCATCCTCTCGCTCAAGTACCGGGCAATGGAAATGGAGATCGAAGGATGGTAGTTCTTCGAGAATTTCTGAGGCAACGCCCACCCAATTTCCAAGGGAGCTCCAATCCTTTGGACGCGGATAGATGGATCCGCTGAGTGAAGAAGATTTTTGACGGCATAGGAGTTGCCGAGGACTTAAGGGTTGGCTTGGCGACCTACTTGTTTGAAGGAGAGGCCGACCATTGGTGGGAATCCGTAAAGAGAAGGCGGAACACCGATGCACTCATTTGGGAGGAGTTCGACCAAATCTTCCAAGACAAGTACTTTCCCGAATCAGTTAGAGATAGAATGAAGGCCAATTTTCTTGCTCTATGACAGAGCAGCATGACGGTGGCAGAGTACGAGAGGAGGTTTGACGAGCTATCCCGTTATGCTACGGAGTTTATATCTACTGAGGTCGACAGGGCCAAGCGCTTCAAGCAGGGACGGAGGCCGGTCATCCGGGAGAAGTTGGTGGCTCTCAAGATCAGGGAGTATGGGGATTTGGTTGATAGAGCCACACTTGTGGAGAGAGACATGGAGGATACTCAGCGGCGACAGAGCCTTATGAGGGGAGGTCGATCAGGACGGGTGCTAGCGGCAGTGGAGCACAGAGGCCGACACCATACCGTCGCCCAGACCAGGTAGGGGACATAGACCGCCGGTAGCTCGAGGAGCAGGAGGTGTACCGGGGAGGACAACCACAGACCCCCGTCACTGCTTTGCATGTGGAGAGTTTGGGCACTACAAAAGTCAATGCCCATCGTTTCCACCAAGGACCAATCAAGCAATCGGACAATTACCAGCAAACAAGCCACCTCTATAAAGGCCAACACAGCAGAGACCGTTACAAGCTCAAGCCCCCGGCGGCGCAAATCAAGGAAGGGTTTTTGCTTTGACCCAACCGGAGGAAGATGCCTACAATGCAGTAGTTGAAGGTATAATCATTCTCTACAATTCTTGGGCCCGAATCTTATTTGATCCCGGTGCTACACATTCGTTTATACGTACTTTATATGCTTATAATTTGGGATTGAAATTCGAGAAGCTAGAACATGCATTGAATGTGGACTTGCCTACGGGAGAACAGTTGGGTACCAACCGGGTCTGTAAGGGTTGCGTGCTTCGTATTGGGGAGCACGAATTGATTGTGGATTTAGTTGCTCTAGATATGAAGGGATATGACGTGATATTCGGGATGAACTTGTTATCCGCTTTCCGGGCGGTTATGGATTGTTTCCGCAAGCGGATTACATTTCAGTTACTAGGAGGGGTAGTTTTCAGTTTCATCAATGACCGAAGTTTTTTCCATCCATTTCCTACTACGGGTAGTAGATTCTTGAAAGCGAAGGCGGGAAGCCATTTGAATTTCTTAGCTAGTTTGATGGAAGACGATCGGGATAAATTCCATGAGGATGTGGTGTTGATAGTGTCAGATTTTCTGGATGTCTTCCCAAATGAACTACCCGGGTTACCGCCACACAGGGAGATTGAGTTCAAGATTGATCTCTATCCGGGAACCGAACCCATATCCATTGCTCCCTATCGAATGACACATTTGGAGTTGAAGGAGCTAAGGAAGCAATTGGATCATTTGTTGGCCATTGGGTTTATACGTTTGAGCACCTCACCTTGGGGAGCCTCGGTCCTCTTTGTGAAGAAGACGGATGAGACACTACAGTTGTGCACGGATTACCGAAGGTTGAATCGGGTTACCGTGAAGAATAAATACCCTTTGCCCCGAATTGACGATTTATTTGATCAGTTGAGGGGTTCGAAGTACTACTCCAAGATTGATCTTCGCACAGGGTATCATCAATTGCGGATTAAGGAGGAAGATATTCCTAAGACTATTTTTCGTACTAGGTATGGTCATTTCGAGTATACGGTGATGCCGTTCGGATTGACTAATGCACCAGCAGCCTTCATGAATTAGATGCACAGGGTATTTTGGCCGTACCTTGATCAATTTGTCATCGTGTTTATTGATGACATATTGATTTATTCATGGACTCAAGAGGAACATGCATGTCATCTTTCTATTGTGTTATAGACATTGAGAGAACATAAGTTATATGCGGAGATGAGTAAATGCGAGTTTTGGATGAAGGAAGTAAAATTCTTGGGTCATGTTGTGTCCGAGCAAGGGGTAGCTGTTGATCCCGCAAAGATTGAGGCCGTGATGAAATGGGAACCACCGAAGAATGTGACCGAGATACGTAGCTTCTTGGGTTTAGCAGGTTACTACCGAAGGTTCGTAGAATGGTTCTCAAAGCTTGTGATGCTGATGACTCGCCTTACAAAGAAGGGAGAAAAATTCGTGTGGACTCAAGCGTGTGAGCTAGCCTTTCGCACCTTGAAGGAGAAGTTGACGACGACTCCTGTCCTCATTATTCCGAGCAGTGGGGAAGGATATGATGTGTACACAGATGCTTCGCTACAAGGCTTGGGATGTGTTCTAATGCAAGGAGGGAAGGTAGTTGCTTATGGCTCGAGGCAACTCAAAACTCATGAGCAGAACTATCCCACTCACGACTTGGAGTTAGCCGCTGTGGTTTTTGCTCTTAAGTTGTGGAGGTGTTATTTGTATGGAGAAAAATTCCAAGTGTTTTTCGCCCATAAGAGCCTCAAATATATCTTCACGCAGAAGGATTTGAATCTCCACCAAAGAAGGTGGATTGAGTATTTAGAAGACTACGATTTCACGCTCAATTACATCCGGGGAAGGCCAATGTAGTCGTCGATGCACTTAGCCGAAAGTCTTGGGGTGAACTCAATGTTCTTGCAAGTAAATGGAAGTGGAGGGATGCCCTTGGAGACTATGATCTATGGGTTGGAGAAGATAGATCTCGGCCATGCCTATTCAACCTTGTAGCCCAACCTACCCTCCAACGTAAGGTTGTGGAGTTACAACGCTTGGATCCTGACTTAGAGTCAATTCGAGCTAAATTGGAAAATGGGGAAGCAATTGAAGGTTGGTCTTTGAGAAATGGAGAACTGAGATATGGGGAGAAGCTATGTGTTCCCGATGATTCGTCCCTAAATGAGGAGGTACTTGGAGAGTGTCATCGCTCTAAGTTTGCTATCCACCCCGGTAGCACAAAAATGTATAGGGACATGAAGCGCCAATATTGGTGGAAGGGAATGAAGAAGGATGTGGCAAGGTTCATAGCACGATGTGATGTGTGTCAGCAGGTGAAGATTGAACATCAAAAGCCAGGAGGATTACTACAGTCTTTGCCTATACCAGAGTGGAAGTGGGATCACATCACCATGGATTTTGTGTCGGGTTTACCACGAATGTCGCACGG
Source organism: Ilex aquifolium (assembly GCA_951799425.1). Lineage (NCBI taxonomy): Eukaryota > Viridiplantae > Streptophyta > Magnoliopsida > Aquifoliales > Aquifoliaceae > Ilex > Ilex aquifolium. The sequence goes on along the minus strand of OX637404.1, from coordinate 5,774,798 downwards.
GCATAATGCAATATGGGTTATTGTGGATAGACTCACCAAGTCCGCTCATTTCTTGGGTATGAAGACCACGGACATATTCGAGACCTTGAGCCAGCTTTATATCCGGGAGATTGTACGATTGCATGGAGTTCCGCTTTCCATTGTGTCGGATCGTGATTCTCGGTTTGTGGCGCGCTTCTGGCAAAGTCTACAACAAGCCATGGGGACAGAGTTACATTTCAGTACAACGTTTCATCCCCAAACGGATGGCCAATCCGAGAGGGTGATACAGATTGTGGAGGATATGTTACGTGCTTGCGCGTTGGACTTCCAGGGGAGTTGGAGCAATCATTTGCCGTTGGTGGAATTTGCATACAACAACAGCTACCAGGCAAGCATCAGAATGGCGCCTTATGAAGCATTGTATGGAAGACCGTGTAGATGTCCTACTTGTTGGTTGGAAGCCGGAGAAAGTAGCTTGTTCGGGCTGGACATTGTTCGAGAGACTACGGAGAAGATCCAACTAATCCGGGAGAGACTACGCACGGTGCAGAGTAGACAGAAAAGCTATGCGGATCGACGACGAAGACCCTTGTAATTTAAAAAGGGGGATTATGTATTTCTCAAAGTGTCACCCAAAAAGGGAGTGTTTAGATTCGGCAAGAAGGGAAAGTTAGCACCAAGATATACCGGGCCATTTGAAGTTATCAAAGTTGTGGGCAAAGCGGCTTATCAGTTGCGGTTACCCTCTCAGTTGTCCGGGGTACATGATGTGTTCCACGTGTCGATGCTGAGAAAGTGTCAAACGGATGCAACGCCGATCGTAGACTTGGAAGATATTGAAATTCAAGACGGAGCAACCTATGAAGAACAACCGGTGAAGATTCTCGACGCCAAGGCGAAGGTGCTTCGCAACAAAGTCATCAAATTGGTGAAAGTCTTGTGGCAACACCATGGAGTGGAAGAAGCTACTTGGGAACCGGAGTTAGAGATGCGGGAGAAGTATCCGTATTTATTCACTACTTGAGGTAAGTTTCGAGGACAAAACTTTCTTTAAGGGGGGTGGATTGTAAACCCCCACACTTTTATATTATATATATATATAGCGAGCAATTCATAATTTCCTTGAAATGTACTATGTGTAAGGATGTATGCATGGACTAGGTAGATTGTAAACGTAGAAAAAAAAAATGTTCGTATTGTGAAAATAGGGTAAATAGTAGTTGGAACTTGGTTTTGATTTGTAGATGTATGAAATGGGGTGTAATAGAACTTGTAGGCATCAAGTTTTAGGTGGAAAACCATGTTAAACAGGTATGGGATGGATTTGGTTGGCTTAGGAATGGATTGGAAATGGAAAAGGGATGAAACAGGCTGTGAACAGTGTACTTGCTGCAACTTCAAGCGCGATTTCGACCTTGATGCACTCAATATCTCTCAAAACTCAAAACATTAAAGTTGTAGATCTCTTTCTTAGCATTCCATATCATCTTGAATTATCTCAATCGGAGCTCGGATGAGAGAGTTATGCCCAGATAACGAAGCGATGTCGAAATAGTCCAATTAGCTTCCTTTTGCATTTAATGTCTCCATTTGCATCCTAAATCAAAATATAAGAATAATGAGTACATTTAGGCTTCAAATAAGTATAAAAGGCTTTAAGAAGCACCCTTTATCACATTTTATTTGCAAACATCGCAAAACTTCATTAATAGCCGGTTCGGAGGGGTAAAATAGAAACTTTAGTGTTTCGGGTGTACGTTGACTTTGGTTTTGAGATAAATCATAAAAATAAATGTTTTTAGGTTAAAATAACATTAAAAATGAATCCGTAACGTCGAAAAACCTTAGGGTAGTCATATGGATCAAATTTGAGATTTTAGTGGCAAAACCGTAATTTTGGAGAAAACAAAAACAGCCTGTGAACAGTGAAATTCGGGGCTGATATGTTTTAAACTCATTTTCATCCCATTTGCCCTCATTTATTTCACTCCACTCACACCCCCACACCTCTTGGAACCTTAGAGAGCATTAGAGAGGAAGAAAGGAAGGGAAAAATAAGAGATTTAAAGGTAGATTCAAGATCAAAGCTCAAGTTCTTCATACAAACTAAGGATTCAAGGTAGGGGTTTCCTTCCATTCACTTACATTGAGGCTAGGGTTATTATATATGTATGACTTGGACTTCTAATCATATCTATTTGCTATGGGTTCCTTGTCTCTTGGTATTATTGCAAACTTGATTATGTTTTGAGAAAAAGTTATGGGTGGAAAGCCATAAAAACCTTAGTTTGTGAGAAACATGGATTTCTCTCTCTATCTTCACTCAAATTTGGCTTTGAAAACTATAGTGCTTTGTGTTGAGTATTGAAATGCTATTGTGCATGATCTCTTGTATTTTTCTTCATTGTTTATTTGAAATTGTCTCATGATAGATTTGTGGATTTTATGGAATTTGCTTGAAAAATTGGGGGTTTATGGTATTGTTGGTTATGCGTTATATTTGTTGGTATTTTATCTCTTGTGTGGTTGTACGATACGAACATGGATTACTATTGACCGGGTATCATGTAGTGGGTAGACGTCTTTGTATGCCACGCGGGTATGAACTTTTCCTACCACATGGAGTGGGTAGACGCCTTTGTACACCGTGTGGGTATGAACTTTTCCTATTACTAATGATCACGGATTAGTAACGTGGGTTGTGTCGGACATACAGTGTGGGTTATCGTGCATTGTACCAGAAATGGTTTCAACAAGAGTTTCGGGAAGTATGGGATTCCGCGAGAACTTGTTGGAAACGGTTTATGGTAGAATGGATTACCAATGGTATATTGTGTTTATTTATCCATTTCAATTACTGTTGCTATCTAAACTTGAGATCTGTTTAAATGTCCTCGTTTTACTTCAAATGTTATATATGTTATTTGTGAAATGAGACCGACCGTTTTATATACTTTTCTAAACCTTGTTTGGGTTTGGGAGGATTTTTCTACAGAGCTTCGTATTCACCCCCTACAGTTGAACATTTTTCAGATTTTGTGCCAGAGGATGAGCTCGGTGCTAATGAGTCGGGCCATGGAGAGGCTTCACTAGAGGGATACTTGGATCCCGAGTGGGACATCTAGATATGTCGTTTACTTTTATTCTAGACTAGAATATTCTTTTGAAACACTGTGTAGTCTAGATTTCTTTTGTAATTTCCGCTGTGCTATAATAGTTAATTTTTTTTTTTTGGGAATGTAAAGACCAAAGATGGCATATTCTTTTGATATTGTGGCCATAACTTGGCTTATTCTTTTGGAATGTTATTGTGGGTATTACATACGGTGAATGGAAATCTTTTGGGATAATGTTGTAAATATTTTATGGATAAATGGACCCGGTGTGGTCAATGTAGTATAATTGCATAGGTTGTGTTTTGGGTAGAGCTCCCCGAACAAAGGAGACTCTGCCCGAATTTTGTTAAATTAAGGACTCCCGGTTATTTATGGATGTTATTAGTGCTCTCATGGTGTAAATGGTTGTTAGTATGTAATGCCGTCCAAGGGGGTATTTGGGGCATTACAGTATGAATGCTAAGGAAAGTAAGAACATAATTGCAAAGAAGAAAACAAAGGAAATGATTATGAAAAGCTTCAGAGGTGTGTCTTTCTTCCGCAAAAGGTCTTCCATTTATAGTGTGTGGAAGGAAAGTCTTTAGATTTCATTAATTTCTTTGATGATTATCTTCCCCGAAAATATCTCTTCTTTCTATTATTAGAGAATCCCTAAAAGATATGGCAAAATCGAACTTTAATTAGAGTTTCTCGTCAACATCTACCTCGACCTACCGGTAGAACATTGATACCTATGGATATGAATCTATTATGTTGAACGACCTACCGGTAGAACATTGAATACCTACTGGTAGAACCTTGATCAGTCAAATTCCTATAGCCTCTTTTATCGGTAGAACACAAGTCCACCTACTGGTAGAACATCATTCTATCTACTCTAGAGAGCTCTGCTATTGGTAGAACTTATCCTCACCTATCGGTAGAACACCTTACTGTTCATTCAAGAGAGCCTTTCTACTGGTAGCACATAACTACACCTACCAACAGCTTACACACTATCTTTTTTCCTACCGGTAGAACAAGACTTCTACCGGTAGAGTCTTCATTCTAGCATCTTCCTACTCGTAGGTTTACTAAGTAGAACTTGTATTTACTAAATTTCTTCTCTAAGGCCTCCGACTTTAATTCTAACTGATCATACTCAACTCCAACTTGTCCAAAGCCATTATCATGATGCTCCAAGTCTACTTTTACACTTAAACTACCTGCAAACACAAAATCATATGAATCGCAAAATAAACTAACTAAAGCAAGTTAGTCTACTAACAAGCCTAAAGTGAATAAGTTTAGGTATACAAATAATGCAAGAATGAGCACTCAACATACCCCCCCCCCCCAACTTAAGCTTTGCCCATCAGACTAAGGAATAAAAATAATGAAAACGGATTCTCAAATATCCAAAGCAATAATCAACAAACACAACTAAACAATCAATTACAAGACATAAATTTAAATGAACTCAAAGCACTAAGATCTCAAAAGATATGTTCATTAATACTTTCATTGTCTTTCAAGTACAAATCGAGTCAAAATAAACATAACCTAGACATCCTAAAGGTCCTTCTTCCTCTGTAAATTTTGGTACTTTCATAAGCATCCCTCCGTATCTCCTCAAATTCATTTAAGTCCAATCTTTTATGACTACCATCAAGGTCTAAATTAAAATTCAAATTTCTTATAGCCCAATATGCTCTATGTTCCATCTATACTGGCAAATGACAAGCTTTACCATAAACTAGCCTATAGGAAGACATGCCTAACTGTGTCTTATATTGATTCATCATGAAAAGAGTTATTTCTTTACCTATTAATCATGACAAATTGCATTATTTTGTAGGTATTAGATTAATTATTCATTGATATGATATTTTAATGTGATTTATAATGTTTTGATGATTTTTAGGTAAAATGAGGTGAGATAAGTGATTTGGTGAAATGATCAGTCAAGAGGAGAATAAATTAAAGTCAAGGGGAAGCAAAGTATAATAAAAGGTTGATATGATGATTAAAGAATATTTCTCTCCGAAGAGATTGGAGGAAAATTAGAGTGCTGGACAAGAGGGCACTGTTTGAATGGAGCCCAACCGTTCGAAAGGAAGGACGTCTAATGAGGAGCAAAGTGAAGAAATCTAGAGAGATTCAACCGTTCAAACAGAGATGGACTGTTCGAATGCCAAGTTATGATATAGAGTACCAACATTCGAACAGAGCCCAACCGTTCGAACGCCCAAGCCAAGGATCAAATTCCAATGGATTTTAACCGTTTGAACACGTGGAGTCCATCTAAACGGAGATTTTTGATGATATGTACTTCCGTTTGAACGCAAGTTTGCTATTCGGACGCGTGTTGATTTGCTACCTCCGTTCAAACACTGATCAACCATTCGAACGTGCCTCCTCAGACAGTAAAAGTGTTTAGCCCTAGTGTTTATTTTAAAATCCGAATTTCTTTATTTAGAGGAACATATATAAATAAAGGGGAATTTAACCTTTTGGGGGATCTCTTCCTAGACTTTCTTTTAACCTTTTTCTTATTTTATGGAAGATCTTACTCATGGCTAGTGAGTAATCATCTTTCTATTCTTTAGTTAGGGTATGGTTTTCATGATTGTACTTTGAGTATTATATGAATGCAATTATATTTCTTTGTTCTTGAGTGAATTATCTTTTCAAACATTTCTCGATTGAATGAATGATTTTTATCAAAGTAATGTATTCTGTAAACTTATTTGATCAATTATTAATAGGATAGAGTTCTTGGTATAATTAATACTTATAATTCTCTGCGAGTTTACAATACTAAGTTCTTAAATTCTTATTTTCTTTTCAATTAAAGATTGAATTTCAAAGTTATATTTTTTGGTTGATTACACTAACATCGGAAGTCGACTGAGATAACCTTTATATAATTGTATACATATAATATTTGATTTACATGAATGATGCCTGATCGAAGCTAGAGAATAGTTTTTTTTCATAGCAAAGTTCTTTCAATCTATTTGAATCACTTAATCCCAATCCCTTTTCATTGTTCTTTCTTTTTACCTTCCAAATTCCAAATCAATTTCCCTGAGGATCGACCTCGGACTACCAAGTTTGTTACTACACTTGACCACCTGCAATTGAGTGTGCCCTTTGTGAGTCAAGCAAGTTTTTGGCACTATTGTTGAGGAGCTTTAAAGGAAACCATGTGGAGGCCACTTTTCATCAAAGAAAACCACTGCAAAGATTTTGTAGTGTAGATTTTATTGGTCGTCATTGTTTAAGGATACCCATGTTTTTTGCCTTTCAAGTGATCGTTGTCAACGGTTGGGGGGTATATCACGAAGGAACATGATGCCCTTGAATACAATTTTAGTGACAGATATCTTTGACTATTGGGGCATTGATTTCATGGGACACTTTCCTCAATCATTTGGCTACAAATATATTCAAGTTGACGTTGATTATGTCTCTAAATGGGTTGAATGTAAAATCCGGGTAAATTTGAATTTTTATGAAAAAGAGCAAAACAGTAATTAGTTGCTACGGTACGGGTTAAAAACTCAAAATTTTTCTAGAACTCATATGACAAAAAGAATCTTGCCGTTGGATTTGTCTCGCGAATTCTAGTTACCTAGTCAATTTTCGTTGAATTCCGAGACAGTCGAATTTTTTGCGATTTACGAGGTGATCGGGTGTCGCATGACCTAAATAAACGAGATCGGGAATTAAATTGCGAAAATTTGAAAATAATTTAAATTTAATTCAAATAAAAATATTTTAAACTTGAACTGGGACGAAATTTAATTGATTTAGGACAAAATCAAACCTGGAAAAGGAGGACGTGTGGCGCAACGTGGGCCAAGCATTTAAAGGGTATAAATAGGGGAGAAAAATCAGATTTTCTCCCCATTACCCACCAGATTTTCCAAAAAAGAGAGGGAGGAGAGAGAAAGGAGAAAAACCAAGTTCTTCCATATTCTCTCTAGGATCTAAAGTAAACCATTGGTCGAATCGACTTGGGCCAAGAACTAAAGTTCATCTACGCGACGAGGGTTACACCTACATACCAAAAAACACGGATTTTTACGAAGTTCAAAGGACAAGATTTTGGAAAATCAAAAATTAGAGCTTGATTTGGGTCTTGGAAGGCTTTCTACCACTTGTTTTGTGCTTCAAGAGGTAGGGTTCCTTTCCTAATTAGGTTTATTTCCAACCTAGGGTTGAGATATGAAATGAGTAGGGTGTTAGAGATGTAATCTCATGTATGGCACATACCTACGGTAATTGAAATGTGAAAAATGGGTATAAGAATGGTTAAAATCAATTCTAGCACGAATTGGATTTGTTAAAATTACTTGTTTGTGATTTCTTGAGAAATGTATTGATTGAGCATGCTATGTGTTTACATTTATGCCTACGTGGATTAAGTGTGTTATTTGCATTGATTATGTTATAACATGCTTGGGATTTGACGTTGGGAAGTGTTGGTGTATGCATTATGATATATTGACATTGAGGTTGTTGATGGTGGTTATATGCTTATGATGTAATTGAACATGAAAAATGTTGATGGATATCTAAGTTGTTCATATTGTGCTCATAACATATTGAATTTGGCTTTGGAAAATGCAATTGTATATTACATTGCATATGCATGGGTAACATCACATTCATGGGCATACGACATGAGTGTGGGTGAGTGTGCATGGTTGATCAAACACCATTCTTGGTAGATGATGCGTGGGTTCGAAAAAGTTGGACCAAGGTTCGACTGAGTCGCACGGGTTGCATTGAAAATAGGGTCAGGGTTAGCAAGAAGGGCTAGACTATCCCTCGGGTGTAAGACCCGGTACTTTGGATATGCACTCCGTTGGTATTGAGTCCATAAAGTGTATTAGCATACGCGGAGCAGTTGGTGCAAGTCCATAGATGCCGTGTCGGTTGGGTGCCCATTGGTGGAAGTCCATAAATACTCACCCCAAGAAAGACCCGAGAATTTTAATGGTCATTGGATGTGTAACATCAATGGCGAGGGCTTGGAATGCCCGGATGCATACGCATGACATTGCATGTGTTATGGGAGTCGGTGAAGGCTCAGGTTGGGTTGCATGTGTGGGTCTCATCTTATAATATGGCATGACATGGAGAATTCCATCATGAATTGCACATTCTTAAGTGGATTGTTTGTTGCTTGTTGAATTGCATGTGAACATTTCATATGCATTTAGGTTAGGGAGTAGCCTCTTTAGGAGATACCCTATTGAGCGTGGCTCACCCTTTATAGGGACAAAATTTTATGTGCGGGACATGCGCTGGTTGATGGCTCTCACTCGGGCCCTCATTGATGAAGAAAAGCCGAGATGTGGTTTCAAATTACATTTTTGTAAAACTAATATGTAATTTAGTTTTGGACATGTAATATTGTGAAAAGGATTGTAAAACAAATTCTTATGGACTGTGTTTTGTATAAATTGTATGTTATATGAGTTTGGATTGATGATGTATGAGGCTAGAATGAATTGGAATTGAAAAAAGATTGAATCGGGGAAAAACTGGGCACTTTTATTGGTAGAACGTCGAGTACCTACCGGTAGAAGAATTCCAGTAGGCAGTTCTACCGGTAGAACGTTGAGTGTTTGCCGGTAGAACATTCCCAGAGGGCTTTGCTACCGATAGAACATTTTCAGTGAGTTTTCCTACCGGTAGAATGTTGATTTCTTGCCGGTAGAAGAATTCTAGTGAGCTCTTCTACCAGTAGGACTCTGAGTTCTTCTACCGGTAGGTTTTTTTTAAATTTTATAAAAAATTAAAATGTTTTGCTAAACCTCTGGGCATCGACTCCTTTGGCTCAAGGGAGGTATATGGGGTAATTATGAGTATAAGCTGATGTATATTGTCCATTGGATTGGTAAAATGATTGTGACCCCGAAAATGGTAATACTTTTAAAGTAAATGGTCAAACGTTGAAACCATTTTTAGAAGGGATAGTGGCTGAGGTGGAGTCCATTGAACTAGTGGATCCACGATATGAATATGATAATTGACTGTGACTATTTCTTGTAGTGTATAGTAGTTTTGTTTTTATTTACTTTTTAATGGTTTGTTTCACATAATTCCTTTATGTTTTGCAAAGTGTTTAATTTTTATCCCCAATGACTAAAAAAAAAACATATTATTTATTATTTTTTTTAGGATTTGGTGAATTTTCTGTTATGATATATATATATTTTTTTTAGTCATTGAGGACAATGCCTAATTTAGGTTGGGGGGGGGGGGGGGGTGGGATATTGTGATGCAATCTTTAATTATCCGAGTCTGAATTTTTTTAGGCTATAACAATTTTTCTTTATTATTTTTATTTTTGTTACTTTTGGGTCATGTTTTCGAGGTCCAAGTCTAAGGAGATCCAGAGACTTCAAACTGTTCGAACGGTCTTTCTTCGTTCGAATGCATGCTCAATTCAAACTCACCGTTCGAACGGTACTCCTTCGTTCAAACGCGCCTTGAAAACCAAAAGGCAAAAGTCGGGTTGAAAGGACGAAACACTTTGGGAAAAGACGAATCACCGTTCAAACAACCCTCAATCGTTCGAACACTCTCCCTACTTATAAAAGAGCAACTTTTGTCTTCCCCATCCAGCTGCACCTCTCTCTCTCTCTAAAACCAAAACCCACCATTGACATTCCCCTAAAAGCTTCAAAAATCCTTTGTTTTCTCACTCAAATTCCATCAAGAATCAAGATTCCTTCCTCCCAAATTAGGATTTAGCTTCTTCTTCTTCTTCTCACTTTAGGGCTATTTCACCATCTTTCAATTTTTTTTTTTCAAGAAACCTATTACCTTCTTCAAGCTTTGGAGAAAATCTTAAATGGCGAAGAAGAGAGCTCGTGTGGGTACTAGTGATCAAGTAGCTCCACCACTACAACTAGGTGTGGTGATTGATGATCATGGTTTTCGACATGTATTTGATGTGGATCGTTTTCCTTTGTTGGAAAAGAGTGAGAGATATGATCTTATTTTGATAAAAGGCCTATAGTCATGGAGAGAGCTATTCTTTATGATGATTTTTCTGTGTATGGGATTGATCAGATTATTCAGAGTAAGGGATTAGGTGAGTTTATGAAATTGAAAAATGGGAAGGGGGCTACTGCTTTGGTTATGGAATTTTACTGTAATGCTGACAGGACTAATCCTAAAAGGTTTTCTACTTTTGTGAGGGGAAAAAGGATGATAATAGATTTGGTTGTGATTTTTGCAGTGACAGGTATTAATGTTACCCCTAGGCTACAGTTTGCTCTTGCTACTGTGATAGAAATGGACGATGTGGCTAGGGAATTTACAGGGGACTCTTACTTTGTATAGATTCAGAAACCCAAGTATTTGATTCAGGGCCAGTCGATTGATAAGTATAGAATCTTGAATTAGATTTCTGCTTCAAATATCTTACCATTGAGTAGGAAGACTCAGGTGTATCCTGAGAGGGTGAGGTTATTATATGCTTTGGGTACTTGTATGACGATGTGTTTGTCATCAATAATCATGTCTAAGATGTAAAGAGCGCTGAAGATGACTACTAAGAATGCATCCTTTCCATTTGGCTACTTAGTTACTCAGATTTGTGTGATGCAGAGGATAGTTGTAGAGGATGAGACGCTTAAGGAGAAGTGTCCTAAGCTTTTGGATCTCACCGCTCTGATGAAGAGTAGGACTGCTGCTGTGATGCCCCAAAATCTGGGGGTCCTTTCTCAACCCGTTGATCACTTATCAACCCGCAGAAATACCCGTGGATACTATATAACCCGATATCACGTCGTTACACCCCATTCACAGGGATCATAATAAAACAGAATTTGGGCAGAGTCTCCTTTACATGGGAGCACTACCCAACACATAACCTATTCACGCATTGTTCATATGACCATTCCAAGGTCCAAACCCCAAATTTTAGGACTTAATATTCAACCAATTATATCATCAAAAGGAAATGGCTCAAGAAGTGAAGGCTCAACCATGTTATAGTTAAAATTTCAATTTTTTTTTTTTGGTATTGGTACCTCGGGTAAGTTGTAACAGTAACTGAGCCCTCTGGTTGCCAGGTACTGGTACCTGCAAAACTTGGTACCAGTACCTAGGCCCCTAACAGCATGGTACCGGTACACTTCCCCTAAATCGAAGACTACCATCAGCGTGACTGGCCTAGCCCTCGTCACCTGTAACTGACTGTACCCAGTCCCTGATGGATAATATCTCTGTGTCTTGCCCCTAGGACTCGATCACCTTGCTTAATAAGGAAGGCGTAGCTACTAGACTCCACAAAGTGCACTGAGCCTGACTCCTGTAGTGTAGTCCGAACTGTCCAATAGTCTCGAGCATCTACCACTCTTGGGAAGCTATACTAGCCAAGAATCCCCATCAATTTTGGCTGAGTGCATCAGCCACCACATTTGCCTTACCAGGATGGTAATGCAAAGTAAAGTCATAATCCTCAAAGTACTCCATCCACCTGCGCTGTCTCATATTGAGGTCCCACTGCATAAAGATGTACTTCAGACTCTTGTGGTTCGAAAATACCTCAAACTGCTCTCCATATAGATAGTGACACCATGCCTTCAAGACAAAGACAATGGCTGCCAACTCCATGTCGTGCGTGGGGGTAGTTCTACTTGTGGTTCTTCAACTACTGTGAACCATAATCTACCACCCTCCCGTACTACATCAGAACACAGTCAAGTCCGTTCTTTGAGGCATCGCAATAGACTGTGTACCTCTGCCCCCCTTTCCTGGACAATCACAATAGGGGCTAAAGTCAGTTGCGTCTTCAGCTCCTGGAATGCTCTCTCACACGAGTCATCCCACTGGAATATGACCTCCTTATTGGTCAACCTAGTCATAGGTGCAACTAGTTGTGAGAAGTACTCAATGAACCTCTGATAATATCCTGCCAATCCCAAGAATCTGCGTATCTCGAAGACTGACTTAGGTCTCTCCCAACTCATAACTGCCTCAACCTTCTCCAGGTCCACTAACACGCCCGAAGCAGATACCATGTGTCCCAAAAATTTCACATTAGCCAGCCAAAACTCACACTTACTGAACTTGGCGTACAATTGATGATCCCTCAAGGTCTGGAGAATGATCTTCAAATGACCCTCATACTCCTTCTTAGACTTAGAGTAGATCAGAATGTCATTAACAAAGACTACGACAAACTGATCTAAATAGGGTTGGAATACCCTATGCATAAGATCCATGAATGCCGCTGGGGTATTCGTCAAGCCAAAAGGCATAACGGTAAACTCGAAATGTCCATATCATGTCCTAAATGTCGTTTTAGTGATATCAGTCCCCCTACTCCTCAACTGGTGGTATCCTATGCGCAGATCTATTTTAGAGTAGACTTGTGCTCCCCTCAGTTGATCAAAAAGATCATCGATCCTCGGTAGTGGGTACTTATTCTTAATAATGAATTGATTCAATTGTTGGTGGTCAATACATAGCCTAAGGGTCCTATCCTTCTTCTTGAAAAATAGCACCGGAGCACCCCAAGGTGAAGTACTCGGCCTAATAAAACCCTTGTCTAATAATTCTTGTAACTAGACCTTGAATTCTTGCAACCCTGCAGGTGCCGTCCTATGCGGTGTCGTAGAAATTGGGGATGCACCGGGTTATAATTCAATGGTGAAGTCTACATCCTGATGTGGAGGCAATCCCGATAACTCGTCTTGGAAAACATTCACATACTCACAAACTACCCGAGGTAGACCTAATTCCTGTCTCACCTTGTCCTCAAGTGTAAAGCTCGCAAGCCAACCCATTAACTGTCTACGCCAACGAAAGTCATACACGACTTGAGGTAAAACATTGTGCTTTTCTCCCTCAAACTTGAAACAAATACCCTATGGTGTATAAGCAGTGACCCTCTTTATATTAAAATTGATGATGACTCGGTGTGCCACCAACCAATCCATCCGAAGGATGACATCAAACTCCGACATGTCCATGACCCTAAGGTCCATAGTGAGTTGAATCCCCGAGATCTCTAATTCACATCCCCAACATATCTTATCAATACAAACCCTAGCTCCCAGGGGAGAACTCATATACAATGGCTCCTCTAAGGTCTCAACCTCTAAGCCCAAGTCTTTTACACACGATGCAACAATGAATGAATGAGATTTACCCGAATCAAATAACACCCTTGCCCATAGTGAGAGAGTAGAAATGTACCCTAAATCACTGAATAATCCACCAGTTCAGTCTATGGTATGATGACAAAGACTCGCCCCTAGGTCCCTGCCTAGAAGCCCTATCCTCAGCCTCGGCCCAAACCCTAGCCCATCTGGCCTGATTACAGAGTCCCCGCTTGTGAAGTAGTTGGGACCTATGTAGTACCTTGGAGCTGGAACTAACTTCCTTGGCCTATGGTGGGGTAGGGAGGAATGAAAAATTTATGTGGATGCTCTACTGATGATTGGGATTGAGATGTCCCATAACTCTGGGATCCTTGCCTCTGAGGACAATCCCATTTCAAATGGTTCAGTTGGTGGCATATGTAGCAAGTATTTTGGCCAGCCTGATAGGGAGCCCTAAAATCTCTTCTACCTTTGGAGGATTGACCTTGGCCTTGGCTTTGATAACCTTGGCCCTGCTCTTGTAGTCCCTGTGGGGTAGACATCCTTTGCTTCTTCCCCGAACTAGTAGAAGATGACTGACCCTCATTTTTCTTGTCCTTAGCACCTGCCTCCCGGATGCTTTTAGCATCGTCTACCTCTCTCTCAATGGCCATAGCTGTCTCAACCATCAAGTCTACATTTTGTAGGCGATGGTCTTTTTCCCAATTGGACACCTTCAAGCCATCCTCAAACCTCCTCACTTTGGCCAAGTTAGTGGCCACGTAATCATTGACAAAACGGGCTAGATTGGTGAACTTAGCCACGTATTCCATCACCATCATGGTTCCTTTCTTTAGATCCAAGAATTCTTGGACTTTCACTCGCCGAACTATCATTGGGAAATACTTGACCATGAAGAGCTCACAAAACTCTTCCTAAGTCATTGCCTCAATATTTTTTTAGGCTTTTGCCCAATTCCACCATAGATGGACCTCAACCTCAAGTTGGAATGTTGCTAGCCTTATCTTGGTGGCGTCGGATGTGATCTCCATAGCCTCCAAGATCTTGCCTCCGTGGCCTATGTTGGCGCTAGCTTGTACAAAGGTAGTAGCCATTGCGCCCACAGCCTCCATGAAGGCTTGTTGATCAAAGGCTGGTGGCGGTGGTTGCTTGTTTCATCCACCCCCTCGACCGTTGTGATGTCCTCTTCCTCTATTTTCCATCTAAACACACGTAAAATAGCAATAGACCACTAACTTAGTATCCCAAAGTTGGGGATCAAAGTTAAAAGTTGGGAATTTTCCCCTCGTCTCACTGGTAGGAGGTATGCCACCCACTAGTAGACGCCCAAATCGTAAACTTTTCCCATTCTTTTTTTTTTGACCCCAAGGTTATGTTTTCTAACCCTAGTGTCTCATTCCCATTCACATTTAATCATGCATGTAATATCATATCACATAACATGTAGCATTTAATGCATATAACATGTAATGCATAATGAATGCAATGGCTTAACCTAATCTACCCTCAAGTCCAAGGTAATAGGGAACCCAGGATCTGATACCAAGCTGTGATGCCCCAAAATACGGTGGTCCTTTCTCAACCCATTGATCACCCATCAACCCGTTGAATATTTGTGGATACCGTATAATCTGATACCACGTCGTTACACCCTATCCAAAAGGATCATAACATAATAGAATCTGAGTAGAGTCTCCTTCACACGGGAGCACTACCCAACACATAACCTATTCACACATTAATCATATGACCATTCCAAGGTCCAAACCCCCAAATTTAGGACTTAATATTCAACCAATTATATCATCCAAAGGAAAGGGCTCAAGAAGTGAAGGCTCAACCATGTTATAGTTTAAATTTTAGATTTTTTTTGGGTATTGGTACCTCGGGTAAGTGGTACTGGTACCTGCGCCCTCTGGTTGTCAGGTACCAAAACCTGTAAGATTTGGTACCAGTACCTGGGCACCCGATAGCGTGGTACCGGTACCTGTGAGTGTGAATGTAGGTGATAGCTTAAGTTTTTGTGTGAATGTAGGTGAAGAGTTGTAAATGACTTGAGTTAAGCTCCCATCATAGTGTTTAAAGTCAATAAAGATGAGGGGATAACTTAAAGGAAGGATTGGAAGGTGAAGAAACAAAGAAAAAGACAAATTGGATGAAAACCTTCCAGAAGGTTTGCACTTGGTCTGCCTATGCACTGTCAAAACCTTCTGGAAGGTTTTGTCTATTGGAATAAACCTTTCGGAAGGTTTGCATCGACCTTTCGGAAGGTTTGGGTCACTAGATAGCTTTTTCTCCTTGCCCTGCATAAACATTCCGGAAGGTTTACATCGACCTTCTAGAAGGTTTTGCCCATAATTGCCAGACAGCCTACAACTCAAGCTCAACCACTTGGGGGTCCCACCTATGATTCTCCCACTTGTCCCCTGACATCTCTTACACACATATATGCCTCCCTTCACTTCAAGATGGACTTTGGAGGCCAATGCATTAATGAGGAAGAGAGAGAAGAGGGAAGCCAAGGGAGATGCAGGCTAGGCTTGTCCTAGCCTGTCCAATGCATCAACTCAGCCCCCCATTGATGAGAAGCCTATCACACATGCTAGAGGACCTCCATGGACGAAAATTCAAGCTACACTTAAGATTATTCAGCATTGTAGAGAGAGAAGCTCAAGGAGGAAGACATAGTTTTAGAGAGAGAAGTTAGATTTTTGCATTTTCTCTACCCATTTCACTTGTAATCTTTTGTAAGACTATTGTAAGCTTCATTTATTGCACTTAATGTCATTTATTTCAAGTGTATTGCAAGTTTAGTCAAGTATCTTTCAACCCACCATTGTTACATAAAAGTTTTTCACTTCAAACTTTTAAAATGGTTATTAAATGCACTTCTGCATAGTACAACTTTTCTTGCATTAATTCAAGTTCCAATCTTCATTTTTTCACAATGTCTCTTTACTTTATGTATGTTCTTGCATTAAATACGAGTAGCTAAGCTTTAAGTTGGCTAATCCAAGGGAGACTTCCTCTTGGGTATGCTAAATCAACTCTTGTTCATTCCACTTCGTAGTGTAAGACGGTTTGGTTTGACTAGGTTGAGTGTGGACATGTTTGTGAGTTCTTGATACACCATAGACTTGTCACGGGGTATGCTTGAATCCTCACCTCCGTTTTAGTCCCTTGTTTCTTACGAATTAATCGAACGTCTAGGCACCGTTGGAAGAATGTCTTGAGTTGATTCGGCATTCCCATTGGAATGACCTCTTCGGATTAGCCAACACTTGTTTCCTTTTCATTTCATCAAGAACACAACTCACCCAAACACATATTCAAAAGATTTTTACACTTTTCTATTTTCACAAAATCACCTTCAACAAAATTCACCTTCCTTCCCTGAGGAGACGACCTTGGAATACCAATTCCAAGTAAAACACGACACTCAAATTTCTCTCTACGCTTGGGGAGTACGTTTGTACACATACACACACACATTTCATTTACACACCCATTTTCACATTTCTTGCATGATATCCGAGGGAGAGTGACACTCACCTAACCATATAAGCCACATGCACATTGCTAGAATCATGGTCGGAAATTAGGAACGACGGAATAACTCAAGTATTTTTGGCGCCGTTGCCGGGGAAGGCAAATCGTTGAATTAAGAAGGTGATTTCGGACAACGGAGGTAAGTCTCGTGAATTCTCATCACGGGTTGAGGTACGTTGTTCCTTGTATATACTTTTGTTTACTTGTCTTTTCATTTGTAGATATTGTTTTGATCAAGACCCACCCGAGGATGCCGGTGACAACTTTGAGGATGTTGATGCTAATGTCCCAAGGGAAGGAGGAGTGCAAGACCCTAGAATTCCAAACCCTAGAATGCATTTCCCTTCTAGGAATGAAGGGAACAATATCCCCATTGATTCTCTGGCGAGGTCAATGCGGGATTATCTCCAACCGACTCGTAGCACCATTCCCTCTTGCATACTTTTACCGGTCCAAGCTCATGCCTTCCTAGTCAAGCCGGGAATGTTACAACTACTTCCTCAATTCCACGGAATTGAAAGAGAAAATCCTTATTTGCACATTAAGTAGTTTGAGGAAATAGTTGCAACATTCCTCACTAATCATGCCATGGAAGACATAGCTCGCCTAAAATTTTTTCCCTTTTCCCTTAAGGACAAAGCCAAAACATGGTTAAATTCCTTGAAACCTCGATCCATAATCTCTTGGGCACTAATGCTTTCTGAGTTTTTGAATAAATTCTTTCCGGTGCCTAAAACCACCGCTCTTAAAAAACAAATCCAAATCAGAAAAGCCCAATGAACAATTTTATCAATGTTGGGATCGCTACAAGGAATATCCACATCATGGTTTTGAATCATGACAATTGGTGAGTTTCTTCTACTAAGGGATTGCACCGGGCCATCGACAATTCATAGACATGATGTGCAATGGAGAGTTCTTAAACAAAGATCCTGATGAGGCCCTAGATTACTTTAGTACATTGGCATAAAATGCACAATCTTGGGATACTACGGATCCTACCGATGTACCGAGGTCGTCTCCGGGTAGTAATCAACCAAGTGGGGGATGGATGTATGATTTAAGGGACCGGGAAGACCTGTTTTCCAAAATCACCAAATTGTCTAGGAAAGTGGAGAGTCTTGAGGTCAATAGGAGACATGAGGTGTCAAACATTTCCAAGACCAAGGAGTTTTGCTCTATCTGTGAGAGTGTTGAGCATTCCATTTCGGAGTGCCCTAACATTCTGACACTTAAGGAAGTCTACCATGAGCAAGTCAATGCCTTCAACCAAAGTAGGCAATCATTCTCCCCGCATTCTAACACTTACAATCTGGGTTGGAGCAATCACCCGAACTTTAGTTGGAAGAATGAGAATCCCACTCCTCACGGGTCTAATGCATATTCACCTTCCATGCCTCCTAAGCAAAATCAATACCAAGGTTAAGGTCAATCCTCTAGCTCTCAATACCCCCGGTCCAATCCGCAAGGGTATTCACAAAACCCACCTCCACAATGTTTTTCCCAAAGTCCACCTCCACAAAGTTATGGTCAACAAGGACCATCAAATCCTCCCACCTACCAACCACCTCTTAAGAAGAAATTAGAGGATGTGGTGCACCAATTCATACAAAGTCAAACCACCATCAACAACCAAACCGCCGTCGCCTTCAATGATATTCGGACCCAAATCATGAAGTTGACCAATGCCATAGGGATGTCACAACAAGAGAAAGGGAAATTCCCCACTCAACCCCAAGAGAACCTTAGAGGCTAACATGTGATTGAGCCATCCGAACCCAAAAAGGAGAGTTGTGAGCAACTCAAGGTGGTCACTGCCCTAAGGAGTGGCAAGCAAATCGACAAGACCATTGTGCCAAAAGTCTCACCCAAGACCATATTGACCAAAGAGAAAGAGACTAAGGATGATTCCGAGGGGGGTGAGGTGAGTGAGAAAGAAAAAAATGTTGATGTGAATGTGCAAGCATGTCCCCTTCTGCCCCCTTTTCCCAATCGTTTGAAGCCACCCGTGAAGGTGGCTAACTATTATGACATTATTGAGATGTTCAAGTAGGTAAAGATCAACATCCCACTCCTCGATGCCATAAAGTAAATTCCGTCATGTGCCAAAATCTTGAAGGATTTATGTACCGTGAAGAGGAGGCTAAATGTGCACAAGAAGACATTCCTCACCGAGCAAGTGAGCTCAATCTCGAGGACCAACACCCCACCAAAGTTCAAGGACCCCGGATGCCCTACCATTGCCATCACCATAGGGAATTGCCGGGTGGAGCAAACGCTTCCTGATTTGGGGGCGAGTGTCAACCTCTTACCCTTTTTGGTGTACCAACAACTCCAACTTGAAGCATTGAAGCCAACTCCAATCACTCTTTAATTGATGGATCGTAGTGTTAGAACACCAAGGGGAATAGTTGAGGATGTCTTAGTCCAAGTTGATAATTTCTATTTCCCTATTGATTTTGTTGTACTTGATACTCATCCGGTTATTAATACTAGTTCAAAAATTCTTGTCATACTAGGTAGACCTTTTCTTGCTACATCTAATGTTGTGATTAATTCCAGGAACGGTCTAATAAAGCTTGCATTCAGGAATATGAAAATGGACCTCAACATGTTCAATTTGTGCAAGTAACCGGGGGATGATGAGGAAGTGCATGAAGTCAATAGGATTGACACTTTGGTGGAGGAGCACTTGGAGCTATTGAGCACCTTGGAGTTTGAGGAGGAAAGGATTGTTGATCAAGATGAGCTGGAAAGTTTACAAGGGGTAGAAAAATGGACCCCTACATTTGAGAAGCTTCCCCATCAAGAGAAGAAGATCTTTCCACCAACTGTACAAAATCCCATCTTAGAGTTGAAGCCATTATTACCATCCAACCTCAAATATGTATTCTTGGGGGAGCATGAGACCTTCCCGGTAGTGATAAGCTCAACTTTGGAGGTAAAGAAAGAAGAAGATCTTTTGAAAGTGTTGAGGAGGAACAAGGGAACAATTGGTTGGACAATTGCCGACATGAAGGGGATAAGCCCCCTCATTTGCACACACCGCATTTACCTTGAAGAAGACTCTAAGTCGTCCCGACAACCACAAAAAAGGTTGAATCCAATTATGAAGGATGTGGTGAGGGATGAGGTACTTAAACTACTTGATGTGGGCATCATCTTCCCGATAAGTAGTCCCACTCAAGTAGTGTCAAAGAAATCGGGAGTCACAGTGGTTGCAAATGAGGACAATGAGTTAATTCTGACAAGATTAGTCACCGGATGGAGAGTGTGTATTGACTATCGGAAGCTCAAATCTTGCACAAGAAAGGATCACTTCCTTTGCCATTCCTTGACCAAGTGTTGGAAAGAGTAGCCGGACACTTGTTCTATTGCTTCTAGGATGGATACTCCGGCTACAATCAAATTGAAATCGTATTGGAGGATCAAGAGAAGACCACCTTCACTTGCCCCTTCGGTACCTTTGCCTACCGATGCATGCCATTTGGGTTGTGTAATGCCCCAGGAACTTTTCAAAGATGTGTGATGGGAATCTTCAGTGATATGGTGGAAAAGATCGTGAAAGTTTTTATGGACGACTTCTCAGTGTTCGGGGATTCATTTGAGGGTTGTTTCGAGAACTTAGAAAGAGTACTTGAGAGATGCGAGGAGAAGAACTTGGTCCTCAACTGGGAGAAGTGCCACTTTATGGTGATGATTAGTAGTTAAAATTAGCATATTACTATGTCTTTTTAAGACAATGAATATCAAAGTTTCATACCACACCAGCATGCCCTGGAGCAAAATTGGAGAAGCTTGGAACAAGGCAACCACGTTCGAATGCCAAATAACGTTTGAACGTCCCCTTGAATTATTTGAGGACCAGGCTGCTGAGACACGACGTGTTGCAACAAAGAAGGAAAACACTGAGATACTTGAGTACCACGTTCGAACGCCAAATCACGTTCGAACATTCTGCTGCATTATTGAAAGCTGCTGAGTGCAACGTCAAGTTGAACATAGAGTGTGGAAATGGCTCTCACAGAAGACCACATGCCACTTGAGTAGGAAGATCAGACCCCATCCAGCGTTCGAACGCTCATCAAGCAAAGACAGATACAACATTCGAACGTTGTCCTCAGACAGGCTGCAGAGTGGTTGATCTTCTCTCCGGACATTGGGACTTTCACTTGGACTTTGAAGGCCTTGCACTATTCCTCCACACTACCTTGCCCCCTCCTCTTTGCCTATAAATACTCCCATTGTGGGAGCTTCAAAGGGGAGGAGTTTTTTTTTTTAGTAGATTTAGATCAAAATTCTTAGCTTGTTATAAATTTAGTCTTAGACATAGGTTTATATTTACTTGTTTAGAGGAAAAGAGATCATCTTTTGGTTGCGGATCAACCCTCCAAAAGTGACTAGCTTTCTTTTAATTTCAATATTTGTGTCATTCACTTCCATTGCTTGAGCTTCTTTTTTCCCTTAGAGGGGTGAAACTCTTCCACTTTTCTAGAGCTTCGCCAAAGCCGGGAAGGGTGGAACGTGATTCACTTATTCTTCGTCGAAGATCGGCTCCTAGCATATTGTGCCTTACTGTGTAACTCCTCTACTTGGAGGGATGAGCATCACTCACTTTTCTAGCTTTACCAAAGCCATGAAGAGTGAGTAGTTTCTCATTCACTCTTTAGTAAGAGGTAATGAACATGTATAAATCATTCGGAAGTTATATCTGTGCATTTCGTTTATGCTTAATGTTTTATATTTTACTTGCTTATTGAATGATTGACTGTATCTAGCAAAGCTAATGTACTTTGTATAACCGTGAGTGCTTTCTATAACATAGATAAATCTTGCATAGAAAGACTCATCGGTTCAAGGCAAGTACCCCTGCTAGATCTTCATGACTACCCTTCAATCTTCACCATTATTGTGCTTCAATTAAAGAATGGAAATGAAATATTAATGTCATGGTTGGATGCCTTGTAGAAACACTTGCTTGTTTGTAGACGGGTTGAGTCTTGGCACAGACAATTCTTGTAAACTTCTAGAAAGATATCAGAATCATGTTCTTAATTCTCACAATCCACCTTGATCTTTCGATTAACTTGCTGTTGACACAGGGGTTAATCAAGTTGTCAAGCACAAGTATAATAAACCGTATGATTAACTACATGTCCAGATACTCGAACTAAAGAGTGACTTTTTACATTTAAGCTTATTTTATATTTTGTCTAGAAAACTCTCTTGGAAAGAATCTTATATTCTGTCCAGGAAATCCCATACACCACACAGCTTCAAATCTCAAGGGTTACAATCATTCGGTCTCCACCACTGCTTACCTCGAAACACCAACAATAGTTCCTTGTGGATTCGACTCCGGACTTAAACCGGATTATTACTACAGCTTGACTGCCTGCACTTGGGTGTACACATTTCGGATCAAGTCAAGTTTTCGGCGCTGTTGCCGGGGAACCATAAAAGGTGTTTTAAGGTAAAAGGTAAAAAGACCTTCCTTTTTGTATATATTTTTAACAGTGGATAATTTAATTTTACGTTTTTTTTTTTATGTTTGAGGACGCTCCTCACTATCAAAATTTGCCGGCAGAATCTTTTGGGTCTGTGAATCAGCCTGAACCATCTTCACCCAGATCAGTAGCAGACTCTTGTGAAAATAGTATGACAAATAATTGGAGACAAGGAGATGTCCCTGTGAGAGAGGGGGAAGTGCCTAACATTCGAACGTTGCGGGATTACTTACATCCCACAAGAAATAGTGTCCCCTCTTGTTTTATCTTTCCTGCAAATGCACCCCTCTTTAACGTAAAGGCGGGGATAGTTCAACTACTTCCTTAATTTCATGGACTCGAATATGAAAATCCGTATTTGCACATAAAAGATTTTGAGGAAGTATGTGGAACATTTCAAGATAATTCTAAATTGGTCAAGATGAAACTTTTTCCTTTCTCTGTAAAGGAAAAAAGATAAAAAATGGCTAAATTCTTTAAAAGCTCTTTCAATACCTGACTGGCAGACATTACATAATGAATTTTTTCAGAAAGTTTTTTCCTCTACACCGCACTAATGCACTCAAAAGACAAATCATGAATTTTTCGGTCAAAGAAGGAGAAACCTTTTACCAAAGTTGGGAGAGATTCAAAGATCTGCTCCAATTCTGCCCACACCAAGCTTTTGAGAATTGGACTTTGGTAGGATTTTTCTATGACTCCTTACCCTCTAGACTACGTAAGTTGTCGAAATGATGGCTCAAGGAGAATTTATGGGAAAAAGTCTGGAGGAGGCATTCATTTTTTTTGACACCATATCTGATAGTTCTCAGATGTGGGACTCAGCCTCCCCTACCACTGTTGAAGCCAGACTATTTATTTCCCAAGGAGGTAAGTATGTCTTAAAAGAAGATGATGACCTAAGAGCAAAAATGTCCACCCTGTCTCAAAAGCTTAAAGCTTTAGAGACGAAAAAGGTCCATCAAGTTGATGTTGTCCCTCCCACAGAACAAGTGTGTGGGATTTGTGCACTAATAGGACACCCTACTGGGGAGTGTCCAACCATTCTGGCATTCAAAGAGGTCTTGTTCAAACAAACAAATGCAATTTCCAACTTCAACAGGCCTTACTCCAACCCATATTTTGAAACATACAATCCAGGGTGGCGGAATCACCCGAACTTCAGTTGGAGGAACACACAACTGACTCCCATGAACCAACAACAAAATTCACAACCACCACCTCAAGGACCTCCCGCATATCAACCATACCAACCACTACACAAGAGGAGCCTTGAAGATACATTGAACCAGTTCATGCAAAATCAAATGAACTACAACACCCATTCCACACAGGCTTTCACCGATTTCAAAGCACAAACCACCCAGTCTTTTGAGGATATCAAAAACTACATCCAAAAATTAACCTAATCCATGAGCACACACGAGAAGGGCAAGTTTCCTGCCCAACCAAAACCTCTACAAGGCCAATTTCATGTGGGAAATCCTTCAATCGTGGAAACCCCACAAGACCAAGCTCAAGTCATCACTACACTGAGAAGCGGCAAGGTGATTGACAAAACAATCAGAAACATGTTGATTCTAAAGCCAAGACCTGAGTCAATTCCATGCACTGAACCAGTTGAGCCTGAACCTGTGATTGAACAAGACCTAGAATCATCAAATGAAAAAGAACCTTCATGCCCTATTCCTACTCGTTTTCCCCAAAGACTCAAAACTATACAGAAGTTGAATAACCAGCCTAAAATTTACGAGCTTTTTAAGCAAGTAAAGATCAATATCCCACTTCTGGATGTAAACAAACAGGTTCTGTCTTATGCCAAGTTCCTCAAAGACTTGTGCACAATCAAGAGAAGCCAAAATGTCCAAAAAAGAGCTTTCTTGACGGAACAAGCCAGTGCCCTACTTCAACACAAAACCCCTCCAAAATACAAGGACCCTGGGTGTCCAACGGTGTCATGTGTCATTGGAAACTTCAGAATAGAACAAGCTTTGCTCGATCTTGGGGCAAGTGTCAATTTGCTCCCATTCTCTGTCTACCAGCAGTTGGGGCTGGGAGAGCTCAAGCCCACTTGTGTCACACTCTAGTTGGCAGAAAGATCTGTCAAAATTCCTAGGGGTATTGTTGAAGATGTACTTGTCCAAGTGGATAACTTTGTCTTCCCTGTTGACTTCATTGTTCTAGACACTTAGCGAGCAATGCATTCAGAGAATCAAATTCCTATTATTCTTGGTTGACCCTTCCTAGCAACTTCAAATGCTCTAATCAATTGTAGGAATGGAGTCATGAAATTAACTTTTGGAAATATGACTCTCGAGCTGAAATTTTTTAATATTGCTAAGCACCCAGGAGAAGACAAGGAAGTGAGAGAAATAAATTCCATTGAGTCATTGGTTCACGAACATGTGAATGATACCTTTTGCGAAACCTCTGCTGAATTATATCTATTGGAACCTAGCACATCTGAGACAACAGATGATGACCCAAACCCACAAAGTTGCCCTGCTTATGCTATTGAGACATGGGCACCCAAATTTGAGAAACTTTCATCAAGTGGTACAAAACCACTCTCATCAAATATCAAGCCACCAAAGCCTGAGCTAAAGCCACTCCCATCTGACCTCAAATATGCATTTTTGGGAGAGGACGAGTCATACCCAGTGGTAATTTCATCTAAGCTTACAGACTTGCAAGAGTCTAAGCTGATTGAAGTTCTCAAACTCCATAAAAGCACCATTGGGTGGACCATCACTGACTTGAAAGGTATAAACCCGTTAATCTGCAATCATGCTATATACCTTGAAGAGGATTCAAAAACCTCTCGTCAAATGCAACGAAGACTAAACCCTCACATGAAGGAAGTTGTGAGAACTGAGGTACTTAAGCTATTAGATGCAGGGATAATCTACCCCATCTCAGATAGCAAGTGGGTGAGTCCAACCCAAGTTGTGCCCAAGAATTCTGGAGTCACAGTGGTAAAAAATGATGCCAATGAACTAGTACCAACTCGAGTCGTCACAGGATGGCGAATGTGCATAGACTATTGAAAACTCAATTTGGTGACTAGGAAAGACCATTTCCCTCTTCCTTTTCTTGATCAAGTCCTAGAGAGAATTACAAGACATGCATTCAATTGCTTCCTAGATGGGTATTCTGGGTACAATCAAATCAAGATAGCACTAAATGACCAGGAAAAAACAACGTTCACATGCCCCTTTGACACCTTTGCATTCAAAAGGATGCCATTTGGACTTTGTAACGCTCCTGCAACATTCCAAAGATGCATGCTAAGCTTGTTCAGTGACATGGTTGAGAATTTTTTGGAAGTGTTCATGGATGATTTCTTTGTATATGGTGACTCATTTGATTTGTGTGTGGCCAACTTAGAAAAGGTATTGATAAGATGTAAGGAAGTCAATCTGGTACTCAATTAGGAGAAAAGTCATTTCATGGTAACACAAGACATTGTCCTTGGTCATATTGTGTCGTCTGAAGGCATGAAAGTTGATAAGGCAAAAATAGATCTGATTGGAAACTTGCCTGCTCCCAAGACTGTAAAGGATGTCCGATCATTCCTAGGACATGCAGGGTTCTATAGGAGATTCATTAAAGACTTTAGTACCATAGCTAAACCCATGTGTCATCTCCTGAACGAGGATGTAATCTTTGTATGAAGTGAAGCATGCCAGAAAGCTTTTTTGACAAGCTTAAATGTATGTTAATTTTGGCTCCAATCATGCAACCCCCTGACTGGACTCTGCCATTTGAATTGATGTGTGATGCTAGTGATTATGTTGTAGGTGCTGTGTTGGGAGAAAAAAAAGATAAGAAACCCTATGTGATTTACTATGCAAGCAAAACTTTGAATGATGCTCAATTAAATTACTCAACAACTGAAAAGGAATTGCTTGCTATAGTTTTTGCTCTAGAGAAATTTCGTTCTTATCTTGTTGGATCTTCTGTTGTTGTGTTCACTGACCATGCAACGTTAAAATTTTTACTCACAAAAAAGGATGCCAAGCCAAGGCTCTTAAGATGGATACTCTTGCTCCAAGAATTTGATATGATCATTAAGGACAAGAAAGGTGTCGAAAATGTGGTGGCAGACCATCTATCCAGGTTAACGTATGAATTTCATGAGGATGGATTGCCAATCAATGAGAATTTCCCTGATGAACAACTGTTCACAGTCATAGAAACACCGTGGTACACTGATATTGCTAACTTCCTTACTACTGGTACATTTCCTCATTCCTTTACATTGATGGATAGAAAGAAATTTCTGAGGGAGGTTCATAATTTCTTTTGGGAGGATCCATACGTATTCAAATACGGTAAGGACCAAATCATAAGACATTGCATCCCTAAGCATGAGAGCAGGCATGTAATATCATTTTGTCATTCTGAAGCATGTGGTGTTCATTTCTCATCCAAGAAAATCGCTGCAAAAATCTTGCAGTATGAATTTTATTGGCCCACACTTTTCAAAGATGTTCATGACTTTTGTCTAACATGTGATAGATGCCAGAAGTTGGGGAGTATTTCTAAAAGAAACATGATGCCCTTAAACCCAAATCTCATAATTGAAATCTTTGACTGTTGGGGCATCGATTTTGTGGGACCATTTCCCCATTCCTTTGGTTATCTATACATTTTAGTAGCTGTAGAATATGTGTCCAAATGGGTTGAAGCAATTCCATGCTGAAATAATGATCACCGAACAGTGATCAAGTTTTTAAAAGAAAATATTTTGTCCCAGTTTGGAATTCTGAAATCCATCATAAGTGATGGGGGTGCTCATTTTTGTAATCGTCATTTCTAGAATTTAATGAAAAAATACTTGATTTTTCACAAAATGGCAACCCCTTATCATCTACAAACTAGTGGACAGACAGAATTGGCTAATCGAGAGATCAAACTAATTTTAGAAAAAACGGTAAACCCAGACCGCAAAGATTGGTCGTTAAGACTAACTGATGCACTTTGGGCATATCGCACTACTTTCAAAACAATTTTGGGCATGTCTCCCTATCAATTAGTCTATGGTAAGCCTTGTCATCTACCTTTGGAATTGGAACACAGAGCATACTAGGCCATTAAAGCAATACACTTTGACCTAGACAAGGCTGGACTCTCAAGAAAACTCCAGATTAATGAATTGGAAGAGTTGAGAAATGAAGCATATGAAAATGCTAAGATTGCTAAGTTTAGAATGAAAATTTTTCATGATAAGAACATTGTGCGGAAGTCTTTTGAACCATCTTAAAAAGTCCTGTTATATAACTCAAGATTCCATCTTTTTCCTTGTAAGTTGTGATCAAGATGGACTGGACCTTACATTGTCAAATAGGTATTTGTTCATGGAGCAGTGGAAAACCCATCAAACGGTAATATTTTTACTGTCAATGGCTAGCGTTTGAAACCATTCTTGGAAAATTTTGTTAAAAATGTAAAAACCATTCTTTTAATGGATCCAGAATATTCCTCAGAGATTCGCGCCTGCCGACACAAAAAGGGGTCGGGTTAGGAAAAATCCGACCCAACCCGACCCGACCACCCCATTTTTCCTCTTTTTCCCCATCAGCCGCTGTTGGCCCCTTCTTCTTCTTCTTCTTCCTTTCTTTTCTTCTTCTTCTTCTTCGCTGTTCTGTGATAAACAACCCATCCCCTGCAAACCAATGAACACACACTCCACAGACACAATCCTTTGCTTCATGCTTTGCATTTTAATCTTGTATTTGCTCATGAGTGTTCTACTCTTGTTCGCACTCACACACAAGGATTTGCATCCTACCTGAAACCCAGATCTGCGCAAAGATGAGTAATTTGTGTATTTTTATTTGTAGGTTTCGGCAGATGAACATATCTCTACCTTTCAACCTCTTCTCCAAGATCCATACACTGGTAAATTCGAAACATTGGAGACAATGTTCAGTTTAGGTTGGGGGGTGAGAACTACAGTTCATATTTTATGCCAGTAAAATTTTTGTTTTTGTTGTTGTTTATGATCATATTGTGTACCATGCCTCATTTTTTTTTGTATAAATTGATGATCATGTTTGTGAGTCAGCTTCAATCGTCTTTGTGACTGGCAGACATTAAAGAACCAGATAGAGTGTCTTAAAGCCTAGCAAGCATGAATGTTAAACTTTTTTGGTTTAGTCTGGGAGTTTTACGCACTTTTTCATCTGATGTGCATACTGTGATCATGAGAAAAACAAGATTGGTAAGAAAGAATGAAATCCATAAACAGCAAGCGAAATCGCTATGTGGCAGAAACACATTTGCTAAACGTCGTCGTGCGAAAAGACTTGGTGCCTGTAAACAATGTGGCCGGGTCTTTCACATGAAAGAACATAATCAGTGTTCTGAACCGATTTTTGGTCGCACACTCGATCGATTAGACTGGATAGTGAATGGGCAGAGTAAGGATTATCTTGACATGCCATCCTATTCCGGTACTTTGCTTAACCGGTTTGTGCGACAGGAAATTAGAAGAGTCATTGATGGATCAAATGACACGGAGATAGAGGATGACTCGGATTAGATTGCTTTCTAACAAAACTGTGGAAAATTATGTTTTGGGGATGAAAGCCAAGTTGGTCCGAATTTTTGTAAAAAGTGTAAAAATATTTTTGTTAAATGTACAAACTCTTTTGACTGAAATGAAAATATGGGCAGAGTAAGGAATGTCCCAGAATACCAACCTAAAGCGTGGGTAGGGAATTATCCTGAGACACCATGAATTTTTAAATCAAATTTGTGTGTATAGCCCTCTTTCATTGTGAATATTAATGTGCATAAAATTTTTATTTTTGCTTTTGACATTCGAATGCCAATTAATGTTCGAACGTCACCTGCTTTCAGGACTTTGTCTCTGATGAAGCCTCTGATGAAAACAAAAAGTACTGGGAGCTCAGCACGTTCGAACGCCAATAGAACGTTCGAACGCCATGAGCTTACAGTACTTTGGTCTCTAACAGAACTCAAAAGTATTGGGAACTCACCACG
This sequence comes from Ilex aquifolium, assembly GCA_951799425.1. Lineage (NCBI taxonomy): Eukaryota > Viridiplantae > Streptophyta > Magnoliopsida > Aquifoliales > Aquifoliaceae > Ilex > Ilex aquifolium. The sequence continues at coordinate 5,745,515 of OX637404.1, read as the reverse complement.
TTCAAACGATAGCCTCACGTTCGAACGTCCTTTTTAAAATTCTACTACATACGTTCGAACGTCAACTCTCAGGCTATAAAAGCCTGGTTCGTCTTCCCCATTTCAAAAACCCCAAAACCCTTCAAAAACATCCAAACCCTAGGTTGACCCTTCACTACCCAAGCCTCAAAATACCTCTCATTCCCAATTTCTACCCCAAATCGACCATACCAAAGCCATTCCCACCTCATTCATCCTCATTCTCACAAGAAAATCAAGACTTTCAAGCCCTAACACCCTCAAACCCGAAACACCATGCCTCCAAGATTCAAGCTCCCTGCTAGGCGCAACACACCAAGCCAAGAGCCTAATATGGTGGAGGAAGTGATTGAAGAAAGGGAGGGGAGGCCCATTGTGCGGAGATACGATCGAACTTGCTTCCCCACGGCCCTCAAAGTAGACAGGTATGAAAATTTCTACCGAGAACAAGCTGTAGTTTGTGAGAGGAATGTGGTGGTGACTGATTTTTGCAGAGTTGGGTATTTTGGAGGATATGGAGAAGAGGGGGTGGATGTTGTACTTAAGAAACGGCGGTGAGGCCGTAATTGACTTGGTGCGGGAGTTCTACTCCAACGCCGAAATAGTCAATGAAGCAATCAAAACGTATGTGAGGGGGGCCCATATCGATGTGGACGAGGACTATATCCGGGAGCTTAGGCAAGAGGTACCTTGAGTATAAAGGCCTACATACCCCCCGAGGAAGAAGGTGGCCATGGATATTGTGGGGGCGGAGAATTGACCGGGTTGGCAACATTTTTGTGTGTAGGGAAGAGATTTTTTCGACAAGGGGAGAGTTAACTGATAAGTACAAAATGCTGAATTTGATTGCGATCTCGAACTTCACCCCCATCGGGCGCAAGAACGAGATCCTCCCCGAGGTAGCCCATCTACTATACGCACTTGGGAAAGGGCACAACATAGACCTCCCCTCACTATTCTGACTGAGATGAAGAAGGGATGCGATGTAAAGAAGAACTCGCTCCCTTTTGGCACTTTGGTCACAGAGATGTGCAAGGACCATGGGATTAGGGTGAGGCCTGAGATGACGATACCGAGGCTAATGGGACCACTTAACAAGGCTTCCTTCCGGAGGAGCCAAGGTCATAGTGGTGGTCCGACAACTAGACGAGAGGAGTGCTTGACCAAAAACCTTGTTGTTTCCTAACCTCTAAAATCTATCCCTCAAAATGTGTAATGTATGGATAAGGGGCGTGTCACTCTCCCTTGGGATAGTGTCAAAAGAAAGGGGAAGAGGAAAGGAAAATGGGATGGTGGAAATGTGAAATGTGGATGCACAAAAATTATGTGTGTGTTCACAAAAGTGTTCCCCAAGCGCAAGGAGACTTTCGCAGGTCGTGTTTTACTTGGTGGTATTCCAAGGTCGTTTCCATGGGGAAGGAAGTAAACCAAGGGGAAGGTGATTTTGAGTAAAAGAAAGTGTAAAATCTTTGTGGTTGAAAATTTGTTTGGTGAGTGTGTGTTGATGAAAATGAAGTGAGAAACAAATGTTGGCAAACCCAAGAGGTTACTCCACTAGGAATGCCATCTCAACTCGAATCCCTCCTCAAATAGAGCATGAATGAACAATTGATTCGTGGGAAGCTAGGGATAAGAAGGGTGAGTATCTAAGCATAAACCGTGACTAGGCCTACGGAATATCAAAGACTCACCAATTTATCCACCCTCAACCCAGTCAAACCGAACCATTGATCTCTGAAAAATGGAGGAGAATGAGTTGAAATGGCATACCCAAGTGGAGGCTCCCTTGGTTTTGCCAACTAGAAGATTTAGCTACTCATGCTTGAAATGAAATTAATAAGGTAATGAGAATGCATTTCAAAGAGATGAAGTTCTTGAGTACATAAAATGCAAGAAAACATAAGCTAGAAGAGAATGCATTCAAAACCCATTTTACAGCTAAGAAAATGAAGAACTTTGTTGCATTAATGGTAGAAGCTTAAAGGAGCATTAAACTAGCAATGCACTTGAAGGAGAACAACATTAATGATATTAAATGAAGCTTGAAAAGTTCTTACAGCAAATTATAAGACAATGTAATGAAGAAAATGGAAAAATCTCAAGTTTATCTCTCTAGAACACTATTCATCATCTTCCCCAGACTTTCTCTCTCTATATCTAGCTCCTGGCTGAAAATGCCTCTCCCGGAGATCCTTCTCCCTCCCAAAAACGTCCTTGGAGAGATACCCTAGTCTTCAGAATTGACCTCCATCTGTAGGGGTGCAAGAGGGATGGCTGGACAGAAGGGTTACAGAGCTTGTCTGCACACCCAGCTCCTCTTCTCTTCTCTTCTCTCTCCTCATTAATCACCTAGAGTCTAAAAATTGCAATCAAGGGTGTGATAGGGATGAATAGTGTTATGGGCGTGTCAGGGGAGCATGTGGGATCTGTTGGTGGGACCCTTGAAGCAGCAGACATGAGTTACAGAGCAGTTGGGCATATTAGGCAAAGCGTATCGGTACGACGAACTCCAATGGCTTCTGCGTACCGGTATGCGTACCGGTACGATTAACTCCAGTAGCCTTAGCGTACCGATATGCGTACCGGTACGGTTTGGCTGAGTTCTTGATTTTTTGATTCCCTCATCTTTTGAGCTATCCCCAAGCTACCTTTTTGTTCCCATTTGTCTCAATTGATTTGGGAAGGCCTTAAGAAGCCTCTTTTAGCACCTGTTAACTGCAAACACCAAATATTATTGTTAAGAACGTAATTAACCTAACTCCCATCATTTAATCTCCAACAGCAATTAAAATAACATGATTTAGCACATAAAAATATACAAAGTTTTGTGCTAATCAAGGAGCCCCCTGCCCGAGGCACCGATGAGGTACATGATATGTTAGATGAGAGGAGGAGAGAGAGTTAGAGGCTGAGAGAGCCCAGGAGCAGACTCAGGAGGAGGAAGGCCCTAGCACCAGCACCAGCACCCAACGATCGCTGAGAGAGATTATGATTGACATAGAGTTCAAGGAAGCTGAGATTCTCCGACAGCAAGAGGAGATTCTCAGTTATCTGAGGGGTGGAGCTGGTAGAGCTGGCAGAGAGTGAGAGAGATATTTATGTTCTTGAGTGTGGATGTGTATTTACTACTTTTTTTGTTGTGGATGATTTGAATATTTTGTTTTTATGCTCAACTATCATATCTTGTGAAATGAATGGTTCAATTTTATCACTTTTATCGTTTTAAATGCATGTGTAGAATTAGCTCTATATTGTAATTGATAATGAATGATGGACCAAATGTGGGTTCTGAGATTGGTTGTTAAAGTAACTAATCACATGATCGATTTGACACATAACTTAGTAATCTAGACTTACCACCACAGATCCTTGAAAAATGGTATTTTCTCTATACTTAAAATGTCAAATGTATATTGGTAATTGTTATTCTTAAGGTACAAGATGACCAAACTTGAAAAAGTATTTGATATATAACTGACATTCCTTGAGAAACCTGACATAACCAGTGGAGATGACGAAAAGTACCATGGTAAGTTTCGAGCCTTGCGATACTTCTGAGAGATAATCAACATTTACTCAAGTAAGGTCTTTCACTCTCAATTTTTAAATAATCTCATTAAATTTGCTTTGATTGACGCAACTAAGGCAATCTGTTGACATATCCCACAAGGAATCTATTCATACGACACATACATGTGCACATACTTGATAAAGGATCTTAGGCCATCTTTGACTTAATTTTGAGCCTTAAGCCATTTCTTTTACAAAATTATATCCCTAGTTAACTGTGATTGAGCCTTTAATGTACGATCTTTTTCCAAATAGCCCGTATGATAACCAAGCCACAAGAAAATGTACTTGACATACCTTTGCTATCTAATTTTCTTACACCCTCTTATAAATCAATATGATATAGAAATGCAAGAGAAGGGAAAAAGACTATGGTGGTTGCTTTTCAATGACAAGAGAATTCGGTGGAAATAATTGAAAAAGAAAAAAAACAGAAAGGCCGAAAATTGCCAAGAAAGTGAAAAATGAGAAAAATGAAAGAAAGAAATACCATTTCTAGGCAAAATGTCGAAAAGCTAGAAAGAGGTGTGCTACATTACAGAATGAAAGGATAGCTTTTGAATACCATTGACGTCATTTCGTTAGCCACTGACCTTTGGCCATAGTACAACCTATAAAAAGCCCTAATTGATCTCAAGTCTGATGCATGTATGTGTCATCAACCAAAAGTGGGGTATGGTAAATAGTATTTCTTTAATTTCATCAATATTCTTCCATGAGATTATGCCAAACATGATTAGTTTGCTTCTTTAAAACTTCACTCCCATACTAAATGTGCATGAGATTTTTTCGATTGACCATCCTCTGATCACATGCTCTTCGAGAGATAAGTCACTATAATCGGAGCGAATTTTTGTTGAGAGCATTCTAAGAGAGGCTTGTGAAATCAAAGCTATCCATGGAAGGTGGAGAAATAGAATGGTTGTTATATAATAATTCTTTGTGCTAGAATGTTCATTCCTACTACACAGGGAATTCCAAATGCCAATGTACCAGATGCTAATTTTTGCATAGAATAAATACCAATGAAAGGAGTATGCGGGAGACAAGTCAAAATTGAGGGTTGGGTGTCCCAACGACCATGATGCTAACTTACTTTAACCAGCAATTCCACATGACCATCTGTTCGACTGAAGTTTGTGGGTAGCTTCACTGAAAACCCTCACGAGACAACACTCGTCCGCTAGGGTAAACTTAGTGGTTTAACGGCTTCTTGCATACGCTAAATGCAACCGGATGACCTACGAAAATGGCATTGTAAATGAATCTCATTTAATTGCTCTTGTATTACTAGAGACTAGCAATATTTAGGTTGGGGGGGTGTGATTAGTAGTTAAAATCAGCATATTACTATGCCTTTTTAAGACTAATTATACTTTGATGGAGTTTAAATGATGAAATTTTAGGACATAAATTGAACAAGGGTCCAAATACAATGAATATCAAAGTTTCATACAACACCAGCATACCCTGGAGCAAAATTGGAGAAGCTTGGAACAAGGCAACCACGTTCGAACGCCAAATAACGTTCGAACGTCCCCTTGAATTATTTGAGGACCAGGCTGCTGAGACATGGCGTGTTGCAGCAAAGAAGGAAAACACTGAGATACTTGAGTACCATGTTCGAACGCCAAATCACGTTCGAACGTTCTGCTGCATTTTTGAAAGCTGCTGAGTGCAACCTCAAGTTGAACATGGAGTGTGGAAATGGCTCTCACAGAAGACCACATACGACTTGAGTAGGAAGATCAGACCCCATCTGGGGTTCGAACGCTCATCAAGCAAAGACAGAAGCAACATTTGAACGCCATCCAGCGTTCGAATGCTCATCAAGCAAAGACAAATACAACGTTCGAATGCCAAACAACGTTCGAACGTTGTCCCCAGACAGGCTGTAGAGTGGTTGATCTTCTCTCCGGACATTGGGACTTTCACTTGGACTTTGAAGGCCTTGCACTATTCCTCCACACTACCTTGCCCCCTCCTCTTTGCCTATAAATACTCCCATTGTGGGAGCTTCAAAGGGGGGGGGGAGTTTTTTTTTTGGTAGTTTTAGATCAAACTTCTTAGCTTGTTATAAATTTAGTCTTAGACATAGGTTTATATTTACTTGTTTAGAGGAAAAGAGATCATCTTTTGGTTGCGGATCAACCCTCCAAAAGTGACTAGCTTTATTCTAATTTCAATATTTGTGTCATTCACTTCCATTGCTTGAGCTTCTTGCTTCCCTTAGAGGGGTGAAACTCTTCCACTTTTCTAGAGCTTCGCCAAAGCCGTGAAGGATGGAACGTGATTCACTTATTCTTCGTCGAAGATCGGCTCCTAGCTTATTGTGGCTTACTGTGTAACTCCTTTACTTGGAGGGATGAGCATCACTCACTTTTCTAGCTTTACCAAAGCCATGAAGAGTGAGTAGTTTCTCATTCACTCTTTAGTAAGAGGTAATAGACATGTATAAATCATTCGGAAGTTATATCTGTGCATTTCGTTTATGCTTTATGCTTTATATTTCACTTGCTTATTGAATGATTGACTGTATCTAGCAAAGCTAATGTACTTTGTATAACCGTGAGTGCTTTCTATAACATAGATAACTCTTGCATAGAAAGACTCATCGGTTCAAGGCAAGTACCCCGGCTAGATCTTCATGACTACCCTTCAATCTTCACCATTATTGTACTTCAATTAAAGAATGGAAATAGAATATTAATGTCATGGTTGGATGCCTTGTAGAAACACTTGCTTGTTTGTAGACGGGTTGAGTCTTGGCATAGACAACTCTTGTAAACTTCTAAAAAGACATCGGAATCATGTTCTTAATTCTCACAATCCGCCTTTATCTTTCGATTAACTTGCTGCTGACACATGGGTTAATCGAGTTATCAAACACAAGTATAATAAACCGTATGATTAACTATATGTCCAGATCCTCGAACTAAAGAGTGACTTTTTACATTTAAGCTTATCTTATATTTTGTCTAGAAAACTCTCTTGGAAAGAATCTTATATTCTGTCCAGGAAATCCCATACACCACACAACTTTAAATCTCAAGGGTTACAATCATTCGGTCTCCACCACTGCTTACCTCGAAACACCAACAATAGTTTCCTATGGATTTGACTTCGGACTTAAACCAGATTATTACTACAGCTTGACTGTCTGCACTTGGGTGTACACATTTCGGATCAAGTCAGGTGACACAAGGGATAGTGCTCGGGCACATCATTTCGACAAAGGGGATCGAAGTCGACAAATCCCAGGTTGATGCAATTTCCAAACTCTCCACACCGAAGGTTATCAAAGATATCAGGTTGTTTCTAGGCCATGTTGGTTTTTATTGTCGTTGTATAAAGGACTTTAGTGCATTGGCTCGACCGTTGACCAATTTTCTTTCCGAGGATTTCTCATTTGTGTGGTCGGATAATTGTGAGACATCATTTAAAAAGCTCAAACGCATGCTCACTTCACCTCCGATTATGTGACCACCCAAGTGGAACTTACCTTTTGAGCTTATGTGCGACGTGAGTGATTACGCTGTCGGCGCTGTGCTCGGTCAAAGGGAAGACAAGAGACCTTATGTAATATACTATGCTAGTAAAACTCTTAATGAAGCACAAATGAATTACACCACCACTGAAAAAGATTTGCTAGCCTTAGTATTTGCATTGGATAAATTTCAGTCTTACATCATTGGTTCACCTATTGTAGTCTATACTGATCACTCTACTTTGAAGTATCTTTTGTCTAAGTAGGATGCAAAATCGAGACTCATTAGGTGAATACTTCTCCTACAAGAATTCAACTTGACAATCAAAGACAAAAAGAGAGTTGAGAACGTGGTGGCAGACCATTTATCCCGACTTGTGGTTCAAGATGCTGATGAACATATTCCTATCCCTGACTCTTTTTCGGACGAGCACTTATTTTCTATTCATTCTGTTTGTCCTTGGTATGCTGACATATGCAATTATCTTGCTACAAGACAAATACCATCGCATTGGAGCCCGGAGGATAGACGGAGGTTTATTGAGGATGTGAATTACTTTTACTTCGACAACCCGTACTTGTTCAAGTACTGCCTTGACCAACTCATGAGGAGATGCGTACCTGAGAATGAACAACGGGACGTTCTTTCAATTTTACCATTCAGAGGCTTGCGGTGGCCACTTCTCTTCAAAGAAGACCTCGGCGAAGGTTTTACAATCAGGTTTTTATTGGCCTTCATTAATTAAAGACTGTGTTTCTTTCTGTAAAGAATGCAATAGGTGCCAACGTTTGGGTAGTGTGACCTGAAGGAACATGATGCCCCTCTCCCCTATACTTGTTATTGAGATATTTGATTGTTGGGGCATCGACTTCATAGGTCCCTTCCCCGTGTCGTTTGACTACCTGTACGTTCTGCTGGAAGTGGACTACGTGTCCAAATGGGTGGAGGCTATCCCAACCAGGACCAATGACCACCATGTCGTGGTCAAGTTCTTAAAAGAGAACATCCTTTTGTGGTTCGGGATTCTTCGTGCAATGATAAACGACGGTAGTTCTCATTTCTATAATAGGCCATTTGCATCTTTAATGCATAAGTATGGTGTCACACACAAGGTGTCCACCGCTTATCACCCATAAACCAATGGCCAATCTGAGTTGGCCAATAGGGAAATCAAGAACATCCTAGAGAAAACGGTGAACCTGAATAGGAAAGATTGGTCATTTAGATTGACCGATGTCCTATGGGCTTACCGCACTGCTTGAAAGACCATTCTAGGCATGTCACCCTATAGGCTCGTCTATGGCAAGACTTGCCATTTTCCAGTTGAAATGGAACACAAAGCTTACTGGGCCATCAAGACCTTAAACTTCAATTTGAGAATGGTCGGAGAGAATATGAAGTTGGAAATGAATGAATTAGAGGAGATTCGTAGAGATGCGTATGAGAGCTCAAAAATTTCAAAAGAGAGGGCTAAAATCTTTTATGACAAATCCATCGTAAGAAAATCATTTGAGCCCGGACAAAAAGTGCCCTTGTACCACTCTCTTCTCTCTATCTTTCAAGGGAAACTCCAATCCCGTTGGGATGGCCCCTATGTTGTCAAGGTGGCCTACGCCAATGGAGCTGTGAAAATCACCAACCCCGAGGATGACAAGACATTCAAGGTCAATGGCCAAAGACTTAAGCCATTTTTTTATGGATTTTGAAAGTCAAGGGGTGGAGGAAAAATTGGTGGATCTGGTCTACCCGGACTTGTTGGAGGAATAACTGTTCATATAGTTTTTAGTGTACAATCACTTTCTTTTATCATTTACTTTTCAAGTTATTTTGTTATTTATTTTATCTTTGCGTATAGTGTTTTCTTTCTTAGTGCAAATTTGGTATTTTTGTCGAAGCTCAAGTGCGAGGTGTTTTCTTAACCTTCTCATCTTTTTATAGTCCTTCATTGCATATCATATATTTTTTGTTACATTGAGGACAATGCATGAATCAAGTTGGGGGGGGGGGGGGTGAGGTTCACCATTGGTGTATGATACACCAATGTTTGTGGAAATTTTTTGATGATAATACCAATTTTTGTGGTGAAATTCACCTTTCACATGTTCTACAGATTTTTGTTTACAATAGTTGCAAATTATGTGGAAAATTTGAATTTTTTTGTGAAAAATATCTGAATGTTGATCTGTATTCCCCTATTTAGAGTGTTATGGGTTTGTTGATATGTTGATCTTTATGTTGAACCTTGAATACATGAGCACATTATAGAAGTTCATCCTATGCTTGAGTATCACATATGTGTTTGCTTTTGAACTCAACCATAAGTGCACCATGAACTTGTAATTTTGGCAATTTACGGATTGAGTTCACATTTTAGTGTTTGACATGAATAGTGGAGATGTGTAAGAACCCATGAGAGCTTTAATGCCAATCCTTGTTAGAGGGAACTTACATTTACTCAAGAAGCAATTTTTCAAATTCCAAATTTGTTCAATAATCTCATTATGCTAGCTTTGGTTAGGTGTCTTTGGGTAGTTGATTGACTTTGTCTTGTTATGTACAATGCTCCCCTATGCCTATCTAGAAATGATCTTAGGCCGTCCTTGATCTATTTTGAACCTTAGCCTTGTTCTTGTGAAATTATCCCTAGTGTCATGTTTGAGCCTTGTTGAAAATTCGTTTCCATGCCACACATTTAACCAAGCCGGTGAAAAATGATAAAAAGTTACCACACCTTGGTTGTTCCGAGAGTTGACCATGATTGAACATGAAAGAGAAGGAATGGTGATGTGGAAACCCAACAAAAGGGATGATAAATGTGGAATTCATATATTGAATGAAAAAGAATGATGAATCCAAGAAAAGGGAGAGAAAAAGGGTGAAAGAGAAAAAAATTAATCAAAGAAAGAAGGAAAGTGTTAAGGAAAATAAGAAAAAGAAATAAAGAGTGAAGTGATGGTGTATACTGAAAATCTCATAAAAAGGGAGATCTTTTTGAAATAAATGTCATGCACTCAGAACAACCCTCTTTGTTATTCTATATCCTTCATTTCATTTGCCTCAATATCACCCTAAGGCCCCATTATAACCCTTGAGATTCCTAAATGATCTAGAGAAAGCATGGGGATACCATACTTTTGCTATCTAATGCCCTAGCATTCCTTTCATGAGATTATGCCAAGGTTGTTTCATTTTTATGCATACATCATTTTTGGATTATATGTGAGCATACTTCATTTTGTGCACAAGATTCCATCTCACATATACACATGGAGAACATGCCATGATAACTAGAATGTGATTCATTGTTGAGAGACACCCTTGGTGAGGTTGCATCGAAGCTTAATTTGGATAGCCAAAGTGAATGTGAACTCTGTTGTGTAAATGCTTCAATTACATGTCCATTTCACACACACACGAGTTTGAAATGATTGTGTATGTGCATACTCTAGAATAGTGTTTAATGCCATGATAATGCTCATGTATGCTTAGTTCGGGCATTTGAGCAATGTGTTTCGTAGCCCTATGCATAAACGGTGGGGGAATATTGCTCAACTTTCGATATTTGCTAGATTTAGGAATGCCCTATCAATTGAATCTATGTGTTGCATTTTGGGTATTCATTTTGGTAGTAAAAATTAGAAATCCATGTCTTCTATTTTGAAAACATCAAAATTTTAAATCATGTTGCAATTTTGGAAATGAATTTGGGCATGATCAATCATTTGTGGTTCACCTGTGTGGTTCAAGTTTTTGGTAGATTAGAAGTCATAGATAGGGTGTTTGAATGTTTAGGAGTTGAATAAAGTTGGTTTGGATGTGAGTTTTGGAGCTAAGGAATGGTTTTGCAATAAAGGCAAAACCTTCCGGAAGGTTTTCATTGACCTTCCGGAAGGTTTTCACTACTGGACAGTGTTGCCTCAGTAGTGAGCAAAAGCTTCCGGAAGGTTTGCATCAACCTTCCAGAAGGTCTTGCCCAAAATGCTAAAAACAAGGGTTTTAAGTTCAGAATTTTTGAAAAACCCTTCATATTTCCCCCAAATCTCAAGCTCCCAAACTCTCTCCTCTCCCCCTAACTTCTTCCAAGCTTCAAAACGCCTCACCCAAACCATAAATTCTTACTTTTCTTTTGATTAGGGTTGATTTTGAGTGGATTTGTGCCGAAAATTTTGGTGTTCTCACAAAAACCCTAGGTCTCCAAAATTTCCCCCAATTCTCAAGTTCTCGTTGATTCTCTCCAAATCCTAGAAATCTCTTGCCATGGCCCATATAGGAAAGACTTCTCTTGATGCATTTGATCCTGTGGAGTGGCTTATGTTGTGGATTGACATTCCTTGGTATGGGGGCACTGTTGATCACCATGGCCCGCACCAAGAGAATGGGGCCGGAGTCCCCACCACCTGCGGGCACTAGCTCCTGCAAAAGGAATGCGGAGGGCCCGAGTAGTGGAGATCGGGAGGAGAGAAGGACGAAAGCGAGACAAAGAATCAATGAGAAAAACGTCACGTGTGAGAGGTATATGGACAAGATCTTACTTGGGACAAATGACGAAGTGGTGAGGGTGATCGAGGGACGTGGTTTGGGTATTTGGTTTGAGGAGGTAAGTAGCTACAACTTGGGTTGTGTAGAGAGTTCTATAAGAAATTGTCGATGTTGGGCGAGGACGACTCGATCCTAAGGACTAATGTGCGGGGAAAGACCTTTGATGTGACCCCTAACTTGATTGCCACATTGCTGAGGTATCAGAGGCCTCCCCCTACTACCCCCGTCTACCCACACAATGTTGAAGGGGCTAGAACACTCTCTGATTATGTGCGGCTCACCTACGAGGACCCGACCACTTTTAAAGTGACAACTCTTGTCAGGGGCCTCAAGCACTCTTACGGAGTAATGAACAAAGTATTACACTATAATTTGATGCTCAGGGGCTCCGAGAAGAGCCCGAATGTCAAGAAGCTCACCCTCCTCCATGCGTTTATGACGGGGAAGGCGATTGATGTGGCCCTTTTAATATGGGAGGAGATGAAGGAGTTCGCTAAGGTTGCAAAGCCGAAGGCGAATCTCCTCTTCGACAGTCTCATCAAGTGGATGCGCTCTCACTGCAAAGTGAAGTCCTACGCACATGACACGCTGCTAACCCCTGAGATTGGTGCCATTGGGAATTCGAGCAGCAGTAAGAGGGTAGCCAGGACAGGGGTTGAGAGAGCCAGAGCATCGGGACCGGAGCCACCTGCTGCGGGGCCATCCTCTTCAGAGCCTTATACTTATACCCCAGCCCGCACTGTGTCTCAGCGTTTGGATGCCCAAGAGACGACTATGCATAGGCTTTCGTTGATGGTGATGAGGATCTTCCAGCATACCTTGCCGGGCGAGCCCATCCCCGGTGGATCTCCACAGCCTCCAGTCAGACCAACTACCTCCGCTCCCATACTTTCTACAGTTCTTAAGGTAGGAGGTTCCGGCGATGATGATGAGGATGAGGGGAGTGAGTCCGAGAATGATGCTGAGGATGAGGATGCTTTTGATGATGATGGGGATGAGGGTGATGAGTAGGGTTTCTCTTGTGTTTTGTTTCTTTTTGGTTTTAGGTTATATAGTTAGGGTTAGTTTATCGGCCTTGAAGAAGTGTCTCTAGGATGTTTGGCCGTTTTGTTTTTGAACTCTAACCCATTGTATTGAACTTTTGTGAATGATTAATGAAAAATACCACAGATGTTTCATTTTATCATTGCCCAAGTCCATTTCTTTAATTGCACTGTGATTTTTGTATTTTGTATGTTTGATTGTTTACTTGTATGAATGAGATTGTTGTAGTTGTATACCTTGCGGTTTGTAAATAAAGTTTGCTAGGGACTAGCAAAACTCAAGTTGGGGGGTATGATTAGCACAAAACATTACACATTTTGTACGCTTTTTATACCTTTTTATACTTGCTTTTGTTGTGAAATTGGGAAGAAATGCATTTAATCTACCTTTTAATGAAGTTTGTGTGAATGTAGGTGAAGATTTGTAAATGGCTTGAGTTAAGCTCCCATCATAATGTTTAAAGTCAATGAAGATGAGGGGATAGCTTAAAGGAAAGATTGGAAGGTGAAGAAACCAAGAAAAAAAGCAAATTGGATGAAAACCTTCTAGAAGGTTCGTACTTGGTCTGCCTATGCATTGCCAAAACCTTCCGGAAGGTTTTGCCTACTAGAATAAACCTTCCGGAAGGTTTGCATCGACTTTCTGGAAGGTTTGGGTCACTGGATAGCTTTTTCTCCTTGCCCTACATAAACCTTTCATAAGGTTTACATCGACCTTTCAGAAGGTTTTGCCCAGAATTGCCAGACACCCTGCAACTCAAGCTCTGCCACTTGGGGGTCCCACCAATGATTCTCCCATGACATCTCTTACACACATACATGCCTCCCTTCACTTCAAGATGGACTTTGGAGGCCAATGCATTAATGAGGAAGAAAGAGAAGAGGGAAGCCAGGGGAGATGTAGGCTATGCTTGTCCTAGCCTGTCCAATGCATCAACTCAGCCCCCCATTGATGGGAAGCCTGTCACACATGCTAGAGGACCTCCATGGATGAAAATGCAAGCTACACTTGAGATTATTCAGCATTGTAGAGAGAGAAGCTCAAGGAGGAAGACATAGTTTTAGAGAGAGAAGTTAGATTTTTGCATTTCCTCTACCCATTTCACTTGTAATCTTCTGCAAGCCTATTGTAAGCTTCATTTATTCAAGTTTATTGCAAGTTTAGTCAAGTATCTTTCAACCTACCATTGTTACAAAAAAATTTTTTCACTTCAAGCATTTAAAATGGGTATTAAATGCACTTCTTCATAGTTCAACTTTTCTTGCATTAATTCAAGTTCCAATCTTCATTTCTTCACAAAGTCTCTTTACTTAATGTATGTTCTTGCATTAAATATGAGTAGCTAAGCTTTAAGTTGGATAATCCTAGGGAGACTTCCTCCTGGGTATGCTAAATCAACTCTTGTTCATTCCTCCTCGTAGTGTAAGACGGTTTGGTTTGACTAGGTTGAGTGTGGACGTGGTTGTGAGTTCTTGATACACTGTAGACTTGTCACGGGGTATGCTTGAATCCTCACCTCCGTTTTAGTCCCTCGCTTCCTACGAATCAATCGAACGTCTAGGCACTATTGGAAGAATGTCTTGAGTTGATTTGGCACTCCCATTGGAATGACCTCTTCGGATTAGCCAACACTTGTTTCCATTTCATTTAATCAAGAACACAACTCACCCAAACACATATTCAAAAGATTTTTACACTTTTCTATTTTCACAAAATCACCTTCAACACAATTCACATTCCTTCCCTGAGGAGACGACCTTGGAATACCAATTCCAAGTAAAACACGACACTCAAAAGTCTCTCTACGCTTGGGGAGCACTTTTGTACACACACACACATTTCATTTACACACATGTTTTTCCATTTCTTGCATGATATCTGAGGGAGAGTGACACTCACCTAACCATATAAGCCACATACACATTACCGGAATCATGGTCGAAAATTAGGAACGACAGAATAACTCAAACATCTCCCTTCTGCTGTTTCAACCATTTTGCTAAGAGCTACCGATAGGTGTCTCATCTTTTTGCAAAAGATTTCTATTTTCTAATTCTCACTCCCACTCCAAGTTTATTCAACTCCAAATCATTCTAACGACCTATTTCCTAACTCAACTACCCAAAAACATGATCCATGCTAGTGAACCACGCTTTATGACTATGCCCATATTCATTTACGAATTTACAATGTGATTTGAGTCTTGATGCTTTCAAAACACATAACATAGAATTATGATTTCAACAAAGTGAACACCCAATATGTAAGGTGATGAGTATAGAATATTGCACATCATACATCTCTATTGCACCCATTTTACTTGTTTTGTGGTGAAAATTGGGGGAAATGCTTTCAAATTCACAATTAATGAAGATTCGTGTGATTGTAGGTAAAGAGCAGGTAAGGTCGTGTACAAAGCCTCCCACCAAGTGCTCAAAGTCAATGGGGGAAGAATGGACCATTTAGCGGATAACTCGGGACCTCAAGGAACCAAGGAAATTCCAAAGTAGGACAAAACCTACCGGTAGAAGACAACCAAAACCTACTGGTAGAAGTCATTCAAAACCTACCGGTAGAAGATTCAAAACCTACCAGTAGAAAATGCTACTGGAAATCTTCCACCTTTGTCAGGCAAAAAATCTACTGGTAGAAAAACTTATTGAAAATAACTACCGGTATGTTTTCTTACGTTATACCGGTAGGTTTTGCCTAAATCTGCCAGACACCTGCTCACACGACTCCACCTACTCCGAGGGTCCACCTCTTGTTCTCTAAGCCATACCCTGACATGTTTGACACCACATGATGCTCTCCTAACCCCTAAAGTCAGATTTGAAGTAAAAGAGAGGGGAGAAGCAAGAGAGAGAAGAATGGTGGTTGGTGAAGAATGAGAAGACCATGCTTGGACTGAACTTGCTTGTGGAAGTGTCCAACCTCTATCAAATCATTCCAATTCTGTTCACACATGCTAAGGGAGAGAGGATGGATGAATTTTGGGAGTCATACACCATTATTCAGTTTTTACATGCTTTTAGAGAGAGAAACTCCAAGGTTAAAGATGAAGTTTTAGAGAGAGAAAGTTGGGTTTTGACATTTCCTTCACCATTTTCGTTGTAGTAAGCATTATTTTACTTGTAGTATTTCTTTCTTTCACTCTAAACTCTTTTATTCAAATTGTAATCAAAGCTTAGCTAAGTGTTCTAGCATTTTCATTTCTACAATTGGATATTTTCTCTTCAAGCTTTGTATTTTGGTTATGAATGACTTTGCTCTTGTAGTTTAAATCTTTCCTTACATCAATATAAGTTTCATGTTCCATTTCACTACCATGTTTCTTTAGATTATGTTTGTTCTTGCCTTTACCATGGGTAACTAGACTTTTATTTGGCTAATCCAAGGGGACTTTCCTCTTGGGTATGTGAAATCGACTCTCTTTCATGCTTCCTTGTAGTGTAAAGTGTTTGGTTTGATTAGGTTGAGTGCGAACGTGGTTGTGGGCTCTTGATATACCGTAGACTTGTCATAGGTATGCTTTTGCCCAACGCAACCACATTTGTCTCTCATTTCCTACGAATTAATCAAACATCGAGATATCATTGTTTAAATGAATTGAGTCGATTTGGAATTCCCATTGGAATGACCTCTATTGATTAGCCAACCTTGCTTTCTTGCATTTTTCTAAAAACACAACTCGCCAAAACACAATTCACAAGACTTTCCAATTTTCATTTCTTTATAAATCACCCTTCAAAGCATTTGACCTTTCTTTCCTTGATGAGATGACCTTGGAATACCCATTCCAAGTAAAACACGACATTGCAAGGGTCTCTACGCTTGGGGAGCACTGTTGCACACACACACACACACACATACGTTTTTGTTCACACACGATTTTTTCCATTTCTTGCATTTGAACCAGAGGGAGAGTGACACTCACCAACTCGTATAAGCCATATACACACAATCCGGGCTCATGTTTGGAGATTAGATATTCCTCTTTCTGTCTCATATCTAAAATTTGAACAATATTCTCTTATCCTACTCGCTCTGGGTCGCCTGACACAACTTTTCAAACACCTGAACCAATCACACATGAGTTTCATTATAGCTTTAAATGCTATTCTAAAGTATACACCAACACATTTCCTTTCAAGACTCGTGTGTGTGTGTGTGAAATGAACATGCAATTTAAACATTTACTCAACGGAATCCACATTCATTTAGCTATCCAAATTCAGCTATGATGCGATTCTCACCAAGGGTTTCTCTAAAAAATGAATAACTCTATGATTATCCTGACATGCTCTCCATGTGTATATGTGAGATAGAATCTTGTGCACAAACCAAAATGCTCATATACTTATTACTTTCAACATGACAACATGTTTATTAATTCTATAAACATAAGCACAAGTCCACCACAATAATTATATGCTAAATAATCATTTAACATACATATTATTTCATAATCACATAACAAGCTAATAATTTTATTAAACTTGATATGCCATTAAAACATCAAGTCATGCTAATGTACAATTAACATGCTTTAAATTACTAACATTAACTTATACCAAGTTAATTATAATAAGATTTTACTAATTACAAGGTTAATTATAAATCATATATTTGACCCACTAGTTACACTAGTCAAGACCTAACATGTGATATACATCCTTAGCCTGCTCATTTCATATGCCATATTTTAGGTTGAAATTACATCTAAATAGGGGAAACTCTACCTCTCGTAGCGTGAGCCCACGTAATAGACTCCAAGAAAAGCTCAAATTCAGCTTCCCAAGCCTTAGACCTAAATTCTCGTACTTGATATTTTTGGAAAAAAATATGATATTTGGTGTGGTTGCTTAGCTCTCGTTGCGTAGAGCAACTTTAATTTTTGGCCCGAAGCAATTAAACGGTTAAATTTTTGTAGATCTGAGGAAGAAGATCAGGAGGTTTAACTTTTTTTTTTTTTTTTTTCTCTTTCTCTTTCTCTTTCTCTCTTTTCTATCTTTCTGTCTCCTCGCTGAACATTGGCGTCTGAATCAAGTGGAAGACTTTTGTCTTCCACTTTATATAATTTTAAATATTGGGCCCACATCGCGCCACACGTTCAATTTTAACGGGTCCAATTTTATTCCGAATCAATTAAATTTCACGTGTTAAGTTTAGTATATTTTTTTGAACTAACTTTAAATTATTTTTCGGGCCCCGCGAATAAAATCTAATCGCAATTATTTTAGTCGTGCGACACCTAATCGCTTTGTAACACGTGAAAAATCCAACTGTCTCAGAATTCTAAATTTATTGGGTAGCTAGATTTCGCGAGACGAATCCAACGGTGGTGTCCGTTTCGTCATCTGAATTTTATAAAAATTCACGTTTTTGACCCGTGCTTTAACATTAATTACTCTTTTACCCCTTTAATTAGGATTTTTTTTAATAAATTTTTTTTTTCTTAGGTTTTACATTCTCTCCCTCTTAAGGGAATTTCGTCCCCAAAATTACACCCACATGCACATATAACAACATGCACATGCAAAAAGTCATTCAATACTCTATGACTAGAAGAGATGTACCTCCATCCTCGAACAGAAATGGATAGGTAACTCGGATAGTGTCCTCACGCTCCCATGTCGCCTCCTCCACCCCAAGGTGCTACCATAGCACCTTCATTAGCCTCACAGTCTTGCCATGCAAAACCTGCTCTTGGCTGTCCATAATACACACCGGTCCCTCCTCGAAGGTCCCATCCGCATCAACCACCAGCTCACCCCAATCCACCACATGTGTAGGATATGGAGTGTACTTTCGTAGCATAGAAACATGGAATACCGCGTGAACACCAGATAAATTTGGCGGTAACACCAATCGGTAAGCGACTGTACCAACCCTTTCGAGTACCTCGAAGGGCCCGATATACCTCGGCGACAGCTTTCGCCGCTTCCCGAACCTGACCACTCACCTCTTAGGCATCGCCTTCAAGAAGACATGATCTCCGACCTCGAACTCCAGAGGTCACCGCCGTCTGTCGACGTAGCTTTTCTGCCGACTCTGAGCCATGAGAAGACGTTTCTGTATCAAGTCCACCTTTTCTGAGGTGTCTCTAATCAAATCCGGACCCGTAGAATGTCTATCTCCAACTTTCGTCCAACAAATCGGAGAACGGCACGGCCTCCCATAAAATGCCTCATAGGGTGCCATCTGTATACTCGCTTGATAACTGTTGTTGTAGGCGAACTCCACTAAGGGTAAATGCTCCTCCCAGCCACCGTTGAGATTAAGGATACATGCCCGTAGCATGTCCTCTAAATTCTGGATAGTCCTCTCCGATTGACCGTCAGTCTGGGGATGAAAAATTGTGCTCATCATTAACTGCGTCCCCATGGCCCACTGGAAACTCTCCTAAAAATGGGTCGTGAACCTAGGGTCCCGATTCGATACTATAGATACGGGCACCCCATGTAACCGGACTCTCTCCTGTATGTACAGCCTACAAAATTCCTCCAGTGTGAAGGTCATCCGCATAGCCAAAAAGTGTGCCGACTTCGTAAGCCGGTCCACTATCACCCACACCGCGTCATGCCCCCGCGATGTCCGTGGCAAGTGGGTCACTAATTGGTTGGAAATGCGGTGTTGTTTCCTAACCGCTTAACATCACCCTCACCCTCAATGTGTGTATGGCTTATAGGAATGGGGGAGTGTCACTCTCCCTCCGGATGATGCAAGAAGATAGGAAACAACAACAAAATGGATGTGAATGGAAATGTGATGAACAAAATAGATGGAATGAGATGCGGTGTGCACAAAAATGCTCCCCAATCGAAAGGAGTCTTTTGTGGTCGTGTGTTTTACTTGGAAAATATTCCAAGGTCGTCTCCTCAGGGAAGGAAAGGGAGTTTTGTGAAAGTGATTTTGCAAAAGTGAAAAGAAAGTGTAAAATCTTGTATTTGAGTTTTGTGTTTGGTTTGTGAATGAAAATGCAAATAAAGCAAGTGTTGATTAACCACAAAGGTTCACTCCAATGGGAATGTCAAGCCAACTCAAAGCCTTCCTCCGATTGAGCATGAATGAACGATTGATTCGGGGGAAGCTAGGGACGAGATTGGTGAGTAATCTAAGCATAAACCGTGACTAGGCCTACGGAATATCAAAGGCTCACCAACTCATCCACTCTCAACCCCGTCAAACCGAACCATTTGACTCAAAAGGGAGGAAAGAAGAAGAGTGGAAATGGAATCCCCAAGAGGAATTTTCCCTTGGATTAACCAACTTAAATCCTAGCTAATCATACATAAAAATGAAAGACAAGCATAATGTAAAGACATATAATGAAGACATGAAGCATGAAAATTAACTTACAACAAGAAATCTAAAGCTATGAAGAGAAATATTCAAAACCCATTTTAAGCTAAAAATGAAGAACATGAAAGCATAACAATGGTGAAATGAAGAACATGTAAGTAAACTTGCAATAGATTTGAAAGGAATGAGATTAAAGACAATAGATTAAACTTAGAAGATCCTTACAAGAGATTACATGACAATGGAATGAAGAGAATGCAAAAATGTAAACTTTCGGCACTATTCATTGTCTTCTTCATTGGAACTAAACTAAGCTTAGGTAGCCAACTCCTATACAAGCTTGTAATGTTCAATATATGCTGTGTGGAGACTTGCCAAAACGTCCAAGAGGCTCCCCCCTAGCTGTGTGTACGAGCTCCCATCAAGAGAGGGCTGAATGGATGGCTTGACAGGCTAGGAGATCATAGCCCTGGCAGCCCACTTCTCTCCTATCCTCCATTAATGCATTGGCCTTCAAAGTCTTCCACTTGAGTGTAGGAGGCCTGCAAATGTAAAGAAATGTTGGGATAGGCGTGGGAGAAGTGTAGGTGGGACCCCCAAGCCTCAAAGTTGAGTTACAGGCTGTTTTCGCGACCAGAAGGTCCGGAGTACCGGTACTAGGTACCGGTACCATTTGGTACCGGTACCGAGTACCGGTACTGTTTTTCTGTACTGGACTACTTTCGGTAGAATAGGAATAACTCTTGATCTAACCGTTGGATTGGGCTGCAATTTTTACACCAAACATAAGACACACATATCTACAACTTTCATGTTTTGAACTTTTCCAAATTCTGAGTAGATCATGGTCAAAATGGAGGAATTCCGAGGCAGTGCTTCCAATTGTTGCTGCAGCTGGTGCCCTTGTTCCCAAGCACCAATGCCTTCTTGATTTCTTCACTTTTAAGCCTCCAATTCTTCATGTATTGTGTCCATGCCTTCACCACACATCCAACATAGTTGCAATGTCCTAAAATACATGATTTAAGCAATAAAAACTTGCAACATCAAAATATCAACATTATTCATAATTTCGGCTAACTCTAAGTACTTAAATGCAAAAGTTGAGTTAAAATGCATGTAATGAGCCCTTCAAATATGCAATATTATGTGCTCATCAGTCACAAAATCCATCGTGACGTGCTCCCACTTCCACTCAGCCACCTCCAAAGGTTGGAGCAACCCTACTGGTCTCTAGTGTTCAGCCTTGACCTGCTGACACGTGAGACATCGACTAACAAAATCTTCAACGTGCCTCTTCATCCCTCTCCAATAGTACTGGCGGCGAAGATCATGGTACATATTCGTGCCACCTGGATGCATAGCAAAATGGGAGCAATGAAACTCCCTAAGGATCTCTTCTCTCAAATCCGCAGACTGGGAACCATAACCCTTCCCCTGAACCGAAAACTACCATCCGCGTGAATGGCCCAACCTTCGTCACCTGTACCTAACTGTACCCTATCCCTGATGGATAATATCTCAGTATCCTGCCCCTGGGACTCAATTACCCTGCTCAGTAGGGAAGGTGTAGCCACTAGAATCCCCAAAGTACCCTGAGTCTGATCCCTGTAGTGTAGCCCGAACTGTCTCACAGTTTCGAGCATTAACCGCTCTCGGGAAGCTATACTAGCCAAGACTCCCCCGTGACTTCCGGCTCAGTGCATCAGCCACCACGTTTGCCTTACCGGGATGGTAATGCAAAGTAAAGTCATAATCCTCCAGGTACTCCATCCACCTACGCTGCTTCATATTGAGGTCCCACTGCGTGAAGATGTACTTCAGAATTTTATGGTTCGAAAACACCTCAAACTGCTCTCCATACAGATAGTGGCACCATGCCTTCAAGGCAAAGACAATAGCCGCCAACTCCATGTCATGCGTGGGGTAATTCTGCTCGTGGCTTTTCAACTGCCGAGAACCATAAGCTACTACCCTCCCGGATTGCATCAAAACACACCCAAGTCCATCCTTGGAGGCATCACAATAAACTGTGTACCTCTGTCCCCTCTCCGGAACTATCAAAATCGGAGCTGAAGTAAGCCTCTTCTTTAACTCTTGGAATGCCCTCTCACACGAGTCATCCCACTGAAACTTGACCTCTTTCCTGGTCAATCTAGTCATAGATGCAGCTAGTCGGGAGAAGTCCTCAATGATCCTCCTGTAATATCCTGCCAATCTCAAGAAACTGCGTATCTCGAAGACTGACTTCGGTCTCTCCCAACTCATGACTGCCTTAAATTTCTTCGGATCAACTGACACACTCGAAGCCGACACCACGTGTCCCAAGAATTTCACCTCCGTGAGCCAAAATTCACACTTGCTGAACTTGGCATACAACTAATGGTCCCTCAAGGTCTGGAGAACAACCCTCAAGTGACCCTCATGTTCCTCCTCAGACTTTGAGTAGATCAAAATGTCGTCAACAAAGACCACAATAAACTGATCTAGGTAGGGTTGGAACACCCTATACATGAGATCCATGAATGCCGCCAGGGCATTCGTTAATCCAAAAGGCATGACGGTAAACTAGAAATGCCCATACCGCGTCCTAAACACCGTCTTAGGGATATCTACCTCCCTAACCCTCAATTGAAGGTAACCCGTGCATAGATCTATCTTGGAGTAGACCCGCGCCTCTCTCAGTTGATCAAATAAATCATCAATCCTCAGCAAATAGTATCTATTCTGATAGTAACCCTATTCAACTACCGGTAGTCAATGCAGAGCCTAAGCGTCATGTCTTTCTTCTTGGTAAATAGCACCAGAGCACCCCAAGGTGAAGTACTCGGTCTAATAAAGCCTCTGTCCAATAGCTCTTGTAACTGGACTTTAAGCTCCTACAACTCCGCTAGTGCCATCCTATGCAGTGTCATAGAAATAGGGGATACACCGGGCTGTAACTCTATGGTGAAGTCTACATCCCAATGCGGTGGCAACCGTGGTAACTCATCTAGGAAGACATCCGCATAGTCGCACACGAATCGAGGCAGACCTAACTCATGTCTCTCCTCGTCCTCCAATGTAAGGCTAGCAAGCCAACCTATCAACTGTCCATGCCATCGGGGGTCATATACGGCATGGGGTAAGGTATTGTGCTTCTCCCCCTGAAACTTGAAACAAACCCCGTCTGAAGTGTAGGTCGTAACCCTCTTGCGTTCACAATCAATGACGACCTTATGTGCTGCCAACCAATCCATCCCGAGTATGACATCGAATTATGTCATCTCGATAACCCTAAGATCAACGGTGAGCTGGGTCCCTTCGATCTCCAACTCACAAACCCGACATATCTTGTCAATACAAACTCTGTCTCCTAGGGGTGAACTCACATACATGGGCTCCTCTAGAGTCTTGGCCTCTAAGCCCAAGTCTCGTAGGCATGATGTAGCAATAAAAGAATGTGATGCACCAGAATCAAATAATACTCTAGTCCATAATCTAGAGAGAAGAAATGTACCTTGAATTACCCATTGATCTGTCGATAAAGTCTGTGGTGTGACGGCGAAGACTTGTCCCTAGGTCCCTGAAGTCCCTGCCTGAAACCTTGTCCCCGGCCTCGGCCCATGCCTTGGCCCATCTGGCCTGACTGCGGAGTCCCCGCTCGTGAAGTGGTAGGGGCCTGTGCCGCACCCTGAAATTGGAATTGATTTCCCCGGCCCATAGTGGGGTAGGGAGGAACAAAGTAGGTCTGTGGATACCCCACTGATGACTGGGACTGAGATGCCCCATAGCTCTGGGATCCCTGCCTCTGAGGACATTCTCTCTTCAAGTGGCCTGGCTGGTGGCAATAGAAACATGTCCATGGGCCTCCCTGTGGTGTGCCCCTAGAGTTCTTACCACCTTGGGAAAATTGACCATAGCCTTGGCCTTGGCCCTGATAGCCTCAGCCTTGTCCCTATGATCCCTGTGGGGTAGAAATCCTTTGTCTCTTCCCCGAGCTAGTAGTGGAGGACTGTCCCTCCTTCTTTCTGTCCTTTAATCCGGCCTCTTGAATACTCTTGGCGTCTTCCACCTCTCTCTCGATAGCCATGGCTGTCTCAACCATCTCGTCAAAGTCATGCAACCTGTGGCCAACAATCTTCCCATGGATGGATAGCTTTAGGACATTCTCAAACCTTCGCACCTTGGCCAAATATGTGGCCACGTATTTCATCCGCAAAACGTGCTAATTCTGTGAACTTGGCCACGTACTGCATAACAATCATCGCTCCTTGCTTCCAGTTTAGAAATTCCTGGGCTTTGACTTCCCGAACAGCTGATGGGAAATACGTCTTCATGAAGAGCTCTTGGAACTCTTCTCATGTCATCCTCCCGATGTCTATCGACTTCGACCATGTCCACCATTGATGGGCTTCTCCCTCAAACTAGAAAGTGGCCAACCATATCTTAGTGGCGTCGGATGCAATCTCCATTGCCTCTAAAATTTTCTCCACCTGTTGGAACCAATGGTCGGCTACCATCGGATCCCCTCCTCCTACAAAAGTTGGTGGGCTGTGGGACTTAAAATTCTGGAGGTTGTTCGAGCCTCCTTGGCCTATATTGGCACAGGCTTGCAAAAAGGTGGCAGCCATTGTGCCCATAGCCTCCATAAATACTTGTTGATCAAAAGCCGGTGGTGGTGGTTGGTTGTTCCGTCCACCACGACGTCCCCTTCCTCTAGTTGCCATCTACACACACATAAGATAGCAATAAACCAATAACTTAGGCCCCGTTTGGTAACGTTTTCGTTTTTCGTTTTTCGTTTTTTTTTTATTTTTAGCGTAAACAAGAAAAAAAAACTCGTTTGGTAACCGATTTTATTTTTATTTTCTGCCACCGTTTTGTAAACGAGGGGCGATTTTCAAAAACCAAAAAAAGTCGTTTTCGGTTTTCGTTTTTCGTTTTCGAAAAACGAAAACGTTACCAAATCAAAAACAAAAAAAATCGAAAAACGTTTTCGTTTTTCGTTTTTGAAAAACGAAAAACGAAAAACGAAAACGTTACCAAACGAGGCCTTAGTATCCCAAAGTTAGGGATCAAAAGTTAAAATCGTAGAATATATACCTACCGGTAGATGCCCAAACAGTAGGCTTACACTTCCTTTCCCTTCTCGACTCTAAGGTTATGTTTTCTAATCGTAGTGTCCCATTTCTATATACATTTAATCATGCATATAATCTCATAACACATAACACGTAACATTTAATACATTTAACATGCAATGAACAATGGATGCAATGGCCTAGACCTATGCCTTGTAATCCCTAGGTAAATCGAGAACCTAGGCTCTGATACCAAGCTGTGACGCCCCAAAATCCGGGTGTCCGTAATTATCCGGTTGATCACCCATCAACCCGCAGAATACCTGTGGATATCGTGTAATTCGATACCATGCCGTTATGCCCCATTTTTACCGGGATCCATAACTTAACAAAATTTGGGCAGAGTCTCCTTTGTACGGGGAGCTCTACCCAAAATGCAACCTATGCAATCATACAACATTGACCACACCGGGTCCATTCATCCATACTCAATTGCATAGTATTGGATACTACCATAATCATTATCACTACGTACATTCATTCATAAAAGAATAAATATCTCAAAAGAGTCTTATATACATGCCTTTTAAATATAAACAAGTTTTTGTTACAAAAATTATACAAGGCCAAAAGTAAACATATACAAGGGACTGCAAAGTCAAAATAAGAGCCACAGACCGGCTCTGTCATCAAAGCGGGCCCTTGGCCTCGCCTTCGGTGGACGCCTGGGCAATACCTGAAAAATGTTCCTATAAAGGGTGAGTTAACGCTCAATAGGGTAACTCCTATAGAGAATACCTCTCAACCTAAATGCATATGAAATGTCACATGCAACAATCATTTCATGCATTCATTCAAATATGCATATTATGAACAAATGCCATAAATCATGTCATGCCATGAGATGAGACTCATGCAAGCAATACCAACACCGAGCCCCATCCTAAGCTCCCACAACACATGCAATGTCATGCGTATGTATCCGGGCATTCTAAGCCCCTGTCATTGGTGTTATGTATATTCAATAACTAATTAATTCATTTTCTTGTGTCTTTGTGGGGAGATGATTTATGGTATTACACCAATGGGACATCAACCATCAACGGATTTTCAGGACATCCCACCTGCGGCTCCGTTTTTGCTGTTACACTTTTTTGGAATTGCACCGCCGGAAAGTGTATAAACCAAGTAAGCGGGGTCTTGCACCCGAGGGAGAATCTAGCCCTTCTTGTTATCCCCGACACGTTTATCCATTTAATTTCCCGTGCGACTCAGCCAGACCTTGGTGAGACTTTCCCGAGCCCACGATCAACCACCTATGTGGTGATAATTTCATACTATGCACACATTGCCACCCATGTCAATGTCCATGAATGTAGTGCAACTCATGCATAAATGCAATCCAATGTGCAATTGTCTTTGATATCATTTACAATGTCTATTACATAATGAATGCAATGTAATGACATTTTCAACACAATCCCAAGCATGTTATGTAAGATAATCAACTCAACTAACATACTTCTATTCACCTAGGCATTTAAATAAACACTTAGATGACACATCAATTTATACAACTAGCATGCTTATTACTTTAAACATGGCAACATGTTTATTAATTCTCTAAACATAAGCACAAGTCTACCACAATAATCATATGCTAAATAATCATTTAACATACATATTATTTCATAATCACATAACAAGCTAATAATTTTATTAAACTTGATATGCCATTAAAAAATCAAGTCATGCTAATGTACAATTAACATGCTTTAAATTACTAACATTAAATTACACCAAGTTAATTATAATAGGATTTTACTAATTATAAGGTTAATTATAAATCCTATATTTGACCCGCTAGTTACACTATTCAAGACCTAACATGTGATATACATCCTTAGCCTGCTCATTTCATATGCCATATTTTAGGTTGAAATTACATCTAAATAGGGGAAACCCTACCTCTCGTAGCGTGAGCCCACGTAGTAGACACCAAGGAAAGCTCAAATTCAGCTTCCCAAGCCTTAGGCCTAAATTCTCTTACTTGATATTTTTGGAGAAAAATACGATCTTTAGTGTGATTGTGTAGCTCTCGTTGCGTAGAGCAATTTTAATTCTTGGCCCGAAGCGATTAAACGGTTAAATCTTCGTAGATCTGAGGAAGAAGATAAGGAGGTCTAACTTTTTTTTCTTTTTTTTTTCTTTCTCTCTTTTCTATCTCTCTGTCTCCTCGCTGAACATTGGCGTTTGAATCAAAGTGGAAGACTTTTGTCTTCCACTTTATATAATTTTAAATATTGGGCCCACATCGCGCCACACGTTCAATTTTAACGGGTCCAATTTTATTCCGAATCAATTAAATTTCACGTGTTAAGTTTAATATATTTTTTTGAACTAACTTTAAATTATTTTTTGGGCCCCAAGAATAAAATCTGATCGCAATTATTTTAGTTGTGCGACACCCGATCGCTTTGTAACACGTGAAAAATCCAACTGTCTCAGAATTCTAAATTTATTGGGTAGCTAGATTTCGCGAGACGAATCCAACGGTGATGTCCGTTTCGTCATCTGAATTTTATAAAAATTCACGTTTTTGACCCGTGCTTTAACAATTAATTACTCTTTTACCCCTTTAATTATGATTTTTTTAATAAATTTTTTTTTTCTCGGGTTTTACATATTTCTCTTAAGATTTTATTTATATATTTTTCACACTGCGGACAATGTTAAGATTAGGTTGGGTGTGGGAATAAGTTAACATGTTTTTGAATTTTTGGAATCTCTTTATTTATTTGTTTTTTGAAAATCGTCTGTGACTGACAGATGTTTGATTGATCAAAAACAATCCTATTCCTAACCCTTTAACTACTATCCTTCAAATGATGCAATGTATGAGTGGAAGGAAGGATTTCTCCCCCTTTGGGATAGTGTGAAAAGAAAGGGCAATAGGAAAGGGAAATGGGATGATGTAGATATGGAATGTGTATGCACAAAAATGCTCCCCAATCGCAAGGAGACTTTCGTGAGTTGTGTTTTACTTGGAAAGTATTCCAAGGTCGATTCCACAGGGAAGGAAGTGAGCAAATGTGAAAGTGATTTAGTGCAAAAGAAAGTGTAAAATTCTTGTTGTTGGAAATTGTTTGGTGAAGTGTGTGTTGGTGAAATTAGAATGAGAAAACAAGTGTTGGCAATTCCAAGAGATCCCTCCAATGGGTATACTATCTCAACTCAAAACACTCCTCCGATTGAGCAAGAATGAACGGTTGATTCACGGGAAGCCGATGATGATGATGGTGAGTGCCTAAGCATAAACCGTGACTAGGCCTACGGGTTATCAAAGACTCACCAAATCATCCACCTTCAATCCGGTCAAACCGAACCATGGGACTCTAAAGGGAGGGTGTAGAAAGAGTTGAAATGGTATACCCCAATGAGGATTCCCCTTGGTCTTGCCAACAAAAAGTGCTTAGCTACTCATACTTGAACTAGACATGATAATGTAAAGGTAATGCATTCTAAGGCTATGGAGCTTTGAAGTAACTAAGTGTAAGAAATCCTAGACTAGAAGTGAATGAAATGAAAAGCTATTTTATATCTATGAACATGAATAACCTTCAAAGCATTAATGGTGGAACATAAATGGAAGCATTCAACTAACCAAACATGAAGGGAAAACAACATTTATGGCATTCAATGAACTACTAAGATTCTTACTCAAGATTACAAGACAAATGCAGTAGGAGAAATGGTAAAATCGTCACTTTCTCTCTCTAAAAACCACTATTCATCCTCTTCTCTGCCTAGAGCTCCTCTCTCTAAAACTATATATCAAAAAATTCATACATCATGAATCAATACCCCCCCAAGGAGACTCTTGCTTTCCCCCCAAAACGTGCCTGGAGAGAGAGGGAGGTCTACAGAGTTGATCTCCATCACTAGGGGTGCAGCAACATGGGCTGGACAGGGGGTGAGGCAGAGCTGTCTGCCCACCCAGCTTCCTTCTTCTTCTCTCTCTTCATTCATTATCAAGACTCATCCCAATCAATGCAGGGGTGAGGGAGGCTCCAGGATGTGTAAGAGATGTCAGGAAGCATGTAGGAGAAGTGCATGTGGGACCCTTCAAGCCGCAAAGTTGAGATACAGGCTGTCTGGAGAAAAGTGCAAAAACCTTCCGGAAGGTCGACATAAACCTACCGGAAGGTCGCTGAAAGAACAGTTAAATGAAAAGAATCAAATGCAAGAACTTCCGGAAGGTCGACATCAGTAGCAAAAATCTTCCGGAAGGTTCATTCCAGTAGCCAAAACCTTCCGGAAGGTTCATTCCAGAAGACAAAACCTTCCGGAAGATTTTGGCAGTCAAAAAGAAACCCAAGGCAAAACCTTCCGGAAGGTCCATTCCAGTAGACAAGTCCTGCCGGAAGGTTTTACTCCAGTAGCTAAAATCTTCCGGAAGGTTCATTCCAGAAAACAAAACCTTTCGGAAGATTTTGGCAGTCAAAAAGAAACCCAAGGCAAAACCTTCCGGAAGGTCCATTCCAGTAGACAAGTCCTTCCGGAAGGTTTTACTCCAGTAGCTAAAATCTTCCGGAAGGTTCATTCCAGTGGACAAAACCTTCCGGAAGGTATTAGCTGTGAACAAGGCATCCAGGGTTTTTAGCAAAACCTTCCGGAAGGACGACATACACCTTCCGGAAGGTTTTCAGACTGTGAGCAAAAATTGGATTTCTTTCCCCTCCAGATCATCCTTAAAGCTACCCCATACACTCCATTAGCCTCATAAAACACCATGGGGGTTTAAATCATGTCATTTACATCATTTTACATGCATTCACCCAAAATTCCATCAAGCCACAAACAAAACCAAAACACTCCCATTTATTGACAAAAAAGGTGAAACAAAAGCACATTAGCACACCATACATGTCATTGTTATGTGCTAATCAATGTTAAAGAACTAGATAATGAGCCTTTTAATTTTCAAACAAAAAAATTTTCAAAAACGGATGAAAAACTCTTTTGGTTTAGTCTTAGTGTGTTACACATATTCCCAATGGATGTACATTATTTGATCATGACAAAAGTAAGGGTTGTGAGAAAGCTATAAATATTTGAAAGTCAAGCAAAACCTTTGTTTGAAAAAAGTTCATACACCAAACGCCGACTAGCAAAGCGACTTGATGGTTGTGTGAAGTTTGGTCGATTAATGCATATGAGATAATTCAATCACTATTTTGAATCAATTTCAGGTCATGCATTAGATCACAACGATTGAATTAATTATGTGTAGATCAGGGATTACTCTGCGACACCATCTTATTCTAGTCCAATGCTTACAAGATATGTGTAGTGTGAGATTGATTGGTTCACTAATTCTCTGAATTTAGAGGAATTTGATTGAAAATTGATCTTTTGTTATAATCAAGGATGTTAACTTTTGGGGTTTTGTGTTCTTTTTAAAATTTGGTGTGTTAAATTTTAATTTTAATTCAATGTGTTATTATGAATGTAAAACTGCTTAAATTCGCATGTTATTTTGATTTTAATTAAGAAATTAATAAAAAGTAATTGATAATTTTTGAATGTAGGATCAAAACTGTAGAGAAGAGGGGAAAGTAGCACACAAGCAAACTAAATTGGCAAGAAAAACTAAAGACCAGAGAAAAGCTACTGTCCGGACGGTTATGGTGGTGTCCGAATGGTACTGCCTAGTAAAAAAAGCCCAGTTCGTGATTTCAGTGCAAAACTTTTCCCTCGTAGCAGCTTTTTGAAGAAAACTAGCCCTGAAATTCATTCCCAACCTCAAATCTTCAATACCCATCTACTTTTTCTTGATTCTAAACCAATTAAACACCTACCCAAGGGATTTTGAAGACATTTACTGATTGAAATCATCTCAAACCCTCTTTTTGCCAAAATTTTCAAGAAAAATCATGGGTCCAAGGAAGAAGTCCATTGCTCACAAGGGAGATGCTTCAACAAGTCATCCGAGGCGAGGATAGGAGCACATCAACCACCCCTAGAGATTCCAGAACCGCAGATTCCGGAGGAACAACCCCAGGTCCAATCTGAATTTGATAATTATATGTTTTAGAATATTGATCAACAGCTTTGGTATGAACGTTATTTTGAAATAAAATCTATTATTACTGAATGAGATGTGATTTATGAAGATTTTGTGCATCTGAACATTAGGCAAAATTTAGAGACAATGGGTTGGACTAAATGTATGAGAACTGTGGGTGTTGTCTATGAATGTTTGGTTATGGAATTTTATAGTAATGCACAAATTGTTGAAAATAGGATGTTTGAGACTTTTGTGAGGGGAAAGGTATTTCAAGTTACTGCGGCCATTATTTTTAATCAGATATAGCTTGTGAGATGAGAACTTAATGCCAAGTTCCCTTTTGGACAGCTTCTTGGTATGACTAACGATGGTATTGAGTTAACTGGTGATCCTGGTTATGTTTGGGGTAGGAATGCAAAGTTTATTAAGCTAGTGGGTTTAACTAATAAGTATCACATTTTGAATTTAATTTTTGTTGCTATTTGTGCCCCAGTCACAGAAGAACCGTATTTTTATTGACAAGGCTCGATTTCTCTATGCTTTTGGTGTTGGCCTTACTATTGACCTTCCCACATTTATTATGGACTAGATGATTCTGACTATTGAGAATAAGAAACCTTCACTACCTTTTGCTATTTTGGTGACTAATCTTTGTCGAAGCAAGGGTGTTGTTACAGATTTGACATGGACTATAGTGGAGGGATTGACACATCTAGATGCCACATCATTGAAGAAAAGTCATGGGGGATAGGCAGGAGTTCAGCAGGAAGTGCCACCAGTCCATCCGATGGATGACCTAAATGAGGAGGAGGAAGCATTCCAACAGCAGCCCGCCAGAGAAGAGCCGCCATATATCCCAGTTGATGATAGGACTGATAAGCAGATTCTATTGAGACTAGAGACGAGGATGACTGAGTTCAAGACCACCCAGTGAGAGCTGGTGACTATTCAACAAGAGATTTTTAGACGTTTGAAGAGAGAGCACCGCCCTGGACCGTCATCATTAGTTTAAGCTTGGCCGGAAACTTTTAGATTCCCTATGTATCTCTCTCTCTATTTTTACTATTTACTTCCAGTTGCTACATTACTTTCATACTTTGGATATTGTTTTTGGTTTACCTTTACATTTCTATTGGTTTTTGTATTTCGGTTTAGTTATGTGTTTTGGATTTTAAGTAGAACTATTTTTGATATATTGTAGTTGATCAGTTTGAATTATACTTTGACTGCAAAAGTTTGGTGTGTGCTAGGATAAAATATTACATGTAGATCACTGTGAAATTATTTTAAATTCTGTCTACTAGAAGATATAACCCTTGCCACCCTATTGGGGAATTTCATGTTTTACTTGTGCACTTTCCCTTCATTTTTATTTGAAACTTACCGTTTTGTGCATGATATGAATTGCTATTTCGAAAATCTTTGGAATAAAATGATTCTTTGGAAGCTTACATGCATAGTGGAGATGTAAATTCCAGGTATGGTTTTGAGCCAATCTTCTTTGGAGGGATTTTGAACAATCACTTAAGTAAGAATTTCAATTCAACGTCAATCCTTGAATAATCTCATTATTTTGATTTGATTAGCACTTATTAAGTAATGTGTTAACAATCCCCTTTGCAATTTCATTTGAGAATTATGAATCCAATACATTCAGAAAAATGATCTTAGACCATTTGTGATTATTATTTGAGCCTTGTCCATTTATTTTTCAAAAATATTTTTAGTAAGTCGTGATTGAGCTTGAAAATAAAAATTATTTTCTTTAAATCCATGTTTTTGACCAAGCTTGTGAGAAAAATAAATATACCTACCTTGGCTATTTAAATTTCTTACACTCTTTTAATAGCAGATTATATGGAGAAAAAGAAAGAAAAGGGTGTGGGTTGAGAAAAAGAAAAGGCTGAATAAAAGAAGAAATGAGAAAAGCATAAAGAAAGAATTGCAAAAGAAACAAATCAAGCACATGAGTTGCGAATTGAATTGGAAAAGAAAAAGAAATGAAAGGGGGTGAATTATTCAAAGACAAAATGAAGGAAAAAGGAAGGAAATGTGCAAAAATTACAATACAAATTGGATAGTCCTTTTTGAATTCCTATTATCCGTCATTTTACTAACCACTTACCCCTAGCCACGTTACAACCTTAAAGAAGTCATTTTTGATTCCAGGATGTGTTTGCATGAATGATTCTATTTCATCTAATGCATGGGGGATGTTCATAATAATGCTTGATTTAGTGTTAATATCTGTTAATATTATGCCAAAGTCCAGTTCTATTCTAAAATCATTTATTGATTTTTAAATGTGAAATATTTTGCTTTGAGTTAAAATATTCATATCATATGTGAATTTTGAGCAATAAATCACTAAAGTATGGGTGTATTATTTGCTGAGTGATTTCCAAAAAAGGATTGGCATCGAGGCTAATTTTGATAAGCTGCGAGAAGAGCTGTGTTATTCCCCAAATCTTTGAATAGTAAATAGTAAAGCATTACACACACACACACACACACACACACACACACGAGTTTTTCATAAAAATGAAGGGAATGGTTTCACAAGTAGGGTGTGTTCTTCTTAGATTGGGATGAATAGGGATGTGTTTGAAAAATGATGGAATACTGCTATAATTTTATGTGTGATAAGTATATAATATCATATCCTAACCATTGAAGTTTGTAGGTACAATCACTGAAAACCTTCATGAGACACAACTTGTCCGCTAGGGTGACCTAGGGTTTAAATGCTTATTGCATGGACAAAATGCAATTGTGAAACCTACGAAAATGGTTGTGTTTTATTGTTTGTATTACTAAGGACTAGTAATGTTTGGTTGAGAGTGTGATTAACCCTACAATGTTGCATTATTTATAAGAATTTAAGGGTTATTTGCATTAATTAAATAATTAAGGTTTAAAAGTTAAAGGATATTTATACTAATGGGTGAAAATATGTTAGTTTGAAATCACAGGGTCTAAAGGAGCGAGATTGGAAAGCTGATGGGCTAAAATGCAAAAAGGAGAATTGAGGCAACAATACTAGCATCCAGTTTAACTTGCACCATTCGAATGGTGGGGCCCAACATCAGCAAAAGAGACCAAGGAAAAGACGGCTGAAGTCTAGTGGAAGAGCACAGTCTAGACAATGGAAGCTGGCATCCGGACGGTGGTGGAAACCGACTTACCTCCTTCTCTCCCATTGGTTAGTTGTGGCAACACTGAATCTTATTGGCCCATTGTTGAAACTGCCACACAATCCCCTTGTATAAATACCCCCCTTCTGTCAGATTTTCAAATCATTCTCAGTTTTTAGTTTAAGGCTTTCTTAGCCTAGTCTCTCCTATATATTTCTTGAAGACCTCTTCTTACCTGGAGGGTTGAACCTCTTTCACTTTTCCTAGTCTTGCCTTCGCAA
Organism: Ilex aquifolium; assembly: GCA_951799425.1. Classification (NCBI taxonomy): domain Eukaryota; kingdom Viridiplantae; phylum Streptophyta; class Magnoliopsida; order Aquifoliales; family Aquifoliaceae; genus Ilex; species Ilex aquifolium. The sequence continues at coordinate 5,711,003 of OX637404.1, read as the reverse complement.
AAGAAAGGTGTTGGTGTTTCAATCTAACGTCGGGGAAGGTTTAGGAACTTTGTAGTATGGTAGCAATATCATAAACTCGAGCAATGGCATGCATGTCTCGGTCCCCGAACTAAAGAGGGCCTTTTTCCATTTGTTGTAAACTCGTGTTTTTTAACAAGTTGTTTTCAAATCACTAAGCTCACACCACAATCCACTGTTTCTCAATCTTTTCCTAGGTTTCATTCACTCTTTTCTGTTTCAAATTTTCAATAGATAACTCCTTGTGTAATCAACCTCAGACTTCATCGAGAAATATTACAACTTGACCACTTATACTTGGGTGTGTATAAAGATCAAGTCAATTTATACATACAAAACATTAACATTTTAATGTTTAACTCCCTCTATAATACACTGACACCCTAAATTGTCCACTGTTGACTAGACTCATATGTCTACAGAACCTGCCAAACCTAGGCTCTGATACCAAAATTTCACACCCCAACCCGTAGATAAGATATTATATCCAAATCCGGTAGAGTGTACCCCTCTCCCTTGAATCACAATTGTACCCTGTACATAAACTTTTAAATAGTAACTTGAACTAACTAGATATGACAAAATAACCTTTATTGTCATGATACCTGAACATATCATGCACATGAAACAATACTTTTAACCCTAACTTATTACAATGTTTAACTCTCCCCATTACAAGACTCAAGAATAATACAAAATGATACAATAAGACACTGAAAATTTGATTCCTTCTCATACTACCTAAACTCAGTAATGGACACTCCTTCCTCCTTGTCTACCTGTAAATAAAAACTAAGGGGGTTGAGCACACACGCTCAGTGAGTGTATATAAACAATATATAGTTAACGACAAAAAAAATTAACACATCCATAATCATCTCATCAACGCAGTTGAACAATTTTATGAGTTAATACATAAGAGCTCTCACAATTCTCTAGCAGTCATCTCATAATACATCAATCACCATAGCCTCCAATAGGAGTATACAATGGCCGCCAATTTGGTCATAATCGCCACATAGGCTACACTCGTCACATAGGAAATATCCGCCACACAGGCCACACACTTGCCTCTAAGGCTATATTTTCCAACATGGCCACTTATCGTAACCACAACACCAAATACAACTAAATGTTGCCAATATCAAATAATAACTCTTACAATCACCTATTAATAACAAGTAATATTAGCCCTTAAGGCTATCCCAATTAGTAACGATTATATGATATAATTGTAAAGCAACCACAACACCTTTGCTCAGATTCTCAATAACTAATAAGCTCAATCATTCCCTTGCTATCTTCAATTAGTATGACATAGTTCATCTACAACACTAACCACAAGCAAAAATTCATAACAATACACACTCCATAGCATTTAAAGCATGTTCATACTAATCTCAAGCAAACATAGAAAATACACCCACCTTAGGTCCGGCTGTAGCACAAACCCAATCTCTAAATAAGACTTTAAGCATACTTGATGTAGGGTTCGACGCCTCCTTTCCTCGAGTTAAATTCCAACCCAAACTCAATCTTTTTATGTAATCTTATGTGAATCTGACGTTGGCGTCGTCATCCTCATACCTAACATACATCGCCGTAGACCACGTAAATATCATTTACAAATATATGATATTATGCTACATATGTATGGGTGACTAATTGAGCTTAATCCAATACCTTTTTAATATCCCTTTCATTTACTATCATGTATCAAACCCTCAGGTTTAGTGAGCTATTGGTAGATAAATAGAATCAATTACAATTGATTCAAACCCATTAAAATGTCTAAAGAAGGTTTGAGGTTGAGTGGACAAAGAATAATAGACGGTATGACAAAATTTATGAGGATTCTTGTCTCTACTGATAGAAGTAGAAGTTCTACTGGTAGAACACCTCACAGAGCATTGTCCTACCAGTAGATCACCACCTTTTACTGTCTGATAGAACCGGTCCTACCGGTAGGTTTCCCATTCCTATTTGTAGAACACCTCACAGAATGTTACTCTACCGGTAGGTCACCCCTTCTTATCAGTAGCAATCTGTAGGTTTTCACTTCCCACCGGTAGAACCCTATTTGAGTTCCATCTTCTTCCTTCTCTTCAACCCCAAAATACCTAAACACCCATCATCAATCATAATCATATTTTCCCATGAAAATCTACACTAATAGCATACCCACACCCAAAATCAAAACTAAAACCCAAACCATCCCTTATAATCACAATTCATAACCCAAAACCCAACTCATGTTTTTCAATAGTGAAATACATAAATTTTCAGGAAAATTCGTTCTTCGTCGACACTGCACCGAAAATCTTCACCACTGAACTTCTTCCTTTCTCTCTTCAAGCTTCTAAATTCCCTTCTCTTTTCACTCCTTTCCCTTTCTATCTCCCTCTTTCCCCTTATGTTTTTCTTTCCCTCTCCCTCACTCCCAACCACCACTTCATACCCACACACACACACACACACACACAAAAATAGCCATAGTCAGCCTATTTTCAGAAGGATTCATCAGAGTTCAGTCCAGTGAAGAGAGGATAGAAAAGAAGGAGAGGAAAGAGAGATTTCAGGCAGTGTTTTAGTCAGAACGAGCGAAGCCCTGCCCTAATCACTTCTCAGCCAGAATTTTCTCTATGTCTACATTTCTTTTTTTTTTTTCTTTCTACTTGGAGGGCTGAACCACTCCCACTTTTGTGCCCTGACAAGTAATAAGAGTGACAGTGTTTCAGCTATTCCTTGGGGAATGACTTTTTTTTTTTTTTTTTTTTTCCGGCTATAATGGGATCATCTCACTCATGTTGCTCATTTATAGTAATGAGGCATGAGTAGTTCTGTAACGCCCCAAAATACACCTTGGAAGCATTAAGAGCTAATCACCATTCACATCATGAGAGCACTAAATAAATCCATCAATAAATAAATTCTCCAAAATCGGGGGTCCTTAATTTAACAAAATTCGGGCAGAGTCTCCTTTATACGGGGAGCTCTACCCAAAAACATAACCTGTGCAATTATACTACATTGACCACACCGGGTCCAAGTATGACTAAATATTGACCACACCGAGTCCATTTACACATCACAAAATAAAATTTCATTCACCATAAGTAATATCCACAATATCATCCCAAAAGAATAGGCCAAGCTATGACAATTACATTCCAAAAGAATTACACTCAAACTTAGCAGCGGAATAAACAAAATACTAGACTATACATGATCTCAAAAATAAATTCTCTAGTCTAGTGCAAAAGAAGCTATATCTCTATATGTCCACCTCGGGATCTAGATTTCCCTCGGATGGGGCCTCCCAATAACCCTGCTCGTCAACTCGGAGGTTCTCCTCTAGCACCGTATCTGAAAAATGTAATTTGTAGGGATTGAGCACTAAACTCCGTAGCAACATTCCTCCCAAACTCGAACAAGACTTATAAAAACATATAAAATGGCCGGTCTCATTTCACAAATAACATATATAATCTTTGAAGTAAAACATGGGCATTTTACAACAGATTTCAAGTTTAAGTAGCAATAGTAATAGAAATGAACAATAACAACCAAGTTCCAATAAACATCCATTTCCAAAATATAAACCATTTCCCACACATGATATAAGATTGTCCTCCCCGGCATGAGCATCCTTACAAGGAACCTCTCACCCTCAAGGTTTGGTTTCTCAAGCATCCTTACAAGGAACCTTTTGAGAAAATCACATACTGTCCTCTTTTGGCATGAGCATCCTTACAAGGAACTTCTCACCCTCAAGGCTTGGTTTCTCAAGCATCCTTACAAGGAACCTCTTGAGAAGGAATGAGCATCCTTACAAGGAACCTCTCACTCATGTTTTTCCAAACAACCATACAAGAATACAATATCAACTATGCTCTCAAATACCCAACAATTCCACAAGTCTTCTATTTACAAGCAATTTCCAAGAAAAATCCCCAATTCTCACAAGTGATATCTTCAAATAGGGCAATTTAAAGAGAAACATGCAAGAGATCATTATCAATATCATTATATTACTCAACACAAAGCTCTAGAGTTTTCAACACCAAGATTTAGTGAATATTGAGAGAGAAATCCTCATTCCTCAAAAACTAGGGTTTTTATGGTTCTCCCACCAATACTTTACTCAAAACATGATAAAGGTTGCAAGAATATTAAGAAACAAGTAACCCATAGCAAATACATATGATTAAGAGTCAAAACATACATATAAATTAACCCTAACATCAATGAACAAGAATGGAAGAAAACCCCTACCTTGAATCAAAGATTCCAAGTGAAAGCCCAAGCCCTATACACCTCCTTCTTCCATTTTCTTCCTCCCTTAATCTTCCTCTAAGGTTCCAAGAGGTGTGGGGTGAGAGTGGAGTGAAAGAAATGGGAGTAAAGGGGCTGAAATAAGTGTTTTAAACACAGCCAACCCCAAAAAACACTGTTCACAGTATGTTTTGGTTTTCTCCAAAATTACGATTTTGCCACTAAGAATCTCCAATTTGATCCATATGACTACCCTAAGGTTTTTCGACGTTCCGGATTCATTTTTAATGTTATTTTAACCTAAAAACATTTATTTTTATGATTTATTTCAAAACTAAAATAAATTTACACTCGAAATATTAAAATTACTATCCAAGGAACACCATAGTGTATATTTTTGGTCAATTTCGGAGAATAAACTGATTTGACTCAGGTATTTCTAGTATGTGTGACCTATATGGTTGGAAAGATATACGAGTTAGGGTTCTAACAAAAATAACGGTGCGCAATTTGGACTTTCCAACAAAGAGTTATGATCAAATTGGTGAAAGGTAGTCTGCCGGACTGCTTGGTTCTTCTATACTTGTCTAACTCGAGTTTGGGTGTCTTTTGTCACAAATCCTATCTCATACCCATCTCCAATATAGGTAGTATGGCTTGCATAAAGATCCATGTCTAGCATCATTCATTAACCAAAACCAAATTACCATCCGTCTCCTAGAATCATCCATAACAACATGCTGTAGAACTAGTATATCCATCAAAATTTTTCTTCAATTCCTCTAAGCTAGCTAATTGATGAGAATGCAAAATGTCATATTTTTCTCTTTTATTATTTAGCCTTTTATACTTATTATTCTTATAATTTGATTTAGGATGTAAATGGAGACGTTAAATGCAAAACGAAGCTAATTGGACGATTGTTGATAGTTTAGACATGTGGGGGTTTACAATCCACCCCCTTAAAGAAAGTTTCGTCCTCGAAACTTACCTCAAGTAGCGAATAAGTGCGGGTACTTCTCTCGCATTTCTAGCTCCGGTTCCCAAGTAGCTTCTTCCACTCCATGGTGTTGCCACAAAACCTTCACTAGTCGGATGACTTTGTTGTGGAGCACCTTCTCTTTGGCGTCGAGAATCTTCACCGGTTGTTCTTCATAGGTTGCTCCGTCTTGAATTTCAATATCTTCCAAGTCTACGATCGGCGTTGCATCCGATTGACACTTTCTCAACATCGACACATGGAACACGTCATGTACCCCAGACAACTAAGCTGGTAACCGCAACTGATACACCGCTTTGCTCACAACTTTGATCACTTCAAATGGCCCGGTATATCTTGGCGCTAACTTTCCCTTCTTGCCGAATCTAAATACTCCTTTCTTGGGTGACACTTTGAGGAACACGTAGTCTCCCACTTTGAATTCCAAGGGTCTTCGTCTTTGATCCGCATAGCTTTTCTGTCGAATTTGTGCCGTGCGTAGCCTCTCTCGGATGAGTTGAATTTTCTCGGTAGTTTCTCAAACAATCTTCGGTCCAAACAAACTACTCTCGCCGGCTTCCAACCAACACGTCGGGGATCTACACGGTCTTCCATACAATGCTTCATACGGTGTCATCCCAATGCTTGCCTGATAGCTGTTGTTATACGCAAACTCCACCAACGGCAAGTGATCACTCCAACTTCCTTTGAAGTCCAACACGCAAGCCCGTAACATGTCTTCCACAATATGTATCACCCTCTCGGATTGGCCATCCGTTTGGGGATGAAAAGCTGTGCTGAAATGTAACTCTGTCCCCATGGCTTGTTGTAGACTTTGCCAGAATTGCGCCATAAGCCGAGAATCACGATCTGACACGATAGAAAGCAGAACTCCATGCAATCGCACAATCTCACGGATATACAGCTTGCTCAAAGTCTAGAATGTGTCCGTGGTTTTCATACCCAAAAAATGAGCGGACTTGGTGAGTCTATCCACAATAACCCATACTGCATTATGCCCGCGCGACGTCCGTGGTAAACCTGACACGAAATCCATGGTGATGTGATCCCACTTCCACTCTGGGATAGGCAAAGACTGTAGTAATCCTCTGGGTTTTTGATGCTCGATCTTCACCTGCTGGCACACCGCGCACTTTGAAATGTACTTAGCCACATCTCGCTTCATTCCTCTCCACCAATACTAACGCTTCATGTCTCTATACATTTTTGTGCTTTCGGGGTGGATAGCAAACTTAGAGCGATGACACTCTCCAAGTATCTCCTCCTTTAAAGATGAATCATCGGGTACACATAGTTTTTCCTTATATCTCAATTCTCCATTCTTCAGAGACCATCCTTCAATTGTTTCCCCATTTCCCAATCGAGCTCGAATCGACTCTAGTTTCGGATCCAGGCATTGCAAGTCCACCACTCTACGTTGAAGAGTAGGTTGAGCCACAAGGTTAAACAAGCATGGTAGGGATTCATCTTCTCCAACCCATATATCATAATCTCCAAGGGCATCCTTCAACTTTCATTCACTTATGGAAACATTGAGTTCACCCCAAGACTTCCTGCTAAGTGCATCGGCAACTACATTCGCCTTCCCCGGATGGTAGTTGAGTGTGAAATCATAGTCTTCTAAATACTCAATCCACCTTCTTTGCCGAAGATTCAAGTCTTTCTGGGTGAATATGTACTTGAGGCTCTTATGATCCGAAAACACTTGAAACTTCTTTCCATACAAGTAACACCTCCACAACTTAAGAGCAAAGACCACCGCGACAAGCTCCAAGTCGTGAGTGGGATAATTATGCTCATGAGTCTTGAGTTGCCTTGAGCCATAAGCAACCACCTTTCCTCCTTGCACTAGCACACATCCCAATTCTCATAGCGAAGCATTGGTGTAAACATCGTATCCTTCCCCACTACTCGGAATGATGAGGACAGGAGCCGTCGTCAACTTCTCCTTCAAGGTGCGAAAGGCTAGTTCACACGCTTGAGTCCACAAGAATTTCTCCCCCTTCTTTGTAAGGTGAGTCATCGGCATCGCAAGCTTTGAGAACCCTTCTACAAACCTCCGGTAGTAGCCAGCTAAACCCAGGAAACTACGTATTTCCATCACATTCTTAGGTGGTTCCCATTTCATCACGGCTTCAATCTTAACGGGATCAATGGTTGCGCCCTGTTCCAACACAACATGGCCAAGGAACTTCACTTCCTTCATCCAGAACTCACATTTGCTCATCTTAGCATATAACTTATGCTCTCTCAATGTTTGTAGCACAATAGAGAGATGACGTGCATGTTCCTCTTGAGTCCGTGAATAAATCAATATGTCATCAATGATCACAATGACAAACTGATCTAAGTATGGCCGGAATACCCTGTGCATCAAATCCATGAAGGCTGCTGGTGCATTAGTCAATCCGAACGGCATCACCGTATACTCAAAATGACCATACCGGGTACGGAAAGCAGTCTTAGGAATATCCTCCTCCCTGATCCGTAATTGATGGTACCCTGTACGAAGGTCAATCTTGGTGTAATACTTAGAACCCCTCAATTGATCGAATAAGTCATCAATCCGTGGCAACGGGTATCTATTCTTCACTGTCACCCGATTCAAGCTTCGGTAATCTGTGCATAACCGAAGTGTTTCGTCATGCTTCTTCACAAAAAGGACCGGGGCTCCCCAAGGTGAAATACTCAAATAGATGAACCCAATGGTCAACAGATGGTCCAACTGCTTCCTTAGCTCCTTTAACTCCAAAGGTGCCATCCGATAAGGAGCAATGGATATGGGTTCGGTTCCCGGATAGTGATCAATCTTGAACTCAATCTCTCTTTGTGGAGGTAACTCGGGTAATTCGTCAGGGAAAACATCCGGAAAATCCGATACTATCAACACCACGTCCGCATGGGATTTATCCTGATCATCTCCCATTAGGCTGGCTAAGAAACTCAACTGGCTCCCCGCCTTAGCTTTCAAGAATCTACTACCCGTAGTAGGAAATGGATGGGAAGAATTACAATCATTCATGAAAGTAAAAACTACCCCCTCCCGGTAATTGGAATGAGATCCGCTTGCGAAAACAATCCATCACCGCACGAAAATTTGACAAAAGATTCATCCCAAATATGATGTCGTACCCCTTCATATCTAACGCAACCAAATCTACAATCAATTCATGATCCCCAATTCGGAGTACACACCCTCTACACACCCTGCTAGTACTCAACTGTTCTCCCGTGGGCATGTCGATACTCAGAGCATGTTCTAGCTTCTCAAATTCCAATCCCAAATGGAAAACATATGCAGTGCGTATGAATGAATGTGTAGCACCGGGGTCAAATAAAATTCGGGCCCAAGAATTATAAAGGAGCACGATACCTTCCACTACTGCATTGGAAGCATCTTCCTCTGGTTGAGTCAAAGCAAAAACCCTTCCTTGATTGGAACCGCGGGGGGCTTGAGCTTGTAACGGTCTCTACTGTGCTGGCCTTTGTATAGGTGGCCTGTTTGCTGGTACTTGCCCTGATGTCTGGATAGTCCTCTGAGGTGGAAAAATCGGACAATGCACCCGAATATGTCCCACACCTCCACATGCAAAGTAGAATTGTGGGGTAGTGCCTGCTCCCTTTGGTACACCTCCGGCCCCTCGGGCTATCTGCGGTCTAGTCCCCACTGCCTGGTCTGGGCGACGATAAGGTGCCACTCTCTGAACTCCACTACTGCCAGCCTTAGTCCGGATCGGACCTCCCTTCATGTAGTTTTGTCGCCGCTGAGAGTCGTCGATGTCCCTCTCCACTAAGGCAGCTATGTCAACAATATCCCCATAATCTCGTATCTTGAGAGCCACCAACTTCTCTCGGATGACCGGCCTCAAGCCCTGCTCAAAGCACTTGGCCCTGTTGGCCTCAGTAGAAATAAACTCCGTAGCATAACGGGATAGCTCATCAAACCTCCTCTCGTACTCAGCTACAGTCAGGCTGCCCTGTCGTAAAGCAAGAAAATCGGTCTTCATTCGGTCTCGGACGGATTCTGGAAAGTACTTGTCTTAGAAGATTTGGTCGAACTCCTCCCAAGTAAGCACATCAGTGTTCCTCCTTCTTTTCACCGATTCCCACCAATGATCGGCCTCTCCATTAAATAGGTATATCGCCAAGCCAACCCTAAGGTCCTCGGCAACTCCCATACCGTCAAAGACTTTCTTGACCCGGCGGATCCACCTATTCGCATCCAAGGGATTGGAGCTTCCTTGGAAAGTAGGCGGGTGTTGCCTCAGAAATTCCCGAAGAACTATCATCCTTCGGTTGCCATCCTCGTTGCCCGGCACTTGAGCTAAAGGATGAGCTCCTCCATTATGATGATTGTTTCCATTCTGGTGTTGTACCAGAGTGGTGAGCTCCCTCAAGCATTGATAGATGTTGTTCATGGCATCGGGAGGTGGTGGTGGTGGTGGATTTGCTTGACCTCCACGACCACGCCCATGTCCACGTCCTCGTCCTCGTCCGCCGTCCATCCTGCACATCAATTCACAATTTAGTTCCTTCATGTACCAGACATCCTAATGGTCAATTTAATCCAAATTATAAGACTCGTGTAAAATTTAGGTCAACAATCTTAATCAACCTAATCCTATCTCTCTAGTGGTAATCCATAACCTACAGCTCCCATGTAAGACCTAAAGCCTAAGCTCTGATACCAAATCTATAACGCCCCAAAATACACCTTGGAAGCATTACTAGCTAATCACCATTCACATCATGAGAGCACTAAATAAATCCATCAATAAATAAATTCTCCAAAATCGGGGGTCCTTAATTTAACAAAATTCGGGCACAGTCTCTTTTATACGGGGAGCTCTACCCAAAAACATAATATGTGCAATTATACTACATTGACCACACCGGGTCCAAGTATGACTAAATATTGACCACACCGAGTCCATTTACACATCACAAAATAAAATTTCATTCACCATAAGTAATATCCACAATATCATCCCAAAAGAATAGGCCAAGCTATGACAATTACATTCCAAAAGAATTACACTCAAACTTAGCAGCGGAATAAACAAAATACTAGACTATACATGATCTCAAAAATAAATTCTATAGTCTAGTGCAAAAGAAGCTATATCTCTATATGTCCACCTCGGGATCTAGATTTCCCTCGGATGGGGCCTCCCAATACCCCTGCTCGTCAACTCGGAGGTTCTCCTCTAGCACCGTATCTGAAAAATGTAATTTGTAGGGATTGAGCACTAAACTCCGTAGCAACATTCCTCCCAAACTCGAACAAGACTTATAAAAACATATAAAATGGCCGGTCTCATTTCACAAATAACATATATAATCTTTGAAGTAAAACATGGGCATTTTACAACAGATTTCAAGTTTAAGTAGCAATAGTAATAGAAATGAACAATAACAACCAAGTTCCAATAAACATCCATTTCCAAAATATAAACCATTTCCCACACATGATATAAGATTGTCCTCCCCGGCATGAGCATCCTTAGAAGGAACCTCTCATCCTCAAGGTTTGGTTTCTCAAGCATCCTTACAAGGAACCTCTTAAGAAAATCACATACTGTCCTCTTTTGGCATGAGCATCCTTACAAGGAACCTCTCACCCTCAAGGCTTGGTTTCTCAAGCATCCTTACAAGGAACCTCTTGAGAAGGAATGAGCATCCTTACAAGGAACCTCTCACTCATGTTTGTCCAAACAACCATACAAGAATACAATACCAACTATTCTCTCAAATACCCAACAATTCCACAAGTCTCCTATTTACAAGCAATTTCCAAGAAAAATCCCCAATTCTCACAAGTGATATCTTCAAATAGGGCAATTTAAAGAGAAACATGCAAGAGATCATTATCAATATCATTATATTACTCAACACAAAGCTCTAGAGTTTTCAACACCAAGATTTAGTGAATATTGAGAGAGAAATCCTCATTCCTCAAAAAATAGGGTTTTTATGGTTCTCCCACCAATACTTTACTCAAAACATGATAAAGGTTGCAAGAATATTAAGAAACAAGTAATCCATAGCAAATGCATATGATTAAGAGTCAAAACATACATATAAATTAACCCTAACATCAATGAACAAGAATGGAAGAAAACCCCTACCTTGAATCAAAGATTCCAAGTGAAAGCCCACGCCCTATAGACCTCTTTCTTCCCTTTTCTTCCTCCCTTAAGCTTCCTCTAAGGTTCCAAGAGGTGTGGGGTGAGAGTGGAGTGAAAGAAATGGAATTAAAGGGGCTGAAATCAGTGTTTTAAACACAGCCAACCCCAAAAAACACTGTTCACAGTTTGTTTTGGTTTTGTCCAAAATTACGATTTTGCCACTAAGAATCTTCAATTTGATCCATATGACTACCCTAAGGTTTTTCGACGTTCCGGATTCATTTTTAATGTTATTTTAACATAAAAACATTTATTTTTATGATTTATTTCAAAACTAAAATAAATATACACTCGAAACATTAAAATTACTATCCAAGAAACACCACAGTGCAGATTTTTTGTCAACTTCGGAGAATAAACTGATTTGACTCAGGTATTTCTAGTATGTGTGACCTATATGGTTGGAAAGATATACGAGTTAGGGTTCTAACAAAAATAACGGTGCGCAATTTGGAATTTCCAACAAATAGTTATGATCAAATTGGTGAAAGGTAGTCTGCCGGACTGCTTGGTTCTTCTATACTTGTCTAACTCGAGTTTGGGTGTCTTTTGTCACAAATCCTATCTCATACCCATCTCCAATATAGGTAGTATGGCTTGCATAAAGATCCATGTCTAGCATCATTCATTAACCAAAACAAAATTACCATCCGTCTCCTAGAATCATCCATAACAACATGAGGTAGAACTAGTATATCCATCAAAATTTTACTTCAATTCCTCTAAGCTAGCTAATTGATGAGAGTGCAAAATGTCATATTTTTCTCTTTTATTATTTAGCCTTTTATACTTATTATTATTATAATTTGATTTAGGATGTAAATGGAGACGTTAAATGCAAAACGAAGCTAATTGGACGATTGTTGATAGTTTAGACATGTGGGGGTTTACAAGTGCGTTTATACTCTTAGGTGAATGGTGAACACGTGTGATATTGTTTAAGTTAGGAAAATGCCGATATTTTATTTATGCGTTAATGTTTATTCCTCCCTTAATTGATGAATGGTTACTATTATAATATGCTCATTGTTATAAACACCGAGCATAGATTAATGCTATATACTATTCTATCTATAATTATTACGTATTTCATATATGATACGATGATGCATGCAGTTGGGTTTTATGTAACAGTCAGAAGATTGGTTATAGACGGGTTAAATCTCATCATAGCCAATGATTTTTATTCAATGCATAAACCGGAACTCCGTCGTCATTGAATCATCAAACTGCCGATTGAATAGCTAGAGTAAACCTTTTCAATGGTTCACTTTCAGGTTTACTAGGGTTATTTGGTTGTTGCATGGTAAATAGACCTTTCAGCTAACCTAACCAGTTGATGTGATATGGTTCAGTTATACATTAAACCTACTAGTTAGCTTTCTAGTAAAATGGGAGTTAATCTATACTACTAATAAAAGTACCTTAACATGAAAAACTTTTGATTTACTATTTTACCCTCATAAAGAATTAAAAAGATCACTCTATCCTTCCACACTTAATATCTAAATTACCATCATATCCTTATGTATTTAAATCTCTAAATTACATATAACATCACTTTAAATTATATATTCTCTATGTATAAATGTCAATTTTTATGAAACTTTTTGATTGATCATATTATTCTTAAAAATATATGCATCATTATAAGTTTTAACAAATATTCAAAAAAAACCATCAAAAATTCTATCAATATAATATTACTTGCCTTATTTATAAAGAAAATATTATGACTACATATTTATATTTTATTTTTCAAATGAATACATATTTATATTTTATTTTTCATCAAAATGTTTAACCCTTTCTTTTTTAAGATAAAAAAATAATGTATATATAATTTTATATAATTTTTTAGTCGCAATAAACTTTTCAGACTGTGTTAAAATTTATGTGAAAACTCAATTTTTTTAAAATATTTAATATGCTTTATAATATATATTATAGCATTGTATATTAAATTTTATTCTAATTAACCTAGATAATCCTAAATAAAGTAAGATTCTAAAATGATTGGTATATTAATAATTATTTTTATTTTATTCAATGATTTATAAGTGAAATTTTAATCAAATTAATTTTCTAATTATCTATTCTCTATTTATAAATGTCAATTTTTATGAAATTTTTTAATTGATTATATTATTCTTAAAAAATATATGCATTATTTTACGTTTTAACAAAATATTCAAAAAAATATTCAAAAACTCCATCAATATAATATTACTCATCTCATTTATAAAGATAATATTATGACTACATATGTATATTTTATTTTTCATCAAAATGTTTAACCATTTCATTTTTAAGATAAAAAATAATGTATATATAATTTTACATGATTTTTTAGTCACATTAAAATTTTTAAATTGTGTTAACATTTTATGTGAAAGCTTGAATTTTTTTAAAATTTTAATACGATTGGTATATTGATAATTATTTTTGTTTTATTCAATAACTTATAAGTGGAATCTTAATCAAATTAATTTTAAAAAATTTATATTTCAAACATAACTAAAAAATCACTTTCAATTACAAAATTATAGAAACAAAATAGAAATTTAATTATTTCTTTTCTTTTTTTATTATTTTTCTTAAACTTAGAACAACAATTCTTGAAAATATACAAAGTTTTCAAAAATTTTATAGTGGAGCATCAGAGATGAAAACATAAGTTTGAAAAATTTGAGATGATGTTTATTCAAGTACACATATACCAATATTTATTTATTTAATTTTTTTAAAAAAATTATTCACGTGCAACGCACGTGGTGCATTGCTAGTTATTATAAGGTGGAATTTTTATAAATGAGCAGTGTAATGTATGTTGGATCCCCGAACTGAAGAGTACATTTTATCATTGTTATCCAAAGTTTTTGTTAAGATTTTATTTGATAATTCTAAGCTCACACCACAAGCCATTCTGTTTCACAATACACACACACGACAATTTTACCTTTCTCTGTTTTGAATACCAACAGTTAGCTCCATGTGGCTTCGACCTCGGACTTAACCGAGAAATATTACAATTTGACCACTTATAATTGGGTGTATGACATAAATCAGGTCAGATCAGAAGCTTTGGTAAAAAGTAATCTCACGAATTTTAGCCTAGCTACTGATGCAAAAGTCTCATCAAAATCAATTCCTTCAACTTGGGTTTACCCTTGTGCAACTAGCCTAGCTTTGTTCCTAACAACTACACCATGTTCATCAAATTTATTTTTGAAAATCCATTTAGTTCCAATTACACTGGTGTCTTTAGGCCTAGGTACCAAGTCCCAAACATCACTCCGTGTGAATTGGTTTAGCTCTTCTTGCATGGAAATAAGCCAATTTTCATCTTCAAAAGCCTCACCAACATTCTTAGGTTCAAACAAGGAAACATAACAATTTTGATCCAATTCATCTTCTAGTTGTCTCCTAGTTCTTACCCCTCTGTTTGGATTTCCAAGTATGTCACTCGGTGTGTGTCTAGCCTGAATCCAAGAAAGGTGTTAGTTTTGTGAGAATTTCATTTTCTCTTTGAGGGTTACAAATAGGTTCCGTTTCACCTTTTGTCTCCTATTGGCTCAGTCACTCCCTCATCCTCCAATCTTTCATGCACAAGTTCCTCTCCCGTGTCATCAATGACCACATTTATGGATTCCATTACAGTATATCTCCTTAGATTGAACACTCGATAAGCTCTACTATTGGTGGAGTAGCCCAAAAATATCCCCTCATCACTTCTAGAATTAAATTTTCCTAAATTTTCTCGATCTCTCAAAATGTAGCATTTGCTCCAAAAGACTCAAAAATACTTGCGGTTATGCCCTTCCAGATTTCATAAGGGGTCTAACACATGCCAGGTCTGAGGTATACTCAATTGACAATGTAGCATGAATTATTACTGCCTCAGTCAAAAACCTTTCTGGCAACCCTTTGCTATGAATCAAGACTCGAGCCATCTCTTGAATCACTTTATTATTTCTCTCTATGGTGCCATTTTGCTGTTGGGTCTTGGGTGCAGAAAACTCATGGTTAATGCCATGTTTATCACAATAAGCACAAAAGTCAGAATTATCAAGTTCCCTACCATGATCACTTCAGATTCTAACAACTTTTCCTATGACTTCACCTCATTCAACTTGAGCTTTCTTGCAAATGTTTCTAAAGCTTGCAAAAGCCTAAGATTTGTCTCTAAAAAATGCAACCCAAGTGTACCTAGAGTAATCATCTACCATAACTAAGGTGTATCTCTTACCACATATGCTCTCAGTTTGTATAGAACCCAAAAGATCCATGTGTATGAGCTCTAGGGGTCTCTTAGAAATGATGGACTTGAATTTTTTGTGAGGAACTTTGGTTTTCTTCCCTAATTGACAGGGACCACACCCTTTGGTAGACGACTTACTCAACATAGTTACTCCCCTCACAAGCTCCTTACTCGTGATTCGATTTAGGTCCTTGTAGTTCATGTGACCTAACCGTTGGTGCCAAGTGTTACTTCATCAACACTCGCTTTTGTGACACACTAATGAAGGATTTCGAGATATGCAATAACAATTATCTCCTGACCTAACCCCTTTCAAAAGACAATCCGTTTTATCGTTCAATATTGTACATTTGTCTCTCGTGAAGTAAACCGCATTGCCATCTGATGAGCACAAAATATTGCATATATAAAGGCCTCATTACATGCATTTTAACTTAACCTTGCATTTAAGTACTTAGAGTTAGCCGAAATTATGAATAATGTTGAATTTTCGATGTTACAGGTAATTATAGCATAAATCATATATTTTGGAACCTTGCAACTAAGTATGCAGGAGTGGTGAAGATGCGGACACATTACATGAGGATTTGGAGGCTTAAAAGTGAAAGAAATCAAGGAGGTATCGGTGCTTGGTAACATAGACACCAACACCCGCACCAATTGGTTGCAGTACCTCGGTTTTCTTCATTTTTGACCATGCTAAACTTAGAATCTGAAACAGTTCAAAACATGAAAGTTGTGGATCTGGATGTTCTCTATATTGTGTCAACATTTCAGCTCACTCAGACAGTTGGATCAAAAGTTATGATAATTCTACGAAAACTGGTCCTGAGCTAGCTTCTCAATTTCGACCTACCGGTAGAAGGAAACAAAACCTACCGGTAGGTTTTGCCTACTGGACAAAAACCTACCAGAAACCTACCGGTAGGTTTGGGTTACTGGAGTGCAACCTACCGGTAGGTTTCCTGCGACCTACCGGTAGGTTTTGCCCAGAAGTGCCAGAACGCCTGCAACTCAAGTTCCACTTGCCTAGGGGTCCCACCATTGATTCTCCCACTTATTCCTGACATCCCTTACACACATACATGTCTCCCCACACCTAGGGGTGGAATTTGGAGGCCATTGCATTTATGAGGATGGGAGAGAAGAGGGGAGCCAAGGGAGTTGCTGGGTAGGCTGTTCCTAGCTTGTCCAAGCCATCAAATCTCTTCCCATTGATGGGAAGCCTGCACACACAGGCTAGGGGAGCCTCATGGAAGAAAATGCATCATCTCTACACCATATATTCAAAATTCACAAGCTTTGAAGAGGGTGGCTACCTAAGCTTAGGAGTAGTTCAGGGAGGAAGATGATGAATAGTGCTATAGAGTTAAAATTTATGTTTTTGCATTTTCTTCTCCCATTTCATTGCAGTAAGTTGTAGTTCTCTTGTAATCTTTATTTCTTGCATTGTAAACTCTTTTAATTATAGTGTAACCAAGTTTAATTCAATGTTCTTGCATTTCCATAATCTTTGCTGGGTTTCAATTCTCTTCTCTGCAACTTTTCCATTTTAGTGTTAAATGAACTTCCCTTTGTAGTTTACCATTTCCTAGCATTAATACTTGTTCTAAGTTTCATTTTCATCTCATTTTCATTTCCATTTCCTTTACTTGTCTCTTTACATTATGCATTTCTTTCTTGCTTTCATGAGTAGCTAAATTTTTAGTTGGCTAATTCAAGGGAGACCTCCTCTTGGGTTTTCCATTTCAACTCATTTTCTTTCCTCCTCTCGGTGTACGATGGTTCGGTTTGACTGGGTTGAGAGTGGATGTGGTTGTGAGTCTTTGATATCCCATAGGCCTGGTCACGGGTTATGCTTGGATCCTCACCTCCATCTCGTCCCTAGCTTCCGACGAATCAATCGTTCATCTAAGCACCATTGGAGGAAGGTTTCGAGTTGAGTTGGGATTCCCATTGGAATGACCTCTTTTGATTAGCCAACACTTGTTTTCATTACATTTTTTTAGCAAAAACTCCAATCACCAAAACACAAACAAAAGATTTTACACTTTTCTCATTTTTACAAAATCACCTTCACACAATTCCCTTACTTCCCTGAGGAGACGACCTTGGAATATTTTTCCAAGTAAAACACGACACTCAAAAGACTCTCTGCGCTTGGGGAGCACTTTTGTTCACACACAGATTTCATTCATTTCACACCACATCATTCCGTTTCCCACTTCTTGCATTTGAACCCGAGTGAGAGTGACACTCACCCACACATATATGCCATAGACACATCGAGGGTTCTTGTGTGACAATTGGGAATACAACGGAAACCATCAAGCACCATCATCACACAATTGGCTAATGCTGATTAGGTTAGCCTTTAACCCTTCCACATAAAGGAAATTATCCAACTTTGGCATGCCTAATGGTTGAATGAAACTCTTTCCAACAACCTTGGAGATACTTGATGAGCGCATAATATTGCATATTTGAAGGGCTCATTACATGCACTATAACTCAACTTTTGCATTTAAATACTTAGTGTTAGCCAAAATTGTCAATAATGTTGATATTTTGATGTTGCATATTTTTATACCTTAAATCATGTATTTTATAACCTTGCAACTATGATGGATGTGTGGTGAAGGCATAGACACAATACATGAAGAATTGGAGGCTTAAAAGTGAAGAAATCAATAAGGCATTGGTGCTTGGGAACAAGGGCATCAGCAGCCACATCATTTGGAAGCACTGCCTTGGTTTTCCTCCATTTTTGCCATGATCTACTCATAATCAGGAAAAGTTAAAAACATGAAAGTTGTAGATCTGGATGTCTTCTATATTGTGTCCAAATTTCAGCCCAATCCAACGGTTGGATCAAAAGTTATGCCGATTCTACCAAAACTGGTCCAGCGAAGCCAGATACAGCATTACTACCGGTAGCCGATTGCTTCTGGAGTTGCTGCTACCGCCGAGCTACCGGTAGCTGATTGCCCAGAAGTGCCCAGAACGACTTCTTTCTTGCTCCACTTGCTTGGGGGTCCCACCTACACTTCTCCCACGCCTAGCCTGACATTTTATCCCTACAACCATGCCTCCCTTACACAAATGGAAGACTTGGGAGGCTGGGCATTGAATGAAGAGGAGAGAGAAGTGGGCTGCCATATGGGGTTGCAGGCTAGCCTGTCAAGACCCATCCATTCAGCCCTATCTTGATGGGAGCTCGTCCACACAGCTAGGGGGGAGCCTCATGCACGAAATTGGAAGTCTCCCACACACCATTATATTCAGCATTACACACACATTGAGGAGTTGGCTACCTAAGCTTAGGATTAGTTTTTTGGAGCTCCAAGGAGGAAGATGATGAATAGTGATGTTCTTGCATTTTCTTCTCCATTCAAGTTGTAGAAATCTTTTTTAATCTCTTGTAAGGATCTTCTAAGTTTAATTTATTGTCTTTAATCCCATTCCTTTCATGTACATTGCAACTTTAGTTACATGTTCTAGCTTTCACCATTATTGTATGAGTCTTTCCACTTCAAGCTTTTCTTAAAATGGGTATTGAATGTTTTTCTTCATAGTTTTAGATTTATTGCTTCAAGTTAAGTTTCATGCTTTAATCTCCATTTCCTTTATATGTCTATTTACATTATGCTTGTCTTTCATTTATGCATAAGTAGCTAGCTTTTAAGTTGGTTAGTCCAAGGGTGAATTCCATTTGGGGATTCCATTCCAACTCTCTTTCATTCCTTCTCTCGGTGTATGTTGGCTCGGTTTGATTGGGTTGAGGGTGGATAAATTGGTGAGTCTTTGATATTCCGTAGGCCTAGTCACGGTTTATGCTTGGATACTCACCATTTTATCCCTAGCTTTCCATGAATCAATCGTACTTCTAGGCACCATTGGAGGAAGGCTTTGAGTTGGCTTGATATTCCCATTGTAATGAACCTCTTGGATTAGCCAACACTTGCTTTCTTGCATTTTCATTTTGAACAAAACTCAACAAAACACAAATACAAGATTTTACACTTTCTTTTCTCTTTTTGCAAAATCACTTTCACAAAACTCCCTTTCCTTCCCTGAGGAGACGACCTTGGAATACTTTTCCAAGTAAAACACCGACAACAAGAGACTCCTTACGATTGGGGAGCACTTTTGTTCACACGCATTCCATTCCACATTTCATTCCAGATATTTTGTTCATTCCACATTTCCATTCACATTTGTTGTTGCTCATATATCTCTTGCATTATCCGGAGGGAGAGTGACACTCCCCCATCACTATAAGCCACATACACACATTGAGGGTGAGGGTGATGTTACGAGGTTAGGAACGACGTAATTACCAATCAATCATTTTGGCGCCGTTGTCGGGGAAGGTTAAGCGTTGAGTTCAAGAGGTGATTTTGGGACGGCATAAGGTAAGTCTTGTGATTTTCATCACGGGCCAAGGTATGTCGTCTAACTTGTAAATATTTTATTTTAGTTTGTGTTTTGTAATGTTTTCTAATTATTATGGAAATGTATATAATGCCCAAAATTTACAAAATGTGTGTAAGATTTGTGATGAGTATGGGCATTTTACTAGTGAGTGCCCAAGAATGGCCTCTTATTTTGAAAACGTTTGCAAGATTTGTGGTGAATATGGACACATCACTAGTGAGTGCCCTATAAATGTCCCTTATTTTGGAAACGTTTGCGAAATTTGTGGTGAAAATGGACACTTCACTAGTGAATGCCCAATAAATTATCCGGTTCAACACTTTGAATGCGAAGGTTCAAATTCAAATTTGGCCTCCGAAATTTTTTACCCTAACCATTATGTTACACCGAGTTATTCGAGTTATGGTTGGGAGAATGAACCTCATGATTGGTCATCCGATCTCACACCACCAAATGAATCTCCCCATTATCCAACATATGAGGACTCAACCGAACAAGCATTGGAAAATACTTTTTATGAGTTTATGCAATCCCAAATGGAATGCAATGCCCAAATGGAATGCATTGCCCAACAACTTAATGCATTGACTAATGCTACAATTGTTATGCATGAAGAACAACACCTTGAGTATAGTCAATGTATTGAGGATGACCCCCCCCCAATGAAATGCATATGGATGTTGAATCTCCCACCACTATAGATTGTGAAACATTTGATGAAGTTATTATCTTGCATGAGGCTAATGAGCCCAAGGACATTTTGCCATCTATGAGTGGTGTTGAGATTCACATTTCTCAACTTGGGGAGGGCATTGCAATGGAGTTAAGTGTTGAGACTCTTAAAGAAAAATTGAATACTCCACCTTTTGTATTGCATAAACTTGCCTATATCTTGGTTTGGTTGAGATTTTTGACTCCTTTTCCTTTATATTGTTGGATAGATGGTTTAAGAAGGGCATTTATACAACAAAAAAATTTTAAAATCAAAAAAATTAATGGGCGTAAGGTCATATCCGAATTGAAGCCGGATTGACAAGAGCCCTCTTTGTTTGTTTTAATGTACATAGTAAGTAGCCTTCTTTGTTTTTATTTTCATGTATATATGTGTGATCCAAGTTTTTGGTAGATTAGATGCAATAAAAAGGGTGTATTTTATTTTCCACTTACTCCCATTTTTCTCATTGCATGATTTCTTGTGCATTGAGGACAATGCATAGTTTAAGTTGGGGGGTGAGGTGCACCATTTACATGTTCCACCACTTTTTATAGAATAATGGGAAATGTGAAAATTTTGAAATTTTTGAACATTTTTTGGTAAAATAGGGTTCAAATGGTGTTTATCATGATGCTTGAGTTGTTGGAAATGAGGTGGAGTGTTGATTTTGATTAAAAGATGGAGGAACCAAAAATTTTGCAAAACAAGGAAATAACTACTGGTAGCCTACCGGTAGTTATTGGCTACTGGTCCGTCACCTACCGCATGACTACCGGTAGTCGCTGGACACTGGACCAGTTGCTACCGCAGTTCTACCGGTAGTCGATGGCTACTGGAGTCATGACTATCGGTAGTAACACCCGACCTACCGGTAGTCAGTGCTGAAACTTGCCCATTTCTGCAACTCAAGCCCTACAATTTTGGGGATCCCACCATTGATCCTCCCATTTGTCCCTAACACCAAAAATATCCAATATTGAACTATATTCCCCTATCCTAATTGTTGTGGGATGTGTGATTGCTTGATCTTCATTTTTTAACTTTGAATACATGAGCACATTATAGAAGTTTATCCTATGTTTGAGTATCACATATGTGTTTTCTTTCAAACTCAACCATTGTGCACCTTGAATGTGTAATTTGGACAATTTACGGATTGAGTTCACATTTGAGTGCTTGACATGAATAGTGGAGATGAGTAAGAACCCATGTGAGCTTTAATGCCAATCCTTGTTTGGAGGGAACTTACATTTACTCAAGGAACAATTCTTAATTTTCAAATTTGTTCAATAGTCTCATTATGCTTGTTTCGGTTAGGTGAATTTGGGTAGTTGATTGACTTTGTCTTGATTGTACAATGCTCCCATATGCTTATCTAGAGATGATCTTAGGCCATTTTTGAATGCTTTGAGCCTAAACCTTTTTCTTGTGAAATTTATCCCTAGTGCCATGATTGAGCCTTAATTGAATTCATTTCTATGCCACACATTGAACCAACCCAAAGAAAATAAGAAATACCTACCTTACCTTGGTTGTTCCTAAAAAAAAAATGAGTGATTGCAAAAGAAGGAAGTATGGTGTGGAAACTCAAGCAAAAAGGGGTGAATGATGTTGAAACTCAAAGAGTTCAATGGAAAAGAATGAAAAATCCAAGAAAAGGAGAAAAGTGGTGAGAATAAAGAAAGAATGATCAAAAGAAAAAGGGAAATGTAAAGGAAAAGAAAGAAAAGAAACAAAGGGTGTGGTGATGGTGTGAAAATCAAAATCCCATAAAAGGGAAGTGATTTTCTAAGATTAAAGTCTCTCACTCGGAACAACCCTCTTTGTTATCCTATATCCTTCATTTCCCTTACCTCAATATCACCCCAAGGCCCCATTATAACCCGTAAAGTCCTAGATGATCTAGAGAAGCATGGGAGATGCATACTTTTAAAGAACAAGATGGGTTAATTTTACTATCTAATGCCCTAGCATTCCTTTCATGAGATTATGCCAAGGTTGTTTCATTTGTATACATGTGCTTCATTTTTGGATTATATGTGAGCATTTTGGTTTGTGAATAAGATTTTATCTCACATATACACATGGAGTGCATGCTAGGATAATCATTGAGTTATTCATTTTTGAGAGAAACCCTTGGTGAGTTTTTGCATCAAAGCTTAATTTGGATAGCCACGTGAATGTGAATTCCGTTGTGTAAATGCTTAAATTACATGTTCAGTTCACACACACACGAGTTTTGAAAGGAAATGTATAGGTGAATACTCTAGAATAGCATTTAAAGCTATAATGTGGTGCATGTGTTTTTAGTTAGGATGTTTTGAACATAGTTTTTTTTATTGAAATCCCATCGCTAGTTAAGATAGGGGAATATACTTTAAATATTGGATGTTAGCAAGAAGTTTGTAGGTACCTTCACTGGAAACCTTCACGAGACAAAACTCGTCCACTAGGGATCACCTAGGGGTTTAAAGGCTTGTTGCATGTGCTAAATGCAATTGCGGAATTAGTATAGGTTTATTTTTGTTTGCTTGCTTTTACATTTTGTTTGCTAGGGCCTAGCAAAGCTTAAGTTGGGGGGTGTGATGAGCGCATAATATTGCATATTTGAAGGGCTCATTACATGCACTATAACTCAACTTTTGCATTTAAATACTTAGTGTTAGCCAAAATTGTCAATAATGTTGATATTTTGATGTTGCATGTTTTTATACCTTAAATCATGTATTTTATAACCTTGCAACTATGATGGATGTGTGGTGAAGGCATAGACACAATACATGAAGAATTGGAGGCTTAAAAGTGAAGAAATCAATAGGGCATTGGTGCTTGGGAACAAGGGCATCAGCAGCCACATCATTTGGAAGCACTTCCTTGGTTTTCCTCCATTTTGGCTATGATATACTCATAATCAGGAAAGGTTAAAAACATGAAAGTTGTAGATCTGGATGTCTTCTATGTTGTGTCCAAATTTCAGCCCAATCCAACGGTTGGATCAACAGTTATACCGATTCTACCAAAACTGGTCCAGCGAAGCCAGATACCGCATTACTACCGGTAGCCGATTGCTTCTGGAGTTGCTGCTACCGCCGGGCTACCGGTAGCTGATTGCCCAGAAGTGCCCAGAACGACTTCTTTCTTGCTCCACTTGCTTGGGGGTCCCACCTACACTTCTCCCACGCCTAGCCTGACATTTTATCCCTACAACCATGCCTCCCTTACACAAATGGAAGACTTGGGAGGCTTGGCATTGAATGAAGAGGAGAGAGAAGTGGGCTACCATATGGGGTTGCAGGCTAGCCTGTCAAGACCCATCCATTCAGCCCTCTCTTGATGGGAGCTCATCCACACAGCTAGGGGGGAGCCTCATGCACGAAATTGGAAGTCTCCCACACACCATTATATTCAGCATTACACACACATTGAGGAGTTGGCTACCTAAGCTTAGGATTAGTTTTTTGGAGCTCCAAGGAGGAAGATGATGAATAGTGACGTTCTTGCATTTTCTTCTCCATTCAAGTTGTAGAAATCTTTTTTAATCTCTTGTAAGGATCTTCTAAGTTTAATTTATTGTCTTTAATCCCATTCCTTTCATGTACATTGCAACTTTAGTTACATGTTCTAGCTTTCACCATTGTTGTATGAGTCTTTCCACTTCAAGCTTTTCTTAAAATGGGTATTGAATGTTTTTCTTCATAGTTTTAGATTTATTGCTTCAAGTTAAGTTTCATGCTTTAATCTCCATTTCCTTTATATGTCTATTTACATTATGCTTGTCTTTCATTTATGCATAAGTAGCTAGCTTTTAAGTTGGTTAGTCCAAGGGTGAATTCCATTTGGGGATTCCATTCCAACTCTCTTTCATTCCTTCTCTCGGTGTATGTTGGCTCGGTTTGATTGGGTTGAGGGTGGATAAATTGGTGAGTCTTTGATATTCCGTAGGCCTAGTCACGGTTTATGCTTGGATACTCACCATTTTATCCCTAGCTTCCCATCAATCAATCGTACTTCTAGGCACCATTGGAGGAAGGCTTTGAGTTGGCTTGATATTCCCATTGGAATGAACCTCTTGGATTAGCCAACACTTGCTTTCTTGCATTTTCATTTTGAACAAAACTCAACAAAACACAAATACAAGATTTTACACTTTATTTTCTCTTTTTGCAAAATCACTTTCACAAAACTCCATTTCCTTCCCTGAGGAGACGACCTTGGAATACTTTTCCAAGTAAAACACCGACAACAAGAGACTCCTTACGATTGGGGAGCACTTTTGTTCACACGTATTCCATTCCACATTTCATTCCATATATTTTGTTCATTCCACATTTCCATTCACATTTGTTGTTGCTCCTATATCTCTTGCATTATCCGGAGGGAGAGTGACACTCCCCCATCACTATAAGCCACATACACACATTGAGGGTGAGGGTGATGTTACGAGGTTAGGAACGACGTAATTACCAATCAATCAATACTCCCATTTCCAAATGTAACAATCCCACCACTACACTTCTCCAACACGCAGAAGTGGGTCTTCTCTTAAGTCATGTGCCTACAACAACCACTATCAAAGTACCATTTATTACCCACTTGGGTTTTCAAAGTAGTGTGAATTACAAAACACAACTCATGACTAAGTGATATAGCCATTTTTAGATAGATATACAAGCAATGCACAAAAAATTCTACAAGTGTCTTTGATCTCATGGCAACCACGCTCTGATACCAATTGTTATTCCGAGAGGGGAACCCGATATAGATCTTCCCTCACGATAATACACGTGGAGACCAAGACACTATACCTAGAGGGGGGTGAATAGGTTTTTCAATTTTAGCCCAAATTGATTGCAAATTAAAGCCTATGTCAACCACAATTATCTCTTCTCACAAATATAAAGCAATGACTGTGACTACCCCTTTAGTCACCACAACCCTTAACACACATAATTACTATTCAATTAATCCACTCGTAATCAATCTCACGTCGATCCCAAATCCCTAAATCCAATTGCACAACTATGGATTATATGTTATCAAACAATCAAAACATCAAAATATAGTGTGCATGTGTGTTAAAAAATCACAAGTGTATACGATAGAAAATAAAGAACACTAGAATTTGTTGACGCGAAAAACCCTCCTCGGGAAAAATCGCAGGGAACCTCATTGGGTTCGCTAAAGCCTAATCCACTACTATCCAAGTCAACATACAAGTACTCAAGACTTATACCTCAACCAATACTATGGCTAGATGCACATTTCCTTGCTATGTCTTTTCACCAAAACTCCTTCTCCAATGTCTGGTGTAGATTCGCTTGGACCTCCCAACCGCACAATTCGTCTTGGCCTCGAGCAATTATGAGCACGCCAACAATCCTCGATATGCACACACCAATGGGTTTTTTCACCAACAAGTTCTTCTTCTTCAAGTTGTGAGGATGGAAAGAATCACTAGTGGTAGCCTTTGGATCTTTGGGATCTAGGTTGTGGTGGAAGCTCTCAAGGTAGTAGGATAGTTTTCTCTCTTAGAAATCTCACAAGAGGTTCTCTTAAGGCTTAAAATAGACGTGGGAAATGATCTCCTATTTATAGGTCCAGAATAAGAGTAGTCTTAGCAAATACGAAAACTTAGATTCACGAACGACTGCTCGATCGGTGGGAGGGCGGTCATAAGGCGGTTGTCAATGGAGTGAGAAACAACGTCTCAAACTAGCCAAGGACCAAAATCGTTCGAGCGACTATTGGACTACTCAAGCGAGCTCATAGAGTGAGCCCTATGCTGATCCCTCATTGCCTTTTTCCTTTTTATCTTAAGTCATCAAGAGACCACTCTAGTGAAGGCTAGCGAGCATAGGCAGTCCCTATAGGTTTTTAAAGCCTAAAACCAAACAAAAACTCGTCCTCTTGAGCACTAAAGGGTGTTACTCAAAGATGGGTCCGATTGTGACTCAAGCTATGTTTTCAAAACTCATAAATGGTTTAGAAAAAATTTTTCTTTTAAAACTCATAATCAGATCGCTTCCAATTCTATTTTTATCCTAATCATCCTAAGTTAAAATAACTAAGGGTTCATCTTAGGTGTCTAGGTTATTACATTTGTCTTAAGAATGAAGCTGCATACGAAGATTGAATGATTTAGCTTTGAGGCTTGATCTCTTACCTTCAATGACACTTTCAAATCTTGAACTTGATAGTATCATGACCATAGATATGGTTGAGATTTTACAATGGACTTCAAAAAATTAGCCAATTACAAATATGATCTAATAATCTCTCCCTTTGGCAATTTCATGATAAAACACACGTTAGAAATTAAGATTACAAATCAAAACCATTGAACAAAAGAATTATAAACTAATTTCAACTCTCATGCATACATCCTAAATCTCTATCTAGTATAAGGATCTACTTCTTTTGACGAAGCTTGAAGATCGTAGTCCTGCACATCACCACTCAAACCAAAAGCTCGTGAAAAGCATCATATGTTAGAGAAATACATAACACAATCACAGGTTTGAAAGCCACCAAATTAAGCATAGGGCATAAGTATGTATACACCATGCAAGTGCAAATATGTAACCTGTTAGGAACTAACTTACCCAATATACTTGAGAACCTATTGATCTATCAATGTAAAACATATATAGTTCTCCTCCTTAGTTAGTGTTCACAAGTAAACTAACAAGTGAAAACTAAATGAAGACAAAATGTGTGACTTTATGCCAAGTTTGCAAAATTTACTACTTTCTATGTTCACATGAAACATATCTAGCCTAGTCAAGAGTAAATCTCCTCGATTTCTCTCATATGTACCTAAAATATTCTCCCCATTTTAGTCACAAATGTCAACCCAATGATGACCCATGACAAACAAGGTATAGAATCAAATTACCTAACATATGCTTATCTTATTTGCTATAGATGTCAATCCAATGATGACCTATAACAATCATGACATAGAATCAGAATATAATAAGAAGTTATGAATATAGAACAACTAGCCAAATCATGCAAGGGAACTAAGCAAGGGACAAATAAGACATATAACTCAAAGTCAAAATATGATTAAGCATGAATGAACAAGACTAAGAGTGTGTCACAACAACAAAAATAAGCGCTAAACAAATAAAAGTCAACAAAAGATAAAAGTCAACAAGAAAAATAGAGTACTTTACTACAGGCAATGAATAGATGTAGAAACACTAATGCTCATATATTACCTATCCCAAGACTCTAAAACCCATAACTCAAATGGATGTATCACCACCATCTCCTTCGTCACAATGGGGTAGTTATAGATCTGAATCTGTGTCATCTGGCATAGGTTAGCCTGAAATATGCTTCCCTTTCAGCAACCTCCTGAGTTGCCCAACTTTATGGGCAACTGCTCCCATCATAGTCTGTTGGGTCTCCTCTAAGCTCACAATACTGCCATCTAGTGCATTCAACCTCTAAGAAGTAAGTTGATGATGCTCAATCATAGTGCGCTCAACCCTAGTCATCATGTCAACAAGTGATGCCATCGGGGCTACAAAGATATCTAAACTTGACTTAGGTGGTGTTGATGTCACCCTAGACGTACCGGTCTTAAGATATACTATGGTTCTTTTACTGTTTCTTCTCTCTCCTCTACGTAGTCAGCTTGGGTGTTACTCAGCTTTATTGAACTCTTGTTCAATGGCCTCATAGGGTTCTACAACTGGTCACTAGGTAAAACCACCACACCTTTTACTTTGCAAATATGAGTAATCAAAGATCCAAAAGGCAAAAAGTCTAATACTCGTTCCTCTAAAAAGGCTCTACATATATACCCAAAAATACACATAGGAAGATCCAGACCAAACCCTTTACCTTAGACATAAAGCATATGAGCTTTAAGAACAGGGAAGTCAAAAATATTGATATTTGGCTCAATATTGTAATTTGCTACGAGGTTAATGTAAGATCCCGTACTAAAATTGAATAAGAATAATATCATCTTAATATTTCTCCTAGGATGAATAAAAGAATTTTAGAAACCTCGAATCGTTATTAAAAGATTAATCATGAAGTTTGAGTTTCAGGCAAATTGACTTTTAGATCAAACATAGTTTCGAAGGTGTTTAAGTTGAGAAGGGCAACTAGGTGAGTTTTTAAATATTTTTTATGTCAAAATAAGGCCACCATTGAATTCTTAAGGTCGAGAAACCTTGGGAGAGGTAAAATGGGTTGTATTAGAAGATTAGAAGGATTCCGGAGTTAAAACACATTTTAGAGAGAATTCAAGTAAGAAGAAATTAGACACTACCTTAGTATTTTTTCTATAATTTTTTCCCAATGCCTGATTGATTTGAAATTTGGATAGTAGAAAGTAGACTTCAAGGGCTACAGAAGTGTATTTCAAATTTCCTGAATCGGATTCTAACTAGGTGAAAATCGGTCTTAAAGTCTAAATAGAAAGTTTCTAGCGTCTGGACACCCCTTGAACCATCTGGATGCCCGTCCCAAAAATGAAATTGTGTGTTTCATTACAATTAAGGAGAAATAGAGAATTAGTACCGTCCAGGTGCCTCGTTAAAAATGACCCCGATCAGTTTGAGGCGTTTATCTGTTTTGTATCCTATATACACCCTAGGGCTGCGATCTAAAGTGAATTTACCTTATTTTCATCCTAGAAAACCCTAGAGATCTTGAGAGGAAGTAAAATATGTGAAACCCCGGAAAATTTAAACTTTGACGAACAAGGGCAATTGGTAAATTGCCACTTCGGTACTAGTTGAAAAACTGAATTTTTCTAAATCTCGGATGACGAAACGGATTCCACCGTTGGATTCGTCTCGCGAAATCTAGTTACCACGTCAAATTTCATTGAATTCCGAAATAGTCGGATTTTTCGCGTTTTACGAGACGAACGGGCCTCGGGTGACCCCGTGCACGAAATTTTTATAAAATTCTAAAGTTTGGGGAAATATTAGAGGCAAGTTGAAATAAAAATAATTCGAACTTGAACCGGAGCGAAATTTAGTCGTTTCGGGATTAAAACGGACCCGAAATTAAATAGGACATGTGGCCAATTGTGGGCCAAGTATCCTAAAAATATAAATAGGGGCCTAAAGTCTGAAAAATCAGACTTCTCCTTCACCATTCAGCCGGTTTCAGCCGAGAGAAAAGAAGAGAGGAAAATGAGAGAAAACTCCACCTTATCTCTACGATCTACTCCGTTCTAGCGCTCAAATCGATTCGGGCCAAGAACAAGAGTTGCTCTACGCGTC
The DNA here is from genome assembly GCA_951799425.1 of Ilex aquifolium. NCBI lineage: Eukaryota > Viridiplantae > Streptophyta > Magnoliopsida > Aquifoliales > Aquifoliaceae > Ilex > Ilex aquifolium. The sequence goes on along the minus strand of OX637404.1, from coordinate 5,680,855 downwards.
GAGGGCTACGCGTGGGTACCAAAAACGACGGTTTTCACCGAACGTTGGAGGGCCGAAAATTTGGAAGTGAAGGATTCAAGCTTGCTTTGAGTTCTAGGAGCTTCCCACGACGATTCTACACGCTACAAGAGGTAGGGTTTTCTTCCTACTTAGGTTTATTTCCAACCTTGGAAGGTTATATGGAATGGGTAGGTGTATATATATATGTATCACTTGCCTATTGTGGTTAATTGGGTGAAATGGGTATTGAGAATGGTTGGTATGATTTAAATCACATTCTCTAGTTTAATGTACCACTAATGCATTTTATGTGTGGGAAATGGGTACCAAATGTGCTAAGCAAGGTTGGTATGAAATGGGTGTATATATTTACTTGTTGGGTAAATTTCATAAAGGAACTTGAAGTGTAGAAAATGGATATGGGAAAATTGGTAAAGTGAAATTCTAAATGGAATTGACATTTAGAGGTGGTTGCTTTATAATTCTCTTGGGGGATTATGATATGTGGATATTAGGAAATGGATAGAATAAATTCTATCTTGGTATAGTTATGTAGAAATCACTAGATATGATTTCTTGAGTTTGATGATGATAATTGATTAAATGGGGCTTTTACCTGTTGTTGGTGACATGATTAGATGGATGTTGAAAGTGGATACAATATATTCTATCTTGAAATGGTGGTGTAGAAATTACTTAGAGTAATTTCTTGTGATACATGATGACGTGTAGGATTCTTCCTATTTGGGATTATTCCTCACCTTAGTTGCTTATATGAGATGTTGGTATGGAAAAGAAGGGTGTTAGAGCCTTAACACTTACAAAATAATTAGAGAAATGACTTAGATCACTTCCTTGATTAAATGCCTAGAATGATGTATTGATGAGTTTGCTATGTTAATTGCATGCTTATGTGATAACATATTTGAAAATGGTTATTGGATGAAATGTTGATATAGGCATGCTTGCTATATATTGGTAATGTGTTGAATTATGGTATTTATGTGCTTATGATATGAAGTACCATGAATATGTAGATTTATCTTGACATTGTTCATATGACACTCATACATATCGAACATGTGGTTAGAGTGCAATTGGTACATTACATTGCATTCACATGGGTACATCACATTCATGGTTATAAGACATGAGTATGTGGGGGTGAGTTGACATCGCATTCATGGGTCATAGGCATGAGTGTGGGTGTGTGCATGAGTTGCGGATCAAACACCAAATCTTGGTGGTTGGTATGTGAACTCGGGAAAGTCGGGATCAAAGATCCGACTGAGTTGCACGGTTGCATTGCATAAGGAAAACTTGTGTCGGGTAAAGCAAGTAGGGCTAGACACTCCCTCGGGTGAAAAACCCGGAACCACTGGTTCATACACTCCGACGGTGCAAGTCCAAAAAGTGTAGATAGGCCCACGGAGCCGGCGGTGCGATTCCAAAATCCGTTGCCCAGGAAGACACAAGATTTTGTTATATAAAAACACTCATCCAATGGGTAGCCTCAAACAATGATTTGATTTTTTATAAAGACATAACTTTTATCTCAAACGATCATTGGGAGGGTTTTTCCGTCAATAGACGGGTTCATACACATTGGCTTTTGCATTGTGTGGTGTGAGTCGGGGAAGACTCGGGACAAGGTGCATGAGTGAGTTCCATCTCATATCATGGCATGACATAGTATAGCATGGTAGCTTTCTAACATTGAGGTGTATATTCTTGTTAGATTGGTTGATGCTTGTTGATTTGTTGCATGTGCGCATTTCATATGCACTTAGGTTAGGGAGTAGCCTCTGTAGGAGGATATCCTATTGAGCGTGGCTCACCCTTCGTGGGACAACATTTCAGGTGCGGGGTTCACGCCGGCGGACGGCTCCCAATTCGAGCCCCAAAGTTGAAGAAAGCCGACTTGTGACTTTTATGGTTATTTAGTAAAGTTTTTGTAAGAATTCCATTTTGAGATGTAAATATATGGAATGAATTGTGATAGAGCTTGTATGAGTTGTGTATTATATGGAAAATCTCATTAAACATGTGTTGGATGAGTTTGGAGTGTATGGGGTAGCTTTAAGGATGGTTTGGAGGGGAAAGAAATCCATTTTTTTTGCTCACAGTCTGAAAACCTACCGGAAGTGTATGTCGGCCTTCCGGAAGGTTTTGCTAAAAACCCTGGATGCCTTGTTCACGGCTAATACCTTCCGGAAGGTTTTGCCCACTGGAATAAACCTTCCGGAGGATTTTAGCTACTGGAGTAAAACCTACCGGAAGGACTTGTCTACTGGAATGAACCTTCCGGAAGGTTTTGCCTTGGGTTTCTTTTTGATTCCCAAATTCTTCCGGAAGGTTTTGTTTTCTGGAATGAACCTTCCGGAAGGTTTTGGCTACTGGAATGGACCTTCCGGAAGGTTTTTGCTACTGATGTAGACCTTCCGGAAGTTCTTGAAATTGATCCTTTTCATTTAATTGTTCTTTCAGCGACCTTCCGGTAGGTGTATGTCGACCTTCCGGAAGGTTTTTCCAAAAACCTGAAATTTTCAAAATGCTTAGCCATGCTCTTGGGCTTTATTTTCTTTGGTTCCTATGACATAAATGGACATAAATTGAGATATAATTGACCTTGTGGATGGTAAATCCGGTTAAAAGCATGTGAATGACGTGGTGTCGGGTTATACGACTATCACGAGTATTTCCGCGGGTTGACGGATGGTCAACGGTTAATAAAGGACCCCCGGGTTTTGGGGTGTCTCAGCTTGGTATCAGAGCCTAGGCATGCGATTACCTAGGGCTTGAGGGAAATGGGTTTACACCATTGCATTCCATGTGCATTCATGTTATGTGTTTTATTTGTTACATGATTATGTGCTACATGATTATGTGCTACATGATTATGTGTTATGTTTAAATTATATACATGGTAAAATGTATATGGAAAAGAGGAACACTAGGTTTAGAAAACATAACCTTGGGGGTTCGGAAAAGGATGAATGGGATAGTTCATGGGTTAAATGTCTACTAGTGTGAGACACTCGCTCTACTAGGGACACGATGAGAGAATTCTCAATGTTTTGAACTTGATCCCTACCTTGGGATATTAAGTTAGTACTCCATTGCTATTTGACATGTGTGTAGATGGCATATAGAGGGAGGGGACGTCTAGGCGGTGGACGGAACAACCAACCACTACCGGCTTTGGACCAACAAGCCTATAGGGAGGCTATGAGTACGATGGCTGCTAACCTAGCACAAGCAAGCGCCAATTTGAGCCAAGGGGCTCAAGCCATCCAAAGGAGTTTAAGTTCCATGGGCCATCAACGGCCACGGAAAAAGCAAAGGGCATCGAGCCCACAAGAATCATTGGGGCAGGGCCGCGGCTATCAAGGCCAAGGCCAAGGGCAAACCTCCCAAAGTAGTGGGCACTTCAGGGTTCCCAGCCAAGCGGGGCAGGGGCCATGTTATCATTGTCGCCAAGTGGGTCATACGAGGAGGGATTGTCCTCAGAGGCAGGGATCACGAGAGCGGGTTCAAGCCCAAAATCTTTTGTCCCGAGGAGGGAAGAAATTCAAGGGAACGTTTCAAGGAGGCCAGAAGACATGTTTCTATTGTCGACAACCGGGCCATAGGAAGAAGGATTGCCCCCTGAGGCAAACCTCACAGAGTTCCGAGACTTCTCAATCCCAGTCGTCGGTGGGACTCACACAGGCACGTATTGTTCTTCCCTATTCCACTAAGGACCAGGGAAATTAGTCCCAACTACAGAGCGTTGTGCAAGTCCCTAGTACGCCACGTGCGGAGACTCCGCAATCAGACCGGATGAGCCAAGGTATGGGCCAAGGCCAAGAACAAGACTCTGAAGCGACAACATTGGAGACCCAGGAGACGGTCTTTGACGTTGCACCATAGAGTGAGTCGGGGGATCAGGCAGCGACCCACGGTACATCACTTATTCCTTATTTATGGGTACACGTGTTATTTGACTTGAGCGTGTCAAATACCGTTATTTTTCATGTTTTGTGCATGGTACAGTTTTAAATATTATAACCCTAGAAGAGTCCTCAGGGGTGGATTCCACCTTAGGGACTAGGGCCTGCATTGATCAAATATGACGGTTGTGAGTTAGAGATCTCGGGGACTCTACTCACTATGGACCTTAGGGTCGTGGACATGTCGGGTTTGAGGTCATCCTGAGAATGGGTTGATTGACGGCACACCGCGTCGTCGTTGATTGTGATCGTAAGAGGATCACTGTTTACACACCGAATGGTGTTTGTTTCAAATTCCAGGGGGAAAAGCACGACTCTTTATCCCAAATCGTGTATGGTTTCCGTTGGCACAAATGGTAGATGGGTTGGCTTGCGAGCCTTATCTTGGAGGACGAGGTGAGACAAGAGTTGGGTCTACCTCGGGTTGTCTGTGGGTATGGGGATATTTTTCGGATGAACTACCAGGATTACCTACACATAGGAATGTAGAATTTACCATTGAGTTGCATCCTGGTACATCGCCCATTTCTATGACTCTGCATAGAATGGAACCAGTAGAGTTGTGAAAACTCTAGGTCCGAATACAAGAATTGTTGAACAAGGACTTCGTTAGACCAAATACTTCACCTTGGGGCGCTTTGGCGCTAATGACCAAATTTATGGAGGAAGCTTACTTCACCTCTTATTCTAGTAGTTCCGGAGAGGGGACAGAAGTACACAGTGAATTGTGATGCTTCTAAGGACGGACATGGATAGGTATTAATGTAGTCCGCGAGAACGGTGGCTTATGGTTCTGGACAACTAAAGAACCACAAGCAAAATTATCTTATACGTGACATGGAGTTGGCGGCCATTATCTTGCCTTGAAAGCTTGGCGCCACTACGTATATGGTGAGAAGTTTGAGGCGTTATCAGACCACAAAAGTCTGAGATATATCTTTACACAACGGGACCTCAACATGAGGCAACGCAGGTGGATGAAATAATTGGAGGGTTACGACTTCACTTTGCATTATCATCCTGGTAAGGCAAATGTGGTAACTAATGCACTTAGCCGGAAGTTACAGGAACTTGTGGCTAGTGTGGCTCACCGAGAGTGGCGGATGCTTGAGAGTGTGGGACAGTACGGGCTGTATTATCGGGGTCAGACTCAGGGTATTTTAGGGAGCTTGGTGACTATGCCTTCCCTACTGAGCAGAGTGATCGATTCCCACGAACAGAACCCAGATTTGTTATCTATCAGGGACCGGGTACGTCTAGGTGGCACGAAGATGTACCATAATCTTCATCACCAGTGTTACTGGAGTAGAATAAAGAGACACGTTGAAAACCTTATCAGTAGATGTCTCACATGTCGACAGGTGAAGGCTGGGCATTAGAGACTAACAGAGCTGCTCTAGCCCTAGAAGGTGGCTGAGTGGAAGTGGGAGCATGTCACAATGGGTTTTGTGACCCACTTGCCACGGGCATCGCAGGGACATGATGCGGTGTGAGTGAGAGTGGACCGGCTTACTAAGTCGGCACGCCTTTTGACAGTGCAAATGACCCTCACACCGGAGGAATTCTGCAGGTTGTATGCACGGGATATGTGGTGCCTTTACGGACGGACTTGGTTGCGTCTAGAACCTAGTCCGAGAGTGAGACGGATACATGTGGGACAATTTAGACAGTATTGTTGTAACTTATGCATATAGTCGAATGTGCATGAGGGTGTGAATTTCGGGGACGAAATTCTTTTAAGGGGGGAAGAATGTGAAACCCCGGAAAATTTAAACTTTGACGAACAAGGGCAATAGGTAAATTGCCACTTCGGTACTAGTTGAAAAACTGAATTTTTCTAAATCTCGGATGACGAAACGGATTCCACCGTTGGATTCGTCTCGCGAAATCTAGTTACCACGTCAAATTTCGTTGAATTTCGAAATAGTCGGATTTTTCGCGTTTTACGAGACGAACGGGCCTCGGGTGACCCCGTGCACGAAATTTTTATAAAATTCTAAAGTTTGGGGAAATATTAGAGGCAAGTTGAAATAAAAATAATTCGAACTTGAACCGGAGCGAAATTTAGTCGTTTCGGGATTAAAACGGACCCGAAATTAAATAGGACATGTGGCCAATTGTGGGCCAAGTATCCTAAAAATATAAATAGGGGCCTAAAGTCTGAAAAATCAGACTTCTCCTTCACCATTCAGCCGGTTTCAGCCGAGAGAAAAGAAGAGAGGAAAATGAGAGAAAACTCCACCTTCTCTCTACGATCTACTCCGTTCTAGCGCTCAAATCGATTCGGGCCAAGAACAAGAGTTGCTCTACGCGTCGAGGGCTACGCGTGGGTACCAAAAACGATGGTTTTCACCGAACGTTGGAGGGCCGAAAATTTGGAAGTGAAGGATTCAAGCTTGCTTTGAGTTCTAGGAGCTTCCCACGGCGATTCTACACGCTACAAGAGGTAGGATTTTCTTCCTACTTAGGTTTATTTCCAACCTTGGAAGGTTATATGGAATGGGTAGGTGTATATATATATGTATCACTTGCCTATTGTGGTTAATTGGGTGAAATGGGTATTGAGAATGGTTGGTATGATTTAAATCACATTCTCTAGTTTAATGTACCACTAATGCATTTTATGTGTGGGAAATGGGTACCAAATGTGCTAAGCAAGGTTGGTATGAAATGGGTGTATATATTTACTTGTTGGGTAAATTTCATAAAGGAACTTGAAGTGTAGAAAATGGATATGGGAAAATTGGTAAAGTGAAATTCTAAATGGAATTGACATTTAGAGGTGGTTGCTTTATAATTCTCTTGGGGGATTATGATATGTGGATATTAGGAAATGGATAGAATAAATTCTATCTTGGTATAGTTATGTAGAAATCACTAGATATGATTTCTTGAGTTTGATGATGATAATTGATTAAATGGGGCTTTTACCTGTTGTTGGTGACATGATTAGATGGATGTTGAAAGTGGATACAATATATTCTATCTTGAAATGGTGGTGTAGAAATTACTTAGAGTAATTTCTTGTGATACATGATGACGTGTAGGATTCTTCCTATTTGGGATTATTCCTCACCTTAGTTGCTTATATGAGATGTTGGTATGGAAAAGAAGGGTGTTAGAGCCTTAACACTTACAAAATAATTAGAGAAATGACTTAGATCACTTCCTTGATTAAATGCCTAGAATGATGTATTGATGAGTTTGCTATGTTAATTGCATGCTTATGTGATAACATATTTGAAAATGGTTATTGGATGAAATGTTGATATAGGCATGCTTGCTATATATTGGTAATGTGTTGAATTATGGTATTTATGTGCTTATGATATGAAGTACCATGAATATGTAGATTTATCTTGACATTGTTCATATGACACTCATACATATCGAACATGTGGTTAGAGTGCAATTGGTACATTACATTGCATTCACATGGGTACATCACATTCATGGTTATAAGACATGAGTATGTGGGGGTGAGTTGACATCGCATTCATGGGTCATAGGCATGAGTGTGGGTGTGTGCATGAGTTGCGGATCAAACACCAAATCTTGGTGGTTGGTATGTGAACTCGGGAAAGTCGGGATCAAAGATCCGACTGAGTTGCACGGTTGCATTGCATAAGGAAAACTTGTGTCGGGTAAAGCAAGTAGGGCTAGACACTCCCTCGGGTGAAAAACCCGGAACCACTGGTTCATACACTCCGACGGTGCAAGTCCAAAAAGTGTAGATAGGCCCACGGAGCCGGCGGTGCGATTCCAAAATCCGTTGCCCAGGAAGACACAAGATTTTGTTATATAAAAACACCCATCCAATGGGTAGCCTCAAACAATGATTTGATTTTTTATAAAGACATAACTTTTATCTCAAACGATCATTGGGAGGGTTTTTCCGTCAATAGACGGGTTCATACACATTGGCTTTTGCATTGTGTGGTGTGAGTCGGGGAAGACTCGGGACAAGGTGCATGAGTGAGTTCCATCTCATATCATGGCATGACATAGTATAGCATGGTAGCTTTCTAACATTGAGGTGTATATTCTTGTTAGATTGGTTGATGCTTGTTGATTTGTTGCATGTGCGCATTTCATATGCACTTAGGTTGGGGAGTAGCCTCTGTAGGAGGATATCCTATTGAGCGTGGCTCACCCTTCGTGGGACAACATTTCAGGTGCGGGGTTCACGCCGGCGGACGGCTCCCAATTCGAGCCCCAAAGTTGAAGAAAGCCGACTTGTGGCTTTTATGGTTATTTAGTAAAGTTTTTGTAAGAATTCCATTTTGAGATGTAAATATATGGAATGAATTGTGATAGAGCTTGTATGAGTTGTGTATTATATGGAAAATCTCATTAAACATGTGTTGGATGAGTTTGGAGTGTATGGGGTAGCTTTAAGGATGGTTTGGAGGGGAAAGAAATCCATTTTTTTTGCTCACAGTCTGAAAACCTACCGGAAGGTGTATGTCGGCCTTCCGGAAGGTTTTGCTAAAAAAGCCTGGATGCCTTGTTCACGGCTAATACCTTCCGGAAGGTTTTGCCCACTGGAATAAACCTTCCGGAGGATTTTAGCTACTAGAGTAAAACCTACCGGAAGGACTTGTTTACTGGAATGAACCTTCCGGAAGGTTTTGCCTTGGGTTTCTTTTTGACTCCCAAATTCTTCCGGAAGGTTTTGTTTTCTGGAATGAACCTTCCGGAAGGTTTTGGCTACTGGAATGGACCTTCCGGAAGGTTTTTGCTACTGATGTAGACCTTCCGGAAGTTCTTGAAATTGATCCTTTTCATTTAATTGTTCTTTCAGCGACCTTCCGGTAGGTGTATGTCGACCTTCCGGAAGGTTTTTCCAAAAACCTGAAATTTTCAAAATGCTTAGCCATGCTCTTGGGCTTTATTTTCTTTGGTTCCTATGACATAAATGGACATAAATTGAGATATAATTGACCTTGTGGATGGTAAATCCGGTTAAAAGCATGTGAATGACGTGGTGTCGGGTTATACGACTATCACGAGTATTTCCGCGGGTTGACAGATGGTCAACGGTTAATAAAGGACCCCCGGGTTTTGGGGTGTCACAAAATAGGAGGAACATGAACGATTCTCGCATCGAGATTGATTCAAACACAGTAGGATTATCTTCAAACATCGAATTGAGGTAGGGGATTCTTCATGAGTTATTTCATTGAGACTTGGGGTATTATATACGTATGTTTTGAATATTATATGCTAAATAATCTTTCGTTCTTGGTTTCTTTTTTATTAACATGTTATTGTAAATAAGATACATGTCTTGTGTTCAAGAAGTATCGTTTTCGAATTTTCAGAACCTAAAATTTTCCTAAATAAATGTTCTATTGTGGAAGACATATGGATTCTTGGTTCTTAAATTCCTATTATTGACTAAAATAGGTTTCAAGCAACTACTTGTTCTCATTCCAAGAAATCGTGATTTTTGACAAAACCCTAGAATTTGGGTATCAAAATTGTGAAGGTTTCTTGATATGATCTCTTGCATATTTTAATTCCTTTATTATTATAGTATATTAAGAATTTTGAAATTGTTGATGAGAATTGTGATTGGTTAAGATTACAATTGTTGAGGAAGTTATGATTTTCATCTCTTGTATGGTTTGGGTGTGACGAACTGGAATTGCCTTCGAGAATTGCCATAGATTGTTAGATGTTAGTCTATTCCAGTGAGGGTGAGGTGGTTACCTAACACTTGTAGTGGGTTGTTGCTTGTGAGATCAACTACTATTGTTCACATAGGTTCGAGGCTGAGGGATGGTATAGCTTTCTTGTGAATGATTCATCAATGCCGTGTGAGACGGTATGCGCCCTTCCTAAAGTGGTTTGTGATGTGGCCTTGCAGGGAATGATTGAGATTGTGAGTTTGTGTTGGGTGAACGAGGTAGGATCGTTGTGTAGATTCATGAGAAGCAACCAACATACATAAGAAAAACTGAGATGTTGTTATTGAATTAATTGTTGATTACTCTAATCTTAAAGTGTTTATTCCTATTATTAACTTATTGTATTATGTACACTTGAGATCATTATAACTGTCATTGTTTTACTTTCAAAATGATTTATATCATATTTTTCAAAAGAGACTTGCCTTCTTTATATTGTTTTAAAACCTTGTTTGAATTTGAGAGGAATTTCCTATTAACTTTTGCTCACCTCCTTCAACAACACATTTACAGATTTTGGCAGAAAGGAGGCTGACAACTTAGATGAGCTGGTAGACCTTAAGATTGAAGAAGATCAATATGTGGGTCCCAACATGGAGGCTTAGAGATACTTCTTCATAGTCTAGATTGTTTTTAGATTTGGTGATGAGAGCATAATATAGGCCTCATAATCATTCATCTTTGTCATGCTAATCAGTTAATTCCTTTATTTTAGTTGAGATTTGTATTTTATAGTGAATTTGTGTTTGCAGTTGAATTAGTGTAAGAGCTAAGTGATTAGCACAAAACTTTGTATATTTTTATGTGCTAATCATCTTATTTTAATTGCTTTTGGAGATTAAATGATGGGAGTTGGGTTAATTGAGTTCTTAACGATGATATTTGGTGTTTGCAGTTAAACGGTGCTAAATGAGGCTTCTTAAGGCCTTCTCAAACCATTTGAGACAAATGAGGATGAAAAGGTAGCTTGGGGATAGCTCAGGAGAGGAGGAAATCAGAAAATCAGGAAGTCAGCCAAACCGTACTGGTACGCTAAGGCTACTGGAGTTCAGCGTACCGGTATGCGTACCGGTACGCTGAAGCCACTGGAGTTCGACGTACTGATACGCTTTGCCTGATCTGCCCAAATGCTTTGCAACTCATGTCTGCTGCTTTGAGGGTCCCACCAACAGACCTCCCATGCTCCCCTGACACGCCCACAACACTATTCAGCCCTTTCACACCCTTGATTTCAAGTTTGGAGCCTATGTGATCAATGAGGAGAGAGAAGAGAAGAGGAGCTGGGTGTGCAGACAAGCTCTACAACCCCTCTGTCCAGCCCATTCCTCCTGCACCCCTACAGATGGAGGTCACTTCTGGAGTCTAGGGCACCTCTCCAAGCATGTTTTTAGGAATCCAAGTCCAAAAAAGAAGGACATTCAGCATTCAACAGAGAGGAATATATATATAGAGAGAGAGAGAGAGTCTGGGAGAAGATGATGAATAGTGTTCTAGAGAGATAAAGTGAGATTTTTGCATTTCTTTCAATACATTGTCTTGTAATCCCTTGTAAGAATCTTGAGAACTTCATTTAATATCATTAATGTTATTCTCCATCAAGTTCATTGCTAGTTTAATGCTCTTTTAAGCTTCTACCATTAATGCAACAAAGTTCTTCATTTTCTTAGCTAAAAACTGGGTTTTAAATGCATTCTCTTCTAGCTTATGTCTTCTTGCATTTATGTGCTCAAAAACTTCATCTCTTTGCAATGCATTCTTATTACATAGTTAATTTCATTTTAAGCATGAGTAGCTAAATCTTTTAGTTGGCAAAGCCAAGGGGAACCTCCACTTGGGTATACCATTTCAACTTATTCTCCTCCTTTCTTTCAGAGTTCAGTGGTTCAGTTTGACTGGGTTGAGGGTGGATGAGTTGGTGAGTCTTTGATATTCCGTAGGCCTAGTCACAGTTTATGCTTAGATACTCACCAATCTTATCCTTAGCTTCCCACGAATCAATCGTTCATTCATACTCTATTGAAGGAGGGATTCGAGTTGAGTTGGTATTCCTATTGGAGTGACCTCTTGGATTAGCCAACATTTGTTTTCTCACTTCATTTTCATCAACACACACTCACCAAACAACTTTCAACCACAAAGATTTTACACTTTCTTTTACTCAAAATCACCTTCCCCTTGGTTTACTTCCTTCCCCGTGGAAACGACCATGGAATACCACCAAGTAAAACACGACCCGCGAAAGTCTCCTTGCGCTTGGGGAGCACTTTTGTACACAAACACACATTTTTTGTGCATTCACATTTCACATTTCCACCATCTCATTTTCCTTTCTCCTTGCCCTTTCTTTTGACACTATCCCAAGGGAGAGTGACACTCCCCTTTATCCATACACTACACATTCTAAGGGATGGTTTTTAGAGGTTAGGAAACAACAACGTTTTTCATCAAGCACTAAGGGGCCAGGAATGAAGCCAAGGCCAAAACAACAAAAATTAAGAAAAGACGCTTTCTATCAGTAGGTCTTCTACCTGCACAACGGAGGCCAGAAGTTGGTTTTATCGGTAGGTTAGTACTTTCTATCGGTAGCATATTTTCTGTTTTCTACTAGTAGGTTCCTGTAATTTTAGTTTTTGAGGGCCATGATTGGTGGATAGAAGGGAGGATTTTTAGCACTAGACCTCCTATAAATACCCAAGTCTAGTAAGAGAGAGGGAACTCCATTCCATTGTTCAATTCACTATTCTTCTCTTTTCTCTTTCCTAGGGTTTTTTATTTTCTTCTTCTTCTTTCAAGCTTTATTCATTGTGTTACTTTACAAGATTTGTTTCAATTCAAGTATTAAATTCCTGCAAAGCAATTACTCTTGGTTCTGTGAGTGTTTTTCCTTTAAGAAGATTTTCCTTCAGGCATGATCTCATTACTTTTATCTCTAACCAAAATTTTTTTGACATGGCAGAATCCCGACCTGAACTGACCCCGGTTGAAGTCCTCAGGGTATCTCGGATCGAGAATTGTCCAACGAGGAGCATTAAGGGATTGGGGACCTCTAAGAACCTTGTGAGGTACAGTTTTGGTCCTTCGGGGCTTGAAAAGCCTTTAACTCCCATCAGACATGTTCCTTCTGAGGACAAGGATCCTCCTTTTGACATCAAAGTAGGGCCCCATTGGTATGATCTTAGCACTTAACCTTTTCTTCCTTCGAATTTCCATCGTGCATGTACTCTTCTAATAGTCTCATGTTTTCTCTTCACAGACTTTGATCCATAGCCCCCAAGTTCAGTGAAGTATTAGTGGCTCAGGAGAGGAGGAAGCCTGCGAAGTGGGGACATCAAACTAAGCCCCTAGAACCAAAACTTTCTCTAAATGGGCCTCTATCCAAGGTTCCTTGAGGAACATAGCAGGAGACACCAGTTGTTCCTGAGAAGATTCAACACCTTGGGGTCATTCTAGTAGTTGGCTTAGATCTTCCCATGGCTGACCCCCCCCCCCCCCCCAAGTGATCTCTAAGGAGCACATTGTTCCTTCTTCTAGATTTGTACCAGCTCCGAAGGTTATTCCTCCCATTCTACCAAAGTCAACCTCAACCCCCCTTTTGGATGAAATCTCATTTCTTTCCAACTCTAACTTAATTGCCACCAAGATATTGAGTATGCTTCCCAGAGTATGTAACGCCCCAAAATCCACCCTGGAAGGCATTACTAGCTAAAACCATCCAATCATGAGAGTAACTACAATAACCATTAAATAATAAGCCATCCATCCATCTAACAGAGAATAAATACTAAAGTAAAAAACACATGGTAACTTCTCTAACTTACAATTCAAAACCAAATAGTATCTAGTAACGGAATAATTAAACTAGCTAAAATATTTTTTCATAAAAATCTCTCAAACACTAAATCAAAAATAAAACAACTCTATTCCTCTAAGACAGGGTCCACATCTTGATTCTCCAATAGCGCGTAATCAACCTGTTCATCCACATAGACATCATCTTCTATGCCAAAATCTGTAAGTGTGTTGTCGAGGGTAAGCAAAAACCTGTAGGAAATCCCTCTCAAATCCCAACAAGGTTTTTAAAACAATAAAAAGAAGGTAAGTCTCTTTCGAAAAATAGCATATATAAATTTTTCCGAGCAAAATTATGACAGTTGTAATGATCTCAAGTGTACGAAATACAGTAAATAAATGACAGGAATAAACTTGTAATAAATTAAAGCATTCAATAAATAACTCAGTATCATCATTCCAAATTCTCATATATGTTGGTTCATCCCCATTCTCATGTTTGTTGGTTCATCCTCATTATCATGTATGTTGGTAGCTTCTTAGGAATCTACACATCGATTCTACCTTGTTCACCCATCACAACCACACAATCTCAATCATTCCCCGCAAGGCACATCACAGACACTTTAGGAAGGGCGTATACCGTCTCCCACGGCATTGACGAATCCTTTCCAGGAAAGGTATACCATCCCTCAGCCTCAAACTTACGTGAACAATAGTGGTTGCTCTCACAAATAATAATCCACTACAAGTGTTAGGCAACCATCTCACACCCACTGGGATAGAGTAACCTCTAACACTCTACGGCTGCTCTCGAAGGCAATTCAAGTCCATCACAACAAACCATACAAGAGATGAAACCACAACTTTCTCAACAACCACAATCTTAACCAATCACAATTTTTATTAATAATTCAAGTATCAAAATTGCACAATTCTCAATATACTACAGTAATAAGAGAATTAAAATATGCAAGAGATCATCTCAAGAAAACATTCATAATTTCGATATCAAAATTCTTGAGTTTAGCCAAAAATCACAATTTGTTGGAACAAGAACAAGTATTAGATAAAAATATGATTTAATCAAGAATAGGACTTTAGAAATCAAGAATCCATATATTTTTTCACAATAGAACATGTATTTTGGAAAAACTAGGGTTTTGAAAATTCAAGAACAATTATTTCTTGAACTCAAACATGTATTTTGTTCAAGACCATGTTCCAATGATAAAAAAAAAACAAGAAATCATGCATATTTATCATATAATAATCTAGAAGATTTAAAACATACACAATTATACCCTAAGTCTCAATGAGAGAACTTGAGAAGAATTCCCTACCTTTAATCCGATGATTGAAGATAACCCTAGTGTGTTTCAATCAATCCCGAAGCGAGAATCTCCTCGTGTCTCTTCTCTTTCTTCCTCTCAAGCTTTCTAGGGTTTTCTTGGACCAAAAATTTCTAAACATAGGCCTAAGGGTCATTACTTAGGTATTTATAATGCCAAAAGTAGAGAAAACTCTCAACACAGATAGTTCAAATTCTGCCCGGTGCGTCCGGACGCGTGTTTCTCCCGTCCATACTCGTCTTACAGCATACCCCTAACTTCCAGATCGATTTTGACCTATTTACAAGCCGATTCAGGAAATTTTCGTGAAATACACTTTTGTAGAACCTGAAGTCTAGATTCTGCCATCCAACAATCAGATGAATCAGAGTTAGGATTAAAAAGTTATAGTCCATTTACTAAGGCAGTGTCAAAATCCTTCAAACACAAATTCTATCTAAAATGTGTTTTAACTCCAGAATACTTCCTAACTTCTAATACACCCCATATTACCTCTCGCAAGGTTTTTCGACATTCCGAATTCAATGGAGACCTTATCTTGACCTAAAAATATTTATAAACTTACCTAATCACTGTTCTCAAGGTTAAACATATTCAAAACTAAGTTTGACCCAAAAGTCAATTCCTTCGAAAATCAAACTTCATGATCAATCTTTCAACAATGATTCTAAGTTTCTACCATTATTTTATTCATCTTATGAGAACTCTTAAGATAATAGTATCCTTATTTAATTTTTAATACGGGATCTTACAATCCACCCGCCTAAAAGAAAGTTTCATCCTCGAAACTTAATCATCGAGTTAGTCTATCTAATTCTAATTGACCACAAGGCCTCAACGCATATTAATCCCCTAAGCATGAAGTCCAATATCAGAATAGAATATCATATTCTAAATTTTTAAATCCATCCTTTCCACTCATTACATCATTGTAGTTACTTAAAGTCCCGAAGATTACATTTCTTCACTAGCCTTCATTTATCATCTATATTCTGAATAATTTTATACAATTGTTTCAACTAATTTATTATCGTGTATGGCTACTAGATTATAATACTTAATTGTCTATTCATCAAATATCACCACTCTTTTTTTTTTTTTTTATTTCACCAATTCTTTCATTAAACCTCATGTTTGCTTTTTACATGTAGCTTATTTATAAGCATATAAAAAAACTCAAATGCAATTCCTCTAATAGGATTACTCATCTTTCCTATACTAAAATCATGGTATAACACAAATTTAGTAATGACATTACGGTAAGATTTATCTCAATTCCTGAAATGGATACAACATTCTTAATAACTTTTTCTCTCACTAGCCAAGAGGAATTCACAATCTTTGAAACCTAACAATAATTTCAAATCACAACTTCATACTCCCACATAAGTCAATATTCTAGAATCAACTTTTAGGTTGCACATCCATTTGTAATTCCTCATAATACTCTTTACCTTCACCATTGTAGTCATTACTGAAATAGTTCGCTGCGCACTTTGATATAAATTATAATCCACCAATTCACAAATCAAAACTAGTCACAAGATATGAATTCTCATAGGTTCGTAAGGTTTTGTGAAGATATGTCATGTTTCACCACATATGTTCTTTGATTATAACTTTCAAAATGTGTTCACTAATGATCCATCTTTCTCCTTCAAAAGAAATTTTTGTAATTAACCAACTATACTACTTAGGCTAAGGATCAAGTTATATCTCCAAGATATTTGCTCTCAATCTCCAATCTTGACTTCAAATCAAGAAGCCTTACTATCCCCTTCATAACTCACTTGTATCCGAATTTATACTTTTAGATCAATCTTAATATCTCTACATGTTCACCAACTCGATTAAGGCCAATTAAATTTTTTTTCTATCTTCCAAGTATTTATTCTCAATTTATAACATTGAGCTAGAATCAATAAACAATGTAATCAATCCTTAGTGTTTTTCATTAACATCACAACTCTTTTCGTAATACCTATACCTTCGAATCCCTAGGATACAGTCCAGTACAATATATATCTTGTAATATACCAAAATGTGAAGATAAACTGTCAAGGATCCCAAAATATCTCTCAATTCTCTATCACCAGATTTCTTATGATATAATCAAAACTAAAACAAGACTCTCAATGATTCACTTAATGTTCTTCAATTTAATTACATTAGTCATCATAACCTTAGCAATTATTTATAATCCCATGATAATAACGATCTGCTAATTAGTAGGATAACCATAGTCATCTATCCCAAAAAGAATTACATTAATATTATACACTCATGTCAAAGTCAATCTTCACATGTATCATCGTTGATTCCTCAAATTACATCTTTCCAATTATCACCACTAACTATAAAGTTCTAATCTTCAATACTCATACTAGCAATCCTCAAGTATAACTAATCAAACATATCTTAATAATGTACTAAAAGAGATAGGAAAAAGAACTTTATATTTGTAACACCCCAAAACACACCCTAGACGGCATCACATTCTAAAACATTCATATCATGAGAGCACTAATATAATTCCTCAAGAAACGAGACTCCATTTGTCATCCGCAAATATTTACAAAATGATCCAAAAGAATAAGCCCAAATCATGGCTATTACATCTCAAAAATTAATTAAAGTTGCACAGCGGAATAAACAAAAGAAACTAAACTTCACATGATCTCAAAATAAATTCTCAAGTCTATTACAAAGGAAGCTATGTCTCTATATGTCCACCTCGGGCTCTAGATTTCCCTCGAATGGGGCCTCCCAATACCCCTGCTCGTCAACTCCGAGGTTCTCCTCTAGCACCGTATCTGAAAAATGTTAGCGGTAGGGGGTGAGCACTAAGCTCCGTAGCAACATTCCTCCCAAACTCGAACAAGGTTTATAAAAACATATAAAATGGCCGGTCTCATTTTACAAATAGCATACATAATCTTTGAAGTAAAACAGGGATCTTTTAAAATGGATCTCAATTTTAAGTAGCAACAGTAATTTACATAAACAGTAAAAGAAACCAAGATCCAATACATATCCATTTTCCAAAATATAAACCATTTTCCCACAAGACCTTGTGGAATCCCATACTCCCACAAGTCCTTGTAGGAAACCATTTTCCACAATAATACAACAATCCATCAATATGTATATGTATCTCAAACATGATGTAAGGCAAACCCCATGAATCGACACATTGAGTAATATCTAACCCACACACACCCACACAAATCTTATCAAAGATATCCATCCTTTAGGAAGGGCGTATGCCACACCAATGGCAGTGACGTATCCAACCCAGGCATTAGTATACTAACCCTCTTACACTGCACCCGTGAGCAATAGCGGTTTAGTCTTACAAAAGCACTAACCCCACTACGAGTGGTAGGAGAAATGCCAACCCCCACGGAGCAAACAACACGTCTACCCACTCTACGATATCTCGTCAAAGGCCACCCATGGTCATCCCACACTCATAAGAGATACAATACCAAACCCAATTTCACAATTTACAAGAATATCTTAAAAATCCCCAATTTAAGCATGTGACATTTTCAATAACCAACAAAGAAAATGCAAGAGATCACAACAATATCATTTTTTTACTCAACACAAAACACTATGATTTTGAAATCAAGAATAAAGGAAGAGTTCAAGAGGAAAACCCATCACTCTTGAAAACTAGGGTTTTTCAAACAAAAGAGGGATTTCATGGGTATACAACCCTAACTTTGTATAAAACATGTAATCTTTGTCAAAAAGCCTAAGAGAGGATGATTACATAGCATATATATACCATTGATAGCCAAAACATACATATATAAATACCCTAACCTCAATGTAAGAGAAAGAGAAGAAATCCCCTACCTTGATGTTCTTGGAAATCTAGGGCTTGGATCTTGAATCACCCTTAAATTCCTTGTTTTTCACCTTTGATCTTGTGTTTTTCTCTTCCCCTCTTTCTCTCTAATGTTTTCTAGGGTTTTAAGGTGTGTAATGAAGGCTAAGGGGATGGCAAGAAGTATTTATAGTGGGGGAAAAACCGGCTGTTCGCGAACTAAAATTGTCTGATTTTTACAGTGACTACCGGTAGTTAAACTATGACTACCGGTAGTTCGACTATTCTGGGCACTCGACTACCTGTTGACTACCGGTAGTTCGAGTACACTGGACACTTGACTACCTGTTGACTACCGGTAGTCCGAGTACACTGGGCACTTGACTACCGGTAGTTACTACCGGTAGTTGATCCCAGATTTGCCTACTTCCTTTATTTTTCATTTCCAATCCATTCCTAAGCCAACCAAATCCATCCCAAACCTTTCCAACACATATTCCTACACATATCCACATTTTTACCACAATTATTTATTATATATCTATATACATATATAAACGAAAATGCGGGGTGTTACAATCCACCCCCATTAAAGAAAGTTTCGTCCTCGAAACTTACCTCAAGTAGTGAACAAAAAGGGATACTTCTCCCGCATTTCTTGCTCCGGTTCCCATGTAGCTTCCTCCACTCGAAGGTGTTGCCACCAAACCTTCACTAGTCGGATGACTTTGTTACGGAGTACCTTTTCTTTGGCATCGAGAATCTTCAATGGTTGTTCTTCATAGGTTGCTCCATCTTGAACTTCAATGTCCACCAAATCTATGACGTGCGTAGTATCCGTCTGACACTTCCTTAACATCGACACATGAAATACGTCGTGTACTCCGGATAGCTGAGCTGGTAATCGAAGTTGATACGCCGCATTGCCTACCGCTTTGATCACTTCAAACTGTCCGGTATATCTTGGCGCTAACTTCTCCTTCTTGTCGAATCGAAACACACCCTTCTTGTGTGACACCTTGGGAAACATGTAATCTCCCACTTTGAATTCCAAGGATCTTCGTTTGTGGTCCGCATAGCTCTTCTACCTACTTTGCGCCGTGCGTAGCCTCTCTCGGATGAGTTGAATCTTCTCCGTAGTTTCCCCATTGTAGTCCTTACTCCGTTAGTTAGCTGCGCACTCTGATATAAATTACAATCCACCAAAGGTTACAGTTGAAACCTAACTAGACTTGTCCTCCCATTTTTTTTTTTTGCTTCCAAATCCATATACATTTTTTTTTTTGAAATAATTTAAGAAAAATTAACATATTATCATCGAAAATACCATTTTAGTGGTCACTACCAATCACTAGAGTTTTGAATTCATGAGCAAATAAATAATCAAGCTTTGGAATCAAGAACAAAAGAACAAGCAAGGTTTGAAATTAATAACAAACGAATCTCAAGTTTTTGGAATCCAAAATAAAGGAACAATCAAGTCTCGAATTCCATAACAAACCCATATCAAGCTTTGGAATCAAAATAAGAAACAATCAAAGCTTGAAATCAAGAACAAAGTAACAATCGAGTCTTGGAGTCAATAACATATGCATATCAAGCTTTGTAACCAAGAACTAAAGAGTATCAAGTTTTGAACTCAAGGACAAGGAGAAATCAAGTATTGAAATCAAGAGCAATTGAATGTCAAGTCTTGAAATCAAGAACCAATGAATATCAAGTATTGAATATCAAGAATAAATGAATCACAAGGGTTAGAATCAATAGCAAATGAATATTAAATTTGGCTATCAAGAGCAAATGAATATTAAGCTTGGAAATCAAGAATAAAAGCGTATCAAGCTTGAAAGTCATGAACAAAGGAGAAATTAAGATTTAACGGAACAATCATGTATGGAAATCAATAACAAATGACTATCAAGGTGTGAAATCAAGAACAAAGGATTATGAAGCTTAGAAATCAAGACCAAAAGAACACTCAAGTCTTGAAACCAAGAATAAAGAATATCAAGTATTGAATATTGAAAATAATTGAATCACAAGGGTAGAATCAATAACAAACGAATATCAAATTTTTGATACCAAGAACAAATGGATCATTAAGCTTAGGAAATTAAGGACAAGGAAACAATCAAGTCTCGAGATCAATAACAACGGATATCAAGCTTGGAATCAGAGATAAAGTAACAATCATATATTGGAATCGATAACAAACGACTATCAAGGTTTGAAATCAATGACAAAGGCAAGATAAAGAGAAAACACCTCTCCCTTGCAAACTAGGATTTCAAGGGCATACCAAAAGGATTTTGGTGGTCACCACCCATAACATAGCTTAGAACAAATAATATTTAAGTTCGGGAATCAAGAGCAAAGGAGAAATCAAGAGAAAAATACATCTCCTTTGTAAACTAGGGTTTGAAGGCATAAGAAAAGATTTAGGGTTTACCCAACCATAATATATTTTGGAACAAGGTAGTATTATCCAGAATGGCAAGACATGATGATTCCCTAGCAAGTAGATATAAATTAGAGTCAAAGAAATACATATAAGTAAACCTACTGGTAACTGAAATGTAATCCGCTTGCACGTACCCCTTGCAGACTAGCCTGGTATCCCCCTGTTCTCCCGTAGGCAAGTCAAC
Organism: Ilex aquifolium; assembly: GCA_951799425.1. NCBI lineage: Eukaryota > Viridiplantae > Streptophyta > Magnoliopsida > Aquifoliales > Aquifoliaceae > Ilex > Ilex aquifolium. Next base: position 5,659,549 of record OX637404.1, on the reverse strand, counting down.
ATATAAAGCATGTTCTAGCTCCTCGGAACCCAATCCCAATTCCACAACATCCGCAGTACGTATAGAAGAATGAGTCGCATAGGAATCCAACAAAATTCGGGCCCAAGAATGGTAGAGAAGAACGATACCATCCACAACGGCATTGGAGGCATCTTCCTCCGGTTGGGTCAAAGCAAAAACCCTTCCTTGATTGGCGCCGCCAGGGGCATGAGCTTGTAACGGTCTCTGTGGTGGTAGTGGCTGTCGTAGCGGTGGCCTGTTTGCATTCACTCGCCCAGTTGCTTGCTTGGTTATTGGGGGAAACGAGGGGCATCTATGTTTGAAGTGCCCATACTCTCCGCATGCAAAGCATGGGCGCGGGTCCATGCCTACTCTCGTTTGAGTAACTCCATCTTCTCCACTGTCTGAAGCCTTTGTTCAATCGCGTCCACGTCCCCGTACACGTCCACGTCCACGTCCACGTACACGTCCACGTCCACGTCCACGTACACGTACACGTACACGTCCACGTCCACGTCCACGTCCACGTTCATGAGATCTTGTATTCTCGAATTAAGAGTGTAACCAGCTTCTCGCGGATGGAAGGCCTCAAATCTTGTTCAAAGCGTTTAGCTCTCCTTGCCTCAGTGACCACAAACTTGATTGCGTAGCGAGACAACTCATCGAATTCGAACAAATAATTAACCCTTACACTAAATATAAAATGAATCTAACCTATCTGATAAACACATAGCTTCAAACCAATACAAGCCAACGGTTCCTTCAACCTAGTCCTATCTTTCTGGTGGTAATCCATAACATACAGCTCCCATGTAAGACCTAAAGCCTAAGCTCTGATACCAACTTTGTAACACCCCAAAACACACCCTGGACGGCATCACATTCTAAAACATTCATATCATGAGAGCACTAATATAATTCCTCAAGAAACGAGACTCCATTTGTCATCCGCAAATATTTACAAAGTGATCCAAAAGAATAAGCCCAAATCATGGCTATTACATCTCAAAAATTAATTAAAGTTGCACAGCGGAATAAACAAAAGAAACTAAACTTCACATGATCTCAAAATAAATTCTCAAGTCTATTACAAAGGAAGCTATGTCTCTATATGTCCACCTCGGGCTCTAGATTTCCCTCGAATGGGGCCTCCCAATACCCCTACTCGTCAACTCCGAGGTTCTCCTCTAGCACCGTATCTGAAAAATGTTAGCGGTAGGGGGTGAGCACTAAGCTCCGTAGCAACATTCCTCCCAAACTCGAACAAGGTTTATAAAAACATATAAAATGGCCGGTCTCATTTTACAAATAACATACATAATCTTTGAAGTAAAACAGGGATCTTTTAAAATGGATCTCAAGTTTAAGTAGCAACACTAATTTACATAAACAGTAAAAGAAACCAAGATCCAATACATATCCATTTTCCAAAATATAAACCATTTTCCCACAAGACCTTGTGGAATCCCATACTCCCACAAGTCCTTGTAGGAAACCATTTTCCACAATAATACAACAATCCATCAATATGTATATGTATCTCAAACATGATGTAAGGCAAACCCTATGAATCGACACATTGAGTAATATCTAACCCACACACACCCACACAAATCTTATCAAAGATATCCATCCTTTAGGAAGGGCGTATGTCACACCAATGGCAGTGACGTATCCAACCCAGGCATTAGTATACTAACCCTCTTACACGGCACCCGTGAGCAATAGCGGTTTAGTCTTACCAAACCACTAACCCCACTACGAGTGGTAGGAGAAATGCCAACCCCCACGGAGCAAGCAACACGTCTACCCACTCTACGATATCTCGTCAAAGGCCACCCATGGTCATCCCACACTCATAAGAGATACAATACCAAACCCAATTTCACAATTTACAAGAATATCTTAAAAATCCCCAATTTAAGCATGTGACATTTTCAATAACCAACAAAGAAAATGCAAGAGATCACAACAATATCATTTTTTTACTCAACACAAAACACTATGATTTTGAAATCAAGAATAAAGGAAGAGTTCAAGAGGAAAACCCATCACTCTTGAAAACTAGGGTTTTTCAAACAAAAGAGGGATTTCATGGGTATACAACCCTAACTTTGTATAAAACATGTAATCTTTGTCAAAAAGCCTAAGAGAGGATGATTACATAGCATATATATACCATTGATAGCCAAAACATACATATATAAATACCCTAACCTCAATGTAAGAGAAAGAGAAGAAATCCCCTACCTTGATGTTCTTGGAAATCTAGGGCTTGGATCTTGAATCACCCTTAAATTCCTTGTTTTTCACCTTTGATCTTGTGTTTTTCTCTTCCCCTCTTTCTCTCTAATGTTTTCTAGGGTTTTAAGGTGTGTAATGAAGGCTAAGGGGATGGCAAGAAGTATTTATAGTGGGGGAAAAACCGGCTGTTCGCGAACTAAAATTGTCTGATTTTTACAGTGACTACCGGTAGTTAAACTATGACTACCGGTAGTTCGACTATTCTGGGCACTCGACTACCTGTTGACTACCGGTAGTCCGAGTACACTGGGCACTTGACTACCTGTTGACTACCGGTAGTCCGATTACACTGGGCACTTGACTACCGGTAGTTACTACCGGTAGTTACTACCGGTAGTTGATCCCAGATTTGCCTACTTCCTTTATTTTTCATTTCCAATCCATTCCTAAGCCAACCAAATCCATCCCAAACCTTTCCAACACATATTCCTACACATATCCACATTTTTACCACAATTATTTATTATATATCTATATACATATATAAACGAAAATGCGGGGTGTTACAATATTCCCCTAACACACAACTCCAATAACATTAAAAGATCCCACATAACGATAGAAGTTAACACCAAACATTGAAATCATCATTCTTTCAATAGATGCCTACTATATCTGACCTCGAGGTTTTAAACATCTATAATCTTTAATCCTACAATATCGAGGGTCAAAGATAACTACTACAACTTAATAAGGCTTTCTAGATTTCCTGTTTTAAATGTCTATAGGTTCATTTTCATAAATTGACCTTAATTTTCAATCAAAAGTTGTAAATACAAGTCAACTATTAACTCCACACTCAACCAAGAGATTCTTGATTGTTAATACTTTACAGGGTCTAAGTGTAGTAAACTAAGCCCACCATGAAATAAGATTACCTAAGTATATCATCATCAATGAGTATCCAACTTATGACCCTTCTAATCCATTAATACTTCCAAAATAAATTCAATCAATACTCTGTAATATGTTCAAATTAATATTGGGAACCTCAAGTACATAGTTATGAGACAACCTCCTATCCATTTAAGACTTATTACCACAATTTTAATCATTATTTCAAAAATAGGCTCCCATTCGAGGTTACTTCACCATATTCCTTCAATTGATCGTATTTGAGAATTATACTATCTCATACCATCGTAATCACCCTAGAGGAAAACATAACACTCCCATAGTTCATATCGTAAAACCAAAACTACATTCATTCCTTAATTTTTCATGACTTTTAAGTAATATACATAACTTTCCATAACCTTATTATTCAAAACTTAATCCATCTAAAAAAAAAAAAATCCAAGTTGACCTTACCTCCCACATCCAAATTGGGTTATCACATCTCCTTCACTTCTAAAAATATAATCAACACTAATAGTAGAATAGAATACTTAGAGGCAACAAGCCACCAAATCATAGTCACATTTTATATTGTTATCCATCAAAATACTTCAATCAACATGGGGGTGTCTCTAAATCAAAACCTAAATAGAGTGGAAGCTTACTTAAGGATAAGTCCTTCAGAGTCTAAGAAGAAAAGTACGACACTTTGCTATACAAGGAATACCACAGTGCAGATTTTTGATCAACTTTGGAGAATAAACTGATTTAATTTAGGCATTTATGACATAAGTGACCTATATAGTTGGAAAGATCTACGAGTTAAGATTCTAACAAAAAAGACGGTGCACCATTTGGACTTTCCAACAAAGAGTTATGATCAAATTAGTGAAAGGTAGTCTGCTTGACTGATGGTTCTGCTATACTTGTCCAACTCGAGTTTGAGTGTTTTTTCACAAATCCTATCTCATACCCATCTCCAATATAGATAATATGACTTGCATAAAGATCCATGCCTAGCATCATTTACAAACCAAAAGCCAAATTACCATCCATCTCCTATAATAGTCTAAAACGACATGACATAAAACTAGAATATACATCCCAAATTTTCGTCAACTCCTCAAAGCTAGCTAATCCATGAATCCAAACAAATAATTAATTCCTAACCTAATTAAGCAACAAATCACACATATCTTATAAACATATAACTTCAAACAAATTCAACCCTAGAGTTTCTTCAACTGAACCTAATACTCCAGTGATAGTCCATAACCTACAGCTCCCATGTAAGACATAATTCCTAGGCTCTGATACCAAGCTTGTAATGCCCCAAAATCCACCCTGGAAGGCATAACTATCTAAAACCATCCAATCATGAGAGCAACTACAATAACCATTAAATAATAAGCCATCCATCCATTTGACGGAGAATAAATACTAAAGTCAATAATACATGGTAACTTCTCTAACTTACAATTCAAAACCAAATAGTATCTAGCAGCGGAATAATTAAACTAGCTAAAATATTTTTTCATAAAAATCTCTCAAACACTAAATCAAAAATAAAACAACTCTATTCCTCTAAGACAGGGTCCACATCTTGATTCTCCAATAGCGTGTAATCAACCTGCTCATCCACATAGACATCCTCTTCTATGCCAAAATCTGTAAGTGTGTTGTAGGGGGTGAGCAAAAGCCCGTAGGAAATCCCTCTCAAATCTCAACAAGGTCTTTAAAACAATAAAAAGAAGGCAAGTCTCTTTTCAAAAATAACATATATAAATTTTTGAGAGTAAAATTATGACAGTTGTAATGATATCAAGTGTACGAAATATAGTAAATAAATGACAGGAATAAACTTGCAATAAATTAAAGCATTCAATAAATAACTTAGTATTATCATTCCATATTCTCATATATGTTGGTTTATCCCCATTCTCATGTATGTTGGTTCATCCCCATTATCATGTATGTTGGTTGCTTCTCAGGAATCTACACAACGTTTCTGCTTTGTTCACCCATCACAACGACACAATCTCAATCATTCCCCGCAGGGCACATCACAGACACTTTAGGAAGGGCGTATATCGTCTCCCAGGGCATTGACGAATCCTTCACAGGAAAGGTATACCATCCCTCAGCCTCGAATTTACGTGAACAATAGTGGTTGCTCTCACAAACAACAATCCACTGTAAGTGTTAGGCAACCATCTCACCCCCACTGGGATAGACTAACCTCTAACACTCTACGACAGCTCTCGAAGGCAATTCAAGTCCATCACAACAAACCATACAAGAGATGAAACCACAACTTTCTCAACAACTACAATCTTAACCAATCACAATTTTTATTAATAATTCAAGTATCAAAATTTCACAATTCTCAATATACTACAGTAATAAAGGAATTAAATTATGCAGAAGATCATCTCAAGAAAACATTCATAATTTCGATATCAAAATTCTAGAGTTTAACCAAAAATCACAATTTGTTGGAACAAGAACAAGTATTAGATAAAAACGTGATTTAATCAATAATAGGACTTTAGAAATCAAGAATCCACATATTTTTTCACAATAGAACGTGTATTTTGGAAAAACTAGGGTTTTGGAAATTCAAGAACAATTATTCCTTGAACTCAAACATGTATTTTGTTCAAGACCATGTTCCAATGATAAAGAAACCAATAAATCATGCATATTTTATCATATAATAATCTAGAAGATTTAAAACATACACAATTACACCCTAAGTCTCAATGAAAGAACTTGAGAAGAATCCACTACCTTTAATTCGATGATTGAAGATAACCCTAGCGTGTTTGAATCAATCTCGAAGCGAGAATCCTCCCCGTGTCTCTTCTCTTTCTTCTTCTCAAGCTTTCTAGGATTTTCTTGGACCAACAATTGCTAAACATAGGCCTAAGAGTCGTTACTTAGGTATTTATAATGCCAAAAGTGGAGAAAACTCTCAACACAGATCGTTCAAATTGTGCCCAGTGCGTCCGGACGGGTGTTTCTCCCGTCCACACACGTCTGACACCATACCCCTAACTTCCAGATCGATTTTGACCTATTTACAAGCCAATTCAAGAAATGTTTGTGAAATACACTTTTGTAGCCCTTGAAGTCTAGTTTCTACTGTAAAAAAATAAGATCAATCAGAGTGAGGAGTAAAAAGTTATAGTCAAAATACTAAGGCAGTGTCAAAATCCTTCCTACACAAATTCTATCTAAATTGTGTTTTAATTCTGGAATACTTCCTAACTTCAATACACCCCATATTACCTTTCCCAAGGTTTCTCGACCTTCCGGATTCAATGGAGACCTTAGCTTGACCTAAAAATATTTAGAAACTTACCTAATCACTGTTCTCAAGGTTAAACATATTCAAAACTAAGTTTGACCCAAAAGACAATTCGTTCGAAACTCAAACTTCATGATCAATCTTTCAACAATGATTCTAAGTTTCTACAATTATTTTATTCATCTTAGGAGAACTCTTAAGATAGTAGTATCCTTATTTAATTTTTAATACGAGATCTTACAGAGTAGACATTGCCATGTCTACTTCGATGAGTGCCAATTATGAAGCTACCAATGCTCTTCATGGACTCATGGTGGTATAAGTCCCAACTCGAACTTTCCTTTGAGCTCTTCCTTTTTATCATTTTTTTACTTAGTGATATTTCCTTGCAGGCTACTATCCATGTTAGTATCCTTCTTAGTCGAGCTCAAAATTATGAGAAATTGACCAAGGATCGTAAAGCCAGCTTGGCGAATGCTCACAAGAAGGTGGACGAGCTATTCTCTCAGGTTGAGCTGCTCAAGTCTTTCGAAAGGACCCTTGAGGACAAATAAATGCAGAGAGAGACTGAGCTGGGAGTATAATTGGCAATGTGGATTCAGCCAAGTTGGAGAAGGAGAAGGCTGAGGATAGAGCTTCCAATTTATAGAAAGAGCTTGAGGAACTGAGGTCTATTGTAAAGGCCGAGTACAAAACTTTTAGTGATCTAAAGATCAAGGGCACTAATAATTACGTCAATGGTTATAAGGACTTCATAGATCAGGCCATAGAGAAGTCTCTTGGTCTAGACTTCGAGCCTTTCATTCCTCCTCTTACTAATAAGGCTGCCAAGAAGACTAGAAAGGGTGGAGCCAATAAGGGCTCGGAGGAGCAAGTTGTTGGCACTTAGCTCCCTTCACCCACTCTAGATCTTCCTATTGTCCCGACAATGATGGAAGATATTGACCAGCAGATTGGGGGAGCCGACGTGGTGGACTAAGAAAATGGCCATCTTTGATATGTTATTTTGTTGTTCTATTTTTTTTTTAAAAAAAAACTTGTATCTCTTCCAACTTTCCTTTTTGGAATGAAATATGCATTTCTCTTTCTTCTCTTGTGGTGTAGTATCGGTGTATCCCTGCCCCCTTCACTTGTTGGAAGGCAAGAGCCTTGTAGTAGTGATAATCTTGTAATAGTTTTAGTTATCAAGTCCTAGCTCTAGGTGCCCCCCTGGACTTGACGATTAAAACTCTGTCTTCTTATAAGCCGGAAAAATTATCTTAAACATGAGGTGAAGAGTGGGCTGAAGAGCTCGTCGTAAGCCCAAGCTGAGGAGCTCAGAATTTAGTAATCTAGTATTCACACTTAGAACGAGCTCATCACTTCTAGGAAGTGTCAACATCATAGAATTGTTTTGCAACAGTTATTGAAAAGACGTGATTAGGACGGTTGGTACCTGTTTACGTCACCAAGCCGTTGTAAAGTAGAACAAGCGCCTTGGGTTGTGTGATGATGCACCCTCTTAATGTCAGGTTCATCATGTTTACTCTCTATTTATAATATTCCCATCATGTTAAACATTCCTAGGGGAGGTGAACCAGTGGCGTTCTTGATTATAAAAGCGGAGGTGTTCCTCTATGCTTACTCCTATCTTGCGGCCTTTTTAACGAATTTATTTTAAACGACTCCCTTCTTCTAGCGCCAAAAATATGAATTGTCTCATGGGCTTCACTCATGGTTCCCAGTACCATTTCTAAGGTTGAAGTAGAGGCTATCCAGGAACTCTACGGGTTCCCCACCGGCGTCACTGTCCACGCCCCTACAGAACATCAACCCTGTAACTTTTTTTCAGGGAGGAAAGTTTGCTTCTTTGAATCCGTCTTTGAGGCTGAGATCAGGTTTCCCATGTCCGCCTTCATCAGGCAAATCTTTACTTACTTAGACCTACTCCCCTCTAAGCTCTTGCCGGCGGGGTGGAGGTTTTTGGTAGGGTTCTTCCTTTTCTGGCGCCTACATTGCAACGAGGAGTTTCCTTCTATTCATGAATTCCTTCATTTCTTTTACCTAGCTCCTATTTTCTCTCCTTTCTTTTATCGCTTTATCTGGAGAGCTTGGGTGTTCGAACTAGTTGTGAACCTTACTGTTCACCCAGAAGGATGGAAACATCAATTTTCTTTTCATCTCTAGGGATGCTTGGGAATTCGAGGGCGGGGGGGACTATTGAAGCTCTCCGTGTTCCTCGTATTTAGGGGCGTCCCTCGAACATGGGTAAGTGTTTATGGACAGTTTTTTCTTCCAATAACTAGCTTTTTGCTTGTTGCTAAACCAATCTTAAGCTTTCTTCTTTTAATGTCCTTTGGAAATCTCCGGCTGAGCTATTTAGGATCCATAGCACTGCTATATATGTGCCTATATCCTTTAGAGAGTTGTTTATGGTTGAGAACCTTTTTAGGTTCGCGTTAGGGCTGGCCCCTGTTGTAGAGTTTGTACCTGTTCCTGTCGCCAAGGTTGCGATAAAAGCTCAGGGGGGTGCTTCTGGGAAGAGGCTCTTAGGTTCATCGTCCTCGTCTACTCCACCTACCAATCCTAAGGATAAAGTTTGTTCTGATTTTGAGGTCATCCTAAAGACAGATCTGCCTATAAAGAAGGGAGAGTTTTTCCTTACTAAGCTTGAAAGGGATAAACTAGCTAGGAAAAATGCCCTGTTGAGGTTTCAACTAGAGGAGTTGAGCAAGAGAGGACTTGAACCTTAAGTCAGCACGCTATATCAGTCTTCCCTTTTGACTCCAGGTTTTTTTTTTTTTGTAAACTCTTCTCTTTTGTCTCAATAGAACATGAACTTTTCCCTTTTTTCTTTTTTTGAGCAAAGGTACTAGCCCTACCCCCCTTAGTTCCTAGAATGCAACATAGTCTTGCAGTAGTAACCTTTTATTTATGTAGTTTAAATGACCAAGTCCTAGCTTTGGGTGGCCCCTGGATTTAATGAGTTATGAATTCGTTCTGCTATAAGTAGGAATCTCTTTTAAGCTTGTAAGCTTATCTTAAGTACGAGATGAGGAGCTCATCTTCAACTTGAGCTTAGTAGCTCTGTTAATCTGAAAATCTCATCTTAAATATGAGTTGAGGAGCTCATCTTTGTTTCGAGCTTCATAGTTCCTATAAGCTAAAAAACCTATCTTAAGTCTATCCGAAAGGCTAAACTAAAGGGAGTCTTGTTCATAACGGTTCGAGCTATTGTTCCATATGCTCAAAGCATAATAAGAAGGTGGTCGACCCATTAACCCTTGGATGCCTCTACCATTTTCTTCAGAGCATTGACAACAGTTTGTATAGTCACTCCAGCTTGGCTGTTGGACTGTGGATGAGCTGGGCTAAGAAATGGTTCTTTATACCGAGCTTTGAACAGAAATTTTTTGAAAGTCGAATTATCAAATTGCTTGCCATTGTCCGACACGATAGCTCTAAGTATTCCAAATCTACAAATGATAGATTTTAAGAATTTTTTTTTGATCTTCTGCTCAGTAATGGTAGCTAGGGGTTTTATGAAATCTGAGAAAATTAAAAATTAATTAAAAAGGGGCAAAACGGTAATTAGTTGTTATGGTACAGGTTGAAAACCCAAAGTTTTCTAGAAATTAGATAACAAAATGGACCTCGATGTTGGATTCATCTCGCGAATTCTAGTTACCCAATCAATTTTCATTGAATTTCGAGACAGTTAAATTTTTCGTGTTTTATGATACGATCGGGTGTCACGCGATAAAATTATCGGATCAGATTTTAGTCTCAAAACCCAGGAAATAATTTAAAGTTAGTAGAATAAAAATATACTAAACTTGACATGAGACGATATTTAATTTATTTGGAATAAATGGGACCAATTAAAAGGGGGCATGTGGCGCAACTAGGGCCAAGCAAATGGGAAAGTATAAAAAGGGGGAAATTGGGTCTTTCACCCATTTTTCCCAAAGATTAGTCAAAAGAGAGAGAGACAGAGAGAGAGAAGAGAGAAAGAGCCACATCTTCATCTTCTATCTTAGATCTACAAAGATCCAACCGTCGGATCGCTTGGGGCCAAGAATTAAAGTTGTTGTACATAACACGTACTACGCAAGCATACCAAATATCTTGTCTTTCTCCAAACTATCAAAGACGAGAATTGATGGCTAAGGCTTGGAAGACTTAATTTGAGGTGCTCGGGATTTCTACGACGAGGGCTTACGCTACAAAAGATAGGGTTCCCTCCTATCTGGGTTTATTTCCAACCTTGGGTGGCGATATGAAATGGGTAGGACAATAGATATAATCTCATATGTTAGCTCACACCTAGTATATCTAGGATATGGAAATAGGTATGAGAACATGTGAAAACCATTTCTTGCTTCATTTGGGTTTGATGAAATGGCTTGTTTGGGCATGCTATGTATTTACATTTTTTGCCTACCAAGTGTTCAATACAATGCTTAGAAATTCATGTTATTTGGATTAAAATCACATGTGACATGCTTGGAAATGTTTTTAAAAAATGGACATGTTTATTATATGCTTTATGATATGATGGGCATGATGATATGAATTGCAAGTATACATTATATTTGCATATGCAGGGTAGCATCGCATTCGTGGGCATCCGTCATAAGTGTAGGTGTGTGTACAAGTTTTTAATAATACGCCGTTCTTGGTGGGTTGATACGTGGGCTCAAGAAAGTTGGACCTAGGTCTAGTTGAGTCGCACATATTTGCATTGAAAAAACGTGTCGAGGTTAGTAAGAAGGACTAGATTCTCCTGTAGGTGCAAGACTCGGTAATTTCGGATACGCACTCCCATTGGTATTGAGTCCATAAAGTGTGTCGATGTACGTAAAACTGTTGGTGGAAGTCCATAGATGTCATGTTGGTTAGGTGAAAGTCCATAAATACCTACCCTAAGAAAGACACAAGTTTTTTATAAAATAGTCATTGGATGTCTAACATCATTGGCGGGGCCTTGGAATGGCCGGATGCCTACGCATGGCATAGCATGTGTTATAGGAGCTGGTGGGTGCTCGGTTTGCATTGCATGTGTGAGTTCACACCTCATGCAATTGCATGGAAGTATGACATTCATTTATGAAATTTATGTATTTGAATGGATATTTGACATGATGATTTGCATGTGACAATTCATATACATCTGGTTGGGAGGTGATCTCCACATGAGATACCCTATTGAGCGTGGCTCACCCTTTATAGGAATACATTTTAGGTACCAGACAGACATTCGTAGGAGTCCCTCATATGGGCCCGCTTTGAGGAGATAGCCGGGTTGTGGCTCTTGATTTGGAGTTTTGTAGTCCATCGTGAAAATTCACGTTTTGGCCTTGTATATTTTGGAAAGCTAAAACTAATTTATTTTTTGGGACAAAGGCATGTAATTGGGAATTAATGTATGGACATTTGTTCTTTTATGAATGGATGTTGTATGACAATGGTTGTGGATGGATATGCAATGTATGAAATGCTTGAATATTGATGGTAGCCATGGAATGGTCATAAGAGTATTAGAATGCACATGTTATGTGGTCTTGATCCGAAATGTGTACACCCAAGTGCAGGCGGTCAAGCTGTAGTAATAATCCGGTTTGAGTCCGGAGTCGGATCCACAGGGAACTTTTGTTGATATTTCTAAGGTAAGCAGTGGTAGAGACCTATTGATTGTAACCCTTGAGATTTGCTGTGAGATATGAGTTTTCCTGGACAGAATATAAGATTCTTTACAAGAGGATTTTCTTAACAAAACAGGAGATAAGTGCTAATTAAAAAGAGTCACTCTTTAGTGCAAGGATTTAGACATGTAGTTAGTTATCCGGTTTGTCATAATTGTGCTTGATAACTGAATTAACTCCCGTGTCAACAGCAAGTTAATCGGAAGATAAAGATGGATTGTGAGAATTAAGAACATGATTCCGATGTTTTTCTAGAAGTTTACAAGAATTGCCTGTGCCGAGACTTAACCCTTCTACAAATAAGCAAGTGTTTCTACAAGACATCCAATCATGATATTAATATTCCATTCTTTAAATGAAGTACAATAAGGGGGAGGATTGAAGGGTAGTCATGAGGATCTAGCCGGGGTACTTGCCTTGAACTGATGAGTCTTTCTATGCAAGAGTCATCCGTGTCATAGAAAGAGCCCACAGTTATACAAAGTAACTTAACTTTGCTAGATGCAATCAATCATCAAATAACAAGGAGAAATAAATGTTAAGCATAAAAATAATGCACAAATATGATTCCCGGATAACTTATACATGCCATTCTCCTCTTACTAAAGAGTGAATGAGAAACTACTCACTCTTCATGGCTTGGGTAAAGCTAAAAAAGTTAGTGATGCTCATCCCTCCAAGTAGAGAACTTAAAAGATAAAGTAACAACAAACACGGAGCCAATCCTTAACAAAGAATGGGTGAATCACGTTCCACCCTTCACGGCTTTGGTAAAGCTCTAGAAAAGTGGAAGAGTTTCACTCTTCTAAGAAAGAAAGAAGCTCAAGCAATGGAAGTGAAATGCATGAACAATAAAATTAGAAGAAAGCTAGTCACATTTGGAGGGTGGCTTCCTCAACCAAGAATTGGAGGGTTGCTTCCTCAACCAAAAGATGAACTATCTCTCTTCTATGCATGTAAAATGAAAGCATAAGCATAAAACTACTTTTATAACAAGCAAGAGATGTTGGACTAAAGCCAAACTAATCTCTAAGATAAAAGACTTCATATAATGAAAATAAGCTAAATCTACAATGTGAGTGGGAGTCTAAGCCTCCATCAACTTTCCTACTTTTCTTTAGCTCTCCAACAAGGGGAGTATTTATAGGCAAGAGGAGGAGACAAGAGGAGGTGAAGGAATAGTGTTTGCCGCCCAAGTCCAAGTGAAAAGCCAACCACTCTGCTCCCAGTCTTTGGAGAACGTTCGAACGTGAGTTGGCGTTCGAACGTTGTTTCTGTTTTTGCACTAAGGGCATTCGAACGTTGACTGCCGTTCGAACGTTTCTTCTGTTTTTTGCACTAAGGGCGTTCGAACGCCAGATGTGTTCTGACCCTTTCACTCGAGTGGTCTGTTGGTCTTCTGTGAAGTTCAGTTCCAACTCTATGCAGTAGTCTGGTCTTCAATCAACTCAAGTGCACGTTCGAACGTGAGTTGGCGTTCGAACGTGACACTCAAGTGCTTCAGAGCTTTAGTCTTCTTTCCTAATTGCAACACGCCTTCTCTTAGCAGTTGAGTCTGCTACATTGTAATGTGGACGTTCGAAAGTGAGTTGGTATTCGAACGTTCTGGCTGTGCTCCAAGCTTCTCCAATTTTGGGCTCTAATGTGCTGGTGTTGCATCCAAGTGTGGTACTTGTTGTTCTTGGGTCCTTGTTCAGTTTAGGGCCTGAAATGAAATCACTTAAACTCCATCAAAGTACAATTAGTCTTAAAATGACATAGTAATATGCTAATTTTAAGTGCTAATCACACTCCCCAACCTAAATATTGTTAGTCTCTAGTAATATAAAAAAGAGAAAAATCTACTCCTAATGCCATTTTCGTAGGTCATCCGGTTGCATTTAGCTTATGCAACAAGCCGTTGAACCACTAGGTTTACCCTAGCGGACGAGTGTTGTCTCGTGAGGGTTTCCAGGGAAGCTACCCACAAACTTCAGTCGAACAGATGTGCATAGGAGAGTGCTGATTAAAGTAAATTAGCATCATGGTCGTTGGGACACCAAATTCTCAATTTTGACTTATATCTTACACGTCCTTATTTCACAGGTATTCATTCTATGCAAAAATTATCATTTGTTACATTGGTATTTGAAATTCTTAATGCAGTAGGAATGATCATTCAAGCAACAAGAATTGTTATATAACAAATACTCCCTTTTACCACCTTCCATGAATAGTTTCGATTTCACAAACCTCACGTAGTATACCCTCAGCAAAAGTTCACTCTGATTATAGTGACTTGTTTCTCACAGATCATGTGATCAGAAGATGGCCAATCGAAAGATCACATGTACAATTAGAAAGGGAGCGCTAGTTTAAGGAAGCAATAAATCATGTTTGGCATAATCTCATGAAAGGATATTGACGCAATAGACAGTAATACCATTTACCATACCCAGTTTTGATTGACGACATATGCATGCAACAGGCTTGAGATCAATTAGGGCTTTTCATAGGTTGTAATGAGGCCAGAGGTCAGTGGCTAACGAAATGACGTCAAAAGTATTCAAGAGCTATCCTCTATTTATGTAGTGTAGCACACCTCTTTCTAGCTTTTTAATATTTTTGCCATGAGATTATGTCTTTCTTTCATTTTTTTCTCATTTTTCTTCTTTCTTGGCATTGTCTTGCCTTTCTGCCTCTGTTTTGTTTCAATTGTTCTAATCAACTCTTCTTGGATGATAATCTCGAATGCTTCTTTTTCTTTTCCTTTTTCTGTATCATATTACGAAGAGGATGTAAAAAAATTAGATAGCCAAGGTATGTCAAGTATGTTTTCCTGTGGAATGGTAATCATATAGGTTTATCAAAGAAAAATTCATACATTGATGGCTCAAACATGGCTAACAAGGGATAAATTTTGTCAAAGAAAGGTCTAAGGCTCAATATTATAGCAAAGATGGCCTAAGATCATTTCTCAAGCATGTACACATATATGTGTCGTATGCGATGGTTCCTTGTGGGATATGTCAATAGATCACTTTTAAGTGCGTCAACCAAAGCAAGGTTAATGAGATCATTCAAAAATTGAGAGTGAAAAGAATTTACTTGAGTAAACATCGATTGTCTCTCGAAAGCATCGTTAGGTTCGAAACTCACCCTGGTGTTCTTTGTTATCTCCACTGTGTATGTCGGGTTTTCCAGAGGGTATTGGTTATATACCAATTCCATTTTCGAGTCAGATCTTCCTGTACCTTTAAAATAACAAATATCGATGCACAAATGACAATTTAAGTATAGAGAGAATACCAATTTTTTTTAAGAAATGTGGTTTTAAGTCTCGGTTGATAAATTGAGGTGTCAAACCGATCATGTGCATATTTACTCTAGCATGCATTCTTAACATCCACATTTATTCCATCGCATTTTAATTTTATGCTAAATCTACAAATGCATTTAAAACAAATAAAAGTGAGGAGTTGAACCATTCATATCTCAAGATATCATTGCTTAGCATCAACCTTAATGATTCAATTCATCTACAATCACAATCACAAAAACTTACAATATCTTTAACAACTACCAAAGAAGAAACTTATAAAAAGACGCAATAAACACACAAAAACTATCACTAAGAACAGAAATCCCTCTCTTTCTCACTCTTCTGCATATCCACCCTGTCCACCCCTCATAAGCCTAAGGATCTCATCCTACTTGGCTTCAATGCTAAGCATGATGTCCCGTAAGGAGCGTCGGGTGCTGGTGCTGGTGCTAGGGCCTGCCTCTGGTGGCTGATCTCTCTCTGCCTCCATCTCTCTCTCCTCCTCTGCATCAAGTTCCTCTTGTACCTCGTCTACTCCCTGGGTGGGTGGCATCTCCTGTCTAACTGCCGGGCCGCCACTATGACTTTTGCTCCTCCGAAAGGAAGCCTTGTTCAGTGGCCCCATCGGCTTTTGAATTTCCATTTCTGGCTTCACCCTCACCCCATGGTCTTTGCACAGTTCTGTCACTAGGGTGCCGAAGGGAAGCGAATTCCTCTTCACATCACACCCCTTTTTCATTTCTGTCAAAATTAGGGAGGGGAGATCAATGCTTTGCCCTTTTCCAATCACATATAACAACCGGGCCATGTCAGGTAAAACTTCATTTTTTCTTCCTATTGGAGCAAAATTTGACACCGCAATCAAGTTTAACATTTTGTATTTGTCACTTAACTCCCCTTGTCTAAAAAATTTCTTCCCAGTCCACGAAAAATTGGGTACTCCAGTCAGTTCTTTCCCCACTTCATTCATCGCCACATTCTTCCTTGGGGGATAAGCGGGATTTGGAACCCGAGGCACTTCTTGCCTAATCTCCCTTATGTAATCCTCATCCACCTCGATGTGGATCCCCCTCACATAACTTCTCAATGCTCCATTGATTAATTCGGCGTTGGAGTAAAACTCCCTCACCAAATCAATCACGGCTTCTCCGCCGTTTCTCAAAAACAAAACCCAACCCCTCCTTTCCATCTCCGCCATTATCCCCAATTCAACAAAGTCAGTCAACACCACATCCCTTTCACATACCACAGCCTGTTTTTGGAAAAAGTTTTCGTACCTGTCAGCTTTCAGAGCTGTGGGGAATCGATTCTTGTCGTATCTCCTTGTGAGTGGTGGCATTCCTTCTCTCACCTCCACCACTTCTTCGACAAATTTAGGCTCTTGGGTGTTTGGGTTCCTCCTGGCAGGAAGCTTGACTCTTGGCATTTTTTGGTTTTTGAGTTGGAGGGTTTTGAAATCTTTGATTTCTTTGTGAAAATGGATCTTCTTGAAGTGGCAAATGTCTTGGGAGGGTTGATTTTTGGTGAAAATGGAGAATGGTTGGGGTTTTGGGGTCTGGGTAGTGAAGAGTCTCCAAGGGTTTTTCGGGTTTTCAGAGGTTTTGGAGGGTTTTGAAATGAAGAAGACGAACCAGGCTTTTATAGCCTGAGTCGTAACGTTCGAACGTGTCTAGAAGGATTTAAACAAATCGTTCGAACGTGATTTGGCGTTCGAACGTGGTGAGCTCTCAGTACTTTTGAGTTTTTGTCAGAGGCCAAAGTACTGTAAGCATCTAACGTTCGAACGTTCTATTGGCGTTCGAACGTTAATCTCGTTTGAACGGTCTATTGGCGTTCGAACGGATAGAGATCCCAGCACTTTTACGTTTCATCAGAAGCTTCATCAGAGGCTGAGTACTGTAAGCAGCTGACGTTCGAACGTAAAATGGCGTTCAAACGTTGAATCAAAAAAATCAAAATTTTTCTTCACTACACTGTACACAATCTAAGAAGGCTAAACACATAATTTTAAATCAAAAACCTATGTTGTCTCAGGATAAGCCCCTACCCACGCTTCAGGTTGGTATTCTAGGACATTCCTTACTCGGCCCATATTTTCATTTCAGTCAAAAGAATTTATACAAAAAGATTTTTACACTTTTTACAACAAATTCGGACCTTTGGCTTTCACTCCCCCAACAAAAGTACACATTTCCTACATAAAATTATCTAATCCGAGTCTCCCTCTGTGTCTGTGTAGAATGGACAACCAGTAACTGTCCCAACTTCCTCTCTCACAAACTGGTTAAGCAAAGTACCGGAATAGCATGGCGTATCAGGGTAATCCTTACTCAGGCCATTCACTATCCAGTCTAATCGATCAAGTGCGCGACCGAAAATTAGTTCAGAACACTGGTTGTACCTTTTTTTGTGAAAGACTCTGCCACACTGTTTACAGGCACCAAGCCTTTTGGCACGACGGCGTTTGGCGAAGCTGCTTCTGCCACAGAGGGGTTTCGCTTGTTTTTCGTGGATTTCAGCCTTCCTTACTAATCTTGCTTTTCTCATGATCATAGTATGTACATCAGATGGAAAAGTACGTAGAACTCATAGGCTAAACGAAAAATATTTTACATCCATGATTGCTAAGTTTTAAGACTCACTATCTGGTTCTTTAACGTCTGCTAGTCAGAAAGACGATTGAAGCTGATTCATAAGCATAATCATCAATTTATACAATCAATGTTCAAACATGATCAACAACGACAATATAAAAAATTTTAAAATTTTACGAAAATATGAACTAATGAACTGATGAACAGATCATACCCCCCAACCTAAACTGAACATTGTCCCCAATGTTTCAAATTTACCGGTTCATGGATTGTGGAGACGAAGTTGAATGGTAGAGATATGTTCACCCGCTGAGACCTACAAATAAAAACACAAAAATTACTCATCTGAGCATAGATCTGGATTTTGGGTAGGCTGAAAATCCTTATGTGTGAGTGCGAATAAAAGAAGAACACCCATGAGCAAATATAAGATTAAAATGCAAAACATGAAGCAAAATATCGTGTTTGTGGAGTGTGTGGTAATTGGTGGTTTCTCGGATAACAGAGAACTCGAAGACGAACAGAAGGAAGAAGAAGAAAAGACAAAATAAGAAGAAGAAGAAGAAATTGGGGGGGGGGGGCAACTGCGGCGGCTGGGAGAAAAAGTGGGTGTCTTATAAAGGCGCCCTAGTGGGTCAGGTTGGAGTAGATTTTTCCTGACCCGATCCACTGGAGTGTCGGCAGGCGCGAATTTCGGTGGAGTACTCTAGTTCGATTAAAAGAATGGTTTCCACATTTTTAACAAAATCCTCCAAAAATGGTTTTAAACGCTGACCATTAACAGTAAAACTATTACCGTTTGCTGGATTTTCCACTTCAACTGCTCCATGTTCAAACACCTTTTTGACAATGTAAGGCCCAGTCCATCTTGATTTCAACTTACCAGGAAAGAGGCGGAGTCTTGAATTAAATAGCAAGACTTTTTGAGACGGCTCAAAAGATTTCCGCACAATGTGTTTGATATGAAGAATTTTCATCCTGGTTTTAGCAATCTTAGCATTTTCATATGCTTCATTTCTCAATTCCTCCAATTCATTTATCTGAAGTTTCCTTGCTAGCCCAGCCTTGTCCAAGTCAAAATTCATTGCTTTAATGGCCCAGTATGCCCTATGTTCCAATTCCACAGGCAAGTGACATGGCTTTCCATAGACTAATCGATAAGGAGACATGCCTAAAATTGTTTTAAAAGCAGTACGGTATGCCCAGGGCGCATCAGTTAGTCTTAACGACCAATCTTTGCGATCTGGATTCACCGTTTTTTCCAAAATTAATTTGATCTCCTGATTAGCTAACTCAGCTTGTCCACTGGTCTGTGGGTGATAAGGGGTTGCAATTTTGTGAAAAATCAAGTATTTTTTCATTAAATTCCAGAAAGGACAATTGCAAAAATGAGTACCCCCATCGCTTATGATTGATTTCGGAATTCCAAACCGGGACAAAATATTTTCTTTCAAAAATTTGATCACTCTTTTGTGATCATTGTTTCGGCATGGAATTGCTTCAACCCATTTGGATACATAGTCTACAGCCACTAAAATGTACAGATAGCCAAAGGAAGGGGGAAATGGTCCCATAAAATCGATACCCCAACAGTCAAAAATTTCAATTACCAGAATGGGGTTGAAGGGCATCATATTTCTTTTAGAAATATTTTCCAACCTTTGACACCTATCACAAGTTAAACAAAAGGCATGGACATCTTTGAAAAGTGTGGGCCAGTAAAATCCACACTGCAATATTTTTGCAGCTGTTTTTCTTGATGAAAAGTGGCCACCGCATGCTTCAGAATGACAAAATGTTATTACCTGGCTACTTTCATGAGCAGGGATGCAACGTCTTATGATTTGATCTTTACAGTACTTGAATACGTAAGGATCCTCCCAAAAGAAGTTATGAACCTCCCTCAGAAATTTCTTTTTGTCCAACATGGTAAAGGATGGAGGGAGTGTACTAGTAGCAAGAAAGTTAGCAATGTCTGCATACCATGGTGTCCTATCAATCATGAATAGAGTTTCATCGGGGAATTTCTCATTGATTGGCAGTCCATCCTCATGAAATTCATAGGTTAGTCTGGACAGATGATCTGCCACCACATTCTCGACACCTTTCTTGTCCTTGATGACAAGATCAAACTCTTGGAGCAAAAGTATCCATCTCAAGAGTCTTGGTTTGGCGTCCTTCTTTGTGAGCAAAAATTTTAGGGCTGCATGGTCAGTGAATACAGTAACAGAAGAACCAACAAGATAAGAACGAAATTTTTCCAGTGCAAAAACTACAACAAGCAATTCTTCCTCAGTTGTCGAATAATTCATTTGAGCATCATTCAAAGTTTTGCTTGTATAGTAAATCACATGGGGTTTCTTATATTTTCTTTGTCCCAATACAGCACCTACAGCAAAATCACTTGCATCACACATTAGTTCAAAGGGAAGATTCCAGTCAGGGGGTTGCATTATTGGTGCAAAAATTAACATGTCTTTTAGCTTGTCAAAGGCTTTTTGGCATGCTTCATTCCAATCAAAGATTACATCCTGACTTAGGAGGTGACACATGGGTTTTGCTATGGTACTGAAATCTTTTATGAATCTCCTGTAGAAACCTGCATGTCCTAGGAATGATCGAACATCCTTTACAGTCTTAGGGGCAGGCAAATTTCCAATCAGATCTATTTTTGCCTTGTCAACTTTCATGCCTTCAGACGACACAATGTGACTAAGGATAATCCCCTGTGTTACCATAAAATGTCATTTTTCCCAATTGAGCACTAGGTTGGCTTCCTTACATCTGATCAGTACTTTCTCCAGATTGGTTAAACACAAATCGAAGGAATCACCATAGACAGAGAAGTCATCCATGAATACTTCCAAAAATTTTTCAACCATATCACTGAACAAGCTTAGCATACATCTTTGGAATGTTGCAGGAGCGTTACAAAGTCCAAATGACATCCTTTTGAATGCAAAGGTGCCAAAGGGGCATGTGAAGGTTGTTTTCTCCTGATCATCTAGGGCAATCTCAATTTGGTTATACCCTGAATACCCATCTAAAAAATAGTAAAATGCATGGCCTGCAATTCTCTCTAGGACTTGGTCAAGAAATGGGAGAGGAAAATGATATTTTCTAGTGACCAAATTGAGTTTTCGATAATCAATGCACATTCGCCATCTTGTGACGACTCGAGTTGGTACTAGTTCATTTGCATCATTTTTGACCACTGTGACCCCAAATTTTTTTGGCACAACTTGGGTTGGACTAACCCATTTACTATCTGAGATAGGGAAGATTATCCCTGCATCTAAGAGTTTGAGTACCTCAATTCTCACAACTTCCTTCATGTGAGGGTTTAGTCGTCGCTGCATTTGACGAGAGGGTTTTGAATCCTCTTCAAGGTATATGACATGATTGCAGATTAACAGGCTTATACCTTTCAAGTCAGCGATGATCCATTGATTGATTGGAAATGCGTTGTTATTTCCTAACCCCTTAACATCACCCTCACCCTCAATGTGTGTATGTGGCTTATAGTGATGGGGGAGTGTCACTCTCCCTCCGGATGATGCAAGAAGATAGGAAACAACAACAAAATGGATGTGAATGGAAATGTGATGAACAAAATATGTGGAATGAAATGCGGGTGTGAACAAAAGCGCTCCCCAATCGCAAGGAGTCTTTCGTTGTCGGTGTTTTACTTGGAAGAGTATTCCAAGGTCGTCTCCTCAGGGAAGGAAAAGGAGTTTTGTGAAAGTGATTTTGCAAAAGTGAAAAGAAAGTGTAAAATCTTGTATTTGTGTTTTGGTGAGTTTTGTTCAAAATGAAAATGCAAGAAAGCAAGTGTTGGCTAATCCAAAGGGTTCATTCCAATGGGAATACCAAATCAACTCAAAGCCTTCCTCCGATTGAGCATGAATGAACGATTGATTCGGGGGAAGCTAGGGACGAGATTGGTGCGTATCTAAGCATAAACCGTGACTAGGCCTACGGAATATCAAAGGCTCACTAACTCATCCACTCTCAACCCCGTCAAACCGAACCATTTGACTCTAAAGGGAGGAATGAAGAAGAGTTGAAAATGGTATTTCCAAGAGGAATTTTCCCTTGGATTAACCAACTTAAATCCTAGCTACTCATATTAAAAATGCAAGACAAGCATAATGTAGATGGACATGGAAGAGAAATGGAGATTTAAAGCATGAAACTTAACTTGAAGCAAGAAATCTAAAGCTATGAAGGAAAATATGCAATACCCATTTTAAGCTAAGAAATGAAGAAAACATGGAAGCAACAATGGTGATAGCTAAAATGAAAGATTAAACTTGAAATGAACTTGCAGTGAATAGCATTAACTACATTAAATGAAGCTTACCAAGTTCTTACAAAGGATTACAAGTGAAATGGATGGAAGAAATGCAAAAACGAAATTACATTACACTATTCATCTTCTTCCTCAATGGAGTAAAAACTAAGCTTAGGTAGCCCCCTCAATACAAGCTTGTAATGTTGAATATATGGAGTGTATGCCTCTCATTTTCGTGCATGGTGGTCCCCCCTAGCTGTGTGAACGAGCTCCCATCAAGAGAGGGCTGAATAGATGGCTTTGACAGGCTAGGGAGAGCATAGCCTGGCAGCCCACTTCCCTCCCCCTTCCTTCAATGTTCAAGCCTCAAAAGTCTTCCCCAAGGTGTAAGAGAGACTTGGTTGTGTAAGGAAATGTTGGGGGAAACGTGGGAGAATCGATGGTGGGACCCCCAAGCAAGTGGGGCTGAGTTGCAGGAGCATCGGGGCTGCTTCAGGGGAGCGTACCGGTACGCGTACCGGTACCCCGAACACCAGAAACTTCGGCGTACCGGTACCCTCTTTTCTGCTCTGGACCACTTTTCATAGAATCGGTATAACGTTTGATCCAACCGTTGGATGGGGCTGCAATTTTGACATAACATATAAGACACCCAGATCTACAACTTTCATGTTTTGTACTTTTTCAAATTCTGAGTAGATCATGGTCAAAATGGAGGAACTCCGAGGAAGTACTTCCAAACGATGTGGCTGCTGATGCCCTTGTTCCCAAGCACCAATGCCTTCTTGATTTCTTCACTTTTAAGCCTCCAATTCTTCATGTATTGTGTCCATGCCTTCACCACACATCCATCAAGGTTGCAATGTCCTAAAATCAATCATTTAAGCTATAAAAGGTTGCAACATCAAAATATCAACATTATAGTTCAAAACGGCTAACTTCTAAGCACTTATATGCAAAAGTTGAGTTGAAATGCTTGCAATGAGGCCATGAAATATGCAAAATTACGCACTCATCATCCATCCAATGGTGATTTTATGACTTTGAAGAACTTCAATCAGTTTAGACTCTTGTAAGTCTGTGAGTTTAGATGAAATTACCACTGGGTATGACTCATTCTCTCCTAAAAATGCATATTTGAGGTCAGATGGGAGAGGTTTCAATTCAGGCTTTGGTGGGCTAACACTTGATGAGACTGGCTTTGTGCCACTTGGTGAAATTTCTTCGAATTTGGGTGCCCATGTATTAACAGTATGAGTAGGGCCACTTGGTGGATTTGGGTCATCATCTGTTGTTTCTGATGAGATGAGTTCTAACAGAAATGATTCAGTAGGATCCTCACAGAATGTATCATCCAGATGTTCCTGTATCAAAGATTCTATGGAGTTTACTTCCTTTTCTTCTTCTGAATGTTTAGCAATATTGAAAATGTTTAGTTCGAGAGTCATATTCCCAAAAGTTAATTTCATGACTCCATTCCTGCAATTGATTAAGGCATTGAAAGTTGCTAGGAATGGCCGACCAAGAATGACGGGAATTTGGTTCTCCGAATTTATTGCTGGTTGAGTATCCAGAACAATGAAGTCAACATGGAAGACAAAACTATCTACTTGGAAAAGCACATCTTCAACAATCCCTCTGGGGGTTTTGACAGATCTGTCGGCTAACTGGAGTGTGACACAAGTGGGTTTAAGTTCACCCAAACCCAACTGCTGATAGACAGAGTAGGGTATCAAATTAACGCTGGCTCCAAGGTCTAACAAAGCTTGTTCAATCCTGAAGTTCCCAATGATACATGAGACAGTCGGACACCCTGGGTCTTTGTATTTTGGAAGGGTTTTATGTTGAAGAAGAGCACTAGTTTGTTCCGTTAGGAAAGCTCTCTTTTGGACATTCTGGCTTCTCTTGACTGTGCACAAGTCTTTTAGAAACTTGGCATAAGACGGAACTTGTTTGATTGCATCCAGAAGTGGGATGTTGATATTTACTTGCTTAAAAAGCTCATAAATTTCAGGCTGATTTTTCACTTTCTGTTTGGTTTTGAGTCGATGAGGAAACGGAGCCGGAATGGGATATGAAGGTTCCCTTTTCTCAGAAGGTTCTGGCTCTTGTTCAATCACAGGCTCAGGGTCTTTCTCAAGTTCAGTCTCAATTGGTTCAGGTTCAGATGATGGATTGGCTAGGCTTGACTCAGGTCTTGGCTTGGGAATGAGTATGTCTCTGATTGTCTTGTCAATCACCTTGCCACTTCTTAGTGTCGTGACAACTTGGGCTTGGTCTTGGGTGTTTCCTGTTGTTGAAGGGTTCCCTACATGGAATTGGCCTTGTGGTTGCTTTGGTTGGGCAGGAAACTTGCCCTTTTCGTGTATGACCATGGATTGAGTCAACTTTTGGATGTGGCTTTTAAGATCCTCAAAAGATTGAGTGGTCTGGGTTTTGAAATCAGTGAAAGCCTATGTGGAATTATTGTTATAATTCATTTGGCTTTGCATGAACTGATTCAGTGTGTCCTCAAGGTTCCTCTTTTGTGGTGGTTGATATGGTTGATATGCAGGAGGTCCTTGGGGTGGTGGGTATGGCCCTTGTTGTTGGTTCATGGGTATTGGTTGTGTGTTCTTCCAACTGAAGTTAGGGTGGTTTCGTCACCCTGGATTGTATGTTTCAGAATATGGGCTGGAGTAGGGCTTGTTGAAGTTGGAAACTGCATGTGTTTGTTCCAACAAGACTTCTTTGAATGTTGGGATGGTGGGACACTCCCCAGTAGGGTGTCCTGTTAGCGCACAGATTCCACACACTTGCTCGGTGGAAGGGCTAACATCAACTTGATGGACTTTCTTCATCTCTAAATCTTCAAGCTTTCGAGACAATGTGGAAATTTTTGCTCTCAAGTCATCATCCTCTCTCAAGACATATTTTCCTCCTTGGGAAGTAGATGGTCTGGCTTCTACAGTGGTAGGGGAGGCTGAGTCCAACATCTGAGAACTGTCAGATATGGTGTCGAAAAAATTGAATGCCTCCTCCAGACTTTTTCCCATAATTCTCCTTGGGCCATAATTTCGACAAACTGACGTAGTCTAGAGGGTAAGGAGTCATAGAAAAATCGTACGAAAGTCCAATTTTCAAAAGCATGATGTGGGCAGGATTGGAGCAGATCTTTGAATCTCTCCCAACTTTGATAAAAAGTTTCTCTTTCTTTAACCCTCAAAATTCATGATTTGCCTTTTTAGTGCATTTGTGCTGTGTAGAGGAAAAAAATTTCTAAAAAATTCATTTTGTAATGCTTGCCAGTTGGGTATTGAAAAAGCTTTTAAAGAATTTAACCATTGTTTGGCTCTATCCCTCAAGGAGAAAGAAAATAGTTTCATCTTGGCCAATTCAGAATTGTCTTGAAATGTTCCACACACTTCCTTAAAATCTTTTATATGCAGATATGGATTTTCTGCATTCAATCCATGAAACACGGGTAATAACTGCACTATCCCCGGCTTTACAGTAAAGAAGGGAGCATTTTCAGGAAAAATAAAACAAGAGGGGACATTGTTTCTTGTGGGATTTAAGTAATCCCGCAAAGTTCGGATGTTAGGGACCTCCTCCTCTCTCATAGGGACTTCTCCATTTCTTTCATTATTTGCCATACTACCCTCACAAGAGTCTGCTACTGATCTAGGTGAATTTGGTTCAGGCTGATTCACGGACTCACACGATTCTGCCGGCAAATTTTGGAAGCGAGGAGTGCCCTCAGTCATAAAGAAAATAAAACAAAGTTATTTATACTAAACCAAAGAATATACACAATGTTGAAGGTCTTTTTACCTTTCACCTTAAAACACCTTTTAAAGGTTCCCCGGCAACGGCGCCAAAAACTTGGTCTTGATCTGAAATGTGTACACCCAATTGTAGGCGGTCAAGCTGTAGTGATAATCCGGTTTGAGTCCGGAGTCGAATCCACAGGGAACTTTTGTTGATATTTCTGAGGTGAGCAGTGGTAGAGACCTATTGATTGTAACCCTTGAGATTTGCTGTGAGATATGAGTTTTCCTGGACAGAATATAAGATTCTTTCCAAGAGGATTTTCTTAACAAAACAGGAGATAAGTGCTAATTAAAAAGAGTCACTCTTTAGTGCAAGGATCTGGACATGTAGTTAGTTATCCGGTTTGTCATAATTGTGCTTGATAACTCAATTAACTCCCGTGTCAATAGCAAGTTAATCGGAAGATAAAGATGGATTGTGAGAATTAAGAACATGATTCCGATGTCTTTCTAGAAGTTTACAAGAATTGCCTGTGCCGAGACTTAACCCGTCTACAAACAAGCAAGTGTTTCTACAAGACATCCAATCATGATATTAATATTCCATTATTTAAATGAAGTACAATAAGGGGGAGGATTGAAGGGTAGTCATGAGGATCTAGCCGGGGTACTTGTCTTGAACTGATGAGTCTTTCTATGCAAGAGTCATCCGTGTCATAGAAAGAGTCCACAGTTATACAAAGTACCTTAGCTTTGCTAGATGCAATCAATCATCCAATAACAAGAAGAAATAAACGTTAAGCATAAAAACAATGCACAAATATGATTCCCGGATAACTTATACATGCCCTTCTCCTCTTACTAAAGAATGAATGAGAAACTACTCACTCTTCATGACTTGGGTAAAGTTAGAAAAGTGAGTGATGCTCATCCCTCCAAGTAGAGAACTTAAAAGATAAAGTAACAACAAACATAGAGCCAATCTTTAACAAAGAATGGGTGAATCACGTTCCACCCTTCACGAATTTGGTAAAGCTCTAGAAAAGTGGAAGAGTTTCACTCTTCTAAGAAAGAAAGAAGCTCAAGCAATGGAAGTGAAATGCATAAACAATAAAAGTAGAAGAAAGCTAGTCACATTTGGAGGGTGGCTTCCTCAACCAAGAATTGGAGGGTTGCTTCCTCAACCAAAAGATGAACTATCTCTCTTCTATGCATGTAAAATGAAAGCATAAGCATAAAACTACTTTTATAACAAGCAAGAGATGTTGGACTAAAGCCAAACAATAAGTTAAATCTACAATGTGAGTGGGAGTCTAAGCCTCCATCAACTTTCCTACTTTTCTTTAGCTCTCCAACAAGGGGAGTATTTATAGGCAAGAGGAGGTGAAGGAATAGTGTTTGCCGCCCAAGTCCAAGTGAAAAGTCAACCCCTCTGTTGCCAGTCTGTGGAGAACGTTCGAACGTGAGTTGGCGTTCGAACGTTGTTTCTGTTTTTGCACTAAGGCGTTCGAACGTTGACTGCCGTTCGAACGTTTCTTCTGTTTTTTGCACTAAGGGCGTTCGAACGCCAGATGTGTTCTGACCCTTTCACTCGAGTGGTCTGTTGGTCTTCTGTGAAGTTCAGTTCCAACTCTATGCAGTAGTCTGGTATTCAATCAACTCAAGTGCACGTTCGAACGTGAGTTGGCGTTCGAACATGACACTCAATTGCTTCAGAGCTTCAGTCTTCTTTCCTAACTGCAACACGCCTTTTCTTAGCAGTTGAGTCTGCTACAGTGTAATGTGGACGTTCGAACGTGAGTTGGCCTTCGAAGGTTCTGGCTGTGCTCCAAGCTTCTCCAATTTTGGGCTCTAATGTACTGGTGTTGCATCCAAGTGTGGTACTTGTTGTTCTTGGATCCTTGTTCAGTTTAGGGCCTGAAATGACATCACTTAAACTCCATCAAAGTACAATTAGTCTTAAAACGACATAGTAATATGCTAATTTTAAGTGCTAATCATTATGTTTTGGGTGGAGCTACCTATATAAAAGAGACTCTGCTCGAATTTCGTTTTAAGTTATGGACTTCGGTGAATGGGGTATTACTACGTGTTATCAGGTTAAGCGGTATCACATGTTATATTACAAGTTGATGCGTGATCAACGAGTTAATCGCGACCCCCAAAAATTAGGGCATCACAACTTGGTATCAGAGCCCAGACTTTAGATCTTACATGGGTCTCATGGGAAAGGAGTCTATCATTTTCTATTACGGGAAGATCAGGTTAGAGCATTGCATTCATGTACATTACATGTTCTTTGTTATGTGTTAAGTGTATAAATATATGAATGCTTGAACTTGAGGAATGTGGAAAAACCTAAGTGGACTTATAGCCTTAGGATTAAAAAAAAGGAAGAAAAAAGAAATTTAAATAAAAGGGAAAGAAGGGGGCTATGTTCAAACACCACCCATGTTCGAACATGACTTGCTTCCAGTATTTCTGTAGAAAAATCAAAAAATCTCTAGGGACTGAGATACTAGGATTTCAGCCCGTTCGAAAGCCACCCCACGTTCGAACTTGACTAGCTCCCAGTACTTTTACAGAATTTCAGAAACTCTATAGACACTAAGATATTGTGACCTCTGTACATTCGAACGAAAATCCACGTCCGAACTTAAGTCCTTTCAAAGGCAAAAGTTTCGTGACTCCGAAATGTGTACACCCAAGTGCAAGAGGTCAAGTTGTAGTTATAATCCGGTTAAATCCGGAGTTGAATCCATAGGGAACTAATGTTGGTGTTTCAGAGTAAATAGTGACAGAGACCAAAGTGACCAAAACCCTTGAGATTTGAAGTTATGATGTTTATGGAATTTCCTGGACAAAATATAAGATGCTCTTCAAAGGGTTTTTCTAGACAAAATATAATATTCTCTCAAATGTAAAAGTCACCCTTTAGCTTGAGGATCTGAATATGTAGTCAATCATCCGGTTGTTTTATTTGTGCTTGAGAACTCAATTAACCCCTGTGTCAATAGCAAGTTAATTAGAGGATAAAGATGGAGTGTGAGAATTAAGAGAATGGTTCCGATTTCTTTGTAGAGATTTACAAGAATTGTCCATGCCGGGACTCAACCTGTCTACAAGCAAGCAAGTAATTCTACAAGTCATCCAACCACTGTGTTAGTATTCCATTCTTAGTTGAAGCACAATAATGGTGAAGATTGAAATGTAGTCATGAAGATCTAGCTGGAGTACTTGCAAAGAACCAATGAATCCTCATATGCCAAGAGTCATCTTGTCTTAGAAAGGATTCATGGTTATACAAAGTACCTTATCTTTGTTATGCATTCAATCATTCAGTAAACAATCAAAAGATAAAGCATTAAACATAAACGAAATGCACAAATATAACTTCCAAATGATTTATACATGTCCATCACCTCTTACTAAAGAGTGAATGAGAAACTACAAACTCTTCATGGCTTTGAGAAAGCTAGAAAAGTGAGTGATTATCATCCCTCCAAGTAGAGGAGTTACAAGGTAAAATAAACTACACAATGAGCCTATCTTCGACGAAGAATGAGTGAATCACTTTCCACCCTTTAAGGCTACAAGAGAGCTAGAAAGGTGGAAGAGTTTCACTCCTCTAAGTGAAGAAAGAAGCTGTTACAATGGACGCTAATGAAACTAATAATGAAAGTGGAAGAAATCTAGTTACTTTTGGAGGGTTTCTTCCTCTTCCAAAAGATCTATATATCTCTCTACAAGTCCAAAGAGGAGGTATTTATAGGCAATGAGGAAGGAGCAAAGAAGAGTAAAAAAATAGTTCTAGATGCTCAAAGTCCAAGTGAATGCCCCAAGATCCGGATGCAAAATCAACCACTTTGCATACTGTCTGGGAATACGTTCGAACATGAGATGGCGTTCGAACGTTGACTCATGTCTTCTGTGATGGGCGTTCGAACGCTGACTAGAGCTTGAACGTAATACTCAAGTGGCTTTTGTCTTCCACAGTGAAGAGCTGCAACATGCCACGTGTCATCACCCTAGCAATCTCCTGGGGGTCCTCAAATAATTCAAGATAGCGTTTGAACGTGTATTGGCGTTCAAATGTTGTACTCAAGTTGCTCTTTGTTCTTCTTCTCAGGGAATAGCTACAACATGCCATATGCCATCACCCTAGCACTCTTTTGGGGGCACTCAATTATTTCAAGATGGGCGTTCGAACGTGGGATGACGTTCGAACGTTGATGCTTTGCTTGCTCTTCCTCTAATTTTCTTCCAGAACACGTGGGTGTTGCATGAAAGTTTGATGTTTATTGACTTTGGGCCCTTGTACAATCTTTTTCCCTGAAATATAATGATTGAAACTCTATCAAAGCATAATTAGTCTTATACAAGCATAGTAACTTCCAAATTTGAACTATTCATCCACCCCCAACCTAAATATTGCTAGTCCCGAGTAATACAACAACAATTGATTGAAAAATTATTTACAATGTCATTTTCGTAGGTCATCCAATTGCATTTAGCATATGCAACAAGTTGTTAAACCCCTAGGTTTCCCCTAGCAAACGAGTGTTGTCTCGTGAAGGTTTTCAGTGAAGCTACCCACAAACTTCAGTCGAACAGATATGTGTATGTGAGATTTATTGTCAGAGTGAGTTAGTACCATGGTCGTTGAGACACCCAATCCTCAATTTTGACTTGTCACCCAAAAACTTCTCTTTCATAGGCACATACTCTGTGCAAAAATAAACATTTGTGACATTGGTCTTTGACTTTCCCTATGTAGTAAGAATAATCATTCTACCGACAAGAATTGATATATAAAAAATACTCCTCTTTACAACCTTCCATGGATAGCTTTTATTTCACTAACCTCTCTCGAATGCTCTCAGCAAAAATTCCCTCCGATTATAGTGACTTTCTCTCAAAGGGCACGTGACTAGAAGAAGGTTAATTGTAAATTCACATGCACAACTATTACGGGAGTGAAATCTAAGGAAACGTACTAATCGTGTTTGGCATAATCTCATTGAAGAATATTGATACAAATAAAGTAATACTATTAACATATCCCAAACTTTTGGTTGACGACCTACACATGTATCAGACTTGTGATCAATTAAGGCTTTTTTCCAGGTTGTAATGTGGTCAGGGGTAAGTGGTTAATGAAATGACAAATAAGAAGAGTTCAAAATGGGTTATCCAATTTGGTTATTGTTCTATGCATTCCCTCATTATTGTCTTCATCTTTGTCTTTGGAAAGATCACTCGTGCTCCTCTCTTTGTTCTCTTTTCATTTCATTACCCTTTTTTTTCTTTCAAATCACAATTCTTTGGCTAGATTTACTTCTTTTGTATTCTCTTTCTTTGCTCATTTCATTCTGCCCTTTTGCCTTCTTTTTTTCTTTTCATACCCAGGAAGCTCGTGTTTTAGAAAACGTGTAATAAAATTAGATAACCCAGGTAGGGATTCAGAATTCTTTTGGCTTGGTCAAAGCCATGGTTGTACCGAAAAAAATTATCATTTTGAGGCTCAATCATGGCTGACAAGGGATTATGTATCAAAAGAAATAGATAAAGCTCAAAAAATTGAACATATAGCCTAAAATCCTTTCTCAAGCATGTGCACATGTATTTGTCGTATGAACAAATTCTTTGTGGGATACATCAATAGACTGCTCTATTTGCGTCAATCAAAACAATAATAATGAGATTATTCAAGGATAGAAGGTGAAAAACCTTTATGGAGTAAATGTTGATTTTCTCTCAAAAGCATCGCAAGACTCAAAAACTTACTATGGTATTCTTCGTTATCTCCACTGGTTATGTCAGGTTTTTCAATGAATGTCGGTTATATATCAATTCCATTTTCAAGCCTGGTTATTCTGCACTTTAAGAATAATGAATACCAATGTACATTTGACATTTATGCATAGAGTAAATATCATTTTTCAAGGAAATGTGGTTTTAAGTCTGGATTGTTAAGTATGGTGTCAAACCCATCATGTGCCTAGTCACTTTTAGCAAGCAATCTCAATATTTACATTTATTCCATCAATCATTAACAAATAAAAATATAATGCTAAATCTAACACATGCATTTAAGAAGATAAATATAATAAAACTAAATCATTCATTTCACAAAATATCATAGTTCAAAACACAAAGACTTAGATTATCCAAAAACAACAAACAGTCATCAATCCCTAAATATAGAAATCACTCTCACTCTCTCGCCTCTCCAGAGCTTGAAGGTCCTCTAGCTCCACCTCGTAAAAGACTGAGAATCTCCTCCTGCTGTCAGAGAATCTCATCTTGCTTAGCCTCGATGCCAAGCATGATATCTCGTAGCGTCCGTCGGGTGCTGGCCTTTGCCTGGGCCTGCTTAGTCTCTCTCTCCTCCTCAGCGTCCCATGCATCCTAAACTTCATCGGTGCCTTGGGTTGGTGGCACATCCTGCCTCGCAGCTGGCCCTCCGCTATGGCCTTGGCTCATTCGGAACGACAACTTGTTCAAAACTCCCATTAGCTTGAGCACCCCCATCTCTGGCCTAACCTTCACTCCCGAATCCAAGCGTATCTATGTCACAAGCGTGCCGAAGGGGAGTGAATTCCTCTTTACGTCACATCCCTTCATCATTTCAGTCAATATCAAGGATGGGAGGTTTATGCTTTGGTTCTTTCCTATAGCATATAGCAATCGGGCCATCTCCGGGAGGATCTCGTTCTTGCGTCCAATGGGGGCAAGGTTCGAGACGACAATCAAATTGAGTATCTTGTATTTGTCCATCAACTCCCCTTGCCTAAAAAACCTCCTTCCTCCCCAAGCAAATGTTGACAATCCCGTCAACTCAACACCAACCACAACCATCTCCACATTCCTCCTCGGGGGGTAGCCAGGCCTTAGTACTCGTGGTACGACCCTCATCTCCACAATATAATCCTCGTCCACATTGATGTGAGCCCTCCTCACATATGTCTTGATAGCCCCGTTCACAATCTCGGTATTGGAGTAAAACTCCCTCACCAATTCCTTCACCGCATCACCACCATTTCTCAAATACATAATCCATCATCTCGCCTCCATATTTGCATAAATTCCCAATTCCACAAAATCAAACAACTCAATGGTACGTTCACAAACAATGGCTTGGTTTTGAAAGAAATTTTTGTACCTATCGGCCTTTAGAGCACTAGGGAAGCGAGTTCGATCTAGGCTTGGATAGTAAAGGGTCGATCTAGGGTTTGAAGAACTTGAAGGGTTTTGGGTGTTTTTAAAGTGGGGAAGACGAATTAGGTATTTATACCCAAGCAGCCAACGTTCGAACGTTATTGACGTTCGAACAGGGATAGAAGGAATTTTAAAGGAAGGTTTGAACGTTAAGTTGTAGTTCGAATGACAGTTGCTCCCAGTACTTTTGATGTCATGCGGAGATCAAAGTACTATAAGCTCCTCTAGTTCGAATGTGAGTATGTCATTCGAATGTGGGGTCCTAGTTCAAACGTTCATCAGGCGTTCGAACGTGGGGTGCTCTCAATACTTTTTATGTTCTGTAGAGGCCAGAGTACTGTGAGCTTGTAACGCCCCCAAAACCACCCTGGACGGCATTACCTTTTAAAAACCATTTATACCATGAGAGCAACTAATCAAAATCCATAAATAATCGGGGGTCCTTAATTTAACCCAATTCGGGCAGAGTCTCCTTTGTTCGGGGAGCTCTACCCAAAACACAACATGTGCAATTATACTACATCGACCACACCGGGTCCATTGATCCATAAAATATTTGCAAAATTATCCCAAAAGATTTCTATTCACCATATGTAATACCCACAATAACATTCCAAAAGAATAAGCCAAGCCATGGCCATAATATCAAAAGAATAAGCCCAACAATGGCATTTACATTTCCCAAAGAAAACATTAACTATTATAGTGCAACGGAAATTACAAAAGAAATCTAGACTACACCGTGTTACAAAAGAATATTCTAGTCTAGAACAAAAGTAAACGACATCTCTAGATGTCCCACTCGGGATCCAAGTATCCCTCTAGTGAAGCCTCTCCATGGTCCAGCTCGTTCGCACCGAGCTCATCCTCTGGCACAAAATCTAAAAAATGTTCAACTGTAGGGGGTGAGCACGAAGCTCTGTAGAAAAATTCTTCCAAACCCGAACAAGGTTTAGAAAATAGATAAAAACTGGTCGGTATCATTTCGTAAATAGCATATATCAATTTTGAAGGAAAAACGAGACATTTTTAAATAGATCTCAAGTTTAAGCCGTAACAATAATCAAGTGAAAGGTTAAGGTAAATTTCATAACAATATACCATTTGCAACTTTTAGCCATTTAGGAAGGGCGCCTTCCAATGCATTGTCCCATACCAATGCACCGGCCAAGGAGATCCAACCCATCATCCCATTTATATTGGTTAATCCCCGTACCATGTATGTTGATTCTTCTCATGAATCTACCCAACGATTATACCTAGCCCACCAATCACAATCACAATCACAAACACTTTAGGAAATGGCGTCTACCATCCCAATGGCAGTGACGAGTCCCTTCCCAGGAAAAGTATACCATCCCTTGTTCGAACTCCAGTGAACGATAGTGGTCGCATTACCAAATGACAACCCACCACAAGTGTTAGGAAACCATCTCACCCCCACTGGGATAGACTAACCTCTAACACTCTACGACATCTCTCGAAGGCAATCCAAGTCCATCACAACAACCATACCAATGAGGAAACCAAAATATTCTCAATTCACCAACAATTCCAAATAACTACAAAATCCACAATTTCTCATTTTACAAGCATATCTCAAAATCCCCAAATTAAGCATGTGACATTTTTCAATAACCAACCAAGAAAATTGCAAGAGATCACAACAATATCATTTTATTACTCAACACCAAACACTATGATTTTGAAATCAAGAATAAAGGAAGAGTTCAAGAGGAAAACCCATCACTCTTGAAAACTAGGGTTTTTCAAACAAAAGAGGGATTTCATGGGTATACAACCCTAACTTTGTGTAAAACATGTTAACAATTGCAAGAGAACCAAGAAACAATGAACCCATAGCAAATACATATGATTAGGAGTCAAAACATATATATATAATAACCCTAACATCAATGAACAAGAATGGAAGAAAACTCCTACCTTGGTGTTCTTGAAATCTAGGGCTTGGATCTTGAATCACCCTTAAATCTTGTGTTTTTCCCCTTTGATCTTGAGTTTCTCTCTTCCTTTCTTTCTCTCCTAGGGTTCTAAAGTGTTTAGTGTGAGAGTGGAATGAAGAATGGGGCAAATGAGGCTTAAAAAGGGTGTTTTAAAACACTAAAATCCCGACTTTTACTGTTTGGCGAGTGTCAGAGAAAGCGTACCGGTACGCGGTACCGGTACGGTATAGTACCGGTACGCGGTACCAGTACGGTTAAGCTACTGGAGTAGTCGTACCGGTACGCGGTACCGGTACGGTATCGTACCGGTACGGTTTGACTAACAGATTTTTGCTCCGACTTCCAGTGCACTCCAATCCAATCCTACACCAACCAAATCCATCTCAAACCTCTCCAACACATATTTCTACACATATCCCCATTTTTACAACAATTATTTACTATATATCTATATACATATATAAAAGAAAAATGCGGGGTGTTACAGAGCTCCTGGCGTTCGAACGTGAACTGGCGACCGAACGCCAAATCAAAATCAGAATTTATACACATTTATATATACATATTAAAAGAAGACTATATGCACAAATTGAACTTGGAAAATCATGGCGTCTCAGGATAAGTCTCTACCCACGCTACAACTTCGTTGGTATTTTAGGACATTCCTTACTCGGCCCACATCTTTATTTCAACAAAAAAAGAGTTTGTACATTTAACAAAAAGATATTTACACTTTTTACAAAAAAGTTCGGACCATTAACCTTCATAAAAAACATGGTTTTCCATAACTTTGTCAAAAAACATTCTAATCCGAGTCTTGCCCTATCTCCATGTCATTCGAACAATCAGTGACTCTTCTAATTTCTTTTCGCACAAAACGTGTAAGTACAGGATCGGAATAGCATGGCGGCTTAGGATAATCCTTACTCTACCCATTCACTATCCAGTCTAATCGATCGAGTGCGCGACCAGAAATTGGTTCAGAACACTGATTATATTCCTTCATGTGAAAGATCCTGCCACACTGTTTACATGCACCAAATCTTTTGGCATGACGATGTTTAGCAAAAGTGCTTCTGCCACACAGTGGTTTCACTTGCTCTTCTCGGATTTCAGTTTTTCTTACCAATCTTGCCTTTCTCATTATCACATAATGCACATCAGATGGAAAAGTGCATAAAATGCCTAAACTGAACCAACAAATCTTACTATCCATGCTTGCTAAGCTTGAGACACTCTATCTGGTTCTTTAACGTCTGCCAGTCACAAAGACGATTGAAGTCGCTTTAAAGATATGATCATCATTTTTTTATATACTATAAAGACTATATAAATACGAAATACAAGACAAAATACATATGATCAAGAAAAAATTTTAAAAGCACAAAATATGAACTGTAGTTCTCACCTGTCAACTTAAACTCAACATTGCCCTTAATGTTTCAAATTTACCAGTATACGCAAAGTGTAGTTAGGGTTGCAAAGTAGAGATTTGTTCATCTGCCGACGCCTACAAACAGAATACATAATTTAATCATCTTTACAAAAATCAGGGTTTCGGTTAGGATGAAAACCCTTGTGCGTAAGTGAAAATAGAAGAATGACACCCATGAGCAAATACAGAATTAAAATGCAAAATATGAAACCAAGGATTGTGTCTGTGGAATGTGTGGCCATGGAGTTGCAGAGAGTGGATCGTTTGAAGAGAAAAGGGAAAAAGAAGAAGAAGAAGAACAGCGGCAGATGAGGGAAAAGGGAAAGGGTTGGAGGCCTTATAAAGGCATCTTTTCGGGTAGGGTTGGGTTAGATTTTTCTTGACCTGACCACTTTTTGTGTCGGTAGGTGCGAATCTCGGTAGAATATTCTGGATCCATTAAAAAAATGGTTTCCACATCTTTAACAAAGTCTTCAAAAAATAGTTTCAAACGCTGACCATTGATAGTAAAAATATTATCATTTGATGGATTCTCCACTTCCACTGCTCCATGTCCAAACACTTGTTTGACAATGTAAGGCCCAGTCCACCTTGATCTCAACTTACTAGGAAACAGGCGGAGCCTTGAATTGAATAAGATGACTTTTTGTGAAGGGATAAGGGATTTTCTCACTATGTTTTTGTCATGAAAAACTTTCATCCTTTACTTTGCAATTTTAGCATTGTCATATGCCTCATTTCTCAACTCTTCCAACTCATTAATCTGAAGTTTTCTTGAGATTCCAGCCTTGTCTAGGTCAAAGTTCTTTGTTTTAATGGCCTAGTATGCTCTGTGTTCCAATTCCACAGGTAGGCGACAAGGCTTGCTATAGACTAATCGATAAGGAGACATGCATAAAAATGTTTTAAAAGTAGTGTGATATGCCCAGAGTGCATCAGTTAGTCTTAACGTCCAATCTTTACGGTCCGGATTTACCGTTTTTTCTAAAATCAGTTTGATCTCGCGATTAGCTAATTCAGCCTGTCCACTAGTCTGTGGATGATAAGGGGTTGCAATTTTATGAGAAATCAAGTACTTTTTCATCAAATTCCAAAAAGGACAATTGCAAAAATTAGCACCCCCATCACTTATAATGGATTTAAGAATTCCAAATATGGATAAAATATTTTCTTTTAAAAATTTGATCACTGTTCGGTGATCATTATTTCAGCATGGAATTGGTTCAACCCATTTGGACACATAATCAACAACCACTAAAATATATAGATAGCCAAAGGAAGGGGGAAATGGTCTCATAAAATCGATGCCCCAACAATAAAAAATTTCAATTACTAGAATGGGGTTCAAGGGCATAATGTTTTGTTTAGAAATGCTTCCCAACCTTTGGCATCTATCACATGTTAGACAGAAGGCATGAACATTTTTAAAAAGTGTGGGCCAATAAAATCCACACTGCAAGATTTTCGCAGCGTTTTTTTTAGATGAAAAATGGTCACCACATGCTTCAGAATGACAAAAAGATATTACATTTCTGCTCTCAAGATTGGGGATACAACACCTTATGATTTGATCCTTACAATACTTAAACACGTATGGATCCTCCCAAAACAAAATTACGAACCTCCATCAGAAATTTCTTCTTATCCATCATTGTAAAGGAAAGAGAAAACGTACCAATAGCAAGGAAGTTAGCAATATTCTCGTGCCATGGTATTTCCACGATTGTGAACAGTTGTTCATCAGGGAAATTTTCATTGATTGGTAGCCCATCCTCATGAAATTCATATGTTAGCATGGATAGATGATCTACCACCACATTCTCGACTCCTTTTTTATCCTTAATGATCAGGTCAAACTCTTGCAATAAGAGTATCCATCTTAAGAGTCGTGGCTTGGCATCTTTCTTTGTGAGCACGAACTTCAATGATGCATGATAAGTGAATACAATAACAGATGAACCAACAAGGTAAGAATGAAATTTCTCCAGAGCAAAACCATAGCAAGCAATTTTTTTTCAGTTGTGGAATAATTCATTTGAGCATCATTCAAAGTTTTGCTTGCATAGTAAATCACATAGGGTTTCTTATCCTTTCTTTGTCCCAATATAGCTCCCACAACATAGTCATTTGCATCACACATCAATTCAAAATGGTAGAGTCCAGTCAGAGGGTTGCATTATTGGGGCAGAAATTAACATACCTTTAAACTTATCAAAAGCTTTCTGGCATGCTTCATTCTATACAAAAGTTACATCATGACTTAGGAGATGACACATGGGTTTTGATATGATACTGAAGTCTTTTATGAATCACCTAGAGAACCCAGCATGTCCTAGAAATGATCGGACATCTTTAACAGTCTTGGGAGAAGGCAAATTTCCAATCAGATCTATCTTTGTCTTATCAACTTTTATGCCTTCAGACGACACAATGTTACCCAAGACAATACGTTGTGTTACCATAAAATGACATTTCTCTCAATTGAGCACTATATTGGTTTCCTTACATCTTATCAACACTTTCTCCAGGTTTGTCAGACACAAATCAAATGAATCACCATATACAAAAAAATCATCCATGAACACTTCCAAAAATCTCTCAACCATGTCACTAAACAAACTCAGCATGCACCTTTGGAAGGTTGCAGGAGTGTTACAAAGTCCAAATGACATCCTTTTGAATGCAAATGGGCCAAAGAGGCATGTGAATGTTGTTTTCTCTTGGTCATCTAGTGCTATCTCAATTTGATTATACCTAGAATACCCATCTAGGAAACAGTAGAATGCATGCCCCACAATTCTTTCTAAGACTTGATCAAGAAAGGGAAGGGAAAAATGGTCTTTCCTAGTTACCAAATTGAGTTTTCAATAATCTATGCACATTCGACATCCTGTGAAAACTCGAGTTGGTACCAATTTATTGGCATCATTTTTTACCACTCCGACCCCAGACTTCTTGGGCACAACTTGGGTTGGGCTAACCCATTTACTATCAGAGATGGGAAAGATTATTCCTACATCTAATAGTTTGAGCACTTCAGTTATTACAACCTCTTTCAAGTGCGGGTTCAGTCGTCGCTGCATTTGACGAAAGGGTTTTGAATCCTCCTCAAGTCAGATGGGCACTTTTGAATGATTGCAGATTAGCATGATTCGGCATCTTGTGACAACTCGAGTTGGTACCAGTTCATTGGCATCATTTTCAACCACTTCGACCGCAGACTTCTTAGGCATAATTTGGGTTGGGCTAACGCATTTACTATAAGAGATGGGAAAGATTATTCCTGCATCTAATAGTTTGAGCACTTCAGTCATTCCAACCTCTTTCAAGTGGGGGTTCAGTCGCCCCTGCATTTGACGAGAGAGTTTTGAATTCTCCTCAAGTCAGATGGTCATTTCAGTCATTACAATAGTTTGAGCACTTTAGCATGATTGCAGATTAATGGGTTTATACCTTTCAAATCAACAATGATCCACCCAGTGGTGCTTTTATGGTGTCTAAGGACTTCAATCAACTTAGACTCTTGCAGGTCTACAAGCTTGGATGAAATGACCACTGGGTATGACTCGTCCTCCCCTAAAAATGCATATTTTAAGTCAGATGGAAGAGGTTTCAATTCAGGCTTTGGTGGCTTGACACCAGATGAGAGTGACTTTGTACCACTTGGTGAGAGTTCTTCAAATTTGGGTGCCCATGTCCCAATAGCATGAGCGGGGCAACTTTTTGGATTTTGACTATCATTTGTTAACTCAGATGTTATAGGTTCCAATAGACAAGATTCAACGGAGTTTTCACAAAATGTATCATTCAAATGTTCCTGTACCAAAGACTCAATGGAATATACTTCTCTCACTTCCTTTTCCTTTCCTGGATGCTTCGCAATATTGAAAATGTTAAGCTCAAGAGTCATATTCCCAAAAGTCAATTTCATGACCCCATTTCTGTAATTGATTAATGTATTTGAAGTTGCTAGGAAAGGTCGACCAAGAATGATGGAAATTTGATTCTCTGAATGCATTACTGGATAAGTATCCAAAGCAATGAAGTCAACATGAAAGACGAAGTTGTCCACTTGAACAAAGACATCCTCAACGATGCCTCTCGGAACTTTGACAAACCTATCTGCCAACTGGAGTGTGATACAAGTGGATTTGAGTTCACCCAGACCCAATTGTTGGTAGACAGAGAAAGGGAGCAAATTGACACTAGCTCCAAGATCTAGCAGTGCTTGTTCTATCCTGAAAATTTTTATGACACATGACACAGTTGGACACCTTGGATCCTTGTATTTTGGAGGGGTTTTGTGTTGGAGTATGGCAATGGCTTGTTCTATCAAGAAGGCTCTTTTCTGAACATTTTGGCTTCATTTGATTATGCACAAGTCTTTTAGAAACTTGGCATAAGAAGGAACCTATTTGATTGCATCCAGAAGTGGAATATTGATTTTTACTTGCTTAAAAAGCTCGTAAATTTCTGTCTGGTTATTCAACTTTTGTGCTTTCTTGATTCTTTAAGGGAAATGAGCAGGAATAAGACATGAAGGATCTTTTTCCTTTGACGGTTCTGGTTCCTTTTCAATCACAGGTTTAGGCTCAGCTAGTTCATTGACTGGGATTGACTCAGATTTTGGCTTTGGCATTAACATGTCTATAATGGTTTTATCAATCACCTTGCCACTTCTCAGTGTAGTGACAGCTTGAGCTTGTTCTTGTGGGATTTTCGTGGGTGAAGGATTTCCCTTATGATATTGACCTTCTGGTTGTTTTGGTTGGGCAGGAAACTTTCCCGTCTCATGTGTGGTCATTGACTGTGTCAACTTTTGAATATGACTTTTGAGATCCTCAAAGGACTGAGTGGTCTGGATTTTGAAGTTATTGAAAGCCTGAGTGGAATGATTGTTGTAGTTCATTTGGCTTTGCATGAATTGATTCAATATGTCCTTAAGACTTCTCTTGTGTGGTGGTTGGTATGGTTGATATGCAGGAGGTCCTTGAGTTGGTGGTTGTGAACCTTGTTATGGATTCATGGGAGTTGGTTGTGTATTCCTCCAACTGAAGTTCGGGTGATTTCGCCACCCTGAATTATATGTTTTAGAATACGGGTTGGAATAAGGATTGTTGAAATTGGAAATTGCATTTGTTTGTTCTAACAAGACTTCTTTGAATGTCGGAATGGTAGGACACTCCCCAATAGGGTGTCCTATCAGCACACAAATCCAACACTTGTTCTGTGGGAGGGCCAACATCAACTTGATTTACCTTTTTCATCTCTAGAGCTTCAAGCTTTCGAGACAATGTAGTCATTTTCGCTCTAAAGTCATCATCTTCTTTCAAGACATACTTACCCCCTTGGGAAGTAGATGGTTTGGCTTCAACAGTGGTAGGAGAGGTTGAGTCCTACATCTGAGAACTATCGGATATGGTGTCAAAAAAATTGAATGCCTCCTCTGGACTCATTCCCATGAACTCTCCTTGAGCCATCATTTCAACAAACTGACGTAGTCTAGTGGGCAAAGAGTCATAGAAAATCCTACCATATTCCAATTCTCAAAAGCAGGGTGTGGGCAGGATTGGAGAAGATCCTTGAATCTCTCCCAACATTGGTAAAATGATTCTCCCTCTTTAACCGAAAAATTCATGATTTGCCTTTTGAGTGCATTGGTACGGTGTAGAGGAAAAAACTTTCTGAAAAACTCATTTTGTAATGCCTTCCAGTTTGGTATTGAATGGGCTTTCAAAGAATTTAGCCATTGTTTAGCTTTGTCATTTAAAAAGAAAGGAAAAAGTTTCAACTTGGCCAGTTCAGAATTATCTTGGAATGTTCCACATACCTCCTCAAAATCTTTAATATGCAGATATGGGTTTTTTGATTCAAGTCCATGAAATTGAGGTAGTAATTGCACTGTCCCCGCCTTTACATTAAAGAGGGGCGCATTTACAGGAAACACAAAACAAGAGGGGACACTGTTTTGCGTGGGATGCAAATAATCCCGTAGAGTTCGAATATTAGGAACTTCTCATTGTCTCTCATTATTGGTCATGCTATTATCAAAAGAGTCTGCTTACTGATTT
The DNA here is from genome assembly GCA_951799425.1 of Ilex aquifolium. NCBI lineage: Eukaryota > Viridiplantae > Streptophyta > Magnoliopsida > Aquifoliales > Aquifoliaceae > Ilex > Ilex aquifolium. The sequence continues at coordinate 5,616,782 of OX637404.1, read as the reverse complement.
ACAGACCCAACAAATTCTTCTGGAAAATTTTGAAAGCGAGGATCGTCCTCAGACATAAGATGAGAATTATATACAGTAAATCAAAAATATATACAACAAATGAAGGTCTTTTCACCTTTTACTTTAAAACACCTTTTTGGTTCTTCGACAGCGGTGCCAAAAACTTGACATGATCCGAAATGTGTACACTCAAGTTCAGGCGGTCAAGTTGTAGTTATAATCCGATTAAGTTAGGAATCAAATCCACATGGAACTAATGTTGGTGTTTCGGAGTAAATAATGACAGAAACCAAAGTGACCGAAACCCTTGAGATTTGAAGTTATGATGTTTATGGAATTTTCTGGACAGAATATAAGCTTCTCTCCAAAGGGTTTTTCTAGAAAAAATATAATATTCTCTTAAATGTAAAAGTCACCATTTAGCTCGAGGATCTGAACATGTAGTCAATCATCCAGTTGTTATATTTGTGCTTGAGAACTCAATTAACCCCTGTGTTAACAGCAAGTTAATTGGAGGATAAAGATGGAGTGTGAGAATTAAGAGCATGTTTATGATGTCTTTGTAGAGATTTACAAGAATTGTCCGTACCGGGACTCAACCCGTCTACAAACAAGCAAGTAATTCTACAAGTCATCCAACCACTGTGTTAGTATTCCATTCTTAGTTGAAGCACAATAATGGTGAAGATTGAAATGTAGTCATGAAGATCTAGCTGAAGTACTTGCAAAGAACCAATGAATCCTCCTTTGCCAAGATTCATCTTGTCTTGGAAAGGATTCATGGTTGTACAAAGTACCTTAGCTTTGCGAGATACATTCAATCATTCAATAAACAATCAAAAGATAAAACATGAAGCATAAACGAAATGCACAAATATAACTTCCAAATGAATTATACATGTCCATCACCTCTTACTGAAGAGTGAATGAGAAACTACTCACTCTTCATGGCTTTGAGAAAGTTAGAAAAGTGAGTGATTTTCATCCCTCCAAGTAGGGGAGTTACAAGGTAAAATAAAGTACACAATGAGCCTATCTTCGATGAAGAATGAGTGAATCACTTTCCACCCTTCAAGGCTACAATAGAGCTGGAAAGGTGGAAGAGTTTCACTCCTCTAAGTGAAGAAATAAGCTTTTACAATGGAAGCTAATTGATTAGCACAAAACATTGCATATTTTATGCACCATTACATCCCTTTTTAAACTTGCTTTTGAAGTTAAAATGAATGGAACGGCACGGTTTGAGCTATTAACGAAGTTTTGGTATGATTGTAGATAAAAGGGCTTAAATGATGCTTGTTGAGCCTTCTCATGATGCTTAAGATGAATGGAGACGAGGGGGAGGCTTGACGATAGCTCAGGAGGTGGAGGAACCAAGAAATCAGCAAAACCAAGAAAAAACTACCGGTAGGTTTTGGCTACAGTCCTGCACCTACCGAAGAAATACCGGTATAATTTGCCTACTGGAGTAAAACCTATCGGTAGGTTTTACGTGATCTACCGGTAGGTTTTGCTGAATTGCGCCAGAATCTGAATCTCAAGTTCTGAAAATCTTGGGGGTCCCACCAGACATTCTCCTACCTGCCCCTGCCACTCCCAACACCATGGACATCCCTCTTGCACCTGTCCATGGACTTTTGGATGTTTGATCATAAATGAGGAAAGAGGAGAGAGAAGGTGCTGGGAGTGGAGACAAGGTTTGCACCAAACCTGTCAGCCCATCCCTTTTCAGCCCCTAGGCATGGAGATCACATTAGGGGTCTTGAGCATCACTTCATGGACATTTTTGGGGAGAGAAAGACTGCATTATGCTGGATAGTGAATCTAGATTGGAATATAGAGAGAGAGTGCAAGGAAGAAGATGAATAGTGCTAGAGAGAGAAGTTAATGTTTTTTCCATTTTCTTTCCATACATTGCCTTGTAAGACCTTTCTAAGCTTTGTTTGAAGTCTTTAATGCTAGTTATTTCAAGTTGCTTTTAAGTTTAATCGTCTATTCAAGCTTTTACCATTAATGCATTCATGTTCTTCATTTTCTTAGCCTTAAATGGGTGGTAAATGCATCCTCTTTTAGTTTATGTTTCTTCCATCAACTTAGCTACACAACTTCATCTCTTTACAATGTCTTCTTATTATATTGTTGTCTTTACCTTAAGTATGAGTAGCTAAGCTTTTTAGTTGGCTAATCCAAGGGAGACCTCCATTTTGGTATGTCTTTACAACTCATTTTCTTCCTCCTCTCAGAGTACGATGGCTCGGTTTGACTGGGTTGAGAGTGGATGCAATTATGAGTCTTTGATATCTCGTAGGCCTGGTCACGGGTTATGCTTGGATCCTCACTTCCATCTCATCCCTAGCTTCCCATGAATCAATCGTACATCTATGCTCTATTGGAGGAAAGACTCGAGTTGTCTTGGCATCCCCATTGGAGTGAACCATTCGGATTAGCCAACACTTATTTTCCCATCTTAATTTCATTACAACTCAAATCACAAACCAATTCCCAACAACAAAAGATTTTACACTTTTCTTTCACCAAAATCACCTTCTACACGATTCACATCCTTCCCCGATGAGACGACCTTGGAGTACTCTTCAAGTAAAACACGACATACAAAAGTCTTCTTGCCCTTGGGAAGCATTTTTGTTCACTCACACATTTCATTTTCCACCATTCCCTTGCCTTTTCTTTTGACATCATTCCCAGGGAGAGTGACCCTCCTCCCCTTTCACACATACATCATACATACATTGAGGGAAGATGTTAGAAGGTTAGGAACAACAAGGTAATAACTCAAGCACTAATGAAACTAATAATGAAAGTGGAAGAAAGCTGTTACTTTTGGAGGGTGTCTTCCTCTTCTAAAAGATCTATATATCTCTCTACAAGTCCAAAGATGGGGTATTTATAGGCAAGGAAGAGGGGTAAAGAAGAGTAAAAGAAGAGTTCTAGGTGCTCAATGTCCAGGTGAATGCCCTAGGATCCGGATGGAAAATCAACCACTCTACATACTGTATGCGGAATACGTTCGAATGTGGGATGGCGTTCAATCATTGACTCCTGTCTTCTGTGATAGGCGTTCGAATGTTGACTGGAGTTTGAACATAATACTCAAGTTGCTTTTTCTTCCACAGTGAAGAGCTGCAACATGCCATGTGTCATCACCCTAGCAATCTCCTGGGGGTCCTCAAATAATTCTAGATAGCGTTTGAACGTGTATTGGCGTTCGAACGTTGTACTCAAGTAGCTCTTTGTTCTTCTTCTCAGGGAATAGCTGTAACACGCCATATGCCATCACCCTAGCACTCTTCTGGGGCCCCCCAATTATTTCAAAATGGGCGTTCGAACGTGGGATGGCGTTCGAACGTGGATGCTTTGCTTGCTCTTCCTCCAATTTTATTCCAGAACACGTGGGTGTTGCATGAAAGTTTGATGTTTATTGACTTTGGGCCCTTGTACAATCTTTTTTCCTGAAATGTGATCATTGAAACTCTATCAAAGCATAATTAGTCTTATACAAGCATAGTAACTTGCAAATTTTAACTATTCATCAGTTCGTTCGAACATCACTGTCTGTTGCTTAAAATTTTTAATTGAGGTTTGAAACCAAATCTCATGTTCTCTTATGACATCATTGTACCTTTGTAATATCTTTTATGATGCTTTCATACTATTAATGGTCCAAGACACTAAGTTAGTGCCATTGTTATCTTATGTTTTAGATGGAAACTAGAGGACGGTGACGTCGACCTGGTCAAGGGGGCGGTCAAAACAACCAACCACTGCCACCACCCATCTATGATCAAGAGGCATTCATAGATGCCATGACTGCTATGACAGCTAATTTCTTACAAGCTAGCGCTAATGTGGGCTAAGGAGGCTTAAGTCACCTCCAGAGGTTTAAGGCACATAATCCAACAACTTTTGTGGGAGGGACAGATATGATGGTAATTGACCATTGGTTCCAACAAGCGGATAAAATCTTGGAAGCTAAGGAGATCACATCTGGTGCCACTAAATTAAGGTTGGCAACGTTCTAGCTTTGAGAGAGAGGCCCATCTATGGTGGACTTAGGAAAGAACCTCAAGTGATATCGAAGCAATGACTTGGGAAGAGTTCCATGAGCTCTTCATGGGCAAGTATTTCTCGTTGACTCTTCGGCAAGTGTGATTGATTGAAAATGCGGTGTTGTTTCCTAACCGCTTAACATCACCCTCACCCTCAATGTGTGTATGTGGCTTATAGTGATGGGGGAGTGTCACTCTCCCTCCGGATGATGCAAGAAGATAGGAAACAACAACAAAATGGATGTGAATGGAAATGTGATGAACAAAATAGATGGAATGAGATGCGGTGTGCACAAAAATGCTCCCCAATCGAAAGGAGTCTTTTGTGGTCTTGTGTTTTACTTGGAAAATATTCCAAGGTCGTCTCCTGAGGGAAGGAAAGGGAGTTTTGTGAAAGTGATTTTGCAAAAGTGAAAAGAAAGTGTAAAATCTTGTATTTGAGTTTTGTGTTTGGTTTGTGAATGAAAATGCAAGAAAGCAAGTGTTGGCTAATCCAAAGGGTTCATTCCAATGGGAATACCAAATCAACTCAAAGCCTTCCTCCGATTGAGTATGAATGAACGATTGATTCGGGGGAAGCTAGGGACAAGATTGGTGAGTATCTAAGCATAAACCGTGACTAGGCCTACGGAATATCAAAGGCTCACCAACTCATCCACTCTCAACCCCGTCAAACCGAATCATTTGACTCTAAAGGGAGGAATGAAGAAGAGTTGAAAATGGTATTCCCAAGAGGAATTTTCCCTTGGATTAACCAACTTAAATCCTAGCTACTCATATTAAAAATGCAAGACAAGCATAATGTAGATGGACATGGAAGAGAAATGGAGATTTAAAGCATGAAACTTAACTTGAAGCAAGAAATCTAAAGCTATGAAGGAAAATATGCAATACCCATTTTAAGCTAAGAAATGAAGAAAACTTAAATAACAATGGTGAAATGAAGAACATGAAAGTAAACTTGCAATAAACTTGAAAGGAATGACATTAAAGACAATAAATGAAGCTTACAACGTTCTTACATTAAACTACAAGTGAAAGAGTGGAAGAAAAATGCAAAAACGTCACTTTGAGCACTATTCATCATCTTCCCCCTTGGAGCTTTCTATATCTAATCCTAAGCTTAGGTAGCCAACTCAATACAAGCTTGTAATGTTGAATATATGGAGTGTATGCCTCTCATTTTCGTTCATGGTGGTCCCCCCTAGCTGTGTGAATGAGCTCTCATCAAGAGACGACTGAATGGATGGCTTTTACAGGCTAGGGAGAGCATAGCCTGGCAGCCCACTTCCCTCCCCCTTCCTTCAATGTTCAAGCCTCAAAAGTCTTCCCCAAGGTGTAAGAGAGACATGGTTGTGTAAGGAAATGTTGGGGGAAACGTGGGAGAATCGATGGTGGGACCCCCAAGCAAGTGGGGCTTAGTTGCAGGAGCATCGGGGCTGCTTCAGGGGAGCGTACCGGTACGCGTACCGGTACCCTGAACACCAGAAACTTTGGCGTACCGGTACGCGTACCGGTACCCTCTTTTCTGCTCTGGACCACTTTTGGTAGAATCGGCATAACTTTGGATCCAACCGTTGGATTGGGCTGAAATTTGGACACCAAATAGAAGACACCCAGATATACAACTTTCATGTTTTGAACTTATTCAAATTTTGAGTAGATCATGGTCAAAATTGAGGAACTCCGAGGCAGTACTTGCAAACGATGTGGCTGCTGATGCCCTCGTTCCCAAGCACCAATGCCTTCTTGATTTCTTCACTTTTAAGCCTCCAATTCTTCATGTATTGTGTCCATGCCTTCACCACACATCCAACATAGTCGCAATGTCCTAAAATACATGATTTAAGCAATAAAAACTTGCAACATCAAAATATCAACATTATTCATAATTTCGGCTAACTCTAAGTACTTAAATGCCAAAGTTGAGTTAAAATGCATGTAATGAGCCCTTCAAATATGCAATATTATGTGCTCATCACACCCCCCAACTTAAGCTTTGCTAGTCCCTAGCAAACAAAATGTAAAAAGCAAGAAAACAAAAATAAACTTATACTAATTCCGCAATTGCATTTAGCACATGCAACAAGCCTTTAAACCCCTAGGTGATCCCTAGTGGACGAGTTTTGTCTCGTGAAGGTTTCCAGTGAAGGTACCTACAAACTTCTTGCTAATATCCAATATTTAAAGTATATTCCCCTATCTTAACTAGCGATGGGATTTCAATAAAAAAAACTATGTTCAAAACATCCTAACTAAAAACACATGCAACACATTATAGCTTTAAATGCTATTCTAGAGTATTCAACTATACATTTCCTTTCAAAACTCGTGTGTGTGTGAACTGAACATGTAATTTAAGCATTTACACAATGGAATTCACATTCACGTGGCTATCCAAATTAAGCTTTGATGCAAAAACTCACCAAGGGTTTCTCTCAAAAATGAATAACTCAATGATTATCCTAGCATGCACTCCATGTGTATATGTGAGATAGAATCTTATTCACAAACCAGAATGCTCACATATAATCCAAAAATGAAGCACATGTATACAAATGAAACAACCTTGGCATAATCTCATGAAAGGAATGCTAGGGCATTAGATAGTAAAATTAACTTCTCTTTTTCTTTAAAAGTATGCATCCCCCATGCTTCTCTAGATCTTTTAGGACTTTCATGAGTTATAATGGGGCATTGGGGTGATGTTGTGGTAAGGGAAACGAAGGATATAGGATAACAAAGAGGGTTGTTCCGCGTGAGAAACATTAATCTTAGAAAAACACTTCCCTTTTATGGGATTTTGATTTTCACACCATCACCACATCCTTTGTTTCTTTTCTTTCTTTTCCTTTACATTTTTCCCTTTTCTTTTTCTCTTTCTTTTCTTCTTCTCACCCCTTTTCTTCCTTTTCTTGGATTATCATTTTTTTTTTCTTTCATTGAACTCTATGCATTCCAACATCATTCACCCCTTTTTGCTTGAGTTTCCACACCATACTTCCTTCTTTTGCAATCAATCATTTTTGTTTTAGGAACAACCAAGGTAAGGTAGGTATTTCTTATTTTCTTTGGCTTGGTTCAATGTGTGGCATAGAAATGAATTCAATTAAGGCTCAATCATGGCACTAGGGATAAAATTTCACAAGAAAAAGGCTAAGGCTCAAAGCATCAAAGATGGCCTAAGATCATTTCTAGATAGGCATGGGAGAGCATTGTACAATCAAGACAAAGTCAATCAACTACCCAAATACACCTAACCAAAACAAGCATAATGAGATTATTGAACAAATTTGGAATTTGAAAAATTGTTCCTTGAGTAAATGTAAGTTCCTTCCAACAAGGATTGACACTAAAGCTCACATGGGTTCTTACTCATCTCCACTATTCATGTCAAGCACTAAAATGTGAACTCAATCTGTAAATTGCCAAAATTACAAGTTCATGGTGCACTTATGGTTGAGTTCAAAAATAAACAAGTATGTGATACTCTTGACAATAGGATAAACTTCTATAATGTGCTCATGTATTCAAAGTTCATAATGAAGATCAAGCAATCACAAATTCCACAACAATTAGGATAGGGGAATATAGTTCAATATTAGAACCAAAATTTTCAAAATTTTCACATTTTCCATTATTCTATACAAAAAGTGGTGGAACATGTGAATGGTGCACCTCACCCCCCAACTTAAACCATGCATTGTCCTCAATGCACAAGGAATCATGCAATGAGAACAATGAAAGTAAAATGGGAAATGAGATACCCCCCCTCTCTCTCTCTCTCTTTCTTTTTTTTTTTTTTTTTATATATATATACACATTAAAAGGAAAACAACAAAGTTTGGTTACACCCCCCCAACTTAAACTCGGACATGATATTCAATAAGATTCGCTATGATGATGCTCAAAATGATATGAGTCCAAATTAGGAAGAGGTAAACAACTTCTACACTACAACATTATGAAAATAAAAATATAACAATATTCAACACTATACTACAATGACAAGAAAAGGAAAATATGACAATTAAAAGAAATCTAACTACTATATACATGGAAATAAAACAACAAGGGCTCATGTTAATCCGGCTTCAATTCGGATATGAGCTTGCGCCCATGGATTTTTTTGGTTTTAAAATTTTTTTGTTGTATAAATGCCCTTCTTAAACCATCTATCCAAACATATAAAGGATGTTGATTCAAAATTCTCAACCAAAAAGATGTTTAGGCAAGTTTATGCAATCCCAACAATGGAGTATACAATTTTTCTTTAAGAATTTCTACACTTGACTCCATCTCAATGCCCTCCCCAAATTGAAAAATGTGAATCTCAACACCACTGATAGATGGCAAAATGACCTTGGGCTCATTAGCCTCATGTGAGATAATAACTTCATTAAATGTTTCACAATCTAGAGTGGTGCGAGATTCAACATCAATATGCATTTCATTGGGGGGATCAACCTCAATACATTGACTATGCTCAAGGTGTTGTTCTTCATCCATAGCAATTATAGCATTAGTCAATGTATCAAGTTGTTGGGTTATTTGGGCATTGAATTCCATTTGGTATTGCATAAAATCGCACAAAATATTTTCCAATTCTTCTTCGGTTGAGTTCCCGTATGTTGGATATTGGGAAAATTCATTTGGTGGTGTGAGATTGGATGAAATATTACAAGGTTCATTCTCCCAACCATAACTCGAATAACTCGGTGTATCATAATGGTTGGGGTAAAAAATTTCGGAGGCCAAAAATGAATTTGAACCTTCGCATGCAACGTCTTGAACCGGATAATTTCTTGGGCATTCATTAGTGAGGTGTCCATACTCACCACAAATTTCGCAAACGTTTTCAAAATAAGGGGCATTTATTGGGCACTCACTAGTGAAGTGCCCATACTCACCACAAATCTCGCAAACGTTTTCAAAATAAGAGGCCATTCTTGGGCACTCACTAGTAACATGCCCATACTCATCACAAATCTCACACACATTTTGAAAACTTTGGGCATTATATACATTTTCATAAAAATTATAAGACATAATACAAAACACAAACTAAAACAAAATATTTACAAGTTAGACGACATACCTTGGCCCGTGATGAAAATCACAAGACTTACCTTATGTCGTCCCAAAATCACCTCTTGAACTCAACGCTTAACCTTCCCCGGCAACGGCGCCAAAAATGATTGTTTGGAAATGCAGTGTTGTTTCCTAACCGCTTAACATCACCCTCACCCTCAATGTGTGTATGTGGCTTATAGTGATGGGGGAGTGTCACTCTCCCTCCGGATGATGCAAGAAGATAGGAAACAACAACAAAATGGATGTGAATGGAAATGTGATGAACAAAATAGATGGAATGAGATGCGGTGTGCACAAAAATGCTCCCCAATCGAAAGGAGTCTTTTGTGGTCGTGTGTTTTACTTGAAAAATATTCCAAGGTCGTCTCCTCAGGGAAGGAAAGAGAGTTTTGTGAAAGTGATTTTGCAAAAGTGAAAAGAAAGTGTAAAATCTTGTATTTGAGTTTTGTGTTTGGTTTGTGAATGAAAATGCAAGAAAGCAAGTGTTGGCTAATCCAAAGGGTTCATTCCAATGGGAATACCAAATCAACTCAAAGCCTTCCTCCGATTGAGCATGAATGAACGATTGATTCGGGGGAAGCTAGGGACGAGATTGGTGAGTATCTAAGCATAAACCGTGACTAGGCCTACGGAATATCAAAGGCTCACCAACTCATCCACTCTCAACCCCGTCAAACCGAACCATTTGACTCTAAAGGGAGGAATGAAGAAGAGTTGAAAATGGTATTCCCAAGAGGAATTTTCCCTTGGATTAATCAACTTAAATCTTAGTTACTCATATTAAAAATGCAAGACAAGCATAATGTAGATGGACATGGAAGAGAAATGGAGATTTAAAGCATGAAACTTAACTTGAAGCAAGAAATCTAAAGCTATGAAGGAAAATATGCAATACCCATTTTAAGCTAAGAAATGAAGAAAACTTAAATAACAATGGTGAAATGAAGAACATGAAAGTAAACTTGCAATAAACTTGAAAGGAATGACATTAAAGACAATAAATGAAGCTTACAACGTTCTTACATTAAACTACAAGTGAAAGAGTGGAAGAACAATGCAAAAACGTCACTTTGAGCACTATTCATCATCTTCCCCCTTGGAGCTTTCTATATCTAATCCTAAGCTTAGGTAGCCAACTCAATACAAGCTTGTAATGTTGAATATATGGAGTGTATGCCTCTCATTTTCGTGCATGGTGGTCCCCCCTAGCTGTGTTAATGAGCTCCCATCAAGAGAGGGCTGAATGGATGGCTTTGAAAGGCTAGGGAGAGCATAGCCTGGCAGCCCACTTCCCTCCCCCTTCCTTCAATGTTCAAGCCTCAAAAGTCTTCCCCAAGGTGTAAGAGAGACATGGTTGTGTAAGGAAATGTTGGGGGAAACATGGGAGAATCGATGGTGGGACCCCCAAGCAAGTGGGGCTGAGTTGCAGGAGCATCAGGGCTGCTTCAGGGGAGCGTACCGGTACCCCGAACACCAGAAACTTCGGCGTACCGGTACCCTCTTTTCTGCTCTGGACCACTTTTGGTAGAATCGGCATAACTTTTGATCCAACCGTTAGATTAGGCTGAAATTTGGACAAAAAATAGAAGACACCCAGATCTACAACTTTCATGTTTTGCACTCTTTCAAATTTTGAGTCGATCATGGTAAAAATGGAGGAACTCCGAGGCAGTACTTCCAAACGATGTGGCTGCTGATGCCCTTGTTCCCAAGCACCAATGCCTTCTTGATTTCTTCACTTTTAAGCCTCCAATTCTTCATGTATTGTGTCCATGACTTCACCACACATCCAACATAGTTGCAATGTCCTAAAATACATGATTTAAGCAATAAAAACTTGCAACATCAAAATATCAACATTATTCATAATTTCGGCTAACTCTAAGTACTTAAATGCAAAAGTTGAGTTAAAATGCATGTAATGAGCCCTTCAAATATGCAATATTATGTGCTCATCAAAGTGAAAGCTTGAGAATTCCTAAACCTAAAGTAAGGGACAATGACGGTGATGCAATACATTGTGAAGTTCACTGAGCTAGCCCATTTTTTCGATGATTACATGGACACAGACTTGGCCAAAGTGAGAAGTTATGAGGATGTCTTAAAGTTGTCCAACTGGAGAAAGATTATAGGCCATAGATTTCAAGACCTAGACTTGATGGTCGAGAAACCATGGCTATTGAGAGAGAGGTCAACGATGCCAAGAGTATCTGGGACGCCAGAACCAAGGACAAGAAGAAGGAGGGTCAGCCCTAGTCTACTAATTCGGGGAATAAGCAAAGGACATCTACCCCAAGGCCAAGGTCAATCCTCCCACGGTGGGAGATATTTTAAGAACCTCTATCAGGCTGGCCAAAAGACTTGCTACATAGGTCACTAACTAGGCCACTTGAAATGGGATTGTCATTAGAGATAGAGATCCTAGAGTTACGAGACATCTGAATCCCAGTCATAAGTGGGGCCTCCACATACATTTTTCATTCCTCCCTATCCCACCATGGGCCAAGGAATTCAATTCCAGTTCCAGGGTGCTGCACAAGCCCCTACTACTTCACGTGCGAGGACTTCATAATCAGGTCAGATGGGTCAGGGTGTAGGTCGAGACCGAGGATAGGGATTTCAAGTAGGGACATCAAGGACCCAGGGATGAGTATTTGCCGACACTTGTCAGACTGAGTCGGTGGATTAGTTAGTGATTCATGGTACATTTCTACTCTCTGGTTTTGGGCAAGGGTGTTATTTGATTCGATTGCATCTCATTCATTCATCTCTACATCTTGTGTGAAATATTTGGGCTTAGGGGTTGAGACCTTAGAGGAGCCATTGCATGTGAATTCTCCCCTATGAGCTAGTTTTTGCATTGATAAGATATGTCGGGGTTATGAGTTAGAGATCTCAGGGATTCAACTCACGGTGGACCTTAGGGTCATGGACATGTCAGAGTTTGACATCATCTTTGGGATGTATTGGTTGACGGCGCACCGGGTAGTTATTGATTGTGATCAGTGAAGACCTTATCTGGATCTTATCTTGACCTAAAAATATTTAGAAATCTACCTAATCACTGTTCTAAAGGTTAAACATATTCAAAACTAAGTTTGACTCAAAAGTCAATTCGTTCGAAACTCAAACTTCATGATCAATCTTTCAACAATGAGAACTCTTAAGATAATAGTATCCTTATTTAATTTTTAATACGGGATCTTACAATCCACCCCCTAAAAGAAAGTTTCGTCCTCGAAACTTAATCATTGAGTTAGTCTATCCAATTCTAATTGACCACAAGGTCTCAATGCATATTAATCCCTTAAGCATGAAGTCAAACATCAGATTAGAATATCATATTCTAAATTTTTAAATCCATCCTTTCCACTCATTACAATATTGTAGTTACTTAAAGTCCCGAAGATTACATTCCTTCACTAGCCTTCATTTATCATCTATATTCTGAATAATTTTATACAATTGTTTCAACTAATTTATTATCGTGTATGGATACTAGATTATAATACTTAATTGTCTATTCATCAAATATCACCACTTCTTTTTTTTCACCAATTCTTTCATTAAACCTCATGTTTGCTTCTTACATGTAGCTTATTTATAAGCATATATAAACAACTCAAATGCAATTCCGCTAATAGGATTACTCATCTTTCCTATACTAAAATCATGGTATAACACAAATTTAGTAATGAAATTACGGTAAGATTTATCTCAATTCTTAAAATAGATACAACATTCTTAATAACTTTTTCTCTCACAAGCCAAGAGGAATTCACAATCTTTGAAACCTAACAATAATTTCAAATCACAACTTCATACTCCCACATAAGTCAATATTCTAGAATCAACTTTTAGGTTGCACATCCATTTGCAATTCCTCATAATACACTTTACCTTCACCATTGTAGTCATTACTGAAATAGTTCTCTGCGCACTTTGATATAAATTATAATCCACTAATTCACAAATCAAAACTAGTCACAAGATACGAATTCTCATAGGTTCGTAAGGTTTTGTGAAGATATGTCATGTTTCACCACTTTGATATAAATTATAATCCACCAATTCTCAAATCAAAACTAGTCACAAGATACGAATTCTCATAGGTTCGTAAGGTTTTGTGAAGATATGTCATGTTTCACCACATATGTTCTTTAATTATAACTTTCAAAATGTGTTCACTAATGATCCCTCTTTCTCCTTCAAAAGAAATTTTTGTAATTAACCAACTATACTACTTAGGCTAAGGATCAAGTTATATCTCCAAGATATTTGCTCTCAATCTCCAATCTTGACTTCAAATCAAGAAGCCTTACTATCCCCTTCATAACTCACTTGTATCCGGATTTATACTTTTAGATCAATCATAATATCTCTACATGTTCACCAACTCGATTAAGGCCAATTAAATTTTTTTGTTTTTATCTTCCAAGTATTTATTCTCAATTTATAACATTGAGCTAGAATCAATAAACAATGTAATCAATCCTTAGTGGTTTTCATTAACATCACAACTCTTTTCATAATACCTATACCTTTGAATCCCTAGGATACAGTCCAGTACAATAGATATCTTGTAATATACCAAAATGTAAAGATAAACTGTCAAGGATCCGAAAATATCTCTGAATTCTCTATCACCAGATTTCTTATGTTATAATCAAAACTAAAACAAGACTCTCAATGATTCACTTAATATTCTTCAATTTAATTACATTAGTCATCATAGCCTTAGCAATTATTTATAATCCCATGATAATAACGATCTGCTAATTAGTAGGATAACCATAGTCATCTATCCCAAAAAGAACTACATTAATATTATACACTCAAGTCAAAGTCAATCTTCACATGTATCATCGTTGATTCCTCAAATTACATCTTTCCAATTATCACCACTAAGTATAAAGTTCTAATCTTCAATACTCATACTAGCAATCCTCAAGTATAACTAATCAAACAAATCTTAATAATGTACTAAAAGAGATAGGAAAAAGAACTTCATATTCCCCTAACACACAACTCCAATAACATTAAAAGATCCCACATAACGATAGAAGTTAACACCAAACATTGAAATCATCCTTCTTTCAATAGATGCCTACTATATCTGACCTCGAGCTTTTAAACATCTATAATATTTAATCCAACAATATCGAGGGTCAAAGATAACTACTACAACTTAATAAGGCTTCCTAGATTTCCTTTTTTAAATGTCTATAGGTTCATTTTCATAAATTGACCTTAATTTTCAATCAAAAGTTGTAAATACAAGTCAACTATTAACTCCACACTCAACCAAGCGATTCTTGATTGTTAATACTTTACAGAGTCTAAGTGTAGTAAACTAAGCCCACCATGAAATAAGATTACCTAAGTATATCATCATCAATGAGTATCCAACTTATGACCCTTCTCATCCATTAATACTTCCAAAATAAATTCAATCAATACTCCGTAATATGTTCAAATTAACATTGGGAACCTCAAGTACATAGTTATGAGACAACCTCCTATCCATTTAAGACTTATTTACCACAATTTTAATCATTATTTCAAAAATAGGCTCCCATTCGAGGTTACTTCATCATATTCCTTCAATTGATCGTATTTGAGAATTATACTATCTCATACCATCGTACTCACCCTAGAGGAAAACATAACACTCCTATAGTTCATATCGTAAAACCAAAACTACATTCATTCCTTAATTTTTCATGACTTTTAAGTAGTATACATAACTTTCCATAACCTTATTATTCAAAACTTAATCCATTTAAAAAAAAAAAAAATCCAAGTTGACCTTACCTCCCACATCCAAATTGGGTTATCACATCTCCTTCACTTCTAAAAATATAATCAACACTAATAGTATAATAGAATACTTACAGGCAACAAGCCACCAAATCATAGTCACATTTTATATTGTTATCCATCAAAATACTTCAATCAGCATGGGGGTGTCTCTAAATCAAAACATAAATAGAGTGGAAGCTTGCTTAAGGATAAGTCCTTCAGAGTCTAAGAAGAAAAGTACGACACTTTGCTATACAAGGAATACCACAGTGTAGATTTTTGATCAACTATGGAGAATAAACTGATTTAATTTAGGCATGTCTGGCATAAGTGACCTATATAGTTGGAAAGATCTACGAGTTAAGATTCTAACAAAAAAGAGGGTGCACCATTTGGACTTTCCAACAAAGAGTTATGATCAAATTAGTGAAAGGTAGTCTGCTTGACTGATGGTTCTGCTATACTTGTCCAACTCGAGTTTGGGTGTTTTTGTCACAAATCCTATCTCATACCCATCTCCAATATAGATAATATGACTTGCATAAAGATCCATGCCTAGCATCATTTACAAACCAAAAGTCAAATTACCATCCATCTCCTAGAATAGTCAAAAACGACATGATATAAAACTAGAACATACATCCCAAATTTTCGTCAACTCCTCAAACAAATAATTAAGCAACAAACAAATAATTAATTCCTAACCTAATTAAGCAAAAAATCACACACATCTTATCAAGTCAATGAAGATGAAGGGGTGGCTTAACGGGAGGCTTGGAAGGTGAAGAGATCAAGATAAAGGCAATTCAGGTGAAACCTTCCGGAAGGTTTGCTTCGACCTTCTGGAAGCTTTTGCCCACTGGAGTAGAACCTACCTCAAACCTTTCAGAAGGTTTTGCATATTGTAAAGCATTTTCCTCTGCCTTTGCCAAAACCTTCCGGAAGGTTTTGCTTCGACCTTCCAGAAGGTTTTGCTGAAAATTGCTAGACACCTGCAACTCTAGCTCTGCCACTTGGGGGTCCCACCTATGATTCTCCCACTTGTCCCCTGACATATTCTACATACATACATGCCTCCCTACACCTAATGTTAGACTTTGGAGGCCAAGACATTAATGAGGAGGAGAGAGAAGGAGGAAGCCTAAGGAGTTGTAGGCTAGGCTTGTCCTATCCTGTCCAAGCCATCAACTCAGCCCCCCCATTGATGGAAGACCTGCACACACATGCTATAGGGCCTCATGGACGAAAATGCAGGGAGTTACACCATTGTACATATTTTATTCAGCATTGTAGAGAGAAGCTCAAGGAATAAGACATAGTTTTAGAGAGAGAAGTTGGATTTTTGCATTTCTTTTACCCATTTCTCTTGTTGTAAGCTATAATATTTTTGTAATCTTCATTTATTGCACTTTAATGTCATTTATTTCAAGTGTATTGAAAGTTTAGTTATGTATTCTATATTTTACCATGTTTGTATTTATGTTTTTCCTCTCAAGGTTTTCAAATGAGTATTAAATGCACTTCTTTGTAGTTTAACTTTTCTTGCATTAATACAAGTTTCAATCTTCATCTCGTCACAATGTTTCTTCATATTATGCATGTCTTTGCATTTAATATGAGTAGGTATGCTTTAAGTTGGCTAATCTAAGGGACACTTCCTATTGAGTATGCTAAATCAACTCTTTTTCATTCCTCTTTGTAGTGTAAAATGGTTTGGTTTGACTAGGTTGAGTGTGGACCTGGTTGTGAGCTCTTGATACACCGTAAACTTGTCACGGGGTATGCTTGAGCCTTCATCTCCATTTTAGTCCCTCACTTCCTACGAATCAATCAAACACCTAGGCACAATTGGAAGAATATTTTGAGTTGATTTGACATTCTCATTGGAATGACCTCTTCAAATTAGCCAACCTTGTTTCCATTACCTTTTTTTATCAAAAACTCCACGCACCAAAACACACAAATTCACAAGATTTTACACCTTTCCATTTTTACAAAATCACCTTCACACAATTTAACCTTCCTTCCCTGAGGAGACGACCTTGGAATACTCAATTTCAAGTAAAACACGACACTCGAAAGTCTTTCTTTGCTTGGAGTGCACTTTTGCACACACACGCATTTTCTCCATTTCTTGCACGATATCCGAGGGAAATTGACACTCACCTAATCGTATAAGCCAGATTTACATTACCAGAATCATGTTTGGAGATTAGGTAAGTCCCGTGATTCCCATCACGGGCCGAGGTACGTTGCTCCTTGTATATATTTTTGTTTATTTTTCATTTCAATTGTAGATATTGTTTTTGCATGTGGGGATGGGACGACAAAAATAGATTGGTTAGACGACCCCTAGAACCCAATATGAATCTTGACCAAGACCCACCTGACGATGCCGATGATAATTTTGAGGATGTTGGTGCTAATGTCCCAAGAGGCGGGGGAGTGCAAGATCCTAGAATGCCAAACCCTAGAATGCATTTTCCCCCTCCTAGGAATGAGGGAAATAATATCCCAATTGATCCTCCGGCGAGGTCAATGCGGGATTATCTTCAACCCATTCGTAGCACCACTTCCTCATAAATTCTTTTACTGGTCCAAGCTCATGCCTTCCTAGTTAAATCGGGAAGGTTACAACTACTTCCTCAATTCCATGGAATTGAAAGGGAGAATCCTCATTTGCACATTAAGGAGTTTGAGGAAATAGTTGCAACCTTCCTCACTAATCATGCCATGGAAGACATAGCTCGCATGAAATTGTTCTCCTTTTCCCTTAAATACAAAGTCAAAACGTGGTTGAATTCCTTGAAGCCTCGATCAATAACCTCTTGGACACAAATGCTCTATGAGTTTTTGAACAAATTTTTTTTGGTGCCTAAAACCACCGCTCTTAAAAAGCAAATCCAATTTTTTTTGGAAAAGCCTAATGAGTAATTTTATCAATGTTGGGATCGCTACAAGGAATTGCTACAATTCATTCTACACCATAGCTTTGAACCATGGCAATTGGTGAGTTTCTTCCATGAAGGGATTACACCGGGCCATCCACAGTTCATCGATATGATGTGTAATGGGGAGTTTTTAAACAAGGATCCCGATGAGGCCCTATAATACTTCAATACATTGGCACAAAATACACAATCTTGGGATATCACGGATCCCACCGATAAATCGAGGTCTTCTTCGGGTAGTAATCAACCAAGTGGGGGAGGAATGTACGATTTAAGGGTAGGGAAGACTTGTTTTCCAAAATTGTCTTAGAAAGTGGAGAGTCTTGAGTTCAATAGGAGACATGAGGTGTCCAACATTTCCAAGACCGAGGAGTTTTGCTCTATTTGTGAGAGTGTTGAGCATTCCATATCGGAATGTCCCAACATTACGGCACTTAAAGAAGTATACCATGAGCAAGTCAATGCCTTCTGATGGTGAACCAAACGTGGTTGAGTAGTACAATTATATGTATGTATGAAAGTAAGGTTTGGTCCAAGCTACGAGGCTTGTGAAGATAATGCAGCGATGTGTGGGTAAATGATGGTTTACACAGTAGAGTTATAGTGGTTCACCAGCTCAGGAGCTCGGCCAATCCACTCTTTAATGGAGTATCTTGCTCTTGGGATCTATATTGACCGTTTTGAGAGGATTACACAGTACCCTAGGTACCACTTGGGTTGTTTGCCCCGTAATGAGGTCTTTGTACAATATTTATAGCCTAATTCCTAATTCTATGGGATTTGTGGCGAGATATTTGCCTTCCTCTCACAGGATCTCCCTTGATTTTAGGAGATGATCTTGGACGGTTGAGAGTTTTATGCCTTGACAGTCGCTTACTGCCATGGAGGGGGTGCCTTCTGGCAGCTAGTTGTCTTCCACTCATTTTCTTCATTGTAAAGACTGAGGAGGGCCCAAGGTCTGGACCTCTGAGCTCTGGATCTCTTGGCTGACCTCCCTTCCTGACCTCAATTTTCGAGCTCAAACTTTGAATTCTTTCTAGGTATCATCAGTTGCCCCCTAGTCCTTGGTCAAAGTGGCTTTGAGCATGGACTAAGCTGGGCCTAGGCCGAGTTAAACCTCTCTATGGCAACCTCGATTTGCACATGAAGAGACTTCTCCGACAGTTTTATGCAATCATTTCCTCCTTGTTTCTCGCGCACGACCCACACTTTGAAGACCCACGTATACCCGGCTTTAAATGCCTCTGAGACGACGAAAACCGCCTCATTCTTCCATTCAATTTCTCTCTCCAGTGCTTTACCTACCTTCTTCCTTGCCATTTTAGCTTCCCAATCTGCTGGTGTTTTTAGGGTTTTACCGAAAATCGACTTCCCTTAGTTTGGTTCGAAGGCTTTGCGAGGCTTGCTCTTTAATTTCGCTTTGGGCTTTGATTTTTCGCTCATTCCTAATTTGGTACGTTTCTCAGCTTTTGTTCATTTCTTCATTCTGGATCCCTCGAATTCGAGGTGGTTGCTGCATTTTTGGACCTTTCATTTTTGCTATTTTAGGAATCGAGGCTACTCTTTGTCTTCCCTTCCCCTTTTTCTTGACCCTTACTCTACTGCTAGGATTTTCCTTATAGGTCGTTGGTGTCTTGAGCTCTCGACTCTCAAGGAGTGTTTTTCAAAGGTACGTCCTCTTTATAGATCTTTTAGGCTTCCTCTCTCGTGTCCAATCATGTCTGCCTCTTCCGAAGCCACAACCTGGTTTGTTTCCCTTATAGGTGACAGGTCTGCTAAAGAGGATATTGATTTAGGAGAAGTGGGTGAGGAGATTGATAACTTCCCTAGTGTCGATTCTGTCGATGTTGAGGAAAACGTTGAGGAGCCCCCTTCGTCATCATCCCCTACGCCCAAAAAATCTAATAAAGGTAAAGCCAAAGTGAGCGGTGTTGGGATTTCTAACAGCGTTGAAGGTACAAAGGCTATCTTCAGAGCTTCAGACCTCGTGGGTTCTAGCGAGGTCACACCTTCTTACATGGGGTTTTTATCTGCTCATTTCGATTTTCCTTGGAGTGTGCAGTATTGGTGCCCAGATGTGGACATTCGGTATGATTCCCCAATCCCTAAGAAGGTCTACTTCTTCGTGGCTACTTTCGAGAATGACTTTCGTTTTCCAATGCACCCTTTCCTTAAGAGTGTCTCCAACATTTTAATGTTTGCCCTGCTCAACTTTCCCCCAATTTTTGGGGTATTCTAGTGGGTCTCCTTGTTTTCTTCAAAAAACACGAGCTTAGAGTTCCTTCTGTGCCTTTGCTCATGAAGTTCTTCAACATCAAGTACACTCCTTTTGACTGCTTCCTATATATTTCCAAATGGGTGAAAACCCGAGCCATCATTACTGACCTCCCAAGCTCCCACAAGGGTTGGAAGAAACTCTTCTTCTTTGTGTGGGGCCGAGAATGAGAATACAATCCCGAAGATATTACGGATACCCTCCCAGTGCCTAGGGCTTGGTCTGCCCCTGATAACCTGCGTAAGCCCTCTTAGAGTAAGCTTGGACCAGCCTTGACACTTTACTACTTGTTGACCTTGTTCTGTTTATTTTGTTTTACTTTTCAGGTATTCGCCCCGAGCTCAGTGCTGAGGATAAGCGAGTTCTGCTGAACTTAGAGGATTGCGATCCAGAGAAATACTCCAAGCTCATCAAACCTAGGGTGCTTACTGAGCTTGGGTTTAGTCCTCTAGAGGTGAGGTTTGAGGCCCCTATCCCTATTTCTGTGGCTGGAGCAGAGGTGGAAGGTAATACTTCCTCCATCTGTTTCTAAATTTTATCTCATTTCCCCCCTTTTTCCTTTCTGACTTGCTGGTTCTGAGTTTCCAGATTCTTCTTCAATGGAACCTACTTCAAAAGACCTTAAGGGTAAGATTGCCCTGTTAAAGAAAAACAGGAGTGGGGGCAAGCCCAAGGCTGAGGTTGGCTCTGGGAGTGGTTCAGTCCCCCCAGCCAAGGTGCCGAGGTTGGATGTGCCTCCTGCATCACCCACTTCGTCTTAAGTGGCACTCATTCAGCGATCGAGCTCTCCGAAGGTCACACAGACCTCTTCTCTTCAAGGGACCGCGCTTCCCACTTTTGGAGGGGTTTCTGAACATGGCGCAGTTCCGACCTCTCCTTCCTCAGCAGAGGTCGAGAGAGCCTTGGAAACGATCCCTCGCGTTCTGCCTGGGTCCACCTCTTCTGGGTCGTCTGAGAAGTTCTTTCAGCCTCTTCTAATGAGCTTCAAGGCCGAGAAAGGGAAGCGCCTCAAGGCTGAGAAGGGGGAAGGTTCCCTTCTTGACAATGCGATGCGCGCTGCAGACGTCATTACCTCCATCATCCCTGAGTCTGATATTCAAAAGGCTGCCACTATGCCCTTTGAAACTTCCATCAACACGACATTATATAGGGCCACTTCGGTAAGTTTATGACCTTTCCATGTTCCATTTTTATCTTGTGTTGCCACTTTATGCAAACTTTTGCCCTTGGTTGTGTCTATTCCCAGTTAGCCATTCACGTGAAAGGTTTGATGAGTCGAATAAGACCTTTCGAGAGCTCAGCCAAGGCATCGAAGGTGTTTTAGTTTAAGACTACCGAGCTGACCTTTGCCAATAACGACCTTAAAGCTCAAGTTCAGGATCTGCAGGCACAGGTGGAGAGGCAGACTTCTGTCATTAAGATTTTGGAGGCCGAGAAAAAGGAGATAAAAAATGGGGCTAGGAAGGCTAAGGAGGAGCTCAAGAAGACCAAGGATGAGTTTAGGCTAAAAATTGCTGACTGGGTTAAAGCCAACAAGGAGACATTCGAGGCTTTGGAGTCTTATGCGGGCATAAAGAGGGAATACGACGCTCTAGCTGAAACCAGAAGGATACACTGGTTGATGATGTTAAATAGAAGGATGCACTGGTTGATAAGCTGGCAGATGATGTCACCACCAAATAGGCCACTGAATGGCTTGCTTTCCAAGATCGAGCTGAGCGAACCTACCCAGACTTGGATTTTAACTTTGAAATCCCATCAGAGGAGGAGGAGGTGCCTAATGTTGAGGGAGAAGTTGGGGCTTTAGCTCCTGCTTCTGAGCTTGCTCCCAAAGGTGCTGAGTTACCTCCCCTTACTGCCGACGTCCTGCCCCAAGAGGTTTCTTCTGTTCTGGCTATTTCTATAGCTCCCGACCTCGCTCTCACTTCTACCGCTGGAAGTGCTGATCTACCCATTACTCCTGCTGTTGGCTCTGCTAGCGTCCCTATTTCTGATGATGACCCTATCGACCTTGCGGCTCAAGTTCTTATATTGACTTTGCCCCCAGTAGGAGTTGAGGTCCCTGTTCTTGCTCTACCCGAGGTCCCTTTTCCTATACCTGCTCTTGAACTTCCAGAAGCTTTTGCTGCTGAACTACCAGACACTTCTCCTGCTCCTGCTACAGAGACTTAAGATTCTTTAAGGAACTTCTGTTTGTTGTTTTTTTTTTATACCTTGTCCTTTGTTTCTTTTGGAAATATCAATCTTGCTTTTTTCTTTTTGAATTGTTGTATTTGTGCTGCTATGCTCTTGTTGTGCTATGCTTTTCTTATTGTGCTAGGCTATCTACTCCCCTTGCCCCCTTACTTCGCGGAGGACTTAGTCCCTCTTGAAGTAGAAACTGAATACTGAAGAGCTAAAGATGTGTTAAGTTAAGGTCTTATGCTTGGAGGGCTCTTTCTTATGAACCGAGGAGCCTGTGAGCTGCTGAGCTCTTCTTAGGCTGGGCTAAAGAGCTCTTTGCTTGGACTTATAATTGCTAAATTGTGCAGCTTATGTTTTGAACTTTTCTTCAACTGAGCTGATGAGCTTGCAGAGCTGAACGACCACTTAGGCATGAGACACTGACTCTCCATCGTTACACGTGCCCACCTACTTTCTTAAAATGTACCCACTGTAATGATTATGGAAACGCAAGGGGGGCATCTATTCATCTTCCCTCGTTTCTTGTCCCTTCAAATATGGGATTCTTGAAGTTTCCATAAAGCTTTGGACTCCCTATTGCTTACGAATCTAGGAGTTTCTTCTTGTCAGTGATTCTTGCCTGCAAACCTTGGGTTTTCTTTTTACCAGTAATTCTTGTGTTCTTTGATTTTTTTTTTCTGATGAATGTCCCTCCCTCTTCTTTGTTCAAGCAACGGGCTTCTTCTAGGGTTGACATGAGGTGGCAGACCAACTACTTGGTTCCTTCGATGGTAACTTCTGCAGAGTTGGAGGAGATTAAGAAACGGTACTTTTTCCCCGCTGATTTACCCCTGCGGGTTCCTACTTCTGACGAACCCTGCAACTTCTTTCCTCAATGAGAGATTTGTTTTTTTGAGGGTGCCTTCGAGATAGGCCTTCGTCTGCCTATCCACCCCTCTATTGGGTGGATTCTTGCTTTCTATCTCATTGCTTGGACTTATACTTGTTAAATTATGCAGCTTATGTTTTGAACTTTTCCTCAACTGAGCTGAGCTTGCAGAGCTGAACGACCACTTAGGCATGAGACACCGACTCCTCATCGTTACACGTGCCCACCTACTTTCTTAAAATGTACCCACTATAATGATTATGGAAACACAAGGGGGGCGTCTATTCGTCTTCCCTAGTTTCTTGTCCCTTCAAATATGGGATTTCATGAAGTTTCAATAAAGCTTTGGACTCCCTATTGCCTACAAATCTAGGAGTTTCTTCTTGTCAGTGATTCTTGCCTGCAAATCTTGGGTTTTCTTTTTGCCAGTAATTCTTGTGTTCTTCGAATTTTTTTTCTGATGGATGTCCCTCCCTCTTCTTTGTTCAAGCAACGGGCTTCTTCTGGGGTTGACATGAGGTGGTGATGAGCGCATAATATTGCATATTTAACGGCCTCATTACATGTATTTTAACTTAAATTTGCATTTAATTACTTAGAGTCAGTTGAAATTATGAATAATGTGAAATTTTGGATGTTGCAGGTAATTATAGCGTAAATCATGTATTTTGGAACCTTGCAACTAAGTATGGAGGAGTGGTGAAGATGTGGACACATTACATGAGGATTTGGAGGCTTAAAAGTGAAAGAAATCAAGGAGGTATCGACGCTTGGTAACGTAGGCACCAACACCTGCACCATTTGGTAGCAGTACCTCGGTTTTCCTCATTTTTGGCCATGATCCACTTTGAATCTGAAAAAGTTCCAAACATAAAAATTGTAGATCTGGATGTCCTCTGTAGTGTATCTAAAGTTCAGCTCAATCGGACTGTTGGATCAAAATTTATGACAATTCTACAAAAACTTGTCCAGAGCAGGCAACCTACCGGTAGTTTTTACTCTAGTAGCCAAAACCTACCGGTAGAACGATGAAAACCTACCGGTAGGTTTTGTCCAGAATGCCTGCAACTCATGCTCCACTTTCTTGGGGGTCCCACCATTGATTCTCCCACTTGTCCCCTGACATCCCTTACACATCTACATGCCTCCCAACACACTTGCTTGGACTTTGGAGGCAATGGCATTAATGAGGATGGGAGATAAGGGGGCTGCCCTGATGGGTGCAGGCTATGCTCTTCCTAGCCTGTCCAAATCCAATCAACTCACCTCCCATTGATGGGAGGCCTGCACACAGGCTAGGGGAGCCTCATGGACGAAAATGCATCATCTCTTCTCCATATATTGAGCATTCACAAACCATTGAAAGAGTGTGGCTACCTAAGCTTAGAAAGCTCAAGAGAAAGAAGATGAATAGTAGTTAGAAAGCTTAGATTTTTGCATTTCTTCCACTCATTTCACTTGTAATCTTTAGTAAGGATCTTGTAATCTTCATTATTTACTTTTAATGTCATTTATTTCAAGTGCTTTGCAAGTTTAGTTGAGTATCTTAGTTTCTACCATTGTTCTGTTAAGTTTTCTTCATTTCAATCTTTTTAAATGGGTATTGAATATTTTCCTTTATAGTTTAAGATTTCTTGCATTAAGTTAAGTTTTAATCTTCATTTCAATACCATATCTCTTTACATTATGTATGTCTTTCCTTTTAATATGAGTAGTTAGATTTTAAGTTGGCTAATCCATGGGAAAACTCCTCTTGGGTATGCCATTTCAACTCATTTTGTTTCCTCCTCTTGGTGTACGATGGTTCGGTTTGACTGGGTTGAGTGTGGACATGGTGGTGAGTCTTTGATATCCCGTAGACTTGTCACGGGTTATGCTTGGATCCTCACTTCCATCTCGTTC
Source organism: Ilex aquifolium (assembly GCA_951799425.1). NCBI lineage: Eukaryota > Viridiplantae > Streptophyta > Magnoliopsida > Aquifoliales > Aquifoliaceae > Ilex > Ilex aquifolium. The sequence goes on along the minus strand of OX637404.1, from coordinate 5,591,639 downwards.
TGAGCTTTCCACGAATCAATCGAGCATCTAGGCACCATTGGAGGAAGGTTTTAAGTTGACTTGGCATTCCCATTGGAGTGAACCCTTTGGATTAGCCAACATTTGTTTCCATTTCATTTTCTATCACAAACACAAAACACCAAAACTCAACCTCAAAGATTTTTACAATTTTCTTTTGTTCACCAAAATCACCTTCACCACACTTGAATTTTCCGCCCCTGAGGAGACGACCTTGGAATACTTTTCCAAGTAAAACACGACACGTGAAAGACTCTTTGCGCTTTGGGAGCACTTTTGTTCACCACCCACATTGTACATTTCATTTCCCACCATTATTTCGTTTCCCCATTTCTCACATCATTCCGAGGGAGAGAAACACTCCCCCATCCCTATAAGTCATACACATATTGAGGGATGATGTTGGGAGATTAGGGTATAAAACGGAAACCATCAAGCATTTTTGGCGCCGTTGCCGGGGAAGGTTAAGTATCGAGTTCAAAGGTGATTTTGGACGGCATAGGTAAGTCTCGTGATTTTCATCATGGGCCAAGGTATGTCGTCTCATTTGTAAATAGTTTGTTGTAGTTTTTTTTTTTGTGTTATGTTTTCTAATTTTTATGAAAATGTGTTAAATGCCCCTTATTTTGAAAATGTTTGTGAGATTTGTGATGAGTATGGGCACATCACTAGTGAGTGTCCAATAAATTATACGGTTCAAGACTTTGCATGCGAAGGTTCAAATTCAATTTTGGCCTCCGAAAATTTTACCCCAACAATTATGTTACTCCGAGTTATCCGAGTTATGGTTGGGAGAATGAACCTTATAATTTTTCATCCGATCTCACACCATCAAATGAATTTTGCCAGTATCCAACATATGAGGACTCAACCGAACAAGAATGAGAAAATACGTATTACGAGTTTATGCAATGCCAAATGGAAGTCAATGCCCAAGTAGCCCAACAAATTTCTGAAATTAGAGATGGACTTAATACATTGAATAATGCTATAATTACTATGCGTGAAGAACAACATCTTGAGCCTAGTCAATGTATTGAGGATGATCATCTCAAAGGAATGCATATTGATGTTGAATCTCCCACCACTCTAGATTATGAAAAGCTTAATAAAGATACTATCTCACATGAGGCTAATGAGTCCAAGGTCATTTTGCCATCTAAGAGTGGTGTTGAGATTCACATTTCTCAACTTGGGGAGGGCATTGAAATGGAGTCAAGTGTAAAAAATTTTAAAGAGAAATTGTATACTCCATTGTTAGGATTGCATAAACTTGCCTATACCTCTATTTGGTTGAGATTTTTGAATCATTATCCTTTGTATTGTTGGATAGATTGGTTAGGAAGGGCATTTATACAACAAAAAAATTTTAAAATCAAAAAAATCAATGGGCGCAAGCTCATATCCAAATTGAAGCCGGATTGACATGAGCCCTTGTTGTTTTGTTTTTATGTACATAGTAGTTAGATTCTTCTATTGTTATATTTTTATTTTTCATGTTGTTGTAGTATAGTGGTGAGTATTCATGGTGCTTAAGGTCAATGGAGGTGAGGTGGAGGCTTGATGATAGCTTGAAAGGTGAAGGAACCCATAATTTAGCAAAACAAGGGAAAACCTACCGGTAGGTTTTAGCTACTGGACCTGCACCTACCACAAACCTACTGATAGGTTTTGCTCACTGGAGTGAAACCTACTGGTAGGTTTTCATCGACCTACCGGTAGGTTTTGTTGAAACAGGCCAGTTTCTGCATCTCAAGCTCTACAACTTTGGGGGTCCCACCATTGGCTCTCCCACTTGTTCCCTGACACTCCTTACACACAGACATCCCCTATCTCATTTTTTTCATTGCATGATTCATTGTGCATTGAGGACAATGCATAGTTCAAGTTGGGGGGGTGAGGTGCACCATTTACATGTTCCACCACTTTTTGTACATAATAGTCAAAAATGTAAAAAAAAAAAAATATATATATATATATATATATATATTTGAAAATTTTGGACATTTTTTGTGGAAAATATCTAATATTGAACCATATTCCCCTATTCAAAGTGTATGGGTCTAGTGATAATTTGATCTTCATTTTGAACTTTGAATACATGAGCACACTATAGAAGTTTATCCTATTGCTAAGAGTATCACATACTTGTTTGCTTTTGAACTCAACCATAAGTGCACCATAAACTTGTAATTTTGACAATTTATGGATTGAGTTCACATTTAGTGCTTGACATGAATAGTGGACATGAGTAAGAACCCATGTGTGCTTTAATGCCAATACTTGTTGGAGGGAACTTACATTTACTCAAAGGAACAATTTTTCAAATTCAAATTTGTTTAATAATCTCATTATGCTTGCTTTGGTTAGGTGCATTTGGGTAGTTGATTGACTTTGTCTTGAAATGCAATGTGCTCTCCCATGCCTATCTAGAAATGATCTTAGGCCATCTTTGATTTGCTTTGAGCCTTAGCCTTTTTCTTGGAAAAATTCTATCCCTCGTGCCATGTTTGAGCCTTGTTGAAAATTTGTTTCCATGCCACACAATTGACCAAGCCAGTGCAAAATGATAAAAATTTATCACACCTTGGTTGTTCCTAGAGCTGAATATGAGTAAACATGAAAAGAGAAGGAATGGTGATGTGGAAACCCAAAAGGGGATAAATGAAGTTGAAGTCAAAGAGTTGAACAGAAAAGAATGAAAAAATCCAAGAAAATGAGAGAAAGGGGTGAAAGAAGAAAGAATGATCAAAGAAAAATGAAAATGTTAAGGAAAAGAAAGAAAAAGAAACAATGAGTGAAGTGATGGTGTTAGCCTAGAAATCCCATAAAAAGGGAGATCTTTTTGAAATAAAGGTCATTCACTCGGAACAACCCTCTTTGTTATCCTATGTCCTTCATTTTATGTGCCCCAATATCACCTCAAGGCCCCATTATAACCTTTAAAGTCCTAAATGATCTAGAGAAGCATGTGGATGCATACTTTTAAAGAAAAAGAGAAGTTGGTTTTGCTACCTAATGTCCTAGCATTCCTTTCATGAGATTATGACAAGGTTGCTTCATTTTCATGCATGAACTTCATTTTTGGATTATATGTGAGTATATTTCATTTTGTGTATAAGATTCTATCTCACATATACACATGGAGAGCATGCCAGGATAATCATAGTGTGATTCATTATTGAGAGAAACCCTTGGTGAGTTTTGCACCAAAGCTTAATTGGATAGCCAAAGTGAATGTGAACTCTGTTGTGTAAATGTTTAAATTACATGTCCATTTCACACACACACGAGTTTGAAAATGAATGTGTATGTGGATACTCTAGAATAGCATTTAATGCTATGATGTGATTCATGTGTGATTTGTTCAGGTGTATTAGACAAAGCTATTGTTGACATCCCAGTGCTAGTTAGGATAAGTGCATATGTTTTAAATATTAGATATGAGGAAAAGAAGTTTGTAGATACCTTCACTGGAAACCTTCACGAGACAACACTCCTCCACTAGGGATCACCTTGGGTTTTCTTTTTGCCAGTAATTCTTGTGTTCTTCGATTTTTTTTCTGATGGATGTCCCTCCCTCTTCTTTATTCAAGCAACGGGCTTCTTCTGGGGTTGACATGAGGTGGTAGACCAACTACTTGGTTCCTTCGGTGTTAACTTCTGCAGAGTTGGAGGAGATCAAGAAACGATACCTTTTCCCTGTTGATTTACCCCTTCGGGTTCCTACTTCTGACGTACCCTGCAACTTCTTTCCTCAAGGAGAGATTTGCTTTTTTGAGGGTGCCTTCGAGATGGGCCTTTGTCTGCCTATCCACCCCTCCATTGGGTGGATTCTTGCTTTCTATGGGTTGTGCCCTTCTCGTCGTTCTCCTGAGGCATGAGGGGCTATGATCAGCTTTTTTTTTTTTGACGTCTTCAAGGCGACAGTGAATTCCCTACTATTGCCGAATTCCTCTACTTCTACGAGCTTGATGAGGACAAGCTCCCTTGGTTCAACTACTTCAGGTGGAGGCGCTTCTTCGAGTCCCCGCTGGTCCTCGATGTTCCTTCCTCTCCTGAAGGATGGGCTCAACGTTTTTTCTTTGCCTCTAGAGATTCTTAGAGGTCTATCGAGCAGTGCTGCGCGCGTTCTAGGGTCCCTTGCTCTTGGGGGAATTTTTCTCATAAAGGTAGAAGCTTAGAGTCAGTTTTGTTATAATTATGGTGATTGGCTTTTAACGTGTTTTTCCTGTGCAGGTGCTCCCAATTTGACCCCGACAGAGCTTTAGAGGGTTAACCAGGTGGCAGGTGTTGAGCCAGTTCTTTTTTCAGAGCTCGTTACTCCAGAGAACCTCTTTTTGTTTAGCATTGTAACTGCTCCTTTAGAGTTTGCCTCATTCCCCCTTTCTCCTGATTCCTCCCCTGCTGAAACAGATGAGGATGAGGACGTTGCTACGTCTTCAAAAAAGCGCTGGAGGAGCGATTTCTCCTCTCATTCGTCTTGTCCTCCTTTGGTGATGTTTTATTTTCTGCTATCGGGATGAAGCTTTCTAAGCTGCTCATAGATGTGGAGAAGGAATGCGACGAACTGAAGGAATATAACACACATCTGCGGGCTGTGAATGCTTCCTTAGAGGAGGAGATTGCTGAGCTGAAGAGGAGACTTGGGGGAGATTAGAAATTTTTCTTTTTTCCTCTTTTTCTTGTATCCAATCACGTTGAATAAGAATTTTTTTTTCTGCTTGGCTTATTTCCTTGCAATTATCCTCTGTTGGTTGATGTGTTTGCGAGTTTACTTGCCAAGGAGCTCAATATTGGTTTATGAGCTACAAAGCTAATTTTTTTTACGAGCTGAGGAGCTCATCTTTATTTATGAGCTAAAGAGCTCATCATTTATCTATGAGCTGAAGAACTCATCTTTCTTTTATGAGCTGAAGAGCTCATTGTTTGCTTATGAGCTAAAGAGCTCATCTTTTGTTTATGAGCTGAAGAGCTCATCTTTTATTTTATGAGCTAAAGAGCTCATCTTTTGTTTATAAGCTGACGAGCTCATATTTTATTTTATGAGCTAAAGAGCTTATTGTTTATTTATAAGCTGAAGAGCTCATCTTTTATTTTTCAGCTGAAGAGCTCATAGTTTATTTATGAGCTGAAGAGCTCATCTTCAGCTTTAAGCTGCTGATGGAGTCTTGCTGGGCTGAATTGAAACTTGCTATTTTTATTGAGGATAACCTCCTTACAAAATTTTATTGAAAAAACCTTTTTAAATGTTCGGCATTCCAAGAGTGAGGCAAGACTTTTCCTTCCTCTATTTGCAACTCGTAGTTTCCAGGCCTGATTACCCTTGAGATGATGTAAGGACCTTCCCAATTAGGACCTAACTTTCCATGAGTGGGGTCCTTTCTCGTAGGAAGGAGTTTTCTAAGTACTAAATCTCCAACTTTAAAACTCCTGTGTTTGACCCTACTATTGTAATATCTTGTTGTCTTCCTCTGATAACCTTTAATGTGGTGCAAAGCTCTGTCTCTTTTTTCATCCAAGAGGTCGAGATTTAGCAGAAGTGATTTGTCATTATGCTCGGGCTTTGAAAATTCAGCCCTAGGGGACGGGATGCCAACCTCTACAGGTGCCACTGCCTCTGTTCCAAATGCCAAAGCGAATGATGTCTCCTGAGTCGCTGATATGGCAGTTGTTCTGTAAGCCCATAATACTTCTAGGATGTGTTCTGCCCATTTCCCTTTTCGAGCTTCTAGCTTGGTCTTCAGGGCTGTTTTGATGGTTCTGATGGTCACCTCTGCTTGTCTGTTGGATTGTGGATGGGCTGGAGCTGAGAAGTAATTCTTTATTCCTAGCTCAGCACATAATTTTTTGAACTTGGGATTGTCAAATTGCTTCCCATTATCAGAGACAATTGCTCTGGGTATCCCAAACCTGCAGATTATAGATTTTAATGTAAAGTTTTGAATCTTCTGCTCTATAATGGTTGCCAAAGGCTCCACCTCTGCCCATTTGGTGAAGTAATATACCCCAATGATGGCGAACTTGTACTGCCCAATACTAGTGGGAAGGGGTCCAAGTATGTCCAGACCCCATTGCTGGAATGACCAAGGACTTACCACTGAGGTTAGGAGCTTTGGTAGACAATGAGGGATGTTGGCGTGAACCTGGCGGACCTTACATCTTTTGTTCATATCTGTGGCATCTTTGAGCATGGTGGGCCAGAAGTACCCCTGTCTTAGTGCTTTTCTTGCCAGAGCTCGGGCTCCAATATGGTTTTCGCAAATTCCTTCATGAACTTCCCTGAGTATATAGTTAGCATCCTCATCTCCTACTCTTTTGAGGAGAGGTGTTGAAAAACCTCGCTTATACAAATTTTCCTGCAGAATCGTGAACCTGGATGACCTAGCCCTTATCTTCGCGACCTCTTTAGGATCTTCTGGCAAGGTCCCATTCTGAAGATACTCTCTTATTGGGTCCATCCAGCTTAGCGGGGCCAGTATAGGGAGCACTTCTTCATCTTCATGGCTTACAAATGGTTCTGCTAGGTGCTCTACTGGTATTAGCCTATCCAAGTTTTCTTGGGAGGCTGTAGCCAGCCTTGCCAAAGCGTCTGCTCGCGAGTTCTTAACTCTGGGGATATACTTGATTTTAACTTGCACAAACTTCTTGATCAATTCTTGAACCTTTTTGAGGTAGAGGATCATTCTTTCTCCCTTAGCCTCATAAGTTTCTTCTATCTGTTTCACCACGAGCTGGGAGTCGCTGTAGATTTCAAGCTGTTCTACCTCCATCGAGTGAGCCAGATTAAGTCCAGCGATGAAAGCTTCATACTCTGCTTCAATGTTTGAGGTCTTAAATCCAAATCTGAGGGTATATTCGACGTCTATCCCATCTGGGGAGATCAAGATCAACCCTGCACCACTCCCTTGAGCGTTGATAGCTCCATCTACCGAAAACTTCCAGGTGGGGAGGTCAGGTACTAGCTGGGTTGCTTCCATAGATGCTTCTGTGGTCGTAGTGAACTCTACGATGAAATCTGCCAAAACTTGCCCTTTGATTGCTGTTCTGGGTTTGTACCTAATATCGAACTCACTGAGCTCTATGGCCCCCATTTGACCAACCCCCTTGAAGATTCTGGTTTGTGCAATACTTGTTTCATTGGCTAGTCTATTGGGACCTCAATGGTGTGAGCCTGGAAGTACGACCTGAGTCTTCTTGCAGATGTAACCAGAGCTAAGACAAGCTTCTCCATCTTCCAATATCTCTATTTTGCCCCTCTCAGAGCATTGCTACAGTAGTAAACTGGTTGCTGAGCTCTGTCTCGCTCTCTCACAAAGGCTGCGCTGGTTGAGAAGTCTGAAATAGTGACGTATAGGGTGAGCACTTCCCCTTCCAAAGGACTTACCAGAATCGGGGATGAACTCAGGTAATATTTAAGAGCTTTGAATGCTTCTTCACATCGGGTGTCCCATTGGAATGCCTTTTTCAAGATTTGGAAGAAAGGCTGACATATGTCGCTTGACCTGGACACGAAGCGACTCAGGGCTACGATTCTTCTTGTAAGGCGTTGGACCTCTGTGGTGTTGGAGAGAGGCTGCATGTCTATTATTGCTTTGAATTTCTCTAGGTTAGCCTCGATTCCTCTGTTATTGACTATGAAACCCAAGAATTTCTCCGCAGAGACCCCAAAGGCACATTTAGCGGGGTTGAGCTTCATCCGATATTTCTTAAGGACCTAGAACGATTCTTCAAGGTGCCCGATGTGGAGCTCGACTTTCAGTGATTTTACCAGCATGTAGTCGATGTACACCTCCATAGATCTTCCGATTTGCTTCTGGGACATTCGGTTTACCAGGCACTGGTAAGTGGCTCCAACATTCTTTAGTCCGAAGGGCATAACCTGGTAGCAGTATGTTCCTTGCTCTGTCACAAATGAGGTCTTCTCTTGGTCACTGGGGTCCATTCTGATTTGGTTATACTGTTGTCCGAATTTGGTATTAACAATTTACGTGCAAGTATACACGATCAACAAGTAATAAAGTGATAAGTAGAGTATCGTTCCCACGGAGAATTATTGCTAATAACTTTCAAGTACTAACTTTATATCAATTCAATTTTATTTAAAACAATAGGAATTAAACTATGAATTTACTAATTTAAGACTAAACCTAAATTTAATAATCAAAGATTGAATTTAACGGATAAAAGAAGTTAAGATTACAACTTCCTCTAATGCTTCGTATAAATCTTTTCACTCTCATTCCAGTTAATTGATCAAATTGAATTGTTAACTGAGACTTCAAAAGTATTTATCAAACCTCTTCCGATAGTAAGAGAAACATATCTTTCCCAATTAAATTGCTATATTCCTATGCAAAATAAGTTGGAATAGATTCATTAAGTTCAAACTCTCATACAAGTTACACACGACATATAGGTATATTCCTATCCTATACACAAACCTAGCTATTCAATCCGAAGAAGAATTAACCAGACGCATGTCATCATATTCCGATCTAAACCTAGAATTCATCTCCCAATTTCATCTAGGTTATCAAATTAATTATTGGCCACACAATCATATATTAAGCACAAAATATGACAAACAACTCATGTATGATCAATAGAACTAGAATCAAGAGTAGATCAATTTAACTAGACATTAGGTTCTGTTGCAATCTTAATAAAAATTTAGTTCATAATGTAATTGAAAAACATCCTTCTCAAATTAAACAACATCTTAGAAAATCAAGAAGTAAAAGTAAGAGAAAAGAATGAAAACTTAGTTGCAATCTTCAACTCCTCTCTAGCCTTCAAGTCCGATTTTCTTCGTGTCGGTTCCTTCAATTCTTGCCTTCAATTTTCTATCAATCCTTGGTCTTCTCCTTCCCTTTTCAGCCCCCAAAGTCAATCTATATATATCTCCCTCAAACCCTAGCATATATGAGGCATTAGAGTCCAATTTCAGGTAAAAAACAAGTAGAATTTGCATCCAACTTCCAACACAAGCGCAGCTGAGCCATAAATCAGCGCAGGGGCGTTGAGTTACTGCCCTTGTGGCACAGGGGCGCTGATCCCTTTTAAGCCTAGCATCTTCCCTTGTTGTTTAGCCTTCAAAAATCCAACATTTAGGCTCCAAATTGACCTTGTTTCCTTCCAAATGATCTTGTTTGCTTCCAAATGATGATTCCTACCAAATAACATCAAAACACACAAAATAAATAAAAAAAAACATAAAATAATTGAAAACTTGCAAATTCCTCAAGCCGAAAATACTCAATTCGTAGGTATAAAACCCACTCATCAAATACCCTCAAACTTAAATGTTTGATTGTCCTCAAGCAAAATACTAAGAACAAAAACTATAAAAATTAACCCTAACAACCAACTACTCGAACAATTGATCAATATGAATCTAAATAATGGCCCCAAAAATTACTACAAATAATAATAATCGGGAAACTTCAAAACAGTGCAAAGTCTATCAATTCCACATACTCCTTAATTTTACCTCTGCTCATGACCTTTTAAATACATGTACATATCCGAACGGTTTAAACTCGCCATCACCCAGATAAATTTACGTAGTCAAGCGCTCCATAAGAGATACTCAATATCAACTCTATGAACTTACGTTTCACATCAACCTCTGCTAATTAAGGCAAAACATATAACTAGAAGGTACAAATATTTTTTTTTCTCTATCTCTCTCTTTTTCATTCATTCGGTGAGTGCATTTTATGCTCCATCTCACTTCCTATTGAGCGAGTGCATTTTACGCTCCATCTCGCCTTTTCTTGAACGAGTGCGTTTTACGCTCCATCTCGTTCTCAACATGTGTTTATGAGTGAGTGCGTTTTACGCTCCATCTCTACTCACCACATGCCCTTTTTTCTTGTTTTCCTATTTTTTTTTTCATCTACCCCATGAAGGATCAAATCAAAATAATTTTCCAAAAACTCTCTCTCTTTTCATTTTTTTTTATACTAACCCATCATAACCAATATTTTCCCCACACTTATATGAATACCTCAATTTGCTTTGAATGATGCTTAAATAAGTTTTTTAGAGTTTCACTGATATCTCCCACAAGCGCTTAGCCAAATAAATTCTCTAAATGATAACTAACCAAATAGATAGATATGTGCTCATGCATGAAAAGATCATAAATAATGTAAAACCAACTAGTATGTCAAACTTCAAACTCAACATGTTCATCAATTTCCCTTGAATTGACAATTAATCACATTCATCATTGGCCATAATCAAATTCAATCAACCCATTGCTCAAGTTGTACTAAAACATGTTATTTAAAGTGCAAAATATGCTCTCTAAATGCATACCTAATAATGCAAATGCAAACAAGAAAACACCCCCAAACTTAAACTAAACATTGTCCTCAATGTATAAAGTAGGAAAAATTAAGATAGAGGACTTCCCTGAGATTTTGCTAGTTGGCATCATCATTAGCGTCCTCGTCGTCCATTGAGTCGGGAGTGTATTCGGGAAACATAGGTGGACTAGGAAACTCACGTTGCAAAGCTTAATCTTTAACCATGGAGAATGGAGAAATCATTGTTGCTAGTTGATACTAATTGATGCCACTTGAGAGGTGAGAATGTTGTGTAAAAGAGATTGGGAAATCCAAGATGATTCACCGGAATTTTGGGTGCATAAGAGTTGGGGTGTATGTATTTTTAGATGTTTGAAATTTTTGGGAGTGATAGGAGTTGATTTGGTTGGCTTGTTGTTCATGTATGTAGAGCTGAAGGCTGATTTTTAATGCTGAAATTCTGAATTAGAAGTTGTTTGGAGCGTTTTTAAAGCTGAAAATCTGATTTGGGAAGCTGTTTTTGATGTTGGGATGCTGAAAATCTGAGTTTGGAGCAGTTTTGGTTAGCAGGGGTGCTGGCTGGGGCGCTGCCTATAGCGCCTAGGCGCTGCCTTACTGTGTGGTGACAGGAGCCCAGCGCTGAGGCACTGTGTAGGGCGCTGGCTGACTACTTCTGGACAGCTGCTGGAGCATCCAACGCGCGCAGGGGTGCTTCCTATAGTGCCTAGGCGCTGACTTTCTGGACTGCATCCTCATTTTGCTTGTTCAAACTTCATTTTTTTCCTTCCTTTCACTCTTTTTGTTATTTCTTTCCGATCCTTGGTACCTACAAGCAATTGACTCACTAAATAAAATGTAAAAAAATTTCGGATGAGTCCCCCAACCAGGGTTATAATTGTTAGAATTATTGTTATATTGTTGCCTGTTGTGGTTACCAATGTATTATACCGACTCAGGACTAATTGCACATTGATTTCTCGGATGGTTCCCGGCACACAATTCACAAACAACTGCCACACTCTGAATAGGTTGAACTCCTAGAGCATCAATCTTCTTTGACAACGTAGCAACATGTGCAGCCAATGCAGTAACCGCATCAACTTCATAAATCCCGGCTACCTTTGGTTGATTGATCCTTGTAGAGGGCCACTGATAATTGTTGGTAGTCATCGTCTCCAATAATTCGTAGGCTTCATCGAAAATTTTCCCCATCAATGCCCCTCCTGCAGCTGCATCGATACTAGTTCGGGTAGCACTAAACAACCCGTTGTAAAACGTTTGAACTTACAACCAATTAGGAATACCATGGTGAGGGCATTTTCGGAGTAAGTCTTTGAATCGCTTCCAAGTTTCAGAGAGAGTCTCAGAATTATACTGTGCGAATGAAGTGATGTTGTTCCTCATCCTTGCAGTTTTAGCTGGTGGGAAGAATTTAGCTAAGAATTTTTTAGCTAAATCTGACCACGTAGTAATAGAATCCGGCGACAAAGAATGCAACCAACTCTTCGCCTTATCACGAAGTGAGAAAGGGAAAAGTCGGAGTCTAATTACATCTTCAGAAACCCCATTGTATCTGAATGTGTCGCATATCTCCAGAAAACTCATCAAATGATCGTTTGGGTCATCGGTAGGCAAACCCCCAAACTGCACTGAATTTTGAATCATTTGAATGGTACCCGGCTTGATCTCGAAATTGTTTGCTTGAATTGCAGGCCATCGAATGCTCGATTGTATTTCCATCACAAGCGGCATAGCATAATCCCTTAACGATTTATATTCCTCTTCAGCCATAGCTTCTTGGTTGTTTTCTTCTTGACACTGTTTTCTCAAGTTTCGGAGCCTTCTTTCGATTTCGTCTTCGTACGGCAATAGCTCCTAACCTGTAAATCGTGTTTGCATACAAAATTCAAGAATGCTTGCGAAAACAATTAAAACAAAAAATTAAATAAGTTTAAACTAAAATCAAATTGATTGAAATTAATATTGAAATAATTACTAGAATAATTCTCCGGCAACGGCGCCAAAAACTTGTTGGCCGAATTTGGTATTGACAATTTACGTGCAAATATACACGATCAACAAGTAATAAAGTGATAAGTAGAGTATCGTTTCCACGAAGAATTATTGCTAATAACTTTCAAGTACTAACTTTATATCAATTCAATTTTATTTAAACAATAGGAATTAAACTATGAATTTACTAATTTAAGATTAAACCTAAATTTAATAATCAAAGATTGAATTTAACGGATAAAAGAAGTTAAGATTACAACTTCCCCTAATGGTTCGTATAAATCTTTCCACTCTCTTTCCAGTTAATTGATCAAATTGAATTGTTAACTGAGACTTCAAAAGTATTTATCAAACCTCTTCCGATAGTAAGAGAAACATATCATTCCCAATTAAATTGCTATATTCCTATGCAAAATAAGTTGGAATAGATTCATTAAGTTCAAACTCTCATACAAGTTACACACGGCATATAGGTATATTCCTATCCTATACACAAATCTAGTTATTCAATCCAAAGAAGAATTAACCAGACGCATGTCATAATATTCCGATCTAAACCTAGAATTCATCTCCCAATTTCATCTAGGTTATCAAATTAATTGTTGGCCACACAATCATATATTAAGCACAAAATATGACAAACAACTCATGTATGATCAATAGAACTAGAATCGAGAATAGATCAATTTAACTAGACATTAGGTTCCGTTGCTATCTTAATAAAAATCTAGTTCATAATGTAATTGAAAAACTTCATTCTCAAATTAAACAACATCTTAGAAAATCAAGAAGTAAAAGTAAGAGAAAAGAATGAAAACTTAGTTGCAATCTTCAACTCCTCTCTAGCCTTCAAGTCCGATTTTCTTCGTGTCGGTTCCTTCGATTCTTGCCTTCAATTTTCTATCAATCCTTGGTCTTCTCCTTCCCTTTTCAGCCCCCAAAGTCAATCTATATATATCTCCCTCAAACCCTAGCATATATGAGGCATTAGAGTCCAATTTCGGGTTAAAAACAAGTCGAATTCGCGTCCAATTTCCAACACAAGCGCAGCTGCGCCATAAATCAGTGCAGGGGCGCTAAGTTACTGCCCTTGTGGTGCAGGGGCGCTGGTTTTGGCGCAGGGGTGCTGATCCCTTTTAAGCCTAGCATCTTCCCTTGTTGTTTAGCCTTCAAAAATCCAACATTTAGGCTCCAAATTGAACTTGTTTCCTTTCAAATGATCTTGTTTGCTTCCAAATGATGATTCCTACCAAATAACATCAAAACACACAAAACAAATAAAAAAAAACATAAAATAATTGAAAACTTGCAAATTCCTCAAGCCGAAAATACTCAATTCGTTGGTATAAAACCCACTCATCATATACCCATAAAATGTGTCCATAAAATTGAGAAGCTCGTGCCCGACTATGGCGTCTACAATCAGGTCAATCTGAGGTAAGGGAAACCTTTCTTTAGGACAAGCTCGGTTGAGGTCAGTGAAGTCGATGTAGAGGCGCCATTTGCCATTTGTCTTCTTGACGAGGACCACGTTTGCTAGCCAGGTCGGGTAATCCACCTCCCTGATAGCTTTGGCGTGGAGAAGTTTGCTGACTTCCCCATTAATTGTTTTTTGGTTCTTCGAGGCAAAACTTCTTCATTTCTGCCTGATGGGTTTACAGGCTAGGTTCATGCTGAGCTTGTGTGTGATGACCGAGTGGTCAATTCCTTTCATGACTTCTTGTTTCCAAGTAAACACTTCCATATTTCTTCTAAGGAATTTAACCAGGAGATCTTTAATTTCCCTATTTAGCTTAGATCCTACGTATACCAGATGTTCTGGCTTTTCGTCGAGCTGGATAGGCTCTAGCTCTTCCGAGGGCATCGGCCTGGTTTCCACTCATCCCTCATGTCAAGATCGTCCAACTGGATGTTTTCGACCTCTTTTATTTTCATGGATGCCATGTAACATTCCCTTGTTGTACATTGGTCTCCTCAGACCATTCCAATTTCGTTTTCCGTAGGGAACTTAATGACAAGATGGTAGGCAGAAGGGATGGCTCTCATGGCATTGAGGGAAGGTCTTCCAAGCAGGATGTTGTATGCTGAGGGTGCATCGACCACTAGGAGCCTTATAGTGGTGATGGTCTGGCAGGGATGATCTCCCATAGTGACCACAAACTGGATTGATCCTTAGGGTAGCACCCTTTCCCCTAAGAACCCTAACAGATGAGCGCTTACTGGCTTGAGTTTATCTTTGTCGATATCCATCTTATCGAAGGTGGATGTGAAGATGATGTCAGCAAAACTCCCGTTATCAATCAGGACTAGATGGATGGTTCTGTTGGCGACAACGACCCTTACCACCAGGGGGTTATCATGGGGTTGTTGGTAGGCTTCCAAGTCCAAGTATGAAAAAGTAATGTATTTGTTTAGCCGAGGTGTTTTGGATACGGTATGTACTTCCAATATCTCATCGGTTTTGATTCTGCGCAGGTGAGCCTTCCTGGCAGAGTTGGGCTCCCCGCCTCCAGCGAATCCTCCGAATATCACTCTGATCTCCCCTAGGGGTTGCTGGTATTGTGCAGGGAGTTGCTGCTATGGTGCTGGATGTGGTGGAGCTCAGTTCTGATTATCATGCACCATAAAACGACGTAGCTGCCCTCGCTGGATCAGAAACTCGATCTCCTTTTTCAACTGGATACAATCATCAGTGTGGTGGCCATGGTCTCTATGGTACTCATAGTACTTCGTCGTATCTCTTTTCGTCGGGTCCGCCTTCATTCGGGATGGCCACCTCAGGAATTTCTCATTTTGTACTTCGTAAAGGATCTGGGATATTGTTGTTGTGAGAGGAGTGAGTTGCCGAGGTGCGTACCTCGGCTACAATTCTGGCTGCCAAGGACCTAGGCGGTCCCTAACATCTCCCCTCCTTTTGGGGGAGCGATTTCTATCTCCTCTTGGAGACCTATCTCTGCCTTTCTCTTTTTTGAGACTTTGGTCCCTCCTCTTTTCTTATTTCCCTTTCTCCTTCTATGCGGATGTGTTTCCCGTTTTAGAGAGGAGAGCCTCTTCGCCATTAATATAATTTTTAGCCTTGGCAAGCACCTCGGCCATATTGGCCTGCGGGTTGGATATGGAGAACATCAAGTCCTTTGATTATACTCCTAGCCCGGCGATGAAAGCAGTGATGGCAAATTTTTTGTCTGGAACGTCCACTTTCAATGACTCTGAGTTGAACCTTTGGACATAGGACCGCAGATTCTCGTCGGGTCTTTGTTTCACATTCAACAAATGGTAGCTCAATTTTTGGTCGGTACGTGCACCTATGAAGTGTGACACAAAGGATATAGAGAGCTCTTTGAAGGAGGAGATAAACGCTAGGGTTAGCCTGTTGAACCAGGCTAAGGTTAAGTGCTTTAACGTGATGGTGAAGGCTCGGCATTGTACTGGGTCTTGGTATCCGTATAACTCCATCTGGTTCTTGTAGGTGTTGAGGTGATCCATGGGATCTTTCGTCCCATCGAAAGCCTCAATCTAAGGCATTTTGAACTTCGGAGGGAGGGGGAAATACAGTATATCTGTAGTAAAAGGGGACTCAGTCTGCTGCACCAAGGCGTCCATTGTTACTAGGGTCTTACCTCCCACTGCCTCTTTCATGTGGCTGAGTTCTTGATGGATTTCTCTGAAATGCTGTTCCCAATATTGTTCCCCTCTTTCCAGCGGGAAAGAGAGAAATGCATTTTTTTTAGTTCCCCCATTCTGGCTCTGTACTTCTTCATTGCTCCATTCCAGAGAGGTGGGTGAGGAGCATGGCCCATGGCTTGGCTATGCTCCCCACCTTCGTTAACCTCCCTTAGAGGATCGAGATATTGATGCTCCCTTAGTGGAGGATCA
Organism: Ilex aquifolium; assembly: GCA_951799425.1. Lineage (NCBI taxonomy): Eukaryota > Viridiplantae > Streptophyta > Magnoliopsida > Aquifoliales > Aquifoliaceae > Ilex > Ilex aquifolium. The sequence continues at coordinate 5,575,416 of OX637404.1, read as the reverse complement.
TTCTGAGTTGGTCGTGTCTTCTAAGGACCTTGTAAGAGCCTCAGAAGTTCTTCATTCTGTTGAAGTAGGCGTTGGTTGATGAGGCGCAAGGCCTCCAATTCAATATTTTGAGGAGAATCCGCCATAGGAAAATTATTCTTTGTGGTGGGCACAAAGTCTTGAAGATTTTCTTGTTGTCTTCCACAGGTGGCCTCCTACTGATTCTGCATTCGCTAAGGATTCAATTGACTTATGCTCATATTACGCGTAGAGACCATCAATTATTGAAGGAGATCAGCATTTTTTGTAACAGGAACAGTGGTTCCCACAGAAGGCGCCAAACTGATGGTGATCCAAACGTGGTTGAGCAATACAAGTATATGTATGTATGAAAGTAAGGTTTAGTCCAAGCTACGAGGCTTGTGAAGATAATGCAGCGATGTGTGGGTAAAGGATGGTTTAATTAGTAGAGTTATAGTGGTTCACCAGCTCGGGAGCTCAGCTAATCCACTCTTTAATGGAGTCTCTTGCTCCTAGGATCTATATTGACGGTTTTGAGAGGATTACACAGTATTCTAGGTACCACTTGGGTTGCTTGCCCCGTAATGTGGTCTTTGTACAATATTTATAGCTTAATTCCTAATTCTATGAGATATATGGCGAGATCTTCGCCTTCCTCTCACAGGATCTCCCTTAATTTTTAGGAGATGATCTTGGATGGTTGAGAGTTTTTTGCCTTGACAGTCGCTTACTGCCGTGGAGGGGGTGCTTTCTGGTAGCCAGTTGTCTTCCACTCATTTTCTTCATTGTGCAGACTGAGGAGGGCCCTGAGATAGGTGAGAAAGAGAAATTGGTTGATGAAAGTGTTCTTGTTTCCCCCATTCCTGCTCCTTTTCCTAATCGTTTGAAGCCACCCATCAAGGTGGCTAACTATGCTGATATACTTGAAATGTTTAAGCAGGTAAAGATCAACATTCCACTCCTTGACGCAATAAAGCAAATTCCATCTTGTGCAAAGATCTTGAAAGACTTGTGCACAGTGAAGAGGAAACTCAATGTCCACAAGAAGACATTCCTCACCGAGCAAGTGAGCTCAATCTTGAGGACGAACACCCCACCTAAGTTTAAAGACCCCGGCTACCCCACCATTGCTATAACAATCGGGAATTACCGGGTGGAGCAAACATTGCTTGACTTGGGGGCTAGTTTCAACATCCTACCTTACTCGGTGTACAAGCAACTCCAACTTGAAGAGTTGAAACCAACTTCAATCACTCTTCAGTTGGCGGATCAGAGCATTCGAACACTGAAGGGAGTGGTTGATGACGTTTTAGTCCAAGTGGATAACTTTTATTTTCCTGTTGATTTCATTATGCTTGAGAATCACCCTGTTGCTAACACTTGCTCCCAAATTCCTGTTATATTAGGAAGACCGTTTCTTGCTACCTCTCATGCTGTTATCAATTGCAAGAATGGTCTCATGAAGCTTACTTTCGGGAGCATGACTATGGACTTCAATGTGTTCAATTTGAACAAACAACCAGGGGATGATGAGGAAGTGCACGAAGTCAATAGGATTAACACCTTGGTGGAGGAACATTTAGAGTTGCTGGGCATGTTAAAGTTGGAAGAATAGGAGAATGTTGATATAGAGGAAGTTGATGAGCCTGAGGAATTGGAAAATTTGAAAGGGGTAGAGAAATGGACCCCTACATTTGAGAAGCTTCCACACCAAGACAAGAAGATTTTTCCGTCAAATGAGCAAAAACCTATATTTGAATTGAAGCCACTACCATCCCACTTGAAGTATGCCTATCTTGGGGATAATAAGACATTTATGGTGCTGATTAGCTCAACGTTAAAGGCAAAGCAAGAAGAAGAGCTCTTGGAAGTGTTGAGGAGGCATAAGGGAGCGATTGGTTGGACAATTGTTGATATCAAGGGGATAAGCCCCATCATTTGCACACACCGAATTTATCTTGAAGAAGACTCCAAACCGTCTCGGCAACCACAAAGAAGGTTCAACCCAATTATGAAGGATGTGGTAAGGGACGAGGTGCTAAAACTACTTGACGTGGGCATCATTTTTCCAATTGCTGATAGTAAGTGGGTTAGCCCCACGCAAGTAGTACCCAAAAATTCGAGAGTCACCGTGGTGGCAAATGAGGATAATGAGCTTATTCCAACAAGGGTGATTACCGGATGGAGAGTGTGCATTGATTACCGCAAGCTCAAATCATGCACAAGGAAATACCACTTCCCATTGTCATTCCTCGACCAAGTGTTGGAACGAGTAGCGGGGCATCTATTCTATTGCTTCTTAGATGGATACTCTGGCTACAATCAAATCAAGATTGTATTGGAAGATCAAGAGAAGACCACCTTCACTTGTCCCTATGGTACTTTTGCTTACCGTCGCATGTCTTTCGGGTTATGTAATGCCCTTGGAACCTTTCAACGTTGCATGGTGGGGATCTTTAATGATATGGTATGGAGAAGATTTTTGAGGTGTTTATGGATGACTTCTCGGTCTTTGGGGACTCTTTCAGTGGATGTTTGAAAAACTTGGAGAAAGTTTTTGAGAGATGTGAACATAAGAGTTTATTCTTGAATTGGGAGAAGTGTCACTTCATGGTGACATAAGGAATTGTGTTTAGGCATATTGTCTCGGTGAAGGGGATCGAAGTGGACGAATCAAAGGTTGATGCCATTTCCAACCTCCCTACACCGAAGGTCATAAAGGATATGAGGTAGTTTCTAGGCCATGCTGGCTTTTATCATCGTTTCATTAAAGATTTTAGTGCATTGGTCTGACCTTTGACCAATTTACTTTCAAAAGATGTCCCATTTGTTTGGTCGGATAATTGTGAGGTCTCTTTCCAAAAATTGAAAAGCATGCTTACTACACCTCCAATTATGTGACCACCCAAGTGGGATATACCATTTGAGCTTATGTGCGACATGAGTGATTACGCGGTCGGCGCGGTGCTCGGTCAAAGGGAGGATAAGAGACCGTATGTGATATACTATGCTAGCAAAACCCTTAATGAAGCTCAAATGAATTATACCACCACTGAAAAGGAATTGTTAGCAGTAGTATTTGCATTGGATAAATTTCGTTCTTACATCATTCGTTCGTCGATAGTAGTCTATATTGATCACTCTGCTTTGAAGTATTTGTTGTAGAAGCAGGATACCAAATCGAGACTTATCAGGTGGATCCTCCTACTCCAAGAGTTCAATTTGACAATCAAAGATAAGAAGGGAGTGGAGAACGTGGTGGCAGACCATTTATCCCGACTGGTGGTGCAAGAGGCTCATGAGCACATTCCTATCCCTGATTTCTTCCCTGATGAACATTTACTTTCAATTCATTCTATTTGTCTATGGTATGTTGACAAATGTAACTATCTTGCAACAGGACAAATATCACCGCATTGGAGCCCGGAGGATCGAAGAAGATTTATGGAGGATGTGAAGTACTTCTACTTCGACAACCCGTACCTGTTCAAGTACTGCCCTGACCAAGTCATGCGGAGATGCGTACAGGAAAATGAGCAACGGGAAGTCCTTGCATTCTGCTATTCAGAGGCATGCGGTGGCCATTTCTCTGCGAAGAAGACTTCAGCAAAAATTATACAGTCAGGTTTTTATTGGCCCTCTCTGATAAAGGATTGTATTTCATTTTGTAAAGAATGTGATAGATGCCAACGTTTGGGTAGTGTGACCTGAAGGAATATGATGCCCCTCTCCCCTGTACTTGTCATTAAAATATTTGATTGTTGGGGCATCGACTTTATGGGTCCCTTGCCTATGTCGTTTGGCTATCTATACATTCTACTAGCAATAGACTACGTGTCCAAATGGGTGGAGGCTATCCCGCCAAGACCAGTGACCATCAGGTCGTGGTCAAATTCTTGAAAGAGAATATCTTTTCGAGGTTTGGGATGCCTAGTGCTATGATAAGCGACGGTGGATCGCATTTTTGTAATAGGCCATTTACGTCTTTGATGTATAAATATAGCGTCACACATAAGGTATCCACCGTATATCACCCACAGACCAATGGCCAGGCTGAGCTAGCCAATAGGGAGATCAAGAATATCTTAGAGAAAATAGTGAACCCAAATAGGAAAGATTAGTCATTGAGACTGATTGATGCCCTATGGGCCTACCGCACTGCCTACAAGACTGTCTTAGGCATGTCTCCCTACCGGCTTGTCTATGGAAAAGCTTGCCATTTGCCAGTCGAGATGGAACACAAGGCCTATTGGGCCATAAAGACTTTGAACTTCAATTTGAGAATGGCCAGAGAGCATAGGAAGTTAGAGTTGATTGAATTGGAAGAGATTAGAAGAGATGCGTATGAGAGCTCAAAAATTTCATGACAAATCCATTGTGAGGAAGTCATTTGAGCCCGGGCAAAAAGTGCTCTTATACAACTCTCGCCTCTCGATCTTTCAAGGAAAACTCCGATCCCGGTGGGATGACCCCTATCTTGTTAAGGTGGCCTACCCCAATGGAGCCGTGGATGTCACAAACCCAGAGGATGGCAAGACATTCAAGGTCAATGGCCAAAGACTCAAGCCATTATTTGAGGGTTGTGAAGGACAAGGAGTGGAGGAGGATTTGACGGATCTGGTATATCCGGAATTGGTGGAGGAGTAACTGATTTTTATGCTTTGTAGTGTATAGTCGTTTTTATTTACTTACTTTACTTTTAATTCATGTTACTTACTTTTTTTTTGTCGTATAGTTTTTTTTTTCCTAATTGCAGATGTTGGTAATTTGCCAAAAGCTCAATTGCGAGGTGTTCTCTAACCCTACTCATCTTTTTACAGTCTTTCATTGCATATCATATCTTTTTTGTTGCATTGAGGACAATGCATGAATCAAGTTGGGGGGTGAGGTGCACCATTTGCATGTTACACCAATGTTTGTGGAATTTTTGTGGATAATACCGATTTTTGGGGTGAAAATTCACCTTTCACATAGCATACAGATTTTTGTTTACATTAGTGCAAATTAAGTGAAAATTTTGAAATTTTTTGTGAAAAATATCTAAATGTTGATCTGTATTTTCCCTTATTTAGAGTGCTTGGTTTGGATGATATGTTGATCTGTGTTTTAAACCTTGAGCACATGAGCATATTGTAGAAGTTAATCCTAGGTGCAAGTATCACATATGTATATGCTTTTGAACTCAACAGTATGTGCTCATTGAATGTGTAATTTGGCAATTTATGGATTGGATTCATATTTTAGGCTTGTCATGAATAGTGGAGATAAGTAAGGACCCATAAGAACTTTAGTGTCAATCCTTTTTGGAGTGAACTTACGTTTACTCAAAGAACAATTCTTCAAATTTCAAATCTGTTCAATAATCTCATCATGCTTGTTTTGGCTAAGTGCATGTGTGTAGTTGATTGACTTGTCTTGAAAGGCATAAGGTTCCCCCATGCTTATCTAGAGGTGATCTTAGGCAATCTTTGAATATTTTGAGCCTTTGCCCTTTTTCGTGTAAAAATATTATCCGTAGTGCCGTGATTGAGCTTTAATTGAAATTCGTTTCTATGCCACACTTTTGACCAAGCCAGTGAAAATGATAAATATCTATCTTACCTTGGTTGTTCCTAGAGCTGAATATGAGTGATCGTAAAAGAAAAGGAATTATGGTGTGGAAACTCAAACAAAGGGATAATTGATGATGAAACTCAAGGAGTTCAATGGAAAAAAGAATGAAAATCCAAGAAAATGAAGAAAAGGGGTGAGAAGAAGAAAAGAATGATCAAAAGAAAAGGAAAATGTTAAGGAAATGAAAGAAAAGAAACAAAGAGTGTGGTGACGGTGTAAGAATGAACATCCCGTGAAAAGGGAGGTGTTTTTGAAATAAGAGTAATTCACTCGAAACAACCCTCTTTGTTATCCTATATCCTTCGTTTATTTTGCCTAAATATCACCCTAAGACCCCATTATAACCCTTGAAGTCCTAAATGATCTAGAGAAGCATGGGAGATGCATACTTTTAAATAAAAAGATGAGTTAGTCTTGCTACCCAATGCCCTAGCATTCTTTTCATGAGATTATGCCAAAGTCGCTTCATTTTCATACATGAACTTCATTTTTGGATTACATGTGAGCACATTTTGTTTTGTACACAAGATTATATCTCACATGTACACATGGAGTGCATGCTAGGATAACTAGAGTGTGTTTCATTGTTAAGAGTGACATTTGGTGAGTTTTGCATTGAAGCTGAATTTGGCTAGCCATTCGAATGTGAATTCTGTTGTGTAAAGGCTCAAATTACTTATTGCTTCGTCAAAAACCTTGTTATCCCTAACCCTTATTTTTATCCCTCAAAATGTATCGTATATGAAAGAAGGGGAGTGTCACTCTCCCTTTGGGTAGTGTCAAAAGAAAGGGCAAGGAAATGGGAAAATGGGATGGTGGAAATGTATTATGCGTATGAACAAAAATGCTCCCCAAGCGCAAGGAGACTTTTTTGGGTCGTGTTTTACTTGGAGGTACTCCAAGGTCGTTTCCACGGGGAAGGATATAAACCGAGGGGAAGGTGATTTTTGGGTGAAAGAAAGTGTAAAATATTTTGTTGTTGAAAGTTGTTTGGTGAAGTGTGTGTTGGTGAAAATGAAATGAGAAACAAACGTTGGCAAATCCAAGAGGTTACTCCAATAGGAATGTCATCTCAACTCGAATCCCTCCTTCAATAGAGCATGAATGAACGATTGATTCGTGGGAAGCTAGGGATAAGAAGGGTGAGTATCTAAGCATAAACCATGACTAGGCCTACGGAATATCAAAGACTCACCAATTTATCCACCCTCAACCCAGTCAAACCGAACCATTGAACTCTGAGAAAGGGAGGAGAATGAGTTGAAATGACATACCCAAGTGGAGGTTCCCCTTGGTTTTGCCAACTAAAATATTTTAGCTACTCATGCTTGAGATGAAATTAACAATGTAATGAAAATGCATTGCAAAGGAATGAAGTTATTGAGTAACTAAATGCACACAAACATAAGCTATAAGTGAAAGCAATGAAAAACCATTTTAAAAGTAAGAAAAGGAAGAACTTTGATGCATTAATGGTGAAAGCTGTAAAAGAGAATTAAACTTGCAATGAACTTGTAGGAACTAGCATTAATGACATTAAATGAAGCTCTAAAGGTTCTTACAAGAGATTACAAGACAATCTATGGAAGAAAATGTAAAAATCTCAATTTATCTCTCTAGAACACTATTCATCATCTTCTACCAAACTTTCTCTCTCTATATCTATATCTCCCTGTAACCCCTGCTGAATGCCCAATGCTGGAGTCTCCTTCCCTCCAAAACGTCCATGGAGTCCTATTCCAGCTCAGTGAAGTGATCCCCATCCATAGGTTGTCAGGAGGGACAAGCTGGACAGGGTGGTGCAGAGCTAGCCTGCACACCCAACTCCCTTCTTCTTATCTTTCTTCATTTAACATTCTAGCTTCCAAAGTCAGATGTAGGGTGCTGAGAGGTTGTACAATGTGATGGAGGGGTCAGAGATATGTGGGAGAATGATTGGTGGGTCCCTAAAAAATGGCGGACTTGAGTTGTAGAGAATGGGGAAGGAACAGCGGACCGTACCGGTACGCAGTACCGGTACCCCGAACTCCAGTGCCAGAACCGTACCGGTACGCTTTGTTCCAGTGGCCAGACTGTACCGGTACTATGTACCGGTACGCTTTTGCTGTCTTGACTGATTTTTCTAATTTCTTCATTCCTGAGCCATTCTTTAGCCACTCTTTCATCCTCATTCACCTCAATTCATTTGGGAAGGCTTTAAGAAGCCTCATTTAGCACCTTGTTTCTGCAAACACCAAAATTCTCCGTTAAGAACTCTAATAATGCAACTCCAATCATTTAAGCCCCAAAAGCAATTGAACATGGAATGATTAACACTTAAAATATGCAAAGTTTTGTGCTAATCACTTATCTAATCCACACACACACGAATTTGAAAATGAATGTGTAGGTGCATACTTTAGACTAGTATTTAAGGCTATGGTGATACTCACGTGTGCTTGATTCGGGCATCTGAACAATGTGTTAAATAGCTCCATGCTTGTAGAATGGGGGAATATTGCTCAAGTTTTTGATATTTGAATAAATTAGGAATGCCCATGTTGTTGAATATGTGACTTGCATTTTGGGTATTCATTTTGATAGTTAAAAATAGAAATTCATACCTTGTGTGTTGAATGCATCAAAATTTTAAATGCATTGCAATTTCGGTAATGGTTTGGGCATGATGGTTCAAATTATGGTTTACATGTGTAGTACATGTTTAGGGTGGAGTAGAGGTCATAAAGAGAGTGTTAGAATGTGTAGGGTAGGTCCTGAAATGAAGAGGAGTGGAGGTGTGTTGGACAGCAGGGGTATTTTGCAAATAAGGCAAAACCTACCGGTAGGTTTTGGCCACTGGTCCTGCACCTACCGCAAACCTACCGATAGGTTTTGCTCACTGGAGTAAAACCTACCGGTAGGTTTCGCATTGAATGCCAAAAATTAGGGCTTTTAATCGAATTTTTCGGGGAAACCCTTCATTGTCTCCCTAAATTACAGACCCTAAAGCATTTCCCCCTCACTCAATACACTCCCAAGCTTCCAAATCTCTAACCTTTTTTCACAAATCTCTCAATTCTGAACCCTTGGGCCATTGATTTGGTGTTTTTTAGTGAAAATTTGAAGGTTTCATCTTCTAAAACCCTAGTTTGTCCAAAAATTCTACAAGCCCAAATCTCCTCTACTCTCTTCAATCTCTCTAAGATCTTTTCAATGGCTCGCCAAGTGATGATTGTCTGGGATGTTATGGACCCAATTGAGGGTTTCATCTTGACTCTCTTTACGCTATTGACCTTCGGGGCACTGTTGCTATGCATGGCCCGAACAAAACGCACTGGGCCAAACTCTCCACAGCCCGAGGACACAGGTACCCGCAAGAGGAGCGGGGAGGGCTCAAGTGGAGATCGTAACGAGCAAAGAAATAAAGCTAGGAATGAGGCGAGGTACCAAAACATCCAAGAGAAGAACGTTACGTGCAGGAGGTACGTCGACTACATATCCCTTAGTCCAAGGAACGAGGTCGTTAGGATCATTGTTGCCCATGGGATGGCATTTTGGTTTGAACCCGTGGATGGGTACAATTTATTTTTATGCTGGGAATTCTACCAAAAACTCAAGGTGGTGGATGAGGGTGAGGGTTTGAGGGCGAACGTAAGGGGTAAGACGTTCGATGTGACCCCCATGGTTATTGCTACCCTCCTACATTATGAGAGGCCACATTCCTCCACCCTGGTATACTCGCATAACATCACTCACACCAAGACTATCCCTGAGTATGTAGCATTGATGTATGAGAACCCAACTCAGTTCAAGGGGACGGTCCAAGTCAGGGGCCTTAAACATTCATATGGGATTTTGAACAAGCTTCTTCATTATAATTTGCTTCCGAGGGGCGCCGAGAAGATGCTTAACATTGAAAAACTGGCCCTTTTGGATGCGGTAATATCAGGAAAGACGGTGGACTTTGCACTTTTTGTATGGGAGGTAATGAAAGACTTCGCGGAGACCCAAAAACCTAAGGCCAATCTACCTTTTGGGAACTTGGTCACTCGGATGTGCAAGCATTTCAAAGTAAAGGCTTATGCCTTTGATAAGCTCACTCCCCCCGAGACCGGGGCCATTGGAAAGGCTAGTAGCATGAAAAGGACGGCGATGAGCCGTAGTGAGCGGGCTAGGGTGTCGAGGCCAGAGTCAGAGGCCGCTGGACCTTCCTTTTCTACACCATCTACTGAGCATGTTTTCCCGGGACCTTCATCTACTAGGCCATCTACTGGGCCGTCTATGTTTGCCTCATCGACCTTTGCACCTGAGCGCTCAGTGTCGCAGCGCCTCGATGCCTTAGAGGTGACAGTCCATGGGATTTATGCCATGATGACCCGCCTATTCCAGCATACGTTTCCCAGCGAGCCTTTTCCGGGCGGACCTCCAGCTTCTACCTCCGCCCCTCAGCTTCCACGGTAGTTGAGGTGGGGGATACTGATGAGGACACTGATGAGGAGGCAGAGGGTGAGATTGATTTCGACAATGATGAGGATGATGATGATGGACACGGAGACGAGGAGTAGGATGCCATAATTTTTGGCTTTTCTTGTGTTTTGGGTTGTACATGATTAGGTGGAGTTATCGGCCTAGTAGAAGAATCATTAGGAATTAGAGGCCATTTTGTCTTCCTTTTTGAATGCAAACTCCATGTACCCAATTTTTGAAAGACATTAATGAAATACCACAGTTTTTATTCCATCATGTCCAAGTTCATTCTGATAATTGCATTATGATTTTTGTATTTTGAGTGTTTGATGGATGACTTGTGGAAATGGATTGTTGCAAATTTCACACTTGTTTATTTTGGTTTAAAAATAAATTTTGCTAGGGACTAGCAAAGCTCAAGTTGGGGAGTGTGATTAGCACAAAACATTGCATATTTTATGAACATTTACATCCCTTTTACATTTGCTTTTGCGGTTAAAATGAGCAGAATTGCAATGTTCGAGCTTTTAATGGAGTTTTGACATGTTTACAGGAATAGGGGGTTCAAAAGGTGCTTGTTAGGGCCTATCATGATGCTTGAGTTGATTGGAGATGAGGTGGAGGCTTGATGCTTGCTTGAGAGGTGGAGGAACCAAGAATTCTGTAAAATAAGGAAAAACCTACCGGTAGGTTTGAGCTATTGGACCAACACCTACCGCAAACCTACCGATAGGTTTTGCTCACTAGAGTGAAACCTACCGGTAGGTTTTCATCGACCTACCGGTATGTTTTACTAAGACATGACAGATTCCGCATCTCAAGCTCTGCAACTTTGGGGGTCCCACCAAGCACTCTCCCACTCATTCCTGACATGCCTTACACACAGACATCCCATCATACACTCATGTTTGGACTTTTGGAGTTTTTGACATTAATGAGGAGAGAGAAGATTCTGAGTGTGCAGGCTATACCTGCACTAGCCTATCCAACCCATCCCTTGGCAGCCCTTATTGATTGAGATCACATCACACAGGCTTGGGGGACACTCCATGGACGTGGTGGCAAACTCATTCGCCATTATTGGGAAGAAAGGAGATACACATTGTAATATAGAGAGAGAGAAGCTCTTAGGCAGAAGATGAATAGTGCTAGAGAGAGAAGTTGATATTTTTGCATTTTCTTCCACACATTGTTGTGTAATTCCTTGTAAGACTTTTCTAAGCTTTATTTAATGTATTGAATGTCATTTATTACAAGCACACTTCAATTTTAGTTGAGTATCTTGGCTTTCACCATTAATTCATTCAAGTTCTTCATTTTCAAGCTTTCAAATGGGTCTTAAATGCATTTTCCAGTAGTTTTATGTTTACTTGAATTAGTTAAATTCCAAGCTTCATTTCTTACAATGTCTCTTCATTATGTCTATGTTCTTGCTTTCATTATGAGTAGCTAAATCTTAGGTTGGCTAATCCAAGGGAGAACTCCTATTGGGTATGCCATTTCAACTCATCTTCATTCCCCCTCGTAGTGTACGTTGGTTCGATTTGACTGGATTGAGTGTGGACATGGTTGTGAGTCTTTGATACACCGTAGGCATTGTCACGGGGTATGCTTGGATCCTCACCTCCATTCTAGTCCCTCACTTCCCTTGAATCAATCGAACATCTAGACACCATTGGGGGAAGGTTTCGAGTTGAGTTGACATTCCCATTGGAATGAACCCTTCGGATTAGCCAACACTTTTCCCATTTCATTTTTATCAAGATACAATCACAAACCAAACTTCAAACAACAAAATTTTTTTACACTTTACCCTTTTTACCAAAATCACCTTCAACATGATTCACCTCTTTCCCTGAGGAGACGACCTTGGAATACTTTTCCAAGTAAAACACGACACTCGAAAGTCTCTCTGCGCTTGGGGAGCACTTTTGTTCACACACACATTTCCATTCATTCCACCACATCATTATGTTTCTCATTTCTTGCATTAGAACCCGAGTGAGAGTGACACTCACCCACAATATAAGCTATACACATTGTGGGTTCATTGACGGAGAATTGGAAACACAACGAAAACCATCAAGCAAAGGCCTGCCACACACCCTTGAGAGCTCTCTATGGACAAAAATGTAGCATTGATGATGATTATTCAGTTCATATTACATTGTAGTGTGAGAAGCTCTAGGGAGAAGACATAGTTAAAGAGAGTAAGCTTCGATTTTCACATTTCTTCAATCCATTTCTCTTGTAATCTCTTGTAAGCTTACTTTATTGTCTTTAATGTCATTTATTTCTAGTAAAATTCAAGTTTAGTAGAGTATCTTAACTTCTACCATTAATGTATTTGGGTTTTCTACATTTCAAGCTTTAAATGGGTATTAAATACATTCTCCTGTAAGTTTGTGTTCTCTTGCATTAGTTTAAGTTCCAAGCTTCATTTCCATTCAATGTCGCTTCATCTCATTTATGTCATTGCTTTAAACATGTTGGCTAATGCAAGGGAGACCTCCTCTTGGGTATGCCATTTCAACTCATTTTCTTTCTTCCTCATAGTGTACATTGATTCGGTTTGACTGGGTTGAGTGTGGACGTGGTTGTGAGTCTTTGATATCCTGTAGACTTGCCATGAGGTATGCTTGGATCCTCACCTCCATCCTAGTCACGCGCTTCCCATGAATCAATCGAACATCTAGACACCATTGGAAGAAGGTCTTGAGTTGAGTTGGTATTCCCATTGGAATGAACCCTTCAGATTAGCCAGCACTTGTCCATTTAATTTTTCACTAGAAAACACAATCACAAACCAACTTCAAACATCAAAAGATTTTTCCATTTTTCCCTTTTTCACCAAAATCACCTTCAACACGATTCACCTCCTTCCCTGAAGAGACGACCTTGGAATACTTTTCCAAGTAAAACATGACCCTCGAAAGTTTCCCTACGCTTGGGGAGCCCTTTTGTTCACACACACACACATTCACATTCATTTTCCACCATCCCGTTGTCCCATTTCTTGCATGGAACTCGAGTGAGAGTGACACTCACCCACATACATAAGCCTTATACACATTGAGGGTTCATGTTCAGAGATTAGGGGACACAACAGAAAACATCAAGCATTTATGGCGCCGTTGCCGGGGAAGGCAAGCGTTGAATTGAGAAGGTGATTTACGGACAATGGAGGTAAGTCCCGTGATGTTCATCATGGGTTGAGGTATGTTGCTCCTTGTATATTCTTTTGTTTGTTTGAATTTTTATTTGTAGATAGTTTATTGTATGTGGGGAAGGGACAAACAAAATCGATTGGTTAGACAACCCTTAGGCCCCAACATGAATATTGACCAAGACCCACCCAAGGATGCGGGTGATAATTTTGACAATGTAGGTGCCAATCCAAACATGCAAAGGGGTGGGGGAGTGCCAAAACCTAGAATGCCTAATCCATGAGTGCAATTCCCCCCTCCTATGAATGAAGGGAATAACATCCCAATTGATCCTCCGGCGAGGTCAATGAGGGATTTTCTTCAACCAACCCATATCACCACACCCTCATGCATCCTCTTACCGGTCCAAGCTCAACTCTTCCTAGTTAAGACAGGGATGTTGCAACTACTTCCTAAATTCCACGGAATTGAAAAGGAGAACCCTTATTTGCACATCAAAGAATTTGAGGATATAGTTACAACCTTCAATGCTAACTATGCTATGGAGGACATAGCTGGCTTAAAATTGTTTCCCTTTTCCCTTAAGGACAAAGCCAAAACATGGTTGAATTCCTTGCGGCCTCGATCCATCACCTCTTGGGCTCAAATGCTTTCTGAGTTTTTGAAATGACCAATTCTATCACTGTTGGGATCGCTACAAGGAATTACTCCAATCCGTACCACATCCTGGTCTTGAATCTTGGCAATTGGTAAGTTTCTTCTATATGAAGGAATCAGACCGGGCCATAGACAATTCATTGACATGATGTGTAATGGAGAGTTCTTAAACAAGGACCCCGATGAGGCCCTAGACTACTTTAGTACATTGGCCCAAAATGCACAATCATGGGACATTACGGATCCCACCGATGTACCTAAGTCGTCTTTGGGTAGTAGTCAACCTCAAGGGGGAGGGATATAAGATTTGAGAGAGTGGGAGGACTTACTTTCCAAAATTTCCAAGTTGTCTAGGAAATGAGACATGAGGTGTCTAATGTTTCAAAGGCCGAGGAGTTTTGCTTAGTTTGTGAGAGTGTGGAGCATTCCATATCAGATTGCCCTAATATTCCGGCACTGAAGGAAGTGTACCATGAGCAAGTGCATGCCTTTAACCAAACGAGGCAATCATTTTCTCCGCACTCAAACACTTACAATTTGGGTTGGAGCAATCACCCAAATTTTAGTTAGAGAAATGAGAATTCCACTCCTCATGGTTCAAATGCATATTCACCTCTTGTGCCTCCTAAGCAAAATCAATATCAAGGACAAGGTCAAGCGTCTAGCTCACAATACCCCCGGTCCAATCCGCAAGGGTATTCACCAAATCCACCCCCATGGAATTTTTCCCAAAATCCACCTCCACAGAATTTTTCTTAACAAGCACCATCCAATCCTCCCACCTACCAACCTCCCCATAAGAGGAACTTGGAGGATGTGATTTACAATTTCATCCAAAGTCAAACCACTTTTAACAACAACATTCCGGCTCAACTCACAAAAATTACCAATCACATAGGGCTATCACAACAAGAGAAGGGAAAATTTTCCTCTCCACCCCAAGAGAACCCTGAGGGCCAACATGTGATTGAGTCGTCCGAGCCCACCAAAGAGAGTTATGAGCAACTCAAGGCTGTCACCAACCTTCGAAGTGGCAAACAAATTGATAAAACCATTGTGCCAAAAGTCTCTCCCAATGCCACATTGCCATTAGAGAAAGAGACTAAGGATGACACCGAGGGGGGGTGAGGTGAGTGAGAAGAAAGAAAGTGAGGTGAGTGAGAAGAAAAAAATGGTTGATGAAAGTGTGCTTGTTTCCCCCATACCTGCTCCTTTTCCTAATCATTTGAAGCCACCTGTCAAGGTGGCTAATTATGCTGATATACTTGAAATTTTTAAGCAGGTAAAGATCAACATTCCACTCCCTGATGCCATTAAGCAAATCCCATCGTGTGCTAAAATCTTGAAGGATTTGTGCACCGTGAAGCGGAGACTAAACGTGCACAAGAAGGCATTCCTCACCGAGCAAGTGAGCTCAATCTGGAGGACTAAAACCCCACCAAAGTTCAAGGATCCCGGATGCCCTACCATTGCCATAACAATCAAGAATTTTTGAGTGGAGCAAGCTCTCCTTGACTTGGGGGGCAAGTGTCAACCTCTTACCATACTCAGTGTACCAACAACTCCATCTTGAAGAGTTGAAGCCAACTCCAATCACTCTTCAGCTGGCGGATCGTAGTGTCAGAACACTAAGGGGAGTAGTAGAGGATGTTTTAGTCCAAGTTGATAAATTTTATTTTCCCGTTGATTTTATTGTGCCTGACACTCACCCAGTTTCAAATCTTAGCTCCCAAATTCTCGTTATACTTGGTAGACCGTTTCTTGCCACATCTAATGCCGTGATTAATTGTAGGAATGGTCTTATGAAGCTAGCATTTGGGAACATGACTATTGACCTTAATGTTTTCAATTTTTCAAAACAACCGGGGGATGATGAAGAGGCACATGAGATCAACCGGATCGACACTTTGGTGGAGGAACACTTGGAACTAATGAGCACCTTCAAGTTTGGAGAGGAGGAGAATGTTGATATTGAGGAGATTAATGAGAAAGATGAGTTGGAGAGTTTGAAAGGGGTAGAAAAGTGGACTCCAACATTTGAGAAACTTCCATTCAATAACAAGAAGATTTTCCCATCAAATGAGCAAAAACCCATCTTGGAGTTGAAGCCATTACCATCCCATCTCAAGTATGGTTATCTTGGGAATGACAAGACATTTTAGGTGGTGATTAACTCAACCTTGGAGAAAAAGTAAGAAGAAGAGCTCTTGGCAGTGTTGAGGAGGCATAAAGGGGCGAATGGTTGGACAATTGTTGACATCAAGGGGATAAGCCCCATCATTTGCACACACCGTATTTATCCTGAAGAGGACTCCAAACCGTCTCGACAATCACAAAGAAGGTTAAACCCAATCATGAAGGATGTGGTGAGGGACGAGGTGCTAAAACTACTTGACATGGGCATCATTTTTCTGATTGCCGATAGTAAGTGGGTTAGTCCTACGCAAGTGGTGCCCAAGAAATCAGGAGTCACAGGTGTTGCAAATGAGGAGAATGAGCTTATTCCCACAAGGGTGATCACCGGATGGAGGGTTTGCATTGATTACCGGAACCTCAATCTATGCACGAGGAAAGATCACTTCCCCTTGCCATTCCTAGATCAAAGTGTTGGAAAGAGCAGCGAGGCATCTATTTTACTGCTTCTTGGATGGCTACTTCGGGTACAACCAGATTGAGATCGCATTGGAGGATCAGGAAAAGATAACTTTCACTTGCCCTTACTGAACATTTGCCTTCCAACGCATGCCTTTCGGGCTATGGAATGCCCCCTGGAACCTTTCAACATCGTATGATGGGGATCTTCAGTGATATGGTGGAGAAGATAGTGGAGGTGTTTATGGATGAATTCTCAGTGTTTGGGGATTCGTTTGAAAGATGTTTGGAGAATTTGGAGAAAGTTCTTGAGAGATGTGAAGAGAAGAGTTTAGTCTTGAATTGGGAGAAGTGTCACTTCATGGTGACACAAGGAATTGTTCTTGGGCATATTGTCTCGGCAAAGGGGATCGAAGTGGATAAATCAAAGGTTGAGGCCATTTCCAACCTCCCTACGCCAAAGGTCGTCAAGGATACCATGTCATTTCTTGGCCATGCCGGCTTTTATCGTTGTTTTATTAAAGACTTTAGTGCATTGGCCCGACCTTTGACCAATTTACTGTCTAAGGATGTCCCATTCGATTCGTTGGATAATTGTGAGGCATCTTTTACAAAACTCAAAAGCATGCTTACCACACCTCTGATTATGTGACCACCCAAGTGGGATTTACCTTTTGAGCTTATGTGCGACGCGAGTAATTACGCGGTTGGCGCAGTGCTTAGTCAAAGGGAAGACAAGAGACCATATGTAATATACTATGCTAGTAAGACTCTTAATGAAGCACAAATGAATTACACCACTACGGAAAAAGAGTTACTAGCTGTAGTATTTGCATTAGATAAATTTCGGTCCTACATTATTGGTTCACCTATAGTAGTCTATACCGATCACTCTGCTTTGAAGTATTTGTTATCTAAGTAGGATGCAAAATCGAGACTCATTAGGTGGATACTCCTCCTACAAGAATTCAATTTTACAATCAAAGACAAAAAAGGAGTTGAGAACGTGGTGGTGGACCATTTATCCCGACTGGTTGTGCAAGAGGCCAATGAGCATAATCTTATCCCTGATTTCTTCCCTGATGAACATTTACTTTCAATTCATTCTATTTGTCCATGGTATGCTGACATATGTAACTATCTTGCAATAGAAAAAATACTACTAAATTGGAGCCCGGAGGATCGAAGAAGATTTATGGCAGAAGTGAAGTACTTCTACTTCGACAACCTGTACCTGTTCAAGTACTGCCCTGACTAAGTCATGCGAAGATGCGTACCAAAAAATGAACAGTGGGAAGTCCTTACATTCTGCCATTCTGAGGCATGCGGTGGCCATTTCTCTGCAAAGAAGAATTCAGCAAAAATTCTACAGTCAGGTTTTTATTGGCCCTCTCTGATAAAGGACTGTATTTCATTTTGTAAAGAATGCGATAGATGCCAACGTTTGGGTAGCGTGGTCCGAAGGAACATGATGCCCCTCTCCCTTGTACTTGTTATAGAAATATTTGATTATTGGGGCATTGACTTCATAGGTCCCTTCCCTATGTCCTTTGGCTATCTATACATTCTACTGGTAGTGGAGTACGTGTCCAAATGGGTGGAGGCTATCCTAACCAAGACCAATGACCACCGGGTCGTGGTTAAATTCTTGAAAGAGAATATCTTTTCGAGGTTTGGGATGCCTCGTGCTTTCATAAGTAACGAGGGATCACATTTCTGCAACAAGCCATTTGCGTCTTTGATTTATAAATATGGCATCATACATAAGGTATCCACCGCATATCACCCACAGACCAATGGCCAAGCTGAGCTAGCCAATAGGGAGATCCAAAATATCTTAAAGAAGACGGTGAACCCAAATAGGAAAGATTGGTCATAGAGACTGATTGATGCCCTATGGGCCTACCGCACTGCCTACAAGACTGTCTTAGGCATGTCTCCCTACCGGCTTGTCTATGGAAAAACTTGCCATTTGCCAGTCGAGATGGAACACAAGACCTATTGGGCCATAAAGACTTTGAACTTCAATTTGAGAATGGCCGGAGAGCATAGGAAGCTAGAATTGAATGAATTCGAATAGATTCGAAGAGACGCGTATAAGAGCTCCAAAATTTCAAAAGAGCAGGCTAAGATCTTTCATGAAAAATCCATAGTGGGGAATTCATTTGAGCCCGGTCAAAAAGTGCTCTTATACAACTCTCGTCTCTCAATTTTTCAAGGAAAACTCCGATCCCGTTGAGATGACCCCTATCTTGTCAAGGTGGCCTACCCCAATAAAGACGTGGAAGTCACAAACCCTGGGGATGGCAGGACATTCAAGGTCAATGGCCAAAGACTTAAGCCATTCTTTGAGGGTTTTAAAGGGCAAGGAGCGGATGAGGATTTGACGGATCTGGTATATCCGGAATTGGTGGAGGAGTAACTGTTTTTTTATGTTTTTTAGTGTACAGTAGTTTTTATTTACTTCCTTCACTTTTATTTCAAGTTACTTACTTTCTTTTATCGTATAGTTTTGTTTTTCTTAGTTACAGATGTTGGTATTTTGTAAAAAGCTCAAATGCGAGGTGTTCTCTAACCCTACTCATCTTTTTACAGTCTTTCATTGCATAACATATCTTTTTGTTGCATTGAGGACAATACATGTATCAAGTTGGGGGGTGAGGTGCACCATTTGTATGTTACACCAATGTTTGTGGAAGATTTTTTGTGGATAACACCAATTTTTGGGGTGAAAATTCACCTTGCACATAGCATACATATTTTTGTTTACATTAATCCAAATTATGTGAAAAAGTTTGTGAAAATATCTGAATGTTGATATGTATTCCCTTATTATGCGTGTTGTGGGTTTGTTGATATGTTAATCTTTGCTTTGAACTTTGAATATATGAGCACATTATAGAAGTTCATCATATGCTTGAGTATCACTTAGGTATTTGCTTTTGAACTCACTAATATGCACTCGTTGAATGTGCAATTTCATCAATTTATGGATTGAGTTTTCATTTTAGTGCTTGACATGAATAGTGGAGATGAGTGAGAACCCATGAGAGCTTTAGCACCAATCTTTGTTTGGAGGGAACTTACATTTACTCAAAGAAAAAATTTTCAAATTCCAAATGTGTTCAATAATCTCATTATTTTTGTTTTGGTTAGGTGCATTTGTGTAGTTGATCGACTTATCTGGAAATGCATAATGCTCCCCCATGCTTATCTAGAGGTGATCTTAGGCCATTTTTCGAATATTTTGAGCATTTTCCCTTTTTCTGGTGAAAATATTATCCCTATGCCATGATTGAGCTTTAATTAAAATTCGTTTCTATGCCACATATTTGACCAAGCCAGTGCAAAACGATGAAATTCTACCTCACCTTGGTTGTTCCTAGAGTTGAATATGAGTAATCATAAAAGAAAATGAAGTATGATATGGAAACCCAGCAAAAGGGATGAATTATTTTGAAACTCAAGAGAGTTGAATGGAAAAGAATGATAAATCCAAGAAAATGAGAAAAATGGGTGAGAAGGAGAAAAGAGAGACAAAAGAAAAGGAAATGTCAAGGAAAATAATTTGAAAAAGAACAAAGAGTTATGTGATGGCGTTAGACTGGAAATCCCATAAAAAGGGAGGTGTTTTTGAAATAAAAGTCATTCATTCGGAACAACCCTCTTTGTTATCTTATATCCTTCCTTTCTTGTACCTCAATATCACCCCAAGACCCCATTATAACCCTTGAAGCCCTAAATGATCTAGAGAAGCATGGGAGATGCATACGTTTGAAGAAAAAGAGTAGTTGATTTACTATACAATGCCCTAGCATTCCTTTCATGAGATTATGCCAAGGTTGTTTCATTTTTCATGCATGAACTTCATTTTTGGATTATATGTGAGCATAATTCGTTTTGTGCACAAGATTCTATCTCACATATACACATGGAGAGCATGCCAGGATAACGAGAGTGTGATTCAGTGTTAAGAGACACCCTTGGTGAGGTTGCATCGAAGCTTAATTTGGATAGCCAAGTGAATGTGAACTCCATTGTGTAAATACTTAAATTACATGTTTGCACACACTCACGAGTTTGAAAATGAATGTGTAGGTGCATACTCTTGAATAGCATTTAAAGCTTTGGTGTTGCTCATGTGTGTTTGGTTAGGGCTATTGAATGATGTATTAAGTAGCCCTATACTTAAAGGTTGGGGGACTATTGCTCAACTTTCGATATTTGCTAAGATTTAGGAATGCCCTTGTTGTTTGAATTCATGTTCTACATTTTGGGTATTCATTTTGGTAGCTTAAAGTAGAAATCCATGTCTTGTACTTTCAAAACATCAAAATCTTAAATCATGTTGCAATTTCGAAAATGATTTTGGGCATGATTAACCAATTGTGGTTCATATATGTGGTTCAAGTTTTTCGTAGGATAGATGTCATAAATAGGGTGTTAGGATGTGTTGGAGTTGAGAAAAGTGGGAGTGGATGTGAATTTTTGAACTAAGGAATGGTTTTACAGCAAAGGCCAAACCTTCCGGAAGGTTTTGTCCAGTGAGCTCACTTGCTCGGTGAGGAATGCATGCTTATGCACATTTAGTCTCCACTTCACGGTGCACAAATCCTTCAAGATCTTAGCACAAGATGGAATTTGCTTAATGGCATCCTGATTGATTGGAAATTACATCGTTCCTAACCTCGTAACATCACCCTCACCCTCAATGTGTGTATGTGGCTTATAGTGATGGGGGAGTGTCACTCTCCCTCTGGATGATGCAAGAAGATAGGAAACAACAACAAAATGGATGTGAATGGAAATGTGATGAACAAAATAGATGGAATGAGATGCGGTGTGCACAAAAATGCTCCCCAATCGAAAGGAGTCTTTTGTGGTCGTGTGTTTTACTTGGAAAATATTCCAAGGTCGTCTCCTCAGGGAAGGAAAGAGAGTTTTGTGAAAGTGATTTTGCAAAAGTGAAAAGAAAGTGTAAAATCTTGTATTTGTGTTTTGGTGAGTTTTGTTCAAAATGAAAATGCAAGAAAGCAAGTGTTGGCTAATCCAAAGGGTTCATTCCAATGGGAATACCAAATCAACTCAAAGCCTTCCTCCGATTGAGCATGAATGAACGATTGATTCGGGGGAAGCTAGGGACGAGATTGGTGAGTATCTAAGCATAAACCGTGACTAGGCCTACGGAATATCAAAGGCTCACCAACTCATCCACTCTCAACCCCGTCAAACCGAACCATTTGACTCTAAAGGGAGGAATGAAGAAGGGTTGAAAATGGTATTCCCAAGAGGAATTTTCCCTTGGATTAACCAACTTAAATCCTAGCTACTCATATTAAAATGCAAGACAAGCATAAAGGAAATGGACATGGAAGAGAAATGGAGATTTAAAGCATGAAACTTAACTTGAAGCAAGAAATCTAAAGTTATGAAGGAAAATATGCAATACCCATTTTAAGCTAAGAATGAAGAAAGCTTGAAAACATAAATGGTGAAAGCTAAGATACTAAACTAAACTTGATATAAACTTGAAATATATGAGATTACATTGCAAGAAATGAAGATTACAAGAAGATTAAAGCTTACAGGGACGAAAACGGATGGAAACAATGCAAAAACGTAGCTACTATTCATCATCTTCTTTGGAGCAAAACTATATCTATATCTAAGCTTAGGTAGCCAACTCTATACAAATGAATGGAATGCTGAATATAATGGTGTGAGAGAGTTGCATTTTCGTCCATGAGGCTCCCCCCTAGCTGTGTGTACGAGCTCCCATCAAGAGAGGGCTGAATGGATGGCTTTGACAGGCTAGGAGATCATAGCCTGGGCAGCCCACTTCCCCCCATTCCTCCTTTAATGCATTGGCCTTTAAAGTCTTCCACTTGAGTGTAGGAGGCCTGCAAATGTGTAAGGAAATGTTGGGATAGGCGTGGGAGAAGTGTAGGTGGGACCCCCAAGCCTCAAAGTTGAGTTACAGGCTGTTTTCGCGACCAGAAGGTCCGGAGTACCGGTACTGTTTTTCTGCACTGGACCACCTTCGGTAGAATCGTCATAACTCTTGATCTAACCGTTGGATTGGGTTGAAATTTTGACACAAAACAGAAGACACCCATATCCAAAACTTTCATGTTTTGAACTTTCCCAAATTATGAGTAGATCATGGTCAAAATGGAGGAATTCCGAGGCAGTGCTTCCAATTGTTGCTGCAGCTGGTGCCCTTGTTCCCAAGCACCAATGCCTTCTTGATTTCTTCACTTTTAAGCCTCCAATTCTTCATGTATTGTGTCCATGCCTTCACCACACATCCATCAAGGTTGCAATGTCCTAAAATAAATCATTTAAGCTATAAAAGGTTGCAACATCAAAATATCAACATTATAGTTCAAAACGGCTAACTTCTAAGCACTTATATGCAAAAGTTGAGTTGAAATGCTTGCAATGAGGCCATGAAATATGCAAAATTATGCACTCATCACATCCATGAGTGGAATGTTGATCTTTACCTGCTTAAACATTTCAAGTATATCAGCATAATTAGCCACCTTGACGGGTGGCTTCAAACGACTAGGAAAAGGAGCAGCCATGGGGGAAACAAGCACACTATCATCAACCAATTTTTCTTTCTCACCTACCTCATCACCCACTTCACCAACCTCGGTGTCACCTTAGGTCTCTTTTTCATTTGGCAATGTGACCTTGGGTGAGACCTTTGGCACCATGGTCTTATCGATTTCCTTGCCACTTCGAAGGGTGGCGACCGCCTTGAGTTGCTCACAACTCTCTCTTAAGGGCTCTGATGACTCAACAACATGTTGACCTCTAGGGTTTTCTTGGGGTTGAGCGGGAAATTTCCCTTTCTCTTATTGTGATGCCCCCATGGAGTTTGTCAACTTTGTGAGTTGGGCTCGAAGGTCATTAAAAGTTGTGGCATTTTGATTGTTTATAGCGGTTTGATTTTGATTGAAGGTAGTTTGGCTTTGAATGAAAGCATGAACCATATCCTCCAAATTCCTTTTGTGAGGAGGTTGGTATGTGGATGGGTTAGATGGTCCTTGGGAAAATTTTTGTGGAGGTGGAGCCGGTGAAAAATTATGTGGTGATGGATTTGATGAATACCCTTGCGGATTGGACCAGGGGTATTGCGAGCTAGATGCTTGACCTTGGGATTGAAATTGATTTTGCCTGGGGGGCACGGGGGTTGTGTATTCATTAGAACCATGAGGAGTGGGGTTCTCATTTCTCCAACTAAAGTTCAAGTGATTGCTCCAACTCGGATTGTAGGTGTTTGAATGTGGAGAAAATAATTGCCTCGTTTGGTTAAAGGCATTAACTTGCTCGTGATACACTTCCTTAAGCGCCGGAATGTTGGGGCACTCCGATATGGAATGCTCCACACTCTCACAAATTGAGCATCCCTCCTCAATCTTTGAAACATTTGACACCTCGTGTCTCCTATTGACTTCAAGACTTTCAACCTTCCTAGACAATTTGGCAATTTTGGAAAGCAAGTCTTCCCGGTCTCTCAAGTCATACATCCCTCCCCCTTGTGGTTGACTACTACCCGGAGACGTCCTAGGTACATCGTTGGGATCCCTAATGTCCCAAGATTGTGCATTCTGGGCCAATGTACTGAAGTAGTCAAGGGCCTCATCGGGGTCTTTGTTTAAGAACTCGCCATTGATTTGATCTGAAATGTGTACACCCAAGTGCAGGCGGTCAAGCTGTAGTAATAATCCGGTTTGAGTCTGAAGTCGAATCCACAGGGACCTTTTGTTGGTATTTTTGAGATAAGCAGTGGTGGAGACCTATTGTTTGTAACCTTTGAGATTTGTTGAGAGATGTGAGATTTCCTGGACAGAATATAAGATTCTTTCCAAGAGAATTTTCTTAACAAAACAGGAGATAAATGCTAATGAAAAAGGGTCACTATTTAGTTTAACGATCTGGACATGTAGTTAATTATCCGGTTTATTATACTTGTGCTTGATAACTCAATTAACTCCCGTTTCAACAGCAAGTTAATCGAAAGATAAAGATGGACTGTGAGAATTAAGAACATGATTCCGATGTCTTTCTAGAAGTTTACAAGAATTGTCTGTGCCGAGACTTAACCCGTCTACAAACAAGCAAGTGTTTCTACAAGACATCCAATCATGACATTAATATTCCATTCTTTAAATGAAGCACAATAAGGGGGAGAATTGAAGGGTAGTCCTGAAGATCTATCCGGGGTACTTGCCTTGAACCGATGAGTCTTTCTATGCAAGAGTCATCCGTGTCATAGAAAGAACCCACGATTATACAAAGTACCTTAGCTTTGCTAGATGCAATCAATCATCCAATAAACAAGGAAAAATAAACGTTAAGCATTAGAACATAGCACAAATATAATTCCCGGATAACTTATACATGCCCTTCTTCTCTTACTAAAGAGTGAATGAGAAACTACTCACTCTTCATGGCTTTGGTAAAGCTAGAAAAGTGGGTGAAGCTCATCCCTCCAAGTAGAAGACTTAAAAGATAAAATAACAATGAACAAGGAGCCAATCTTTAACAAAGATTGAGTGAATCACGTGCCACCCTTCACGGCTTTGGTAAAGCTCTAGAAAAGTGGAAGAGTTTCACTCCTCTAAGAAAGAAAGAAGCTCAAGCAATGGAACTGAAGTACATAAACAATAAAATTAGAAGAAAGCTAGTCACATTTGGAGGGTGGCTTCCTCAACCAAGGAATGAAGGGTTGCTTCCTCAACCAAAAGATGAACTAACTCCCTTCTATGCATGTAAATGAAAGCATAAACATAGAACTACTCTTATAACAAATAAGGAGATGTTGGACTAAAGCCAAACTAATCTCTAAAATAAAGACTTCATACAAGGAAAACATAAGCTTAAATCTACAATATGAGTGGGAGTCTAAGCCTCCATCAACCCTTCTACTTGGCTCCCTTAGCTCTCCAACAATGGGAGTATTTATAGGCAAGAGGAGGAGACAAGAGGGGGTGAATGAATAGTGTATGCCGCCCAAGTCCAAGTGAAAAACCAACTACTCTGCTGCCAATCTGTGGAGAACGTTCGAACGTGAGTTGGAGTTCGAACGTTGTTTCTGTTTTTGCTTTATGATCGTTCGAACGTTGACTGTCGTTCGAACGTTTCTTCTATTTTTGCACTAAGGGTGTTCGAACGCCAGATGTGTTCTGACCCTCTCACTCGAGTGATCTGTTGGTCTTCTGTGAAGTTCAGTTCCAACTCTATGCAGTAGTCTGGT
The DNA here is from genome assembly GCA_951799425.1 of Ilex aquifolium. Taxonomy (NCBI): domain Eukaryota; kingdom Viridiplantae; phylum Streptophyta; class Magnoliopsida; order Aquifoliales; family Aquifoliaceae; genus Ilex; species Ilex aquifolium. Next base: position 5,549,673 of record OX637404.1, on the reverse strand, counting down.
CTTCAATCAAATCAAGTGCACGTTCAAACGTGAGTTGGCGTTCGAACGTGACACTCTAGTGCCTCAGAGCTCCACAGTCTTCTTTCCTAACTGCAACACGCCTTCTCTTAGCAGTTGAGTCTGCTACAGTTCAATGTGGTCGTTCGAACGTTCTGGTTGTGCTCCAAGCTTTTCCAATTTTGTGCTCTAATGTGCTGGTGTTGCCTTCAAGTGTGGTACTTGTTGTTCTTGAGTCCTTGTTCAGTTTAGGGCCTAAAATGACATCACTTAAACTCCATCAAAGTACAATTAGTCTTAAAACGACATAGTAATATGCTAATTTTAAGTGCTAATCACACTCCCCAACCTAAATATTGCTAGTCTCTAGTAATATAAAAACAAATCTACTCCTAATGTCATTTTCGTAGGTCATCCGGTTGCATTTAGCTTATGCAACAAGTCGTTGAACCACTAGGTTTACCCTAGCGGACGAGTGTTGTCTCGTGAGGGTTTCCAGTGAAGTTACCCACAAACTTCAGTCGAATAGATGTGTATGTGAGATTGCTGATTAAAGTAAATTAGCATCATGGTCGTTGAGGCACCCAACTCTCAATTTCATCTTATATCCCGCATGTCCCTCTTTCATAGGTATTTATTCTATACAAAAATTAGCATCTGTTACATTGGCATTTGGAATTCCCAGTGTAGTAGGAATGATCATTCACGCCACAGGAATTGTTACATAACAAACACTCCTTTTTTCCACCTTCCATGGATAGCTTCGATTCCACAAACCTCTCGTAGAATGCTCTCAGCAAAAGTTCGCTCCGATTATAGTGACTTGTTTCTCACAGATCATGTGATCAGAAGGTGACCAATCGAAAAATCACATGCACAATTAGGAAGGGAGTGAAATTTTGGCATAATCTCATGAAAGAATACTGGCGCAATTTAAAGAAATGATATTTACCATATCCCAATTTTTATTAACAACACATGCATGTAACAGACTTGAGATCAATTAGGGCTTTTCATAGGTTGTAGCGTGGCCAGAGGTCAGTGGCTAATGAAATGACGTCAGAAGTATTCAAAAGCTATCTTCTGTTTATGTAGTGTAGCACACATTTTTCTAACTTTTCGATATTTTGCCCAGAGATGATATTTCTTTCTTTCATTTTTCTCATTTTTCACTTTCTTGGCAATTTCTTGCCTTTTTGCTTCTTTTTTGTTTCAATTGTTCCCATTGATTCTTCTTGTCATCAAGAAAAGTAGCCTCCACAGTCTTCCCCATTTCCTTGAATTTATGTGTCATATTGATTTTCAAGAGGGTGCAAGAAAATTAGATAGCAATGGCGTGTCAAGTATGTTTTCTTGCGGCTTGGTAATCATACAGGTTTATCGAATAAGAAATCATACATTGAGGGCTTAAGCATGGTTGACTAGGGAAATAATTTTTTTAAAAGAACTGGCTAAGGCTCAATATTAAATCAAAGATGGCCTAAAATCATTTCTCAAGTATGTGCACATGTATGTGTAGTATGTGAAGGTTTCCTGTGGGATATGTCAATAGATCGCTTTTAATTGCGTCAATCAAAGCAAGATTAATGAGATTATTCAAAAATTGAGAGTGAAAGACTTTACTTGAGTAAACATCGATTGTCTCTCGAAAGCATCGTAAGGTTCGAAGCTCACCATGGTATTCTTTGTTATCTCCACTAGTTATGTCGGGTTTTCTAGGGGATGTCGGTTATATACCGATTCTATTTTTGAGTCAGATCATCCTGTACCTTGAAAATAACAGATATCGATGCACATTTGACAATTTAAGCATAGAAATAATACCAATTGTCCAAGAGATGTGGTTTTAAGTTTCGGTTGAAAGTTGAGGTGTCAAACCGATCATGTGCGTAGTTACTTTAACAAGCATTCTTAACATCCACATTTGTTCCATCATATTTTAATTTTAAGCTAAATCTACATATGCATTAGAACAAAAAAAAGTGATAAATGGAACCATTCATTTATCAAAATATCATCGTTTAACATCAATATCAATGATTCAATTCATCCACAATCACACAAAAACTTACAACTATCAAAGAAGAAATTCATAAAAAGAAGCACTTTAAACAAACATAAACAAGAACTAGAACAGGGATCTCTCTCTCTCACTCTCCTCCTTGTGCACCATCTCCACCAGGTCCACCCCTCAGAAGCCTAAGAATATCATCCTGCTTAGCTTCAATGCTAAGCATGATGTCTTGTAAGGAGCGTCGGGTGCTGGTGCTAGGTCTTGCCTCCTGTGGCTGATCTCTCTCTCCCTCCATCTCTTTCTCCTCCATCTCGTCAAGCCCATGTTGCACCTCATCCACTCCGTGGGCAGGGGGCTCTTCTTGTCTTGCCGTTGGGCCGCCACTATGACTTTGGCTTCTCCGGAAGGAAGCCTTTTTCAGTGGCCCCATTGGCTTTTGAATTTCCATCTCCGGCTTCACCCTCACCCCGTGATCCTTGCATATCTCAGTCAGTAGGGTGCCGAAGGGAAGTGAATTCCGCTTCACGTCACACCCTTTCTTCATCTCAGTCAACACTAGGGAGGGCAGGTCAATACTTTGCCCTTTTCCAATAGCATACAAAAGTCGGGCCATGTCGGGCAGAATTTCATTTTTCCTTCCAATTGGGGCAAAGTTTGACACCGCAATCAAGTTTAACATTTTGTATTTGTCAGTTAGCTCCCCTTGTCTAAAAAATTTATTCCCAGTCCACGAAAAATTGGGTACTCCAATCAGTTCCTTCCCCACTTCATTCATTGCCACGTTCTTCCTTGGGGGATAGGCGGGACTTGTACCCGAGGCACCTCTTGCCTTACCCCCCAAATATAATCTTTATCAACGTCCACATGGACTCCCCTTACATATGTTCGAATTTCCCCGTCGATGATCTCGGCGTTGGAGTAAAACTCCCGCACCAAGTCGACCACGGCCTCCCCGCCGTTCCTCAAATAAAACAACCACCCCCTCTTCTCCATCTCCGCAAAGATCCCCAACTCCGCAAAATCAGCCAAAATCACATCTCTTTCACAAACAATGGCTTTGTTTTGGTAGAAATTTTCATACCTGTCAGCTTTTAGAGCTGTGGGAAATCGAGTTTTATCGTATCTTCGCGTGAGTGGTGGCATTCCTTCTCGTACTTCCACCACCTCCTCGACGAAGTTGGGCTCCTGGGTGTTTGGGTTGCGCCTGGCAGGAAGCTTGACTCTTGGCATGGTGGTTTCGGTTTTTGAGTTTTGAGGGCTTTGAAATCTTGAATTCCTTTGTGAAAATGGAGGTTCTTGATATGGGAATGGTCTTGGGAGGGTTGATTTTAGGTAAAAATGGAGAATGGGAGGTGTTTTGGGGTCTGGGTAGTGAAGAGTCACAAAGGTTTTTTCCGTTTCTCAAGGGTTTTGGAGGGTTTTGAAATGAAGAAGACGAACCAGGCTTTTATAGCCTGAGTCGTGACGTTCGAACGTTGTTAATGTTCGAACGTGTCTAGAAGGATTTTAAACAGATCGTTCGAACGTGATTTAGCATTCGAACGTGGTGAGCTCTCAGTACTTTTGAGTTCTGTCAGAGGCCAAAGTACTGTAGGTTCTATTCGTTCGAACGTTAATCTCGTTCGAACGGTCTATTGGCGTTCGAACGGACTGAACTCCCAGTACTTTGAAGTTTCATCAGAGGCTGAGTACTGTAAGCAGCTGACGTTCGAACGTCACCTGGCGTTCGAACGTTGAATCAAAAATCAAAAAATTTCTCCACTACACTATACACAATTAAAGAGGGCCTAAACACACAATTTTAAATCAAAAACTTATGGCGTCTCAAGATAAGCCCCTACCCACGCTTCAGGTTGGTATTTTGGGACATTCCTTACTCGGCCCATATTTTCATTCTAGTCAAAAAGAGTTTATACAAAAAGATTTTTACACTTTTTACAAGAAAATTCGGACCTTTGGCTTTCACCCCCAACAAAAGTACACATTTCCTACAGAAAATTATCTAATCCAAGTCTCCCTCTGTGTCTGTGTAGAACGGACAACCAGTGACTCTCACAAACCGGTTAAGCAAAGTACCAGAATAGCATGACGTATCAGGGTAATCCTTACTCAGCCCATTCACTATCCAGTCTAATCGATCGAGTGCGCGACCGGAGATTGGTTCAGAACACTGGTTGTATCTTTTCTCGTGAAAGACTCTGCCACACTGTTTACAAGCACCAAGTCTTTTGGCACGACGGCGTTTGGCAAAACTACTTCTGCCACAGAGGGGTTTTGCTTGTTTTTCTTGGAATTCGGCCTTCCTTACCAGTCTTTCTTTTCTTATGATTACAGTATGCACATCAGATGGAAAAGTGCGTAGAACTCCTAGACTAAACCAAAAAAGTTTAACATCCATGATTTCTAAGCTTTAAAACTCACTATCTGGTTCTTTAACGTCTGCCAATCACAAAGATGATTGAAGCTGACTCACAAACATAATCATCAATTTATACAAGACAAGGTACATAAAATGATTAGAACAACAACACCAATGTTCTTGATCCGAAATGTGTACACCCAAGTGCAGGCGGTCAAGCTGTAGTAATAATCCGGTTTGAGTCCGGAGTCGAATCCACAGGGAACTTTTGTTGATATTTCTAAGGCAAGCAGTGGTAGAGACCTATTGATTGTAACCCTTGAGATTTGCTGTGAGATATGAGTTTTCCTGGACATAATATAAGATTCTTTCCAAGAGGATTTTCTTAACAAAATAGGAGATAAGTGCTAATTAAAAAGAGTCACTCTTTAGTGCAAGGATCTGGACATGTAGTTAGTTATCCGGTTTGTCATAATTGTGCTTGATAACTCAATTAACTCCCGTGTCAACAGCAAGTTAATCGGAAGATAAAGATGGATTGTGAGAATTAAAAACATGATTCCGATGTCTTTCTAGAAGTTTACAAGAATTGTCTGTGCCGAGACTTAACCCGTCTACAAACAAGCAAGTGTTTCTACAAGATATCCAATCATGATATTAATATTTCATTCTTTAAATGAAGTACAATAAGGGGGAGGATTGAAGGGTAGTCATGAGGATCTAGCCGGGGTACTTGCCTTGAACTGATGAGTCTTTCTATGCAAGAGTCATCCGTGTCACAGAAAGAGCTCACAGTTATACAAAGTACCTTAGCTTTGCTAGATGCAAACAATCATCCAATAACAAGAAAAAATAAACGTTAAGGATAAAAACAATGCACAAATATGATTCCCGAATAACTTATACATGCCCTTCTCCTCTTACTAAAGAGTGAATGAGAAACTACTCACTCTTCATGGCTTGGGTAAAGCTAGAAAAGTGAGTGATGCTCATCCCTCCAAGTAGAGAACTTAAAAGATAAAGTAACAACAAACACGGAGCCAATCTTTAACAAAGAATGGGTGAATCACGTTCCACTCTTCACGGCTTTGGTAAAGCTCTAGAAAAGTGGAAGAGTTTCACTCCTCTAAGAAAGAAAGAAGCTCAAGCAATGGAAGTGAAATGCATGAACAATAAAAGTAGAAGATTGCTAGTCACATTTGGAGGGTGGCTTCCTCAACCAAGAATTGGAGGGTTGCTTCCTCAACCAAAAGATGAACTATCTCTCTTCTATGCATGTAAAATGAAAGCATAAGCATAAGCATAAGCATAAAACTACTTTTATAACAAGCAAGAGATGTTGGACTAAAGCCAAACTAATCTCTAAGATAAAAACTTCATACAAGGAAAATAAGCTAAATCTACAATGAGAGTGGGAGTCTAAGCCTCCATCAATTATTTTTCTTGGCTCCCTTAGCTCTCCAACAAGGGGAGTATTTATAGGCAAGAGGAGGTGAAGGAATAGTGTTTGCCGCCCAAGTCCAAGTGAAAAGCCAACAACTCTGCTGCCAGTCTGTGGAGAACGTTCGAATGTGAGTTGGCGTTCGAACGTTGTTTCTGTTTTTGCACTAAGGGCGTTCGAACGTTGACTGCCGTTCGAACGTTTCTTCTGTTTTTGCACTAAGGGCGTTCGAACGCCAGATGTGTTCTGACCCTTTCACTCGAGTGGTCTGTTGGTCTTCTGTGAAGTTCAGTTCCAACTCTATGCAGTAGTCTGGTCTTCAATCAACTCAAGTGCACGTTCGAACGTGATTTGGCGTTCGAACGTGACACTCAAGTACTTCAGAGCTTCAGTCTTCTTTCCTAACTACAACACGCCTTCTCTTAGCAGTTGAGTCTGCTACAGTGTAATGTGGATGTTCGAACGTGAGTTGGCGTTCGAACGTTCTGGCTGTGCTCCAAGCTTCTCCAATTTTGGGCTCTAATGTGTTGGTGTTGCATCCAAGTGTGGTACTTGTTGTTCTTGGGTCCTTGTTCAATTTAGGGCCTGAAATGACATCACTTAAACTCCATCAAAGTACAATTAGTCTTAAAACGGCATAGTAATATGCTAATTTTAAGTGCTAATCAACCAACAGTAAAAAATTTTTAAAAATTTACGGGCAAATATGAACTGTATTCTCACACCCCCCAACCTAAACTGAACATTGTCCCCAATGTTTTGAATTTACCAGTTCACGGACCTTGGAGATGAGGTTGAATGGTAGAGATCTGTTCATCTGCTGAGACCTACAAATAAAAATACACAAATTACTCGTCTGTGCGCAAATCTGGGTTTCGTGTAGGCTGAAAATCCTTGTGTGTGAGTGCGAACAAGAGAAGGATACCCATGAGCAAATATAAGATTAAAATGCAAAACATGAAGCAAAAGATTGTGTTTGTGGAGTGTGTGGTCATGGGTTGTGTAAAAAAAAACAGAGAAAACGAAGAAGAAGAACAGAAACAGAAGAAGAGAAGAAGAAGAAGAAGAAAATGAGGGGGGGGGGGCCAACAACGGCGGCTGGGAGAAAATGTGGGTGCCTTATAAAGGCGGCCCATTGGGTCGGGTTGGGTTAGATTTTTCCTGACGCGATCCACTTAATTGTCGGCAGGCATGATTCTCGGAGGAGTATTCTGGTTCCATTAAAAGAATGGTTTCCATATTTTTAACAAAATCCTCCAAAAATGGTTTCAACCGCTGACCATTAACAGTAAAGATATTACCGTTTGATGGATTTTCCACTTCAACTGCTCCATGTCCAAACACCTTTTTGATAATGTAAGGCCCAGTCCATCTTGATTTCAATTTACCAAGAAAGAGGTGGAGTCTTGAATTAAATAACAAGACTTTTTGAGAAAGCTCAAAAGATTTCCGCACAATGTTTTTGTCATGAAAATTTTTCATCCTGGTTTTAGCAATCTTAGCATTTTCATATGCTTCATTTCTCAATTCCTCCAATTCATTTATCTGAAGTTTCCTTGCTAGTCCAGCTTTGTCCAAGTCAAAATTCATTGCTTTAATGGCCCAATATGCCCTATGTTCCAATTCCACAGGCAAGTGACATGGCTTTCCATAGACTAATCGATAAGGAGACATGCCTAAAATTGTTTTAAAAACAGTACGGTATGCCCAGAGTGCATCAGTTAGTCTTAACGACCAATCTTTGCGGTCTGGATTCACCGTTTTTTCCAAAATTAATTTGATCTCCCGATTAGCTAACTCAGCTTGTCCACTGGTCTGTGGATGATAAGGGGTTGCAATTTTGTGAAAAATTAAGTATTTTTTCATCAAATTCCAGAAGGGACGATTGCAAAAATGAGCACCCCCATCACTTATGATTGATTTCAGAATTCTAAACCGGGACAAAATATTTTCTTTCAAAAACTTAATCACTGTTTGGTGATCATTGTTTCGGCATGGAATTGCTTCAACCCATTTGGATACATAGTCTACAGCCACTAAAATGTATAGATAGTCAAAGGAAGGGGGAAATGGTCCCATAAAATCAATGCCCCAACAGTCAAAAATTTCAATTACCAGAATGGGGTTTAAGGGCATCATATTTCTTTTAGAAATATTTCCCAACCTTTGGCATCTATCACAAGTTAAACAAAAGGCATAGACATCTTTGAAAAGTGTGGGCCAGTAAAATCCACACTGCAATATTTTTGCAGCGGTTTTTCTTGATGAAAAATTGCCACCGCATGCTTCAGAATGACAAAATGTTATTACCTGGCTGCTTTCATGAGCGGGGATGCAACGTCTTATGATTTGATCCTTACAGTACTTGAATACTTAGGGATCCTCCCAAAAGAAGTTACAAACCTCCCTCAGAAATTTATTTTTGTCCATCATGGTAAAGGATGGAGGGAAGGTACCAGTAGCAAGATAGTTAGCAATATCTGCGTACCATGGTGTCTTACCAATCATGAACAGTTGTTCATCGGGGAATTTCTCATTGATTGGCAGTCCATCCACAAAATTCATATATTAATCTGGACAGATGGTTTGCCACCACATTCTCGACACCTTTCTTGTCCTTGATGACAAGATCAAACTCTTGGAGCAAGAGTATCCATCTCAAGAGTCTTGACTTGGTGTCCTTCTTTGTGAGCAAGAATTTTAGGGCTGCATGGTCAGTGAATACAGTAACAGAAGAACCAACAAGATAAGAACGGAATTTTTCCAGTGCAAAAACTACAGCAAGCAATTCTTTTTCAGTTGTTGAATAATTCATTTGAGCATCATTCAAAGTTTTGCTTGCATAGTAAATCACATGGGGTCTCTTATCTTTTCTTTGTCCCAATACAGCACCTACAGCATAATCACTTGTGTCACACATTAGTTCAAAGGGTAGATTCCAGTCAGGGGGTTGCATTATTGGGGCAGAAATTAACATGTCTTTTAGCTTGTCAATGGCTTTCTGGCATGCTTCATTCCAATCAAAGATTACATCCTGACTTTAGAAGGTGACACATGGGTTTTGCGATGGTGCTGAAATCTTTTATGAATCTCCTGTAGAAACCTGCATGCCCTAGGAATGATCGGACATCCTTTACAGTCTTAGGGGTAGACAAATTTCCAATCAGATCTATTTTTGCCTTGTCAACTTTCATGCCTTCAGACGACACAATGTGACCAAGGACAATGCCTTGTGTTACCATAAAATGGCATTTTTCCCAATTGAGCACTAGATTGGCTTCCTTACATCTGGTTAGCACTTTCTCCAGATTGGTCAGACACAATTCAAAGGAATCATTGATTTGCCACTTTTTGTGATCTGAATTATATTAATTATACACCCAAGTATAAGTGGTCAAATTGTAGTTTTCTCGGTTTTAAGTCCAAGTATCGATCCCACAAAGAGTTTTAGTAATTTAGATTTTAAAATAAAAAATAACAAAATAAAAACAGTAAAGTTGTTGTTTGAAGTAGTATGATGTTTAATAGCTTGTGATGTGAGCTTAGATTGATAACTAGTTTAATTTAAATACACTGCGGAAATAAAGGGCAGAAATAATAAAATGCGTAAGTAAAGCATATAAATAATAACAATATAAAAGATACCCTTCAGTTTAGGGATCCATATGCTTTATATTGGTTGATTACTGGAAATGCTACCTCACAACAATTAACTTCCATTTTATTGGAGAGTCAATCGGCAGGTCTAATGTTTATAAACTATAACACAGCCGCTTCTTAGGCTAACTGGTAGTAATAAATCATAACGCAGCAATTTCTTCAGAAAGCTGGTTATGTCCATGTCAATTGATTAACCCAAGCAAACCAGAAGGACAAGCCATTTATGAGGAATACTTGAGTTATTCAACTGATCTCTTGATAGCAAGTATATACATATTTAAACCATAACACAACCACTTCTTAGGTTAACTGGTGGTAATATAGCATAACACATCAACTTCTTAGGAAAGCTGGTTATAGATGTACCAATTAACTAATTCAAGTGAACCAGAAGGACAAGTCATTTATGAGGAATACTTGAATTACCCAATAGGTTATCTGTGATATATATATATATATATATATATATATATATATGCATGCCAGTTAAACATCCTCAGTCTTCCATCGGAGGACAAGCCATGCCAGTAGGAACACCGTGGTTGTTAGACTGTCCATATAGTTAGATATATAGTAAGTAAAGAAACCCTAATAACCCAGAAGGACAAGCCATTCATGAGGATCATTTAGGTTTTGTACCACACATCAGTAGAAAATCCTCAACGTTCCAATGGAGGACAAGCCATACCGGTAGGAACATCGTGAATCTTTAACTGGATGGTCTTATGATACACTGATGACATAATTCCAGGCACAGTACCAGAATTACGTACATCACTATATCATGCATTAAGCATATAATACATATATAAATAAATATATAAATAAAACAGTAGCATTTCCATAATCTAACCAATATTATACATATGTTTACCCTAGTTTGAAGGGTATAAACGACTACTCACGCTCCATTGCTACAGACAAACAAGGAGTGTGACTATTCGTCATTACAACTAAAATTAAACAGTAAATTGTAAAACTTCTTTCACAAGGAACAATTGAAACACAACCACTTTTATTATCATTCAAGACACAAAAGTGGCGGTAGTTCAACTATCCGAATAGAAAGATACAATAGAAATGTAGAAATACAGAGTAACAATAAAAGAGTATCACGGACCGGCTAAGACTTTCTTTCTCTTTTTCTTTCTCTCTTTGGCTTTGGTGTGGCCGGCCAAGTGCAAGGTGAATTGGTCTTGGAGAGGTGTTTGGAAGGCTTGGAAGGAATTGTTTGAAAAATGAACAAGGCACCCCTATTTATAGAGGGGGATGAGTATTCGGCCAAGGAGGGTGGTCCCAACCATCTTCCCAACCTTCCAAAAGGTTATGCCTTGCAGTAGGGGTCCTAGGTGTCGTTCTTCTTGAGCTGCCACTTGTCAGGGTCCCAACCACTAGCCCAACCTTCCGGAAGGTTGGTGTCTTGCAGTGGTGCTAGGTGTTGTCTTCTTGGGCTGCCACTTGTCAGCTTCTTATTGGTCCAAGTTTCTTTATTGCACCTTGGTCCTTTGTGACTTCAAGCTTTGCACATTTGTCTTGTATTCTTCAGTATTTCTGCATTTGACCCTGAACTTTAAACATAAAGTATTAAAAACTTTAATTTAAGCACAAACTATAATTCATAATATTTAATTGTCTTATCTTACAAAATTGATTACTTAATCATCCTAATTTATACACTAATTAAGGTTAATCACACCCCCCAACTTAAATTTTACTAGTCCCTAGTAAACACGAATTATAGAAATTATTTCACAAAATAACATAACAGAGGTAAAATCATTTTCGTAGATTTTTTCACGATTGCATTTAGCATATGCAATAAGCCGTTAAACCCCTAGGTGATCCCTAGTGGACGAGTTTTGTCTCGTGAAGGTTTTCAGTAAAGCTGCCTACAAACTTTAGTAGTTAGGATTTTATAACTTATACTTTTCACAATCAAAATTAAATCAGTATTCCTGTGTATTGCTAAAATACTTCTTTTTTCTGATCACTACAAGAGTAACACACATTAGTTGTAACATTATCTATATATTTTTATAAAAACTTGTGTGTGTGTGTACTGATTTCTTTTGTTTCAAAAATTGCTCCTGAAATATTACCATCTCTTATAGTAGTTTTGATGTCAATCCTTTCCTGAAATACACTCAGCAAATAATACATATTCGTTATAGTGACTATTCTCTCAATAGTTACATGTGATTAGAATATTGTTAATGAAGCAAATAATATCACATGTAACATTTCTGAAGAACGGGTATTTGAATAGAATCGAAATTTGACATAATCTCATGACTAGATATGAACACTATATTAGACATATTATTAACATTCTCCCTCTTATAGATAGATAGATAGGATTAATATAGATACACAATTTCTGGAATCAAAAAGGACTTTCTTTAGGTTGTAATGTGGTCATTGGTTTAGGGTTTAAGAAATGACGTCTATGGGATTCAAAAGCTACCCTTTCTTTGTATTGTGGTACACCTCTTTTTAACTTTCCAAGACTCTGTATATTTATCCTTTTTATTTTTCCATTTTTCACTTTCTTGGCTATTTTCTTTCTGTTTTTTCTTTTCTTTGAATAGCCAATACCCTTTTCTTTTCTCTTTTCCACTTTTTTTTCTTTCTTTTCTGTATCATACTGATTTAAAAGAGGATGTAAGAAAATTAGATAGCAAAAGGTGAGTTTAATCTATTTTCATGTGGCTCGGGTATTTTTCGGGTTTCATGAAAGGAATTTTTACTCTTTTAGGCTCAATCATGGTTGACTAAGGATATAATTTTGTAAAAGAAATGGTCAAGGCTTAAAGATAATGAAAAATGGCCTAAGATCATTTTCCAGAAATTATTTATCTGTATTAATCCCACATAAGAGAATTTCGAGGATAATGCTAATAATATAATCTAACAAATGCTAATCAAAACAAAATTAATGAGATTATTGAAAGAAAGTTTACCGTAGAATCGAAGATGTAGAATATCTCTCCAAGGAGGATTGGCTCAAATTCTTCAATTGGTCATACATCTCCACTAAATATGTAAAGAGTGTAATATTTCACAAGGTTTCTGAAATAAAGAAATCTATTCGTGCTGTAACAGAATAAGTTCAAACGAAAATATTAAGATAATATACAACTAAGTTATGAAAATCCCACGTGATCAGATTAAGGTTATTTTCACATAACATAGGAATATTAGTTTAATTCGACTGTAAATTATATGAAATAATCCCCCTAACGGAATTAACATGTGTTCCATATTAATTATAAAAAAACTAGTTAAACAGACAAAAGTTCAAAACACACAACATGGTTAAAACATAAAATAATTTAGAATTTAATTGCATAAAGTAAAAGTGCATAATGTAAAAGATGAGTGAAATATAGCAAATTGTTTTGTAGAATCTCCAGTCTGTTTAGGAAGTAGAAGGTCCTCCTCCAAAATGACTGGATTTTGCACTTTGCAACTGCAGTCTGCTGCTCCTGATTTCCTGAAATTTTACAGTTACAAAATTAAATACAACTTTATATATTCTATAAAACTTTGCTAACCATTCTTTTTCTTGTCAAAAATTGGTAGTTTTTATTATTATTATTTTTATTTATTTAATATTTACTTATTTTTCTAATTAACCTATAGTTATTTACATTTATATACTATGTATAGTCATTTCCAAAACTCTACATCTTGTTGATCATATTTAGTCAGTATCAGAACTATCTGGATCAACAACACCAGTGACACGGTTAACTTCAGTTCTCACGTATCTTGTTAACATTGGGGTAGAATAGGATGGCGCCTCAGGATAATCCTTACTCTGCATATACCTAATCCACCGTAAACGATCTGACGCTCGACCTGAAATTGGTTCCACACACTGATTATATTGTCTCAAATGTTCTGTACGACCACATCTTACACGAACACAGAGATGATTTGCTCGTCGGTGTTTAGCATATGTACTTTTTTCCATACAGGGGTCTTGCCTGACTTTTGAATATGTCTAAATTTCTAACATGTCTAGCTTTTTGCATGATCAACATATGTATATCTTTTGGAAAATGACGTAATATTATTAAACTTAACCAAAATAAATTCTTGTCCATTTCTTTGACTTTTAAGAAAGAAACAAAAAAATGACTAAAAAATTATTGAAATTTGGCTTACTATCCGGTTCTTTAACGTCTGCCAGTCACAAAGACAAACAGAATTTTTAAATCAAAATTATTATGCTAAAAAAAAAAAGGTAAATTCACACTCATACCTCCCCAACTTAAATTAAACATTATTCTCACTATATAAGATGAAAATAGAAAATTGCTAATTAGGTCTTGCAGCGAGAGATATTTATAATATAAAATTCTAATAAAAATAAAAATAAAAATAAAAAACAAACAAAGAAACTATACAAAAGACGTAAAAACACAAAAGAAAGAAAATTCTAACTACTATATACAAAGAGTACATAGGGGATAGATCAATTGGGCTTAAGTTCCCAAGTAGAGTTTTTTACATTCCCTGATACTTTCTGCGAAGAATTTAACAAATCAGCATAAAATTGGACATCAGGATTTCCACTATCAATAACAGAATTAATCAAACAGACTTGTAGAGGGTCAGAATAAGAAGAGGTGTTAACTTTTTCCTCTACAATCTTATCAATTTCATCTACCTCACAAATTTCTTCCTCCTCACCTGGGTGTTTTATCACATTAAAGATGTTCAATTCACTGGTCATATTTCCAAATGAAAGCTTCATGACTCCATTCCTACAATTTATCAATGCATTTGATGTAGCTAGGAATGGTCTACCTAGAATGACAAGAATGTATGTGAAAGCATTCAAAACTGGATGAGTGTCTAAGATAATGAAATCTACTGGAAAATAGAATTGATCAACTTGGACAAGAACATCCTCCACAATTCCTCATGGAGTTTTTATAGACCGGTCTGCTAATTGTAGTGTAACATTGGTAGGTTTCAATTCACCTAACCCTAGTTGTGTATATACTGAATATGACATTAAATTAACACTGGCTCCAAGATCTAGTAGAGCTTGTTCAATTTGAAAATTTCCAATGATACATGAGACTGTAGGACTACCCGGATCTTTGTACTTAAGAAGAGTATTATGCTGTATTATAGTACTAATTTGTTCAGTTAAAAATGCTTTCTTTGGTACATTAGTTCTTCTTTTTATGGTGCAAAGATTTTTTAAAAATTTAGCATAAACAGGAACTCGTTTTATTGCATCCAATAAAGGAATATTAATTTTTACCTGTTTAAATAATTCAAAAATATAAGATTGATCTTTTTCACTTGAGAGTTTCTTGACCCTTTGAGGAAAAGGTAAAGGAATAGGACATGGAAAATCTTTTTCACTTTGTACTTCTTCTTGCTTTTTAACTAAAGGTTCAAGTTCAAGTGGTTCGTTTACAGGAATTGACTTACGGATTTTTTTCGAAATCTTGGGTTTAATAGTTTTATCAATTACCTTACCACTTCTCAATGTTGTGACTGCTTGTACTTGACTTGGCGAAGCTTCAGATATCACAGAATTAGCTTGACCCTGACTTTGTGGAGGTCTAGGTTGAGATGGAAATTTTCCTTTTTCTGTAGTACTTAAGGACGGAGTCAACTTAGCAAGATGACTCTTGATATCTTCAATACTCTGCGAAGTTTGAGCTTTAAAATCATTAAATGCTTGATTTGTTTGAGTATTAAAATTCATTTGACTCTGAATAAATTGATTCATAGTATCTTCCAGAGTTCTTTTCTGAGGAGGTAAATACGGTTGATACTGTTGTTGATTTTGTAGCTGCGGTGGACCTTGTGTTTGATTTGTAGGTTGTGTATTTCTCCAACTAAAATTTGGATGATTTCTCCATCCTGGATTGTAGGTTTCAGAATATGGATTTGAATATGGTTTAGTATAAGTTGGAACAGCATTAGATTGTTCAATTAAGACTTCTTTAAATGCAGGTATAGTTGGACATTCCCCAGCAGGATGTCCTGACAACGCACAAATTTCACACACTTGATCAGTAGAAGAAACAACAGATACTTGTTTAATTTTTTTCATTTCCAAGGCTTCTAATTTTCGAGATAGACTAGCCATTTTAGCTCTTAAATCATCATCGTCTTTTAAAATATATTTTCCTCTTTCAGATGTAGATGGCTTATTTTCCACAATATTTGAAGACGTCGAGTCCCACATTTGGGAACTCTCTGAAATAGTATCAAAAAATTGAAATGCTTCTTCAGAGTTTTTATTCATAAATTCTCCTTAAGCCATCATTTCGAAAAATTGTCGCATTGCGGATGGAAGAGCATCATAAAAGAAACCAACTAAGATCCATTTTTCAAAAGCATGATGTGGACAAGCTTGGAGAAGATCCTTAAATCTTTCCCAACATTGATAAAAAGTTTCACCTTCTTTCGCAAAAAAATTCATTATTTTACGTCTTAATGCATTAGTATGATGCACAGGAAAAAACTTTTTAAAGAACTCAGTTTGTAAAGCTTGCCAATTTGTGATAGAATTTGCTCTTAAAGAGTTAAGCCATAGTTTAGCTTTATCTTTTAACGAGAATGGAAAAAGTCTTACTTTGACCATTTCAGAACTATCTTGCAAAGTTCCACAGACTTCTTCAAATTCTTTCATATGAACATAAGGATTTTCATCTTATAAACCAGGGAACTGTGGTAGTAATTGTATTGTGTCTGGCTTAATATTAATATTTGGAGCATCTGTTGGAAAAGAAAAACATGACGGGACATTAGTTCTTGTAGGATGTAGATATTCTCTTAATGGTCTGACATTTTGAACTACTTCTTGTTCTCTAACTTCTTCCCCTCTAGGTACATTTTGAGCCATACTCAAGTCAAATGATTCTTGTGTAGAGGCAGATGAAGAAGATGATGAAGACGAAGGAGTTGTCTGATTTACAGAACCTACTGATGAATGAACAGACATAGACTATTAAAAACAAACAAACAAACTATAAACATATAAAACAAAAAAACAAAAACTTGTTTTTTTTCTTTTTATATTTTTTTTTTCAAATTACCGTAACTCCCCGGCAACGGCGCCAAAAACTTGATTCACCACTTTTTGTGATCTGAATTATATTAATTATACACCCAAGTATAAGTGGTCAAATTGTAGTTTTCTCGGTTTTAAGTCCAAGTATCGATCTCACGAAGAGTTTTAGTAATTTAGATTTTAAAATAAAAAATAACAAAATAAAAACAGTAAAGTTGTTGTTTGAAGTAGTATGATGTTTGATAGCTTGTGATGTGAGCTTAGATTGATAACTAGTTTAATTTAAATACACTGCGGAAATAAAGTGCAGAAATAATAAAATGCGTAAGTAAAGCGTATAAATAATAACAATATAAAAGATACCCTTCAGTTTAGGGATCCATATGCTTTATATTGGTTGATTACTGGAAATGCTACCTCACAACAATTAACTTCCATTTTACTAGAGAGTCAATCGACAGGTCTAATGTTTATAAACTATAACATAGCCGCTTCTTAGGCTAACTGGTAGTAATAAATCATAACGCAGCAACTTCTTAGGAAAGCTGGTTATATCCATGTCAATTGATTGACCCAAGTAAACTAGAAGGACAAGCCATTTATGAGGAATACTTGAGTTATTCAATTGATCTCTTGATAGCAAGTATATACATATTTAAACCATAACACAGCCACTTCTTAGGTTAATTGGTGGTAATATAGCATAACACAGCAACTTCTTAGGAAAGCTGGTTGTAGATGTACCAATTAACTAATTCAAGTGAACCAGAAGGGACAAGCCATTTATGAGGAATACTTGAATTACCCAATAGGTCATCTGTGATATATATATATATATATATATGCATGCCAGTTAAACATCCTCAGTATTCCATCGGAGGACAAGCCATACCAGTAGGAACACCGTGGTTGTTAGACTGTCCATATAGTTAGATATATAGTAAGTAAAGAAACCCTAATAACCCAGAAGGACAAGCCATTCATGAGGATCATTTAGGTTTTGTACCACACATCAGTAGAAAATCCTCAACGTTCCAATGGAGGACAAGCCATACCGGTAGGAACATCGTGAATCTTTAACTGGATGGTCTTATGATACACTAATGACATAATTCCAGGCACAACACCAGAATTACGTACATCACTATATCATGCATTAAGCATATAATACATATATAAATAAACATATAAATAAAACAGTAGCATTTCCATAATCTAACCAATATTATACATATGTTTACCCTAGTTTGAAGGGTATAAACGACTACTCACGCTCCATTGCTACAGACAAACAAGGAGTGTGGCTATTCGTCATTACAACTAAAATTAAACGGTAAATTGTAAAACTTCTTTCACAAGGAACAATTGAAACACAACCACTTTTATTATCATTCAAGACACAAAAGTGGCGGTATTTCAACTATCCAAATAGAAAGATACAATAGAAATGTAGAAATACAGAGTAACAATAAAAGTGTATCACGGACCGGCTAAGACTTTCTTTCTCTTTTTCTTTCTCTCTTTGGCTTTGGTGTGGCCGGCCAAGTGCAAGGTGAATTGGTCTTGGAGAGGTGTTTGGAAGGCTTGGAAGGAATTGTTTGAAAAATGAACAAGGCACCCCTATTTATAGAGGGGGAGGAGTATTTGGCCAAGGAGGGTGGTCCCAACCATCTTCCCAACCTTCCAAAAGGTTTTGCCTTGTAGTAGGGGTCCTAGGTGTCGTTCTTCTTGAGCTGCCACTTGTCAGGGTCCCAACCACTAGCCCAACCTTCCGAAAGGTTGGTGTCTTGCAGTGGTGCTAGGTGTTGTCTTCTTGGGCTGCCACTTGTCAGCTTCTATTGGTCCAAGTTTCTTTATTGCACCTTGGTCCTTTGTGACTTCAAGCTTTGCACATTTGTCTTGTATTCTTCAGTATTTCTGCATTTGACCCTGAACTTTAAACATAAAGTATTAAAAACTTTAATTTAAGCACAAACTATAATTCATAATATTTAATTGTCTTATCTTACAAAATTGATTACTTAATCATCCTAATTTATACACTAATTAAGGTTAATCAATCACCATATACAGAGAAATCATCCATGAATACTTCTAAAAAAATTTCAACCATATCACTGAACAAGCTTAGCATACATCTTTGGAATGTTGCAGGAGCGTTACAAAGTCCAAATGACATCCTTTTGAATGCAAAGGTGCCAAAGGGGCATGTGAAGGTTGTTTTCTCCTGATCATCTAGTGTTATCTCAATTTGATTATACCCTGAATATCCATCTAGGAAACAGTAAAATGCATGGCCTGCAATTCTCTCTAGGACTTGGTCAAGAAATGGAAGAGGAAAATGATCTTTTCTAGTGACCAAATTGAGTTTTCGATAATCAATGCACATTCGCCATCCTGTGACGACTCGAGTTGGTACTAGTTCATTTGCATCATTTTTTACCACTGTGACCCCAGATTTTTTTGGCACAACTTGGGTTGGACTAACCCACTTACTATCAGAGATGGGCAAGATTATCCCCGCATCTAAAAGCTTGAGTACCTCAGTTCTCACTACTTCCTTCATGTGAGGGTTTAGTCGTCGCTGCATTTGACGAGAGGGTTTTGAATCCTCTTCAAGGTATATAGCATGATTGCAGATTAACGGGCTTATACCTTTCAAGTCAGCGATGGTCCATCCAATGGTGCTTTTATGGCGTTGAAGAACTTCAATCAATTTAGACTCTTGCAAGTCTGTGAGCTTAGATGAAATTACCACTGGGTATGATTCGTCCTTTCCTAAGAATGCATATTTGAGGTCAGATGGGAGAGGTTTCAATTCAGGCTTTGGTGGCCTATCACTTGATGAGATTGGCTTTGTGCCACTTGGTGAAATCTCTTCGAATTTGGGGGCCCATGTCTCAACAGCATGAGCAGGGCAACTTGGTGGATTTGGGTCATCATCTGTTATTTCAGATGAGATGAGCTCTAGCAGAGAAGATTAAGTAGGGTCCTCACAGAATGTGTCATTCAGATGTTCCTGTATCAAAGATTCAATGGAGTTTATTTCCCTTTCTTCCTTTTCTTCTTCTGGATGCTTAGCAATATTGAAAATGTTCAATTCGAGAGTCATATACCCAAAAGTTAATTTCATGACTCCATTCCTGCAATTGATTAGTGCATTGGAAGTTGCTAGGAAAGGTCGACCAAGAATGACGGGAATTTGGTTCTCCGAATGTATTGCTAGCTGAGTATCCAGAACAATGAAGTCAACAGGGAAGACAAAATTGTCCACTTGGACAAACACATCTTAAAAAATGCCTCTAGGGGTTTTGACAAATCTGTCGGCCAACTGGAGTGTGACACAAGTGGGTTTGAGTTCACCCAGACCCAACTGCTGATAGACAGAGTAAGGTAACAAATTAACACTAGCTCCAAGGTCTAACAGTGCTTGTTCAATCCTGAAGTTTCCAATGATACATGACACAGTCGGACACCCTTGGTCTTTGTATTTTGGAAGGGTTTTACGTTGAAGAAGGGCACTGGCTTGTTCTGTTAGGAAGGCTTTTTTTTTGAACATTCTGTCCTCTCTTGACCGTGGACAAGTCTTTTAGAAACTTGGCATAAGACGGGACTTGTTTGATTGCGTCCAGAAGTGGGATGTTGATATTTACTTGCTTAAAAAGCTCGTAAATTTTAGGCTGATTTTTCAACTTCTGTTTGGTTTTGAGTCTATGAGGAAACGGAGCAGGAACGGAACACGAAGGTTCTTTTTCCTCAAAAGGTTCTGGCTCTTGTTCAATCATAGGCTCAGGTTCTTCTTCAAGTTCAGTCTCAATTGGTTTAGGCTTAGATGATAGGTTGACTGGGATTGACTCAGGCCTTGGCTTTGGAATGAGTATGTCTCTGATGGTCTTGTCAATCACCTTGTCATTTCTGAGTGTAGTGACAACTTGGGCTTGGTCTTGTGTGTTTCCTGTTGTTGAAGGGTTCCCTACATGGAATTGGCCTTGTGGTTGCTTTGGTTGGGCAGAAAACTTGCCCTTTTCGTGTGTAACCATGGATTGGGTCAACCTTTGGATGTGGCTTTTAAGATCTTCAAAAGATTGAGTGGTCTGTAATTTGAAATCAGTGAAAGCCTGTGTGGAATTATTGTTATAGTTCATTTGGCTTTGCATGAACTGATTTAGTGTGTCCTCAAGGCTCCTCTTTTGTGGTGGTTGGTACGGTTGATATGCAGGAGATCCTTGAGGTGGTGGGTATGAGCCTTGTTGTTGGTTCATGGGTATTGGTTGTGTGTTCTTCCAACTAAAGTTAGGGTGGTTTCGCCACCCTGGATTGTATGTTTCAGAATATGGGTTGGAGTAAGGTTTGTTGAAGTTGGAAACTGCATGTGTCTGTTCCAACAAGACCTCTTTGAACGTTGGGATGGTGGGACACTCCCCAGTAGGGTGTCCTGTTAGAGCACAGATTCCACACACTTGTTCTGTGGAAGAGCTAACATCAACTTGATGGACTTTCTTCATCTCTAAAGCTTCAAGCTTTCGAGACAACGTAGACATTTTTGCTCTCAAGTCATCATCCTCTCTCAAGACATATTTACATCCTTGGGAAGTAGATGGTCTGGCTTCTACAGTGGTAGGAGAGGCTGAGTCCCACATCTGAGAGCTGTCAGATATGGTGTCAAAGAAATTGAATGCATCCTCCGGAATTTTTCCCATAAATTCTCCTTGGGCCATCATTTCGACAAACTGACGTAGTCTAGAGGGTAAGGAGTCATAGAAAATCCTACCAAAGTCCAATTCTCAAAAGCGTGATGTGGGCAGGATTGGAGCAGATCTTTGAATCTCTCCCAACTTTGATAAAAAGTTTCTCCGTCTTTAACCGCAAAATTCATGATTTGCCTTTTTAATGCATTTGTGCGGTGCAGAGGAAAAAACTTTCTAAAAAATTCATTTTGCAATGCCTGCCAGTTAGGTATCGAAAAAGCTTTCAAAGAATTTAGTCATTGTTTGGCTCTATCCCTTAAAGAGAAAGAAAACAATTTCATTTTGGCTAGTTCAGAATTGTCTTGAAAAGTTCCACACACTTCCTCAAAATCTTTTATATGCAGATATGGATTTTCTGCATCTAATCCATGAAACACGGGTAATAACTACACTGTCCCCGACTTTACAGTAAATGGGGGAGCATTTTCAGGAAATATAAAACAAGAGGGACACTGTTTCTTGTGGGATTTAAGTAATCCCGCAAAGTTCGATTGTTAGGCACTTCCTCCTCTCTCATAGGGACTTCTCCATTTCTTTCATTATTTGCCATATTACTCTCACAAGAGTCTGTTACTGATCTGGGTGAATTTGGTTCAGGTTGATTCACAGACTCACAAGATTCTGTCGGCAAATTTTGATAGTCAGGAGTGTCCTCAGTCATAAAGAAAAAAAAACAAAGTTATTTACAGTAAACCAAAGAATTTATACAAAGATGAAGGTCTTTTTTACCTTTTACCTTAGAACACCTTTCAAAGGATCACCGGCAACGGCGCCAAAAACTTGACTTGATCCGAAATGTGTACACCCAAGTGCAGGCGGTCAAGCTGTAGTAATAATCCGGTTTGAGTCCGTAGTCGAATCCACAGGGAACTTTTGTTGGTATTTTTGAGATAAGCAGTGGTGGAGACCTATTGTTTGTAACCTTTGAGAATTGTTGAGAGATGTGAGATTTCCTGGACAGAATATAAGATTCTTTCCAAGAGAATTTTCTTAACAAAACAGGAGATAAATGCTAATGAAAAAGGGTCACTCTTTAGTTTAAGGATCTGGACATGTAGTTAATTATCCGGTTTATTATACTTGTGCTTGATAACTCAATTAACTCCCGTGTCAACAACAAGTTAATCAGAAGATAAAGATGGACTGTGAGAATTAAGAACATGATTCCGATGTCTTTCTAGAAGTTTACAAGAATTGTCTTTGCCGAGACTTAACCCGTCTACAAATAAGCAAGTGTTTCTACAAGACATCCAATCATGGCATTAATATTCCATTCTTTAAATGAAGCACAATAAGGGGGAGAATTGAAGGGTAGTCCTGAAGATCTAGCCAGGGTACTTGCCTTGAACCGATGAGTCTTTCTATGCAAGAGTTATCCGTGTCATAGAAAGAACCCACGATTATACAAAGTACCTTAGCTTTGCTAGATACAATCAATCATCCAATAAATAAGGAAAAATAAACGTTAAGCATTAGAACATAGCACAAATATAATTCCCGGATAATTTATACATGCCCTTCTCCTCTTACTAAAGAGTGAATGAGAAACTACTCACTCTTCATGGCTTTGGTAAAGCTAGAAAAGTGAGTGAAGCTCATCCCTCCAAGTAGAAGACTTAAAAGATAAAATAACAATGAACAAGGAGCAAATTTTTAACAAAGATTGAGTGAATCACGTCACACCCTTCACGGCTTTGGTAAAGCTCTAGAAAAGTGGAAGAGTTTCACTCCTCTAAGAAAGAAAGAAGCTCAAGCAATGGAACTGAAGTACATAAACAATAAAAGTAGAAGAAAGCTAGTCACATTTGGAGGGTGGCTTCCTCAACCAACGAATGGAGGGTTGCTTCCTCAACCAAAAGATGAACTAACTCCCTTCTATGCATGTAAATGAAAGCATAAACATAGAACTACTCTTATAACAAACAAGGAGATGTTGGACTAAAGCCAAACTAATCTCTAAAATAAAGACTTCATACAAGGAAAACATAAGCTTAAATCTACAATGTGTGTGGGAGTCTAAGCCTCCATCAACCCTTCTACTTGGCTCCCTTAGCTCTCCAACAATGGGAGTATTTATAGGCAAGAGGAGGAGACAAGAGGGGGTGAATGAATAGTGTATGCCGCCCAAGTCCAAGTGAAAAATCAACTACTCTGCTGCCAATCTGTGGAGAACGTTCGAACGTGAGTTGGCGTTCGAACGTTGTTTCTGTTTTTGTTTTATGGTCGTTCGAACGTTGACTGCCGTTCGAACGTTTCTTCTGTTTTTGCACTAAGGGCGTTTTAACGCCAGATGTGTTCTGACCCTCTCACTCAAGTGATCTGTTGGTCTTCTGTGAAGTTCAGTTCCAACTCTATGCAATAGTCTGGTCTTCAATCAACTCAAGTGCACGTTCGAACGTGAGTTGGCGTTCAAACGTGACACTCAAGTGCCTCAGAGCTCCATAGTCTTCTTTCCTAACTGCAACACACCTTCTCTTAGTAGTTGAGTCTGCTACAGTTCAATGTGGCCGTTCGAACGTGAGTTGGCGTTCGAACGTTCTAGCTGTGCTCCAAGCTTTTCCAATTTTGTGCTCTAATGTGCTGGTGTTGCCTTCAAGTGTGGTACTTGTTGTTCTTGAGTCCTTGTTCAGTTTAGGGCCTGAAATGACATCACTTAAACTCCATCAAAGTACAATTAGTCTTAAAATGGCATAGTAATATGCTAATTTTAAGTGCTAATCAGCCATTACACATTATGTCAATGAATTGTGTATGACTCGGTGTGATTCCTTCATAGAAGAAACTTACCAATTGCCACGATTCAAAGCTATGATGTGGAATAGATTGTAGTAATTCCTTGTACCAATCCCAACATTGGTAGAATTGCTCATTGGGCTTCTTCGAAAAGTTTTGAATTTCCTTTTTTAAAGCAGTGGTCCTATGAACTGGAAAAAATTTATTCAAAAACTCTGAAAGCATTTGAGCCCAAGAGGTAATGGATCGAGGTCGCAAGGAATACAACCATGATTTGGCTTTATCTCTGAGGGAGAAAAGAAACAATTTCAAACGAGCTATGTCCTCCATAGCATAATTAGCATTGAAGGTTACAACTATATCCTCGAATTCCTTTATGTGCAAATAAGGGTTTTCCTTTTCAATTCTGTGGAATGTAGGAAGTAGTTGCAACATCCCGGGCTTAACTTGGAAGAGCTGAGCTTGGACCGGTAAGAGGATGCATGAGGGTGTGGTGCTGCGGGTTCGTTGAAGAAATTCCCGCATTGACCTCGCCGAAGGATCAATTGGGATATTTTTCCCTTCATTTCCGGGAGGGGGAAATTGCATTCGTGGATTGGGTATTCTAGGTTCTTGTCCTCCCCCACCCCATTGCATGTTTGGATTGACACCTATATTCTCAAAGTTATCACCCGCATCCTCGGGTGGGTCTTGGTCAATGTTCATGTTGGGGCCCAAGGGTTGTCTAACTAGTCAGTTTTGTTCGGCCCGACCCCACATATAACAAAACTATCTACAAATGAAAATGTAAACAACAAAAGTATATAAAGGATCAACATACCTCAGCCCATGATGAACATCACGGGACTTACCTCCGTTGTCCGGAAATCACCTTCTTGACTCAACGCTTGCCTTCCTCGGCAACGGCGCCAAAAATTGCTTGATTTATTTCCTTGTTGTTCCTAACCTCCTAACATCTTCCCTCAATGTATGTATGATATATGTGTGAAAGGGGGGAGTGTCACTCTCCCTTGGAATGATGTCAAAAGAAAGGGCAAGGGAATGGTGGAAAATGAAATGTGTGAGTGAACAAAAATGCTTCCCAAGCGCAAGAAGACTTTTGCGTGTCGTGTTTTACTTGGAGGTATTCCAAGGTCGTCTCCTCATGGAAGGATGTGAATCGTGTAGAAGGCGATTTTGGTGAAAGAAAAGTGTAAAATCTTTTGTTGTTTGGAATTGGTTTGTGATTTGTGTTGTGATGAATTTGGAATGGGAAACAAGTGTTGGCTAATCCGAAGGGTTCACTCCAATGGTGATGCCAAGACAACTCGAGTCCTTCCTCCAATAGAGCATAGATGTACGATTAATTCGTGGGAAGCTAGGGACGAGATGGAAGTGAGGATCCAAGCATAACTCATGACCAGGCCTACGGGATATCAAAGACTCACAATCTCGTCCACCCTCAACCCAGTCAAACAGAGCCATCGTACTCTGAGAGGAGAAAAGAAAATGAGTTGTAAAGGCATACCCAAGTGGAGGTCTCCCTTGGATGAGCCAACTAAAAAGCTTAGCTACTCATGCTTAAGGTAAAGGCAACAATGTAATGAGAAGACACTATAAAGAAATGAATATTATAGCTAAGTTAATGCAAGAAAACATAAACTAAAAGAGAGTGCATTTAATAAAAAATTCAAAACTAAGAAAATGAAGAACATTAATGCATTAATGGTGAAAGCTTGAATGGGAGATTAAACTTAAAAGCAACTTGAAATAAATGGCATTCAATACTTCAAAAAAGCTTAGAAGATTCTTACATGAAATTACAAGACAATGTGTGGAAGAAAATGCAAAAATCTCAACTTCTCTCTCTAACACTATTCATCTTCTTCCTATACTCTCTCCTTTTTTTTTTCTTCCAATCCCCCCCGCATAATGGTATCCCCCCTTTTTTCAAAAAATGTCCATGGAGTGATGCTATAACCTTCTGATGTGATCTCCATCCATAGGGGCTAACAAGGATGGGCTGGATAGGGTTAGTGCAGGCCTTGTCTCCACACCCATCACCTTCTCTCTCCTCTTTCCTCATTAATGATCAACCATCCAAAAGTCCAAGGAGAGGTGTAAGAGGGATGTCCATGGTGTTGGGAGTGGCAGGGGCAAATGGGAGAATGTCTGGTGGGACCTCCAAGATTGCAGAGCTTGAGATTCAGAATCTGGCACTTTTCAGTAAAACCTACCGGTAGGTCGATGGAAACCTACCGATAGGTTTTACTCTAGTAAGATCAACCTATCGGTAGGTCTGGCGGTAGGTGAAGGTCCAGTAGCTGAAACCTACCGGTATGGCCTACCGGTAGGTTTTCCCTTGTTTTGCTGATTTCTTGGTTTCTTCGCCTCCTGAGCTATCATCAAGTCATCCTTTCATCATCATTCATCTCGAACACTATGAGAAGGCTTTAAGAAGTACCATTTATCACCTTTTATCTGCAACCATACCGACATTCCATAAATAGCGCAGACAACGCATATCAACTCGTTTTAACCACAAAAGCCAGCACAAAACAGGGATGCAAAAACACGTTAAATATATAATGTTTTGTGCTAATCAGCACTTCCCATGAATCAATCGAAAATCTAGACACCATTGGAAGAATGTCTTGAGTTGAGTTGGCATTCCCATTGGAACGAACCCTTCGGATTGGCCAACACTTGTCCATTCCATTTTTCACTAGAAAACATAATCACAAACCAACTTCAAATATCAAAAGATTTTTACACTTTACCCTTTTTCACTAAAATCACCTTCAACACGATTCACCTCTGTCCCTGAGGAAACGACCTTGGAATACTTTTCTAAGTAAAACACGACCCTTGAAAGTATCCCTACGCTTGGGGAGCACTTTTGTTCACACACACACACATTCACGTTCATTTTCCACCATCCCGTTGTCCCATTTCTTGCATGGAACTCGAGTGAGAGTGACACTCACCCACACACATAAGTCTTATACACATTGAGGGTTCATGTTCAGAGATTAGGGGACACAACGAAAAACATCAAGCAGGGAGTTGAGAATGTGGTGGCGGACCATTTGTCCCGACTTGTGGTTCCAGATGCCGAAGAGCATATTCCTATCCCTAACTCTTTTCTTGATGAGCATTTATTTTCCATTCATTCTGTTTGTCCTTGGTATACTGACATTTGCAATTATCTTGCTACAGGACAAATTCCACCGCACTGGAGCCCAGAGGATAAACGGAGATTTATGGCAGATGTGAAGTACTTTTACTTCGACAACCCGTACTTGTTCAAGTACTGCCCTGACCAACTCATGAGGAGATGCGTGCCTGAGAATGAACATAGGGACGTCCTTGCATTCTGCCATTCCGAAGCGTGTGGTGGATGCTTCTTTTCCAAAAATACTTCGACAAAGGTATTACAATCAGGTTTTTATTGGCCTTCATTAATCAAAGACTATGATTTTCCTTTTGTAAAAAATGTGATAGGTGCCAACGTTTGGGTAGTGTGACCCGGAGGAACATGATGCCCCTCTCTCCTATACTGGTAATCGAGATATTTGACTTTTGGGGCATCGACTTTATGGGTCCCTTCCCCATGTCTTTTGGCTACCTCTATATATTAATAGCAGTGGACTACGTGTCCAAGTGGGTGGAGGCTATCCCAACCAAGACCAATGACCACCGGGTCGTGGTCAAGTTTTTGAAAGAAAACATCTTTTCGAGGTTCGAGATGCCTCATGCAATGATGAGCGATGGTGGTTCTCATTTTTGTAATAGGTCATTTGCATCCTTAATGCATAAGTATGGCGTCACACACAAGGTGTCCACCACTTATCACCCACAAACCAATAGCCAAGCCGAGTTGGCCAATAGGGAGATCAAGAGCATCCTAGAGAAAACGGTGAACCCTAGTAGGAAGGATTGGTCACTTAGGTTGACCGATGCCCTATGGGCTTACCGTACTACTTACAAGACCATTCTAGGTATGCCACCCTATAGGGTCGTCTATGACAAGGCTTGCCATTTGCCAGTTGAAATGGAGCACAAGACTTATTGGGCCATCAAGACCTTGAATTTCAACTTGAGAATGGCCGGAGAGAATAGGAAGTTGGAGATGAATGAATTAAAGGAGATCTGTAGAGATGCGTATGAGAGCTCAAAAATTTCAAAAGAGAGGGCTAGATTTTTCATGACAAATCCATTTTAAGAAAGACATTTGAGCCCGGATAGAAATTGCTCTTGTACAATTCTCGACTCTCTATCTTTCAAGGAAAACTTCGATCCCGTTGGGATGGCCCCTACCTTATCAAGGTGGCCTACCCCCAATGGAGCTGTGGAAATCACCAACCCCGAGGATGGCAAGACATTCAAGGTCAATGGCCAAAGACTTAAGCCATTCTTCGAGGGTTTTGAAGATCAAAGGGTGGAGGAAGAATTGGTGGATCCGGTTAACCCGAATCTTTTGGAGGATTAATTGTTCATGTAGTTTTTAGTGTATAGTTGCTTTATTTTATCATTTAATTTCCAAGTTATTTTGTTCACTTACTTTATCTTTGCATATAGTGTTTTCTTTCAATGTGCAGATTACAGTGTTTTTGTCAAAAGCTCCATACGAGGTGTTCTCTAACCCTACTTATCTTTTAAAAGTCCTTCATTGCATATCATATCTTTTTTGTTGCATTGAGGACAATGCATGAATCAAGTTGGGGGGTGAGGTGCACCATTTGTATGATACACCAATTTTTGTGAAAATTTTTGTTGATAATACCAATTTCTTTGTTGAAATTCATCTTTCACATGTTCTATAGATTTTTGTTCAAAGAATAGTTCAGATATATGTGAAAAATTTGAAAACTTTTGTGAAAAATATCTGAATTTTGAACCATATTCCCTTATTCAAGTACTTTGGGCTTATTGATATGTTGATCGTTGCTTTGAACTTTGGATACATGAGAGCATCATAGAAGTTTATCCTATTGCTATGAGTATCACATATGTGTTGGCTTTTGAACTCACCCATAAGTGCACCATGAACTTGTAATTTTGGCAATTTACGGATTAGATTCACATTTTAGCACTTGACATGAATAGTGGAGATGAGTAAGAACCCATGACAGCTTTAGTGCCAACCCTTGTTTGATGGAACTTACATTTACTCAAGGAACAATTTTTTAAATTTCAAATTTGTTCAATAATCTCATTATGCTTGTTTTGGTTAGAGTGCATTTGTGTAATTGATTGACTTGTCTTGAAATGCATAATGCTCCCCCATGATTATCTAGAGATGATCTTAGGCCATTTTTGATTTCTTTGAGCCTTAGCCTTTTTTCATGTGAAATTCTATCCCTAGTGCCATGTTTGAGCCTTCTTAAAAATTCGTTTTCATGCCACACATTTATCCAAGCCGATGCAAAATGATAAAAATTTACCACACCTTGATTGTTCCGGGAGTTGACTATGATTGAGCATGAAAGTGAAGGAATGGTGATGTGAAAACCCTACAAAGGGATGAATAATGTGGAATTCAAATGTTGAATGAAAAAGAATGAAGAATCCAAGAAAAAGGAGAGAAAAGGGGTGAAAGAAGAAAGAATGATCAAAGAAAAAGTAAAATGTTAAGGAAAAGGAAGAAAAAGAAATAAAGAGTGAAGTGATGGTGTTAGACTAGAAATTCCATAAAAAGGGAGATCTTTTTGAAATAAAGGTCATGCACTCGGAACAACCATCTTTTTTGTCCTCCTTCCTTCGTTTCATTTATCTCAATATCACCCCAAGGCCCCATTATAACCTTTGAAGTCATAAATGATCTAAAGCCAACATAGGGAAAGCACATTTTTAAACAAGAAGATAAGTTGATTTTGCTATCTAGTGCCCTAGTATTCCTTTCATGATATTATGCCAAGGTTGTTTCATTCTTATGCATGTACTTCATTTTTGGATTATATGTGAGCATACTTCGTTTTGTGCACAAGATTCTATCTCACATATACACACGGAAAGCATGCCAGGATAACCATAGTGTGATTCATTGTTGAGAGACACCCTTGGTGAGAGTTGCATCGAAGCTGAATTTGGATATCCGAGTGAATGTGAATTCTGTTGGGTAAATGTTTAAATTACATGTCCATTTCACACAAACACGAGTTTGAAAATGAATGTGTAGTTGCTTACTCTAGAATAGCATTTAAAGTCATGGTGATGCTCATGTGTGCTTGATTCGGGCATTTGAACAATGTGTTATGTAGCCCTATGCTTAAGGGAAGGGAGAATATTGCTCAAGTTTTCGATATTGGATAGAATTAGGAATACCTTTGTCATTTGAATCTATGCTTTACATTTTGGGTATTCATTTTGGTAGTTAAAATTAGAAATCCATGTCTTGTATTTTGAAAGCATCAAAATTTTAAATCATATTACAAGTTCGGAAATGACTTTGGGCATGATCACTCAATTGAGGTTCACATTTGTGGTTTAGGTTTTTGGTGAAGTAGTTGTCGTAGATAGGTTGTTAGAATGTTTAGGAGTTGAAATAAGTTGGATTGGAAGTGAGAGTTAGCGAGCAGGAAGTGTTTTGCAAAAAAGGCATAACCTTCCGGAAGGTTTTGCCCAGAAAGCCAAAAATAAGGGTTTTAAGTTCAGTTTTTTCGGGAAACCCTTCACATTTCCCTCAAATCTCAATCTCCCTTGCTCTCTTCTCTATCTCAAAGCCTCTCCAATCCTCAAAGATCACCTACCCACCCATCAAGACTCCTAATCACTACATCGAGGGTTGATTTTAACTTGGATTTCACTGTGATTTGTGGATTGCTCACTAAACCCTAGGTTTCTCATTTTCCCCCAAATCCTTGAACTCTATTTCAATGGCTCGCATGGGTAGGATCTCCCTCGACGCTTTTGAGCCCTTTGAACAACTCTTGTTGTGGTTTTTTATGTTTTTGGGTGTAGGGGCATTGTTGGTTCTCATGGCCCGCACCAAACGTACTGGTCCGAATTCCCCACAACCCGCGGGCACTAGTTCCCGCAAGAGGAGTGTGGAGGGCCCAAGTAGTGGCGATAGGGAGGAGAGGAGGACAAAAGCAATACATGATGCTCGCAAGCAAAGGATAGACAAGAAAAACGTCACATGTGAGCGCTTTGTGGATAGGCCCACTCTTGGGACGAATAACGAAGTGGTGAGGATTATTGAGGGTCATGGATTGGGGATTTGGTTTGATCCGATTAGCGGGTATAACCTGGCTTTGTGTAGGGAGGTTTACAGGAAAATGAAGGTGGTGGGCGAGGATGGTAGTATGGTTAGGACAAATGTGCGGGGGAAGACTTTTGACGTGACCCCTAATTTGATTGTCACTCTGATGAAATACCAAAGGCCTCCCCCTAATACCCCGGTCTACCCACACAATGTCCAAGGGAGGAAGACCCTTTTTGAATATGTACAGCTCATCTACGAGGACCTGACCCAATTCAAGGGGACAACTCTAGTCGGGGGCCTCAAGCACTCCTACGGGGTGATGAACAAGATCCTACACTACAATCTGAGTCCTAGGGGTATGGAGAAGAACCCTAATGTGAAGAAGCTTGCACTTCTACATGCATTCATGACCGGGAAGCAAATGGACATAGCGCTTTTGATCTGGGGGTTCATGAAGGAGTTTGCTTAGGCTACAAAGCCGAAGGCGAATCTGCCCTTCGCCAATCTTGTCACCAGGATGTGTGATGAGCACAAAATATTGTATATTTGATGGCCTCATTACATTCATTTTAACTCAAATTTGTAATTAATTACTTAGAGTTAGCCAAAGTTGTGAATAATGTTGAAATCTTGTGGTTGCAGGTAATTATAGCTTAAATGATGGATTTTAGGACCTTGCAACTAAGTGTGGATGTGTGGTGAAGGCATGGACACATTACTTGATGATTTGGAGGCTTAAAAGTGAAAGAAATCAAGGAGGTATCGGTGTTTGGTAGCATAGGCACCAACACCCGCACCATTTGGTTGCAGTACCTAGGTTTTCCTCCTTTTTGACCATGATTCACTTTGAATATGAAAGAGTTCAAAACATTAAAGTTGTAGATCTGGATGACTTTTGTATTGTGTCAAAATTTCAGCTCAATCAGACGGTTCGATCAAAAGTTATGATAATTCTACGAAAATTGGTCCGGAGCAGAAGAGTACTGGTGTTTGACGTACATGTACGCCATACCGGTACGCTCTTCTAAAACAGCCCAGAATGCCTACAAGTCTTCTGCAACTTGCTTGGTGTCCCACCTACACTTCTCCCACTCGTCCCCTGACTTCCCTTACACATTTACATGCCTCCCATCACCCATGCTTGGACTTTGGAGACATTGGCATTAATGGGGATGGGAGAGAAGGGGGCTGCCATGGTGGGTTGCAGGCTAGCCTGTCCAAGGCCATCAACTCACCTCCCATTGATGGGAGGCCTGCACACACCTAGGGGGACCACCATGGACGAAATTCCAAGGCTCTCACACTCTATATATTCAGCATTCACACAAGATTTTGGGGGTGGCTACCTAAGCTTAGGAGTAGTCCAATGAAGAAGATGATGAATAGTAGATAGAAAGCTTATGTTTTTGCATTTTCTTCCATCCTTTCACTTGTAGTTTATTGTAAGACTCTTGTAATATTCATTTAATGTCTTTAATGTCATTTATTTCAAGTTCATTTCAAGTTTAGTTCTACATTTTACATTTCACCATTGTTATGTTAAGTTTTCTTCATTTCAAGTTTTAAAATGGGTTTTGAATATTTTTCTTCTTATTTTAAGATTTCTTGCATTAATTTAAGTTTCATCCTCCATTTCAATTATGTCTCTTTACATTATGCATTTATTTGTTGCTTTCATGAGTAGCTAGATTTTAAGTTGGCTAATCCAAGAGAGACCTCCTCTTGGGTGTGCCATTTCAACTCTTTTTTTTTTCCTCCTCCCAGAGTACGATGGTTCGATTTGACTGGGTTAAGAGTGGATGCGGTTGTGAGTCTTTGATATCCCGTAGGCCTAGTCACGGGTTATGCTTGGATCCTCACCTCCATTTCGTCCCTAGCTTCCCACGAATCAATCGTTCATCTAAGCTCTATTCGAGGAAGGCTTCGAGTTGATTTGGGATTCCCATTGGAATGAACTCTTTGGATTAGCCAACACTTATTTTCCATTGCATTTTCATTCACAAACTTCAATCACAAAAACTCAAACACAAAAGATTTTACACTTTTTCCTTTTTACAAAATCACTTTCACACAATTCCCTTCCTTCCCTGAGGAGACGACCTTGGAATACTTTTCCAAGTAAAACACGACACGCAAAAGTCTCCTTGCGCTTGGGGAGCACTTTTGTTCATTTCGCATATTCCATTTCATACATTTCATTCCATCCACCATTCCGTTGCCCTATTTCCCACATCATTCGAGGGAGAGTGACACTCCCTTCGCACCTACATCATATACAGATTGAGGGATGATTTTAGGAGGTTAGGAACAACAATGGTTTTGATCAAGCAATGTGGGATCATTGCAAGATCAAGTTCTATGCACATGATGTGCTGCTGCCCCCTAGGACTTGTGTTTTTTGCAAATCGAGTAGCAGTAAGAGGGCATCAAGGATTGGGGGTGAGAAAGCTAGAGCCTCGGGACCTGAGCCGTCCTCTGCTAGGCCATCTTCTTATGTGCCTTCTACTTATGCCCCTATCCGCACTGTGTCGCAGCGCTTGGATGCCTTGGAGACTACGATGCATGGACTTTCACTGATGGTGACCCGGATCTTCCAACACACCTTTCCGGGAGAGCCCATCCCCTGTGGACCTCCTCTACCTCCAGCTATTGGACCTTCTACCTCCGCTCCTCTGACTTCTACAATTGTTGAGGTGGAGGGCTCCGATTTCGACGAGGAGGAGGAAAATGATGAAGAGAGTGATGATGAGGTTGGAGAGGACGAGGATGCTAGAGATGAGGACGACGAGTAGTTGTGTCATCGTGTTTTTTGTTTCTTTTGGTTTTAGGTTGTACACAGTTATGGTTCATTTTATCGACTTAGTAGATGATGGGCCGTTTTGTTTTGAACTCTAACTCATTGTACTGAACTTTTGAAAATGATTAATGAAAATTACCACAGTTGTTTCATTTCATCTTGCCCAAGTCTATTTCTCTAATTTCATTGTGATTTTTGCATTTCTGAATGTTGATGATTTACTTGTATGAATGGGTTGTTGTAGTTTTATACCTTGCGGTTTGAAAATAAAGTTTGCTAGGGACTAGCAAAACTCAAGTTGGTGGGTGTGATTAGCACAAAATATTTCACATTATGTATGCTTTTTATACCCTTTTATACTTGTTTTTGTTGTGAAATTGGGGTGAAATGCAACTAATCAAACAATTATGAAGTTGTTGTGTGATTGTAGGTAAAGAGTTGAATATGGCTTGAGTTAAGCCCCCATCGTAGTGCTTAAAGTCAATGGAGAAGAGGGGGTGGCTTAACTTGAGGCTTGGAAGGTGAAGAGATCAAGAAAAAGGCAATTCAGGTGAAAACCTTCCGGAAGGTTTGGTCATAGACCTTCCAGAAGGTTTGCACATTGGAAAGGCTTTAAGACTCTGTCCTACCAAAACCTTCTGGAAGGTTTGCTTCGACCTTCCAGAAGGTTTTGCCCACTTGAGTAGAACCTACTGCAAACCTTTTGGAAGGTTTTGCATACTGTAAAGCATTTTCCTCTGCCTCTGCCAAAACCTTCCGGAAGGTTTTGCTTCGACCTTCCGGAAAGTTTTGCTGAAAATTGCCAAACACTTACAACTCAAGCTTTGTCACTTGGGGGTCCCACCTATGATTCTCCCACTTGTTCCCTAACATATTATACATACATACATGCCTCCCTACACCTAAGGTTGGACTTTGGAGGCCAAGGCATTAATGAGGAGGAGAGAGAAGGAGGAAGCCTGAGGAGTTGTAGGCTAGGCTTGTCCTAGCTTGTCCAAGCCATCAACTCACCCCCCCCCATTGTTCAATAATCTCATTATGTTTGTCTTGGCTAGGCGCATTTGGGTAGTAGATTAATGTTGTCTTGTATATGCAATGCCCTCCCATGCGTATCTGGAAGTGATCTTAGGCCATCTTTGAATATTTCGAGCCTTTGCCTTATTCTTGTGAAATTTTATCCCTAGTGCCGTGATTGAGCCTAATTGAAATTCATTTCTATGCCACACATTTGACCAAGCCAATGAAAAAAAAAAAGAAAAATATCTACCTTACGTTGGTTGTTCCTAAAAGCTGAAAATGAGTGATTGCAAAAGTAAAGGAAGTGTGGTGTGGAAATTCGAGCAAGGGATGAATGGAAGTGAAACTCAAGGAGTTCATTGGAAAAAGAATGAAAATTCAAGAAAATGAAGGAAATGGGTGAGAAGAAGAAAGAATGATCAAAAGAAAAAGAAAATGTTAAGGAAAATAAAGAAAAGAAACAAAGAGTGAGGTGAAGGTGTAAGAATGGAATGAAAAATCCCATAAAAAGGGAAGTGTCTTGAAATAAAAAGGCTTTCACTTGGAACAACTCTATTTGTATCCTATGTCCTTCGTTTCTTTTACCTCAATATCACCCCAAGGCCCCATTATAACCTTCAAAGTCCTAAGTGATCTAGTGAAGCATGGGAGATGCATAATTTCAAAGAAAATGATGAGTTAGTCTTACCACCTAATGCCCTAGTTTTCTTTTCATGAGATTATGCCAAAGTCGCTTCATTTTCATAACATGAACTTCATTTTTGGATTACATGTGAGCATACTTTGTTTTGAGCACAAGATTCCATCTCACATGTACACATGGAGTGCATGCCAGGATAACTAGAGTGTATTTCATTGTGAGAGTGACTTTTGGTGAGTTTTACATTGAAACTGAATTTGGCTAGCCATTTGAATGTGAATTCTGTTGCGCAAGTGTTCAAATTATTTGTTCAATTCACACACACACGAGTTCGGAAATAAATGTGTAGGTGCATACTGAAGACTAGTATTTATGACTATGGTACTGCTCATGTGTGCTTAGTTCAAACATCTGAACAATTTATTATTGACTTCCATGCTTACAGAGTAGGGGAATATGGCTCAAGTTTTTGATATTTGAAATGAATTAGGGATGCCCGTATTATTAATATTATGATTTGCATTTTGGGTGTTCTTTTTGATAGTTAAGAATAGAAATTCATTCCTTGTACGTTGAATGCATCAAAAGTTTAAATCACTTTGCAATTTCAGTAATAATTTGGGCATGATGGTTCGGACTATGGTTTATAAGTGGAGTACATGTTTGGGATGGAGTAGAGGTCATAGGTAGTGTGGTAAAATGTCTAAGGAGGTCCTGAGTTGGAATGGAGTGGAAAGGTGTGCTCAGCAGGATTATTTTGGCAAACAAAGCAGAAGCGTACCAGTACTGAGTACCAGTACGGTTTGGCCACTGGAGCATAGCGTACCGGTACGCAATACCGGTATGGTCTGCTGAACCGAAAAAAAAAATTAGGGCTTTAAGTTAATTTTTTCGGGAAACCCTTCATTTTCCACCTCTAATTACAACCCTAAACCACCCTCTCTCACTCGAAAACCTCCCAAGCCTCCAAATCACCTCATCCCTCTTGCAAATCCAAACTCATCCCTTCCTAAGTCTTGATTTTGTGTAATCCACTCCTGTGAAAACCTAGGTACCGAATTTCTATAAACCTCATTCCCCCTAATTTTCTCCAATCCCTTCAAAGATCTCTACATGGCCCATCATTTGGATGTTGCCCTTGAGGCCATAGACCCGATAGAGGGTCTTTTCTTGATCCTCTTTGCGTTCCTTGTGATGGGGGCACTGTTGCATTGCATGGCCCGGACCAAAAGACCTGGACCCAGTTCCTCTCCACCCGAGGACCCCGCTAGCCGCAAGAGAAGCGGGGAAGGGTCAAGCGAGGAACCAAATGTGCAAAGAAAGAAGGCCAAGAAGGAGGCATGACGCCAATGGATTCAGGGGAGGAGTGTCACTTGTGAGCAGCATCTTGATCACATCTCACTCACCCCAAGGCATGAGGTTGTAAAAATCATTGAGGGGCATGGCATGAGTTGTTGGTTCAAGCAAGTCGAGGGATATAATTTTTCAATGGTTCGAGAGTTCTACCAATCGCTCCGGGTAGTTGAGGTGGACGAAGTGGAGGTGTTGAGAACCAATGTGCGGGGCAAGATGTTTGAGGTGACCCCCGATATCATTGCCACTCTTCTTGGAGGATACGAGAGACCACCATCCTTCCCACCTGTCTATCCTCACAATATCACTAGAGCCAAGACTAGAGAGGAGTTTGTGGCTCTAATGTATGAGGATCCCACTAAATTCAAGGGAATTTTCCAAAGTGGAGGGTTAAAGCATGTGTACGGGCTTCTGAACAAACTTCTCCATTACAATTTATTCCCAAGAGCTTCGGAAAAGAAGCCAAATATGGAGAAGTTAGCCTTGTTAGATGCTGTTGTGTTGGGGAAAACAATCGACTTTGCACTTTTCATCTGGGAAGTAATGAAAGACTTTGCTGTGACAACGAAGTCGATGACCACTTTGCCATACAAGAGTTTGGTAACCCGGACGTGCAATCACTTCAAAGTCAAGGGCTATGCATTCGACAAGATCACTCCTCCCGAGATCGGGGCTATTGGCAAGACCAGTAGTAAAAAGAGAAAATCAATGAGTAAGGGGGAGCAGGCTAGGACATTGGGATCTGATTCTGAGGCTCCCGGCCCATCCTCATCCGCTGGGCCATCCACAGCTGCACCAGCACGCTCAACGGCCCAGCTTCTTGATGCACTAGAGACGACAGTGCATGGGATTGAGGCATCAGTGCAGGAGATGACGGTCATGCTGAGAGAGATGTTCATGCATACCTTCCCTGGGAGGCCCATCCCAGAAGGACCTACTGTGCTAGCTACTGCCCCTTCTGCATCTGCCCCCTTTGACTCCATAGTGGTTGAGGAAGAGGAGGATGACGACGATGAAGATACTGATGAGGAAGGGGAAGATTGGGAGTCTGAGGAAGATGAGGATGATGATGGAGAGGGTGATGTGTAGTAGGCTGTTGTAGTTGTTGCCTTTCTTTTGCTGTTGGGTTGTACTTAGTTAGGATGGGGTCGTAGGCTTTTTGGTTTCTTTTTGATGTCCTACTTCATGTACTCCAACTTCATAACACATTAATGAAAAACCACAGTTCTTGATTCATTCTTGTCTATGATTATTTTGTTAATTGCATTATGATTTTTGTTTTTGTTGATTGATTGAGTGAATTGTTCGTTTAAATGGATTATTGTATGTTATGCTCATTACCTTGTTTGGAAAATAAATTTTGCTAAGGGACTAGCAAAACCCAAGTTGGGGGTGTGATTAGCACAAAACTTTGCATATTTTAGGTGCTAATCATCCTATTTTCAATTGCTTCTAGGGGTTAATTGATTGGAGTTGTTTTATTATTGTGCTTAATGAGGATTTTTTATGTTTGCAGAAAAAGAGCGCTAAATGAGGCTTCTTAAAGCCTTCCCAAATGAGTTGAGGTGAATGAGGATGAAAGAGTGGCTAAAGAGGGGCTCAGGAGTGAAGAAATCAGAAAAATCAGACAAAGCAGCAGAAGCGTACCGGTACGGTTTGGCCACTGGAACATAGCGTACCGGTACACAGTACCAGTACTGTCCAGCCTCTAGAGTTCGGGGTACCGGTACTGCGTACCGATACGATCTGCTATTCCTACACCAATCTCTGCAACTCAAGCCTGCCATTTTTTAGGGACCCATCAATCACTCTCCCACTTGTCTCTGACTCCTCCAGCACGTTGTACCACCCCCATTTTGACTTAAAAAGCTGGAATGATAAATGAAGAGAGAGAGGAAGAATGGAGCTAGGTGTGCAGGCTAGCTCTGCACTTCCCTGTCCAGCCTACCCCTCTTGACCCCTATGGATTGAGGATCACATCACAGAGCTGCTAGTGGAGACTAGGGACGTTTTGGGGGGAAAGAGGACTCCAGCATTGGGCATTCAGCATTGGTTACACACAGGGAGATAGAGATATAGAGAAAGAGAGAGAGTCTGGTAGAAGATGATGAATAGTATTCTAGAGAGATAAAATTGAGATTTTCACATTTTCTTTAATACATTATCTTGTAATCTCCAGTAAGAATCTTTAGAGCTTCATTTAATGT
Organism: Ilex aquifolium; assembly: GCA_951799425.1. Classification (NCBI taxonomy): domain Eukaryota; kingdom Viridiplantae; phylum Streptophyta; class Magnoliopsida; order Aquifoliales; family Aquifoliaceae; genus Ilex; species Ilex aquifolium. The sequence continues at coordinate 5,510,473 of OX637404.1, read as the reverse complement.
TATTAATGCTAGTTCCTACAAGTGCATTGCAAGTTTAATTCTCTTCTAAAGCTTTCACCATCAATGCATCAAAGTTCTTCTTTTTCTTACTTTTAAAATGAGTATTCATGGCTTTCACTTATAGTTTATGTTTGTGTGCATTTAGTTACTCAAGAACTTCATTCCTTTGCAATGCATTCTCATCTCATTGTTAATTTCATCCCAAGCATGAGTAGCTAAAATCCTTTAGTTGGCAAAACCAAGGGGAACCTCCACTTGGGTATGCCATTTCAACTCATTCTCCTCCCTTCATTCAGAGTTCAATGGTTCGGTTTGACTGGGTTGAGGGTGGATAAATTGGTGAGTCTTTGATATTCTGTAGGCCTAGCCACGGTTTATGCTTAGATACTCACCCTTCTTATCCCTAGCTTCCCACGAATCAATCGTTCATTCATGCGATATTGGAGGAGGGATTCAAGTTGAGATGGCATTCCTATTGGAGTGACCTCTTGGGTTTGCCAACGTTTGTTTCTCATTTCATTTTCACCAAAATACACTTCACCAAACAACTTTCAACAACAAAGAATTTTACATTTTCTTTCACCCAAAATTACTTTCCCTTTGGTTTACATCCTTCCCCGTGGAAACGACCTTGGAGTACCTCCAAGTAAAACACGACCTGCAAAAGTCTCCTTGCGCTTGGGGAGCATTTTTGTCATACACATTGATGGCTTGATCCAAATGTATACAGCCAAGTGCAGGCGGTCAAGCTGTAGTAATAATCCGGTTTGAGTCCGGAGTCGAATCCACAGAGAACTTTTGTTGATATTTCTAAGGCAAGCAGTGGTAGAGACCTTTTGATTGTAACCTTTTTGATTTGCTGCGAGATATGGGTTTTGCTGGACAGAATATAAGATTCTTTCCAAAAAGATTTTCTTAACAAAATAGGAGATGAATGCTAATTAAAAAGAGTCACCCTTTAGTGCAAGGATCTGGACATGTAGTTAGTTATCCGGTTTGTCATAATTGTGCTTGATAACTCAATTAACTCCCGTGTCAACAGCAAGTTAATCGGAAGATAAAGATGGATTTTGAGAATTAAGAACATGATTCCGATGTCTTTCTAGAAGTTTACAAGAATTGCCTGTGCCGAGACTTAACCCGTCTACAAACAAACAAGTGTTTCTACAAGACATCCAATCATGATATTAATAGTCCATTCTTTAAATGAAGTACATTAAGGGGGGAGATTGAAGGGTAGTCATGAGGATCTAGCCGGGGTACTTGCCTTGAACTGATGAGTCTTTCTATGCAGGAGTCATCCATGTCATAGAAAGAGCTCACAATTATACAAAGTACCTTAGCTTTGCTAGATGCAATCAATCATCCGATAACAAGAAGAAATAAACGTTAAGCATAAAAGAACATTGCACAAATATGATTCCCGGATAACTTGTACATGCCTTTCTCCTCTCACTAAAGAGTGAATGAGAAACTACTCACTCTTCATGGCTTGGGTAAAGCTAGAAAAGTGAGTGATGCTCATCCCTCCAAGTGGAGAACTTTAAAAGATAAAGTAACAACAAACGCGGAGCGAATCATCCACAAAGAATGAGTGAATCACGTTCCACCCTTCACGGCTTTAATCAAGCTCTAGAAAAGTGGAAGAGTTTCACTCTTCTAAGAAAGAAGGAAGCTCAAGCAATGGAAGTGAAATGCATGAACAATAAAAGTAGAAGAAAACTAGTCACATTTGGAGGGTGGCTTCCTCAACCAAAGATTGGAGGGTTGCTTCCTCAACCAAGATGGGAGCTATTTCTCTTCTATGCATGAGAAATGAAAGCATAAACATAAGCATAAGCATAAAACTACTGTTATAACAAGCAAGAGATGGTGGGCTAAAACCAAACTAATCTCTAAAATAAAGACTTCATAAGGAAAATGAACTAACTACAATGAGAGTGGGAGTCTAAGCCTCCATCACTAACTACTTCCTACTATGCTCTCCTTTTAGCTCTCCAACAAGGGGAGTATTTATAGGCAAGAGGAGGAGGCAGGGGGGGTGAAAGAATAGTGTTTGCCGCCCAAGTCCAAGTGAACAGTCAACAACTCTGCTGCCAGTCTGTGGATAACGTTCGAATGTGAGTTGGCGTTCGAACGTTCTTTCTGTTTTTGCACTGAGGGCGTTCGAACGTTGACTGCCGTTCGAACGTTTCTTCTTGTTTTTGCACTAAGGGCGTTCGAACGCCAGATTTGCTCTGACCCATTTCACTCGAGTGATCTGTGGTCTTCTATGAAGTTCAGTTCCAACTCTCTGCAGTGGTCTGGTCTTCCATCAACTCAAGTGCACGTTCGAACGTCAGTTGGCGTTCGAACGTGCACTCAAGTACTTCAGAGCTCCAGTCTTCTTTCCTAACTGCAACACGCCTTCTCTTCAGCAGTTGAGTCTGCTACAGTGTATTGTGGACGTTCGAACGTGAGTTGGCGTTCGAACGTTCTGGCTGTGCTCCAAGCTTCTCCAATTTTGGGCTCTAATGTACTGGTGCTGCATCCAAGTGTGGTACTTGTTGTTCTTGGGTCCTTGTTTAGTTTAGGGCCTGAAATGACATCACTTAAACTCCATTAAAGTACCATTAGTCTTAAAATGTCATAATAATATGTCAACTTTAAGTACTAATCACACTCCCCAACCTAAATATTGCTAGTCTCTAGTAATATGAAAACGAAAATTCTACTCCTAATGCCATTTTCGTAGGTCATCCGGTTGCATTTAGCTTATGCAACAAGCCGTTGAACCACTAGGTTTACCCTAGCGGACGAGTGTTGTCTCGTGAGGGTTTCCAGAGAAGTTACCCACAAACTTCAGTCGAACAGATGTGCATAGGAGAATGCTGTCTCAAGTAAATTAGCATCATGGTCGTTGAGACACCAGATTTTCAACTTTGACTTATGTCTCACACGTCCTTATTTCACAGGTATTCATTCTATGCAAAAATTATCATTTGTTACATTGGTATTTGAAATTCTCAATGCAGTAGGAATGATCATTCAAGCAATAGGAATTGTTATGTAACAAATACTCCCTTTTATCACCTTCCATGGATAGTTTCGATTTCACAAACCTCACGTAGTATACTCTCAGCAAAGGTTCACTCTGATTATAGTGACTTTTTTCTCACAGATCATGTGATCAGAAGATGGCCAATCGAAAAAATCACATGCACCATTTAAGAAAGGAGTGAAATTTTAAATAAGCAACTACTTATGTTTGGCATGATCTCATGAAAGAATATTAACGCAATTTAAAAGGAACGCTATTTACCATATCCCAATTGTGATTAACAACACATGCATGTAACATATTTGAGATCAATTAGGGCTTTTCATGGGTTGTAGCGTGGCTAGAGGTCAGTGGCTAACGAAACGACGTCAGGGATCTTCAAAAGCTATCTGCTGTTTGTGTAGCACACCTCTTTCTAACTTCTTGATATTTTGCCGAGAGATGACATTTCTCTATTTCATTTTTCTCATTTTTTCACTTTCTTGGCAAGTTCTTGCCTTTTTGCTTCTGTTTTGTTTCAATTGTTCCAATCAACTCTTCTTGGATGATAATCTCGAATGCTCCTTTTTCTTTTCCTTTTTCTGTATCATCTTACAAAGAGGATGTAAGAAAATTAGATAGCCAAGGTATGTCAAATATGTTTTCCTGTGGATTGGTAATCATGTAGGTTTATCAAAGAAAACTTTATACATTGATGGCTCAAACATGGCTAACGAAGGACAAAATTTTTTCAAAGAAAGGTCTAAGGCTCAATATTATATCAAAGATGGCCTAAGATCATTTCTCAAGCATGTGCACCTGTATGTGTCGTATGCGATGATTTCGTGTGGGATATGTCAATAGATCACTTTTAAATGCGTCAATCAAAGCAAGGTTAATGAGATCATTCAAAAAATGGAGATTTGAAAAGAATTTGCTTGAGTAAATATTGATTGTCTCTCGAAAGTATTGTTAAGTTCGAAACTCACCCTGGTGTTCTTTGTTATCTCCACTGTGTATGTCAGGTTTTACAGGGGGTATCAGTTATATACCAATTCCATTTGCGAGTCAGATCCTCCTGTACTTTTAAAATAACAAATATCGATGTACATGTGACAATTTAAGTATAGAGAGAATACCAATTTTTTCAAGAAATGTGGTTTTAAGTTTCGGTTGATAAATGGAAGTGTCAAACCGATCATGTGCATATTTACTCTAGCAAGCATTTTTAACATCCACATTTGTTCCTTCACCTTTTAATTTTTATGCTAAATCTACAAATGCATTAAAACAAATAAAAGTGATAAATGGAACCATTCATTTCAAAATATCATCTTTTAATATCAATGGTTCGATTCATTCACAACCACACAAAAACTTACAACTATCAAAGAAGAAATTCATACAAAGAAGCACTTTAAACAAACATAAAAACAAGACAAAGAACAGAAATAGAAGTCCCTCTCTCTCACTCTCCTCCTTGGCCACTAGCTCCACCATGTCCACCCCTCAGATACCTAAGGATCTCATCTTGCTTAGCTTCAATGCTAAGCATGATGTCCCGTAATGAGCGTCGGGTGCTGGTGCTGGTGCTAGGTCCCACACCTGCTGGCTGATCTCCTTCTCCTCCCATCTCTCTCTCCATCTCATCAAGCTCCTCTTGCACTTCATCTACTCCTTGGGCCGGGGGCTCTTCTTGCCTTGCCGTCGGGACGCCACTATGACTTTGGCTTCTCCGGAATGAAGCCTTGTTCAATGGCCCCATTGGCTTCTGGATTTCCATCTCAGGCTTTACCCTTACCCCATGCTCCGTGCACATTTCAGTCACCAAAGTCGCAAAAGGGAGTGCATTCCTTTTTACATCACATCCCTTCTTCATTTCACTCAAGATGAGAGAGGGAAGGTCAATGCTATGTCCCTTGCCAATGGCATACAGAAGTCGGGCCATATCAGGTAGAATCTCATTCTTTCTTCCTAAGGGAGCAAAGTTGGACACCGCAATCAAATTCAACATCTTATACTTGTCGGTGAGCTCCCCTTTGCTTAAAAAATTTCCTCCCTACCCATAAAAAGTCAGCTATCCCTGTCAACTCCTTTCCTACCACAGTCATTGCTACATTCTTCTTTGGTGGGTAGGTAGGGTTTTGCACCCGGGGTATTTCTTCCCTTATTTCCCCAATGTATGCTTCGTCCACGTCAATGTGGGTACCCCTAACATATGTCCGTATTGCGCCGTTGATGATCTCAGCGTTGGAGTAAAACTCCTGCACCAATTCAACAACGGCGTCTCCACCATTTCTCAAATACCATACCCACTCCCTCCTCTCCATTTCTTGCTTTATACCAATCTCAGCAAAATCATCAATCACAACATCCCTCTCACAGACAATAGCATGCTTACGGTAAAAATTTTCATACCTCTCAGCCTTCAAGGCATTAGGAAATCTGGTTCTGTCATACGTCTTGGTCCTTTGCCTTCCTCCCCTTTCTTCAATCACTTCTTCTACCATGTTTGTAACGCCCCAAAACACACCCTGGACGGCATTACTATCTAAGACCATTCACAACATGAGAGCGACTAAATAAATTTCATCAATAAGGAAATTTCATTCATCACATTTCATATCCATAACATTATCCCAAAAGAATAAGCTAATTCATGGCAATTACATCCCAAAGCATTAAACATAACTTAGCAGCGGAATAACAAAAGATCATATTTTACATGATTCTAAAATAACCCTTCAATCTAATACAACGAAGGACCGTTGAGATATCCCCCTCCGGATCTCCCTCCTCGTCTTCTAACTACTTCTCTTTTACAGCATCACCTGAAAAATGTGTTGGTTTGTAGGGGGTGAGCACTAAGCTCTATAGGAAAATCCTCCCAAACTCAAACAAGGTTTAGAACACATGTAAAACAAGTCGGTCTCATTTCACAAATATCATATATAACTTTTGAAGTAAAACAAGGACATTTAATGGATCTCAAGTTTAGGGAGCAACAGTAATTGAATGAATAAGTGAAACCAATATACAGTTAACAAACCATATCCAAATATAATCCAATCCACCATACACTGTTTCCACAAGTTCTCGCAGAATCCCATACTTCCCAAGACTCTTGTAGAAACCTTCTATGGTAAAGTGAACAATAACCAATATACAATAGATAATCCATTCTACCATAAACCGTTTCCAACAAGTTCTCACGGAATGCCATACTTCCGGAAACTCTTGTCGAAACCATTTCTGGTACAATGCACAATAACCCACACTGTTTGTCCGACACAACCCACGTTACTAATCCGTGATCATTAGTGATAGGAAAAGTTCGTACCCACACGGCGTACAAAGACGTCTACCCACTCCCTGTGGTAGGAAAAGTTCATACCCGTGTGGCATACAAAGACGTCTACCCACTACATGATACCCGGTCAATAGTAATCCATGTTCGTATCGTACAACCACGCAAGAAATAAAATACCCCCGCTTTTCAAAAATATTCAACCATTTCATCACCATTTTCTCCAATTTTACCTTTTCGGAATGAGCATCCTTACAAGGAACCTCTCACCCTCAAGGTTTCATTCCACAATTAACCACAATTCCATAATCCCCAATTTTTCCATCCCACTTCACATGTAACATTTCAATAAAACAATTTAAGAAAAACACATGAGATCATCGAAATATCATTTTATTACTCAACACAAAACACTACATTTCTTTTTAAAACAAGACAAAAGAATATCCAAGGAGAATCCACACTTCATGAAGAAATAGAGTTTTGAAGTGAGGACATGTGAATGTTGGGTTAGGATATTAAGGGCCAATGGATATAAAGCTTGAAATCAAGAACAATTAAACACAAGGTCTTGAAATTAAGAATAAAGGAATAACAAGGTGGGTCATCAATGACAAAAGAGCAATCAAGCCTTGACATCCATAGCAACAAATATCAAGCTTGGGAATCCAAAAGTGAAGGAACAATCAAGTTTTGTCATTTATAACAACAAACATTAAGATTAGACCTCATGAACAAAGGGGAAATCAAGAGGGACCCAATTTCCTTGCAATTAGAGTTTCGAAGGCACACCAAGAGATTTAGCGATTACCCAAGCACAACATAGTTTAGAACAGGTAATATTTAAGGTTAGGAATCAAGAGAAAAGGAGAAATCAAAAGAAAACACAATCTCCTTAAAAATTTGGGGTTTCAAAGGCATACAAGGGATTTATGGCTACTAAGCCCTAATTTCGTTCATGATATGGTAAGGGATTTCAAGAGTAACAAGAAATAGAGATTCTATAACATACATATAAGATTTGGAAGCAAAACATACATAAATATAAACCCTAACCTCAATGTTAGAGAAAAGGAGAAAACCCCTACCTCAATGCTCAAGAGTTTTAGCCAAATACCCAAGCTTCAAGACCTTCTTGCTTCCCTTTCTTTTCCTTTTTAAATCCCCCTCCCTAGGGTTTTCAAAAGATTTGGGTGAGAGTGGGTGAAGAATGGAAGAAAAGAGAATGAGTAGAGAAGTGAAATCTTAGAAATCTAGGGTTTTGATCTTCTAAAATGGTGTATCTCTCCTTATCTTTGATGTTCTTCTCTCCCTCTCTTCCTCTCTAAAGGTGCCTAGGGTTTAGAAGGCTGAAATGGGGCTCAAATAGTCGGCCTTAAGTATTTATAGTGGAAGAAATGGAGAAAGACCCGCAGTCGGATCGGCTGGATTTATCGGGCGTACCGGTACGCGTACCGGTATGGTTGAGCTTCTGGAGTCTAGCGTACCGGTACGATTTGAATGCCAGAATTTTGTTTCAACTTCCAATGAAATTTTGACCCATTTAGAGGTCGAATTGAAAAATTTTCATGAGACATACTTTTGTAGCCCTAGATGTCTACTATCTACTGTAAAAATTTCAGATCAATTGGACTTAAGGATAAAACGTTATGGCTAAAACACTAGGTAGTGTTCAATACCCATTTTTACCCAAATTCTCGCTAAAGTGTATTTTAACTCCGAGACACTTCCTAACTTCCAATACATCCATATTACCACTCCCAATGTTTTTCGACCTTCCGGATTCAATGGAATCATTATTTTGACCTACAAACTTTTAGAAACATGTCTAATCACCCTTTCCAAGTTTAAACATATTCGACACGTAACTTCCCAATCAAATTGTCGCCATAGCATTTATTCCTACGGTTTATTCTTATGTCACTACTTATATCTACATCTTTACAAATATTATTTACTATATATTTATCTCTATAAATATATAAAAGAAAATTCGGGGTGGTACAATGTTTGGGTCTTGATTCACTGGTGGAGCACGCCTAGCAGGAAGTTTCATCCTTGGCATGGCGTTCGAACGTGAGTTTGATTTGGGAGGGTCCTGAAAAGTTATGGAACTTAGGGTTCAAGGTCTGGGATTGATGATTTTGATGTGGGGAGGAGTTAGGGAAGGTCGAATTTGGATATTCTTGGGGAATGAGGGCAAGTTGAGGTCTGTGGGGTGAGAATGAGATCTAGGGTTTTGGAAAAAATTGGGGATTTTGGCTGAAAACGACGAACCAGGCTTTTATAGCCTGAGTTGTAACGTTCGAACGTTGGTGACGTTCGAACGTTGGTAGAAGGAATTTAAAAAGATCGTTCGAACGTGGTCTGGCGTTCGAACATGATGAGCTCCCAGTACTTTTGAGTTTCTGTCAGAGGCCAAAGTACTGTAAATACTCTTCGTTCGAACGGTCTATTGGCGTTCGAACGTTAATCTAGTTCGAACGGTCTATTGGCGTTCGAACGGACTGAGCTCCCAGTACTTTCAAGTTTCTGCAGAAGCTTCATCAGAGGCTGAGTACTGTAAGCTTTCAACGTTCGAACGTTACCTGGCGTTCGAACGTTGAACCACAAATTAAAATTTTCTCTATTGCACTATATACAATCAAAGAAGACAAAACACACCAATTTAATTCAAAAACTACGGCGTCTCAGGATGAACCCCTACCCACGCTTCAGGTTGGTATTTTGGGGCATTCCTTACTCGGCCCATATTTTCATTTCAGTCCAAAAGAAATTTATACAAACAGAATTTTACAACAAATTCGGACCTTTGGCATTCACTCCCCCAACGAAAGTACACATTTCCTATAGAAAATTATCTAATCTGAGTCTCCCTCTGTGTCTGTGTAAAATGGACAACCAGTAACTCTCCCAACTTCCTCTCTCACAAATCGGTTAAGCACAGTACCGGAATAGCATGACTGATTAACCCTAAATTGTGTGTAAATTAAAATGCTAAGTATCACTTTTGTAAAAATGAAACAACTAAATATTATGAATTATGTTTTGGGTGTGAATTAAAGTTTTTAATAAATTATGTTAAACATTGCAGGGTCAAATGCAGAAATACTGGAAAGTACAACACAATTTTGCAAAGCTGGAAATGACGAAGGACTAAAGCGCAATAAAGAAACTTGGACCAATGGGAGCATGACACTTGGACCAATAAGGAAAAGACATGTGTACCAATGGAAGCAAGACAAGCGGCAGCCCAAGACGGTGACACCTAGCATCACTGCAAGGCACAACCTTCTGGAAGGTTGCGAAGTGGCAGCTCTGGACGGCGACACCTAACCCTACTGCAAGACATAACCTTCCTAAAGGGTTGATGACCTTCCTAAAGCCCCCCCTCCCCCCCCCCCCCCTTGCCGTGCACCTCCTCCTCTATAAATAGGGGGCTGGATTCTTCATTTCCTTTACACACCAACACCAAAGAGAAAAGCCTTCACACCTTACCTCCATTCTCTAGCCTTTCCACACCAAGCCTTCCTTTGTTCTTTTTTTCTACATATAGTTACTTCCAACCTACAAAATCAGCCCCTTATTCATACAAGACCAGCCGGCCTCCAAGCTCCAAAGGAAGAACACCTTAGAGAAAGATAGAGAGAAAAGAGAGAGGAATAGCCGGTGTGTGACACCCTTTCCGTATTTCTACATTTCTGTTGTAATCTTTCTATTCGGACAGTTGAACTACCGCCACTTTTGTGTCTTGAATGATAATAAAGGTGGTTGTGTTTCAAGTGTTCTTTGTGAAAGAAGTTATATTTTAATTTCTGTTGTAATGAATACTACCCGCACTTCTTGCTTTTCTATAGTAATGGAGTGTGAGTAGTCGTTTATACCCTTCAAACTAGGGTAAACATATGTATAATATTGCTTGAGTTCTGGAAATGCTGATGTTTTATTTATATGTTTATATAGATATATATATATATAAATTATATAAATAGACTGACAGTCTAACAACCACGGCGTTCCTATTGGTATGGCTCTGCTTCCACTGGAATACTGAGGATGTTTAACTGGCGGTTATGTAACCAGCTTTCCTAAGAAGTTGCTGGGTTATGCTATATGTTTATATATATATCTAAATTATATAAATAGACTGACAGTCTAACAACCATGGTGTTCCTATTGGTATGGCTCTGCTTCCACTGGAATACTGAGGATGTTTAACTGGCGGTTATGTAACCAGCTTTCCTAAGAAGTTATTGGGTTATGCTATACTACCACCAGTTCGCTTAAGACGCGGCTGTGTTATGGTTTATTATATAAACAAGTAACAATCATAACATCAAGGGAATAACTCAAGTATTCTTCATGAATGGCTTGTCCTTCTGGTTTGCTTGGGTTAATCAATTGAAGGGGATATAACCAGCTTTCCTAAGAAGTTGCTGAGTTATTATTTATACCACCAGCTAGCCTAAGAAGCTGCTGTGTTATGATTTATATACATCAGACCTGCCGATTGACTTACCAGTAACATGGGAGTTAATTGTTGTGAGGTAACATTTCCATTAACTTAAGCAATACAAAGCATATGGATCCCTAAACTGAAGGGTATATTTTATATTTCTGCCATCACTCTGCTTTATTTACGCACTTTATTTAATTCGTCTTTATCAAGCTAAGCTCACATCACAAGCTATCAAACGATATTCTGCTTCAAACAACACCTTTAATATTTTTATTTTATTTTAAGTTTTAAATTACTAAACAACTCTCTGTGGGATCGATACTTTGACTTAAAACCGAGAAAACTACAATTTGACCACTTATACTTGGGTGTAAAATAATAATATAATTCAGACACACTAAAAAGTGCGAATCAAGTTTTTGGCGCCGTTGCCGGGGAGTTAAGGTAATTGAAAAAAAAAAAATAAAATAAAATATAAAATATAAAAAAAAAAATAAAATAATATTTATAAAAAAAAAAATTTATTTGTTTGTTTGTTATATATGTTTATAGTTTGTTATTTTTAGTCTATGTCTGTTCATTCATCAGTAGGTTCTGTAAATCAGTCAACTCCTTCATCTTCCTCATCTTCTTCATCTGCATCTACACAAGAATCATTTAACTTAAGTATGGCTCAAAACGTACCTAGGGAGGAAGAGGCTAGAGAACAGGAAATAGTTCAAAATACTAGACCGTTAAGAGAATATTTACATCCTACTAGAACTAATGTTCCGTCATGTTTTGCTTTTCCAAAAGATGCTCCAAATATTAATATCATGCCAGGAACAATACAACTACTACCACAGTTCCATGGTTTGGAAGATGAAAATCCTTATGTTCATATGAAAGAATTTGAAGAAGTCTGTGGAACTTTGCAAGATAATTCTGAAATGATTAAATTAAAACTTTTTCCTTTTTCGTTAAAAGATAAAGCTAAACTATGGCTTAACTCTTTAAGAGCAAATTCTATCACAAATTAGCAAGCTTTACAAACTGAGTTCTTTAAAAAGTTTTTTCCTGTGCATCGTACTAATGCACTAAGACGTAAAATAATGAATTTTGCTGTAAAGGAAAAATAAACTTTTTATCAATGTTGGGAAAGATTTAAAGATCTTCTCCAAGCTTGTCCACATCATGCATTTGAAAACTGGACTTTAGTTGGGTTCTTTTATGATGCTCTTCCATCTGCAATGAGACAATTTGTTGAAATGATGGCTCAAGGAGAATTTATGAGTAAAAATCCTGAAGAAGCATTTCAATTTTTTGATACTATTTCGGAGAGTTCCCAGATGTGGGACTCAACTTCTTCAAACATTGTGGAAAATAGGCCATCTATATCTGAAAGAGGGAAATATGTTTTAAAAGACGATGATGATTTAAGAGCTAAAATGGCTAATTTATCTCAAAAATTAGAAGCCTTAGAAATGAAAAAACTTAAACAAGTATCTGTTGTAACCTCTACTGATCAAGTGTGTGAAATTTGTGCGTTGTCAGGACATCCTGCTGGGGAATGTCCAACTATACCTGCCTTTAAAGAAGTTTTAATTGAACAATCAAATGTTGTTCCAACTTATAATAAACCATATTCAAATCCATATTCTGAAACTTACAATCCAGGATGGAGAAATCATCCGAATTTTAGTTGGAGAAATACACAACCTACAAATCAAACACAAGGTCCACCACAGCCACAAAATCAACAACAGTACCAACCTTATCAACCTCCTCAAAGAAGAGCTCTGGAAGACACTATGAATCAATTTATTCAAAGTCAAATGAGTTTTAATACTCAAACAAATCAAGCATTTAATGATTTTAAAGCTCAAACTTCGCAGAGTATTGAAGATATCAAGAGTCATCTTGCTAAGTTGACTCAGTCCTTAAGTACTACAGAAAAAGGAAAATTTCCATCTCAACCTAGACCTCCACAAAGTCAGGGTCAAGCTAATTCTGTGATATCTGAAGCTTCGCCAAGTCAAGTACAAACAGTCACAACATTGAGAAGTGGTAAGGTAATTGATAAAACTATTAAACCCAAGATTTCGAAAAAAATCCGTAAGTCAATTCCTGTGAATGAACCACTTGAACTTGAACCTTTAGTTAAAAAGCAAGAAGAAGTACAAAGTGAAAAAGATCTGCCATGTCCTATCCCTTTACCTTTCCCTCAAAGAGTCAAGCAACTTCAAACTGAAAAAGATCAATCTGATATTCTCGAGCTATTTAAACAGGTAAAGATTAATATTCTATTATTAGATGCAATAAAAAGAGTTCCAGTTTATGCTAAATTCCTAAAAGATCTTTGCACAATAAAAAGAAGAACTAATGTACCAAAGAAAGCATTTGCAACTGAGCAAGTTAATACAATAATACAACATAATACTCTTCTTAAGTACAAAGATCCGGGTAGTCCTACAGTCTCATGTATCATTGGAAATTTTCAAATTGAACAAGCTCTACGAGATCTTGGAGCCAGTGTTAATTTAATGTCATATTCAGTATATACACAACTAGGGTTAGGTGAATTGAAACCTACCAATGTTACACTACAATTAGCAGACCGGTCTATAAAAACTCCACGAGGAATTGTGGAGGATGTTCTTGTCCAAGTTGATCAATTCTATTTTCCAGTAGATTTCATTATCTTAGACACTCAACCAGTTTTGAATGCTTTCACATACATTCCTGTCATTCTAGGTAGACCATTCCTAGCTACATCAAATGCATTGATAAATTGTAGGAATGGAGTCATGAAGCTTTCATTTGGAAATATGACCAGTGAATTGAACATCTTTAATGTGATAAAGCACCCAGGTGAGGAGGAAGAAATTTGTGAGGTAGATGAAATTGATAAGATTGTAGAGGAAAAAGTTAACACCTCTTCTTATTCTGACCCTCTACAAGTCTGTTTGATTAATTCTGTTATTGATAGTGGAAATCCTGATGTCCAATTTTATGCTGATTTGTTAAATTCTTCGCAGAAAGTATCAGGGAATGTAAGAAACTCTACTTGGGAACTTAACCCGATTGATCTATCCCCTATGTACTCTTTGTATGTAGTAGTTAGAATTTTCTTTCTTTTGTGTTTTTATGTCTTTTGTATAGTTTCTTTGTTTTTATTTTTATTTTTATTTTTTTTTTTAATTTTTTTTTTATTTTTTATTTTTTTTTTATTTTTTATTTTTATTAGAATTTTATATTATAACTATCTGTCGCTGCAAGATTAATTAGCAATTTTCTATTTTCATCTTATATAGTGAGAATAATGTTTAATTTAAGTTGGGGAGGTATGGGTGTGAATTTACTTTTTGTTTTTAGCATAGTAATTTTGATTTAAAAATTATGTTCGTCTTTGTAACTGGCAGACGTTAAAGAACAGGATAGTGAGTCAATTTTCAATAATTTTTTGAGTCATTTTTAAATTTCTTTTCTTAAAAGTTGAAAAATGGACGAAAAATTATTTTGGTTAAGTTTAATTTTACTACGTCACTTTCCAAAAGATATACATATGTTGATCATGCAAAAATCTAGACATGTTAGAAATTTAGAAAAAATTTGAAAGTCAGGCAAGACCCTTGTGTGGAAAAAGTACATATGCTAAACACCAACGAGCAAATCGTCTCTGTGCGTGTGTAAGATGCGGTCGTACAGAACATTTGAGACAATATAATAAATGTGCGGAACCAATTTCAGGCCGAGTGTCAGATTGTTTACGGTGGATTAGGGATGGGCAGAGCAAGGATTACCCTGAGACGCCATCATATTCCGGCCCGATGCTAAACAGATACGTGAGATCTGAAATTAACCGTGCCACTAATGTTACTGAACCAGATAGTTCTGATACAGACTAGATATGATCAATGAAATGTATAGCTTTTTGGGAATATATGTATAGCTGTAAATAAATATAAATAGCTATTAGATTAAATAGGAAATCCGTAAATAAGAAATAAGAAATAATAAAATAAAAACACCACAGTCCTGAAGAAAAAAAAAGAGTGGTTAGTAAAATTTTGTAGAATAAAGTTATATTTAATGTTGTAAATTGCAGGAATTGACAGGAAAAAGAACACCAGTGTAGAACATCAAAGCAATAACCTGCAATTACAAATCAAGAACAAATAAAAAATATGGATCGAAGACAACGAACAAGAAGATCTTCAAGCCATGCACGAGAGAATCAATCTTCGCAATCCGAGACATCTCCACAACAACCTCAACCGGGAAACAACTTTAATGAGGTGATATTTGAAAATTTGGAACAACAAATCTGGTATGATACGAACTATCTAACTAAAAATATTATTTCTGAAAGGATAGTAATATATGAGGATTTTGAAAACATAAGACAAATTCTCCATGAAAGAGGATGGTTACAATATGTTAGGTTATCTGTTCCTGCATATGACTGTTTAGTTCGGGAGTTCTACAGTAATGCTGAAATTAAAGGAAAAAGACTACTGCGTATATTTGTTCGGGGAATAGTTTTTCAAGTTACACCAGACACTATAGCCGAATTCTTTCGGCCCATGCAAAGACAACCCCGACCACAATATCCTTACACTGAACTACCTAGTTTGACTGAAGTAGGAAGAGAATTGACAGGAAATCCAGAATTTATTTGGGGACGCCCAAATAATTACATTAAACAAGGAAGCCTGACAAATAAGTATCGCATCCTAAATATGATAACAGTGTACAATTTGCTACCACGAGCCCTAAAGTATCAAATTTTTATTGACCATGCTTATTTCCTATATGCATTCGGAATGGGACACACAATTGACCTACCAAACTTAATCTTTAGACCAAATGATAATTGATGTGGATAATAGGAAGCTCACACTCCCGTATGCAATGTTAGTTTCTCAGATGTGCAGGAATGCAGGCGTGATCATTAATCCAACATGGAAAACAATGGAGCGTCTTGGACCAGTGGATAAAACTTCGTTAAAGAAGAGTCATTGAGGAAAAATAGGAAACCAACAAGGAATATCCTCATCACATGAAGAGGAACCATTTGAAGAACCAGGTTGGGTATCTGAAGAGTACATACCACAAGAACAGCAGCCACAAGAAGATCAACCATACATCCCTATGGATGACAGAACTGATAGACAGGTCTTATTAGAAGTAGAAACCAGCATTATCCAGATCAATCAACGCATGGATGCATATAAAGCTGAGCTGCTGCAGTTGTTTCAAGACCATTCCAGAGGAGAATCTTCTAACTCTTAAATCGACTGGAGATTTTACAAAAAAAATTTTACTTTCTTTCACTCAGCCTTTACATTATGTGCTTTTAGTTTATGCAATTTACTTTATGTTTTTAAACATGCTGTGTGTTTTAATTTAAGTTCTGAAAAAAAAAAAAAATTTAGTTAGGAGATGTATTTCATATAATTTACAGTTAAATTAGATTAATATTCCTATGCTTTGTAAAAATAACCTTAATCTGATCACGCGGGATTTTTATATTGTAGTTATATATTATCTTAATATTTTTGTTAAAACTTACTTTTACAAGCACAAATAGATTTCTTTTATTTCAGAAACCTTGTGAAATATTACACTCTTTACATATATAGTGGAGATGTATAACCAATTGCAGAATTTGAGCCAATCTCCCTTGGAGAGATATTCTACATCTACTCAAGTAAACATCTTCGATTCTACGGTAAACTTTCTTTGAATAATCTCATTAATTTTGTTTTGATTAGCACTCGTTAGCTTATATTACTTGCATTATCCTTGAAATTCTTTTTATAGGAATGATACAAATGCATAATTTCTGGAAAATGATCTTAGGCCATGTTTGATTAATTTTAAGCCTTAACCATTTCTTTTACAAAATTATATCATTAGTCAGCCATGTTTGAGCCTAAAATAGTATAAATTCTTTTCATGAAACCCGAAAAGTACCCGAGCCAGATAAAAATATATTAAACCTACCTTTGCTACATAATTTTCTTGCACCCTCTTTTAAATCAACAGGATACAGAAAAGCGAGATGAAGCGTAAAACGCACTCGTTCAAGAAAAAGTGAGATGGAGCATAAAATGCACTCACTAAATGAAAAAAAAAAACATGTGTTGAGAACGAGATGGAGCGTAAAACGCACTCGTTCAAGAAAAAGTGAGATGGGGCATAAAATGCACTCACCAAATGAAAAAAAAAAAAAAAAAAGCCAAGAAAGTGAAAAATGGAAGGAATAAATAAATAAAGTTTTAAGAGGTGTGCCAAAAGGTAGCTTTTGAACCCCAAAGACATCATTTCTTAAACCCTAAACCCAATGACCACAGTACAACCTAATAAAAGTCCTTTTTTGATTCCAGAAATCATGCAATTGTATTTGTCCTATCTATCTATAAAAGGAGAATGTTAATAATATAACTAATATAGTGTTGATATCCTGTCATGAGATTATGTCAAATTCCAAATTTTATTCAAATATCCGTTGATTCAAATATATTACATGTGAAATTATTCACTTTGTTTACAATAATCTAATCACATGTAATTACTAAGAGAATAGTCACCATAACGTATATGAATTCTTTGCTGAGTGTATTTCAGGAAAGGATTGACATCGAGACTACCATAAAAGAGAGTAATATTTCTTAAAGAATTTGTGAAACAAAAGAAATCAACACACACACACAAGTTTTTGTATATAGATAATATTATAACTAACATATGTTACTCTTATAGTGATCAGAAAAGGAAGTCTTTCAGGAAAACAGAAGGAATATTGATTTATTTTTGTGAAAAATATGAATAATAAACTCCTAACTACTGAAGTTTGCAGGTAGTTTCACTGAAAACCTTCACGAGACAAAACTCGTCCACTAGGGATCACCTAGGGGTTTAACGGCTTGTTGCATATGCTAAATGCAATCGTGAAAAGATCTACGAAAATGATTTTACTCCTGTTTATGATGTATTATAGTTTATGTTTACTAGGGACTAGTAAAGTTTAAGTTGGGGGGTGTGATTAACTCTAACTTGTGTGTAAATTAAAATGATAAGTACTCACTTTTGTAAAAATGAAACAACTAAATATTATGAATTATGTTTTGGGTGTGAATTAAAGTTTTTAATAAATTATGTTAAACATTGCAGGGTCAAATGCAGAAATACTGGAAAGTACAAGACAATTTTGCAAAGCTGGAAATGACGAAGGACTAAAGCGCAATAAAGAAACTTGGACCAATGGGAGCATGACACTTGGACCAATAAGGAAAAGACATGTGTACCAATGGAAGCAAGACAAGTGGCAGCCCAAGACGGTGACACCTAACATCACTGCAAGGCACAACCTTCTGGAAGGTTGCGAAGTGGCACTCCACACCTAACCCTACTGCAAGACATAACCTTCCTAAAGGGTTGATGACCTTCCTAAAGCCCCCCCCCCCCCCCCCCCCCCACACACCAACACCAAAGAGAAAAGCCTTCACACCTTACCTCCATTCTCTAGCCTTTCCACACCAAGCCTTCCTTTGTTCTTTTTTTCTACATATAGTTACTTCCAACCTACAAAATCAGCCCCTTATTCATACAAGACCAGCCGGCCTCCAAGCTCCAAAGGAAGAACACCTTAGAGAAAGATAGAGAGAAAAGAGAGAGGAATAGCCGGTGTGTGACACCCTTTCCGTATTTCTACATTTCTGTTGTAATCTTTCTATTTGGACAGTTGAACTACCGCCACTTTTGTGTCTTGAATGATAATAAAGGTGGTTGTGTTTCAAGTTTTCTTTGTGAAAGAAGTTATATTTTAATTTCTGTTGTAATGAATACTACCCGCACTTCTTGCTTTTCTATAGTAATGGAGTGTGAGTAGTCGTTTATACCCTTCAAACTAGGGTAAACATATGTATAATATTGCTTGAGTTCTGGAAATGCTGATGTTTTATTTATATGTTTATATAGATATATATATAAATTATATAAATAGACTGACAGTCTAACAACCACGGCGTTCCTATTGGTATGGCTCTGCTTCCACTGGAATACTGAGGATGTTTAACTGGCGGTTATGTAACCAGCTTTCCTAAGAAGTTGCTGGGTTATGCTATATGTTTATATATATATCTAAATTATATAAATAGACTGACAGTCTAACAACCATGGTGTTCCTATTGGTATGGCTCTGCTTCCACTGGAATACTGAGGATGTTTAACTGGCGGTTATGTAACCAACTTTCCTAAGAAGTTGTTGGGTTATGCTATACTACCACCAGTTCGCTTAAGACGCGGCTGTGTTATGGTTTATTATATAAACAAGTAACAATCATAACATCAAGGGAACAACTCAAGTATTCTTCATGAATGGCTTGTCCTTCTGGTTTGCTTGGGTTAATCAATTGAAGGGGATATAACCAGCTTTCCTAAGAAGTTGCTGAGTTATTATTTATACCACCAGCTAGCCTAAGAAGCTACTGTGTTATGATTTATATACATCAGACCTGCCGATTGACTTACCAGTAACATGGGAGTTAATTGTTGTGAGGTAACATTTCCATTAACTTAAGCAATACAAAGCATATGGATCCCTAAACTGAAGGGTATATTTTATATTCCTGTCATCACTCTGCTTTATTTATGCACTTTATTTAATTCGTCTTTATCAAGCTAAGCTCACATCACAAGCTATCAAACGATATTCTGCTTCAAACAACACCTTTAATATTTTTATTTTATTTTAAGTTTTAAATTACTAAACAACTCTATGTGGGATCGATACTTTGACTTAAAACCGAGAAAATTACAATTTGACCACTTATACTTGAGTGTAAAATAATAATATAATTCAGACACACTAAAAAGTGCGAGTCAATGGCGTATCAGGGTAATCCTTA
Source organism: Ilex aquifolium (assembly GCA_951799425.1). Lineage (NCBI taxonomy): Eukaryota > Viridiplantae > Streptophyta > Magnoliopsida > Aquifoliales > Aquifoliaceae > Ilex > Ilex aquifolium. Next base: position 5,490,794 of record OX637404.1, on the reverse strand, counting down.
CTCAGCCCATTCACTATCCAGTCTAATCGATCAAGTGCGTGACCGGAAATTGGTTCAGAACACTGGTTGTACCTTTTTTCGTGAAAGTATCTGCCACACTGTTTACAGGCACCAAGCCTTTTTGCACGACGGCGTTTGGCAAAGCTACTTCTGCCACAGAGGGGTTTCGCTTGTTTTTCTTTGATTTCAGCCTTCCTTACTAATCTTGTTTTTCTCATGATCATGGTATGTACATCAGATGGAAAAGTATGTAGGACTCCTAGGCTAAACCAAAAAAGATTTACATCCATGATTGCTAGACTCACTATCTGGTTCTTTAACGTCTGCCAGTCACAAAGACGATTGAGGCTTATTTATAAGCATAATCAATTTATACAATCAATGTTCAAACATAATCAACAATGACAATAAATTTTTTTAAAAAAATTGCGAAAATTATGAACGAAAATGAACTAAACGATAATGAACTAACTGATGAACTGATCATACCCCCCAACCTAAACTGAACATTGTCCCCAATGTTTCGAATTTACCGGTTCATGGAGTGTGGAGACGAGGTTGAATGGTAGAGATCTGTTCACCACTGAGACCTTTTACCTTAAAGCACCTTTCAAAGGTTCCCTGGCAACGGCGCCAAAAACTTGATGGCTTGATCCAAATGTATACAGCCAAGTGCAGGCGGTCAAGCTGTAGTAATAATCCGGTTTGAGTCCGGAGTCGAATCCACAGAGAACTTTTGTTGATATTTCTAAGGCAAGCAGTGGTAGAGACCTTTTGATTGTAACCTTTTTGATTTGCTGCGATATATGGGTTTTGCTGGACAGAATATAAGATTCTTTCCAGAAAGATTTTCTTAACAAAATAGGAGATGAATGCTAATTAAAAAGAGTCACCCTTTAGTGCAAGGATCTGGACATGTAGTTAGTTATCCGGTTTTTCATAAATGTGCTTGATAACTCAATTAACTCCCCTGTCAACAGCAAGTTAATCGGAAGATAAAGATGGATTGTGAGAATTAAGAACATGATTCCGATGTCTTTCTAGAAGTTTACAAGAATTGCCTGTGCCGAGACTTAACCCGTCTACAAACAAACAAGTGTTTCTACAAGACATCCAATCATGATATTAATAGTCCATTCTTTAAATGAAGTACATTAAGGGGGGAGATTGAAGGGTAGTCATGAGGATCTAGCCGGGGTACTTGCCTTGAACTGATGAGTCTTTCTATGCAGGAGTCATCCATGTCATAGAAAGAGCTCACAATTATACAAAGTACCTTAGCTTTGCTAGATGCAATCAATCATCCGATAACAAGAAGAAATAAACGTTAAGCATAAAAGAACATTGCACAAATATGATTCCCGGATAACTTGTACATGCCTTTCTCCTCTCACTAAAGAGTGAATGAGAAACTACTCACTCTTCATGGCTTGGGTAAAGCTAGAAAAGTGAGTGATGCTCATCCCTCCAAGTGGAGAACTTTAAAAGATAAAGTAACAACAAACGCGGAGCGAATCATCCACAAAGAATGAGTGAATCACGTTCCACCCTTCACGGCTTTAATCAAGCTCTAGAAAAGTGGAAGAGTTTCACTCTTCTAAGAAAGAAGGAAGCTCAAGCAATGGAAGTGAAATGCATGAACAATAAAAGTAGAAGAAAGCTAGTCACATTTGGAGGGTGGCTTCCTCAACCAAAGATTGGAGGGTTGGTTCCTCGACCAAGATGGGAGCTATTTCTCTTCTATGCATGAGAAATGAAAGCATAAACATAAGCATAAGCATAAAAATACTGTTATAACAAGCAAGAGATGTTGGGCTAAAGCCAAACTAATCTCTAAAATAAAGACTTCATAAGGAAAATGAACTAACTACAATGAGAGTGGGAGTCTAAGCCTCCATCACTATCTACTTCCTACTATGCTCTCCTTTTAGCTCTCCAACAAGGGGAGTATTTATAGGCAAGAGGAGGAGGCAGGGGGTGAAAGAATAGTGTTTGCCGCCCAAGTCCAAGTGAACAGTCAACAACTCTGCTGCCAGTCTGTGGATAACGTTCGAACGTGAGTTGGCGTTCGAACGTTCTTTCTATTTTCGCACTGAGGGCGTTCGAACGTTGACTGCCGTTCGAACGTTTCTTCTTGTTTTTGCACTAAGGGCGTTCGAACGCCAGATTTGCTCTGACCCCTTTCACTCGAGTGATCTGTGGTCTTCTGTGAAGTTCAGTTCCAACTCTCTGCAGTGGTCTGGTCTTCCATCAACTCAAGTGCACGTTCGAACGTGAGTTGGCGTTCGAACGTGCACTCAAGTACTTCAGAGCTCCAGTCTTCTTTCCTAACTGCAACACGCCTTCTCTTCAGCAGTTGAGTCTGCTACAGTGTATTGTGGACGTTCGAACGTGAGTTGGCGTTCGAACGTTCTGACTGTGCTCCAAGCTTCTCCAATTTTGGGCTCTAATGTACTGGTGCTGCATCCAAGTGTGGTACTTGTTGTTCTTGGGTCCTTGTTCAGTTTAGGGCCTGAAATGACATCACTTAAACTCCATTAAAGTACCATTAGTCTTAAAATGTCATAATAATATGTCAACTTTAAGTACTAATCACACATAACACATTTCCACCATCCCATTTTCCCATCTCCTTGCCCTTTCTTTTGACACTACCCAAAGGAAGTGCGACACTCCCCTTCATCCATATACAATACATTTTGAGGGAGGATATTTAGGGGTTAGGGATAACAAGGAAAAACATCAAGCAGTGATCAAGTCCCAAGAGTAGGACACATAGATATTGTCCATCAGGGACTGAGTAAAGTCGGGTACAGGTGACGAGGGTTAGGTCATTTACGTTGATGGCAGTCTTCGATTCAGGGGAAGGTTTATGCGGTTAACTTTTACACTGAAGGAATTCTGCAGATTATATATACCAGAGATAGTCCGGTTATACGGGGTACCGGGAACACAGTTGATGATGAGTAAATCTTTTCATTCCCAGTTGGACGGTCAGTCAGAGAGGACTATCCAATTTTTAGAGGGCATGCCCCTTGACCTCAAGGGTAGCTGGGAGAAACACTTACCCTTAGTGGAATTCGCCTACAACAATAGTTACCAGGCAAGCATACAGATGGCACCTTATGAGGCACTATATGGGAGGCCATGCCGTTCTCTGGTACGTTGGACAGAGGTTAGAGAGGGACCTTCCACGGGTCCAAACTTGATCAGGGACACCTCAGAGAAGGTGAACATGATACGGAAGTGTCTTATTTCGGCTCAGAGCCGACAGAAGAGCTACGCCGACAGGCAGTAGAGACCTCTGGAGTTTAAGGTTGGAGATCGTGTCTTCTTGAAGGTTATGCATAAGAGGGGAGTGGTCAAGTTCAAGAAGTGAAAAAAAACTATAGCCGAGGTATATTGGGCCCTTTGAGGTACTCCAAAGGGTTGGTAGAGTTGCTTACCAGTTGGTGTTACCTCCAAATCTATCGGGTGTTCACGCGGTGTTTCATATCTCTATGAACCGGAAGAACACTCTAGATCCAACACATGTGGCAGATTGGGATGAGCTGGTTATTGATCCAGATGGGACCTTCGAGGAGGGACCGATGCATATCATGGACAATTTAGATCAGGTTTTGCGTGACAAGGCTGTAAGGCTGATGAAGGTGTTGTGGTAGCACTGTGGTATGGAAGAGGTCACATGGGAGCGTGAGGATACTATCTGCACTACCTATCTATTCTTGTTTGAGTATGGAGGTACAATTTTGGTATTCATAGAGTAGTATGTGACTTGTTGCATATGCATTTTGTTATATGTACATGTGTGTAAAATTTCAGGTACCAATGGGTCTTTGGTCCAATGGTACTCCTTACCTTGTGAAGGTTTTGCCTTCTAGAGGTCAAAGGTTCAAGTCTCCCTCCTCCTCTCCCCACCCCAAAAAAATTATAAAAAATAAAAAAATAAAAAAACGTGTGTAATTTCAGGGATGAAATTCCTTTAAGAGGGGAAGAATGTGAAACCCAGAAAAATTAAAACTTAATTAACAATGGGCAAAATGATAATTAGTCGTTACGATATGGGTTAAAAACTAAAATATTTCTAGAACTCGGATGATAAAACGGACCTCACCGCTGGATTCGTCTCGCGAATTCTAGTTACCCAGTAAATTTTAATTGAATTCTGAGACAGTCGAATATTTCACGTTTTACGATTCAATCAGGTGTCGCGCGACTAAAATTATCACAATTAGATTTTAGTCCCGAAACTTGGGAAATAATTTAAAGTTATTAGAATAAAAATATACAGAACTTGACACGGGATTAGATTTAATTAATTCGGAATAAAACTAGATAATTAAAAGGGGATGTGTGGCGCAACGAGCGCCAAGCAAATGGGAAAGTATAAAAAAGGGGAAGAATTGGGTCTTTCACCCATTTTTCCCAAAGATCAGTCGAAAGAGAGAGAGAAAGAGCCTTCTCTTCATATTCTCTCTTAGATCTATGAAGATCCAACTGTCGGATCACTTCGAGCTAAGAATTAAAGTTGTTCTATGCAACACAAGCTACGCAGCCATATCAAAGATCGTGCCTTTCTAAAAAATCTTAAAGACGAGAATTGAGGGCTAAGGCTTGGAAGGCTTGATTTGAGGTACTCGGGATTTCTACGACAAGGGATCACACTACAAAAGGTAGGGTTCCCTCTTATCTAGGTTTATTTCCAACCTAGTGTGGTGATATGAAATGGGTAGGGCTATAGAGATATAATCTCATGTGTTAGCTCACACCTAGTGTATCTAGGATATGGAAATTGATATGGAAATTGGGTATGAGAACATGTTAAAACCATTTCTTGCTTGATTTGGGTTTGATGAAATGGCTTGTTTGGGCATGCTATGTGTTTACATTTTTTGCCTACTATTATTTGGATTGAAATCATATGTGACATGCTTGGGAATATTTGTAGAAAATAGACATGTTTATTATATACTTTATGATATGATGGGAATGATGATATGAATTACAAGTATACATTATACTTGCATATGGACAAGTAGCATTGCATTCGTGGGCATCCGACATAAGTGTGCATTTTTTAATCATATACCGCTCTTGGTGGGTTGATACGTGGGCTCGGGAAATTTGGACCTCTGTCTAGATGAATCGCACAGGTTTGCATTGAAAAAATGTGTCAGGGTTAGCAAAAAATGCTAGATTCTCCCTCGGGCGTCAGGGTTAGCAAAAAAGACTCGGTAATTTTTATAGAATCTATAAAGTATGTTGGTGTAAGCGGAACCATTGGTGGAATTCTATAGATGTCGTGTCAATTAGGTAACTGTTGGTGGAAGTCCATAAATACCTACCCTAAGAAAGACACAGATTTTTTATAAAATAGTCAATGGATGTCTAACATCATTGGCAGGGCTTGGAATGGCTGGATGTATATGCATGGCATAGCATATGTTGTGGAAGCCGGTGGGTGCTTGGTTTGCATTTCATGTGTGAGTTCTCACCTCATGGCATGGCATGAAAGTGTAGCATTCATTTATGAAATTTATGTATTTGAATGGATGCTTGACATGATGATTTGCATGTGACATTTCATATGCATTTGGGTTAGAAGGTGATCTCCATAGGAGATACCCTATTGAGCATGGATCACTATTTATGGGAATACATTTTAGCTACTGGACAAACATTCGTAGAAGGCCCTCCTATGGGCCCTCTTTGAGGAGATAGCCAAGTTGTGGCTCTTGAGTTGGAGTTTTATAGTCCCTTGTGAAAATTCACGTTTTGGCCTTGTATATTTTGAAAAACTAAAACTTGTATATTCTTTTGGGACAAATGCATGTAATTGGGACTTAATGTATGGACATTTTTTCTTTTATGAATGGATGTTGTATGACAATTGTTGTGGATGGATATGCAATGTATGAAATGTTTGAATATTGATGTTAGGCTATAGAATGGTCATAAGAGTATTAGACTGCACAGGTTGTGTTTTGGGTGGAGCTGATGAGCGCGTAATATTGCATATTTAACGGCCTCATTATATGTATTTTAACTTAACTTTGCATTTAATTACTTAGAGTTTGTCGAATTTGTGAATGATGTGGAAATTTTGATGTTACAGGTAATCATAGAGTAATTAATGGCTTTCGGAACCTTGCAACTAAATATGGATGAATGGTGAAGAGATGGACACATTACATGAGGATTAGGAGGCTTTAAAGTGAAAGAAATCAAGGAGGTAATGGTACTTGGTATCATAGTTACCGGTATCTAAGCCTACCGGAATTTTGGTACCGGCACCCACACCATTTGATAGTAGTACCTCGGTGTTACCCATTTTGGACCATGATTCACTTCAAATCTTAAAAAGTTCAAAACACGAAAGTTGTATATCTGGATGTCCACTGTCTTGTGTAAAACTTTCAGCTCAATCGGACGGTGGGATCAAAAGTTATGACAAATGTACGAAATCTGGTCATGAGCTAGCACCCCTCTTACGACCTATCGGTAGGGAAACCAAAACCTACCTGTAGGTTTTGTTATCGACCTACCGATAGATTTTACCTATAAATGCTAGAAAGCTGCAATCTTTTCTCCAACTGGTCCATGGGCCCACCTCTACTTCTCCCACACATACCCTGACATATTCTACAAACAAGCATGCCTCCCTACACCTAGAATCTGACTTTGGAAGAAAGAGCATGGAAGAGGAAGATAGAGAAAGAGGGAGGCATGGTGGGTTGCAAGCATGGCCTTTCCTTGCTTGTGTAATTGTCCAACCCCTTCCCCATGCTTGGATGTCAGCTCTCACAGACCATGGAGGGGGTATGGATGATTTTGGACCAAGTCTTACACTATAATTCAGATTTTACAAGCTTTTGAAAGGAGGAGGCTACCTAAGCTTAGGAGTAGTATAGAGAGAGAAGCTCAAGGAAGAAGATGAAGTTAGAGAGAGAAAGCTGGGTTTTCATATTTCTTTACCATTTTCAGTATTGTAAGCTTTAAACTACTTGTACTCTTTCCCCTTTTCACTTTAAACCCTTTTATTCAAGTTGTATGCAAGTTTAGCTAAGCAATTCTAGCATTTCAAGTTCTACCCTTGGGTATTTGCTTTCAATATTTGTATTTTGGTCATGAATGCTATTTCACTTATAGTTTAACTCTTTTCTTTCATTAATACAAGTTTTGTGCTCCATTTCTCTACCATGTTTCTTTACTTTGTGTTGGGCTATCCTTTTATTATGAGTAGCTAGATTTTTAGTTGGCTAATCCAAGGGAGATTTCCTCTTGGGTATGCTAAATCAACTCTCCTCCATTCTTCCTCGTAGTGTAAAGTGCTTGGTTTGACTAGGTTGAGTGCGAACATGGTTGTGAGCTTTTGATACACCATAGACTTGTCACGGGGTTTGCTTGAGCCTACACCTCCACATTTGTCCCTCACTTCCTACGAATCAATCAAGCACTGAAGCACCATTGGTAGAATGTTTTGATTTGATTTAGCATTCCCATTGGAATAACCTCTTCGAATTAGCCAACCTTGCTTTCATTGCACTTTTATCAAAAACTCCACTCACCAAAACACAACTCAAAAGATTTTCTCATTTTCATGTCTTTACAATCACCCTTCCTAAATATTTGACCTTTCATTCCCTGAGGAGACGACCTTGGAATACCCATTCCAAGTAAAACACGACATTGCAAGTCTCTCTACGCTTGGGGAGCACTGTTGCACACACACACGTTTTTGTTCACACACGATTTTCCCCGTTTCTTGCATGAAACCCAAGAGAGAGTGACACTCACCTACTCATATAAGCCATATACAGAATTCGGGTTCGTGTTTGGAGATTAGTGTGAAAGCAATCCAAGAAGGAGCTACCTGTACAAAGGACACTCTGCCTAGATTTCATTTAAGTTATAGACCCCGGTGAATGGGGTTTTACTACGTGTTATCGGGATAAGCGATATCATGGGTTATTCCATGGGTTGATAGGTAATCAATGGGTTAATTGGGACCCCCAAAAAATTGGGGCATCACATGTTTGACCTCGGCCCATTTGTTGAAGTAATCAATTTCTACAATGGCAAACTTGCACTATCCCACGCCAATAGGAAAGGGTCTCACGATGTCTATCCCCCACTATTAAAATGGCCACGAGCTCCATATTGGTGTGAGCTGCTCTAGTGGGCAATGAGAGATATTGGCATGCAGTTGATAGGTCTTGCACTTCTTCAACATCTCCTTTGAGTCTTTCACCATGGTGAGCCAAAAGTAGCCTTGTCTCAACGCTTTATAAGCTAGAGTACGAGCTCCAATGTTATTCTCACAAATGCCTTCATGAATTTCTCTTAGCACATAATCAACTTATTCATTTGCTATGCATTTGAGGAGGGGTGTAGAGAATCCTCTCTTGTAAAGTTTCCCCTAGATCATTGTGAACCTTGATCATCTATTTCTTAATTTGGTTGTTCTCTTTGAGTCTTGGGGGAGAATTCTGTCTCAGAGGTAACTGACGAAGGGATCCATCTAACTTGATCTTAATTATGCACACCCAAGTATAAGTTATCAAGTTGTAATTTATCTAGATAGAGTACGAGTTCGATTCCTCAGGGAGCTATCTGTGGGAACTTTAACCAAAAAAGATGAATTAAACATAGAGACATATCATTTAAAAGTGGATCTCAGTGTGTGCTTAGTGATTGAAAAAGAGAATACCTAAAAACAGGTTTTACTTTCAATAAATTTAAAAAGTGCTCTTTAGTTCTGGGATTGGGACATGTGTGTCATTGCTTGAGTTGATGATAGTGCCACTATACTACAACAAACCCCCTGTGTCAACAGTAAGTCAATTGGAAGGAATTTATATACCAACCCATAACACATCAACCGTTAGGTTTACTGGAAGGTCTATGCACCATACAACGACCAACTACCTTAGGAAACCAAAAGGTGCAAATAACCATTCAATAGTTTACTTTGGTGATTGATTGGAAGATCTATGATTAAATAAAGAACATAGCTCCAGTTTATGCTTAGAATCAAAAGTATTAGGTATGGTGAGACTTAACTCATCTATACCCAATCTCCCAGCTTAATAAGTCATTGAATCATGCATTGAAGTACATGAAATTGTAAAAACGGAATGGAAATGAAAATGAAACCTAGCGCGGTACTTGCATGAACCATGAGCATAACCTAAGTTATACACTAGTAACACAAAATACAAAATATTAAAGGAAAGTATCTTCCATCATTTAAGGGAGGCATTTAACAGTAATTCATTAAGAAAATATGAACTTTCATTACTCAAGCAATATTACACAAGTCATTCCCCCCTTAGTAAAGAGAAAATGAAAAATTACCCACTCTTCATAGCTATAAACAAACTAGAAAAGTGGGAGAACTTCATTCATCTAAGCAAGGTTGAAAATATAATACAAGAGAATTGAAAACTAAAACAAAAGCTCTAAACTATTTCCTAAGGATAGATTGAAACATCACCACCCTTCTTGGGCAAGGCAAGGCTAGGAAAAATGAGAGAGGTTCAACCCTCCAAGTAAAAAAGAGTAAGTAAAGAAATATAGAAGAGAGAATATAACTAGGGAGATAATTTCTTCCAATTTTTGAACTACTTCCAAATCTAGGAAATGGGGCTATTTATAGAACTCCATGGGCGGCAAGGATTGCGAAGGAGTCCAATAGGAGGCTGCCTTCCATGACTTGGTGGAGAAGCAAGACTACAAGGTGATTTGTACTGTTCAGACGCTAGGCACCACCATCCGGAAGATGGTAACTTTCTGGTTTCTCCCTTTGCGGCTGTTAACCTTGGAACTTGCATGGACATCCGAATGGTACACGAGCGTCCGAACGGTGGAGGTCTTCTTTAAAACTTTTCCAACTTTTTGCTCCTTGGTCCTTTAGCTTTCCAAATTCATTCATTTGGGCCTGTAATTTCAAAATATCAACTTTCCACCCATTAATAATAATATAATATACTTTCAACTTATTAACTTATTTAGTTAATTACATTAACCATTAAATATATATAGAAAAGGGAACTTTTTAGGGTTAATCACACTCCACAACCTAAACATTACTAGTCCCTAGTAATATAACTACTATTTACACAAAAAATTTAAACCACTAGTAGATCCCTACTGGATGAGTATTACCCCGTGAAGGTTTACAGTGAATGTACCTATAAACTTCAATGGTTAGAACAAAATATTATATGTTTTTCACAAGTAAGATTATAACAACATTCCATCTTATCCCTCAGATACTTTCATGTCCAACTCATTCTAAGGATAACACACTCCACGTGTGCAACTAATCACCATATTTTTATGAAAAACTTGTGTGTGTGTGTGTGTGTAATTCTTCACTATTTCAAAAAATCTAGGGAATAACACAACTCTGCTTGCAGCTTCGCAAAATTAGTCTCGATGACAATCATTTCCTGTAAATTTACATGTGATAAAAATATTGTAAATCAAAACAAAGAAATTCACATGTAAAAATTTGAAGGACGATTTTGGAATAAAATTGGACTTTGGCATAATCTCATGGAGGAATATCAACACCAGAATTATGCAATATCATCAACAATCCCCCATGCATTAGGTGAAAAAGAATCACACATGTGTGTACATCCTAGAATCAAAAAGGACTTCCTTAAGGTTGTAATGCTAGGGGTAAGTGGGTGATGAAATGACGGACATAAGGAGTTCAAAAGGCTATCCAAATATATTTCTATTATCCATACAACCTACCTTTATTTTGTCCCTATAGGAATAGGCCCAATCTTTCTTTACTTTTTTCAAAATTCGCACTGAACTTTGCTTGATTTGTATTCTTTCTTTGCAAAATTTATTTTCTTTCTTCATCCATTTTATTTTCTCAAACCTCATTCTTTCTCTTCTTTCATTCTCCACATAATCCTCTTTTAAGAAAGTGTGCAAGAAAATTAGATAGCCAGGGTAGGTTCAATTATTTTTTTCATCGGCTTCGTAAAAACATAGCTTAAAGAAGATAATTTTTCATTTTAAGGCTCAAACATGTCTAACTAAGAATATAAATTTACAAAAGAAATGGACAAGGCTTCAAATAATATCACAAATTACCTAAGATCATTTTTCAGAACATAACCCATGGATAACTCTCATATGAATTTGTGAGGGGGAATGCCAACATATTACTCAACAAGTGCTAATCAAATCAAAGATAATGAGATTATTCAAGGGATTAAAGCTAAATTGAATTCTTACTTGAATAAATGTTCAAAATCTCTCTAAAGAAGATAGGCTCAAAAGCTGCACATGGTATCTACATCTCCACTATGAGCTGTATAGGGTTACACGTACAAATAGATAGAGTGCCAAAACAATCTCAACGGAATTTTAAAGTACCATTTTATCCTAACATAAAAGTTGAAGATAAAATATATCTCAAGATAAACCACTTCAATGTTAACAAAAACATTCCTACTTAATATCCAAAAGCAATCCAAACTAACAGAAATCCGAAGCTAATCCAAATCCAAAAACAACCAAGTAATCCAAAATATGAAATTACGTAGCATGCAAAAAGTAAACTGTTTAGAGAGAGAGAAAGATAGATAGTGGAAGGGTTCAAAAGAACTAGGGCAAGCCTATGCTGAAGATGACGATTTATTGTCGTATCCTTGCCTCAAATGCCTCAGGATATCTTTCTGGGTGGTCTCCATCTTTGTTATCCTAGTCTCGAGACTTGGTAAAATCTTTTTGTCAGTCCTGATTCGCCTGACACAGGTGGTGGCTCATTTTCTGCTTGTTGCTGAAATCCTACCTCCTACTGCACATCATATGTTGGAGGTACTGGTGGTATGTCTGGTTGTCCTCCATGACTCTTTTACAACAAAGTGGCTTCCAAATGTGTCAATCCCTCCACAGTAGTCCAAGTAGGATCTGTAACAACACCTTGACTTCTGCACATATTAGTTACCAAAATACCAAAAGGCAGTGAAGATTTCTTATTTTGGACTGCCAGGACCATTTGGTCCAAAATTAAAGTGGGGAGATCGATAGTATGGCCAACATCGAAGGAATAAAACAACCGAGCCTTCTCAATAAAAATTTAATTTTTTTGGAACTGGGGCATCTGATTAGCAACTACAATCAAGTTCAAAATTCGATATTTATCTATTAAATATCCTTTTACTTGATAAATTTTACATCCCTTCCCCAAACATAAGTGGGGTCACCAGTCAATTCTATACCAATAGTAGACATTTCAAGAGGGGGTTAAGAGGGAACTGGGCACCAAGCTCTCTTTTAATAGGCTTCAATTAATCAAAAATGGTGGCCATAGTGACTTGGAATTTTATCTCCCTAACAAAAGTTTCAGACTTCCTAGGTTCAATGATCTATGCATTACTATAAAATTCTCTAACCAAACACTCATATGTCATACCCACAGTTTTCATATACTCAGTCCATCCTCCCATTTCTAAATTCTACCTAACACTTAAATGCATAAATTCCTCATATATCACAGCTATTTCAGTAATAATAGTTTTAGATTGAAAGTATCATTCATACCAGAGTTGTTATTCAAGATTTTCAAACATGTTGATATCATATTCATAATGACTTTGTGGTTGTTCTTGAGGTGCTCCTCACCTGGGACAGCTTTATGAAGCTTCACCCTTGCGAGCAATGGATTTTTGCCTTGGACCCATAGAAGTTCTTACAATTTCTTGATGAAAAGTGGGTTTTGAATGATTTTAATTGGTGAATCCCCTTGAAATTGCTTAGGTTTGTTTTAGAATGGGCTAGAAATTGAAGAAAAGATGATGGGTAATGCAGATCTGTGGTTTGGGAGAGGTTTCGAGGTCTGGTTCTGCAAAAAACTGAAGCGAGGGAACCTGACTTGCTAGTTTTTCACGAACTAATTTTTTTATAGGTAGGCACTACCGTCCGAACGGGTTCAGGGGCATCTGAACGATGCCACCTTGCTATTTTTCCCAACTTTTGGTTCTCCTACTGGCATGAATATATCTGATCCTCTCTTTTAAATGCAATATTTATCCTGCAAATAAAAGTTAATCATTACTTTCATATTAATTAAAGACAAAATAACATATTAAAAGACCTAAATTACTAAATCAACACGCCTATTAATTCTTAATTCTTATAGCTAACAAAACACAAAATAACATACTCATTTTCATAAAAGCATGAAATTAACACTCCTATTTATAAAAAATTTAAAATAACACACCAAAATAAAATAACACACAAATAACACAAAATCCAAATAAAAATTTATACACCTAAAAATTTATGTACATTCTTGCTCATGACAAAAGTGAAATTTTAATCTGATTCTTGTTCTGATTTTTCTAACTCTAAGGATTTGGTGAATCGATTCATCTCATATTGCACATATCTTGTAAACATTGGACTAGAATAAGATGACGTCTTAGCAAAATCCTTCCTCTATCCATACTTAATTCAATCGAGACGATCAAGTGCATGACCTGAGATTGGTTAAGAACACTGATTAAACTCTCTCATGTCAAAAGTCGACCACACCGCTCACAATCGCCAAGTCTTCTTGCTCTGCGACGCTTAGTGTATGAACTTTTTCCACACAAAGGCTTTGCTTGACTTCCTTGCAATTCTAATTTTCTTACCAACCTAGCTTTTGTCATTATCAATGAGTGCACATCCATCAGGAATGTGCATAGCACACCTATGCTAAACCAAAAAAGTTTTTCATCTATTTTTTGAAAAATTTACGATTCGATATCCAGTTCTTTAACGTCTACCAGTCACAAAGACGATTCTCAAAATTTTCAAAAGACTCTAAAAACATGTGAATTATTTCCAACATGTTAATTATTTCCAACCCCAACCTAAACTTAACATTGTCCTCAATATGAAAATATGCATGTGAAAACTTAAGGGGAGTAAATGTATGAACAGGTAATGGGGAAGGAACGTTGTTCACTATGTAACCTAATCTACAAAATCAAAACAACATTAGTCCCAACTATTTACAAACATTTTAAAGAAGAAATGCATTCAAAGAGAATATTATGGTTCCACTAAGATAATGGACTCCACTTGTGCTTCAAATCCTTCCAAAAAGGGTTTAAAATGTTGACTATTTACTTTAAAAGTGTTACCATTTGATGAATTTTCAATTTTAATAGCCCCATGTCCAAATACTTGTTGAACAATGTATGAACCCATCCACCTAGACCTCAACTTGCCAAGAAGCAGGTGGAGCCTTGAGTTGTACAGTAGGACTTTCTAGGAGGATGTAAAGGATTTTCGAACAATGTTGTGATCGTGAAAATTTTTTATCAAGGCTTTTGTAATTCTTCCAACTCATTTATCTGAAGTCTCTTGGATGTCCTTGTTTTGTCTATGTCGAAATTCATCATTTTGATTGTGTAAAACCCGAGAAAATTTAAACATTTGTGAAAAAGGGCAAAACGGTAAATTGCCACTACGGTACAGGTTGTAAACCTAAAATTTTCTAGAACTCGGATGACGAAACGGACCTCACCGTTGGATTCGTCTCGCGAAATCTAGTTACCACGTCAAATTTCGTTGAATTCCGAGATAGTCGGATTTTTCGCGTTTAACGAGACGAACGGGCCCCGGGTGACCCTGTACACGAAAGTTTTATAAGGTTTCCAAGTTTGGGGAAATATTAGAGACAATTTAAAATAAAAATAATTCGAACTCGAACCGGAGCGAAATTTAATCGTTTCGGGATTAAAACGGACCCGAAATTAAATAGGACGTGTGGCGAATTGTGGGCCAAGTATTCTAAAATATAAATAGGGGAAAAAATTAGATTTTTCCCCATTGTTCAGCCGGTTTCAGCCGATAGAGAGAAAGAGGGAGAAAAGAGAGAAAACTCACCTTCTCTCTACGACCTACGGTGCTACGGACCTCGAATCCACGCAAGCCAAGAATTAAAGTCGCTCTACTCATCGAGGGCTACGCGGCTATACCAAAAAGCGCAAGTTTTACCGAAGATCAAGGTACGGGATTTTCGAGAAGTGAGGGTTTTTGCTTGAATCGGGTCTTGGAACTTCCCTTGGTCGTTCCTCACGCTTCAAGAGGTAGGATTTCTTCCTATTAAGGTTTATTCCAAGCCTATAATGTTTTTTATGGAATGGGTAGGATGATAGCCTATGTATCTCTTGCCTATTGTTGTGAAATTGGGTGAATTGGGTATTGAAATGGGTAAAGGAAATCCTAGCTTGGATGGATATTTAGAAGTTACTAAATGTGATTTCTATGATTGGATATGTGAAATGAACCCAATGTGAATTCATGTGTTATGTGAAATTGTGGGCATGTTATGTGTTTATATATATGCCTTGAAATTTTAGTATGTTAATAACATGCTTGAAATTTGTATTATGGGAATTATATGCTTTTGATATGATTTTGCCATGGAATATGAGAAATGTGTTGAGAATGTTCATATGTCACTCATGCCATATCGAACATTGTATTAGTGTTGCAATGGAGCATCATATTTCATATGCACGGGAACATCGCATTTTAGGAGGTGTGTGTGCATGGTTGTTTGTCTTCACCACGCATGGTGGATGACGAGTGAGCTCGGGTAATATGGGTCGATGACCTAGTCGAGTCGCATGGTTTATATGTTGATAGGGTTGGGGTAGCAAGAAGGGCTAGAAAATCCCTCGGGTGAGAGACCCGGTGATTGGATACGCACTCCGTTGGTATAAGAGCCCATAAAGTGTGTCGGTGTACGCGGAACCGTTGGTGGAAGTCCATGAATTCCGTGTAGGTTGGGTGACCTTTGGTGTGAGTCCATGAACATCCACCCCTACAAAGACCCTAGAATGAAATGTCATTTGATGTGAAACATAAATGACGGATTGGTACACATTGGCACTTGCATGTGTAGAGGAGCCGGGGAGGGCTCGGTTGATGTGCATGAGTGAGTCTCACC
Source organism: Ilex aquifolium (assembly GCA_951799425.1). Taxonomy (NCBI): domain Eukaryota; kingdom Viridiplantae; phylum Streptophyta; class Magnoliopsida; order Aquifoliales; family Aquifoliaceae; genus Ilex; species Ilex aquifolium. The sequence continues at coordinate 5,474,812 of OX637404.1, read as the reverse complement.
TCATTTCATAGCATGGCATTACATGTTTCAACATGGAATATATTCTTGTTGTGGATTGTTGATTGATAGCATGTGAACATTTCATATGCATTTAGGTTGGGGAGTAGCTTCTTTAGGAGATACCCTATTGAGCGTGGCTCACCCTTTATGGGAAAAACATTTCAGGTGCGGGGTTCACACCGGCGGACGGCTCCCATTACGAGCCCCAAGGTTGAAGAAAGCCGACTTGTGGCTTTTATTGTTGTTTTGTAAAGCTTTTGAAAGAATTCCATTTTGATATGTAAATGTATGGAATCAATTGTAATAGAACTTGTATAAACCATGTTTTATATGGAAATCCTTGTCAAACATGTATTTGATGAATTGGGAAGGGTTTTGAATGGATTGGAAAGGAAAAATGGTTGAAAATGGAAAAACTGGGCAGAGAGTACCGGTACTGGGTACCGGTACTGAACGGTACCGGTACTGGGTACCGGTACGGAACGGTACCGGTACTGGATACCGGTACCCTCTTTCCAGTGGGTTGACAGTACCGGTACCGGGTACCGGTACTGAATGGTACCGGTACTGGATACCGGTACCCCCTTTCCAGTGGGTTGACAGTACCGGTACCGGGTACCGGTACTGAATGGTACCGGTACTGGGTACCGGTACTCTCTTCAAAATTTTCAGATTTTCACACTGCTTCGCTCTATTTTAAATCTACGTTTCCTTTCCCTCCAATGATGTAAATGGACTATAATGGAGTATAAATCATGGTATATTGAATATTGGTTGAACCCAAATGAATAATCGAATCCGGTTAACAATGGTGAATTAAGATCCCGGTTAAGGGGATGCTACTACCGTGGTGTTAGGTTGAGTGACATCCATGGGTATTTCCGCGGGTTGACGGGTGGTCAACGGTTAATATAGGACCCCCGGAGATTGGGGGCGTCACAGTTTGGTATCAGAGCATAGGTATACGATTTACCTAGGGCTTGATGGGGCATGGGTCTAGACCATAGCATTCATTGTACATTTCATGTTATTTGCTTAAATTGCTACATGTTATGTGATATGTGATAGGTGTATTATATGCATGGTAAAATGTGTATGGAAAATGGACACACTAGGGTTAGAGAACTTTACCTTGGGAGTGGGAAAGCAAATGAACGGGAAAGTTCAATGAATAAATGTCTACTTTCGGAGACATACGCTCTACTAGTGAGACGATGAGAAAATTTTAAATGTTTTAACTTTGGTCCCTACTTCGGGATACTAAGTTAGTGTGCCATTGCCATTTGACGTGTGTGTAGATGGCAAGTGGAAGAAGAGGACGTCGAGGCGGTGGGCGGAACAATAACCAACCACCACCGGTCTTCGACCAACAAGCGTTTACGGAAACCATGGGCATGATGGCGGCTACTGTTGCACAAGCTAGTGCAAATGCCGGACATGGAGGCGCGAGTAACCTCCAACAGTTTAAAGCACACAAACCTCCAGTCTTCATGGGAGGGGCGGACCCGATGGTGGCCGACCATTGGTTCCGGCAAGTCAACAAGATCTTAGGGGCGATGGAGGTCACCTCAGACACTACTAAGATAAGACTAGATGCATTCCAGCTAGAGGGAGAAGCCCAATTGTGGTGGGATTGGGTGACGGCCTCGAAGAACTTAGAGGCCATGACATGGGGAGAGTTCAAGGAGCTCTTCATGGGTAAATATTTCCCAACGGCCGTTCGACATGCAAAGGCCCGAGAGTTTCTAGATTTGAAGCAAGGGTCAATGACGGTGATGGAGTATGTGGCTAAGTTCACCGAATTAGCCCGATTTGCTGATGATTACGTGGCCACGGATATGGCCAAGGTAAGAAGGTTTGAGGATGGGTTGAAGCTATCCATCCGGGGAAAGATTGTGGGCCTCCGCCTGCAAGACTTGGACTCTATGGTCGAGACAGCTATGGCCATTGAGAGGGAGGTTGACGATGCTCGAAGCATCCGTGAGGCGGGTGCTAAGGATAAGAAGAAGGAGGGCCAATCCTCTTCTTCTAGTTCGGGGAAGAAGCAGAGAACTTCTACTCCACAAGGACAACAAGGATAGGGCCGTGGCTATCAAGGCCAAGGCCAAGGTCAATTTTCCCAGGGCGGGAGAAACTTCAGGACTACCCACCAGGCAGGCCAGAAGACATGTTTCCATTGCCACCAACCGGGGCATCTGAAGCGGGATTGTCCGCAGAGGCAAGGATCCCAGAGCTATGGGACACCTCAGTCCCAGTCATCAGTGGGATAGTCACAGACACACCTTGTTCCTCCCTACCCCACCATGGGCCAGGGAAACCAGTATCAGTTCCAGGGCACTACTCAGGCCCCTACCACCTTTCGAGCGGGGACTCCGCAGTTGGGCCAGATGGGCCAAGGCATGGGTCGAGGCCGAGGACAGGGCATGCAGGCCGGGACTTCGGGGACCCAGGGGCGTGTCTACGCCATTACACCTCAGGCTGAGCCAGTGGACCAGTCGGTCATTCAGGGTACATTTCTACTTTCTCGCTTATGGGCTAAAGTATTATTTGACTCTGGTGCATCACATTCATTCATTTCTGCATCATGTGTGAGGGATTTGGGCTTAGAGGTTGATGCCTTGGAAGAGCCATTGTGTGTGAATTCACCCCTAGGAGCTAGGGTGTGTGTGAATCAGATATATCGGGGTTGTGAGCTAGAGATCTCGGGGATTCTACTCACCGTGGACCTTAGGGTTATGGACATATCGGAATTCGATGTCATCCTTGGGATGGACTGGTTGGCGGCGTATCGGGTCGTTATTGATTGTGACAGGAAGAGGGTCACTGCCTATACACCGGACGGTGTTTGTTTCAAGTTCCAGGGGGAAAAGCATGATGCTTTGCCTCAAGTCGTGTATGATTCGCGATGGCATGGACAATTGATGGGTTGGTTTGCGAGCCTTACCCTGGAGGACGAGGCAAGACAAGAATTGGGTCTACCTCGGGTGGTGTGCGAGTATGAGGACGTCTTTCCGGACGAGTTACCGGGATTACCTCCCCATAGGGATGTGGACTTTAGCGTTGAGTTGCATCCGGGTACTTCGCCCATTTCTATGACCCCACATAGGATGGCGCCAGCTGAGTTGCAAGAACTCAAGGTCCAATTACAAGAATTATTGGACAAGGGCTTTATTAGACCGAGTACCTCACCTTGGGGCGCTCCGGTGCTGTTTGCCAAGAAGAAGGATAAGACCCTTCGATTGTGTATAGACTATCGGCAGTTGAACCAGGTCACCATCAAGAATAGGTACCCTTTGCCGAGGATCGATGATCTGTTTGATCAGCTGAGGGGAGCGAGGGTCTATTCAAAGATAGATCTCCGCACGGGCTACCATCAGTTGAGGATTAGGGAGTCAGATATCCCTAAGACGGCGTTCAGAACGCAGTACGGGCATTTCGAGTTCACGGTGATGCCATTTGGGTTGACGAATGCCCCGGCGGCATTTATGGATCTCATGCATAGGGTGTTCCAGCCCTATTTAGATCAGTTTGTCGTAGTGTTTGTTGATGACATCCTGATCTACTCCAAGACAGAGGAGGAGCATGAGGGTCACTTGAGGATTGTTCTCCAGACCTTGAGTAATTATCAATTGTACGCCAAGTTCAGCAAGTGTGAATTTTGGCTTACGGAGGTGAAATTTTTGGGACACGTAGTGTCAGCTTCGGGGGTGTCAGTTGACCCAGAGAAGGTTGAGGCAGTCATGAGTTGGGAGAGGCCAAAGTCAGTCTTCGAGATACGTAGTTTCTTGGGATTGGCAGGGTATTACCGGAGGTTCATCGAGGACTTCTCCCGACTAGCCGCACCTATGACTAGATTGACCAGGAAGGAGGTCAAGTTCGAGTGGAATGATTCGTGTGAGAAGGCATTCCAAGAACTAAAGAGGAGACTCACTTCAGCTCCTATCTTGATTGTTCCAGAAAGGGGACAAAACTACACGGTATATTGCGATGCCTCCAAAGACGGACTGGGTTGTGTCTTGATGCAGTCCGGGAGAGTGGTGGCTTATGGTTCTTGACAGTTGAAGAATCACGAGCAGAATTACCCCACGCATGACATGGAATTGGCGGCTATAGTCTTTGCCTTGAAGGCTTGGCGCCACTATTTGTATGGTGAACGATTTGAAGTGTTTTCGGACCACAAAAGTCTGAAGTACATCTTCACTCAGCGGGACCTCAACATGAGGCAGCGTAGGTGGATGGAGTACCTAGAAGACTATGACTTCACTTTGCATTACCACCCTGGGAAGGCAAATGTGGTGGCTGACGCACTTAGTCGGAAGTCACGGAGTGTCTTAGCTAGTGTGGCTTCCCGGGAGTGGCGGATGCTTGAGGCCGTGGGCCAATTTGGGTTGCATTATCGGGGTCGGACTCAGGGTGTTTTAGGGAGTTTGGTGGCTACGCCTTCCCTACTGAGCAGAGTGATTGAGTCACAGAGACAGGACTCAGAGTTATCATCCATCAGGGACCGAGTGCAGGCGGGTACTGGTGACGAGGGCTGGGCCATTCACTCGGATGACAGTCTTCGGTTTAGGGGAAGGGTTGTGGTTCCCCAGTCGGCGGAGCTGAGAGAGGAGATCCTCAGGGAGTTCCATTGCTCTCGTTTTGCGGTGCACCCAGGCGGCACGAAGATGTATCATGATCTTCGTCGCCAGTATTATTGGAGCGGAATGAAGAGGCAAATTGGCGACTTTGTCAGTAGATGCCTCACATGTCAGCAGATTAAAGCCGAGCACCAGAGACCAGCAGGGTTGCTCCAGCCCTTGGAAGTGGCTGAGTGGAAGTGGGAGCACGTCACAATGGACTTTGTGACCCACTTGCCACGGACATCGCGGGGACATGATGCGGTGTGGGTGATAGTGGACCGGCTTACGAAGTCGGCACACTTTTTGGCGGTGCGGATGACCTTCACTCTGGAGGAATTCTGCAGGTTGTACATAAGGGAGATAGTCCGGTTGCATGGGGTACCCGTATCTATAGTATCGGATCGGGATCCCAGGTTTACGACTCACTTTTGGGAGAGTTTCCAGCGAGCCATGGGGACTCAGTTGAGGATGAGCACAGCCTTTCATCCCCAGACAGATGGTCAGTCGGAGAGGACCATTCAGACGTTAGAGGACATGCTACGAGCATGTGTCCTAGACCTCAAGGGTAGTTGGGAAGAGCATTTACCCTTAGTGGAATTCGCCTATAATAACAGCTATCAGGCGAGCATACGGATGGCACCCTATGAGGCGCTTTATGGGAGGCCTTGTCGTTCTCCGGTTTGTTGGACTGAGGTTGGAGAAAGACCCTCTACTGGTCCAGAATTAATAAGAGACACCTCGGAGAAGGTGGACCTGATAAAGAAACGTCTTCTCACGGCTCAAAGCCGGCAGAAGAGTTACGCCGATAGACGGCGGCGACCTCTGGAGTTTGAGGTGGGAGATCATGTCTTCTTAAAGGTGATGCCTAAGAGAGGAGTGGTCAGATTCGGCAAGCGAGGAAAGCTGTCGCCGAGATATATTGGGCCCTTCGAGATACTTGAGAGAGTTGGCACTGTGGCCTATAGGTTGGCGTTGCCGCCAAGTTTATCGGGTGTTCATGTTGTATTCCATGTCTCTATGCTCCGGAAGTATACTCCAGATCCGACGCATGTTGTGGATTGGGGAGAACTCGTTGTTGATGCAGATGGGACCTTTGAGGAGGGACCGGTGCGTGTCATGGATAGCCGGGAGCAGGTTTTGCGAGGCAAGACCGTGAGGCTTGTGAAGGTGTTGTGGCGACACCGAGGGGTGGAAGAGGCAACATGGGAGCGTGAGGACACCATACGTGCCAATTATCCTTTCTTGTTCGAGGATGGAGGTATATTCTTATAGTCATTTAGTGTTATATGACTGTGGTAGTTGTGCATGAGTGTGTGAATTTCGGGGACGAAATTCTTTTAAGGGGGGAAAAATGTAAAACCCGAGAAAATTTAAACCTTTGTGAAAAAGGGCAAAACGGTAAATTGCCACTACGGTACAGGTTGTAAACCTAAAATTTTCTAGAACTCGGATGATGAAACGGACCTCACCGTTGGATTCGTCTCGCGAAATCTAGTTACCACGTCAAATTTCGTTGAATTCTGAGATAGTCGGATTTTTCGCGTTTTATGAGACGAACGGGCCCCGGGTGACCCTGTACACGAAATTTTTATAAGGTTTCCAAGTTTGGGGAAATATTAGAGACAAGTTAAAATAAAAATAATTCGAACTCGAACCGGAGCGAAATTTAATCGTTTCGGGATTAAAACGGACCCGAAATTAAATAGGACGTGTGGCGAATTGTGGGCCAAGTATTCTAAAATATAAATAGGGGAAAAAATTAGATTTTTCCCCATTGTTCAGCCGGTTTCAGCCGATAGAGAGAAAGAGGGAGAAAAGAGAGAAAACTCACCTTCTCTCTACGATCTACGGTGCTACGGACCTCGAATCCACGCAAGCCAAGAATTAAAGTCGATCTACTCATCGAGGGCTACGCGGCTATACCAAAAAGCGCAAGTTTTACCGAAGATCAAGGTACGGGATTTTCGAGAAGTGAGGGTTTTTGCTTGAATCGGGTCTTGGAACTTCCCTTGGTCGTTCCTCACGCTTCAAGAGGTAGGATTTCTTCCTACTAAGGTTTATTCCAAGCCTATAATGTTTTTATGGAATGGGTAGGATGATAGCCTATGTATCTCTTGCCTATTGTTGTGAAATTGGGTGAATTGGGTATTGAAATGGGTAAAGGAAATCCTAGCTTGGATGGATATTTAGAAGTTACTAAATGTGATTTCTATGATTGGATATGTGAAATGAACCCAATGTGAATTCATGTGTTATGTGAAATTGTGGGCATGTTATGTGTTTATATATATGCCTTGAAATTTTAGTATGTTGATAACATGCTTGAAATTTGTATTATGGGAATCATATGCTTTTGATATGATTTTGCCATGGAATATGAGAAATGTGTTGAGAATGTTCATATGTCACTCATGCCATATCGAACATTGTATTAGTGTTGCAATGGAGCATCATATTTCATATGCATGGGAACATCGCATTTTAGGAGGTGTGTGTGCATGGTTGTTTGTCTTCACCACGCATGGTGGATGACGAGTGAGCTCGGGTAATATGGGTCGATGACCTAGTCGAGTCGCATGGTTTATATGTTGATAGGGTTGGGGTAGCAAGAAGGGCTAGAAAATCCCTCGGGTGAGAGACCCGGTGATTGGATACGCACTCCGTTGGTATAAGAGCCCATAAAGTGTGTCGGTGTACGCGGAACCGTTGGTGGAAGTCCATGAATTCCGTGTAGGTTGGGTGACCTTTGGTGTGAGTCCATGAACATCCACCCCTACAAAGACCCTAGAATGAAATGTCATTTGATGTGAAACATAAATGACGGATTGGTACACATTGGCACTTGCATGTGTAGAGGAGCCGGGGAGGGCTCGGTTGATGTGCATGAGTGAGTCTCACCTCATTTCATAGCATGGCATTACATGTTTCAACATGGAATATATTCTTGTTGTGGATTGTTGATTGATAGCATGTGAACATTTCATATGCATTTAGGTTGGGGAGTAGCCTCTTTAGGAGATACCCTATTGAGCGTGGCTCACCCTTTATGGGAAAAACATTTCAGGTGCGGGGTTCACACCGGCGGACGGCTCCCATTACGAGCCCCAAGGTTGAAGAAAGCCGACTTGTGGCTTTTATTGTTGTTTTGTAAAGCTTTTGAAAGAATTCCATTTTGATATGTAAATGTATGGAATCAATTGTAATAGAACTTGTATAAACCATGTTTTATATGGAAATCCTTGTCAAACATGTATTTGATGAATTGGGAAGGGTTTTGAATGGATTGGAAAGGAAAAATGGTTGAAAATGGCAAAACTGGGCAGAGAGTACCGGTACTGGGTACCGGTACTGAACGGTACCGGTACTGGGTACCGGTACGGAACGGTACCGGTACTGGATACCGGTACCCTCTTTCCAGTGGGTTGACAGTACCGGTACCGGGTACCGGTACTGAATGGTACCGGTACTGGGTACCGGTACTCTCTTCAAAATTTTCAGATTTTCACACTGCTTCGCTCTATTTTAAATCTACGTTTCCTTTCCCTCCAATGATGTAAATGGACTATAATGGAGTATAAATCATGGTATATTGAATATTGGTTGAACCCAAATGAATAATCGAATCCGGTTAACAATGGTGAATTAAGATCCCGGTTAAGGGGATGCTACTACCGTGGTGTTAGGTTGAGTGACATCCATGGGTATTTCGCGGGTTGACGGGTGGTCAACGGTTAATATAGGACCCCCGGAGATTGGGGGCGTCACAGATTGCCCAATATGTCTTATGTTCCAATTCCATCGGAAAGTGACACGGCTTTCCATAAACCAGCCGATAAGGAGACATTCCCAAAATTGTTTTATAAGCATTGTGGTATGCCCAAAGTGCATCAGTCAGTTGCAAGGACCAATCTTTGCGGTTTGAGTTTACTGTTTTTTCCAAAATGTGTTTGATCTCCTGATTGGCTAGTTTGACTTGTCCACTTGTTTGTGGGTGATAGGGAATGGCTACTTTATGTGAAATCAAATATTTTTTCATCAAATTTTCAAATGGATGATTACAAAATGTGCACCCCCATCACTTATAATGGCTCGAGGAATTCCAAATCGAGACAAAATATGTTCTTTCAAAAACTTAACCACCGTGCAGTGATCATTGTTTCGACAAGGAATTGTCTCAACTCATTTGGAAATGTAATAAAAAACAACCAAAATGTATAGATATCCAAAAGAAAGGGCAAATGGTCTCATAAAATCGATAACCCAACAGTCAAAATTTTCAATGATTAAAATAGGGTTCAAGGGAATCGTGTTTCTTTTAGAAATATTTCTCAATCTTTGGTATCTATCACAAATTAAACAGAAAGCATGTAAATCTTTAAAGAGAGTGGGCCAATAAAATCCACACAGCAAGATTTTAGCAGCGGTTTTCTTTGAAGAAAAATGCACACCACAAGCTTTAGAATGGCAAAAAGAAATGACATGGCCGATTTTAGGCTTGGGTACGTAGAGCCTTATGATTTTATCCTTATAGTATTTAAACAAGTAGGGAACCTCCCAAAAGAAGCTTTGCACCTCTCTTAAAAAAATTTGTTTATCGATCGAGGTGTAGTGAAAAGGAATGGTACCTGTGGCATAATAATTGACAATATCCCCATACCATGGTGCCTTCGTAATTTCAAAAAGCTGCTCATCAGGAAAGGTTTTTTTAACTGTTAGAGGTTCCTCTTTTGTATCATAATTCAGCCTTTACAGATTGTCGGCTACTACATTCTCCATTTCCTTTTTGTCTTTGATAATAAAATCAAACTGCTGAAGTAGGAGTATCCATCAGAGGAGGCATGGCTTAACATCCTTCTTCGTTAGTAAGTACTTCAAAGCTGCATGGTCAGTAAAAATCACAATTGAGGATCCAACAAAATATGATATGAATTTATCTAAAGCAAAAACCGCTGCAAGCAATTCTTTCTCTATGGTAGAATAATTCATTTGTGCATCATTTAAAGTTTTGCTTGCTTACTAAATCACATAGGGTCGTTTGACATTCCATTATTTTAGAACAGACCCTATAGCATAGTCACTAGCATCACACATTAGTTCAAAATGTAAAGACCAGTTAGGAGGTTGCATATTTGGTGCTGAAATAATCATACCTTTAAGCTTGTCAAAAGCCCTTTGGCATGCATCATTTCATTCAAATGATGTATCCTGACATAGAAGATTGTACATAGGTCTAGATATTAAGCTGAAATCTTTATGAATCTTCGGTAGAACCCTGCATGACCTTGGAATAACCTCACATCTTTTTAACTGTTCTTGGTGGGGGAAGATTTCCTACCAAGTCAATTTTAGACTTATCAACCCTATTCCCCTCTGATGAGATAACGTGACCCAAAACAATCCGTTGTGTCACCATAAAGTGACATTTCTCCCAATTTAAAATAAAATTTGTATCTTCACACCACTTAAGGAATTTTTCAAGATTATATAAACACAATTCAAATGAGTCACGATATACAGAAAATTCATCCATGAAGACCTCCAAAAAGCGCTCTGCCATGTCACTAAAAATACTCAACATGCATCTTTGAAATGTGGTTGGAGCATTGCACAGTCCGAATGGCATTCTCTTATATGCAAAAGTACCAAATTGACATTTGAAGGTGGTCTTTTCTTGGTCATCTAGTGCAATTTCAATTTGATTGTATCCCAAGTACGCGTCCAAAAAATAATAAAAAACATGTCCAAATATCCTTTCAAGATTTTGGTCTAGAAAAGGTAAAGGAGAGTGGCCTTTTATTTTAAGAGAGTTCAATTTTTTGTAGTCTATACACATATGCCAACTTGCGACAGTATGCATTGGGACTAACTCATTTTCTTCATTTTTACCACTGTGACACTTGATTTCTTGGGTACTACTTGGCTAGGGCTTACTCATTTACTATCGGAGATGGGGTAGATAATACCTGCATCTAGCAATTTTAGCACTTCATCCCTTACAACTTCTTTCAAATGCGGATTTAACCTTCGTTGAGGTTGATGATAGGGTTTTGAGTCCTCCTCCAAGTATACACAATGAGTACAAAGAAGAGGACTTAATCCATTGATATCAGCAACGGTCCATCCTATTGCACTTTGATTTTTTTCTATGAATTTTATCAATACTAATTCTTGTGACTCAAACAATTTTGAGAATATCATCATTGGGTATGTTTCTTCCTCCCCCAAGAAGACATATTTCAGGTCAGTTGGGAGAGGCTTCAACTCTGCTTTTGGTGTTGTAACACTTAACGAGTCAAACTTTGTGCCACTTGGTGATAATTCTTCAAATCTTTGGACCCATGTCCCCACAAATGACATATTTACAACAAACTCATAATTATTTATAGAATCAGTATCAATCACAGACTCGAATAGTTCATCACATGCATGCAACCACAAATCATTTTCAACCAATGCATTATCAACAAGATTTTGCAAAGACTCAATGCAATTGACTTCATACAGCTCCTCGTCTTCCCTTGGATGTTTTGCAATGTTGAAAATGTTTAATTCCAACGTCATGTAGCCAAAAGAAAGTTTCATGACTCCTTCCTGTAGTTAATCAAAGCATTAGAAGTGGTAAGGAATGGTCGACCAAATATGACTGGAATCTAAGTGCCTGTGTGCATGACGAATTAGGTGTCCAGAACAATAAAATCAACAGAAAAATAAAATTTATCAACCTGGACAAGTACATCCTCAACAACCCCCTTGAAATTTTTATAGATTGATTATCTAGTTGTAATGTGATGCCACTAAGCTTGAGCTCTCCTAGATCTAGTTGTTCATAGACAATGTATGATAGTAAACTGAAACTTGCCCCAAGATCAAGTAGAGCCTGCTCAATCTTGAAATTTTGTACTATGCATGAAACAGTTGGACTAGCCGGATCTTTGTACTTAGGAGGGGCCTTGTGCTGGATGATAGCACTAGCTTGTTCCATAATGAATGTTCTCTTTTGCACATTGATCTTCCTTTTTACAGTGCACAAGTCTTTCAAAAATTTAGCATATGATGACACTTATTTTATTGCATCCGGCAAAGGGATGTTGATCTTCACTTGTTTGAAAATTTTAAAATTCTCCGTATGATTATTCAAAGTTTGCGACTTTTTTACTCTCTGAAGAAAAGGTAAAGGAATAGGGCTTGGTGGTTCCTTTTCCACTTGTGAAACAGTTTGCCCTTGAGGTTCTGGTGTGGACTTAACAACTGGTTCATGGTCTTTGGGTGGAATGGTCTTGTCAATCACATTACTACTTCTCAATGTGGTAATTGCTTGAACCTGGCTAGGAGATGATTTAGAAGGAAAAGAGGCATTGGCTTGGAATTAACCTTGTGGCGATTTAGGCTGAGATAAGAACTTGTCCTTCTCTGATACACTCAAGGATTGGGTCAATTTAGCTAAATGACTCTTGATGTCATCAACTGATTGTGAGCTTTGGACTTTGAAGTCATTCAGAGACTGTGTCGATTGAATATTGATACTCATTTGGCTATGCATGAATGGATTTAAGGTGTCCTCAAGACTCTTCTTGTGTGGAGGTTGATATGGTAGGTATGTAGGTGTTGTCCGAATTTGGTATTGACAATTTACGTGCAAGTACACACGATCAACAAGTAATAAAGTGATAAGTAGAGTATCGTTCCCACAAAGAATTATTGCTAATAACTTTCAAGTACTAACTTTATATCAATTCGATTTTATTTAAACAATAGGAATTAAACTATGAATTTACTAATTTAAGACTAAACCTAAATTTAATAATCAAAGATTGAATTTAACGGATAGAAGAAGTTAAGATTACAACTTCCCCTAATGCTTCGTATAAATCTTTCCACTCTCTTTCCAGTTAATTGATCAAAATAAGTTGTTAACTAAGACTTCAAAATTATTTATTAAACCTCTTCCGATAGTTAGATAAGCATATCTCTCCCAATTAAATTGCTATTTTCCTATGCAAAATAAGTTGGAAAAGATTCATTAAGTTCAAACTCTCATACAAGTTACACACGGCATATAGGTATATTTTTATCCTATACACAAACCTAGCTATTCAATCTGAAGAAGAATCAACTAGATGCATGTCATCATATTCAAATCTAAACCTAGAATTCATCTCCCAATTTCATCTAGCTTATCAAATTAATTGTTGGCCACACAATTATATATTAAGCACAAAATATGACAAGCAACTCATATATGATCAACAAGAACTAGAAACGAGAGTAGATGAATTTAACTAGACATTAGGTTCCGTTGCAATCTTAATAAAAATTTAGTTCATAATATAATTGAAAAACATCCTTCTCAAATTAAACAACATCTCAGAAAATCAAGAAGTAAAAGTAAGGGAAAAGAATGAAAACTTAGTTGCAATCTTCAAACCCTCTCTAGCCTTCAAGTCCGATTTTCTTCGCGTCGGTTCCTTCGATTCTTGCCTTCAATTTTCTATCAATCTTTGGTCTTTTTCCTCCTATTTCAGCCCCCAAAAACAGAATTTTTATATTCCCCTCAAACCCTAGCACATAAGAGGCATTAGAGTCCAATTTCGGGTCAAAAACAAGTCATAATTCGCGTCCAACTTCCATCACAAGCGCAGCTGCGCTGGGACAGCGCTTAATGGGCAGTAAGTGGGCGCTGGGGCATTGAAACAGCGCTGGCCCTTTTTTTCTTTCAGCTCCCTTTGTTGTTTTGCCTTCAAAAATCCAACTTTTAGGCTCCAAATTGACCTTGTTTCCTTCCAAATGATCTTGTTTGCTTCCAAATGATGATTCCTATCAAATAACATCAAAACACACAAAACAAATAAAAAAGAACATAAAATAATTGAAAACTTGCAAATTCCTCAAGCCGAAAGTACTCAATTCGTAGGTATAAAACCGACTCATCAAATACCCCCAAACTTAAATCTTTGCTTGTCCTCAAGCAAAATACTAAGAACATAAACTATAAAGATTAATCAACCAACTACTCAAAAAATGGATCAATATGAATTTGAATAATGGCCCCAAAAGTTACTATAAATAATAATTATCGGGAAATTTTAAAACAATGCAAAGTCTAACAATTCAACATACTCCTTAATTTTACCTCCGCTCATGACCCTTTAAATACATGTGCATATTCGAACTGTTTAAACTAGCCATCACCCAGATAAATTTACGTAGTCAAGTGCTCCATAAGATATACTCAATATCAACTCTATAAACTTACGTTTCACATCAACCTCTACTAATTAAGGCGAAACATATAACTAGAAGGTACAAAGATTTATTCATTTATTTTTTTCCTTTTTTTTTCTCATCTCTCTCTCTCTCTCTCTTTTTCATTCATTTAGTGAGTGCATTTTATGCTCCATCTCACCTCCTATTGAGCGAGTGCGTTTTACGCTCCATCTCGCCTTTTGTTGAACGAGTGCGTTTTACGCTGCATCTCGTTCTCAACATGTGTTTATGAGTGAGTGCGTTTTACGCTCCATCTCTACTCACCACATGCTCCTTTCTTGTTTCTTGTCTTCCTATTCTTTTTTTCTTTCTAACTCATGAAGGATCAAATCAAAATAATTTTTCAAAAACTTTTTTTTTTTTTATACTATCCCATCATAACCAATATTTCCCCCAAACTTATATGAATGCCTAAACTTGCTTTGAATGATGCTTAAATAAATTTTCTAGAGTTTCATTGATATCTCTCACAAGCACTTAGCCAAATAAATTCTCTAAATGATAACTAACCAAACAGATAGATATGTGCTCATGCATGAAAAGATCATAAATAGTGTAAAACCAACTAGTATGTCAAACTACAGACTCCACATGTTCATCAATTTCCCTTAATTTGACAATTAATCACATTCATCATTGGTCATAATCAAATTCAATCAACACATTGCTCAAGTTGTACTAAAACATGCAATCTAAATGCATACCTAATAATACAAATGCAAACAAGAAAACACCCCCAAACTTAAACTAAGCATTGTCCTCAATGTATAAAGTATAAAAAATTAAGACAGAGGACTTCCGTGAGACTTTGCTAGTTCGCATCATCGTCAGCGTCCTCGTCGTCCACGGAGTCGGGAGTGTATTCGGGAAACATAGGTGGGTTGTTCTTCGCTCCTTCTAAGGCTTTGTGTGTGCTCCAACTTTATTTTCAATCCTTGGGACCTGCAAGCAATTGACATACCAATTAAAATGCACTAACTAACTAACTACATTATTTCTAAAAAAAATAAAAACTAAATTAAAATAAAATGAAATAAAACTTAGAAACTAAAATTTGGGTTGCCTCCCAATTAGCGCTTGTTTTATAGTCTTCAGTCTGACTACTCCCTGTTTCATCCTGGGTCGACATAGGTAATTGAGGTCTTTTCATGATCAATGTCGCCGCCCCAATATTGCTTCAATCTCTGCCCATTCACCTTGAAAGTTCTTTTCGAATTGGCTTCCTCAACTTTGATTGCTCCATGTAGGAACACCTCCTCTTTATATAGCTTGACGTTCTCAAGAGGATCTGAAATACAACTTTCTACAAATACCCCATTCACTGTCTTTTCAACCACATCAACCCGAGAACATTCTTCTTCTTCCTCTGGAAATTTCATAGCTGAGAATACATTAAATGTAACTTCTTGATCTTTGACTCGCATAGTTAGCTCACATTTTCATACATCGATAAGTGTTCTCCCCGTTGCTAAGAATGGTCGTCCACGAATAATAGGTATTTCCTTGTCTTCCTCACAATCTAAGACTATGAAATCAGCTGGAAAAATGAACTTATCCACTTTAACTAAAACGTCCTCAACTATGCCCCTTGGATAAGTGAGTGATCTATCCGCAAGTTATAATGTAACATTCATAGGCTTTGCTTCCTTCAAACCCAACTGCTGATAAATTGAGAGTGGCATCAAGTTGATACTAGGTCCTAAGTCACACAACGCTTTCCCGAAAAATTGGCTGCCTATTGTGCATGGAATTGTAAAGCTACCCGGATCTTTGAGCTTTGGTGGTAGCTTCTTTTGAAGAATAGCACTGCACTCCTCCGTAAGTGCCACTGTCTCAAAATCGCCTAATTTTCTCTTCTTTGAAAAAATTTCCTTCAAAAATTTCAAATAGTTAGGCATGTTTTCAACTGCTTCTGCGAAAGAGATATTTATTTGGAGTTTCTTAAACACTTCCATGAATTTAGAGAACTGTTTATCCCACTTCTGTTTTTGCAAACGTTGTGGAAACGGCACGGGAGGCACAATAGGACTCTGCTTGCCTTAATCAGAATTTACCACTGGATCACATTCCTTCTTTTCATGGTCCACATTTCTGCTATCTTTTATTTCTTTACCCCCACTATCATCTTCATGTGATTGTCTTGGAGTTCCACCAACAACCTCAGGTAACTCTTTTCCGCTTCGTAATGTAATAGCATTGCAGTACTCCTTACCTTCCCTCTTAGGATTGATCTCCGTATCACTAGGTAGAGTGCCTTGAGGTCGGTTGTTAATGGCATTAGCGAGCTGACCCATTTGGTTTTCTAGGTTTCGGACTGATACTTCCATACTATTCATCCTTGTCTCACTTTGTGATATGTACCTGGAAAACAGCTCCTCCAAATTTGACTTCTTTTCCTGCTGTGGTGGAGCTTGATTCTGAAAGCCTGGTGGGTATGATTGTCTTGGAGCAGAAGGTTGGGCTTGATTATTATTCCAAGAAAAGTTCGGATGAGTCCCCCAACCGGGGTTACAATTGTTGGAGTTATTGCTATATTGTTGCCTGTTGTGGTTACCAATGTATTGTACCGACTCTGGATTAATTGCACATTGATCACTCAAATGGTTCCCTGCACACAATTCACAGACAACTGCCACACTCTGAATAGGCTGCACCCCTAGAGCATCAATCTTCTTTGCCAATGTAGCCACATGTGCAGCCAATGTAGTAACCGCATCAACTTCATAAATCCATGCTACCTTTGGTTGATTTATCCTTGCAGAGGGCCACTGATAATTGTTGGCAGCCATTGTCTCCAATAATTCATAAGCTTTATCAAAAAAATTTCCCATCAGTGCCCCACCTGCAGCTGCATCAATACTAGTTCGAGTAGCACTAAACAACCCATTGTAGAACGTTTGAACTTGCAACCAATTAGGAATACTATGGTGAGGGCATTTTCGGAGTATGTCTTTGAATTGCTCTCAAGCTTCACAAAGAGTCTCAGAATCATGTTGTGTGAATGAAGTGATGTCGTTCCTCATCCTTGCAGTTTTAGCTGGTGGAAAGAATTTAGCTAAGAATTTTTGAGCTAAATCTGACCACGTAGTAATAGAACCCGACGGCAATGAATGCAATCAACTCTTCGCCTTATCACGAAGTGAGAAAGGGAAAAGTCGGAGTCTAATCGCATCTTCAGAAACCCCATTATATCTGAATGTGTCGCATATCTCTAGAAAACTCACCAAATGATTGTTTGGGTCATCGTTAGGCAAACCCCCAAACTGCATTGAATTCTGAATCATTTGAATGGTACCCGGCTTGATCTCGAAATTATTTGCTTGAATTGCGGGCCTTTGAATGCTCGATTGTATTTCTGTAACAAGAGGCATAGCATAATCCCTTAGCGATTTCTGTTCTTCTTCAGTCATAATTTCTTGATTATTTACTTCTTGACACTGCTTTCGCAAGTTTCGGCACCTTCTCTCGATTTCGTCTTCGTACGGTAGTAGCTTCTGACCTTTAGATCGTGTTAGCATACAAAATTCAAGAGTAGCAACAAAAGAAAATAAAACAGAAACTTAAATAAGTTTAAACTAAGATCAAATTGATTGAAATTAATATTGAAATAGTTACTAGAATAATTCCCCGGCAACGGCGCCAAAAACTTGTTGTCCAAATTTGGTATTGACAATTTACGTGCAAGTATACACGATCAACAAGTAATAAAGTGATAAGTAAAGTATCGTTCACATGGAGAATTATTGCTAATAACTTTCAAGTACTAACTTTATATCAATTCGATTTTATTTAAACAATAGGAATTAAACTATGAATTTACTAATTTAAGACTAAACCTAAATTTAATAATCAAAGATTGAATTTAACGGATAGAAGAAGTTAAGATTACAACTTACCTTAATGCTTCGTATAAATCTTTCCAGTTAATTGATCAACATAAGTTGTTAACTGAGACTTCAAAATTATTTATCAAACCTCTTCCGATAGTTAGATAAGCATATCTCTCCCAATTAAATTGCTATTTTCCTATGCAAAATAAGTTGGAAAAGATTCATTAAGTTCAAACTCTCATACAAGTTACACACAGCATATAGGTATATTTCTATCCTATACACAAACCTAGCTATTCAATCCGAAGAATAATCAACTAGACGCATGTCATCATATTCAGATCTAAACCTAGAATTCACCTCCCAATTTCATCTAGCTTATCAAATTAATTGTTGGCCACACAATTATATATTAAGCACAAAATATGACAAACAACTCATATATGATCAACAAGAACTAGAAACGAGAGTAGATCAATTTAACTAGACATTAGGTTCCGTTGCAATCTTAATAAAAATTTAGTTCATAATATAATTGAAAAACATTATTCTCAAATTAAACATCTCAGAAAATCAAGAAGTAAAAGTAATGGAAAAGAATGAAAACTTAGTTGCAATCTTCAAACCCTCTCTAGCCTTCAAGTCCGATTTTCTTCGCGTCAATTCCTTCAATTCTTGCCTTCAATTTTCTATCAATCTTTGGTCTTTTTCCTCCTATTTCAGCCCCCAAAAACAGTATTTTTATATTCCCCTCAAACCCTAGCACATAAGAGGCATTAGAGTCCAATTTCGGGTCAAAAACAAGTCCTAATTCGCGTCCAACTTCCATCACAAGCGCAACTGCGTTGGGACAGCGCTTAATGGGCAGTAAGTGGGTGCTGGGGTGTTGAAACAGCGCTAGAACAGCGCTGGCCCTTTTTTTCCTTCAGCTCCCTTTGTTGTTTTGCCTTCAAAAATCTAACTTTTAGGCTCCAAATTGACCTTGTTTCCTTCTAAATGATCTTGTTTGCTTCCAAATGATGATTCCTATCAAATAACATCAAAACACACAAAAAAAAAAAAAAGAACATAAAATAATTGAAAACTTGCAAATTCCTTAAGCCGAAAGTACTCAATTCGTAGGTATAAAACTGACTCATCAGTAGGAGGGCCTTGAAGTTGAGGTGGTGGTCCTTGTGGTTGCTGCTTGATAGGAGGCTGCTGTGTGTTTCTCCAACTAAAGTTCAGGTGGTTCCGTCATCTCGAATTATAAGTTTCAGAGTAAGGGTTGGAGTACGGTTTGCCAAAGTTAGAGACTACATTGGATTGCTCCATTAGCACTTCCTTCAGTGCTGGAATGGTTGGGCATTCATGCTTGGATGCGATTCACCCTAATCTCCAAACACGAACCCGAACTATGTGTGTATGGCTTATAGAAGTTGGTTAGTGTCACTCTCCCTCGGGTTTCATGCAAGAAATGGGGAAATCCGTGTGTGTGAATGAAAATATGAGTGTGTGCAAAAGTGCTCCCCAAGCGTAGTATTCCAATGTCGTGTTTTACTTGGAATGGAGTATTCCAATGTCGTATCCTCAAGGAAGGAAGGTCAAATTGTGGTGAAGGTGATTTTCTAAAGAAATAAAAAGTGTAAAATCTTGTGAGTTTGTGTTCTTGTAACACCCCGAATTTTCTTTTATATACTTATAGAGATATATATATATATAGTAAATAATATTTGTAAAGATGTAGATATATGTAGTGACATAAGAATAAACCGTAGGAATAAATGCTACGGAGACAATTTGATTGGGAAGTTACGTGTCGAAGATGTTTAAACTTGGAAAGGTTGATTAGACAAGTTTCTAAAAGTTTGTAGGTCAAAATAATGATTCCATTGAATCCGGAAGGTCGAAAAACATTGGGAGTGGTAATATGGATGTATTGGAAGTTAGGAAGTGTCCCGGAGTTAAAATACACTTTAGAGAGAGAAATTGGGTAAAAATGAGTTGGGACACCTTCTAGTATTTAGGTCATAACTTTTTATTGTGATCTCCAATTGATCTGAAATTTTGATAGTAGATAGTAGACATCTAGGGCTACAAAAGTGTATCTCATGCAAATTTTCCAATTCGACCTCTAAATGGGTCAAAATCGCATTGGAAGTTAAAACAAAAATCTGGAAGTCAAATCGTACCGGTACGCGTACCGGTACGCAGAACTCCAGAAGCTGGATCGTACCGGTACGCGTACCGGTACGCAGGACTCCAGTAACTCAATCGTACCGGAACGCGTACCGGTACGCCTGATAAATCCCAGCCCGATCCGACTTCGGGTCTTTCTCCCTTTCTTCCACTATAAATACATCCCTACACCTCTCTAAGCCCCATTTCACCACTCCAAACCCTAGGTAGCCTTAGAAAGAGAGAAAGGGAGAGAAAAACCCAGATATAGAGGGAGATTTACACCATTCTTGAAGATCAAAACCCTAGATTTCTCAAGATTTCCACTTCTATACCCATTTCCTTTTCTTCCCTTCTTCACCCAATCTCACCCAAATCTCTTGAAACCCTAGGAGGAGGAAATTAAGAGGAAAAGGAAGGAGAACAAGAAGGTTTTGTTGATTGAGTCTTGGATTTATAGCTTGGCTTAAAAGGTAGGGGTTTTCTCTCACTCACTTACATTGAGACTAGGGTTAAATTATATGTATTCTTTTGGTTAAAAATCATATACACTTGCTATTATTTACTTGATTCTTGATCCTCTTGCATTTATTACCAAGTTTTAAACATTGTAGTAGTTGGGTAACCATTAAAGGTCCATTTCTCATTCTCAAACCCTAGTTTTAAGAAAAATGAATCTTTCCTCTTTACATTTTCCTTGTTCTAACCATCACCACCTTAGTGTTTGATATTGAATAGCAAAATAATGTTATTGTGATCTCATGTATTTTCTTGGTTGTTATGGAAAATGTCACATGCATAAATTTGGGGATTTTGGATAAATGATTGTAAATGGAGATAAATGTTGGGATTGTATTCCTGGTTGGGTTGCTTGTGATACCCAATTGTGAGAGGTTCCTTGTAAGGATGCTCACCCCTTCCCAAGAGGTTCCTTGTAAGGATGCTTGGGAAGCCATGTAGTGATTTGTGAGAGGTTCCTTGTAAGGATGCTTGGGAAGCCATGAAGTGATTTGTGAGAGGTTCCTTGTAAGGATGCTCACCCCCTTCCCAAGAGGTTCCTTGTAAGGATGCTTGGGAAGTCATGTAATGATTGTGAGAGGTTCCTTGTAAGGATGCTCACTCATTCTCAAGAGGTTCCTTGTAAGGATGCTTGAGAATCAAAGATGACCTAAACGGGAGGTGGAGGTTACCCTAAAGTATGCCACCTACCGAAAGAATCGTTGGAAATTGTGAATGGAGGACTGGATTATATTTGGAAATGTTTTGCTAAATGTATAGTGGTTTCATTTACTCATTCAATTATTGTTGTTCCGTAAACTTGAGATCTATTAAATGTCACTGCTTTACTTCAAAAGTTATGTATGATATTTGTGAAATGAGACCGACCGTTTTGAATGTTTTTCTAAACCTTGTATAGGTTTGAGAGAATTGTTCTACAGAGCTTTGTGCTCACCCCCTACCGCTAACATTTTTCAGATTTCCTACAAGAGGAGGACGTAGGGGTCGAGGAGCCCGCTACTTGGGAGACTCCACTGGACGGGAATGTGGATCCCGAGGTGGACGCCTAGAGCGACACTTTCTTTTGTTCTAGACTAGGATATTTATTTTGAACCTTCTAAAGCCTAGTTTTCTTTTGTTTATTCCGCTGTGCAACTTTAAATAAATTTTGGAATGTAAAGGCCAAAATGGGCCTATTCTTTTGGGTTAATGCTGTAAAAATTTTATGGATGACTTTATGAAGTCTTATTTATTGATGGATTATTTTAGTGCTCTCATGATGTGAATGTTTTAGAATGTAATGTCGTCCAGGGTGTGTTTTGGGGTGTTACAGTTTTAGTGAGTGAATTTTTTTATTAAAAAATGCAATGAAAATAAGGTTGGCTAATCCGAATAGGTAATTCCAATGGGAATGTCAAATCAACTCAATTCATTCTACCAATGGTGTCTCGGTGCTTGATTGATTCGTAGGAAGTGAGGGACTAATGTGGAGATGTAGGCTCAAGCATACCCTGTGATAAGTCTACGGTGTATCAAGAACTCACAACCACGTCCGTACTCAACCTAGTCAAACCAAACACTTTACACTACGAGGAAGAATGGGGGAGAGTTGATTTAGCATACCCAAAAGGAAATATCCCTTGGATTAGCCAACTAAAAGCTTAGCTACTCATAATAGATGCAAGAACATACACAATGTAAAGAGACATGGTGAAGAAATAAAGCTTAGAACTTGTATTAATTCAAAAAGAAGTTAAACTACAAAGACAAGTTCATTGCATACCCAAAAAATAAAGCTTGGAAGGAAAACCCCAAATGTAGACATGGTATATACAAGAATATGTAGCTAAACTTGAATACACTTGAAATAAAGGAGATTAAAGTGCAAGAAGTAAAGATTACAAGTGATTTAAAGCTTACTACAACTAAAATGGAGGTGGAAATGCAAAAACCTAAATTTCTCTTTCTAAAACTTCATCTTCTTCCTTGAACTTCTCTCTCTAAAACTATGGGTGTAGCTGAATTATTGTGTAAGAATTGTCTTCATTTTCATCCATCATCCCTTCTATGGTCTGTGAGAGCTGACTTCCAACAATGGGAAGGGATTGGACACTTGTGCCAAAACGGACAGGCCATGCCTTGCCTTTTCCATGTTTCCCCACCCGCTCTCTTTCTCTCTCTTCCTCTTCCATGATTTTTCTTCCAAAGTCAGACCTTAGGTGTAAGAGAGCATGCTTGTATGTAGAATATGTCAGGGTATGTGTGGGAGATCTAGAGGTGGGCCCACGAAGTAGTTGGAGTTGAGATTGCAGCTTTCTGACGTTTCTGGGCAAAACCTGCCAGTAGAACGTCAACAAAACCTACCGTTAGGTTTTTTCCAGTAGGCAAAACCTACTGGTAGGTTTTGGCAAGGGAAATAGTAGAAGATTTCTAGTGTACAAAACCTATCGGTAGAACGTCACAAAACCTACCTGTAGGTTTTCACCTGTTTTGGTTTTTTCTTGATTTCTTGCTATCCCAAGCCACATGTTAAGCCTCCCCTCCTTCTTCAATGTCTTTAAGCACTTGATGGAAGGCTTAATACGCGCCATTACCTACTCTTTACCTACAATCACACAAAACTCCATTAATTGATAGATTAAATGCAATTTCCCCCATTTTCTCCACAAAAGCAAGTATAAAATGGGTGCAAAGAGACAAATGATGTGCAATATTCTATGCTCATCACACCCCCCCAACTTGAGTTTTGCTAGTCACTAGCAAAAAAAAATTTCCAAAACTTAAAGCATAAAACTAAAACTAAAAACAATCCATTCATGCAAATCAAATCACCCAAAATCAAAATGCAAAAATCACACTACAATTAAATAAATGAACATGGCACGATGGAACAAAAACAACTGTGGTTATTTCATTCATTACTTCAAATAGTTAAGTACAAGGAGTAGAGGCCAAAAGCAAAATGGCCTAAGATCCTGGATAAACTCTTCTGCTATTTCATCTACTCTACTCCTATCTGTGTAACTTCAAAAAAAAATAAAACAAAAGGTCACTCTACTCATCATCCTCATCTCCAGTCCCCTCCTCCTCACTCTCATACTCACTGCCCTCTGCATCATCGGAGTCGTCATCTTCGGAGCCCTCCACCTCAACAACAGTAGAAGCCATAGGGGCAGAGGTGGAGGATCCAGTAGTAGGAGGCAAAGGTCCACCGGGGATCGGCTTTCCTGGGAAAGTGTGCTCAAAAATCCTCGTAACCATCAAGGAGAGCCGATGTATAGTCCCCTCCAAGACGTCTAAGCGCTGAGCAACTGTGCGGGGCGGAGCAGTAAAGGATGCCCCGGCAGTAGATTGGATGGCTCAGGTCTCGGTGCTCTGGCTTTCTCACCCCCACTCATTGATGTCCTCTTGCTGCTACTGGACTTCCTGATAGCTCCAAACTCCGGGGGTAGCAACACGTCAGAGACATAGACCTTTACCTTAGAGTGATAGCACAACCTCGTGACCAAATTGGCGAATGGGAGATTCGCCTTCGGCTTGCTAACCTGGGCGAACTCCTTCATGAAGTCCCATATCATCCAGGCCACATCAATCTACTTCCCTGTCATAAATGCATGGAGGAGGGCGAGCTTCTCTTCATTTGGGGTCTTCTCCGCACCCCGGGTAATCAAATTATAGTGCAAAACCTTGTTCATGACCTCATATGAGTGCTTGAGGGCCCCGGTTTGAATTTTCCCTTTGAATTGGGTTGGGTCCTCATATGTCAACTGCACATACTCCGGGAGTGATTTTCTCCCTTGGACATTGTGTGGATAAACTGGGGTATTGGGGGGAGGCCTCTAGTACTTCATCAACCCCGCTATCAAGTCCGGGGTAACCTCAAAGACTTTCCCTCTCACATTGGTCTTGAGTATACAAAGGTCCTCGTCCACTACATACAACCTCTTGTAAAATTCCCTACACATCAGGAGGATGTACCCTACAACTGGCTCAAACCATATCTGAATCCCATGACCCTCTATCAGTCTCACAACCTCGTCATTCAGCCCGAGGGTGGGCATGTCCATATGATGCTCGCATGTCACATTCTTCTCGTCAATGCTCTTCACGCGAGCATCATTCTTTTGTTTTTTTCTCCTCTCCCCACTCTCTCTACTAGGGCCCACCTCCGTCCTCTTGTGGGAACTCATTCCCGCTGGTTATGGAGAACTCAGTCCCGTTTGTTTGGTACAGGCCATGTAAATCAAAAATGCCCCAAGGGCCACGAAGGGTAGAAACCACGTCGTCAAAGAGATCAAGGGGATCATGAGCATGCTTACCTAGATGAGCCATTGCAATGGATTCCAATATTTTGAGGAAAAAACGAAGTGAAATGGGTTTGGGGAAATTCTTTCAGAGAACTAGGGTTTTGTGAGAAATCCAAGCAATTTGCAATGAAATCCAAGTAATAATCAACCTTAATGATGCTTTGAGAGAGATTAGATGGATGGGTGAGGAATCTTTGAAGGTTAGGGGAGCTTTGAGAGAGATTAGAGAGCTTAAGAGATCGAGAGTAAAGGAGAAAGTGAAAGGTTTTCCCAAAAAATAGACATAAAACCCTCGTTTCCTGGTTTTCTGGGCAAAACCTACCGGTAGAACGATCAAAACCTACCGGTAGGTTTTAGCTTTTTTCCAAAAATTCCCTGTGCTCCCATTTTCATTTCCAGACCAATTTCACTCACTCTATACACATTCTAACAACCTATTTACGATCTCTACTCCACCAAAAACCCAAACTACAATTGTGGACAATTGAGTGATCATGCCCAAAGTCATTTATGAAATTGCAATATGATTTAAAATTTTGATGCTTTCAAAAACACAAGACATGTATTTCTAAATCTAACTACCAAAATGAATACCCAAAATGTAAAGCACATATTTAAATGGTAAAGGCATTCTTAATCCTTCATAATATCTAAAGTTTGAGCAATATTCTCCAATCTCGCAAGCATAGGGCTACATGATAACACTGTTCAAATACCCAAACAAAGTACACATGAGCGTCACCATGGCTTTAAATGCTATTCTAGAGTATGCACTTATACAATCATTTTCAAACTTGTGTGTGTGTGAAGTGGACATGTAATTTAAGCATTTACCCAACGGAATTCACATTCACTTGGCTATCCAAATTCAGCTTCGATGCAAAAATCGCCAAGGGTTTCTCTCAGCAATGAATCAAACTATGATTATTCTGGCATGCTCTTCATGTGTATAGGTGAGATAGAATATTATGCACAAACCGAAGTATGCTCACATATAATCCAAAAAATGAAGCACATGCATAAAAATGAAACAACCTTGGCATAATCTCATGAAAGGAATGTTAGGATACTAGATATCAAAATCAACTTTTCTTTTTCTGTAAAGGTGTGTCTTCCCCATGCTTTCTCTAGATCATTTAGGGCTTTCAAGGATTGTAATGAGGCCTTGGAGTGATATTGAGGCAAATGAAATGAAGGAAAGAGGACAACAAAGAGGGTTATTCCGAAGCATGACCTTTATTGTCAACAATATTCCTTTTTGTGGAATTTTTAGCTTATTACCTTCATTTCACTCTTTGTTTCTTTTTCCCTCATTTTCCTTAACATTTTCCTTTTCTTTTTCTCTTTCTTTTTCTTCTTCCACCCCTTTTTTCTCCTTTTCTTGGATTTTTTCTGTCTTTTCCATTCAACATTTTGAATTTAGCATCATTTATCCCTCTTTGGGTTTCCTCTCCACATTTTCTTCCCTTTTATGATCAATCACAATCAATTCTCCGAACAACCAAGGTGGCTTGGTCAATTGTGTGGCATGAAAACGAATTTTTTATTTAAGGCTCAATCATGGCACTAGGGATAAATTTTTCAAAGAAAATGGCTAAGGCTCAAAGCATTTCAAAGATGGCCTAAGATCATTTCTAAATAACCATGGAGAGGCATGTTGGCATCCAAGACAAAGTTAATCAACTATCTACATGCACTCTAAACGAAGCAAACATAATGAGATTATTGAACAGATTTTGAATTTGAAAAATTGTTCTTTTGAGTAAATGTAAGTTCCCTCCAACAAGGATTGGCACTAAAACTCACACGGGTACTTATTTCATCTCAACTATGTATGTCAAGCACTAAAATGTGAATCCAATCCGTAAATTGTTGAAATTACACATTCAAGGTGCACTTATGGTTGAGTTCAAAAGCAAACACATATGTGATACTCAAACATAGGATAAATTTATATAATGTGCTCATGTATTCGAAATTCAAAGCAAAGATCAAAATATCCACACACCCATGACACTCTGAAAAAGGGAATATCGGTCAACATTCAGATATTTTTTCACAAAAAATTTTAAAAAAATTTCACATATGTCTCAACTATTTTAAACAAAACTCTGCAGAGCATGTGAATGGTGAATTTCACCACAAAATGGTATTATCAATAAAAAAATTTCACAAAAATTTGGTGTATCCTACAAATGGTGCACCTCACCCCCCAACTTGATTCATGCGTTTTCCTCAGTTCAACAAAAATATATAAAATGCAATGATGGACTTAAAAAGATAAGTAGGGTTAGAGAGCATCTCACACTGAGCTTTGACAAAACACAGTAATCTGCACATTTGAAGAAAGAAAACTATGCAAAGATGAAAGTAAGTAAACAAATTAACTTGGAAAGTACATGATAAAAGAAAATGACTGTACACTAAAATCTACTTGGATAGTTATTCCTTAACAAGTTCCGGGTAAACCGGATCCACGAGTTCTTCCTCCACCATTTGAACCTCAAAACCCTCGAAGAATGGCTTAAGTCTTTGGCCATTGACCTTGAATGTTTTGCCATCTTCGGGGTTTCTAATTTTCACGGCTCCGTTGGGGTAGGCCACCTTGACAAGATGGGGGCCATCCCAACAAGATCAGAGTTTTCCTTGGAAAGTGGAGAGTCGAGAATTATACAAAAGCATTTTTTGTCTAGGCTTAAATGTTTTTCTCACAATGAATTTATCATGAAAGATCTTTGCCCTCTCTTTTGAAATTTTTGAGCTCTCATATGCATCTCTCCGGATTTCCTCTAATTCATTCAAATCCAACTTCCTATTCTCTCCGGCCAATCTCAAATTGAATTTTAAGGTTTTGATGTCCCAATAAGCCTTGTGCTCCATCTCCACCGGTAAATCACAAGCCTTATCATAGACTAGCCTATAAGGAGACATACCTAGAATGGTCTTGTATGCGGTGCGGTAAGCCCACAAAGCATCGGTCAACCTAAGTGATCAATCCTTTCGATTCGGACTCACCATTTTCTCTAGTATGTTTTTAATCTCCCTATTTGCCAACTCGGCTTGACCATTAGTCTGTTGATAAGCGATGGACACCTTGTGTGTTATGCCATATTTATGCATTAGAGATGCAAATGGCCTATTGCAAAAATGAGACCCACCGTCACTTACCATTGCACGATGTACCCCAAACCTTGAAAAGATGTTTTCCTTTAAAAACTTGACCACAACTCGATGGTCATTGATCTTGGTTGGGATGGCCTCTACCAACTTGGACACATAGTCCACTGCCAGTAGGATATAAAGGTAGCCAAATGACATAGGGAAAGGACCCATGAAGTCGATGCCCCAACAATCGAATATCTCAATGACTAGCACGAGGGAAAGGGGCATCATATTCCTACGGGTCACACTACCCAACCTTTGGCACCTATCACACTCTTTACAAAATGAAACACAATCTTTGATTAAAGAGGGCCAGTAAAAACCAGATTGCAAAACCTTAGCCGAAGTTTTCTTTGAAGAAAAGTGGCCACGGCATGCTTTAGAATGGCAGAATGAAAGGACATCATGTTTTCATTTTCAGGTACGCATCTCCTCATCACTTGATCTGGGCAATAGTTGAACAAATACGGGTTATCAAAGTAGAAGTACTTCACATCCGCCATGAATCTTCGTCTGTCCTCTAGGCTCCAATGTGGTGGTATTTGTCTTGTAGCAAGATAATTACAGATGCCAGCGTACCACGGACAAACAAAATGAATAGAAAACAAATTCTCATCAGGAAAAGAGTCAGGGATAGGAATATGCTCTTCGGCATCTTGGACGACAAGTCGAGACACCACATTCTCCACTTCTTTCTTGTCTTTAATGGTCAATTTGAATTCTTGTAGGAGGAGGATCCACCTAATGAGTCTTGGTTTCGCGTCCTACTTAGACAAAAGATACTTCAACGCAGAGTTATCAGTGTAGACTACAATAGGCGAACCAATGATGTAAGACCTAAATTTGTCCAATGCAAATACTACAGCTAGCAATTTTTTTTTGGTAGTAGTGTAATTCATTTGTGCTTCATTTAGAGTCTTGCTTCCGTAGTATATTACATAAGGCCTTTTTTCTTCCCGTTCACCGAGCACTGCACCAACCACGTAATCACTCGCATCACACATATGCTTAAATGGGAGTCCCCACTTGGGTGGTCGCATGATTGGAGGTGAAGTGAGCATGCTTTTTAATTTTTTAAAAGAAGCCTCACAATCATCCGACCACACAAAGGGAACATCCTTTGCAAGCAAATTGGTCAAGGGCCTTGCCAATGCACTAAAATATTTTATAAATCTACGATAAAAAATGGCATGGCCAAGAAACGACCTAATATCCTTGATGACTTTTGGAGTGGGGAGGTTGAAAATCGCTTCCACCTTGGATTTTTCTACTTCAATCCCTTTCTTTGATACAATGTGCCCGAGCACAATCCCTTGTGTCACCATGAAGTGGCACTTCTCCCAATTGAGCACCAAGCTCTTTTCTTCACATCTTTCAAGCACTCTCTCCAAATTCTCCAAACACCCCTCAAATGAGTCCTCAAAAACTGAGAAATCATCCATGAACACCTCCACAATTTTCTCCACTATATCACTAAAGATTCCCATCATGCATCTTTGAAAATTTTCAGGGGTATTACACAACCCGAATGGCATTCGGCGATAAGCAAAGGTGCCGAAAGGGCATGTGAAGGTTGTCTTCTCTTCGTCCTCCAAAGCAATCTCGATTTGGTTGTAACCGGAGTAGCCATCCAAGAAGCAATAATAGAGGTGTCCGGCTAATCTCTCCAATACTTGGTCAAGGTAGGGCAAGGGGAAATGATCTTTTCTTGTACATAAGTTGAGTTTCCTATAGTCGATACAAACTCTCCAACTGGTGACCACACTTGTCGGAATCAACTCATTCTCCTTATTTGCAACCACAGTGACCCCCGACTTCTTTGGCACTACTTGAGTGGGACTAACCCATTTACTATTAGCAATTGGAAAAATAATGCCCGCATCAAGTATTTTAAGCACCTTATCCCTCACCACATCCTTCATGCTAGGATTTAGCCTTCATTGTGGTTGTCAAGACGGTTTGGCGTCTTCCCCCATGTAGATTCGGTGTGTGCAAATGAGGAAACTAATCCCCTTGATATCGGTGATTGTCCAACCGATTGCTCCCTTATGCCTTCTCAACACTTCCAATAATTTTTCTTCTTGCCTCGGCTCCAAGGATGAACTTATCACCACTGGGAATGTCTTGTGCTCCCCGAGAAATGCATACTTCAGTGTGGAAGGTAGTGGCTTCAATTCCAAGATTGGTGCTTGTATGGTTGATGGAAAAATTCTTTTTTCTTGTTGTGGAAGTTTCTCAAATGTTGGGGCCCAACTTCCTACCCCTTGCACAGTTTCTGGCTCCTCTTCCTTACCAAACTCTTTATCCCCCAAATTTGAATGGCAAAGTAGTTCCATATGGTCCCCCACCAATGTGTCAATCTGGTTGACCTCATGCATTTCCTCATCATGACCCGGTTGTTTGCATAAGTTGAATAAGTTAAGGTCCATTGTCATGTTCCCAAAGGCAAGATTCATTAGTCTGTTCCTGCAATTGATCACAGCATTAGATGTAGCAAGGAAAGGCCTACTTAGTATCACTAGAATTTGAGAACTAGGATTAGCAACCGAATGAGTATCAAGTACAATAAAATAAATGGAAAAATAAAATTTTTCAACTTGAACTAAAACATCCTCAACTACTCCCCTTGGTGTTCTCACGCTTCGGTCCGCCAATTGAAGAGTAATTAGAGTTGGCTTCAACTCTTCCAATTGCAATTGTTGATACACCGAGAAGGGTAGGAGGTTGACACTTGCTCCTATGTCTAGAAGTGCTTGCTACACCCGGTAATTCTCTGTGGTTATGGCAATGGTAGGGCAACCGGGGTCTTTGAACTTGGGTGGTGTGTTGGTTCTCAAAATAGAACTCACTTGCTCTATGAGAAATGCCTACTTATGCACATTCATCTTTCTCTTCGCGGTGCACAAGTCTTTCAAGATCTTTGCACATGAAGGTATTTGCTTGATGGCATCAAGGGGCGAAATATTTATATTCACATGCTTAAATATTTCAATGATATCCAAATAGTTAGCAATGTTAGCCGGTGGCTTCAAACATTGGGGAAAAGGGTCCGGAATAGGAAACTCATGCACATTTAAATCAACAATTTTTTTTTTCATGTGTCTCACACCCCTCGGAGTTGCCCGTAGTCTCTTTTTCTTTAGCCAATGTGGCTTTGGCTGAGACTTTTGGCAAAATGGTTTTATCAATTTGTTTGTCACTCCTTAGGGTGGTGACCGCCTTGAGTTGTTCACAACTCTCCTTGGTGGGCTCGGACGACTCAATCACGTGTTGACCCCTAGGATTTTCTTGAGGTTGAGCAGGAAATTTCCATTCCTCTTGTTGGGATGACCCTATGACATTGGTCAATTTTGTGATTTGAGTCGAAATATCATTGAAAGTGGCGGCGATTTGGTTGTTGATTGTTGTTTGGCTTTGAATGAATTGGTGCACGACATCCTCCAAGTTTCTTTTGTGAGGAGGTTGGTAGGTGGGTGGGTTGGATGGTCCTTATTGAAAAAAACCTTGTTGAGGTGGTGGATTTTGGGTAAAACCTTGTTGATTGGACCGTGGGTATTGGGAGCTAGATGAGGGACCATGACCATAGTAGAATTGATTTTGCTTGGGTTGAATAGGAGGCGACATCGAACTAGACCCATGAGGGTTAGGGTTTTCATTCTTCCAACCAAAGTTCGGGTGATTGCTCCAACTCGGATTATTTGTATTGGATTGTGGAGAGAATGATTGCCTACTTTGGTTGAAAGCATTCACTTGCTCATGATAAACCTCTTTGAGTGCCGGAATGTTTGGGCACTCCGAGATAGAATGCTCAATACTTTCACATATAGAGCAACATTCCTCGGCCTTAGCTATATTAGACACTTCATGCCTCCTATTCACCTCTAGACTCTCCACCTTTCGAGACAACTTTGTGATTTTGGCAAGCAAGACTTCTTGGTCCCGCAAATTATACATCCCTCCCCCACTTGGTTGACTCCTGGAGAAGACCTAGGCACATCATTTGGATCCGTGATATCCCATGATTGAGCATTTTTGTGCCAATGTATTGAAGTATTCAAGAGCCTCATCCGGATCTTTATTTATAAACTCTCTGTTACACATCATGTCTATGAATTGTCAGTGGGCCAGTGTAATTCCTTCATACAAGAAACTAACCAATTGTCACAGTTCGAATCCATGATGTGGAATGGATTGTAACAACTCTTTATATCGATCCCAACATTGATAAAACTACTCATTGGATTTCTCCGAAAAATTTTGAATTTGTTTCTTAAGAGCAGTGGTCTTGGGCACCAGAAAAAATTTGTTTTAAAATTCTGAAAGCATTTGTGCCCAAGAACTTATCGATCAAAGTTTCAATGAGTTCAACCAAGTTTTGGCTTTGTCTTTAAGGGAGAAGGGGAATAATTTCATGCGAGCTATGTCTTCCATGACATGATTTGTGAGAAATATTGCAACAATTTCCTCAAATTCCTTAATGTGCAAATAAGGATTTTCTCTTTCAGTTCCATGGAATTGAGGAAGAAGTTGTAACATTCTCGATTTAACGAGGAAGACGTGAGCTTGGACTGGTAGAAGTATGCAAGAAGGGGTGGTGCTTCGGGTTGGTTGAACATAATCCCTCATAGACCCGTCAGAGGATTGTTCTTGATCTGAAATGTGTACACCCAAGTGCAGGCGGTCAAGCTGTAGTAATAATCCGGTTTGAGTCCGGAGTCGAATCCACAGGGAACTTTTGTTGATATTTCTGAGGTAAGCAGTGGTAGAGACCTATTGATTGTAACCCTTGAGATTTGCTGTGAGATATGAGTTTTCCTGGACAGAATATAAGATTCTTTCCAAGAGGATTTTCTTAACAAAACAGGAGATAAGTGCTAATTAAAAAGAGTCACTCTTTAGTGCAAGGATCTGGACATGTAGTTAGTTATCCGGTTTGTCATAATTGTGCTTGATAACTCAATTAACTCCCGTGTCAACAGCAAGTTAATCGGAAGATAAAGATGGATTGTGAGAATTAAGAACATGATTCCGATGTCTTTCTAGAAGTTTACAAGAATTGCCTGTACCGAGACTTAACCCGTCTACAAACAAGCAAGTGTTTCTACAAGACATCCAATCATGATATTAATATTCCATTCTTTAAATGAAGTACAATAAGGGGGAGGATTGAAGGGTAGTCATGAGGATCTAGCCGGGGTACTTGCCTTGAACTGATGAGTCTTTCTATGCAGGAGTCATCCGTGTCATAGAAAGAGCCCACAGTTATACAAAGTACCTTAGTTTTGCTAGATGCAATCAATCACCAATAACAAGAAGAAATAAACGTTAAGCATAAAAACAATGCACAAATATGATTCCCGGATAACTTATACATGCCCTTCTCCTCTTACTAAAGAGTGAATGAGAAACTACTCACTCTTCATGGCTTGGGTAAAGCTAGAAAAGTGAGTGATGCTCATCCCTCCAAGTAGAGAACTTAAAAGATAAAGTAACAACAAACACGGAGCCAATCTTTAACAAAGAATGGGTGAATCACGTTCCACCCTTCACGACTTTGGTAAAGCTCTAGAAAAGTGGAAGAGTTTCACTCTTCTAAGAAAGAAAGAAGCTCAAGCAATGGAAGTGAAATGCATGAACAATAAAAGTAGAAGAAAACTAGTCACATTTGGAGGGTGGCTTCCTCAACCAAGAATTGGAGGGTTGCTTCCTCAACCAAAAGAGGAACTATATCTCTTCTATGCATGTAAAATAAAAGCATAAGCATAAAACTACTTTTATAACAAGCAAGAGATGTTGGACTAAAGCCAAACTAATCTCTAAGATAAAAACTTCATACAAGGAAAATAAGCTAAATCTACAATGTGAGTGGGAGTCTAAGCCTCCATCAACTATTCTACTTGGCTCTCCTTAGCTCTCCAACAAGGGGAGTATTTATAGGCAAGAGGAGGAGACAAGAGGAGGTGAAGGAATAGTGTTTACCGCCCAAGTCCAAGTGAAAAGCCAACCACTCTGCTGCCAGTCTGTGGAGAACGTTCGAACGTTGTTCCTGTTTTTGCACTAAGGGCGTTCGAACGTTGACTGCCGTTCGAACGTTTCTTCTGTTTTTGCACTAAGGGCATTCGAACGCCAGATGTGTTTTGACCCTTTCACTCGAGTGGTCTGTTGGTCTTCTGTGAAGTTCAGTTCCAACTCTATGCAGTAGTCTGGTCTTCAATCAACTCAAGTGCACGTTCGAACGTGAGTTGGCGTTCGAACGTGACGCTCAAGTGCTTCAGAGCTTCAGTCTTCTTTCCTAACTGCAACACGCCTTCTCTTAGCAGTTGAGTCTGCTACAGTGTAATGTGGACGTTCGAACGTGAGTTGGCGTTCGAACGTTCTGGCTGTGCTTCAAGCTTCTCCAATTTTGGGCTCTAATGTGTTGGTGTTGCATCCAAATGTGGTACTTGTTGTTCTTGGGTCCTTGTTCAGTTTAGGGCCTGAAATGACATCACTTAAACTCCATCAAAGTACAATTAGTCTTAAAACGACATAGTAATATGCTAATTTTAAGTGCTAATCGAGGATCAATTGGGATATTGTTTCCCTCATTCGTAGGAGGGTGAAAATTCATTCGGGGATTTGGCATTCTAGGTTTTTGCATTCACCCACCCCTCGGAACATTCGCACCATCATCCCTAAAGTTGTCACCGCCATCCTCGGGTGGGTCTTGGTGAAGATTCATATTTGGGTCTATGGCAAGTCTCCCAAGTCTATTTTGGTCGTCCCGTCCCCACATACAAAAACATTATCTACAATTGAAATGAAGAGTATACACAAATATATACAAAGGAGCAACGTACCTCGGCCCATGATGAGAATCAAGGGACTTACCTCCGTTGTCCAAAATCACCTTCTAATTCGACACTACCCTTCCCCAACAACGGTGCCAAAAATGCTTGAATGTGATTCACCTTAATCTCAAAACACGAATCCAGACTATGTGTGTATGGCTTATAGAAGTTGGTGAGTGTCACTCTCCCTCGGGTTTCATGCAAGAAATGGGAAAATCGTGTTTGTGAATGAAAATGGGTGTGTGTGTTGCAAAAGTGCTCCCCAAACATAGAGAGACTTGGAATATCCTATTTTACTTGGAATGGAGTATTCCAATGTCGTCTCCTCAGGGAAGGAAGGTCGAATTGTGGTGAATGTGATTTCGTAAAGAAATGAAAGTATAAAATCTTGTGAGTTTGTGTTTTAGTGAGTGGAGTTTTTTATAAAAAAATGCAATGAAAACAAGGTTGGCTAATCCTAAGAGGTCATTCCAATGGGAATGCCAAATCAACTCAATTCATTCTACCAATGGTGTCTCAGTGATTGATTGATTCGAAGGAAGTGATGGACTAATGTGGGGATGTAGGCTCAAGCATACCCTGTGACAAGTCTACGGTGTATCAAGAGCTCACAACCACGTCCGCACTCAACCTAGTCAAACCAAGCACTTTACACTACGAGGAAGAATGGGGGAGAGTTTATTTAGCTTACCCAAGAGGAAATATCCCTTGGATTAGCCAACTAAAAGCTTAGCTACTCATAATAGATGCAAGAACATACACAATGTAAAGAGACATAGTGAAGAAATAAAGTTTAGAACTTGTATTAATGCAAAAAGAAGTAAAATTACAAAGACAAGTTCATTTCATACCCAAAAAATAAAGCTTGGAAGGAAAAACCCAAATGTAGACATGGTAAATACAAGAATATGTGTCTAAACTTGAATACACTTGAAATAAAGGAGATTAAAGTGCAAGAAGTAAAGATTACAAGTGATTTAAAGCTTACTGCAACTGAAATGGAGGTGGAAATGCAAAAACCTAACTTTCTCTCTAAAACTTCATCTTCTTCCCTGAGCTTCTCTCTCTAAAACTATAGGTGTAGCTGAATTATTGTGTAAGAAGTCTCTTCATTTTCGTTCATCATCCCCTCTATGGTCTGTGAGAGCTAACTTCTAATAATGGGAAAGGATTGGACACTTGTGCCAGGAAGGACAGGCCATGCCTTGCCTTTTCCATGCTCCGCACCCACTATCTTTCTCTCTCTTCCTCTTCCATGATTTTTTCTTCCAAAGTCAGACCTTAGGTGTAAGAGATCGTGCTTGTATGTAAAATATGTCAGGGTATGTGTGGAAGAAGCAGAGGTGGGCCCACGAAGTAGTTGGAGTTGAGATTGTAGCTTTCTAGCATTTCTGGGCAAAACCTACCGGTAGAACGTCAATAAAAACTACATGTAGGTTTTTTCCAGTAGGCAAAACCTACCGGTAGGTTTTGGCAGGGGTAGCAGTAGAAGATTTTCAGTGTAGAACGTCACAAAACCTACCAGTTGGTTTTCACCTGTTTTGGCTTTTTCTTGATTTCTTGCTATCTCGAGCCACCCATTAAGCCTCCCCTCATTCTTCATTGTATTTAAGCGCTTGATGGAAGGCTTAATACGCGCCATTACCTACTCTTTACCTACAATCACACAAAACTCCATTAATTGATAGATTAAATGCAATTTTCCCCATTTTCTCCACAAAAGCAAGTATAAAATGGGTGCAAAGAGACAAATGATGTGCAATATTCTATGCTCATCAATTCCCTGGTGGGATGTCCTTACAAGGCACAAATCCCACATACTTGTTCCATGGGAGACACTGATTAACCTTAATTAGTGTATAAATTAGGATGATTAAGTAATCAATTTTGTAAGATAAGACAATTAAATATTATGAATTATAGTTTGTGCTTAAATTAAAGTTTTTAATACTTTATGTTTAAAGTTCAAGGTCAAATGCAGAAATACTGAAGAATATAAGACAAATGTGCAAAGCTTGAAGTCACAAAGGACCAAGGTGCAATAAAGAAACTTGGACCAATAAGAAGCTGACAAGTGGCAGCCCAAGAAGACAACACCTAGCACCACTGCAAGACACCAACCTTCCGGAAGGTTGAGCTAGTGGTTGGGACCCTGACAAGTGGCAGCTCAAGAAGAACGACACCTAGGACCCCTACTGCAAGGCATAACCTTTTGGAAGGCTGGGAAGATGGTTGACCACCCTCCTTGGCCGAATACTCCTCCTCCTCTATAAATAGGGGTGCCTTGTTCATTTTTCAAGCAATTCCTTCCAAGCCTTCCAAACACCTCTCCAAGACCAATTCACCTTGCACTTGGCCGGCCACACCAAAGCCAAAGAGAGAAAGAGAAAGAGAAAGTCTTAGCCGGTCCGTGATACACTTTTATTGTTACTCTGTATTTCTACATTTCTATTGTATCTTTCTATTCGGATAGTTGAACTACCGCCACTTTTGTGTCTTGAATGATAATAAAAGTGGTTGTCTTCAATTGTTCCTTGTGAAAGAAGTTTTACAGTTTACCGTTTAATTTTAGTTGTGATGACGAATACCCGCACTCCTTGTTTGTCTGTAGCAATGGAGCGTGAGTAGTCGTTTTATACCCTTCTAACTAGGGTAAACATATGTATAATATTGGTTAGATTATGGAAATGTTGATGTTTTATTTCTATGTTTATTTATATGTGTATTATATGCTTAATGCATGATATAGTGATGTACGTAATTCTGGTGTTGTGCCTGGAATTATGTCATCAGTGTATCATACGACCATCCAGTTAAAGATTCACGATGTTCCTACCGGTATGGCTTGTCCTCCATTGGAACGTTGAGGATTTTCTACTGATGTGTGGTACAAAACCTAAATGATCCTCATGAATGGCTTGTCCTTCTGGGTTATTAGGGTTTCTTTACTTACTATATATCTAACTATATTGACAGTCTAACAACCACGGTGTTCCTACTGGTATGGCTTGTCCTCCGATGGAATACTGAGGATGTTTAACTGGCATGCATATATATATATATATCACAGATGACCTATTGGGTAATTCAAGTATTCCTCATGAATGGCTTGTCCTTCTGGTTCACTTGAATTAGTTAATTGGTACATCTATAACCAGCTTTCCTAAGAAGTTGATGTGTTATACTATATTACCACCAGTTAACCTAAGAAGTGGTTGTGTTATGGTTTAATCTTTATGTACTTGCTATCAAGAGATCAATTGAATAACTCAAGTATTCCTCATGAATGGTTTGTCCTTCTGGTTTGCTTGGGTTAATCAATTGACGTAAATATAACCAACTTTCCTAAGAAGTTGCTGAGTTATGATTTATTACTACCAGTTAGCCTAAGAAGCGGTTGTGTTATAGTTTATATACATCAGACCTGCCGATTAACTTGCCAGTAAAATGGAAGTTAATTGTTGTGAGGTAGCATTTTCAGTAATCAACCAATATAAAGCATATGGATCCCTAAACTGAAGGGTATCTTTTATATTGTTATCATTTATACGCTTTACTTACGCATTTTATTATTTCCGCACTTTATTTCCGCAGTGTATTTAAATTAAACTAGTTATCAATCTAAGCTCACATCACAAGCTATCAAACATCATACTACTTCAAACAACAACCTTACTGTTTTTATTATTTTAAAATCTAAATTACTAAAACTCTTCGTGAGATCGATACTTTGACTTAAAACCGAGAAAACTACAATTTGACCATTTATACTTGGGTGTATAATTAATATAATTCAGATCACAAAAAGTGGCGAATCAGACACAACAACTGTTGCATTCACTTTTTTCATTTCCAGGGCTTCCAATTTACGAGACAATGTGGCAATTTTTGCCCTAAAATCATCATCCTCCTTCAAAAATTATTGTTCCCCCTGGTATATGGATGTTCGGGTATCAATGGTCGGTGAAGCCGAGTCCCACATTTGAGGCTCATCCGGGTTTTTTTTCCATGAGCTCCCCTTGGGCCATCATTTCTACAAATTGTCTCAAACATGAAGGAAGTGCGTCATAGAAAAATCCAACCAAGGTCCAACTTTCAAAAGCATGGTGGGGGCAATATTTGAGGAGATCTTTAAATCTCTCCTAACATTGGTAAAATGTTTCTCCCTTTTAGACAGAAAAATTCATGATTTGTCTTTTGAGTGCGTTAATACGATGCAGAGGAAAAAACTTTCTTAAAAATTCAGTTTGCAAAACTTACTAGTTTGGTATTAACTAAAATTTCAAAGATTTTAGCCAATGTTTAACTTTATCCTTTAGAGAAAAAGGAAAAAGTTTCAACTGGACCATTTCTGAATTGTCTTGGAATGTGACACATACTTCCTCGAAGACTTTTATGTGTAAATACAGATTTTATGATTCGAGACCAGGAAATTAGGGTAGTAGTTGGACCTACCAGGCTTTATATTGAAATTCGCTGCATTTTTGGGAAATACAAAACAAGAAGGAACATTGTTTTGTGTAGGGTGCAAATATTCCCTTAGAGTGTGCACATTTGGAATTATCTCCTGGTCTCCGTAATTATTGGTCATCTTGTTATCAAAAGAACTTGTGACTGATCGAGGAGTGGAAGGTTGGACAAATTTACAGACCCAACTGACTCGATAGACATAAAAAAAATATAATCACAAAATGAACCGGACAAGATATACATATACGCAATCTAGGCACTTCCCTTTTCTTTTCAAATTGTCGTAACTCCCTGGCAATGGCATCAAAAATTTGATTTGATCCTAATCATGCACACCCAAGTATAAGTGGTCAAGTTGTAATATATCTCAATAGAGTCCAAGGTCGATTCCTCAGGGAGCTATCTATGGGAACTTTAAATAGAAAAGGCGAATTAAACCTAGCAATAGATCATTAAAAAGTGGATTTCAGTGTGTACTTAGTGATTGAAAAGAGAATACCTAAAAACAGGTTTTACTTCCAATCAATTAAAAAGGTTCTCCTTAGTTCGGGGATTGGAACATGTGTGTCATTGCTTGAGTTGATAATAGTGCCACCATACTACAACTTACCCCCATATCAACTGTAAGTCAATTGGAAGGTATTTATATATCAAACCGTAATATTGCAACCGTCAGGTTTACCGGAAGGTCTATGCACCACACAACAACTAACTACCCTAGCAAACCAAAAGGTGCAAATAACCATTCAATAGTTTACTTTGATGATTGATCAGAAGGTTTATGATTAAATGAAGAACGTAGCTTCGGTTTATACTCAAAATCAAAAGTATTAGATATGGCGAGACTTAACCCATCTATACCCAATCTCCCAATCTTCACATAATGTCTAGCTTAGTAAGCCATTGAATCATGCATTGAAATACATGAAATAGTAAATAAAAAAAAAAGGAAATGGAAAAGGAAACCAAACTCAGTACTTGCATGAACCATGAGTATAACCTAAGTTATTCACTAGTAATATAATACAAAACATTAAAGGAAAGTACCATCCATCATTTAAAGGAGGTATATAACAATAATGCATTACGAAAAGATGCACTTTCATTACTCAAGCAATATTACACAAGTCATTCCCCCCTCACTAAAGGGCAAATGAAAAACTATCCACTCTTCATAGCTATAAACAAACTAGAAAAGTGGGAGAGCATCATTCCTCTAAGCAAGGTTGAAAATATAATACAAGAGAATTGAAAACTAAAAAAAAAGCTCTAAACTCTTTCCCAAGGATAGATTGAAACATCACCACCTTTCTTGGCCAAGGCAAGGCTAGGAAAAGTGAGAGAGGTTCAACCCTCCAAGTCAAAAGAGTAAGTAAAGAAATGTAGAAGAGAGAATGTAACTAGGGAGAGA
This sequence comes from Ilex aquifolium, assembly GCA_951799425.1. NCBI lineage: Eukaryota > Viridiplantae > Streptophyta > Magnoliopsida > Aquifoliales > Aquifoliaceae > Ilex > Ilex aquifolium. Next base: position 5,434,261 of record OX637404.1, on the reverse strand, counting down.
AGTTCTTCCAATTTTTGAACTACTTCCCATGCTAGGAAGGGGGGTATTTATAGAACTTCATGGGAGGCAAGGGTGGCAAAGGAGTCCAACAAGAGGCAGCCTTCCATGACTTGGTGGGGAGGCAAGACTGCAAGGCGGTTTGTACCGTTCGGCCGCTAGCCACCACCATCCGGACAGTGGTAACTTTTTGGTTTCTCCCTTTGCAGCTATTAACCTTGGAACTTGTATGGACATCCGGATGTGCATGGGCATCAAGACGGTGGAGTTCTTCTTTAAAACTTTTCTAACTTTTTGCTCCTTGGTCCTTTAGCTTTCAAAATATGAACTTTCCACCCATTAATAATAATACAATCTACTTTCAACTTATTAACTTATTTAATTAATATAATTAACCCTTAAATATATATAGAAAAAGTAACTTTTTAGGGTTAATCACACTCCACAACCTAAACATTACTAGTCCCTAGTAATATAACTACTATTTACACAAAAACTTTAAACCACTAGGTAATCCCTACTGGACGAGTATTACCACGTGAAGTTTTACAATGAATGTACCTATAAACTTCAATGATTAGGACAAAATATTATATGTTTTTCACAAGTAAGATTATAACAACATTTCATTTTATCCCTCAGATACTTCCCTGTCCAACTCATTATAAGGATAAAACACTCCATTTGTGCAAATAATCACCATATTTTTATGAAAAACTTGTATGTGTGTCACGCTTCACTATTTCAAAAAATATGGGGAATAACACAGCTCTTCTTGCAGCTTCTTTGTGTCTACTTCTGGCTTAGAGGGCGAGGTAAACTTAGCTACGAAATTTGCCAAGACCTGTCCCTTAAAATTTGTTCTATATTTAAATTTGATGTCAAATTCTTTGAGCTTGATGGCCCACTTGACCAAACGACCTGAAGAAGGGCTTATGTAGGACCTGCTTCATTGGCTAATCTATTAGGACCTTTATGGTATAGGCTTGAAAATAAGGTCTTAGCCTCCTTGTCATTGTCACCAACGCCAACACTAACTTCTCCATCTTCGGGTACCTCTCCTTTTCCCCTCTAAGAGCTCGGCTACAAAAGTATACGGGTTGCTGCCTCTTTTCTTGTTCCCTGAACAATGTCGCGCTTACTGAGAAGTCTAACACCACCAAGTATAAGGTAGGGACTTCTCCCTCCTTCAAACTGAGCAGTAAAGGAGGAGAGCTCAGATAATTTTTCAGGTTGTGGAACACCACCTCACATTGGTCATCCCACTAAAAATCCGACTTAAGGAATTTGAAGAATGGCTAAAACTTGTCGCTAGATCGGGATACAAATCAATTGAGAGTGGTTACTCTTCCCATAAGGCATTGTACCTCTTTGATGCTGGTGGGTGACCTGATGTCGAGCACTGCCTTTACCTTCTCAGGGTTGGCCTCAATCCCCCTTCTGTTAACAATGAAGACTAAGAACTTGCTAGTTGAGACCCAGAAGGCACACTTCACTAGGTTAAGCTTCATCCCAAACTTTCTGAAGATATGAAAAGACTCTTCGAGGTAATGGATGTGGAGCTTGGCCTTCAAATATTTTACCAGTATATCGTTGATGTAAACCTCCATGGTTGAGCCAAGCTTCTCAGCGAACATTATGTTTACCAACATTTGGTATGTAGCTCTTGAATTTTTAAGCCTAAAGGGCATGACCTTGTAACAATATGTTCCTTGGTCAGTCACAAACGATGTCTTCTCTTGGTCGTCTGGATCCATCCTGATCTAATTGTATACTGAGAAGGCATCCTTGAAGCTTAATAGTTCATGATCAGCCGTCGAATCAACTATGAGGTCGAGGTGAGGTAGGGGAAACTATCTCTTGGGCAAGCCTAATTAAGGTCAATGATATCGATGCACAACCTCTACTTTCCATTAGTTTTCTTTACGAGTACAACATTTGCTAGACATACTGGATAATCGACCTCTCTTATTGCCTTGGCATGGAGGAGTTTTGACACCTTCTCATTGATTGCTCTCTGCCTCTCTAGGTAAAAAAATCTCCTCTTTTGCTTAATTGGTTTGCAGCTCGGGTCTACATTGAGCTTGTGAATGACCACACTCAGGTCTATTCTTTGCATGTCATCTACCTTCTAAGCAAACATGTCCAAGTTGCATCTTAAGAACATCTCGAGCTTCTGTTTAATGTTGCCTAGCAATCTTTACCCAACGAAAACTAGATGCTCTGGTATGCCATCTATTTGTATGGATTCTAGTTCTTCTGAAAGGGTCGACCTCGTATCTACTTCATCTCTCATGTCTAGGTCTTCTATCTGGACTAAATCCACTTCCTTCTGCCTCATGGATAATATATAACATTCCCTGGCTACCTGTTAATCCCCTCTCACGAACCTGACCTCATTTTTTGTGGGAAATTTCATGACGAGGTGATACGCCAAGGGGATTGACTTGATGGAATTCATGGATGGCCTACCCAATATGAAGTTGTAAGTTGAGGGAGTGTCTACGATGAGAAACTTCACAGTCATAGTAGTTTGATATGGAGGCTCTCCCAGTGTGAGTACAAGCTGGATTGAGCCCAAGGGGAAGACCTTCTCTCCTAAAAACCCAAGTAGGTGGGTTTTCATGGGTTCAAGCTTCCCTTTGTCAATTCCCAATTTCTCGAAAGCCGACATGAAGATTATATTAGTAGTGTTTCCATTGTCCACAAGAACTCGATGTATAGTTTTTTTCGCGATGATAACATTTATGACCACAGAATCTTCATTGGGGAGTTGGTACCCCTCTAAATTGCATCTGAAAATGAGATTTAAAGGCCAAGCCGTAGGGCCTTCTATATTGTTTGGATCTCAAGGAGGTCATCTATCCTAAGCTTTCTAACATATGCCTTTTTGGATGAACTAGACTCTCCGCCACTTGCGAAGCCTCAAGAGATCACCCTAATTTCTCCCAGAGCTTGTTAGTGATGTTGATGTCCTTGCTAGGGTTGCTCCTGAGGTCGTTTGGCTCGTTCTTTGCCCTCCCGAGCTACAAAATCGCTGAGCTGCCCCCTCTGTATCAGGAATTTGATTTCCCTTTTTAACTGAATGCAGTCGTTGGTATCGTTTCCATGATCTGTATGGAAGTTACAGTATTTGGTAAGATCTCTTTTCCCCAGTTCTATCTTCATATTGGCGGGCCACTTGACATATTGCTTGATCAAAAACGTTGTTGTTTCCTAATCTCTAAAAAAAATCCCTTAGAATGTGTAGTGTATGGATAGAGGGGAGTGTCACTCTCTCTTGGGATGATGTCAAAAGAAAGGGCAACGGAATGGTGGATGGAATGAAATGTATGAAATAAGTGTGTGAACAAAAATGCTCCCCAAGCGCAGAGAGACTTTTGCTTGTCGTTTTTTACTTGGAAAAATATTCCAAGGTCGTCTCCTCAGGAAAGGAAAGTTCAAGTGTGTGAATGTGATTTTGTGAAAGAAAAGGAAAATGTAAAATCTTTTGAGTTTTGTGAGTGAAGTTTTGAATGAAAATGAAATGAAAATAAGTGTTGGCTAATCCAAAGAGTTCACTCCAATGAGGATGTCAATCCAACTCAAAGCCTTCCTCCAATGATGCATAGATGAACGATTGATTTGTGGGAAGCTAGGGACGAAATGGAGGTGAGGATCCAAGCATAACCCGTGACCAGGCCTACGGGATATCAAATACTCACAACCGTATCCACTCTCAACCCAGTCAAACCGAACCACCGTACACCGAGTGGAGGAAAAAAGAAGAGTTGAAATGGAATCCTCACAGGGAGGTCTCCCTTGGATTAACCAACTAAAACTCTAGCTACTCATGGTAAAAGGAAAGACATGCATAATGTTAAGAGACATGTAGAAGAAATGAAGATTAAAACTTAACTCAATGCAAGAAAACTTAAACTAAGAAGAAAAATATTCAATACCCATTTCAAAACATGAAAATGAAGAACTCAAAACAACAATGGTAGAATCTAGAATGCATAACTAAACTTGCAAAGCATTAGAAATAAATGACATTAAAGATAATAAATGAAGCTTACAAGATCCTTACAAAAGATTACAAGTGAAATGGGTGAAGACAATGCAAAAATCTAACTATTCATCATCTTCTTCCTTGGACTACTCATAAGCTTAGGTAGCCACCCTTTCAAAGCTTGTGTGAATGCTGAATATCTGGAGTGTAGAGACTTCAAATTTCGTCCATGAGGCTCCCCTAGCCTGTGTGTGCAAGCTTCCCATCAATGGGAAGAGATTTGATGGCTTGGACAGGCTAGGAGCAGCCTACCCAGCAACTCCCCAAGCAGCCCACTTCTCTCCCATCCTCATTAATGCCCTTGCCTCCAAAGTCTTGAAATTGTGTAAGGATGGCATGGTTATGTGTAAAATATGTCAGGGTAGTCATGGGAGAAGTGTAGGTGGGCCCCCCAAGAAGTTGGAGAAGACTTGCAGGAGTTCTGGGCATTTTGGGATGTTTCAGAAGAGCATACCGGTACGCGTACCGGTATGTCGAACTCCAGTGGCTTCAGCGTACCGGTACGCATACCGGTACCCTTATGCTCCGGACCAGTTTTCGTAGAATTGTCATAAATTTTGATTAAACCGTCCGATTGAGCTGAAATTTTGACACAATACAGAAGACATCCAGATCTACAACTTTCATGTTTTTCACTTTTTTAGATTCAAAGTGGATCATGGTCGAAAATGAGAAAAACAGCGGTACTGTGTCAAAACTTTGGGAAACCAGTGGGCTAAACCTTCCAAATTTCATTTTTCTTGGTTTCTTCACCTTTAAGCCTCCAAATCCTCATTGAATGTGTTCATCTCTTCACCACTCATTCATATTTAGTTGCAAGGTTATAAAATCCATCATTTACGCTATAATTACCTGCAACATCGAAAATTCAACATTATTCATAATTTCGGCTAACTCTAAGTACTTAAATACAAAGTTGAGTTAAAATGCATGTAATGAGGCCATGAAATATGCAATATTTTGTGCTCATCACATATCTCTAGTTTTGGACCAGATGTAGCACCTGAGCTATTGGAGCTTTCAGCAACGTGACCTGCTCAAGTGCGTACCGAGGTTGCAGGTTCAGTTGTGGGGTTCCAGGTCAATCCCTCATGTCTCCCCTCTTTTTTGGCAGACCAATATATATTTCTCTGAGGTGAAAGATCTCGTTCCTGGCTCCTCTCATGGCCTTGTATAGGGCTTGACTCCTTCCTCTTCTTGTCTGAGCGTCGCTCATGGGTACTCAACAATCCACCCTTTGAAAGGGGAGATTCTTCCCTGTTAATATACTTTTTTGCTTTCACCAACACCTCAGTCATAGTGGCATGGGGATTTTTAGAAATAGAGAATAAGAGGTCTTTAGTTTGTAGACCCAGACCAGTCGTGGAGGGTGTGAGGGCGACCTTCTCATCTACCCCGTCCACCTTGAGGGACTCCTGATTGTATCTCTTAACATAGCTTCTTAGTGACTCTCCCGGGTCTTGCTTCACCATTTGTAAATGATATGACGATTTTAGGTGCATTCTTGCCCCGATGAAATGGGAGACAAATTGAATAGACAGCTGTCTAAACAAGGAGGATGACACCGAGGCCAACTTATTAAACCAAGAAACAGCGGAACATTTCAAGGTGATGGAAAAACTTGGCATCAAATCGGATCCTATTACCTATCTAACTCCATTTAGTTTTTGTATGAATGCAGGTGATCTACTAGTACCTCCATTGTAAAAGGTGATTCACTTCATTGAATTTAGGGCTCCATGGTGACTGGAGTTCTGTTCTTCACGACCTCCTTCACGTTACCCAGTTCATACTGGATTTCCCTAAAGCATTTTTTAAAACTGATCCAGATTGTTTTGTGGAAGGGGAGGTTGCCGATTTCCCCCTTTTTGCCATGCAGCTCTACTATGTGCATCATCTTTGGTCTCTTCCTTTTGGTATTTGACGTCGGAGGATTTCACCTGACTGACTATATCATTCCTTAGCCACATAGTTTATAGGATTCAGAGGTGGATCTCGGGGATTCATAGTATTCTGGGGGTTCAAAGGATTCTAGGGGTTTTGGTTTTGAGGATAAGGATTCTTTTGATTCGATTGGAGGTTTTGGGCTTGTATAAGGACGACTAGCTCCTCATTCTGCCTGAAAAGGTGAAGAAGAGTTTCCTATTAGATTTCTGGTTCATTTCCAAGCGCTGGGTTTTCTGCTAGAGGATTCAATGGAGGTGGAAGAGGAACCCTCTATAGATTATCCGGAATCTGGTTCATGCTTTGGGTTCTGAACATCAAGTAAAATAAAGATAATGTTTTTAATGAAAACGATGAAAATCGTTCCCATGGACGGCGCCCGCTGATGGTGTGTGAACTCAAAACGTGAGCTAGATGTTTGGGCTGAGGAGCTCAAGGCTTATGAATAGTAAATCATGGATGAACAGTGTGTGTATGTGAGATTGTCCTGTAATGGAGTCTGATGGCTCTGGGATTTGCTAAAGTAAGCTACCAGCAAAAGTAAGAATTAAGGGTATAGTAAGAACACGAGAATTACAGTGGTTCACCAACCGTCAAGCTTGGCTAATCCACTGTAATAGAGTATTTTGCTCCTTAGGACTTTCTATTACTTGGGGAAGAAAGAGGCAGTTACAATCTCTGAGATTACAATAGGAATATCACTCTGCCTTTGTGTGAGGGATTGCCGCTGTATTTATGCCCTCGTTTGGGGTGATCCTCACATAATTATTACATGATCCCCAAGTTGTTAGGATTTGTTAGGGAAATATTTGGCCATTAGAAGCAACATTCCCTAAGTGTGACGCGACATTTTACAATCTAGTAAGGTGGCATCTAGTTTCTTCCTCCATGCCTAGATATGGTAGAGTTCTTTGCCCATGTGAGAGATTATGCCGATGGGATGAGCTAATTCTTTCTCTGAGGATGAGCTCACTCCCATAGCCTTACCTGACTTGGGAGACCCTCACCTAGAACTAAGTTGGATGAGGCCCCGAGCTGAATAACTTTCCTAGTTTAGGTCAAGGGTAAGGCCTTGATTCATGAACCTTTCTGCGACAAAGCTGCTGGGATGTCCTCCGGTTATTTGATGATATTAATTTTGGCATCATAAGGAACAAATGAAAATTCAAGAGCAAATTTAACACCAAATATTATGGAATTAGTACAAGTGTTCTAAAGTCTCCAATTTTAGTGAATAAGCACTAATTCTTGAGTTAGTACAATCATTTATGCTTTTGACTCAAAATTCGACATGTACCTAAAAAGGATAAATAGGGGTAAGCTTGGAGTCCACTACAATGAACAAATCACAATATAAAGAATAGTAAGTACTAACCTTAAATGGATAATTAACATTCCATTGAAAGCCGAAGAACTTTTTTTTTCATACTATAAGAATTGGTCAATTTTGACGTCAATTTTTGGTTGACATATAGACATAGCAGGTTTGAATGATACAAGCTAAGGAATAAGTGAGGTAATCAAGGGATCCTCGAACCTAATATTTAGGGAGAATTTCGTTGAGACTCCTGAGATTTGTCACTTAATTATTTAAATTCTCTAATATCTAAAATATTACACATGGATCCCTTAAAGTTTATATGTGTAACAATTAGACCCCTACCATCAACGTCCGTTAATATATTCGTAAGTAAATTACACTTAGACCTCCTAAATTTTTTGGCTTGTAATACTTAGATTTTTCAAGTTTAAAATGTTATACTTAAACCAAAAAAACATCAATTAAAGATAGCATATTAAATATTTTAAATTTTACAACCAAAATTAATGTTCTATTATGACATTTATTAAAATAAAATTAAAAATAAAAATAAAAATCTAATTTTTTTTAATAAATTATAATTAGTATACAATTATACTATATATTAGTATTTAATTTAGTCATTTAAACGACTAAATTAAACTACCAAATTACACTCAATTAAGCTAGAAAATATTGTGTCCGTTACAATTTGACTCATTGTTTGATTTTTTTTAGTTTTATTTCAATAGATAGTATAATTGCATACAAATTATGATTTTTAAGAAAAATTAGGTTTTTTTTAATTTTATTTCAATAAATTACATAATAGAATATGAATTTTGGTTGTAAAATTCATGTTCTATTCTGAATGACTTAGACCCCTTGTTTAATTTATTTAGTTTTATTTCAATAGATATTATAATTGTATAGTAATTAAAAAAAATTAAGAAAAAAAATTTTATTTAAATAAATGATATAATAAAATATGAATTTTAGTTGTCAAATTTAAAATATTTCATATATTTATCTTTGATTTGAGTATTTTTTATCTAAGTATAACATTTTAAACTTAAAGAGCCTAAGTATTATACGACTACAAATTTCAGAGAATCTGAGTGTAATTTACTAACAGAGATACTAATGGAGTACAAACCTCAGAGGGTCTGTGTGTAATATTTTAAATATCAAGGAGTCTAAATAATGAAATAACAAATCTTAAGGAACATGAGTGTAATTCTCGCTAATATTTACTTGTTACATTACATAAATTACATTACACTTTGAAACTCTCAAAATTTTTTGTAACATTCTTTATTTGGATCTAAACATATTCTGGTAGGGGACTTAGAGCAACTCCAATGGGCTATCTAAACCAAACCTTTTAGCTATTTTAGATAGCTTCACCTTAAAATATCACTTCAAAGAACTAGCTAAAGCCCTATCTATTTCCCATAGCCCATTTTTCACTCGCTACGTGTAGCTAGCCAGTCACGCTCGCCGGATCGCCTCCTCCTCTCTCTCAGACACTCTCGCCTCTCGCCTCTTGCTGCCTCTCTCTGCCTCCTCCTCTCGCCAGACACATCGATTTCTCTCCAGCCTTCATCGATCGATTTCTCTTCATCCTTCATCGATCAGACCACCAGATTTCTCCAGACCACCATCGATCGAACTCGATCTCAGACCGATTTCTCCAGACCAGAGGCACACAGAGGCAGCAATCGATCAGACTACCATCGATCAGACCATTGATCGATTTCTCCTCTTTCTCCTTGGGTTCAGACCACCATCGATCGATCAGACCACCATTGATCAGATTTGAGATCCCTTCGCATTGCTCGAATCCAGAGTGTATGTATATATATCTCGCTGTTTGATTTTTTGAATGCTTGTACTGCCTGGGTTTACTCCTCTTTCTCCTTGGGTTTACTGCCTGTATGCGTGTATGTATATATATCTCTATGTTTGATTTTTTGAATTGGTATGATATTGACCAAAATATTTGCTGGATGATATTGAATTGAATTAGTATGATATTTGAATTGGTATGATATTGAATTGGTATGATATTTGAATTGGTTTGATATTGAATTGGTTTGATTGTGTTTGTATGTTTCAGTTATTCAAATTTTGATGAATTTTGGTGCTTTGTGACTTGAAGATTAATGGGTTTCGGTTTATGGAATTGGTTTGATATAGGTTTGATTAATGAATTGGTTTGATATTGAATGGTTTGAAGATTAATGAATTGGTTTGATATTCAAATATCAAAAAAAAAAAAATTGGTTTGATATTGAATAGGTTTCGGTTTATGTTTCAGTTATGGAATTGATGACATTATTAATACTTTGCTACCGTGTTGCTAACAAGTCATGGAAGTGAAATGTTAATTCAGGAACTTCACATTATGTAATGGAAGAACAAGGAGTGAAATGTGGACTAAAATGTGCTTTATAGTATTTTATATTTTAATAATTAAGAGTTTGTTGAAGTTAGTTGAAGTGGTTAGCTAAAATAAATAACGTTGTTAGAGTGAGTTTGAAAAAATAGGTAGCTAAAGTAGATAATGGAATAAAAAAATATATTTTGACTAGCTAGTTTACATAGCCTCTTTGGAGTTGCTCTTATGTGATACAAGGGATTTACCTTCACTCCGTCCCTTTCCACACACCTTTATTTAGTCTAACAATATAAGATCGGAAAGAAAGATGAGAGGTTACCACATGATCACCCCAATTAAAAGGCCAAATTAAACAGAATCATAATAGTATTTCAGCAGAAAGCGACGATTCTATATATACCCCATACCATAGTACTATGAATCTCACCCATCTCAACCGTACACTAAACAGTTATGCCTTAGTATTAGTCATCATCTTCTTGAACTCCTCAAAGTTGACGTTACCGTCACCGTCAGAATCCACAGACTTGATCATTCTGGCACAATCCTGAACGGAGCATCTCTCACCTAACCGGGTCAGAATCTGGTGCAACTCGGCAGCAGAGATCACCCCATCCTTGTCCTGGTCGTAGAGCTCGAATGCGTCGCTGAGCTCCTTCATCCAAACGTCGTCGTTTTGGCTTTTCTTCAAGAAGCTGGCGAACTCCTGGAGGTTGATGAAGCCATCCTTGTCGGTGTCGATCTCGGACATCATGCAAGAGAGTTCGTCGGCAGAAGTGTCGGATCCGAGGGTTTTCATTTCGTCGGAGAGCTCCGTTGCCGAGATCTGGCCGTCGCCGTTGACGTCGAAGCGGTTGAAGACTTGCTTGACCTCGTCCATGTCCTGGAGACACATCGTGGGTTTGACGGTGGGGGCTTGGTTAGGGTTAGTTGCCATTGCTTTGCTTAAGTTGGCGTTTGCGCTGATTTAGAGATTTGGAGAGAGAGAGAGACTCAACAAAAAGTGCTGAAGATAAAGGTGACTACCAATTTTAACGAGTAGGGAGAGAGTAGATATAAAGATATTGAAAGTGGGGGCCACATGGGAGAGGAGGAGGAAAGAGATCGAGGGGAAAGACAATTATGGGCTTGGATCGTTTTTAAATATGAAAGTTATTGATTTTATTCGAGTTTAATTTCTTATAATGTGATGATACCTAAAATAAACCCTAAGTACGAGCTCAGAAAATGAGCACAGCTCGGGAGGTCAAGGAAGATATGCAGAGCTCATCCAGCCAGAACTCAGCTCCTCAGGAGGTCAGGTAAGGCACCCAGAGCTTGTCCAGCCAGTGTTAGAGCTCCCCCAAGCCAGATAATAGGGGAAGAGATGAGGAGACAGCAAGATGATAGTGAACACCTCCGAAGTAATAGCCAAGCTGGAATCAAGGCATAATACCCTTAACCAACCAGGATCCCCGCTAAAGATTAAGGAGGATCCCACGATAGAAGGCAAAGATCTCGGGATAAAGTCCGTTAAACCAGTCATGCGGAGTTTAGGTAACTCCTCGATGGGGGAGAGTAAGGAGGAAAAAATCCCTTCATTATAGGAAATAAAATCGGATTAGAGGTAAGCAAGAGACTATAAAAGCAGGGCAAGCCTCAATTGAGAGGGGACAGGCAATAGAGCCAAGAAGAACCCTAATTTCCTCCACACTACACTGTAACATACCCAATGCAATCAATAAGCAAAGAGGAGCAAGAGTCTCCATTCAAGAGTGGACTAGCCGAGCTCCCAGGCCGGTGAACCACTGTAATGTCGTTGTGTTCAAATCCCTTTCCTCAATTTTCCTAAGCATCTACCAGCATTTTTGGCATGAGCCTTATAGCTCAGACATCATACTTGATTTCATGCACACCCACATCATTTGCTCATCTTTTGTAAATTAACACCATCAGTTTGGCGCCGTCTGTGGGAATGACAGTTCTTGTTACAAATATACTGATTTTTCAGTAATTGATGGTCTCTACACGAAACATGAGTAAAAGTCAGATGAATCCCCGAAGAATGCAGAATCCCCAGGAGGTCACCAGTGGGAGGCAACCGAAAAACCTTCATGATTTCGTCCCCACCGCTGAAAACGACCCACCTACAGTGGATCCCCCTGCTAACAATGAACTAGATGCCCTTCGCCTGGTCAATCAACGCTTACTTCAACAAAACGAGGAGCTCATGAAGCTCTTACAAGGCCCTCAGCAGACGCAACCAGCCCATCGAGGCCAGAATGACCTTCCTCGCAGGGAACGACAATACCTTGATCCCCTCAGGGAAGTGAACGAAGGAGGGGAGAGCAGTCAGGGACCCTAGCAGCCGTCTAGGAGGGGGATTAATGAAGAAGCACAAAGCCAAAACGAAGGGCTAGAGAGAAATGATTTCCTTCCTTTCCAACAGGAAATAATGGAGCAATACTGGGAGCACCGCTTCAAGGACATCCAGCAAGAACTCAGCCACATGAGAGAGGCAGTGAATGTCAAAACTCCAGTAACAATGGATGCCTTGGTGCAACAAACTGAATCCTCATTCACTCCCGGGGTACTGCATTTCCCCCTTCCTCCGAAGTTCAGAGTACCTCAGATAGAGGTTTTCGATGGGACAAAAGATCTCGTAGATCACCTCAACACCTACAAAAACCAAATGGAGCTACACGGATACTAGGATCCTGTGCGGTGTAGGGCCTTCGCCATCACCCTGAAGGGGTCAGCCTTAGCATGGTTCAATAGGCTTGATCTCTTCTTTCAAAGAACTCTCCATTTCCTTTGTGTCTCACTTCATCGGAGCTCGGATCTACAGGAAGCCGAGATATTATTTATTAAATATAAAGCAAAGACCTGATGAGAACCTGCGATCTTATGTACAGAGGTTCAATTCAGAAGCTCTGAAGGTAGATATACCGGACGAAAGGTTTGTCATTACTGCTTTCATTGCAGGATTAGGAGTGCAGTCAAAGGATTTGATGTTCTCTTTATCGAAGAACCCTTAAGCAAGCATGGCTAAGGTGTTAACCAAGGCAAGAAAATACATAAACGGTGAAGAAGCACTCCTTTCCAAGGTAGGGAGTGCATCCTCACGGAAGGAGAAGAAAAAAGAAGATAAGAAAAGGGACCGAAGTCCCAGGAAGGAAAAAGGGCGAGAAAGGTCTCCAAGGAAGGATAGAGATCGCTCCCCGAAGAGAAGAGGAAATGTTAGAGACCGCTTGGGCCCCATGCAGCCTGAGCTACAGCCTAGATACGGACCTCAGCGATTCACCCCGCTCACCGCCGCCGTATCCCAAGTTCTGTATGAGGTCCAAAACGAGAAGTTCCTAAGGTGGCCACCTCGGATGAAGGCAGATCCAGCAAAGAGAGACCCCACAAAGTATTGTGACTACCACAGGGATCATGGTCACCATACCGATGACTGCATTCAATTAAAGAAGGAGATCGAGTTCTTAATTCAACGAGGACAGTTGCGTCATTTTGTGGCCCATGACAACCAGAATCGAGCTCTTCCACCACCACCACCTCAACAGCAAGCACCTACACCACATCAGCAGCCTCTAGGTGAGATCAGAGTGATATCTGGAGGATTTACGGGAGGCGGAGAATCTAGTTCAGCCAGGAAAGCGCACCTCCGACGAATCAGAGCCGAAGAAGCTCTCGAAGTGAATGTTGTACCCAAAGCACCACGCTTAGACACAGCTATCACTTTTTCAGATTCTGATTTGGAGGGATGCCAATACCCCCATGATGATCCATTGGTGGTAAAGGTCGTGGTAGCTAACAGATCCGTTCATCGAGTTCTGATTGATAACGGGAGCTCGGCAGACATCATTTTTGCGCCTGCATTCGACAAAATGGACATAGGAAAGGAAAAACTTGAACCTGTAAGTACTCACTTGCTAGGTTTCTCAGGAGAAAAGGTGCTCCCCCTGGGCTCAATCCAACTTGTGCTCACCCTAGGTGACCCGCCTTGCCAAGCCACCACGACCGTAAAATTCCTAATGGTTGATGCACCTTCTGCATACAACATCCTGCTTGGAAGGTCTTCCCTTAATTATATGAGGGCAATCCCATCTGCCTATCACTTAGTCGTCAAATTTCCAACAGAAAATGGAATCGGGGTGGTTCGGGGAGACCAGCGTGTAGCAAGAGAATGCTACATGGCGTCTGTAAAAATAAAAGAGGTTGAGAACATCCAAGTGGATGAACTCGACATGAGAGATGAGCTGGAAACCAGACCAATCCCGTCGGAAGAGCTAGAGCCTGTACAGCTAGATGAAGAGCCCGAGCACCTTGTTTATGTGGGATCCAAGCTGAGCATAGAGATTAATGAGCTTCTCATCCAGTTTTTAAGGCAAAATATGGAGGTGTTTGCCTGGAAATAAGAAGACATGGAAGGTATTGAATCCTCGGTTATCATGCATAAGCTCAACGTGAACCCAAGCTGCAAACCCATCAAACAAAAAAGGAGGAGTTTCGCACCAGAGCGTCAAAAAGCCATTAACGAAGAGGTCAGCAAACTTCTACATGCCAGGGCCATTAGGGAGGTGGATTACCCAATGTGGCTTGCTAATGTTGTCCTCGTTAAGAAGACCAATGGCAAGTGGCGACTCTGCATTGACTTCACTGACCTCAACAGGGCCTGCCCCAATGACAGTTTCCCCTTACCTCGAATAGACTTGATTGTGGACGCCACCGCTGGTCACAAGCTCCTCAGCTTCATGGACGCTTTCTCCGGATATAATCAGATCAGAATGGACCCTATTGACCAGGAGAAGACCTCTTTCATAACCGAGCAAGGGACGTATTGTTACCAAGTTATGCCTTTCGGGTTGAAGAATACGGGAGCCACTTAATAAAGGTGGTTACGGTTTTGGAAAACAGTTGGGTAAATGCGGGAAGGTGAGTCAGCACAAGGTAACCCCTCCCAATACATTCAATACAATTGGAAATAAGTCTGACCCCACTTAAACAGAATTTTCCTCATACTTCTTTGAGTTGAGCTCAGCTCGGTTGGCAGTCTGGCATCTCCATAGCAAGTTTTTGAGACCTCCAGTTCCAAGAACCATGCTCACATCAGGATGATGAGTTCCTGATAAAGTTCCTTAGAACCCGGCAGCTTATAAAGTCCTTAATTTTGCTTTAAGAAGGACTGAAGTACTTCTCAAAGCAAGGGGGGCAAGAGGAACATAAAACAAAGGAAAACAACTATGTTTCAAAGCAAAGCCAGAAATCACATCGCAACACATCACAATTCAAAACAAAATTCAGAAATTTTCTTTCAAAGTTTGTGTTTGTATCAAGTTCAAGGTACAGGAAAAGTGAAATAAGAGTCACATAAGGAAAGCTCTAAGGATCTAGGGAAGACGTAAGAAAAGGATTCTGCAGCTCAGCAGATGAGCCTTCAACAGTAGGCAGAAGGGAAAAGCTTCCAAGGGCACCAGCCACAACGGTCTCTACCCCCATTGGTTCCAAACTTTGAGCAAGGCCTTCAGACACAAGGTCAGTTGAGAACGGTGTAGTGGCAGAGACAGTAGAAGTTGTAGCTGGGAGCTCGGGAATTGCAGCAACAGAGCCTGTCCCAGTAGAAAGAGCTCCAAAAGTCTCAACAGGAGGGATGGACATCTCAACACCCTCTGGGGTAACATCTGGAGGAGCCAAACTGTCCCCCTCACCATCTGTATCAGTCTCCTCTAGCTCTTCCTCGGTAGGAATAGTAAAGTTGAAGTTGAGGTCTGGATAAGTCTTTGTAGCTCGGCGTTTGAAGGTAAGCCATCTAGTGGCCCACTGGGTGGTGATGTCATCCCTCAACTCAGCAATCACACTGTCCTTCTCCTGGACAAGGGCCTTCTGTGCCTTGAGCTCGGTGCAGAGTGCTGCATTTGCCTCAGTCACAGCAAGATAATCCTCTGTTATACTCTGCAAAGAGCTCTGAGCTTCAAAAGCTTCTTGACTGGCTTTAGCCCAAGCCTCAGATTTAAGCTTCAGCTCTTCCCTGACTTTTCTCAGCTCATCCCTGGCTCTCTTTTCTCTTTCATCAGCGGCATCTTTGGCTTTTTGTAAGTCCTGAAGGGAAGAAGACTGTTTTTCCAACTCCTCCTTGAAGCTTGCCACCTGAGCTCGGAGGTCGTCATTGTCGAAGGTGAGTTCAGCAACCTTAAACTCATACGCTTTTAAAGCTTTGACAGAGCTCTCGGAGGATTGGATCCTATTCACCAAACCCTTGACGTGGAGAGCCAGCTGAGGGGAGGAGAGGAAGCAAGAAAATATAAGTTTAAGGTTACGACATAAAGGATAAATGGATGTATAAGGATGCTAGATCTTACAACAGCTGTTCCCTGAAGAGCTGAGCTGATGGTCTCCTTAAGAGGCATGGAAGAAGCCTTTTGGACGTCAAAGTCAGTAAGGACAGAAGAAATAGCCCCAGCTGCAAGATCACTGTTCTCGAAAAAGGAGTCATCACTCTCCTCCACCTTAGGACGCTTTGCTTCATCACGCCCAGTTTTCTTCGAAAAAGATTCAATAACCTTCCCTAAAGGGCTATAGGTGAAATTATCAAGTTGGAGGTCAGGAACCAACCTCAAAGCTTCCCTAACCTCAGTCGAGGAAGGAGAAGCCTCGCCTGGCTCATTCGTTCGAATTGAAGTGGGCTGGACCCCTGATGGCAGGCAGGCCTCTGCAATTGGTGGGGTGTTCAACGTTTGGACTTGCTTCAATGAGGTCGAGGTTAGAGAAGAAGAGGGCACCCCCAATTTTTGAACCTTAGCCCGAGTAACAGGGCTACTTCCAGAGCCGACCACAGCTTTCCGTTTGCCACTTTTCCCACTTCTCGATAAGTGGTCAATCTTGGCCTGGAGTTCCTCAGAGGTGGGCTTCATTGCGGGAGAGCCTGGAAGGTCCAAACCAAAATTACGTATATATGGGGAAATAGGAAAAGAGGCAGCACAACTTATTAGAAAAAGGAATTACTTGCTACTTCTTCAGGTTTGACAACAGAAATAGGAGGTGGGGCTTCTACCTCTATCCCAGGAGGACTAAATCCTCTCTCAACCAGAATATAGGGCTGGATAAGCTCAGAATACCTCCGCGGGTCGCACTTGACCAACTTCAATTTTACTTCCTCGTCCTCAGCATTGAGCTCAGGTCGGGTACCTAGGCACAACGTAAGCAGAGCAGAGTCAGAAACTTATGATTCTCAAAACAAAAACTCAGTCAACTCGAGCAAGGACTCACGCAAGTTCTCTGGAACAGTCCAGGCCTTAGGGATACCAAGAGTATCCGTTCTATCAGCAGGATTGTATTCCCAATTGGTACCCCCAATGAAGAAGAAACGTTCTTTCCAGTGCTTATGGGAGGATGGAATATGAGAGATGATCTGCCTAGCGTTGGTTCGCTTGGAGATATATAAAAAACCCTCTGAAGAGGTTAGCTTGACGTTAAAAAAATCCAAAAGCATGGAAATGCTGGGAACCCCGAGCTTGTGGTCCTTAAAGAAGACCAGAAGACCCACCAAAACCCCCCAGAAGTTAGGGGAAAGCTGAGAGGGACAAACATTGAAATATTGCAGAACATTCTTGATGAATGGGTGCAGAGGAAAGCGAAGACCATTCTCGAATACGACCTCAAAGAAGCAGACCCTTTTGTGAACTTTGGCAACGTAAAGGGTGGAGCTGTATGGACACCAGCAGGAAACCCATAGCGGGTAGTGAAAATCCTCATAAAGGAAGGGTGGACCTTGCTAGGGCTCACAAGCTCGGCATGATCTAAGGCAGCTCTTAGGTATGATGTACTACCAGAAACCCCAACCCCACTGACTTTGCCCTTGCCTTTGTCAGGCTTGGGGGGCAAAGGAGAAGACGATGAGGGAAGCACCTCGGTATTGACTCCGGACTCAACAACATCAACACTGGGGAAATTATCGATTTCATCACCCACTTCCCCTAATTCGGTCTCTTCCTCGGCAGACCTACCTTCTAGAGGAGAAACAGAGGAGCGAGTAGCTCCGGAAGAGGCATGCATGTTTGGGCAGGAAAAAAGAAGATCAAAGGAACGATAGACATGAGGAACACCTGTCAAACACTCTCTAATAACCCTAGGGTCAGCACAATAGCTTCCAACAGCGAGTATGTGCACAATAGAACTCCAATCCACAAAATGGGGAAGAGGAGACAAGCAATAATCACAGGACCAGAAGTAAAAGAACCTATGGACCCAGAAACGCAACAACCACCTCGAACTCAAAGGATCCAGAACGAGAAAAGATGAAAAAGCAAACAGGGAAAACGTACCTAGCTAGGAAAGAGAAACGAACAACAATCCAGAGCGAAATTGAAGGAAGAAAGCACCGCAGATCCTCAAGTCAAACACAAAGACTCGGTTTTGGGCGAGAATCAGAAAACTTCAAGCTGGAAAATCGAAAATCGAAAGGAAAGAAGTTGAACAGTGGGAAGAGGCGGTTCAGATAGCCGTTTGGGTATTTAAAGCTTGGGAGACGTGGACTGAAACGTGCGCGGGAATCGAGGAAAACCATGATTGCTGCGAACCGTCAAAGGGCTTCAGTCACGTGCAAGTTAGGGTCAGCCACGCGCAGATCTAGCTCGGTTTAAAAACAACTCAGCCCTTGCCCAAGCTCGCTTGAGGCAAGGGCTGGGGGGCAACTGATGATACCTAAAATAAACCCTAAGCACGAGCTCAGAAAATGAGCACAGCTCGGGAGGTCAGGGAAGATATGCAGAGCTCATCCAGCTAGAACTCAGCTCCTCAAGAGGTCAGGTAAGGCACGCAGAGCTCGTCCAGCCAGTGTTAGAGCTCCCCCAAGCCAAATAATAGGGGAAGAGATGAAGAGACAACAAGATGATAGCGAACACCTCCGAAGTAATAGCCAAGCTGGAATCAAGGCATAAAACTCTTAACCAACCAGGATCTCCGCTAAAGATTAAGGAGGATCCCACGATAGAAGGCAAAGATCTCGGGATAAAGTCCGTTAAACCAGCCGTGCGGAGTTTAGGTAACTCCTCGATGGGGGAGAGTAAGGAGGAAAAAATCCCTTCATTATAGGAAGTAAAATCGGATTAGAGGTAAGCAAGAGGCTATAAAAGCAGGGCAAGCCTCCATTGAGAGGAGACAGACAATAGAGCCAAGAAGAACCCTAATTTCCTCCACACTACACTGTAACATACCAAACGCAATCAATAAACAAAGAGGAGCAAGAGTCTCCATTCAAGAGTGGACTAGCCGAGCTCCCAGGCCGGTGAACCACTGTAATGTCGTTGTGTTCAAATCTCTTTCCTCAATTTTCCTAAGCATCTACCAGTATTTTTGGCATGAGCCTTGTAGCTCAGACATCATACTTGATTTCATGCACACCCACATCCTTTGCTCATCTTTTGTAAATTAACACCATCATAATGAAATCAATTAGGTTTCATTGCACCAACGGTGAACTCAAGAATCCCCTCATACCACGTAAAGATTATTTTTAATAAATTTTTTATTCTTACTCAACTCTTTTATTTTATAGAGTCAACCCCTAAGAATCAAATTCTAATAAACTTTTTATTTAATTTTTTTTTAAAGTAGAGAGTCTAATTTGACTCTTCAAGTTTAGAATATTCTCTATTTCCTGACCATAAGACTATATTCTCTACTAGAATAGAGGGTCTCTTGTAGTTGTCTAAAAAAATTTATTCTTTATTTTAAATTAATATCAAAAATATTTTTTATTTAAAAATATTTTTTAAAATAAAGAGTATTATTAGAGTAGCTCTAATGATTTTGACGAATGAAGTGATAAAGACAAAAAATATACTTTGAAAGATGTTAAAGTTATCTTAACATATTTTTTAAAATATTTATTGTGACATTTGATCTCAAACGGTTTTGATTTAGCTCAAAATCTTGTGCAGATTTTTAAATTTAATAAGATAATAAATTATTGAGGTAAAATCTTAGTCACATAATCCCTTAAAACAACCGATGTTTTGGCACTCCACACGTGAATTTGTATTTTGAGAGTGAATTTTCTATGAATTCGTAATTATATTTTATAAAATTCATAAATTCAAATTTTTAATTCACGAATTTGCGCTCTTATTTATTTATATACTTACTTTTTATTTGAAACATATATAAAAATATATATCAAACTAGAATTAGGGGTGATAATCGAGCTAAATTCGAGCTTAATTCGAGCCTAATTTACACATAAACGAGCCTAAAAAATGTTCAAACTTGACTTAATTAACAGTCCTAATTAAAATAATATTTGTAACTTATAATTGATATTTCAAGACCTTATAATCAATATATATATATATATATAAATTAAATAGTTTTCCACATAGTTGTGCATGAAATTTAAGTTTTTATATTTTATTTTTATTAACTTTCACGTAAGTAGTACAAATAAGATGTTAGGGGTCAATAATCGTAAAAGATAAATCTTCTTATTTGCCAAGTTATTAAATGATTTAATTTTAACAACAATAAATAGATGAAAAGGCATGTATGTACAGTATCTATTATTTAAGAACAAATTAATCATTTATTTATTAGTAGCCATGTGGTTAGTGGACTCAATCAGCTAGTGAAGTAAGAACCCCTCCAAAAAATAGGAAATATGAGTTGGTAAAGGATAAAATATGTTTAAATTTAAATTTTTTGAATTCGAATCTTAATAATTTATTAGGATCAAGTAATAAAAAAATTATCACTCATTAAAATTTTAATTTCAACGTGAATAACTTATTTTTGGCCAAACTGAATAAAATATTAATCAATATATATTTAAATTGACCTGAATACTTTTAATGATAGAGAAAAAAAAAAAGAAAAAGAGATAGAATTTGGGGTGTACAAGAATGCGTGTCTGAAAATAAATTTATCTATGCGTGGGTGTTGCGCGTGAGACACTCGTAGAAGCCAAACTTCCCAGCATGACGCGTTGAGTCAAGACTCTATAGAATGTCCGTACTCGTTTCATTGTTATTGATACGCGTGGCTGAAGAAACAAGTGGCTTTTTAATTTTAGGTTAATCTCAAGTTACATTTTGAAAGATCGTCCGAATCTCAATTTATATTCTCAAAAATCAAAAATTTTAATTTATACCCTCAAAGATAAAAGTTTGTATCAATGCGCACTTCAAGCTAATAGCCATCAATTTGCCGTCTAAAACTAAATAGATAAATTACATCTAAACTCCCTCATACTTGTCACTTAATCACATAGATTTCTCAAATTTGAAATATTACGCCTACATATTTTGGGAATCTAAATATGACTAAAAATGTTCCCCTAATTGGGCATTCAAATATTTTTTGTTCAAGTGATGTATTACATTGATATAAAGAACATTATATAAATACCTGCATTATATTGGGTATTCAAATGGTAAATTTGATTTTAAACTTTAGAGTATAACGGACCCACAAAATAAAGAGTAGTATGAAAGTATAATTTTTTATTAGGATAAAATCATATTTTTTAACAATTATATTAACAGATATTAACAATAAGGGGTTATGTGTTACATATGTATAAACGTTAGGAGGTGTAGGAGTAATATTCTAAATGTAAAGGGTCCAAATGATTAAGTGACAAGTATGACGGGATCTAGGGGTAATTTATCCATTTAGTTTTGGACGGCAAACTGACGGCTGTTAGTTTCAGGTGCGCATTGATACAAATTTCTATCTTTCAGGGTGCAAATTGAGATTTTTGATCTGTGAGGGTGTAAATTGAAATTCAAACAATCTTTTGGGGTGCAATTTACAATTAACCCTTTAATTTTTAGGTTAATTTAAACTTAGACACCTACTATTTGACACTTCAACACATTATCTGTCTCTTATTTAAAAAATAACTAATGATGCACAAAACATGCTTATACACAATCAACAGTTAAGTATGTGATTTAGGGTAACTAATGAGACAATCAATAAGCAATTAATAATAAAAGATAAGTATCGGGTTAACACACAGATGTATAGTGGTTTGGTCAAGGGGACCTACTCCATTCCGGAAACGGCAACGGTGGCTGGAGAACCTTTATTAATAAAGTAAGGCGAGAGAGAGAGAGAGCAAAAGTGAGCTCCGAGAGAGATATGGTAGCTAGGAGAGAGAAATAACTATGTGAGGGGTGTGTAGAGAGATACCCTCTCATGTAGAGAGATCTTACAATTTATAGGCACAGAACCTTAATCGAGGTGGTGACGTGAGGGTAAAGACACTAGTCCTTCGAGGAGGATAACTACAAAAGGTAAGTACAATTAAAAATTGTCTTGATCTTCGAGAGTGACTATCCTGAGGATTGCTCCCCACGTGCTCTAATCTTCTTGGACTCCTTGGGCCTTTGGACTGGGTCGGGTCGATGAGTTGAGCTTGACCCACCTTGTGTCTAATTTGGGCTCACCTCACTAACTGGGCTTGACCCAGTAAGATCTAGGCTCGTCATTTGCCCCCATGCCCCAAGCCCCGTTGCAAAAGATAGGGTTTGAGGGCATGAGTGAGCCTAGACAGATAGAAGGTTTCTTCCTCCCCACAGTGCTTCTCCAGTCTTCTATTTCCACGTTCCTCGGAGCTCATTTCTCTGTATTTTACATTTTTCCCTGTGTTGGGCTTCTGCTAAATTTTGAAAACCCCATTTTCATCTAGGGCAGCAATCATTTAGGACTTCAAATATTTTCCCTTTCTTTCCCAAAATATCTCCCTTGTAACCAAGGCTTAAAAAAAAAAAAACCCTCTTCCTACCCACCAAGAAAGAAAGGCCAGATGAAGAGGGTGACCACAAAACCAAGGAAGGCTGTGGAGAATCTCAAAGTTGGTGCCATAGATCCCCCCAATCCTAGGCAAATGGAGGGCAGAGCGGTGGTGGCCATGGTGCGAGATACTAAGCAGCGGTGAGTAGAGCACCTTAGCTAGGCAGTGCTGCTGGAGTGAAAGGCGACATCGGACTGTTCTTGGCAGTTGGTGATTTACGCACACAAACCCAGCCGCTGGGCGGCGCTAGCGAAGCACCGGGGGGCGCCGATCAATGGTTGCCTAACGTGAGGGGGAGGTCAGGCGAAAAGGAAGAGACCCACTGTGCTGCTGGAGACGCCGAAGAAAATCTAGGAGGCAGCTATATAGGTGGTGCAAGGGGTGCAGATCGCGCAGAAGGAGTCCAGCGAGCAAGCCCTGAAGTGGCTAGGAGGTGGGGCGACTCCTGTTACACACTGGGTACCGCCAAGAGTAAGCTGGGTGACGCCATCAGCGTTCTAGGAGGTGCCAGTGGCGGAATCGCAAGCAGCTTCGGCGACGCCCCATACGTGATTTGCCTCCCTTTGCGAGACTCGTAATAAGGGCGACGACACTGGTGGAAAAGACGACTCCACTGCCAGAGGGGACGTAGAACTAGTTGATACGGGCAACGCTGAGTTGGGTGCCATGGGCGATGCCTGCTTGGGTGGTAACCCCAACGATAGAGGGTTTAGCGACGTTAGTAGCTTGGGCAGGACTACATGTCTAACAAGAAGTGCCTTCGACAAAAAGGGGTCAGGCTACGCCCTAGGTACAGACACTGAAGTGGAGAGCAACACGTTGGGCGGTGCCAATTGCGTGCTGTTGTCCAAATTTGGTATTGACAATTTACGTGCAAGTATATACGATTAACAAGTAATAAAGTGATAAGTAGAGTATCGTTCCCACGAAAAATTATTATTAATAAATTTCAAATACTAACTTTATATCAATTCAATATCATTTAAACAATTGGAATTAACTATGTAATGACTAAATTAAAACTAAATCTAATCTTAACAATCAAGGGTTGAATTTACCGGATAAAAGAAGTTAAGATTACAACTTCCCCTAATGCTTCGTATAAATCTCTCCACTCTCTTTCTAGCTAATTGATCAAAATAAGTTGTTAACTGAGAACTCAAAACCATTTATCAAACCTCTTCCGATAGTCAGATAAAAATATCTCTCCCAATTAAATTACTATATTCCTATGCAAAATAAGTTGGAAAAGATTCATTAAGTTCAAACTCTCATAAAAGTTACACACGGCATATAGGTATATTCATATCCTATACACAAACCCAGCTATTCAATCCGAAGAAGAATCAACTAGATGCATGTCATCATATTTCGATCTAAACCTAAAATTCATCTCCCAATTTCATCTAGGTTATCAAATTAATTGATGACCAAACAATTATATATTAAAGACAAAATATGATAAACAACTCATGTATGATCAATAAGAATTAGAATCTAGAGTAGATCAATTTAACTAGACATTAGGTTCTGTTGCAATCTTAATAAAAAGTTAGTTCATAATGTAATTGAAAAACATCCTTCTCAAATTAAACAACATCTTAGAAAATCAAGAAGTAAAATTAAGATAAAAGAATGAAAACTTAGTTACAATCTTCAACTCCTCTCTAGCCTTCAAATCCGATTTTCTTCGCGTCGCCTCCTTCGATTCTTGCCTTCAACTTTCTATCAATCCTTGGTCTTTCTTCTTATGTTTTCAGCCCCAAAATTAGTCTATTTATATCCCAACTCAAACCCTAGCATATATGAGACATTAAAGTCCAATTTCGGGTCAAAAACAAGTCGGAATTCGCGTCCAGAGCCAACACAAGCGCAGCTGCGCCAAAAATCAGTGCAGGGGCACTGATTTACTGGTTTTCTAGCGCAGGGGCGTGGGTCCCCTTTCAAGCCTAAAGTTGCCTTGTTGCTTAGCCTTCAAAAATCCATCACTTAGGCTCCAAATTGACCTTGCTTCCTTCTAAATGATCATGTTTCCTTCCAAATGATCATCCCTACAAAATAACATCAAAACACACAAAACAAATAAAAAAGAACATAAAATATTTGAAAAATTGCAATTTCATCAAACCGAAATTACTCAATTCGTAGGTATAAAACCCACTCATCAAATACCCCCAAACTTAACTCTTTGCTTGTCCTCAAGCAAAGTACTAAGAACAAAAACTATAAAAATTAACCCTAACAACCAACTACTCAAACAATGGATCAATATGAATCTGAATAATGGCCCCAAAAAGTTACTACAAATAATAATTCACGGGAAACTTCAAAACAATGCAAAGTCCAACAGCTCAACATACTCCTTAATTTTACCTCTGCTCATGACCCTTTAAATACATGTGCATATTCGAACTGTTTAAACTAGTCATCACTCAGATACATTTACGTAATCAAGCGTTCCATAGGAGATATTCAATATCAACTCTATGAACTTACGTTTCACATCAACCTTTGCTAATAAAGGCAAAACATATAATTAGAAGGTACAATTTTTTTTTTTTCGTATCTCTCTCTCTCTCTCTTTTATTTTTTTTCATTCATTTGGTGAGTGCATTTTATGCTCCATCTCACCTCCTATTGAGCGAGTGCGTTTTACGCTCCATCTCACCTTTTCTTGAACGAGTGCGTTTTACGCTCCATCTCGTTCTCAACATGTGTATATGAGTGAGTGCGTT
Source organism: Ilex aquifolium (assembly GCA_951799425.1). Taxonomy (NCBI): domain Eukaryota; kingdom Viridiplantae; phylum Streptophyta; class Magnoliopsida; order Aquifoliales; family Aquifoliaceae; genus Ilex; species Ilex aquifolium. Next base: position 5,409,061 of record OX637404.1, on the reverse strand, counting down.
TTACGCTCTATCTCTACTCACCACATGCCCTTTCTTGTTTCTTGTTTTCCTAATTTCTTTTTCATCTACCCCATGAAGGATCAAATCAAAATAACTTTCAAAAACTCTTTTTTTTTTATCATAACCAAGATTTCCCCCAAAATTATATGAATGCCTAAATTTTGCTTTGAATGATGCTTAAATAAGTTTTCTAGAGTTTCATTGATATCTCCCACAAACACTTAGCCAAATAAATTTTCTAAATGATAACTAATCAAACAGATTGATATGTGCTCATGAATGAAAAGATCATAAATAGTGTAAAACCAACTAGTATGTCAAACTTCAAACTCAACATGTTCATCAATTTCCCTTGAATTAACAATTAATCACATTCATCATTGGCCATGATCAAATTCAATCAACCCATTGCTCAAGTTGTACTAAAACATGCAAAAATATGCTATCTAAATGCATACCTAATAATGCAAATGCAAACAAGAAAAAACCCCCAAACTTAACTAAACATTGTCCTCAATGTATAAAGTAGGAAAAATTAGGACAGAGGACTTCCCTGAGACGTCGCTAATTGGCATCATCTTCAGCGTCCTTATCGTCTGTTGAGTCGGGAGTGTATTCGGGAAACATAGGTGGACTAGGAAACTGTACTGGAGATGTGCCCGAGTTGAAACCACAGTTGGTAAACATTTGGACTAGTGTGGAATTGAAGTCCGTTGAGTACTCCATAAATGAGTCCAAACGCTGTGCAAGTTGATCATGGCGGGTAGACTTGCGTCGAGTTTCCCTATGTAACTCTTGTGTCTCTGTGTGTAACTCCTATGTTTCTCGACGCAATCCACGCATCTCATCAATTAGACTCTCCATAGGTGACTGGGATGAAGCAGTAGCAGGTTGAGGAAGCTCCGATGGTTCGCCAGAATCCTGAGGCATATCCACCATAACATATCCAGCACCCCTACGATCAGAGGAACCACTCTTCCATACTTTAAAGCGGCTAATGATTTGATGATCAATTGACACTTGCGGTTGTTGAACTACTTCATCAGCACTCCATGTGATTTTTGCTTTCTTACATAGTCCGCAAATTAATGATGGGTGAGGCAACCCGGTATTTGAACTGCTCTTAATAGCCTTTGTGATTGAATCTGCAATAACTTGTCCCACATTAATAGTTTTTCCTGTAACTATGTAATAGAGCAATACCGCCCTGTCACGGAATAATTCAGTAAAGTGTGTGGTAGGCATCAGCTTAGCACATAGAAAGTAGTATCATGCATTCCCAAACCGGCTCAGCTCGCTATGGGAAAAGTTAACCTTCTCTGACCCCTTTAATGTCCACTTAGCACCCGGTTACATAGACACTTGATCACTTCATCCAAGTCAAGTTCTTCAATTATATATTTCGTATACTCATCATCATCTGATATATTTTCTATGTTGTAATAAGCATTGATGCGTTCTTTGTCAAACGAGACTGCTTTACCCCGGACTTAAACCACATGGTTGTCGGCCTCCTTGGCATTGGCATAAAATTCGTTTACAATGGGGATTACGGCGGCCTCCGACTGTTCTGTGAAATCGAACCAACCACGCTCCATAATCATGTCATGTACACACCCATCATACATCTCATCTGGGCGAAGACCGCATTCGGGAATCAATACCTTTTTCACCAACCACGTATGAAATCTCTCCGATGCCGCTTCGCTAACAAATCTCTTTTTGTCGTATGACTTGGAAGATTTAGAGCTTTCCCCTCTTTGGCGTTTTGAAGAAATGTTGAATATGCAATGATAAACCATCACAACAACTAAAATTAGGTCACAAAGTAGCTAACTAATCTTTGTTCCCTGTTGGGTAATTTAACAAACACCTTGTGTGCAATGCTCAAGTCGTCAATAATAAGTCATCCCAAATCTTATGAGCACCACCAAAGAAAACACCCAACAATCTCTCACAAGCATTTAAAATAGACTTAAACATTACCCATGGAGAATGAACGAGAATTGTACCTTAAATTGCCAAGTTTGTTCTTTACCCATGGAGAATGGAATAACCCTTGTTGTTAGTTGATGCTCATGGATGCCACTTGAGAGGTGAGAATGTTGTGTAAAGGAGTTTGAGATATTCAAGATGATGGAGTGAAATTTTGGATGAATAAGAGTTGGTGTGTATGTGTTTTTAGAGGTTTAAAATTTTGTGGTAGTGGTAGGAGTTGATTTGGGTTGATGTTTGCAGATCTGATGGGTATTTGATATTGCTTAAAATCTGAGTTGGGTGCTGGTTTGGATGTTTAGAATACTAAAAATCTGAGTTGGAATCTATTTTTTTATGTGTAGAATGCTGAAAATCTGAGCTGGAATCTATTTTTTATGTGTAGAATGTTGAAAATCTGAGCTGGGATTGGTTTTGGGTCAGCAGGAAGGCTGCCTTGGCGTGCTTTGGGCACTGGCTGGGCGCTGGTTCTCGCGCCTAGGCACTGCCTCTCTGGATTCTGGACTGGCTGGGGTGCTGGTTCTGGCGCGTAGGCGCTGCCTCACTGGATTGGGGACAGCATGGGAGCGCTGGGGCGCTGGTTCTGGCGCCTAGGCTGTAACACCCCGAATTTTCTATAATTATAGGGATATATATATATAGTAAATAATATTTGTAAAGATGTAGATATATGTAGTGACATAAGAATAAACCGTAGGAATAAATGCTATGGAGACAATTTTATTGGGAAGTTACGTGTCGAAGAGGTTTAAACTTGGAAAGGGTGATTAGACAAGTTTCTAAAAGTTTGTAGGTCAAAATAATGATTTCATTGAATACGGAAGGTCGAAGTACATTGGGAGTGGTAATATGGATGTATTGGAAGTTAGGAAGTGTCTCGGAGTTAAAATACACTTTAGCGAGAATTTGGGTAAAAATGGGTATTGAACACTACTTAGTTTTTTGGCCATAACTTTTTATCCTTAAGTCCAATTGATCTGAAATTTTTACAGTAGATAGTAGACATCTAGGGCTACAAAAGTATGTCTCATGAAAATTTTCCAATTCGACCTCTAAATGTGTCAAAACTGCATTGGAAGTTGGAACAAAAATCTGGCAGTCAAATCGTACTGGTACGCGTACCGGTACGCTGAACTCCAGAAGCTAGATCGTACCGGTACGCTGGACTCCAGTAGCTCAACCGTACCGGTACGCGTACCGGTACGCCCGACAAAATCCCAGCCCGATCCGACTTCGGGTCTTTCTCCATTTCTTCCACTATAAATACATCCCTACACCTCTCTAAGCCTCATTTCACCCATCCAAACCCTAGGCACCCTTAGAGAGCAAGAGAGGGAGAGAAGAACATCAAAGATAAGGAGAGATACACCATTTTAGAAGATTAAAACCCTAGATTTCTAAGATTTCACTTCTCTACTCATTCTCTTTTCTTCCCTTCTTCACCCAATCTCACCCAAATCTCTTGAAACCCTAGGAGGAGGAAATTAAGAGGAAAAGTAAGGAGAACAAGAAGGTTTTGAAGATTTGGGTCTTGGATTTATAGCTTTGGATTAAAAAGGTAGGGGATTTCTTCTCTTTCTCTTACATTGATGTTAGGGTTAATAAATATGTATGTTTTGATTCTTTATGATATGTATTTGCTATGGCTCCATTGTTTCTTGATTCTTGTTCAAATGTTAACATGTTTTACACAAATTTAGGGTTGAATACCCATGAAATCTCTTTTTGGTTTGAAAAACCCTAGTTTTCAAGAGTGATGAGTTTTCCTCTTGAACTCTTCCTTTATTCTTGATTTCAAAATCATAGTGTTTTGTGTTGAGTAAGAAAAAATGATATTGTTGTGATCTCTTGCATTTTCTTTGTTGGTTATTGAAAATGTCAAATGCTCAATTTGGGGATTTTTAAGATATAATTGTAAATTGGGGAATTGGATTTGGTATGGTATCTCTTATGAGTGTGGGATGACCATGGGTGGCCTTTGACGAGATATCGTAGAGTGGGTAGATGTGTTGCTTGCTCCATGTGGGTTGGCATTTCTCCTACCACTCGTAGTGGGGTTAGTGCTTTGGTAAGACTAAACCGCTATTGCTCACGGGTGCCGTGTAAGAGGGTTAGTATACTAATACCTGGGTTGGATACGTCACTGCCATTGGTGTGGCATACGCCCTTCCTAAATGATGGATATCTTTGATAAGATTTGTGTGGGTGTGTGTGGGTTAGATATTACTCAATGTTTCGATTCATGGGGTGTGTCTTACATCATGTTTGAGATACATATACATATTGATGGATTGCTGTGTTGTTGTGGAAAATGGTTTCCTACAAGGACTTGTGGGAGTATGGGATTCCACAAGGTCTTGTGGGAAAATGGTTTATATTTTGGAAAAAGGGATATTGATTTGATCTTGGTTTCTTTTACTGTTTATGTAATTTACTGTCGCTACTTAAACTTGAGATCCATTTGAAAATGTCCCTGTTTTACTTCAAAGGTTATATATGATATTTGTGAAATGTGACCGACCCGTTTTGTATTTTTATAAACCTTGTTTGAGTTGGAAAGATTTTGCTACAGAGCTTCGTGCTCATCCCCTACAAATTACATTTTTCAGATTTGGTGCTAGAGGAGGATCTCGGCATCGACGAGTCAGGGCATTGGGAGGCTCCACTCGAGGGGAACCTAGATCCCGAGGAGGATATGTAGAGATGTAGCTACTTTTGTACTAGACTAGGTTATTCTTTTGGACACTGTAAGGTCTAGTTTCTTGTGTAATTCCGCTGTGCTATTTGATATAAATTTTTGAGATGTAAATGCCATGGTTGGGCATATTCTTTTGGGGGATAATGATGTAAATATTTTATGGATGATGAATGAAGTCTTAATTATTTATGGATAATATTAGTGCTCTCATGATGAAAATGGTTTTAGTATGTAATGTCGTCCAGGGTGTGTTTTGGGGCGTTACATAGGCGCTGCCTTACTAGATTGTGGACAGCATCCTCCTTTTTCTTGTTCAAAAAACTCCCCTTTTTTTTTCTTTCTTTACTCTTTTATTTTATTTGATGTTTCTTTTCGATCTTCGCTACCTACAAGCAGTTAACACACTAATTAACTTGTACTAATAATCTAATGACTAAATTGACATAAAAATAAAATAAAATAAAATAAAAAGCTAAACTGTGGGTTGCCTCCCAAATAGCGCTTGGTTTAAAGTCATCAGCCTGACTATTTCCTGTTGTCATTCCGGATTGGTGAGGGTTATTGAGGTCTTTTGACGATCAATGTCGCCACCCCAATAGTGCTTCAATCTTTGCCCGTTCACCTTAAACGTTCTCTTCGAGTTGGGTTCTTCGACTTCAACTGCTCCATGCGGGAACACTTTAGTAACCATAAATGGCCTGGACCACCTTGATTTGAGTTTTCCCGGGAAGAGTTTTAACCGCGAATTGAACAGGAGTATAGCTTGTCCTGGTTCAAACTGTCCCTCAATGATCTTCTTATCATGCCACCTTTTTATCTTCTCTTTATAAAGCTTGGCGTTCTCGTATGCTTGGAGACGGAACTCATCCATCTCATTCAATTGCAATAAACGTTTCTCACCCGCTGCATGCAAGTCAAAGTTAAGTTTTCGAATAGCCCAATATGCACTATGCTCTAATTTTATCGGCAAATGACAAGCTTTGCCATACACAAGCCTATATGGCGACATCCCAATTGGCGTTTTGTACGCTGTTCGATAGGCCCACAAGGCATCATCTAACTTCTTCGACCAGTCTTTTCGGGTGGGATTTACAATTTTTTCCAGAATCCGCTTCACCTCTCTATTCGAAACTTCGGCTTGACCACTAGTCTGGGGGTGATAAGTTGTGGCAATCTTATGGGTGACTCCATATTTAGCGAGAAGGGCTGCAAAATATTTATTACAGAAATGTGTACCTTCATTGCTAATGATCGCTCTCGGTGTACCAAACCTCGTGAAGATGTTTTTCCGGAGGAAATTCAACACCACCTTTGCATCATTAGTGGGAAAAACAGCTGCTTCAACCCACTTTGAGACGTAATCCATCGCAACTAATATGTAGAGATTATTGTAAGATGATGGAAACGGGCCCATAAAGTCTATACCTCAGACGTCAAAGATCTCAACCTCCAAAATACTGTTTAAGGGCATTTCATGTCGCTTTGAAATATTTCCAGTTCGTTGACATCTGTCACACTTTAATGCGAAAAAATGGGCATCCTTAAAGAGAGTTGGCCAATAGAAAACTGATTGAAGGACTTTTGCCGCTGTTCTCTCTCCCCCATAATGTCCCCCATAATCTGATGAGTGACAATGCTGCAAGATTCCTTCGATCTCTTCCCTGGGTACACATCTTCTTAACATTTGATCCGCACATTGTTTGAATAGGAATGGCTCATCCCAGATGTAATGCTTCACCTCGTGCAAGAATTTCTTCCTTTGTTGGTTGCTCAATTCAGGGGGAAACACATGACTCACTATATAGTTCACATAATCTGCATACCATGGTGCTTCCCCTGCAACACAGAAGAGTTGCTCATCCGGAAAGGATTCATTGATCATTACTCCCCCACCCTTTTGTTGTACGTTATTCTCAAGTCTGGAGAGATGATCCGTCACTTGGTTCTCTGTCCCCTTTCTGTCCCGAATCTCTAGATCAAACTCTTGAAGCAAAAGGACCCATCGAATCAAGTGTGGCTTGGCGTCTTTTTTCGAAATTAAATACTTAATGGCAGAATGATCTGTGAACACTATGAGGTAAGATCGAAATTTGTCGAAAGCAAAAACAACTGCTAATAATTCTTTCTCAGTGGTTGTGTAGTTGAGCTGTGCGTCCGATAATGTCTTGCTAGCATAATAGATAGCATGAAACATCTTTTCTTTCCGTTGACCTAAAACTGCGCCAACTGCAAAGTCGCTAGCATCACACATCAGCTCAAACGGCAAATCCCAATTTGGTGCAACTATCGTGGGGGCAGTTATGAGCTTATTTTTCAACACCTAGAAGGCCTCTAGGCAAGCCTTATCAAACTTAAAGTGCACATCTTTCTCTAAAAGGTTACACAGAGGCTTTGTGATATTGGAAAAGTCCTTTATGAATCGCCTATAAAATCCTGCATGGCCCAAAAAACTCCGAATTCCATTGACTGATGTTGGTGGTGGTAGTTTCTCAATAGTCTCTATTTTTGCCCTATCCACCTCTATGCCATTAGCAGAAACTTTGTGCCCCAAAATAATACCTTCTTGAACCATGAAGTGACACTTTTCCCAGGTTAACACCAAGTTTGTTTCCACACATCTTTTCAGCACAAGAGTTAGGTTCTCTAAACATAGGTCAAAGCTATCTCCAAATACCGAAAAATCATCCATAAATACCTCAAGATTTTGCTCGACCATGTCGGAGAATATTGCCATCATGCATCGTTGAAAAGTTGCAGGTGCGTTGCATAATCCAAAAAGCATCCTCCGGAATGCAAAAGTTCCATAGGGGCAGGTAAATGTAGTCTTCTCCTAATCCTCGGGTGCTATTGCGATCTGATTATAGCCGGAATAACCATCTAATAGACAATAGAATACATGCTCAGCCAATCTATCAAGCATCTAATCAATGAATGGTAGAGGGAAGTGATCTTTTCGAGTTGCCTTATTGAGTTTGCGATAATCCATACATACTCTCCACCCAGTCACTGTTCGTGTTGGGATTAACTCGTTGTTCTCATTTGACACTACCGTCATGTCTCCTTTCTTCGGAACACATTGAACTGGACTAACCCATGAACTGTCTGAGATAGGATATATGATTCCGGCATCCAACCATTTGATGATTTCTTTCTTGACTACCTCCTTCATGATAGGATTTAATCGGTGTTGTTGCTCAATCACGGGCTTAGCATCATCTTCAAGCAGAATTTTGTGCATACAAATTGAGGGACTAATGCCCTTAATATCTGCAATAGACCATCCTAAAGCCGTTTTGTACTCACGAAGGACTCGCAACAGCTTACTTTCTTGAAATTCATCAAGTGAAGCAGAAACAATAACAGGTAAAGTAAAAGAGTCACCCAAATACGCATACTGTAGGTGATTTGGAAGAGTTTTAAGCTCCATTATAGGTGGTTCTTCCAAAGATGACTTTGCACGAGTAGAGCTTCCTAAGTGATCCAAAGTCTCAAACTGTTGCTTAAACTTGACAACCCGTGGAGAAGCATTCAACCACTGTACATACTCTAGAGGAGCCAGGTAGTCCGAAGCGGTGGGACTAACCAGTGATGACTCAAGGGGATCTGAAATACAGCTTCCTACGAATATCTCAGTTATTGCATCTTCCACCAAATCAACCCGAAAACATTCTTCTGCCTCTTTAGGAAATTTCATAGCTGAAAATACATTAAATGTCACCTCTTGATCTTGGACTCACATAGTTAGCTCACATTTCTATACATCGATAAGTGTTCTTCCCGTTGCTAAGAATGGTCGCCCAAGAATAATAGGTATTTCCCTATCTTCCTCACGATCTAAGACCTATGAAATCAGCTGGAAAAATAAACTTATCCACTTTAACTAGAACATCCTCAACTATGCCCCTTGGATAAGTGAGGGATCTATCTGCTAGTTGCAATGTAACATTGGTAGGCTTTGCTTCATTCAAACCCAATTGTTGATAAATTGAGAGTGGCATTAAGTTAATACTAGCTCCCAAGTCACACAATGCTTACCCAAAAAATTGGTTGCCTATTGTGCATGAAATTGTAAAACTACCAAGATCTTTGAGCTTTGGGGGTAGCTTCCTTTGAAGGATAGCACTGCACTCCTCTGTAAGTGCCACTGTCTCAAAATCACCTAGTTTGCTCTTCCTTGACAAAATTTCCTTCATAAATTTCACATAGCTAGGCATCTGCTCCAATGCATCTGCGAAAGGGATATTAATTTGGAGTTTCTTGAATACTTCTAAAAATTTTGAGAACTGCTTATCCAACTTCTTTTTCTGCAAATGTTGTGGAAACGGCACAGGAGGCACAATAGGACTCTGCTTGCCTTCATCAGATTTTACCACTGGATCTTCTTCCTTCTGTTCATGTTCCACATTCTTGCTATCTCTATCTTCATCCTTATTATCATCTCCAAGTGATTGGTTTGGAGTTCCACCAACAACTTCAGATAGCTCTTTTCCGCTTTGTAATGTAATAGCCTTGCAGTGCTCATTTCCTTCTCTCTTAGGATTGATTTTCGTATCACTAGGTAAAGTTTCTTGAGGTCAGTTGTTAATGGCATTAGCAAGCTGACCCATTTGATTTTCTAGGTTTCGAATTGATACTTCCTGACTGTTCATCTTGGTCTCATTCTGTGCTATATACCTGGAAAGCAACTCCTCCAAATTCGACTTCTTTTCCTGCTGTGGTGGAGCTTGATTCTGAAAACCTGGTGGGTATGGTTGTCTTGGAGCAGAGGTTTGAGCTTGATTATTATTCCATGAAAAACCCGGATGATTCTTCCAACCAGGGTTATAATTGTTGGAATTATTGTTATATTGCTGCCTGTTGTGGTTACCAATGTATTGTATCGACTCTGGATTAATTGCGCATTGATCACTCGGATGGTTCCCTGCACACAATTCACAGACAACTGCCACACTCTGAATAGGCTGCACCCCTAGAGCATCAATCTTCTTTGACAACGTAGCAACCTGTGCAGCCAATGTAGTAACTGCATCAAATTCATAAATCCCTGCTACCTTTGGTTGATTTATCCTTGTAGAGGGTCGGCAGCCATCGTCTCCAATAACTTGTAGGCTTCATCGAAATTCTTCCCCATCAATGCCCCTCCTACAGCTGCATCGATACTAGTTCGGGTAGTACTAAACAACCCGTTGTAGAACGTTTGAACTTGCAACCAATTAGGAATACCATGGTGAGGGCATTTTCGGAGTAAGTCTTTGAATCGCTCCCAAGCTTCATATAAAGTCTCAGAATCATGTTGTGCGAATGATGTGATGTCGTTCCTCATCCTTGCAGTTTTAGCTGGTGGAAAGAATTTAGTTAAAAATTTTTGAGCTAAATCTGTCCACGTGGTAATAGAACCTGATGGCAATGAATGCAACCAACTCTTCGCCTTATCACGAAGTGAGAAAGGGAAAAGTCGGAGTCTAATCGCATCTTCAGAAACCCCATTGTATCTGAATGTGTCGCATATCTCCAGAAAACTCACTAAATGATCGTTTGGGTCATCGTTAGGCAAACCCCCAAACTGCACTGAATTCTAAATCATTTGAATGGTACCTGGCTTGATCTCAAAATTGTTTGCTTGAATTGCGGGTCTTTGATTGCTCGATTGTATTTCCATCACAAGTTGTATAGCATAATCCCTAAGCGATTTCTGTTCATCTTCAGCCATAGTTTCTTGGTTGTTTACTTCTTGACACTGTTTTCGCAAGTTTCGGAGCCTTCTTTTGATTTCGTTTTCGTACGGTAGTAGCTCCTGACTTGTAGATCCTGTTTGCATACAAAATTCAAGAGTGCTTGCGAAAACAATTAAAACATAAAATTAAATAAGTTTAAACTAAAATCAAATTGATTGAAATTAATATTGAAATAATTACTAGAATAATTCCCCGGCAACGGCGCCAAAAACTTGTTATCCAAATTTGGTATTGACAATTTACGTGTAAGTATACACGATCAACAAGTAATAAAGTGATAAGTAGAGTATCGTTCCTACGGAGAATTATTACTAATAAATTTCAAATACTAACTTTATATCAATTCAATTTTATTTAAACAATTGGAATTAACTATGGAATGACTAAATTAAAACTAAATCTAATCTTAACAATCAAGGGTTGAATTTACCGGATAAAAGAAGTTAAGATTACAACTTCCCTTAATGCTTCGTATAAATCTCTCGACTCTCTTTCCAACTAATTGATCAAAATAAGTTGTTAACTGAGAACTCAAAACCATTTATCAAACCTCTTCCGATAGTCAGATAAAAATATATCTCCCAATTAAATTACTATATTCCTATGCAAAATAAGTTGGAAAAGATTCATTAAGTTCAAACTCTCATAAAAGTTACACACGGCATATAGGTATATTCCTATCCTATACACAAACCCAGCTATTCAATCCGAAGAAGAATCAACTAGACGCATGTCATCATATTCCGATCTAAACCTAGAATTCATCTCCCAATTTCATCTAGGTTATCAAATTAATTGATGGCCAAACTATTATATATTAAACACAAAATATGACAAACAACTCATGTATGATCCATAAGAACTAGAATCGAGAGTAGATCAATTTAACTAGACATTAGGTTCTGTTGCAATCTTAATAAAAAGTTAGTTCATAATGTAATTGAAAAACATCCTTCTCAAATTAAACAACATCTTAGAAAATTAAGAAGTAAAAGTAAGAGAAAAGAATGAAAACTTAGTTGCAATCTTCAACTCCTCTCTAGCCTTCAAGTCCGATTTTCTTCGTGTCGCCTCCTTCGATTATTGCCTTCAACTTTCTATCAATCCTTGGTCTTTCTTCTTATGTTATTAGTCTATTTATATCCCAACTCAAACCCTAGCATATATGAGGCATTAAAGTCCAATTTCGGGTCAAAAACAAGTCGGAATTCGCGTCCAGAGCCAACACAAGCGCAATTGCGCCAAAAATCAGTGCAGGGGTGCTGAGTTATTGGTTTTCCAGCGCAGGGGTGCCGGTTTTGGTGCAGGGGCGCGGGTCCCCTTTCAAGCCTAAAGTTGCCTTGTTGCTTAGCCTTCAAAAATCCATCACTTAGGCTCCAAATTGACCTTGTTTCCTTCCAAATGATCATGTTTCTTTCCAAATGATCATCCCTACAAAATAAAATTAAAACACACAAAACAAATAAAAGGAACATAAAATATTTGAAAACTTGCAATTTCATCAAACCGAAAGTACTCAATTCGTAGGTATAAAACCCACTCATCACGTGCTGGGCGACGCCAGCTACATGATGATTGGCGGATCCGACGGCGTGGGCGACACTCATGAGCTGGATACTAATCCTTGTCGTACACTAAGTACGAAAGCAAGGGCTCCAAAAGCTGGGGGAATGGAGGTAGCCACTGAGGCACCATTGGGTGGAGTGACTGGGGGAAAACAAGGTATCGTCCTTCGATCAAGTGCTTGATTGCGTTCACACTAATCTCCGACCATGATCCCAATTGTGTGTATATGGCTTATGTGTGTAGGTGAGTGTCACTCTCCCTCGGGTTCGATGCTAAAAATGGGGAAAACGTGTGTGTGAATGGAAATGCGTGTGTGTGTGTGGAAAAGTGCTCCCCAAGCGAAGAAAGACTTGCAAGTGTCGTGTTCTACTTGGAATGGGTATTCCAAGGTCGTCTCCTCTGGGAAGGAAGGTCGAATTGTGGTGAAGGTAATTTTGTAAGAAATGAAAAGTGTAAAATCTTGTGAGTTTGTGTTTTGGTGAGTGGAGTTTAGAAAAAAATTGCAAGAAAACAAGGTTGACCAATCCAAAGAGGTCATTCCAATGGGAATGCCAAATCAACTCAATTCATTCAACCAATGGTGCCTAGGTGTTTGCTTGATTCGTAGGAATTAAGAGACTAATGTGGAGGTGTAGCCTCAAGTATACCCCGTGACAAGTCTACAGAGTATCAAGAGCTCACAACCATATCCGCACTCAACCTAGTCAAACTAAATACTTTACACTACGAGGAAGGATGGAGGAGGGTTGATTTAGCATACCCAAGAGAAAGTCTCTCTTGGATTAGCCAACTAAAAGCTTAGCTACTCATAATAGATGCAAGAACATACACAATGTAATGAGACATGGTGAAGAAATAAAGATTCAAACTTGTATTAATGCAAATAGGATTTAAACTACAAAGACAAGTTCATTTCATACCCAAATGTAAAGCTTGGAAGGAAAACCCAAATGTAGACATGGAAAATACAAAAACATGTAGCTAAACTTGAATACACTTGGAATAAAGGAGATTAAAGTGCAAGAAGTAAAGATTACAAGTGATTGAAAGCTTACTACAATTGAAATGGGGAAGGAAATGCAAAAATCTAACTTTCTCTCTCTAAAACTTCATCTTCTTCCTTGAGCTTCTCTCTCTAAAACTATGTGTGTAGCTGAATAATTATGTAAGAATTGCTTAATTTTCATCCATAACCCCCTCTATGGCCTGTGAGAGCTGACTTGCCATCAATGGGAAGGGATTGGACACTTGCCCAAGCAAGGACAGGCTATGCCTTTCCTTTTCCATGCTTCCCCAACCACTCACTTTCCCTCTCTTCCTCTTCCATGATTTTTCTTCCAAAGTCAGACCTTAGGTGTAATAGAGCATACTTGTATGTAGAATATGTCAGGGTATGTGTGGGAGAAGTAGATGTGGACCCACGAAGCAATTAGAGTTGAGATTGCAGCTTTCTAGCGTTTCTGGGCAAAACCTACCGGTAGAACATCAACGAAACCTACCAGTATGTTTTGGCAGGGGCAGCAGTAGAAGATTTATAGTGTACAAAACCTACCGGTAGAACGCCAACAAAACCTACTGGTAGGTTTTCACCTGTTTTTTTTTTTCTTGATTTCTTGCTATCCTGAGCCACCCGTTAAGCCTCCCCTCCTTCTTCATTGTCTTTAAGCACATGATGGAAGGCTTAATATGGACCATTACCTACTCTTTACCTACAATCACACAAAACTCCATTAATTGATAGATTAAATGCAATTTTCCCCATTTTCTCCACAAAAACAAGTATAAAATGTATGCTGCAAGACATGAATCTAGCCAAGAAGCAACTTTGGGGGTTTCTGACTGCTGCAGAGATTCAAGAGGTTGGCTCTCGAGGTCCATAGGGCATCATTGACACTGCCATGGAGGGTTTCGCTATGCTATGCTTTTTATTTAGCTTTGATCTTGTGTCTGGCTTCCCTTTTTTTATGTTCTGACTTTTGAATGCCTGTAGGTGGCTGCTGTTTTTCCCTACTTGTTTTCAAGCATGATGAAGCTTAGAGAGGCCCTTAGTGGTTAGGCAGCGGAGAAGCAGGCACGAAGGGCTGCTGAGGAGCAGTTGGGGCTTGAGAAGCAGGCACGAGAGGCTGTCGAGGAGCAGTTGAGGCTAGCACATGAGAGAGTTGCACCCCTTGAGGCAGACCTTTTGGCATCCTGTGAGAGGGCCGCCCAGCTGGAGGCTGATAGAGAGGCTGCCTGCGCGAGAGCAGAGACAGAGCTGTGATCGTCCTGTGAGAGGGCCGCTGGAGCAGGGGCTGACATTCGAGCAGCTCTTGAGAGAGCTGCCAGGGTAGAGGCTCACTCCGTTGAGATGGAGAAAAAGAGGGATGCTACTGAGAGGGCCGTGACTTGATCCGAAATGTATACACCCAAGTGTAGGCGATCAAGTTGTAGTTATAATGCAGTTAAGTCCAGAGTCGAATCTATAGGGAACTAATGTTGGTGTTTCGGAGTAAATAGTGATAGAGACCAACGTGACTAAAACCCTTAAGATTTGAAGTTATGATGTTTATGGAATTTCATGGACATAATATAAGATTCTTTCCAAAGGGTTTTTCTAGACAAAATATAATTCTCTCAAATGTAAAAGTCACCCTTTAGCTTGAGGATCTGAACATGTAGTCAATCATCCGGTTGTTATATTTGTGCTTGAGAACCCAATTAACCCTTGTGTCAACGACAAGTTAATTTGAGGATAAAGATGGATAGTGAGAATTAAAAGCCTGGTTCCGATGTCTTTGTAGAGATTTACAAGAATTTTCTGTGCCGGGACTTAACCCGTCTACAACCAAGCAAGTAATTCTACAATTCATCCAACCACTGTGTTAGTATTCCATTCTTAGTTGAAGCACAATAATAGTGAAGATTGAAATGTTGTCATAAAGATCTAGCTGGAGTACTTGCAAATAACCAATGAATCCTCCTATGCCAAGAGTCATCTTGTCTTAGAAATGACTCATGGTTGTACAAAAGTACCTTAGCTTTGCTAGATGCATTCAATCATTCAATAAATAATCAACAGATAAAACATTAAGCATAAATAAAATGCACAAAACTTACTTCCGAATGATTTATACATGTCCATCACCTCTTATTAAAGAGTGAATGAGAAACTACTCACTCTTCATGACTTTGAGAAAGCTAGAAAAGTGAGTGATTTTCATCCCTCCAAGTAGAGTAGTTACAAGAGAAACTACACTACACAATAAGCCTATCTTCGATGAAGATCGAGTGAATCACTTTCCACCCTTCAAGGCTACAAGAGAGCTATAAAGGTGGAAGAGTTTCACTCCTCTTAAGTGAAGGAAAAAGCTTTTACAATGGAAGCTAATGAAACTAATAATGAAAGTAGAAGAAAGCTAGTTACTTTTCGAGGGTTTCCTCCTCAACCAAAAGGTGATCTATCTCTCTCTATGTATGTCTATCTATCTATATGTTTTACAAGTCCAAAGAGGAGGTATTTATAGGCAAGAAGGAGGGGGTAAAGAAAAGTAAAAGAATAGTTCTAGGTGCTTAAAGTCCAAGTGAATGTCCCAAGATCCAGATGGAGAATCAACCACTCCGCATACTATCTGGGGAATACGTTCGAACGTGGGATGGCGTTCGAACGTTGACTCCTGTCTTCTGGGATGGGCGTTCGAATGCTAACTGGAGTTTGAACGTGGTACTCAAGTGGATTTTGTCACCCACAATAGATAGGAGTCAAAAACCATGTCTCATCACCCTGGTAGTGCTCTGGAGGTCCTCAAATAATTCAAGATGGCGTTCGAATGTGGGTTGGGGTTCGAACGTTGTACTAAAGTAGCTCTTGTTATTCTGTGAGAATAACTGCAACACGCTATATGCCATCACCCTAGCACTCTTCTAGGGGCCCTCAATTATTTCAAGATGGGCTTTTGAACGTGAATTGGCATTCGAACATTGATGCCTTGCTTAAAACTTCTTCAATTTTCTTCCAAAACATGTGGGTGTTTGCTTGATTTATTTTCGCCGTTCCTAATTTTTGAACATGAACCCTTAATGTGTATATGGCTTATGTGTGCGGGTAAGTGTCACTCTCACTTGGGTTCAATGCAAGAAATGGAAAAACGGGTGTGTGAATGAAATGTTTGTGTGTGTGTAAACGAAAGTGCTCCCCAAGCGCAAAGAGACTTTCGAGTGTCGTGTTTTACTTGAAAATCATATTCCAAGGTCGTCTCCTCAGAGAAGGAGGTGAATTGTTTTGAAGGTGACTTTGGTGAAAAATGAAAAGTGTAAAAATCTTTGATGTTTGAGTTTTGGTGAATTTTGTTCTTGATGAAAATGAAATGGAAACAAGTGTTGGCTAATCCGAAGAGGTCATTCCAATGGGAATGCCAAATCAAGTCAAGACCTTCCTCCAATGGTGCCTAGATGTTTGATTGATTCTTAGGAAGCAAGGGACTAAAATGGAGGTGAGGATTCAAGCATACCCCGTGACAAGTCTACGGTGTATCAAGAACTCACAACCATGTCCACACTAAACCTAGTCAAAACAAATCATCGTACACTATGAGGAGGAATGAAAAAGAGTTGATTTAGCATATCCAAGGGGAACTCTCCCTTGGATTAGCCAACTTGAAACTTAGGTACTCATATTTAATGCAAGAACATAGATGAAATAAAGAGACATGGTAAAGAAATGAAGATTGAAACTTAAATTAATGCAAGAAAACATAAACTACAAAAAAGGTGCATTTAATACCCATTTTAAGAGCTTGAGATGAAAACTTAAATACAACAACAGTAGATTCTAAGATACTCAACTAAACTTATAATATACTCTAAGCTTTCTCTCTCTAAAACTATGTTTTCCTCCTAGAGCTTCTCTCTCTATATCTCTACTATGCTGAATAATTTGTAATGAATGCCTCATTTTTTTGTCCATGGAGTTCCCTCTAGGTGTGTGACAGACCTCCCATCCATAGGAGGCTAATTGGATGTCATTGGGCAGGCTAGGACAGGCCAAGCCAGCACTTCCTTGGCTTGCCTCTTCTCTCTCTTCCTCTTTAATGCTTGAGCCTCCAAAGTACAAGCAAGGGTGTAGGGAGGCATGTAGATGTGTAAGGGATGTCAGTGGACAAGTGGGAGAAGCATAGGTAGGGCCCCCAAATGGCAGAGCTTGAGTTGTAGGCTGTCTGGGCAATTTGAGCAAAACCTTCCGGAAGGTCGATGCAAACCTTCCAGAAGGTTTGTGCAGGTATAGTTAAAACAACAGTCCAGTAAGCAAAACCTTCCAGAAGGTCGATGCAAACCTTCCAGAAGGTTCATTCCAGTAGACAAAAAATTTTGGAAGGTTTTGGCAGTGAATAGGCAGATCAAGTGCAAACCTTCCGGAGGTTTATTGCCAAACCTTCCAGAAGGTTTTCATCCAAATTGCATTTTTCTTGGTTTCTTCACCCTCCAATCCTTCCTTTAAGCTATCCCCTCATCTTCATCGAATTTAAACATTACGATGGGAGCTTACTCAAGGCTTTTACAACATTTTCACCTACATTCACACAAAACTTCATTAAAGAGAAGATTAAAGGCAATTCTCCGCAAATTCTCAACAAAAGCAAGTACAAAAGGGCATAACAACATACAATATATGCAATTTTTTGTGCTAATCACACCCCCTAACTTGAGTTTTGCTAGTCCCTAGCAAACATTCACTTTAAACCACAAGATATAAACTACAACAACATCTATCCAAACAAATAAATATCCAAACACTCAAAATGCAAAAATCACATTACAATTAAAGAAAAGACTTGGGTAATGATAAAATGAAACAACTATGGTATTTTTTATTAATCATTCACAAAAGTTCATTACACTGGGTTAGAGTTTCAGAACAAAATGGCCCAAAACCTAAAGACAGTTCTACAAGGCCGACAAACTAACCCTAACTCTATACAATCTGAACTCAAAAGAAACAAAACACA
Source organism: Ilex aquifolium (assembly GCA_951799425.1). Lineage (NCBI taxonomy): Eukaryota > Viridiplantae > Streptophyta > Magnoliopsida > Aquifoliales > Aquifoliaceae > Ilex > Ilex aquifolium. The sequence goes on along the minus strand of OX637404.1, from coordinate 5,391,086 downwards.
CAAGTCATCCTAATCACCTATTCCATCACTGTCATCATCAAAGGCGTCCTCCACCTCAGTCTCACCTCCAGACTCCGTCTCCTCATCATCATCATCCTCGTCGATCTCTCCCACCTCCACAGTCGTAGAAGGTGTAGGAGCTGAGGCCGATGGTCCAGCTGGAGGCGGCAGAGGTCCATCGGGGATGGGCTCACCCGGGAACGTATGTTGGAATAGCCGCGTCACCATATTCAACAGCTTGTGCATAGTGGACTCTAGTGCATCCATACGCTGCGACATGGTGCGGGCTGGGGTAGGTGTAGGAGGTGCTGATGTGGATGGCCCTACAACAGATGGCTCTGGCCCCGAGGCTCTGGGCCTCTCTCCCCCAGTCCTGGTAGCCCTCTTGCTGTTGCTTGACTTTTTGATGGCTCCAGTCTCCGGGGGAAACAGAGTATCATGAGCGTAGTGCTTCACCTTGGCATGGTGGCACAGACGAGTGACGAGGCTGTCTAAGGGGAGATTCGCCTTCGGCTTTGCAACCTTGGCGAATTCCCGCATCTCCTCCCATATCAGTAAAGCTACATCAATCGTCATCCCCGTCATGAATGCGTGGAGGAGGGCAAGCTTCTCGATGTTCGGGCTCTTCTCCGAACCCCGGGGCATCAGATTTTAATGAAGCACCTTGTTCATCACCCCTGTAAGAGTGCTTGAGGCCCTCGACCAAAGTTGTTCCTTTGAAGGTGGTCGGGTCCTCGTAGGTGAGACCCACATAGTCTGTGAGAGTCCTACCCCCTTCAACGTCGTGTGGGTAGACCAGGGTAGTCGGGGGAGGCCTCTCATATCCCATTACTGTGGCAATCGTGTCGAGGGTCACCTCGAATGTCTTCCCCCGCACGTTGGTCCTTAGCCTTCTCCCGTCCTCTCCAAACACAGACAACTTCATGTAAAATTCTCAATACATTGATTAGCAGAAAACATTGCATATATTGTATGTGTTATGCCCTTTTTATACTTGCTTTTGTTGTGATTTTGGGGAAAAAAGCCTTTAATCTTCTCTTTAATGGAGTTTTGTGTAAATGTAGGTGAAAAGATGTAAATGACTTGAGTTAAGCCCCCATTGAAGTGTTTGAAATCAATGAAGTTGAGGGGATAGCTTAAAGGAAGGATTGGAAGGTGAAGAAACCAAGAAAAAGGTAAATTAGATGAAAACCTTCTGGAAGGTCGATCATAAACCTTCCGGAAGGTTTGCACTTGGTCTGCCTATTCACTGCCAAAACCTTCCAGAAGATTTTGCCTACTGGAATAAACCTTCCGAAAGGTTTGCATCGACCTTTTGGAAGGTTTTGCTCGCTGGAATGCTTTTTTAACTGTTCCTGCACAAACCTTTCAGAAGGTTTGCATCGACCTTCCAGAAAGTTTTGCCCAGATTGCCCACACAGCTTGCAACTCATGCTCTGCCATTTGGGGGCCCCACCTACACTTCTCCCACTTATCCCCTGACATCTCTTACACACATAAAAGCCTCCTATCACCTCATTATGTACTTTGGAGGCTCAAGCATTGAAGAGGAGGAGAGAGAAGAGGCAAGTGAGGGCAATTACATACTAGGCTTGTCCTAGCCTGCCCAAGCCATCAAGTCAGCCCCCTTTTGATTGGAAGCCTGTCACACACCTAAGGAAGGCTCCATGGACGAAAATGCATCATTCATTACACATTATTCAGCTGTATTGCATTGTAGAGCGAGAAACTCCTAGGAAGAAGACATAGTTTAGAGAGAGAAAGCTTGGATTTTTACATTTCTTCCATCCATTTCATTTGTAATCTTCTGTAAGACGGTTGTAAGCCTCATTTATTGTCTTTAATGTCATTTATTACAAGTGCATTGCAAGTTTAGTTGAGTATCCTAGCATCTACCATTGTTGTATTCAAGTTTTTCCATCTCAAGTTCTTCAATTGGGTATTAAATGCACTTTTCTGTAGTTTATGTTTTCTTGCATTAATTTAAGTTCCAATCTTCATTTCTTCGCAATGTATCTTCATTTCATTTATGTTCTTGCATTAAATATGAGTAGCTAAGCTTCAAGTTGGCTAATCCAAGGGAGAGTTCCCCTTGGGTATGCTAAATCAACTCTTTTTCATTCCTCCTCGTAGTGTACATTGATTTGGTTTGACTAGGCTGAGTGTGGACATGTTTGTGAGTTCTTGATACACCGTAGACTTTTCACGGTGTATGCTTGAATCCTCACCTCCATTTTAGTCCCACGCTTCCTACGAATCAATCGAACATCTAGACACCATTGGAGGAAGGTCTTGAGTTGATTTGGCATTCCCATTGGAATGACCTCTTCGGATTAGCCAACAGTTGTTCCATTTCATTTTCATCAAGAAAAAAAAATCACAAAACTCAAAGATTTTTTCACTTTTCCTTTTTTCACCAAAATCACCTTCAAAACGATTCACATCCTTCCCTGAGGAGACGACCTTTGGAATACTATTTCTAAGTAAAACACGACATTCAAAATTCTCCATGCGCTTGGGGAGCACTTTTGTTCACACACACACTTCATTCCCACTACTCCATTTACCCCATTTCTTGCATCATTCTAAGGGAGAGTGACACTCCCCTATCCGTATAAGCCATACACATATTACGGGATGATGTACAGAAATTAGGGACAACGACAGAAACAATCAAGCATTTTTGGCGCCGTTGCCGGGGAAGGCATATCGTTGAATTGAGAAGGTGATTTTTGGACAACGGACGTAAGTCCCGTGAATTCTCATCATAGGTTGAGGTACGTTGCTCCTTGTATATACTTTTGTGTTACCTATTTTTCATTTGTAGATAGTGTTTTGTATGTGGGGACGGGACGACCAAAATTGATTGGTTAGACAACCCTTAGGCCCCAACATGAATATTGACCAAGACCCACCCGAGGATGCCGATGATAACTTTGAGAATGAGGAGGCTAATGTCCAAAGGGGTGGGGGAATGCAAAACCCTCGGATGCCAAAACCTAGAATGCATTTCCCTCCTAGGATTGAAGGAAACAATATCCCCATTGATCCTCAGGCAAGGTCAATGATGGATTTTCTCTAACCCACACGTAGCACCACTCCCTCATGCATTCTCTTACCGATCCAAGCTCATGCCTTCCTAGTCAAGCCAGAAATGTTGCAACTACTTCCTACATTCCACGAAATTGAAAAAGAAAATCCTTATTTGCACATCAAGGAATTCGAGGATATAGTTACAACCTTCCTTACTAATCATGCTATGGAAGACATAGCTCGCTTGAAATTATTTCCTTTTTCCCTTAAGGACAAAGCAAAAACGTGGTTGAATTCCTTGCGGCCTCGATCCATAACCTCTTGGGCACAAATGCTTTCTGAGTTTTTGAACAAATTTTTTCGGTGCCTAGAACCACCGCTCATAAAAAGTAAATCCAAAACTTCTCGGAAAAGCCCAATGAGCAATTTTACCACTATTGGGATGGCTACAAGGAATTGCTACAATCCATTCCACATCATGGTTTTGAATCATGGCATTTGGTGAGTTTCTTCTATGAAGGGATCACACCGGGCCATAGAAAATTCATTGATATGATGTGTAATGGCGAGTTCTTAAACAATGATCCCGATGAGGCCCTAGAATACTTTAGTACATTGGCGCAAAATGCACAATCTTGGGATATCACGGATCCCACCGATGTACCGAGGTATTCTCCGAGTAGTAATCAAGCACATGGGGGAGGGATGTATGATTTGAGAGATTGGGAAGACTTGCTCTCAAAAATCGCCAAGTTGTCACAGAAGGTGGAAAGTTTAGAAGTCAATAGGAGACACGAGGTGTCCAACATTTCAAAGACCGAGGAGGGTTGCTTAATTTGTGAGAGTGTGGAGCATTCCATATCAGATTGCCCTAACATTACGGCACTTAAGGAAGTGTACCACGAGCAAGTCAATGCCTTTAACCAAACAAGGCAATCATTCTCCCCACACTCTTATACGTACAATGCGGGTTGGAGCAATCACCTGAACTTTAGTTGGAGAAATGAGAATCCCATTCCTCATGGGTCTAATGCCTATACACCTCCTATGCCTCCCAAGCAAAGTCAATACCAAGTGTCTAGCCCTCAATACTCCCGGTCTAATCCGCAAGGGTATTCACAAAACCCGCCTCCATGGAATTTCTCCCAAAACCCACCTCCATAGAATTTTGGTCAACAAGGACCATCCAACCCATCCACATATCAACCTCCCCACAAGAGGATTTTGGAGGATGTGGTTCATTCCTTCATCCAAAGCCAGACTACCATCAACAATCAAAATACCACAGCTTTTAATGACATTAGGACCCAACTCACAAAGTTGACCAATTCCGTGGGGACATCACAACAAGAGAAGGGGAAATTCCCTGCTCAACCCCAAGAAAATCCTAGAGGTCAACACATTTCATTTGAGTCATTCGAACCCTCTAATGAGAGTTGTGAGCAACTCAATGCAGTCACCACCCTTTGAAGTGGCAAACAAATTGATAAGACCGTTGTGCCAAAAGTCTCATCCAAGGCCACATTGCCAATGGAGAAAGAGACTAAGGATGATTCCGAGGGGGGTGAGGTGAGTGAGAAAGAAAAATTGTTTAATGAAAGTGTGCATACATCCCCCATTCCTGCCCCTTTTCCAAATCGTTTGAAGCCACCAGTCAAGGCGGCTAATTATTCTGATATAATTGAGATGTTCAAGTAGGTTAAGATCAACATCCCACTCCTCGATGCCATAAAGCAAATCCATTCATGTGCCAAGATTTTGAAGGATTTACGTACTGTGAAGAGGAGGCTAAATGTGCACAAGAAGGCATTCCTCCCCGAGCAAGTGAGCTCAATCTTGAGGACCAACACTCCACCAAAGTTCAAGGACCCCGAATGTCCTACCAATTCCATCACCATAGGGAATTGCCGGGTGGAGCATGCTCTTCTTGATTTGGGGGCAAGTGTCAACCTCCTATCGTACTCGGTGTATCAACAACTCCAACTTGAAGAGTTGAAGCCAACTCCAATCACTCTTTAGTTGGTGGATCGTAGCGTCAAAACACCGAGGGCAGTAGTTGAGGATGTTTTAGTTCAAGTTGATAAATTTTACTTCCCCGTTGATTTTATTTGTGCTTGACACTCACCCGATTGAGAATCTTAGTTCTCAAATCCCTGTCATACTTGGTAGACCTTTTCTTGCCACTTTTAATGCTGTGATTAATTGCAGGAATGGTCTTATAAAGCTTGCATTTGGGAACATGACTATAGACCTCAATGTCTTCAACTTGTCTAAACAACCGGGGGATGATGAAGAGGTACATGAGATCAACTGGATCGGCACATTGGTGGAGGATCACTTGGAGCTAATGAGCACCTTAAAGTTGGGGGAGGAGGAGAATGTTGATATAGAGGAGGTTGATGATCAAGAGGATTTGTAGAGCTTTAAAGGGGTAGAAAAATGGACCCCTACATTTGAGAAGCTTCCACATCAACACAAGAAGATCTTTCCATCGAATGAGCAAAAACTCACCTTGGAGTTGAAGCCATTACCATCCCACCTCAAGTATGTATACCTAGGGGATGACAAAACTTTTCTAGTGGTGATTAGCTCAACTTTGGAGACAAAGCAAGAAGAGGAGCTTTTGAAAGTGTTAAGGAGGCATAAGGGAGCGATTGGGTGGACAATTACCGACATCAAGGGGATAAGCCCCCTTATTTGTACACACCGCATCTACCTTGAAGAAGACTCCAAGCCGTCTCGACAACCACAAAGAAGGTTGAATCCAATCATGAAGGATGTGGTGAGAGACGAGGTGCTAAAGCTACTTGAAGTGGACATCATTTTTCTGATTGCTGATAGTAAGTGGGTTAGCCCCACGCAAGTAGTACCCAAGAAGTCGGGAGTAACGATTGTTGCAAATGAGGAGAATGAGCTTATCCTAACAAGGGTGATCACCGGATGGAGAATGTGCATTGATTACCAAAAACTCAACTTGTGCACGAGAAAATACCACTTCCCATTGCCATTCCTTGACCAAGTATTGGAAAGATTAGCTGGGCATCTATTTTACTGCATCTTGGATGGCTACTTCGGGTACAACTAGATTGAGATCGCTTTGGAGGATCAAGAAAAGACACTTTCACTTGCCCTTATGGTACTTTTGCTTATCGATGCATGCCCTTCGGGTTGTGTAATGCCCCAGGGACTTTTCAACGTTGCATGATGGAGATTTTTAATGATATGGTGGAGAAGATCGTGGAAGTGCTTATGGATGACTTCTCAGTGTTTGGGAATTCATTCGATGGGTGTTTAGAGAACTTGGAGAGAGTTTTTGAAAGATGTGAGGAGAAGAACTTGTTCCTCAACTGGGAGAAGTGCCACTTCATGGTGACACAAGGAATTGTGCTTGGGCACATTGTCTCGGCAAAGGGGATCGAAGTTGACAAATCAAAGGTTGAGGCCATTTCCAACCTCCCTACGCCAAAGGTCATCAAAGATATCAGGTAGTTTCTTGGCCATGCCGGCTTTTATCGTCGTTTTATTATGGATTTTAGTGCATTGGCCTGAACTTTGACCAATTTGCTTGCAAAAGATGTCCCATTTGTTTGGTCGAATGACTGTGAGGTATCCTTTAAACAATTAAAGAACATGCTCATTTCACCTCCGATCATGCGACCACCTAAGTGGGACTCACCATTTGAGCTTATGTGCGACGCGAGTGATTACGCGGTCGGTGCAGTGCTCGGTCAAAGGGAGGATAAGAGACCTTATGTAATATACTACACTAGCAAAACACTCAATGAAGCTTAAATGAACTATACCACCACAGAAAAGGAGTTGCTAGCGGTAGTATTTGCATTGGATAAAGTCTAGTCCTACATCATTGGTTCACCGATAGTAGTCTATACCGATCACTCTGCTTTGAAGTATTTGTTGTCTAAGCAGGATGCCAAATCGAGACTCATTAGGTGGATCCTCCTACTCCAAGAGTTCAACTTGACAATCAAAGACAAGAAGGGAGTGGAGAACGTGGTGGCAGATCATTTGTCCCAACTTGTGGTGCAAGATGCTGATGAGCACATTCCTATCCCTGACTTTTTTCCTGACGAGTATTTATTTTTGATTCATTCTGTTTGTCCCTGGTATACTGATATATGTAATTATCTTACAATAGGACAAATATCATCGCACTGGAGCCCGGAGGATAGACGGAGATTCATGGCGGATGTGAAGTACTTCTACTTCTACAACCCGTAACTATTCAAGTACTGCCCTGACCAAGTCATGCGGAGATGCGTACCAGAAAATGAACAACGGGAAGTCCTTGCATTTTGCCATTTAGAGGCGTACGGTGGCCATTTCTCTTCAAAGAAGACTTCGGCAAAGATTCTACAGTCAGGTTTTATTGGCCCTCTTTGATAAAAGATTGTATCTCTTTCTGTAAAGAATGTGATAGGTGCCAACGTTTGGGTAGTGTGACCCAAAGGAACATGATGCCCCTTTCCCCTGTACTTGTTATCGAGATATTTGATTGCTGGGGCATCGACTTCATGGTCCCTTCCCCGTGTCATTTGGCTACCTATACATTCTCCTAGCAGTGGACTATGCGTCCAAATGGGTGGAGGCTATCCTGACCAAGACCAATGACCACCGGGTCGTGGTCAAGTTTCTCAAGGAGAACATATTTTTGAGGTTCGGGATGCCTCGTGCAATGATAACCAACGGTGGTTCGTATTTCTGTAATAGGTCATTTGCATCTTTGATGCATAAGTATGACGTCACACACAAGGTGTCCACCGCATATCACCCACAAACCAATGGCAAAGCCGAGTTAGCCAATAGGGAGATTAAAAATATCCTAGAGAAAACGGTGAATCCCAATAGGAAGGATTGGTCATTTAGGTTGACCGATGCCTTTTGGGCTTACCGCACGGCTTATAAGACAGTTCTAGGCATGTCTCCCTATCGGCTCGTCTCTGGAAAGACTTGCCATTTTTCGGTTGAAATGGAACACAATGTCTATTGGGTCATAAAGACTTTAAACTTCAATTTGAGAATGGCCGGAGAGAATAGGAAGCTAGAAATGAATGAATTGGAAGAGATTCGAAGAGATGCGTATGAGAGCTCAAGAATTTCAAAAGAAAGGGCTAAGATCTTTCATGATAAATCCATTGAAAGGAAATCATTTGAGCCCGGACAAAAAGTGCTCTTATACAATTCTTGTCTCTCGATCTTTCAAGGTAAACTCCGATCCCATTGGGATGACCCCTATCTTGTCAAGGTGGCCTACCCCAATGGAGTTGTGGAAGTCATAAACCCAGAAGATGGCAAGACATTCAAGGTCAATGGCTGAAGACTTAAGTAATTCTATGAGGGGTTTGAAGGTCAAAGGGTGGAGGAAGATTTGATGGATCCAGTCTACCTGGACTTGTTGGAGAAGTAACTGTTCTTATGCTTTTTAGTGTACAGTCATTTTTATTTACTTTAACTGTTCATGTTACTTACGGTATCTTTTCGTATAATGTTGTTTTTCTTAGTTGCATATATTGGTGTTTTTGTCAAAAGCTCAAGTGCGAGGTGTTCTCTAACCCTACTCAGCTTTTTACAGTCCTTCATTGCATATCATATTTTTTTTGTTGCATTGTGGAAAATGGACGAATCAAGTTGGGGGGTGAGGTGCACCATTTGTATGATAAACCAATGTTTGTAGAAATTTTTTGTTGATAATACCAATTTTTTTGTGAAAATTCACCTTTCACATATTATTACAAATTTTTGTTCAGAATAGTTGCAAATTATGTGAAAATTTTGAATTTTTTTGTGAAAATATCTGAATGTTGATCTGTATTCCCTTATTTAAAGTGTCATGGGTTGTTGATATGTTGATCTTTGCGTTGAACCTTGAATACATGTGCACATTATAGAAGTTCATCCTATGTTTGAGTATCACATATGTGTTTGCTTTTAAACTCAACCTTAGGTACACCTTGAATATGTAATTTCGTTAATTTACGGATTGAGTTCACATTTTAGTGCTTGACATGAATAGTGGAGATGAGTAAGAACCCATGAGAGCTTTAGTGCCAATCCTTGTTGGAGGGAACTTACATTTACTCAAGGAACAATTTTTCAAATTCTAAATTTGTTCAACAATCTCATTATGTTTGTTTTGGCTAGTTGCATTTGGGTAGTGGATTGACTTTGTCTTGATATGTATAATGTTCTCCCATGCCCATCTAGAAAGGATCTTAGGCCATCTTTGATTTACTTTGAGCATTTGCCCTTTTTTTTTCTTGTGAAAGTTTATCCCTAGTGCCGTGATTGAGACTTAATTGTAAATTCATTTCCATACCACACATTTGACCAAGCCAGTGCAAAATGATAAAAATTTACCTCACCTTGGTTGTTCCTAGAGCTGAATATGAGTGATCATAAAAGAGAAGGAAGTATGGTGTGAAAACTCAAACAAAAGGGATGAATGAGGTTGAAACTAAAAGAGTTGAATGGAAAATAATGAAAATCCAAGAAAATGAGAAAAAAGGGGTGAAAAGATGAAAGATTGATCAAAAAGAGAAGGAAAATGTTAAGGAAAAGAAAGAAAAGAAACAAAGAGTGTGGTGATGGTGTTGGACTATAAATCCCATGAAAAGGGAGATGTTTTTGAAATAATAGTCACTCACTCGGAACAACCCTCTTTGTTATCCTATATCCTTCATTTCATTTGCCTCAATATCAGCCCAAGGCCCCATTATAACCTTTGAAAGTCCTAAATGATCTAGAGAAAGCATGGGGGATAACATACTTTAAAGAAAAAGAAAGGTTGATTTTGCTATTTAATGCCCTAGCATTCCTTTCATGAGATTATGCCAAGGTTGTTTCATTTTCATGTATGAACTTCATTTTTGGATTATATGTGAGCATACTTTGTTTTGTGCACAAAATTATATCTCACATATACACATGGAGAGCATGCCAGGATAACTATAGTGTGATTCGTTGTTGAGAGACACCCTTAATGAGGTTGCATCGAAGCTTAATTTGGATAGCCAAAGTGAATGTGAATTCCATTGTGTAACTACTTAAATTACATATCCATTGCAAACACACATGAGTTTGAAAATGAATGTGTAGGTGCATACTCTAGACTAGCATTTAAATCCATGGTGTTGCTCATGTGTGCTTGGTTCGGACATTTGAACGATGTGTTTCATAGCCCTATGCTTATAGGATAGGGGAATATTGCTCAACTTTTGATATTTGATAAATTTTAGTAATGCCCTTGTTAATTGAATCTATGTTTTATATTTTGGGTATTCATTTTGGTATTTAAAATTAGAAATCCATGTTTTGTAGTTTGAAAACATCAAAATAAAAAATCATGTTGCAATTTCGGAAAAGACTTTGGGTATGATCAATCAATTGTGGTTCATATGTGTAGTTCAAGTTTTTGATAGGTTAGATGTCATAGTTACTAACTATTAGTTAGGGTGTTTAAATGTTTTGGAATAGAGGAAAGTTGGAGTGGATGTGAGTTTTGGAGCAAAGGAATGGTTTTGTAGCAAAGGCAAAACCTTCCGGAAGGTTGTCATCGACCTTCCGGAAGGTTCTCCTTACTAGACAGTGGTGCCCCAGCAGTAAGCAAAACCTTCCAGAAGGTTTTGATCGACCTTCCAAAATGTTTTGCCTACTGGACATTTTGTCTTAAGCAGTGAGCAAAACTTTCCGGAAGGTTTTGATCGACCTTCCGGAAGGTCTTGCCCAGAAACCTAAAAATGAGGGTTTTAAGTTCGATTTATTTTAGAAACCCTTCACATTTCCCTTCAAGCTTAAGATTCCAAGCCCTCTCATCTCCTTCTACTCTCTTCTAATCTTCAAAACACTTCACCCAACCTCAAATTTCTCACTTTTCTCTTAATTAGGGCTGAGTTTTAAGTTATTTTAGCCAAAAATTTTGGGTGTCTCTACAAACCCTAGGTTTTCACATTACCCCCAAATTTTTCAAGACATTCTTGATCTTCCTCAATTCCCTAAACTCCCTTGCTGTGGTTCGTGTGAATGGAATGACCATGGATGTTGTTGAGCCTATGGAGAGGCTATTTTGGTTGATTTGGGCACTTCTTGGTGTAGGGGTACTGTTGGCCCTCATGGCCCGCACCAAGAGGACGGGCCCCGAGTCCCCACAACCTACAGGCTCTAGCTCCCGGAAGAGTACCGGAGAAGGTCCTAGTGATGCTTGATCCGAAATGTGTACACCCAAGTGCAGGCGGTCAAGCTGTAGTAATAATCCGGTTTGAGTCCGGATTCGAATCCACAGGGAACTTTTGTTGATATTTCTGAGGTGAGCAGTGGTAGAGACCTATTGATTGTAACTTTTGAGATTTGCTGTGAGATATGAGTTTTTCTGGACAGAATATAAGATTCTTTCCAGGAAGATTTTCTTAACAAATAGGTGCTAATAAAAAAAGTCACTCTTTAGTGCAAGGATCTGGACATGTAGCTAGTTATCCGGTTTGTCATAATTGTGCTTGATAACTCAATTAACTCTCGTGTCAACAACAAGTTAATCGGAAGATAAAGATGGATTGTGAGAATTAAGAACATGATTCCGATGTCTTTCTAGAAGTTTACAAGAATTGCCTGTGCCGAGACTTAACCCGTCTACAAACAAGCAAGTGTTTCTACAAGACATCCAATCATGATATTAATATTCCATTCTTTAAATGAAGTACAATAAGGGAGAAGATTGATTGGTAGTCATGAGGATCTAGCCGGGGTACTTGCCTTGAACTGATGAGTCTTTCTATGCAAGAGTCATCCGTGTCATAGAAAGAACCCACAATTATACAAAGTACCCTAGCTTTGCTAGATGCAATCAATCATCCAATAACAAGAAGAAATAAGCGTTAAGCATAGAAACATTGCACAAATATGATTCCCGGATAACTTATACATGCCCTTCTCCTCTTACTAAAGAGTGAATGAGAAACTACTCACTCTTCATGGCTTGGGTAAAGCTAGAAAAGTGAGTGATGCTCATCCCTCCAAGTAGAGAACTTATAAGATAAAGTAACAACAAATGCGTAGCCAATCTTTAACAAAGAATGGGTGAATCACGTTCCACCCTTCACGGCTTTGGTAAAGCTCTAGAAAAGTGGAAGAGTTTCACTCTTCTAAGAAAGAAAGAAGCGCAAGCAATGGAAGTGAAATGTATGAACAATAAAAGTAGAAGAAAGCTAGTCACATTTGGAGGGTGGCTTCCTCAACCAAGAATTGGAGGGTTGCTTCCTCAACCAAAAGGTGAGCTATCTCTCTTTTATGCATGAAAAATGAAAGCATAAACATAAGCATAAACATAAAACTACTGTTATAACAAGCAAGAGATGTTGGACTAAAGCCAAACTAATCTCTAAAATAAAGACTTCATACAAGGGAAATGAGCTAAATCTACAATGAGAGTGGGAGTCTAAGCCTTCATCAACTTTCCTACTTCCTACTTGGCTCCCATAACTCTCCAACAAGGGGAGTATTTATAGGCAAGAGGAGGAGACAAGGGGGGGGGGGGGGGGGTGAATGAATAGTGTTTGCCGCCCAAGTCCAAGTGAACAGTCAACAACTCTGCTGCCAGTCTGTGGATAACGTTCGAACGTGAGTTGGCGTTCGAACGTTCTTTCTGTTTTTGCACTAAAGGCATTCGAACGTTTACTGACGTTCGAACGTTTCTTCTGTTTTTGCACTGAGGGCGTTCGAACGCCATATTTGCTTTGACCCTATCACTCGAGTAGTCTGGTGGTCTTCTGTGAGGTTCAGTTCCAACTCTTTGTAGTGGTCTGGTCTTCCATCAACTCAAGTGTACGTTCGAATGTGAGTTGGCGTTCGAACATGACACTCAAGTGCTTCAGAGCTCCAGTCTTCTTTCCTAACTGCAACACGCCTTCTCTTCAGCAGTTGAGTCTGCTACAGTGCAATGTGGACGTTCGAACGTGATTTGGCGTTCGAACGTTCTGGCTGTGCTCCAAGCTTTTCCAATTTTGGCTTTAATGTGCTGGTGCTGCATCCAAGTGTGGTACTTGTTGTTCTTGGGTCCTTGTTCAGTTTAGGGCCTGAAATAACATCAGTTAAACTCCATTAAAGTACAATTAGTCTTAAAATGTCATAATAACATGTCAATTTTAAGTACTAATCACACTCCCCAACCTAGATATTGCTAGTCTATAGTAATACGAAAAAGAAAAATCTACTCCTAATGCCATTTTCGTAGGTCAGCCGGTTGCATTTAGCTTATGCAACAAGCCGTTGAACCACTAGGTTTACCCTAGCGGACGAGTGTTGTCTCGTGAGGGTTTCCAGGGAAGCTACCCACAAACTTCAGTCGAACAGATGTGCATAGGAGAGTGCTGAGTAAAGTAAATTAGCATCATGGTCGTTGGGACACCAGATTCTCAATTTTGACTTATGTCTCACACGTCCTTATTTCACTGGTATTCATTCTATGCAAAAATTATCATTTGTTACATTGGTATTTGAAATTCTCAATGCAGTAGGAATGATCATTCAAGCAACAGGAATTGTTATGTAACAAATACTCCCTTTTATCACCTTCCATGGATAGTTTTGATTTCACAAATCTCACGTAGTATACCCTCAGCAAAAGTTCACTCTGATTATAGTGACTTTTTTCTCACAGATCATGTGATCAGAAGATGGCCAATCGAAAAATCACATGCACAATTTAGGAAAGGAGTGAAATTTTTAAAAAGCAACTACTTATGTTTGGCATAACCTCATGAAAGAATATTAACGCAATTAAAAGGAATGCTATTTACCATATCCCAATTGTGATTAACAACACATGCATGTAACAGACTTGCGATCAAATAGGGCTTTTCATAGGTTGTAGCGTAGCCAGAGGTCAGTGGCTAACGAAACGACGTTAGGGATTTTCAAAAGCTATCTTTTGTTTACGTATTGTAGCACACCTTTTTCTAACTTCTTGATATTCTGCCGAGAGATGACATTTCTTTCTTTCATTTTTCTCATTTTTCACTTTCTTGGCAAGTTCTTGCCTTTTTGCTTCTTGTTTTGTTTCAATTGTTCCAATCAACTCTTTTTGGATGATAATCTCAAATGCTTCTTTTTCTTTTCCTTTTTCTGTATCATCTTACAAAGAGGATGTAAGAAAATTAGATAGCCAAGGTATGTCAAGTATGTTTTCCTGTGAATTGGTAATCATATAGGTTTATCAAAGAAAAACTTATACATTGATGGCTCAAATATGGCTAACGAAGGATAATTTGTCAAAGAAAGGTCAAAGGCTCAATATTATATCAAAGATGGCCTAAGATCATTTCTCAAGCATGTGCACATGTATGTGTCGTATGCGATGGTTCCTTGTGAGATATGTCAATAGATCACTTTTAAGTGCGTCAATCAAAGCAAGGTTAATGAGATTATTCAAAAAATTGAGGGTGAAAAGAATTTACTTGAGTAAACATTGATTTTCTCTCAAAAGCATCGTTAGGTTCGAAACTCACCCTGGTGTTCTTTGTTATCTCCACTGTGTATGTCGGGTTTTCCAGGGGGTATTGGTTATATACCAATTCCATTTTCGAGTCAGATCCTCCTGTACCTTTAAAATAACAAATATCGATGTACATATGACAATTTAAGTATAGAGAGAATACCAATTTTTTTTCAAGAAATGTGGTTTTAAGTCTCGGTTGATAAATGGAGGTGTCAAATCGATCATGTGCAAATTTACTCTAGCAAGCATTCTTACATCCACATTTGTTCCATCACCTTTTAATTTTGATGCTAAATCTACAAATGCATTAAAACAACAAAAAAAAAAAGTGATAAATGGAACCATTCATTTCAAAATATCATCTTTTAATATCAACGGTTCGATTCATTCACAATCGCACAAAAACTTACAACTATCAAAGAAGAAATTCATAAAAAGAAGCACTTTAAACAAACATAAAAACAAGAACAAGAACAAAAATCCTCTCTCTCACTCTCCTCCTTGTGCACCATCTCCTCCATGTCCACCATGTCCACCCCTCAAAAGCCTAAGGATCTCATCCTGCTTAGCTTCAATGCTAAGCATGACGTCCAATAAGGATCGTCGGGTGCTGGTGCTAGGTGCCGCCTCTGCTGGCTGATCTCCCTCTCTCTCCATCTCATCAAGCTCCTCTTGTACCTCATCCACTCCGTGGGCTCTTCTTGCCTTGCCGCTGGGCCACCACTATGACTTTGGCTTCTCCGGAAGGAAGCCTTGTTCAGTGGCCCCATTGGATTTTGGATTTCCATCTCGGGCTTCACCTTGATTCCATTTTCCGTGCACATTTCAGTCACCAAAGTAGCAAAAGGGAGTGCACTCCTCTTTACATCACACCCCTTCTTCATTTCATTCAAGATGAGAGAGGGGAGGTCGATGCTATGTCCTTTGCCAATGGCATACAAAGGGCCATGTCGGGTAAAATCTCACTCCTTCGTCCTATGGGAGCGAGATTAGACACCGCAATTAAGTTAAGCATCTTCTATTTATCGGTGAGCTCCCCCTGTTTTAAAAACCTCCGCCTATCCCATGAAAAATCAGTCACTCCGGTTAACTCTCTCCCAACCCTATTCAACGGTTCATTCTTTCTTGGAGGGTACGTTGGGTTTTGTACCCGAGGCACTTCTTGCCTTATTTCCTTAATATACTCTTCACTCACATCAATGTGGGCTCCCCTCACGTATGTTCGGATTTTGCCATTGATGATCTCGGCGTTGGAGTAAAACTCCCGCACCAAGTCAACAACGGCATCTCCCCCATTTCGCAAAAACCACACCCAATTCCTCCTCTCCATCTCTGCCAATATTCCCAATTCCGCAAAATCAATAATCACAATATCTCTTTCACATACTACTGCATGATTTTGAAAGAAATTTTCATACCTCTCTGCCTTGAGAGCACTAGGGAATCGTGTCCGATCAAATCTTTTCACTACTGGTCTTCCTTCCCTCTCTTTAATCACCTCTTCTACAAAATTAGGCTCCTGATTGATCAGGTTTCGCCTGGCGGGTAGTTTGACTCTCGGCATGGCGTTCGAACGTGGGTTTTGCTTTGAGAGGGTGTTGAAAAGTGCTGGAAACTTGGGGTTCTTAGTCTGGGTTTGATGATTTTGATGTGGAGAGGAGTTAGGGAGGGTCGAATTTGGGTATTCTTGGGGAATGAGGGCGAGTTGAGGTCTGTGGAGTGAAAATGAGTTCTAGGGTTTTGAAAGAATTTGGGGATTTTGGCTGAAAACGACGAACCAGACTTTTATAGCCTGAGTTGTATCGTTCGAACGTTGGTGACGTTCGAACGTGGTTAGAAGGATTTTAAACAGATCGTTCGAACGTGATATGGCGTTCGAACGTGGTGAGCTCTCAGTACTTTTGAGTTTCTGTCAGAGGCCAAAGTACTGTAAGTTCTCTTCGTTCGAACGTTCTATTGGCGTTCGAACGTTAATCTCGTTCGAACGGTCTATTGGCGTTCGAACGGACTGAGCTCCCAGTACTTTTAAGTTCCAGCAGAAGCTTCATTAGAGGCTGAGTACTGTAAGCAGTCAACGTTCGAACGTTACCTAGCGTTCGAACGTTGAACCAAAATTAAAGTTTTTCTCTACTACACTATATACAATCAAAGAAAACAAAACACACAAATTTAAATCAAGAAAAACTAAGGCGTCTCAGGATGAACCCCTACCCACGCTTCAGGTTGGTATTTTGGGGCATTCCTTACTCGGCCCATATTTTCATTTCAGTCAAAAAAAAATTTATACAAAAAGATTTTTAACACTTTTTACAACAAATTCGGACCTTTGGCATTCACTCGCCCAACAAAAGTACAAATTTCCTACAGAAAATTATCTAATCCGAGTCTCCCTCTGTGTCTGCGTAAAATGGACAACCAGTAACTCTCCCAACTTCCTCTCTCACAAATCGGTTAAGCACAGTACCGGAATAGCATGGCGTATCAGGGTAATCCTTACTCAGCCCATTCACTATCCAGTCTAATCGATCAAGTGCGTGACCGGAAATTGGTTCAGAACACTAGTTGTACCTTTTTTCGTGGAAGAATCTGCCACACTGTTTACAGGCACCAAGCCTTTTTGCACGACGGCGTTTGGCAAAGCTGCTTCTGCCACAGAGGGGTTTCGCTTGTTTTTCTTTGATTTCAGCCTTCCTTACTAATCTTGCTTTTCTCATGATCATAATATGTACATCAGAAGAAAAAGTACGTAGAACTCCTAGGATAAACCAAAAAAGATTTACATCCATGATTGCTAAATTTTAAGACTCACTATCTGGTTCTTTAACGTTTGCCAGTCACAAAGACGATTGAAGCTGATTCATAAGCATAATCATCAATTTATACAATCAATGTTCAAACATGATTAACAGCGACAATAAAAATTTAAAAATTTACGAAAATTATGAACGAAAAAGAACTGATGAACTGATCATACCCCCCAACCTAAACTGAACATTGTCCCCAATGTTTCGAATTTACCGGTTCATGGAGTGTGGAGACGAGGTTGAATGGTAGAGATCTGTTCACCGCTAAGACCTACAAACAAAAACACAAAAAATTACTCATCTGTGCGTAGATCTGGATTTCGGGTAGGCTGAAAATCCTTATGTGTGAGTGCGAACAAGAGAAGAACACCCATGAGCAAATATAAGATTAAAATGCAAAACATGAAGCAAAATATCGTGTTTGTGGAGTGTGTGGTCATGGGTGATTTTTTGGGTAACAGAGACTCGAAGACGAACAGAAGGAAGAAGAAGAAGAAAAGAAAAAGAAAAAGAAGAAGAAGAAGAAGAGTGGGGGCCAACTGCGGCGGTTGGGAAAAAGTGGGTGCCTTATAAAGGAGCCCCGGTGGGTCGGGTTGGAGTAGATATTTCCTGACCCGATCCACTGGAGTGTCGGCAGACGCGAATTTCAGAAGAGTACTCTGGTTCCATTAAAAGAATGGTTTCCACATTTCTAACACAGTCCTCCAAAAATGGTTTTAACCTCTGACCATTAACAGTAAAATTATTACCGTTTGCTGGGTTTTCCACTTCAACTGCTCCATGTTCAAACACCTTTTTGACAATGTAAGGCCCAGTCCATCTTGATTTCAATTTACCAGGAAAGAGGCGGAGTCTTGAATTAAATAGCAAGACTTTTTGAGACGGCTCAAAAGATTTCCGCACAATGTGTTTGTCATGAAAAATTTTCATCCTGGTTTTAGCAATCTTAGCATTTCCATATGCTTCATTTCTCAATTCCTCCAATTCATTTATCTGAAGTTTCCTTGTTAGCCCAGCCTTGTCAAAGTCAACATTCATTGCTTTAATAGCCCAGTATGCCCTATGTTCCAATTCCACAGGCAAGTGACATGGCTTTCCATAGACTAATCGATAAGGAGACATGCCTAAAATTTTTTTAAAAGCAGTACGGTATGCCCAGAGCGCATCAGTTAGTCTTAATGACCAATCTTTGCGATCTGGATTCACCGTTTTTTCCAAAATTAATTTGATCTCCCGATTAGCTAACTTAGCTTGTCCACTGGTCTGTGGGTGATAAGGTGTTGCAATTTTGTGAAAAATCAAGTATTTTTTCATTAAGTTCCAGAAGGGACGATTGCAAAAATGAGCACCTCCATCACTTATGATTGATTTCGGAATTCCAAACCGGGACAAAATATTTTCTTTCAAAAATTTGATCACTGTTTTGTGATCATTGTTTCGGCATGGAATTGCTTCAACCCATTTGGATACATAGTCTACAGCCACTAAAATGTATAGATAGCCAAAGGAAGGAGGAAATGGTCCCATAAAATCGATGCCCCAACAGTCAAAAATTTCAATTACCAGAATGGGGTTTAAGGGCATCATATTTCTTTTAGAAATGTTTCCCAACCTTTGACACCTATCACAAGTTGAACAAAAGTCATGGACATCTTTGAAAAGTGTGGGCCAGTAAAATCCACACTGCAATATTTTTGCAGCTGTTTTTCTTGATGAAAAGTGGTCACCGCATGCTTCAGAATGACAAAATGTTATTACCTGGCTACTTTCATGAGCAGGGATGCAACGTCTTATGATTTGATCTTTACAGTACTTGAATACGTAAGGATCTTCCCAAAAGAAGTTACGAACTTCCCTCAGAAATTTCTTTTTATCCAACATGGTAAAGGATGGAGGGAGTGTACCAGTAGCAAGAAAGTTAGCAATGTCTGCATACCATGGTGTCCTATCAATCATGAACAGTTGTTCATCGGGGAATTTCTCATTGATTGGCAGTCCATCCTCATGAAATTCATAGGTTAGTCTGGACATATGATCTGCTACCACATTCTCGACACCTTTCTTGTCCTTGATGACAAGATCAAACTCTTGGAGCAAAAGTATCCATCTCAAGAGTCTTGGTTTGGCATCCTTCTTTGTGAGCAAAAATTTTAGGGCTGCATGGTCAATGAATACAGTAATAGAAGAACCAACAAGATAAGAACGAAATTTTTTCAGTGCAAAAACTACAGCAAGCAATTCTTTCTCAGTTGTCGAATAATTCATTTGGGCATCATTCAAAGTTTTGCTTGCATAGTAAATCACATGGGGTTTCTTATCTTTTCTTTGTCCCAATACAGCACCTACAACAAAATCACTTGCATCACACATTAGTTCAAAGGGAAGATTCCAGTCAGGGGGTTGCATTATTGGTGCAGAAATTAACATGTCTTTTAGCTTGTCAAAGGCTTTTTGGCATGCTTCATTCCAATCAAATATTACATCCTGACTTAGGAGGTGACACATTGGTTTTGCTATGGTACTGAAATCTTTTATGAATCTCCTGTAGAACCCTGCATATCCTAGGAATGATCGAACATCCTTTACAGTCTTAGGGGCAGGCAAATTTCCAATCAAATTAATTTTTGCCTTGTCAACTTTTATACCTTCAGACGACACAATGTGACCAAGAACAATGCCCTGTGTTACCATAAAATGGCATTTTTCCCAATTGAGCACTAGGTTGGCTTCCTTACATCTGATCAGTACTTTCTCTAGATTGGTTAAACACAAATCGAAGGAATCACCATAGACAGAGAAGTCATCCATAAATACTTCCAAAATTTTTTCAACCATATCACTGAACAAGCTTAGCATACACAAAGTCCAAATGGCATCCTTTTGAATGCAAAAGTGCCAAAGGGGCATGTGAAGGTTGTTTTCTCCTGATCATGTAAGGCTATCTCAATTTGGTTATACCCTGAATACCCATCTAAGAAACAGTAAAATGCATGGCCTGCAATTCTCTCCAGAACTTGGTCAAGAAATGGGAGGGGAAAATGATCTTTTCTAGTGACCAAATTGAGTTTTCGATAATCAATGCACATTCGCCATCCTGTGATGACTCGAGTTGGTACTAGTTCATTTGCATCATTTTTGACCACTGTGACCCCAGATTTTTTTGGCACAACTTGAGTTGGACTGACCCATTTACTATCTGAGATAGGGAAGATTATCCCTGCATCTAAGAGTTTGAGTACCTCGATTCTCACAACTTCCTTCATGTGAGGGTTCAGTCGTCGCTGCATTTGACGAGAGGGTTTTGAATCCTCTTCAAGGTATATGACATGATTGCAGATTAACGGACTTATACCTTTCAAGTCAGCGATGGTCCATCCAATGGTACTTTTATGACTTCGAAGAACTTCAAGCAATTTAGACTCTTGCAAGTCTGTGAGTTTAGATGAAATTACCACTGGGTATGACTCATTCTCTCCTAAAAATGCATATTTGAGGTCAGATGGGAGAGGTTTCAATTCATGCCTTGGTGGGCTAACACTTGATGAGACTGGCTTTGTGCCACTTGGTGAAATTTCTTCGAATTTGGATGCCCATGTCTCAACAGTATGAGTAGGGCCACTTGGTGGATTTGGGTCATCATCTGTTATTTCTGATGAGATGAGTTTTAACAGAGATGATTCATTAGGATCCTCACAGAATGTATCATCCAGATGTTCCTGTATCAAAGATTCTATGAAATTTACTTCCCTTTCTTCCTTTTCTTCTTCTGGATGTTTGGCAATATTGAAAATGCTCAGTTCGAGAGTCATATTTCCAAAAGTTAATTTCATGACTCCATTCCTGCAATTGATTAAAGCATTGGAAGTTGCTAGGAATGGCCGACCAAGAATGACGGGAATTTGGTTCTCCGAATTTATTGCTGGTTGACTATCCAGAACAATGAAATCAACAGGGAAGACAAAACTATCTACTTGGACAAGCACATCTTCAACAATCCCTCTGGGGGTTTTGACAGATCTGTCAGCCAACTGGAGTGTGATACTGTGACACCCCAAAACCCGGGGGTCCTTTATTAACCGTTGACCATCCGTCAACCCGCGGAAATACTCGTGATAGTCGTATAACCCGACACCACGTCATTCACATGCTTTTAACCGGATTTACCATCCACAAGGTCAATTATATCTCAATTTATGTCCATTTATGTCATAGGAACCAAAGAAAACAAAGCCCAAGAGCATGGCTAAGCATTTTGAAAATTTCAGATTTTTGGAAAAACCTTCCGGAAGGTCGACATACACCTACCGGAAGGTCGCTGAAAGAACAGTTAAATGAAAATGATCAATTTCAAGAACTTCCGGAAGGTCTACATCAGTGGCGAAAACCTTCCGGAAGGTCCATTCCAGTAGCCAAAACCTTCCGGAAGGTTCATTCCAGAAAACAAAACCTTCTGGAAGAATTTGGCAGTCAAAAAGAAACCCCAGGCAAAACCTTCCGGAAGGTTCATTCCAGTAGACAAGTCCTTCCGGTAGGTTTTACTCCAGTAGCTAAAATCTTCCGGAAGGTTCATTCCAGTGGGCAAAACCTTCCGGAAGGTATTAGCTGTGAACAAGGCAAGCTGGGGTTTTTAGCAAAACCTTCCGGAAGGCCAACACACACCTTCCGGTAGGTTTTCAGACTGTGAGCATAAAAATGGATTTCTTTCCCCTCCAAACCATCCTTAAAGCTACCCCATACACTCCAAACTCATTCAATACATGTTTAATGAGATTTTCCATATAATACCCATCTCATACAAGCTCTATTTCAATTCATTCCATAATACTTATACATCAAAATGGAATTTTGTTAAAGGTTTTACAAAACTTAAACTAAGGCCACAAGCCGGCCCCCTTCATGCTTGATGCTCTCCAAATGAGCCATCCGCCGGAGCAAAACCCACACCTGAAATGTTTTTCCCATAAAGGGTGAGCCACGCTCAATAGGGTATCTCCTAAAGAGGCTACTCCCCAACCTAAATGCATATGAAATGTCACATGCTATCAATCAACAATCCACAACAAGAATATATTCCATGTTGAAACATGTAATGCCATGCTATGAAATGAGGTGAGACTCACTCATGCACATCAACCGAGCCCTTCCCGGCTCCTCTACACATGCAAGTGCCAATGTGTACCAATCCGTCATTTATGTTTCACATCAAATGACATTTCATTCTAGGGTCTTTGTAGGGGTGGATGTTCATGGACTCACACCAAAGGTCACCCAACCTACACGGAATTCATGGACTTCCACCAACGGTTCCGCGTACACCGACACACTTTATGGGCTCTTATACCAACGGAGTGCGTATCCAATCACCGGGTCTCTCACCCGAGGGATTTTCTAGCACTTCTTGCTACCCCAACCCTATCAACATATAAACCATGCGACTCGACTAGGTCATCGACCCATATTACCCGAGCTCACTCGTCATCCACCATGCGTGGTGAAGACAAACAACCATGCACACAACTCCAAAAATGCGATGTTCCCGTGCATATGCAATGTGATGCTCCATTGTAACACTAATACAATGTTCGATATGGTATGAGTGACATATGAACATTCTCAACACATTTCTCATATTCCATGGCAAAATCATATCCAAAGCATATAATTCCCATAATACAAATTTCAAGCATGTTATCAACATACTAAAATTTCAAGGCATATATATAAACACATAACACGCCCACAATTTCATATAACACATGAATTCACATTGGGTTCATTTCACATATCCAATCATAGAAATCACATTTAGTAACTTCTAAATATCCATCCAAGCTAGGATTTCCTTTACCCATTTCAATACCCAATTCACCCAATTTCACAACAATAGGCAAGAGATACATAGGCTATCATCCTACCCATTCCATAAAAACATTATAGGCTTGGAATAAACCTTAGTAGGAAGAAACCCTACCTCTTGAAGCGTGAGGAACGACCAAGGGAAGTTCCAAGACCCGATTCAAGCAAAAACCCTCACTTCTCGAAAATCCCGTACTTTGATCTTCGGTAAAACTTGCGCTTTTTGGTATAGCCGCGTAGCCCTCGATGAGTAGAGCGACTTTAATTCTTGGCTTGCGTGGATTCGAGGTCCGTAGCACCGTAGATCGTAGAGAGAAGGTGAGTTTTCTCTCTTTTCCCTCTCTTCTTTTCTCTCGGCTGAAACCGGCTGAAATGGTAAAGGAGAAGTCTGATTTTTCAGACTTTAGGCCCCTATTTATATTTTAGAATACTTGGCCCACAATTCGCCACACGTCCTATTTAATTTCGGTTCCGTTTTAATCCCGAAACGATTAAATTTCGCTCCGGTTCAAGTTTGAATTATTTTTATTTTAACTTGTCTCTAATATTTCCCCAAACTTGGAAATTTTATAAAAATTTCGTGTAGAGGGTCACCCGGGGCCCGTTCGTCTCGTAAAACGCGAAAAATCCGACTATCTCGGAATTCAACGAAATTTGACGAGGTAACTAGATTTCGCGAGACGAATCCAACGGTGAGGTCCGTTTCGTCATCCAAGTTCTAGAAAAAATTCAGGTTTACAACCTATACCGTAATGGCAATTTACCGTTTTGCCCTTTTTCTCAAAGGTTTAAATTTTCTCGGGTTTTACATTCTTCCCCCCTTAAAAGAATTTCGTCCCCGAAATTCACACACTCATGCACACACAATCACACGTATATGCAACAGTCATATAATACTAAATAACTATAAGAATGTACCTCCATCCTCAAATAAGAAAGGATAATTGGCACGTATGGTGTCCTCACGCTCCCATGTTGCCTCCTCCATTCCTCGGTGCTGCCACAACACCTTCACTAGCCTCACGGTCTTGCCTCGCAAAACCTGCTCTCGGCTATCCATGACACGCACTGGTCCCTCCTCGAAGGTCCCATCCGCATCAACTATGAGCTCGCCCCAATCCACAACATGCGTCGGATCTGGAGTATACTTCCGAAGCATGGAGACATGGAATACAGCGTGAACACCCGATAAAGTTGGCGGTAACGCCAATCTGTAGGCCACAGTGCCAACTCTCTCAAGCACCTCAAAGGGCCCAATATACCTCGACGACAGCTTTCCCCGCTTGCCGAATCTGATCACCCCTCTCTTAGGCATCACTTTCAAGAAGACGTGATCTCCCACCTCAAATTTCAGAGGCCGCCGCCGCCTATCGGCGTAACTCTTCTGCCGGCTCTGAGCCGTGAGAAGACGCTTCCTTATCAGGTTCACCTTCTCCGAGGTGTCTCTAATCAAGTCTGGACCCGTAGAGGGTCTTTCTCCAACTTCAGTCCAACAAACCGGAGAGCGACAAGGCCTCCCATAAAGCGCCTCATAGGGTGCCATCAGTATGCTCGCCTGATAGCTGTTATTATAGGCGAATTCCACTAAGGGTAAATGCTCTTCCCAACTACCCTTGAGGTCTAGGACACATGCTCGTAGCATGTCCTCTAGCGTCTGAATGGTCCTCTCCGACTGACCATCTGTCTGGGGATGAAAGGCTGTGCTCATCCTCAACTGAGTCCCCATGGCTCGCTGGAAACTCTCCCAAAAGTGAGCCGTAAACCTGGGATCCCGATCCGATACTATAGATACGGGTACCCCATGCAACCGGACTATCTCCCTTATGTACAACCTGCAGAATTCCTCCAGAGTGAAGGTCATCCGCACCGCCAAAAAGTGTGCCGACTTCGTAAGCCGGTCCACTATCACCCACACCGCATCATGTCCCCGTGATGTCCGTGGCAAATGGGTCACAAAGTCCATTGTGATGTGCTCCCACTTCCACTCAGCCACTTCCAAGGGCTGGAGCAACCCTGCTGGCCTCTGGTGCTCGGCTTTAATCTGCTGACATGTGAGGCATCTACTGACAAAGTCGCCAATTTGCCTCTTCATTCCGCTCCAATAATACTGGCGACGAAGATCATGATACATCTTCGTGCCGCCTGGGTGCACTGCAAAACGAGAGCAATGGAACTCCCTGAGAATCTCCTCTCTCAGCTCCGCCGACTGGGGAACCACTACCCTTCCCCTAAACCGAAGACTGTCATCCGAGTGAATGGCCCAGCCCTCGTCACCAGTACCCGCCTGCACTCGGTCCCTGATGGATGACAACTCTGAGTCCTGTCTCTGTGACTCGATCACTCTGCTCAGTAGGGAAGGCGTAGCCACCAAACTCCCTAAAACACCCTGAGTCCGACCCCGATAATGCAGCCCAAATTGGCCCACGGCCTCAAGCATCCGCCACTCCCGGGAAGCCACACTAGCTAAGACACCCCGTGACTTCCGACTAAGTGCGTCAGCCACCACATTTGCCTTACCAGGGTGGTAATGCAAAGTGAAGTCATAGTCTTCTAGGTACTCCATCCACCTACGCTGCCTCATGTTGAGGTCCCGTTGAGTGAAGATGTACTTCAGACTTTTGTGGTCCGAAAACACTTCAAATCGTTCACCATACAAATAGTGGCGCCAAGCCTTCAAGGCAAAGACTATGGCCGCCAATTCCATGTCATGCGTGGGGTAATTCTGCTCGTGATTCTTCAACTGTCGAGAACCATAAGCCACCACTCTCCCGGACTGCATCAAGACACAACCCAGTCCGTCTTTGGAGGCATCGCAATATATCGTGTAGTTTTGTCCCCTTTCTGGAACAATCAAGATAGGAGCTGAAGTGAGTCTCCTCTTTAGTTCTTGGAATGCCTTCTCACACGAATCATTCCACTCGAACTTGACCTCCTTCCGGGTCAATCTAGTCATAGGTGCGGCTAGTCGGGAGAAGTCCTCGATGAACCTCCGGTAATACCCTGCCAATCCCAAGAAACTACGTATCTCGAAGACTGACTTTGGCCTCTCCCAGCTCATAACTGCCTCGACTTTCTCCGGATCAACTGATACCCCCGAAGCCGACACCACGTGTCCCAAAAATTTCACCTCCGTAAGCCAAAATTCACACTTGCTGAACTTGGCGTACAACTGGTGGTCCCTCAAGGTCTGGAGAACAATCCTTAAGTGACCCTCATGCTCCTCCTCTGTCTTGGAGTAGATCAGGATGTCATCAACAAACACTACGACAAACTGATCTAAATAGGGCTGGAACACCCTATGCATGAGATCCATAAATGCCGCCGGGGCATTCGTCAACCCAAATGGCATCACCGTGAACTCGAAATGCCCGTACCGCGTTCTGAACGCCGTCTTAGGGATATCTGACTCCCTAATCCTCAACTGATGGTAGCCCGTGCGGAGATCTATTTTTGAATAGACCCGCGCTCCCCTCAGCTGATCAAACAGATCATCGATCCTCGGCAAAGGGTACCTATTCTTGATGGTGACCCGGTTCAACTGCCGATAGTCTATACACAATCGAAGGGTCTTATCTTTCTTCTTGGCAAACAGCACCGGAGCGCCCCAAGGTGAGGTACTCGGTCTAATAAAGCCCTTGTCCAGTAATTCTTGTAATTGAACCTTGAGTTCTTGCAACTCAGCTGGCGCCATCCTATGTGGAGTCATAGAAATGGGTGAAGTACCTGGATGCAACTCAACGCTAAAGTCCACATCCCTATGGGGAGGTAATCCCGGTAACTCTTCCGGAAAAACGTCCTCATATTCACACACCACCCAAGGTAGACCCAATTCTTGTCTCGCCTCGTCCTCCAGGGTAAGGCTCGCAAGCCAACCCATCAATTGCCCATGCCATCGTGAATCATACACGACTTGAGGTAGAGCATCATGCTTTTCCCCCTGAAACTTGAAACAAACATCGTCCGGTGTATAGGCGGTGACCCTCTTCCTGTCACAATCAATAACGAACCGATACGCCGCCAACCAGTCCATCCCAAGGATGACATCGAATTCCGACATGTCCATAACCCTAAGGTCCACGGTGAGTAGAATCCCCGAGATCTCTAGCTCACAACCCCGACATATCTGATTCACACACACCCTAGCTCCTAGGGGTGAATTCACATACAACGACTCTTCCAATGCATCAACCTCTAAGCCCAAATCCCTCACACATGATGTAGAAATGAATGAATGTGATGCACCAGAGTCAAATAATACTTTAGCCCATAAGCGAGAAAGTAGAAATGTACCCTGAATGACCGACTGGTCCACTGGCTCAGCCTGAGGTGTAATGGCGTAGACACGCCCCTGGGTCCCCGAAGTCCCGGCCTGCATGCCCTGTCCTCGGCCTCAACCCATACCTTGGCCCATCTGGCCCGAATGCGGAGTCCCCGCTCGAAAGGTGGTAGGGGCCTGAGTAGTGCCCTGGAACTGATACTGGTTTCCCTGGCCCATGGTGGGGTAGGGAGGAACAAGGCGTGTCTGCGACTGTCCCACTGATGACTGGGACTGAGGTGTCCCATAGCTCTGGGATCCTTGTCTCTGCGAACAATCCCGCTTCATATGCCCCAGTTGGTGGCAATGGAAACATGTCTTCTGGCCCGCCTGGTAGGTAGTCCTGAAGTTTCTCCCGCCTTGGGAAAACTGACCTTGGCCTTGGCCTTGATAGCCGCGGCCCTGTCCTTGAGGAGCAGAGGTCCTCTGTTTCTTCCCCGAACTAGAAGAAGAGGATTGGCCCTCCTTCTTCTTATCCTTAGCACCCGCCTCACGGATGCTTCGTGCATCGTCAACCTCTCTCTCAATGGCCATAGCTGTCTCGACCATAGAGTCCAAGTCTTGCAAGCGGAGGCCCACAATCTTTCCCCGGATGGATAGCTTCAACCCATCCTCGAACCTTCTTACCTTGGCCATATCCGTGGCCACGTAATCATCAGCAAATCGGGCTAATTCGGTGAACTTAGCCACATACTCCATCACTGTCATTGACCCTTGCTTCAAATCTAGAAACTCTCGGGCCTTTGCATGTCGAACGACCGTTGGGAAATATTTACCCATGAAGAGCTCCTTGAACTCTCCCCATGTCATGGCATCCAAGTTCTTCGAGGCCGTCACCCAATCCCACCACAATTGGGCTTCTCCCTCCAGCTGGAATGCAGCTAGTCTTATCTTAGCAGCGTCTGAGGTGACCTCCATAGCCCCTAAGATCTTGTTGACTTGCCGGAACCAATGGTCGGCCACCATCGGGTCCGCCCCTCCCATGAAGACTGGAGGTTTGTGTGCTTTAAACTGTTGGAGATTACTCGCACCTCCATGCCCGGCACTTGCACTAGCTTGTGCAACAGTAGCCGTCATCATACCCATGGCTTCCGTAAATGCTTGTTGATCGAAGACCGGTGGTGGTTGGTTATTGTTCCGTCCACCGCCTCGACGTCCTCTCCTTCCACTTGCCATCTACACACACGTCAAATGGCAATGGCACACTAACTTAGTATCCCGAAGTAGGGACCAAAGTTAAGACATTTAAATCTTTCCCATTGTCTCACTAGTAGAGCGTATGCCTCCAATAGTGGACCCTTACGCTTTGAACCTTCCCGTTCATTTGCTTTCCCACTCCCAAGGTTAAGTTCTCTAACCCTAGTGTGTCCATTTCCATACACATTTTACCATGCATATAATACACATATCACATATCACATACCATGTAGCAATTTAAGCACATAACATGTAATGTACAATGAATGCAATAGTCTAAACCCATGCCCCATCAAGCCCTAGGTAAATCGCATACCTATGCTCTGATACCAAGCTGTGACACCCCAAAACCCGGGGGTCCTTTATTAACCGTTGACCATCCGTCAACCCGCAGAAATACTCGTGATAGTCGTATAACCCGACACAACGTCATTCACATGCTTTTAACCGGATTTACCATCCACAAGGTCAATTATATCTCAATTTATGTCCATTTATGTCATAGGAACCAAAGAAAACAAAGCCCAAGAGCATGGCTAAGCATTTTGAAAATTTCAGATTTTTGGAAAAACCTTCCGGAAGGTCGACATACACCTACCGGAAGGTCGCTGAAAGAACAGTTAAATGAAAATGATCAATTTCAAGAACTTCCGGAAGGTCTACATCAGTGGCGAAAACCTTCCGGAAGGTCCATTCCAGTAGCCAAAACCTTCCGGAAGGTTCATTCCAGAAAACAAAACCTTCCGGAAGAATTTGGCAGTCAAAAAGAAACCCCAGGCAAAACCTTCCGGAAGGTTCATTCCAGTAGACAAGTCCTTCCGGTAGGTTTTACTCCAGTAGCTAAAATCTTCCGGAAGGTTCATTCCAGTGGGCAAAACCTTCCGGAAGGTATTAGCTGTGAACAAGGCAAGCTGGGGTTTTTAGCAAAACCTTCCGGAAGGCCAACACACACCTTCCGGTAGGTTTTCAGACTGTGAGCATAAAAATGGATTTCTTTCCCCTCCAAACCATCCTTAAAGCTACCCCATACACTCCAAACTCATTCAATACATGTTTAATGAGATTTTCCATATAATACCCATCTCATACAAGCTCTATTTCAATTCATTCCATAATACTTATACATCAAAATGGAATTTTGTTAAAGGTTTTACAAAACTTAAACTAAGGCCACAAGCCGGCCCCCTTCATGCTTGATGCTCTCCAAATGAGCCATCCGCCGGAGCAAAACCCACACCTGAAATGTTTTTCCCATAAAGGGTGAGCCACGCTCAATAGGGTATCTCCTAAAGAGGCTACTCCCCAACCTAAATGCATATGAAATGTCACATGCTATCAATCAACAATCCACAACAAGAATATATTCCATGTTGAAACATGTAATGCCATGCTATGAAATGAGGTGAGACTCACTCATGCACATCAACCGAGCCCTTCCCGGCTCCTCTACACATGCAAGTGCCAATGTGTACCAATCCGTCATTTATGTTTCACATCAAATGACATTTCATTCTAGGGTCTTTGTAGGGGTGGATGTTCATGGACTCACACCAAAGGTCACCCAACCTACACGGAATTCATGGACTTCCACCAACGGTTCCGCGTACACCGACACACTTTATGGGCTCTTATACCAACGGAGTGCGTATCCAATCACCGGGTCTCTCACCCGAGGGATTTTCTAGCACTTCTTGCTACCCCAACCCTATCAACATATAAACCATGCGACTCGACTAGGTCATCGACCCATATTACCCGAGCTCACTCGTCATCCACCATGCGTGGTGAAGACAAACAACCATGCACACAACTCCAAAAATGCGATGTTCCCGTGCATATGCAATGTGATGCTCCATTGCAACACTAATACAATGTTCGATATGGTATGAGTGACATATGAACATTCTCAACACATTTCTCATATTCCATGGCAAAATCATATCAAAAGCATATAATTCCCATAATACAAATTTCAAGCATGTTATCAACATACTAAAATTTCAAGGCATATATATAAACACATAACACGCCCACAATTTCATATAACACATGAATTCACATTGGGTTCATTTCACATATCCAATCATAGAAGTCACATTTAGTAACTTCTAAATATCCATCCAAGCTAGGATTTCCTTTACCCATTTCAATACCCAATTCACCCAATTTCACAACAATAGGCAAGAGATACATAGGCTATCATCCTACCCATTCCATAAAAATATTATAGGCTTGGAATAAACCTTAGTAGGAAGAAACCCTACCTCTTGAAGCGTGAGGAACGACCAAGGGAAGTTCCAAGACCCGATTCAAGCAAAAACCCTCACTTCTCGAAAATCCCGTACTTTGATCTTCGGTAAAACTTGCGCTTTTTGGTATAGCCGCGTAGCCCTCGATGAGTAGAGCGACTTTAATTCTTGGCTTGCGTGGATTCGAGGTCCGTAGCACCGTAGATCGTAGAGAGAAGGTGAGTTTTCTCTCTTTTCCCTCTCTTCTTTTCTCTCGGCTGAAACCGGCTGAAATGGTGAAGGAGAAGTCTGATTTTTCAGACTTTAGGCCCCTATTTATATTTTAGAATACTTGGCCCACAATTCGCCACACGTCCTATTTAATTTCGGTTCCGTTTTAATCCCGAAACGACTAAATTTCGCTCCGGTTCAAGTTCGAATTATTTTTATTTTAACTTGTCTCTAATATTTCCCCAAACTTGGAAATTTTATAAAAATTTCATGTAGAGGGTCACCCGGGGCCCGTTCGTCTCGTAAAAAGCAAAAAATCCGACTATCTCGGAATTCAACGAAATTTGACGAGGTAACTAGATTTCGCGAGATGAATCCAACGGTGAGGTCCGTTTCGTCATCCGAGTTCTAGAAAAAATTCAGGTTTACAACCTGTACCGTAATGGCAATTTACCGTTTTGCCCTTTTTCTCAAAGGTTTAAATTTTCTCGGGTTTTACAGATACAAGTGGGTTTAAGTTCACCCAGACCCAACTGCTGATAGACAGAGTAGGGTAGCAGATTAACGCTGGCTCCAAGGTCTAACAAGGCTTGTTCAATCCTGAATTTCCCAATGATACATGACACAGTCAGACATCCTGGGTCTTTGTATTTTGGAAGGGTTTTATGTTGGAGAAGAGCACTAGCTTGTTCCGTTAGGAAAGCTCTCTTTTGGACATTCTGGCTTCTCTTGATTGTGCACAAGTCTTTTAGAAACTTGGCATAAGACGGAACTTGTTTGATTGCATCCAGAAGTGGGATGTTGATATTTACTTGCTTAAAAAGCTCGTAAATTTCAGGCTGATTTTTCTCCTTCTGTTTGGTTTTGAGTCGATGAGGAAACGGAGCTGGAATGGGATACGAAGGTTCCCTTTTCTCAGAAGGTTCTGGCTCTTGTTCAATCACAGGCTCAGGGTCTTTCTCAAGTTCAATCTCAATTGGTTCAGGTTCAGATGATGGATTGGCTGGGCTTGACTCAGGCCTTGGCTTGGGAATGAGTATGTCTCTGATTGTTTTGTCAATCACTTTGCCACTTCTTAATGTCGTGACAGCTTGGGCTTGGTCTTGGGTGTTTCCTGTTGTTGAAGGGTTCCCCACATGGAATTGGCCTTGTGGTTGCTTTGGTTGAGCAGGAAACTTTCCCTTTTCGTGTGTGACCATGAATTGAGTCAACTTTTGGATGTGGCTTTTAAGATCCTCAAAAGATTGAGTGGTCTGGGTTTGAAATCAGTGAAAGCCTGTGTGAAATTATTGTTATAATTCATTTGGCTTTGCATGAACTGATTCAGTGTGTCCTCAAGGTTCCTCTTTTGTGGTGGTTGGTATGGTTGATATGCAGGAGGTCCTTGAGGTGGTGGGTATGGTCCTTGTTGTTGGTTCATGGGTATTGGTTGTGTGTTCTTCCAACTGAAGTTAGGGTGGTTTCGCCACCCTGGATTGTATGTTTCAGAATATGGGTTGGAGTAGGGCTTGTTGAAGTTGGAAACTGCATGTGTTTGTTCCAACAAGACTTCTTTGAATGCTGGGATGGTGGGACACTCCCCAGTAGGGTGTCCTGTTAGCGCACAAATTCCACACATTTGCTCGGTGGAAGGGCTAACATCAACTTGATGGACTTTCTTCATCTCTAAAGCTTCAAGCTTTCGAGATAGTGTGGACATTTTTGCTCTCAAGTCATCATCCTCTCTCAAGACATATTTTCCTCCTTGGGAATTAGATGGTCTGGCTTCTACAGTGGTAGGGGAGGCTGAGTCCCACATCTGAGAACTGTCAGATATGGTGTCAAAAAAATTGAATGCCTCCTCCGGACTTTTTCCCATGAATTCTCCTTGGGCCATCATTTCGACAAACTGACGTAGTCTAGAGGGTAAGGAGTCATAAAAAAATCCTACCAAAGTCCAATTTTCAAAAGCATGATGTGGGCAGGATTGGAGCAGATCTTTGAATCTATCCCAACTTTGATAAAAAATTTCTCCTTCTTTGACCGCAAAATTCATGATTTGTCTTTTTAGTGCATTTGTGCGGTGTAAAGGAAAAAACTTTCTAAAAAATTCATTTTGTAATACTTGCCAATTGGGTATTGAAAAAGCCTTTAAAGAATTTAACCATTGTTTGACTCTATCCCTCAAGGAAAAAAAAAACAGTTTCATTTTCGCCAATTCAGAATTGTCTTGGAATGTTCCACACACTTCCTCAAAATCTTTTATATGCAGATATGGATTTTCTGCATCCAATCCATGAAATACGGGTAATAACTGCACTGTCCCCGGCTTTACAGTAAAGAGGGGAGCATTTTCAGGAAAAATAAAACAAGAGGGGACACTATTTCTTGTGGGATTTAAGTAATCCCGTAAAGTTCAGATGTTAGGGACCTCCTCCTCTCTCATAGGGACTTCTCCATTTCTTTCATTATTTGTCATACTACCCTCACAAGAGTCTGCTACTGATCTAGGTGAATTAGGTTCAGGCTGATTCACGGACTCACACGATTCTGCCGGCAAATTTTGGAAGTGAGGAGTGCCCTCAGTCATAAAGAAAATAAAACAAAGTTATTTACAGTAAACCAAAATATACACAATGTTGAAGGTTTTTTTACCTTTCACCTTAAAATACCTTTTAAAGGTTCCCCGGCAACGGCGCCAAAAACTTGATGCTTGATCCGATCCGTGTACACCCAAGTGCAGGCGGTCAAGCTGTAGTAATAATCCGGTTTGAGTCCGGAGTCGAATTCACAGGGAACTTTTGTTGATATTTCTGAGGTGAGCAGTGGTAGAGACCTATTGATTTTAACTTTTGAGATTTACTGTGAGATATGAGTTTTTCTGGACAGAATATAAGATTCTTTCCAGGAAGATTTTCTTAACAAAATAGGTGCTAATAAAAAAAGTCACTCTTTAGTGCAAGGATCTGGACATGTAGCTAGTTATCCGGTTTGTCATAATTGTGCTTGATAACTCAATTAACTCCCGTGTCAACAACAAGTTAATCGGAAGATAAAGATGGATTGTGAGAATTAAGAACATGATTCCGATGTCTTTCTAGAAGTTTACAAGAATTGCCTGTGCCGAGACTTAACCCGTCTACAAACAAGCAAGTGTTTCTACAAGACATCCAATCATGATATTAATATTCCATTCTTTAAATGAAGAACAATAAGGGGGAAGATTGAGGGGTAGTCATGAGGATCTAGCCGGGGTACTTGCCTTGAACTGATGAGTCTTTCTATGCAAGAGTCATCCGTGTCATAGAAAGAACCCACAATTATACAAAGTACCCTAGCTTTGCTAGATGCAATCAATCATCCAATAACAAGAAGAAATAAGCATTAAGCATAGAAACATTGCACAAATATGATTCCCGGATAACTTATACATGCCCTTCTCCTCTTACTAAAGAGTGAATGAGAAACTACTCACTCTTCATGGCTTGGGTAAAGCTAGAAAAGTGAGTGATGCTCATCCCTCCAAGTAGAGAACTTATAAGATAAAGTAACAACAAATGCGTAGCCAATCTTTAACAAAGAATGGGTGAATCACGTTCCACCCTTCACGGCTTTGGTAAAGCTCTAGAAAAGTGGAAGAGTTTCACTCTTCTAAGAAAGAAAGAAGCGCAAGCAATGGAAGTGAAATGTATGAACAATAAAAGTAGAAGAAAGCTAGTCACATTTGGAGGGTGGCTTCCTCAACCAAGAATTGGAGGGTTGCTTCCTCAACCAAAAGGTGAGCTATCTCTCTTTTATGCATGAAAAATGAAAGCATAAACATAAGCATAAACATAAAACTACTGTTATAACAAGCAAGAGATGTTGGACTAAAGCCAAACTAATCTCTAAAATAAAGACTTCATACAAGGGAAATGAGCTAAATCTACAATGAGAGTGGGAGTCTAAGCCTCCATCAACTTTCCTACTTCCTACTTGGCTTCCATAACTCTCCAACAAGGGGAGTATTTACAGGCAAGAGGAGGAGACAGGGGGGGGGGGGGGGTGAAGGAATAGTGTTTGCCGCCCAAGTCCAAGTGAACAGTCAACAACTCTGCTGCCAGTCTGTGGATAACGTTCGAACGTGAGTTGGCGTTCGAACGTTCTTTCTGTTTTTGCACTAAGGGCGTTCGAACGTTTACTGACGTTCGAACGTTTCTTCTGTTTTTGCACTGAGGGCGTTCGAACGCCATATTTGCTTTGACCCTATCACTCGAGTAGTCTGGTGGTCTTCTGTGAGGTTCAATTCCAACTCTTTGCAGTGGTCTGGTCTTCCATCAACTCAAGTGAATGTTCGAACGTGAGTTGGCATTCGAACGTGACACTCAAGTGCTTTAGAGCTCCAGTCTTCTTTCCTAACTGCAACACGCCTTCTCTTCAGCAGTTGAGTCTGCTACAGTGCAATGTGGACGTTCGAACGTGATTTGGCGTTCGAACGTTCTGGCTGTGCTCCAAGCTTTTCCAATTTTGGCTCTAATGTGCTGGTGCTGCATCCAAGTGTGGTACTTGTTGTTCTTGGGTCCTTGTTCAGTTTAGGGCCTGAAATGACATCACTTAAACTCCATTAAAGTACAATTAGTTTTAAAATGTCATAATAACATGTCAATTTTAAGTACTAATCACCTAGCAGCCAAGATAGGATGGAGATGAGGACTAAGGCAAAACACAACGCACACAGACAACAGATTGAGGACAAGAATGTCACCTGCGAGTGGTACGTGGATAAAGTCTCCCTTGGGCCCAATAATGAAGTTGTGAGGGTGATTGAGGCACGCATATTGCATGTTTGATGTCAAGAGGTTAAGGTCTATAATTTGGGTTTGTGCGGTGAATTTTACAAGAAGTTGTCAGTGTTCGGAGATGAGGGGAGTAAGCTGAGGACCAACGTGCAGGGGAAGACCTTAGAGGTGACCCCCGACACGATTGTTACAGTAATGGGATATGAGAGGCCTCCCCCGACTACTCCGGTCTGCCCACACAATGTGGAAGGGGTTAGGACTCTCACATATTATGTGACTCTCACCTATGAGGACCCGACCACGTTCAAAGGAACAACGTTGGTCGGGGGCCTCAAGCACTCGTACGGGGTAATGAATAAGGTACTTCATTATAATCTGATGCCCCGGGGTTCGGAGAAGAACCCGAACATCGAGAAGTTGGCCCTCCTCCATGCATTCATGACAGGGGTGGCAATGGATGTGGCATTATTGATTTTTGAGGAGATGAGGGAATTCACTCAGGCCGCAAAGCCGAAGGCAAATCTTTGATGTAAAAAACTTTGATGTTTGAGTTTTGGTGAATTGTGTTCTTGATGAAAATGAAATGTAAACAACTGTTGGCTAATCCGAAGAGGTCATTCCAGTGGAAATGCCAAATCAACTCAAGACCTTCCTCCAATGGTTCCTAGATGTTTGATTGATTCGTAGGAAGCGAGGGACTAAAATGGAGGTAAGGATTCAAGTATACCCCGTGACAAGTCTACGGTGTATCAAGAACTCACAACCATGTCCACACTCAACCTAGTCTAACCAAATCATCGTACACTACAAGGAGGAATGAAAAAGAGTTGATTTAGCATACCCAAGGGGAACTCTCCCTTGGATTAGCCAACTTGAAGCTTAGCTACTCATATTTAATGCAAGAACATAGATGAAATAAAGAGACATTGTAAAGAAATAAAGATTGGAACTTAAATTAATGCATGAAAACATAAACTACAAAAAGGTGCATTTAATACCCATTTGAAGAGCTTGAGATGAAAACTTATATACAACAATGGTAGATTCTAAGATACTAAACTAAACTTGCAATGTACTCAAAGTAAATGACATTAAAGACAATAAATGAAGCTTATAAGAGTATTCAAGAAGATTACAAGTGAAATGGATGGAAGAAATGCAAAAATCTAAGCTTTCTCTCTCTAAAACTATGTCTTCCTCCTAGAGCTTCTATCTTTATATCTCTACAATGCTGAATAATCTGTAATGAATGCCTCATTTTTTGTCTATGTAGCTCCCTCTTGGTGTGTGACAGACCTCCCATCCATAGGAGGCTAATTGGATGGCATTTATCTATCTATATTACAATCTATATTGCACAATAGTGTATATCCCTCTTAGCAGCCTCAAAAACGTGCATGGAGTGATGCCCTAGCTAGGTGATGTGATCTCCATCCATAGGGCTGCCAAAGAGTGGGCCGGACAGGGTAGGTGCAGACCTTGTCTGCACACCCAGCATCTCTCCTCTTCTCCCTCCTCATTGATCACCAAGGCTCCAAAAGTCCAAGAGAAGGTGCAAGAGGGATGTCCATGGTGTTGGAAATGATAGGGGCAGGTAGGAGAATGTCTGGTGGGACCCTCAAAATGACAGAGCCATGCTTGCAGAATCTGGGTTGTTTCAGCATAGCCTACCGGTATGTCGAACTACAGTAGCTGAAACATACCGGTATGGCCTACCGGTATGGTTTCTCCTGTTTTTGCTGATTCTTTGGTTTCCTCACCTCCTGAGCTATCTTCAAGCCATCCTTTCATCCTCATTCACCTCAAACCATTTGAGAAGGCTTTAAGAAGCATCAATTATCACCTTTTATCTGCAAACACCCCAAATCTTCGTTAATAGCTCATGTAGCACAATTCCACTCATTTAATCCCCAAATGCAAGTGAAAAAGAAATGTATTGGCACATGAAATATGCAATGTTTTGTGCTAATCACACCCCCCAACTTGAGCTTTGCTAGTCCCTAGCAAAGTTTATTTTCAAAACAAGAATCTAACATACAACAATCCATTTAAATAAACAATTTTCACAAACAATCAAAATGCATAAATCATAATGCAATTGTAGAAATAAACTTGGACAGATAGGAACAAAAATTGTGGTATTCCATTGATGTGTTTCAAAGTTGGAGTACATGGAGTCGGACATCAAAAAGAGACAAAAATGGCCTACGACCTAAGGGTTCTTCTACTAGACCAACGACTCCAACCTAGCTACGTACAATCCAACACAAAAATAAAAGACATACACCACAAAACATCCTACTCCTCCTCCCCATCTCCATCATCATCACTGTCATCATCCTTATCAACATCACTCTCACCCTCCTCATCCTCATCAGTATCTTCATCATCATCATCATCCACCTCAACCACTGTGGAGGCAGAGGGGATAGATGCAGAGGGGCCAGCAATTGGTGATGTGGGTCCTCCCAGGATGGGTCTTCCGGGAAATGTGTTGT
Organism: Ilex aquifolium; assembly: GCA_951799425.1. NCBI lineage: Eukaryota > Viridiplantae > Streptophyta > Magnoliopsida > Aquifoliales > Aquifoliaceae > Ilex > Ilex aquifolium. Next base: position 5,352,664 of record OX637404.1, on the reverse strand, counting down.
TGTCTGAATTTTGTATTGACAATTTACGTGCAAGTATACACGATCAACAAGTAATAAAGTGATAAGTAGAGTATCGTTCCCACGGAGAATTATTACTAATAAATTCCAAATACTAACTTTATATCAATTCAATTTTAATTAAACAATTAGAATTAACTATGGAATGACTAAATTGAAACTAAATCTAATCTTAACAATCAAGGATTGAATTTACCGGATAAAAGAAGTTAATATTAAAACTTCCCCTAATGCTTCGTATAAATCTCTCCACTCTCTTTCCAGCTAATTGATCAAAATAAGTTGTTAACTGAGAACTCAAAATTATTTATCAAACCTCTTCCGATAGTTAGATAAAAATATCTCTCCCAATTAAATTACTATATTCCTATGCAAATAAGTTGGAAAAGATTCATTAAGTTCAAACTTTCATAAAAGTTACACACGACATATAGGTATATTCCTATCCTATACACAAACCCAACTATTCAATTCTAAGAAGAATTAATCAGACGCATGTCATCATATTCATATCTAAACCTAGAATTCATCTTCCAATTTCATCTAGGTTATAAAATTAATTGTTGGCCACACAATCATATATTAAGCACAAAATATGACAAACAACTCATGTATGATCAATAGAACTAGAATCGAGAGTAGATCAATTTAACTAGACATTAGGTTCCGTTGCAATCTTAATAAAAATTTAGTTCATAATGTAATTGAAAAACATCCTTCTCAAATTAAACAACATCTCAGAAAATCAAGAAGTAAAAGTAAGAGAAAAGAATGAAAACTTAGTTGCAATCTTCAACTCCTCTCTAGCCTTCAAGTCCGATTTTCTTAGCGTCGCCTCCTTTGATTCTTGCCTTCAATTTTCTATCAATCCTTGGTCTTCTTCTTATGTTTTCAACCCCCAAAATCAGTATATTTTTATCCCCACTCAAACCCTAGCATATATGAGGCATTAGAATCCAATTTCGGGTAAAAAACAAGTCAGAATTCGCGTCCAAAGCCAACACACGCGCAGCAGCGCTTAAAATCAACGCAGGGGTGCTGAGTTACTGCTTTTCAAGCGCAGGGGTGCTGGTCCTAGTGCAGCTGCGCTGATCCCTTTTTAAGCCTAGAGCTTCCCTTGTTGCTTAGCCTTCAAAAATCCAACACTTAAGCTCCAAATTGACCTTGTTTCCTTCCAAATGTTCTTATTTCCTTCCAAATGATGATCCCTACAAAATAACATCAAAACACACAAAACAAATAAAAAGGAACATAAAATAATTGAAAACTTGTAATTTCATCAAGCCGAAAATACTCAATTCGTAGGTATAAAACCCACTCATCAAATACCCCCAAACTTAAATCTTTGCTTATCCTCAAGCAAAATCCTAAGAACAAAAACCTTAAAAATTAATCCTAACAACTAACTACTCAACCAATGAATCAATCTGAATCTGAATAATGGCCCCAAAAGTTGCTACAAATAATAATTCACAGGAAACTTCAAAACACTGCTAAGTCTAACAATTCAACATACTCCTTAATTTTACCTCCGCGCATGACCCTTTAAATAGATGTGCATATTCTAACTGTTTAAACTAGTCATCACCCAGATAAATTAATGTAGTTAAGCGCTCCATAAGAGATACTCAATATCAACTCTATGAACTTACGTTTCACATCAACCTCTGCTAATAAAGGCAAAACATATAATTAAAAGGTACAAAGATTTTTATTTTTTTTTTCGTCTCTCTCTCTCTCTCTTTTTTTTCTTCTTTTTCATTCATTTGGTGAGTGCATTTTATGCTCCATCTCACCTCCTATTGAGCGAGTACGTTTTATGCTCTATCTCGCATTTTCTTGAACGAGTGCGTTTTACGCTCCATCTCGTTCTCAACATGTGTTTATGAGTGAGTGTGTTTTATGCTCCATCTCTACTCACCACATGCCCCTTTCTTGTTTCTTGTCTTCCTATTCTTTTTTCTTTCTAACTCATGAAGGATCAAATCAAAATAATTTTCAAATTTTTTTTTATTTATTTTTTATTTTTTTTATTTTTTTTTATACTAACCCGTCATAACTAATATTTCCCCCAAACTTATATGAATGCCTAAACTTTACTTTGAATGATGCTTAAATAAATTTTCTAGAGTTTCACTGATATCTCCCACAAGCACTGAGCCAAATAAATTCTCTAAATGATAAATAACCAAACAGATTGATATGTGCTCATGAATGAAAAGATCATAACCAGTGTAAAACCAACTAGTATGTTAAACTACAAACTCAACATGTTCATCAATTTCCCTTGAATTAACAATTAATCCATTTCATCATTGGCCATGATCAAATTCAATCAACCCATTGCTCAAGTTGTACTAAAACATGATTTCTAAGTGCAAAACTTACTATCTAAATTCATACCTAATAATGCAAACAAAAATAGACCCCCAAACTTAAACTAAACATTTTCCTCAATGTATATAGTAGGAAAAATTAAGACAGAGGACTTCCCTGAGATGTCGCTTGTTGGCATCATTATCAGCGTCCTCGTCGTCCGCTGAGTCGGGAGTGTATTCGGGAAACATAGGTGGACTAGGAAACTGTACTGGAGATGTGCCTGAGTTGAAACCACAGTTGGTAAACATCTGGACTAGTGCGGCATTGAAGTCTGTTGAGTACTCCATGAATGAGTCCAAACGATGTGTAAGTTGATCATTGCGTCTAGACTCGCATCGAGATTCCCTATGTAACTCTTGTGTCTCTCTGTGTAACTCCTGTGTTTCTCGACGCAATCCACGCATCTCATCAACTAGACTCTCCATAGGTGACTGGGATGAAACAGCAGCAGGCTGAAGAGGCTCCGATGGTTCCCTAGAATCCTGAGGCATATCCACCATAACATACCCGGCACCCCTATGATCAGAGAAACCACCCTTCCATACCTTAAAGCGACTAATGATTTGATGATCAATTGGCACTTGCGGTTGTTGAACCAATTCATCGGCACTCCATGTGACTTTTGCCTTCTTACATAATCCGCAAATTAATGATGGGTGAGGCAATCTGCTAGTTGAACCTCCCTTGATAGCCTTTGTGATTGAGTCTTGAATAACTTGATCCACATTAATGCTTTTTCCTGTAACTATGCAATAAAACAATACCTCCCTGTCATGGAGTACATCACTAATGTGGGTGGTAGGCATTAGCTTAGCACATAGAAAGTAGTATCATGGCTTCCCAAACCGGCTTAGCTCACAGTGTGAAAAGTGAAGTATCTTGGTCCCCTTCAATGTCCACTTAGCACCCGGCTTACACAAACACTTAATCACGTCGTCCAAGTCAAGTTCTTCAGTTTTGTATTAGGTATACTCATCATCGTCTGAAATGTTCTCTATGTTGTAATAAGCGTTTATGTGCGCCTTATCAAACGACACTGCTTTGCCCCGAACTTTAACCACATGGTTTTCGGCCTCCTTGGCATTGGCATAAAATTCTTTTACAACGAGGACTATGGCGGCCTCTGGCTGTTCGGTGAAGTCTAACCAACCACGCTCCATAATCATGTCATGGACGCCTCCATCATTGTCTCATCTGGGCGAAGACCGCGTTCGGGAGTTAATGTCTTCTTCACCAACAAAGTATGAAAACGCTCCGAAGCTGCTTCACTAACAAACCTCTTTTTGTCGTATGGCTTGGAGGATTTAGAGCTCTCCCCTCTTTGGCGTTTTGAAGACATGATGAATACTAAATTACGAAGCCCCCACACGCCAAAAACCAAGTCAAAAATAAGCTAACTAATCTTTGTTTCCACTTAGGCAATTTAACAAACACATTGTGTGCAATGCCCAACTCTTCATTAATAAGTCATCTCAAGTCTCATAATCTCCACCAATTAACCCCACAACAATCTTCCACAAGCACTAAAACTTTACCCATAAAGAATGAATGAGCTTGGTACCTTACGTTGCAAAGCTTGATGTTACCCATGGAGAATGGAGAACTTCTTGGTTCTAGTTGGTACTCATTTATGCACATGAAGGTAAGATTGTCATCTAAAAGAGGTTGAGAGATTCAAGATGATTGAATGGAGTTTTGGGTGAATAAGAGTTGGGGTGTATGTATTTTTAGAGGTTTGAAATTTTTGGGAGTGGTAGGAGTTGATTTGGTTGGCTTCTTGTTTAGAATTTGATGCTGAAATTCTGTGTTGGGAGCTGTTTTGGGGGTTTATAGTGCTGAAAATCTATTTTTGGGAGTTGCTTTGGGGGTTTATAGTGCAGGAATGGGCAGAATATCAGCCCTGGGGTGCTGAAATAGGTTGCCTGGGCGCTGGAATGGGCAGAATATCAGCACTGGGGCGTTGAAATAGGCTGCCTGGTGCGCTGCCCAAGCAGTAAATGAGCACAAGGGCGCTGAACTGAAGCGCAGGGGCGTTGCCTGGTCAGAAAATCAGCGTTGGGGCGCTGAAATGGGCGCTATCGCGCTGATTTTCTGATATTTACTCCTTCTTTTGCATGTGCAAGCTCCGCTATATTTTTTTTTTCGATCCTAGGTACCTGCTAACAATTGACACACTAATTAAAATGCACTAATAATCTAAAAAAAACTAAATTGACATAAACATGAAAATAAAACTTAAAAACTAAATTTTTGGGTTGCCTCCCAAATAACGCTTATTTTATAGTCATCAGTCTAACTACTCCTTGTTTTTATTCCGGATTGGCGAGGGTAAATATTGCATATTTGAAGGCCTCATTACATGCATTTTAACTCAACTTTTGCATTTAAGTACTTAGAGTTAGCCAAAGTTGTCAATAATGTTGATTTTTCAATGTTGCAGGTAATTATAACATAAATGATGGATTTTAGAACCTTGCAACTATGTGTGGATGTGTGGTGAAGATATGGACACATTACATGAGGATTTGGAGGCTTAAAAGTGAAAGAAATCAAGGAGGTATTGGTGTTTGGTAACATAGGCATCATCACCCACACCATTTTGTAGTAGTACCTCAGTTTTACTCCTTTTTGACCATGATCCACTTCGAATCTGAAAAAGTCAAAACATGAAAGTTGTAGATCTGGATGTCTTCGATATTGTGTCACAATTTCAGCTCAATCGCACGGTTGTATCAAAAGTTATGATGATTATACGAAAATTGGTTCGCAGCAGAAACAGTACCGGTACGCAGTACCAGTACGGTTCTACCTCTGGAGTTCGGGGTACTGGTACACAGTACTGGTACTGTCTGCTGAACAACCCAAAACACCTGCAAACCATGCTCCACTTGCTTGGGGGTCCCACCATTGATTCCCCCACTTGTCCCATGACATCCCTTACACATTTACATGATTCCTACACCCTTATGGAAGACTTTGAAGGCAATGGCATTAATGGGGATGGGAGAGAAGGGGGCAGCCAGGAGAGTTGCAGGCTAGGCTTGTCTTAGCCTGTGCAATGCATCAACTCAGCCTCCTATGGATGGGAGGCTTATCACACACCTAGGGGGACCCTCATGGACAAAAATGCAGAGCTCTTACACTCCATATATTCAGCATTCACACAAGATTTTGGGGGGTGGCTACCTAAGCTTAGAAAGTCCAAGGAAGAAGATGATGAATAGTAGATAGAAAACTTTGATTTTTGCATTTTCTTCCATCATTTCACTTGTAATTTATTGTAAGACTCTTGTAACCTTCATTTAATGTCCTTAATGTCATTTATTATAAGTACTTTGCAAGTTTAGTTACATGTTCTAGATTTTACCATTGTTGCTTCCAAATTTTCTTCATTTCTTGCTTTAAAATGGGTATTGAATATTTCTCTTTTTAGTTTAAGTTTCCTTGCTTTAAGTTAAGTTTCAATCTTCATTTCTTCATTATGTCTCTTTACATTATGTCTTTCTTGCTTAGCATGAGTAGCTAGATTTTTAAGTTGGTTAATCCAAGGGAGAACTCCTCTTGGGTGTGCCACTTCAACTCATTTTCATTCCTCCTCTCAGAGTACGATGGTTCGGTTTGACTGGGTTGAGAGTGGATGCGATTGTGAGTCTTTGATATCCCATAGGCCTGGTCACGGGTTATGCTTAGATCCTCACCTCCATCTCGTCCCTAGCTTCCCACGAATCAATCGTTCATCTAAGCTTTATTCGAGGAAGGCTTCGAGTTGATTTGGGATTCCCATTGGAATGAACCCTTTGGATTAGCCAACACTTGTTTTATTTTCATCAAAAACACAATCACAAAACTCAAACTCAAAAGATTTTACACTTTTCCTTTTTGACAAAATCACCTTCACACACTTGAACTTTCATTTCCTGAGGAGACGACCTTGGAATACTTTTCCAAGTAAAACACGACACTCAAAAGACTCCTTGCGCTTGGGGAGCACTTTTGTTCACACATTTCCCATTGCATACATTTCATTTCCACCACCATTCCGTTGCCCTTTCTTTTGACATCATTCCGAGGGAGAGTGACAATCCTTTCGCACCTACATCATATACACATTGAGGGATGATTTTAGGAGGTTAGGAACAAGGTTTTTGATCAAGCAGCAAGCTCCACTATATTTTTTTTTTCGATCCTAGGTACCTGCTAACAATTGACACACTAATTAAAATGCACTAATAATCTAAAAAAAACTAAATTGACATAAACATGAAAATAAAACTTAAAAACTAAATTTTTGGATTGCCTCCTAAATAGCGCTTATTTTATAGTCATCAGCCTAACTACTCCCTGTTTTTATTCCGGATTGGCGAGGGTAATTGAAGTCTTTTGGCGATCAATGTCGCCACCCTAATAGTGCTTCAGTCATTGCCCATTCACTTTAAAATTTCTCTTGGAGTGGGAATCTTCGACTTCAACTGCTCCATGCGGGAACACTTTAGTAACAATAAATGGCCCTGACCACCTTGATTTGAGTTTACCTGGGAAGAGTTTTAACCGCGAATTGAAGAGGAGTACAGCTTGTCCCGGCTCAAACTTTCGCTTAATGATATTCTTATCATGCCACCTTTTTATCTTCTCTTTATTGAGCTTGGCATTTTCGTATGCTTGGAGACGGAACTCATCCATCTCATTCAACTGCAAGAGACGTTTCTCACCCGCTGCATGCAAGTCAAAGTTAAGTTTCCGAATAGCCCAATATGCACTATGCTTCAATTCCACCGGTAGATGACAAGCTTTTCCATACACAAGCCTATATGGAGACATTCCAATTGGAGTTTTGAACGCTGTTCGATAGGCCCACAAGGCATCATCTAGCTTCGTCGACCAGTCTTTTCGGTTTGGATTAACAATTTTCTCCATAATCCGCTTCACTTCTCTATTCGAAACTTCAGCTTGGCCACTGGTCCGGGGGTCATAAGTTGTGGCAATCTTATGGGCGACTCCATATTTATTGAGAAGGGCTGCAAAATATTTATTACATAAATGTGTACCTTCATCACTAATGATCATCTCGGTGTACCAAACATCGTGAAGATGTTTTTCCGGAGGAAATTCAACACCACCTTTGCATCATTAGTAGGCAAAGCAGCTGCTTCAACCCACTTCGAGACATAATCCATTGCAACTAATATGTAGAGATTATTGTAAGATGATGGAAACGGGCCCATAAAGTCTATACCCCATACGTCAAAGATCTCAACCTCCAAAATACTGTTTAAGGGCATTTCATGTCGCTTTGAAATATTTCCAGTCCGTTGACATCTGTCGCACTTTAATGCAAAAAAATGGGCATCCTTAAAGAGAGTTGGCCAATAGAAACCTGTTTGAAGGACTTTTGCCGTTGTTCTCTCTCCCCCATAATGTCATCCATAATCTGATGAGTGACAATGCTGCAAGATTCCTTCGATCTCTTCCCTAGGTACACATCTTCTTAACATTTGATCCGCACATTGTTTGAATAGGAATGGCTCATCCCAGATGTAATGCTTCACCTCATGCAAAAACTTCTTCCTTTGTTGGTTGCTTAATTTAGGGGGAAACACATGACTCACTATATAGTTCACATAATCTGCATACCATGGTGCTTCCCCTGCAACACAGAAGAATTGCTCATCCGGAAAGGATTCATTGATCATTACTCCCCTACCCTTTTGTTGTACGGTATTCTCAAGTCTGGAAAGATGATCTGCCACTTGGTTCTCTGTCCCCTTTCTGTCCCGAATCTCTAGATCAAACTCTTGAAGCAAAAGGACCCATCGAATCAAGCGTGGCTTGACATCCATTTTTGAAATTAAATACTTAATGGCAGAATGATCTGTGAACACTATCACCTTTGTACCAATGAGATAATATCGGAATTTTTTGAAAGCAAAAATAACTGCTAATAATTCTTTCTCAGTGGTTGTGTAGTTGAGCTGTGCGTCCGATAATGTTTTGCTAGCATAATAGATGGCATGAAACATTTTTTCTTTACGTTGGCCTAAAACTGTGCCAACCGCGAAGTCGCTAGCATCACACATTAACTCAAACGACAAATCCCAATTTGGTGCAACTATCACGGGAACAGTTATGAACTTATTTTTCAACACCTCGAAGGCCTCTAGGCAAGCCTTATCAAACTTAAAGGGCACATCTTTCTCCAAAAGGTTACACAGAGGCTTTGTGATTTTGAAAAAGTCCTTTATGAATCGCCTATAAAATCCTGCATGGCCCAAAAAAATCCAAATTCCCTTGACTGATGTTGGTGGTGGTAGTTTCTCAATAGTCTATATTTTTGCCCTATCCACCTCTATGCCATTAGCAGAAACTTTGTGCCCCAAAATAATACCTTCTTGAACCATGAAGTGACACTTTTCCCAGTTTAACACCAAGTTTGTTTCCACACATCTTTTCAGCACAAGAGTTAGGTTCTCTAAACATAGGTCAAAGCTATCTCCAAATACCGAAAAAACATCCATAAATACCTCAAGATTTTTGCTCGACCATATCGGAGAATATTGGCATCATGCATCGTTGAAACGTTGCAGGTGCGATGCATAACCCAAAAGGCATCCTCCAGAATGCAAAGGTTCCATAGGGGCAGGTAAACGTAGTCTTCTCCTAATCCTCGGGTGCTATTGCGATCTGATTATAGCTGGAATAACCATCCAAGAGACAATAGAATACATGCTCAGCCAATCTGTCAAGCATCTGATTAATGAATAGTAGAGGGAAGTGATCTTTTCAAGTTGCCTTATTGAGTTTGCAATAATCCATACATACTCTCCACCCAGTCACTGTTTGTGTTGGGATTAACTCGTTGGTCTCATTGGACACTACCGTCATGCCTCATTTCTTCGGAACACATTGAACTGGACTAACCCATGAACTGTCTGAGATAGGGTATACGATTCCGGCATCCAACCACTTGATGATTTCTTTCTTGACTACCTCCTTCATGATAGGATTTAATCGGCGTTGTTGCTCAATCACGGGCTTAGCATCATCTTCAAGTAGAATTTTGTGCATACAAATTGAGGGACTAATGCCCTTAATATCTGCAATAGACCATCCTAAAGCCGTTTTGTACTCACGAAGGACTCGCAACAGCTTACTTTCTTGAAATTCATCGAGTGAAGCAGAAACAATAACAGGTAAAGTAAAAGAGTCACCCAAATACGCATACCGTAGATGATTTGGAAGATGTTTAAGCTCCAATATAGGTGGTTCTTCCAAAGATGACTTTGCACGAGTAGAGCTTCCTGAGTGATCCAAAGTCTCAAACTATTGCTTAAACTTGACAACCCGTGGAGAAGCATTCAACCACTGTACATACTCTAGAGGAGCTGGGTAGGCCGAAGCAGTGGGACTAACCAGCGATGTCTCAAGGGGATCTAAAATACAGCTTCCAACGAATATCTCATTTATTCCATCTTCCTCCAAATCAACCCGAAAACATTCTTCCGCTTCTTTAGGAAATTTCATAGCTGAAAATACATTAAATGTCACCTCTTGATATTGGACTCGCATAGTTAGTTCACATTTCTGTACATCGATAAGTGTTCTTTCCGTTGCTAAGAATGGTCGCCCAAGAATAATAGGTATTTCCCTATCTTCCTGACAATCTAAGACTATGAAATCAGCTGCAAAAATGAACTGATCCATTTTAACTAGAACATCATCAACTATGCCCCTTGGATAAGTGAGTGATTTATCCGCTAGTTGCAATGTAACATTGGTAGGCTTTGCTTCATTCAAACCCAATTGCTGATAAATTGAGAGCGGCATTAAGTTAATACTAGCGCCCAAGTCACACAATGCTTTCCCAAAAAACTGGCTGCCTATTGTGCATGGAATTGTAAAGCTACCCGGATCTTTGAGCTTTGGGGGTAGCTTCTTTTGAATGATAGCATTGCACTCCTCTGTAAGTGTCACTGTCTCAAAATCACCTAGTTTTCTCTTCCTTGACAAAATTTCCTTCATAAATTTCACATAGCTAGGCATCTGCTCCAATGCATCTGCGAAAGGGATATTAATTTGGAGCTTCTTGAATACTTCCAAAATTTTTGAGAACTGCTTATCCAACTTCTTTTTCTGCAAACGTTGTGGAAACAGCACGGGAGGCACAATAGGACTCTACTTGCCTTCATCAGAATCTACCACTGGATCTTCTTCCTTCTTTTCATGTTCCACATTCTTGCTATCTCTATCTTCATCCTTACTATCATCTCCAAGTGATTGTTTGGGAGTTCCACCAACAACTTCAGATAGCTCTTTTTCACTTCGTAATGTAATAGCCTTGCAGTGCTCCTTTCATTCTCTCTTAGGATTGATCTCCGTATCACTAGGTAAAGTGCCTTGAGGTCGGTTGTTAATGGCATTAGCAAGCTGACCCATTTGATTTTCCAGGTTTCGAATTGATACTTCCTGACTGTTCATCCTGGTCTCATTCTGTGCTATATACCTAGAAAGCAACTCCTCCAAATTCGTCTTCTTTTCCTGCTGTGGTGGAGCTTGATTCTAAAAACCTGGTGGGTATGATTGTCTTCGAACAGTGGTTTGGGCTTGATTATTATTCCATGAAAAGCTCGGATAATTCCTCCAACCAGGGTTATAATTGTAGGAATTATTGTTATATTGCTGCCTGTTGTGGTTACCAATGTATTGTACCGACTCTGGATTAATTGCACATTGATCACTCGGATGGTTCCCTGCACACAATTCACAGACAACTGCTACACTCTGAATAGGTTGCACTCATAAAACATCAATCTTCTTTGACAATGTAGCCACCTGTGCAGCCAATGCAGTAACTGCATCAACTTTATAAATCCCTGCTACCTTTGGTTGATTGATCCTTGTAGAGGGCCACTGATAATTGTTGGCAGCCATCGCCTCCAATAACTCGTAGGCTTCATCGAAATTCTTCCTCATCAATGCCCCTCCTGCAGCTGCATCGATACTAGTTCGGGTAGCATTAAACAACCTGTTGTAGAACGTTTGAACTTGCAACCAATTAGGAATACCATGGTGAGGGCATTTTCGGAGTAAGTCTTTGAATTGCTCCCAAGCTTCATAGAGAGTCTCAGAATCATGCTGTGCGAATGAAGTGATGTCGTTCCTCATCCTTGCAGTTTTAGCTAGTGGAAAGAATTTAGCTAAGAATTTTTGAACTAAATTTGACCACGTAGTAATAGAATCTGGCGGCAATGAGTGTAACCAACTCTTCGCCTTATCACGAAATGAGAAAGGGAAAAGTCGGAGTCTAATCGCATCTTCAGAAACTCCATTGTATCTGAATGTGTCGCATATCTCCAGAAAACTCACCAAATGATTGTTTGGGTCATCGTTAGGCAAACCCCCAAATTGCACTGAATTCTGAATCATTTGAATGGTACCCGGCTTGATCTCGAAATTTTTTTGCTTGAATTACGGGCCTTCGAATGCTCGATTGTATTTCCATCACAAGCGGCATAGCATAATCCCTTAACGATTTATGTTCATCTTCAGCCATAGCTTCTTGGTTGTTTACTTATTGACACTGTTTTCGCAAGTTTCGGAGACTTCTTTCGATTTCGTCTTCGTACGGTAGTAGCTCCTGACCTGTAGATCATGTTTGCTTACAAAATTCAAGAGTGCTTGCGGAAACAATTAAAACAGAAAATTAAATAAGTTTAAACTAAGATCAAATTGATTGAAATTAATATTGAAATAATTACTAGAATAAATTCTCAGCAACGACGCCAAAAACTTGTTGTCTGAATTTGGTATTGACAATTTACGTGCAAGTATACACAATCAACAAGTAATAAAGTAATAAGTAGAGTATCGTTCCCACGGAGAATTATTACTAATAAATTCCAAATACTAACTTTATATCAATTCAATTTTATTTAAACAATTGAAATTAACTATGGAATGACTAAATTAAAACTAAATCTAATCTTAACAATCAAGGGTTGAATTTACCGGATAAAAGAAGTTAAGATTACAACTTCCTCTAATGCTTCGTATAAATCTCTACACTCTCTTTCCAGCTAATTGATCAAAATAAGTTGTTTACTGAGAACTCAAAACTATTTATCAAACCTCTTCCGATAGTTAGATAAAAATATCTCTCCCAATTAAATTACTATATTCCTATGCAAAATAAGTTGGAAAAGATTCATTAAGTTCAAACTCGTATAAAAGTTACACATGGCATATAGGTATATTTCTATCCTATACACAAACTCAGCTATTCAATCATAAGAAGAATTAACCAGACGCATGTCATCATATTCATATCTAAACCTAGAATTCATATTCCAATTTCATCTAGGTTATAAAATTAATTGTTGGCCACACAATCATATATTAAGCACAAAATATGACAAACAACTCATGTATGATCAATAGAACTAGAATCGAGAGTAGATCAATTTAACAAGACATTAGGTTCCGTTGCAATCTTAATAAAAAATTAGTTCATAATGTAATTGAAAAACATCCTTCTCAAATTAAACAACATCTCAAAAAATCAAGAAGTAAAAGTAAGAAAAAAGAATGAAAACTTAGTTGCAATCTTCAACTCCTCTCTAGCCTTTAAGTCCAATTTTCTTCGTGTCGCCTCCTTCGATTCTTGCCTTCAATTTTCTATCAATCCTTGGTCTTCTTCTTATGTTTTCAGCCCCCAAAATCAGTATATTTTTATCCCCAGTCAAACCCTAGCATATATGAGGCATTAGAGTCCAATTTCGGGTCAAAAATAAGTCAGAATTCGCGTCCAGGGCCAACACACGCGCAACAGCGCTTAAAATCAGCGCAGGGGCGCTGAGTTACTGCTTTTCAAGCGCAGCGGCACTGGTCCTAGCGCAGCTGCGCTGATCCTTTTTTAAGCCTAGAGCTTCCCTTGTTGCTTAGCCTTCAAAAATCCAACACTTAGGCTCCAAATTGACCTTGTTTCCTTCCAAATGTTCTTGTTTCCTTCCAAATGATGATCTCTACAAAATAACATCAAAACACACAAAACAAATAAAAAGGAACATAACATAATGGAAAACTTGAAATTTCATCAAGCCGAAAATACTCAATTCGTAGGTATAAAACCCACTCATCATGTGTGCATGAACAGCTCCCTCATCATCGCAGAAATACCTTGCACCGACACCTCCAACCCATGCACAGTCATCTCTAAAGCATCCAAGCGCTGAGGTATCGAGCGTTCTGGTGCAGCTGTGGATGGCCCAGCAGATGAGGATGGTCCCGGAGCCTCAGAATCAGAGCCAAAAGTCCTAGCTCGCTCCCCCCGGCTCATTGCCCTTCTCTTCTTACTACTGGTCTTGCCAATAGCCCCAGTCTCGGGGGAAGTGAGCTTATCAAAGGCATAGGCCTTCACCTTGAAGTGTTGGCACATCCGGGTCACCAAGCTCCCGTATGGCAAATTGGTCTTGGGCTTCTGTGTCACGGCAAAGTCTCTCATTACCTCCCAAATGACAAGAGCGAAGTCCACTGCCATCCCAGACATGACAACGTCCAAAAGACCTAGCTTTTCAAGATTCGGTGTCTTTTCTGCGCCCCTCGATAGAAGATTATAATGAAGAAGCTTATTCAATAGCCCATAGGAATGCTTTAATCCTCCAACTTGGACTGTCCCCTTGAATTGACTAAGGTCCTCATACATCAACTCTACACACTCAGAAATGGTCTTGGCTCGGGTGATGTTATGAGGGTTCACTGGCAGGAAAGAAGGTGGTTTCTCATACTTCCCTAGGAGAGTGGTAATGACATCAGGGGTCACTTCGAACATCTTACCCCGAACATTCGTTCGCAAAATCTCGACCTCATTAACCCCCACCACCCGGAGTGTTTGGTAAAATTCTCGGACCAACGACAAATTTTACCCGTCCACGGGCTCAAACTAGAATCTCATTCCATGTGCCTCGATGAGCCTGACAACCTCATTCCTTGGGCCAAGCGAGATGTGGTCGAGGTGCCACTCACATGTAACATTTTTCTCCTGGATCAACTAGATTCGTGCCTTATTTCTGGCCTTTTTCCTCTGCTCATTGGGATCCCTGCTTGATCCTTTACCACTCCTCTTGCGACTACTGGGCTCCTCAGGTTGAGAGGAGTCGGAACCAACTCGCTTGGTTCAGGCCATGCAATGCAACAGTGCCCCCATTGACAAAAATGCAAAACAGATCAAGAAAAGACCCTCAATCGGGTCTATAGCCTCCTGAACAACCTCCAGGTTACGAGCCATTGAGGGATTTTTGGAGAGATTGAAGAGAATAGGGAGGATTTGGGCTTGTAGGATTTTCGGCAATTAGGGTTTCAAAGGATTGGATTTCACTAAATCACAGCACAAGGAATGGGGGTTTTAGGGATTGAAGGAGGAGGAGGGTGATTTGGAAGCCTAAGAAGGTTTTGAGTGAGAGAGAGAGGCTTTAGGGTCTGTAATTTAAGAGGTAAGTGAAGGGTTCCCCAAAAAAAAATCTATTAAAAGCCCTAACTTTTGGCATTCCAGGCAAAACATACCGGTATGGCATACCGATATGTCGAACTCCAGTAGCCAACACATACTGGTATCGCATACCGGTATGTTTTGCCTCAGTTGCAAAATACCCCTGCTATGGTACATACCTCAATTCCTCTTCAACACATGACCTACCCCATACATTTTAACACTCTCTCTATGACCTCTACTCCACCCTAAACATGTACTACACTTGTAAACCACAATTTGAACCATCATACCCAATTCATTACCGAAATTGCAATGCGATTTAAAATTTTGATGCATTCAACACGCAAGGCATGTATTGCTATATTTAACTATCAAAATGAATACCCAAAATGCAAGTCATATATTCAACACACGGATATTCCTAATTTATTCAAATATCAAAAACTTGAGCAATATTCCCCTATTCTACAAGCATGGAGCTAACTAACACATCGTTCAAATGGCCGAACTAAACACACATGAGCAAGAACATAGCCTCAAATACTAGTCTAAAGTATGCATCTAAACATTTATTTCTGAACTTGTGTGTGTGTGAATTGGACAAATAATTTGAGCATTTACGCAACATAATTCACATTCGAATGGCTAGCCAAATTCAGCTTCAATGCAAAACTCACCAAGAGTCACTCATACCAATGAAATACACTGTCGTTATCCTGGCATACACTCCATGTGTACATGTGAGATAGAATCTTGCGTTCAAAACAAAATGTGCTCACATGTAATCCAAAAATGAAGTTCATGTATGAAAGTGAAACGACTTTGGCATAATCTCATGAAAAGAATGCTAGGGCATTGGGTAGCAAAACTAACTCTTCAATTCCTTTAAAATTTCTCATGCTTCTCTAGATCATTTAGGACTTCAAGGGCTGTACTGGGGCCTTAGGGTGATATTGAGGCAAAAGAAATGAAGGACATAGGATACAAAGAGGGTTGTTCCGAGTGAAAGACTTTTTATTTCAAAACACCTCCCTTTTCATGGGATTTTCATTCCATTCTTACACCTTCACCACACTCTTTGTTTCTTTTCTTTATTTTCCTTAACATTTTCTTTTTCTTTTGATCATTCTTTTCTTATTCTCACCCCTTTCTTTCCTTTTCTTTCCTTTTCATTCTTTTCCATTGAACTCTTTGAGTTTCACCTCCATTCATCCCTTGCTTGAATTTCCACTCCACACTTCCTTTACTTTTGCAATCACTCATTTTCAGCTTTAGGAACAACCAATGTAAGGTAGATATTTCTCTTTTTCATTGGCTTGGTCAAATGTGTGGCATAGAAATGAATTTCAATTAGGCTCAATCACGGTACTAGGGATAATATTTTCACAAGAAAAAGGCAAAGGCTCAAAATATTCAAAAATGGACTAAGATCACTTCCAGATACGCAGGGAGGGCATTGTATATACAAGACATCATCAGTCTACTATCCAAATGCACTAGCCAAGACAAACATAATGAGATTATTGAACAAATTTGACATTGAAAAATTGTTCTTTGAGTAATTGTAAGTTCCCTCCAACAAGGATTGACACTAAAGCTCTCACGGGTCCTTACTCATCTCCACTATTTATGTCAAGCCTAAAATATGAATCCAATCCGTAAATTGTTAAAATTACACATTCAAGAAGCACATACAGTTGAGTTCAAAAGCAAATACATATGTGATACTCACGCATAGGATTAACTTCTATAATGTATTCATGTGCTCAAAGTTCAAACAAAGATCAACCTATCAATCAACCCAGACACTCTTAATAAGGGAATACCGATCAACATTCAGATATTTTTCACAAAAATTTTAAAATTTTCCACATAATTTGCACTAACTGTAAACAAAAAATTTTCACCCCAAAATTTGGTATTATCCACTAAAATTTCCTACAAACATTGGTGTAACATGCAAATGGTGCACCTCACCCCCCAACTTGATTCGTGCATTGTCCTCAATGCAACAAAAAGATATGATGTGCAATGAATGACAGTAAAAAGATTATTAGGGTTAGAGAACACCTCGCACTTGAGCTTTGGCAAAAGCACCAACATCTAAAACTAAGAAAAACAATGCTATACAACCAAGTAAAATAAGTAACATAAAAATGAAAATAACATAAGTAAATAAAGAGGTTGTACACTAGAAAACATAAAAAAACTGGTTACTCCTCCACGAATTCCGGATACACCGTATCCATCAAATCCTCCTCCACCACTTGTCTTTCAAAACCCTCGAAAAATGGCTTAAGTCTTTGGCCATTGACCTTGAATGTCTGGCCATTCTTGGGGTTTTTGACTTCCACAGCTCCATTGGGGTAGGCCACCTTGACAAGATAGGGGTCATCCCAACAGGATCGGAGTTTCCTTGGAAAATCGAGAGACTAGAGTTATACAAGAGCACTTTTTGGCCGGGCTCGAATGACTTTCGTACAATAGATTTGTCATGAAAGATCTTAGCCCGCTCTTTTGAAATTTTAGAGCTCTCATACGCGTCTCTTCGAATCTCTTCCAATTCATTCAATTGAAATTCAAAGTCTTTATGGCCCAATAGGCCTTGTGTTCCATCTCTACTGGCAAATGACAAGCCTTTCCAAAGACGAGCCGATAGGGAGACATGCCTAAAACAGTCTTGTAGGCAGTGCGGTAAGCCCAAAGAGCATCAATCAGTCTATCTGACCAATCTTTCCTATTTGGGTTCACCGTATTCTCTAAAATATTCTTAATCTCCTTATTGGCCAACTCGGCTTGGCCATTGGTTTGTGGGTGGTATGCAGTGGATACCTTATGTGTGACACCATATTTGTGCATCAAAGATGCAAATGGCCTACTACAGAAATGTGATCCACCATCACTTATCATTGCACGAGTCATCCCAAACCTCGAGAAAATGTTATCTTTTAAGAATTTGACCACGACCCAGTGGTCATTGGTCTTGGTTGGGATGGCCTCCACCCATTTGGACACGTAGTCCACTGCCAGTAGAATGTATAGATAGTCAAACGACATAGGGAAAGGATCCATGAAGTCGATGCCCCAACAATTGAATATTTCTATAACAAGTACAGGGGAGAGGGGCATCATGTTCCTTCGGGTCACACTACCCAAACGTTGACATCTATCACATTCCTTACAAAATGATATACACTCCTTAATCAGAGAGGGCCAGTAAAAACCTGACTGTAAGATCTTTGCAGAAGTTTTCTTTGTGGAGAAGTGGCCACCGCATGCTTGTGAATGGCAAAATGCAAGGACATCCCGCTGTTCGTTCTCCGGTACGCATCTTCTCATGACTTGGTCAGGGTAGTACTTGAACAGGTATGGGTTGTCAAAGTAAAAGTACTTCACATCCGCCATGAATCTCTTGCGATCCTCTGGGCTCCACTGCGGTGGTATTTGTCCTGGTGCAAGATAATTACATATGTCAGCATACCAAGGACACATAGAATGAATTGAAAACAATTGCTCATCAGGAAAATAATCTAGGATAAGAATGTGCTCATTGGTCTCTTGCACCACCAGTCGAGATAAATGGTCCGCCACCACGTTCTCCACTCATTTCTTGTCTTTTATTGTAAGATTGAATTCTTGGAGTAGGAGGATCCACCTAATAAGTCTCGGTTTGGCGTCCTGCTTAGACAAAAAATACTTCAAAGTAGAGTGATCATTATAGACTACTATCGGTGAACCAATGATGTAAGAACGTAATTTATCTAATGCAAATACTACTGCTAGCAACTCCTTTTCCGTGGTGGTATAATTCATTTGAGCTTCATTAAGAGTTTTGCTAGCATAGTATATTACATAAGGTCTATTATCCTCCCTTTGACCCAGCACTGCGTCGACCGCGTAATCACTCGCGTCGCACATAAGCTCAAAAGGTAAGTCCCACTTGGGTGGTCGCATAATCAAAGGTGTGACGAGCATGCTTTTAAGTTTTGTGAAAGATGCCTCACAACTATCCGACCACTCAAATGGGACATCTTTAGACAATAAATTGGTCAAAGGTCGAGCCAATGCACTAAAATTTTTAATGAAGCGACGGTAAAACCCCGCATGGCCCAGAAACGACCTAATATCCTTGACGACTCTCGGCGTAGGAAGGTTGGAGATGGCCTCCACCTTTGACTTGTCAACTTCAATACCCTTTGCCGACACTATATGCCCAAGAACAATTCCTTGTGTCACCATGAAGTGACACTTCTCCCAATTCAAGACTAGGCTTTTCTCTTCGCATCTCTCAAGAACCTTCTCCAAGTTTTCCAAGCATCCACTGAAAGAATCCCCAAAGACCGAGAAGTCATCCATAAACACCTCAACAATCTTCTCCACCATATCACTAAAGATCCCCATCATGCAACGTTGAAAAGTTCCAGGGGCATTACATAGCCCAAAAGGCATGCGTCGGTAAGTAAAGGTACCGTAGGGACAAGTGAAGGTGGTCTTCTCTTGGTCTTCCAATGCAATTTCAATTTGATTGTAGCTGGAGTATCCATCTAAGAAGCAATAGAATATATGTCCCGTTACTCGCTCCAACACTTGATCGAGAAATGGCATTAGGAAGTGGTCTTTCCTTGTGCACAGGTTAAGCTTGTGGTAATCAATGCACACTCTCCATCTGATGATCACTCTTGTTGGAATAAGCTCATTCTTTTCATTCTCCACAACAGTGACTCCCGACTTCTTGGGTACTACTTGTGTGGGACTAACCCACTTACTATTGGCAATCGAAAAAATGATGCCCACGTCAAGTAGTTTTAACACTTCGTCCCTCACCACCTCCTTCATAATTGGGTTCAACCTTCTTTGTGGTTGTCGAGACGGTTTGGCATCCTCCTCAAGATAGATCCGATGAGTGCAAATGAGGGGGCTTATCCCTTTTATGTCGGCAATTGTCCACCCAATCGCCCCTTTATGCCTTCTCAATACCTCCAAGAGCTCCTCTTCTTGCTTTGCTTCCAATGTTGAGCTAATTACCACTGGAAATGTCTCATCTTCCCCAAGATATGCATACTTCAAATGGGAAGGTAACGCTTCAATTCCAACCTGGGCCTTTGCTCATTGGATGGGAAAATCTTCTTGTCTTGGTGTAGGAGCTTCTCAAATGTAGGGATCCACTTTTCTACCCCTTTCAAACTCTCCACTTCCTCTTGTTCATCCACTTCCTCTAGATCAACATTATCCTCTTATTTGAAACTTTAACATCCTCACAAGTTCCAAGTGTTCTTCCACCAAGGTGTCCATCCTATTTACTTCATCCACCTCCTCATCATCTCCCGGTTGCCTGCACAAGTTGAACACATTGAGCTCCATAGTCATGTTCCCAAATGCTAGCTTCATAAGACCGTTCCTGTAATTAATCACGACATTAGATATGACAAGAAAAGGTCTTCCAAGTATTACAGGGATTTGGGAACTAAGATTTACAACCGGGTGAGTGTCAAGCACAATAAAATCATCAGGAAAATAAAATTTATCAACTTGCACTAAGACATCCTCAATTACTCCCCTTGGTGTTCGGACACTACGGTCCGCCAATTGAAGTGTGACTGAAGTAGGCTTCAATTCTTCGAGCTGAAGTTGTTGGTACACCGAGTATGGAAGGAGGTTCACACTAGCCCCCAAATCAAGGAGAGCTTGCTCCACCCGATAATTTCCTATGGTTATGGCAATAGTGGGACAATCGGGGTCTTTAAACATCGGAGGAGTGTTTGTCCTTAAAATCGAGCTCACTTGCTCGGTGAGAAATGCCTTATTGTGCACATTTAGTCTCCACTTCACTGTGCATAAATCCTTCAAGATCTCAGCACAAGATGGAATTTGCTTTAATGGCATCAAGGAGTGGGATTTTGATCTTTATCTGCTTAAACATTTCAAGTATATCAGCATAATTAGCCACCTTGATAGGTGGCTACAAACGATTAGGAAAAGGAGCAGGAATAGGAGAAACAAGCACATTTTCATCAATCAATTTTTCTTTCTCAACCGCCTCACTTTCTTTCTTTTCACTCACCTCACCCTTGTCGGTGTCACCCATGGTGTCTTTTTTCATTTAGCAATGTGGCCTTGGGTGAGGCCTTTGGCACAATGGTTTTATCAATTTGCTTGCCACTACGAAGGGTGGTAACCGCTTTGAGTTGCTCACAACTCGTATTAGAGGGTTCGGATGACTTAACAACATGTTAACCTCTCGGGTTCTCTTGGGGTTGCGCGGGGAATTTCCCATTTTCTTGTTGTGATGCCCCCATGGAGTTTGTCAACTTCGTGAGTTGGGTCCTAATGTCATTAAGAGTTGTGGCATTTTGGTTATTGATGGCGGTTTGGCTTTGAATGAAAGCATGAACCACATCCTCTAAATTCCTCTTATGGGGAGGTTGGGAGGTTGGTAGGTGGAAGAATTGTGTGGTCCTTGTTGGGAGAAGCTTTGTGGAGGTGGACTTGGCGAAAAATTCTGTGGTGGTGGGTTTGACGAATACCCTTGCGGATTGGACCGGGGGT
Source organism: Ilex aquifolium (assembly GCA_951799425.1). Classification (NCBI taxonomy): domain Eukaryota; kingdom Viridiplantae; phylum Streptophyta; class Magnoliopsida; order Aquifoliales; family Aquifoliaceae; genus Ilex; species Ilex aquifolium. The sequence goes on along the minus strand of OX637404.1, from coordinate 5,331,240 downwards.
ATTGAGAGCTAGATGCTTGCCCTTGACCTTGATATTGATTTTGCCTAGGAGGTGCGGGAGGTGTGTATGCATTAGACCCATGAGGAGTGGGGTTCTCATTTCTCCAACTAAAATTAGGGTGATTGAGAGCTAGATGCTTGCCCTTGACCTTGATATTGATTTTGCCTAGGAGGTGCGGGAGGTGTGTATGCATTAGACCCATGAGGAGTGGGGTTCTCATTTCTCCAACTAAAATTAGGGTGATTGCTCCACCCCGGATTATAAGTGTTGGATTGTGGAGAGAATGATTACCTTGTTTGGTTAAAGGCATTGACTTGCTCGTGATACAATTCCTTAAGTGCCGGAATGTTAGGGCACTCTGATATGGAATGCTCCACACTCTCACAAATTGAGCAAAACTCCTCCATCTTTGAAACATTTGACACCTCGTGCCTCCTAGTAACTTCAAGACTCTCCACCTTCCTAGATAATTTGGCAATTTTGGAAAGCAAATCTTCCCGGTCTCTCAAATCATAAATCCCTCCCCCTTATGGTTGACTACTACCTGGAGACGTCCTAGGTACATCATTGGGATCCCTAATGTCCCAAGATTGTGCATTCTGGGCCAATATACTAAAGTAGTCGAGGGCCTCATCGGGGTCTTTGTTTAAGAACTCGCCATTACACATCATGTCAATGAATTGTCTATGGCTCGGTGTGATTCCTTCATAGAAGAAACTTACCAATTGCCACGATTCAAAGCCATGATGTGGAATAGATTGTAGTAATTCCTTGTACCGATCCCAACATTGATAGAATTGCTCATTGGGCTTTTCCGAAAAGTTTTGAATTTCCTTTTTTAAAGCAGTGGTTCTATGAACTGGAAAAAATTTATTCAAAAACTCCGAAAGCATTTGAGCCCAATTGGTAATGGATCGAGGTTGCAAGGAATACAACCATGATTTGGCTTTATCTCTTAGGGAGAAGGGAAACAGTTTTAAGCGAGCTATGTCCTCCATATTATAGTTAGCATTGAAGGTTGCAACTATATCCTCGAATTCCTTTATGTGCAAATAAGGGTTTTCCTTTTCAATTTCGTGGAATGTAGGAAGTAGTTGCAACATCCCTGGCTTAACTTGGAAGAGTTGAGCTTGGACCGGTAAGAGGATGCATGAGGGTGTGGTGCTACAAGTTGGTTGAAGAAATTCCCTCATTGATCTCGCCGGAGGATCAATTTGGATATTGTTCCCTTCATTTCCAGGAGGGGAAAATTGCATTTGTGGATTGGGAATTCTAGGTTCTATCACTCCCCTACCCCTTTGCATGTTTAGGTTGGCACCTACATTCTCAAAGTTATCACCCGCATCCTCGGGGGTGTCTTGGTGAATGTTCATGTTGGGGCCCAAGGGTTTTCTAACTAGTCGGTTTTGTCCTGACCCCACATATAACAAAACTATCTACAAATGAAAATGTAAATAACAAAAGTATATACAAGGATCAACGTACCTCAGCCCATGATGAACATCACGGGACTTACCTCCGTTGTCTGGAAATCACCTTCTTAATTCAACGCTTGCCTTCCCCGGCAACGGCGCCAAAAATGCTTGATTTGTTTCCTTGTTGTTCCTAACCTTCTAACATCATTCCTCAAATGTATATATGGTTTGTGAGTGAAGGGGAGTGTCACTCTCCCTTAGAATGATGTCAAAAGAAAGGGCAAGGGGATGGTGGAATATGAAGTGTATGTGTAAGCAAAAATGCTTACCAAGCGCAAGAAGACTTTTGCGGGTCGTGTTTTACTTGGAAAGTACTCCAAGGTCGTCTCCTCGGGGAAGGATGTGAATCGTATAAAAGGTGATTTTGGTGAAAGAAAAGTGAAAAATCTTTTTTTGTTTGGAAATGGTTTGTGATTTGTGTTGTGATGAAATTGTATGGGAAACAAGTGTTGGCTAATCCAAAAGGTTCACTCCAATGGGAATGTCAATTCAACTCGAAGCCTTCCTCCAATGATGCATAGATGAACGATTGATTCATGGGAAGCTCGGGACAAGATGGAAGTGAGGAGCCAAGCATAAACCGTGACAAGTCTATGGAATATTAAAGACTCACAACCATGTCCACGCTCAACCCAGTCAAACCGAACCACCGTACACCGAAGGGAGGAAAGAAGATGAGTTGAAATATCATACCCAATGGGAGGTCTCCCTTGGATTAGCCAACTTAAAGATTTAGCTACTCATGATTAAAGAAAAGACAACAATGTAAATGAAAGACATTCTAAAGTAATTGAAGATTATAGCTAGGATAATGCAAGAAAACATAAACTAAAAGAGAATGCATTCAATACCCATTTACAGCTAAGAAATTGAAGAGCATAGAAGCATTAATGGTGAAAGCTTTAATGAAAGATTAAACTTGAAAACAACTTGAAATAAATGGCATTAAAGGCATTTAAGGAAGCTTAGAAGATTCTTACATGAAATTAGAAGACAATGCATGGAAGAAAATGTAAAAATCTCAACTTCTCTCTCTAAAACTATTCATCATCTTCCTAGACTATCTCTCTCTATATTACAATCTATATTGCATAATAGTGTATATCCCTCTTAGCAGCCTAAAAAATGTGCATGGAGTGATGCCCTAGCTAGGTGATGTGATCTCCATCCATAGGGCTGCAAAAGAGTGGGCTGGATAGGGTAGGTGCAGACCTTGTCTGCACACCCAGCATCTCTCCTCTTCTCTCTTCTCATTGATCACCAAGGCTCCAAAAGTCCAAGAGAAGGTGCAAGAGGGATGCCCATGGTGTTGGAGTGGCAGGGGCATGTAGGAGAATGTCTGGTGGGACCCTCAAAATGACAGAGCCATGCTTACAAAATCTGGGCTGTTTCAGCATAGCCTATCGGTATGGCATACTGATTGATGAAAAATGGTGTTATTCCTAACCTCTTAACATCATCCCTCAATGTGTGTATGGCTTATGTGTGAAAGGGAGTGTCACTCTCCCTCGGGGTGATGCAAGAGATTAGGCAACAACGGATTGGTGGTGGAAAATGGAATGAACAAAATGTAAATGAAATGTGGGTGTGTGAACAAAAGTGCTCCCCAATCGCAAAGAGTCTTTTGTGTGTCGGTGTTTTACTTGGAAAAGTATTTCAAGGTCGTCTCCTCAGGGAAGGAAAGTTCAAGTTGTGTGAAGGTGATTTTGCAAAAAGTAAAGAAAGTGAAAAATCTTTTGTTTGAGTTTTGGTGTTTTGAAGTTTGTGAATGAAAATACAATAAAAACAAGTGTTGGCTAATCCAAAGAGGTCATTCCAATAGGAATACCAAATCAACTCAAGCCTTCCTCCAATAGAGCCTAGATGTACGATTGATTCGTGGGAAGCTCGGGACTAAAATGGAGGTGAGGATTTCAAGCATACCCCGTGATGATGCCTACGGTGTATCAAGAACTCACAACCATATCCTCACCCCAACCCAGTCAAACCGAGCCATCGTACTCTGAGAGGAGGAATGAAAATGAGTTGAAGTGGCACACCCAAGAGGAGTTCTCCCTTGGATTAGCCAACTTAAAATCTAACTATTCATATTTAAAGCAAAAGCATTCATAATGTAAAGAGACATGTAAATGAAATGGACTGCAAATACAGATGAAATGAATCTTAAAACTGAGCCTTGAACTTGTATTTATGCTAAGAGAAAGTAAAGCACCAAGAGAAATTCATTTCATAACCAAATTCAAAGCTTAAAGACAATACCCAGTTGAAATTGGAAAAGTTGCAGAGAAACCCAGCTATAACAATGGAGAATGCAAGAGCATGAATTTAAACTAGATTACACTTGAAAATAAAAGAGATTAAAGTGCTAGAAATTAAGATTACAGTGCAAGAAATGAAAATTACAAGTAAAATGTAGCTTACAACACTATTCATCATCTTCTACCATGGACTAATCCTAAGCTTAGGTAGCCACCCCAATACAATGTGTAAATGCTGAATATAATAGAGAGTTACTCTTCAATTTTCGTGCATGGTGGTCCCCCCTAGCTGTGTGCAGGCCTCCCATCAATGGGAGGCTGAATGATGGCTCTTAACAGGCTAAGGAAGAGCTAGCCTGCAACTCACCAGGCAGCCCACTCCTCTCCCATCCTCCTTGAATGCCAAGCCTCAAAATTCTTCCAATTGTGTAAGGGAGGCATGGAAATGTGTAAGGAAATGTTGGGGGGCAAGTGGGAGAAGCATTGGTGGGACCCCTAAGCAAGTGGGAAGTGATTTGGAGGCATTTCGGGCTGTTCAGACACGGCGTACCAGTACTGAGTACCGGTACTGTACCGTACCGGTACTTCGTACACCAGTAGCTTCGGCGTACCGGTACTGAGTACCGGTACGGCGTACCGGTATGGTTTTTCTGCTCCGGACCAGTCTTCATAGAATTGGCGTAACTTTTGATTTAACTGTCCGATTAAGCTGAAATTTTGACAAAATACAGAAGACATCCAGATTTACAACTTTCATGTTTTGAAATTTTTCAGATTCGAAGTATATCATGGTCAAAATGGAGGAATACCGAGGCTCTGTTTCCAGATGGTGTGGCTGTTGGTGCTTTTGTTCCCAAACACCAATACCTCCTTGATTTCTTCACTTTTAAGCCTCCAAATCTTCATGTAATGTGTCCATGCCCTCACCACACATCCATCATAGTTGCAAGGTCCTAAAATCAATCATTTAAGCTATAAAAACTTGCAACATCAAGAATTCAACATTATTCATAAAATCGGCTAACTCTAAGTACTTAGATGCAAAAGTTGAGTAAAATTGCATGTAATGAGGCCTTGAAATATACAATATTTTGTGCTCATCACATACCGGTATGTCGAACTCCAGTAGCTGAAACGTACCGGTATGGCCTACCGGTTTGGTTTCTCCTATTTTTGTTGATTCTTTGGTTTCCTCACCTTCTGAGCTATCTTCAAGCCATCCTTTCATCATCATTCACCTCAAACCATTTGAGAAGGCTTTAAGAAGCACCAATTATCACCTTTTCTCTGCAAACACCACAAATCTTCGTTAATAGCTCATGTAGCACAATTCCACTCATTTAATCCCCAAAAGCAAGTGAAAAAGGAATGTATTGGCACATGAAATATGCAATGTTTTGTGCTAATCAATGGTACACTTCCTTAAGTACCGAAATGTTAGGGTCCTCCGATATGGAATGCTCCACACTCTCACAAATTGAGCAACTCTCCTCGGTCTTTGAAATATTGGACACCTCCTGTCTCTTATTGGCTTCTAAACTTTCCACCTTTTGAGATAACTTGGTGATTTTAGAGAGCAAATCTTCCCAGTCTCTCAAATTGTAACACCCCAAAACACACCCTGGACGGCATTACATTCTAAAACATTCATATCATGAGAGCACTAAAATAATCCATCAATAAATAAGACTTCATAAAGTCATCTATAAAATTTACAGCATTATCACAAAAGAATAGACCCATTTTGGCCTTTACATCCTAAAAATCCAATAATGTAGCGCAGCGGAATTACAAAAGAAAACTAGACTTTACAAGGTTCAAAATGAATATCCTAGTCTAGTACAAAAAGGAAAGGAGGTCGCTCTACGCGTCCACCTCGGGATCCACACTCCCGTCAAGTGGAGTCTCCCAAGTAGCGGGCTCCTCGACCCTTAAGTCCTCCTCAAGCGGGTAATCTGAAAAATGTTAGCAGTAGGGGGTGAGCACGAAACTCTGTAGAAAAATTCTCTCAAACCCATACAAGGTTTAGAAAAGCATTTAAAATGGCCGGTCTCATTTCACAAATAGCATACATAATCTTTGCAGTAAAACAATGACATTTTACAACTGATCTCAAGTTTAAGTAGTCATAGTACTAGAAATGAACAATAATAACCAATTCTAATAAACATTAATTTTCAAAATATAAACCATTTCCCACACATTATATAATATTGTCCTCTTTTGGCATGAGCATTCTTATAAGGAACCTCTCACCCTCAAGGCTTGGTTACTCAAGCATCCTTATAAGGAACCTCTTGAGGAAAATCACATACTGTCCTCTTTTGGCATGAGCATCCTTATAAGGAACCTCTCACCCTCAAGGCTTAGTTTCTTAAGCATTCTTATAAGGAACCTCTTAAAGAAAATCACATACTCTCCTCTCTTGGCATGAGCATCCTTATAAGGAACCTCTCACCCTCAAGGCATCACCAAACTCAAGCATCCTTATAAGGAACCTCTTGAGGAAAATCACATACTCTCCTCTCTTGGCATGAGCATCCTTATAAGGAACCTCTCACCCTCAAGGCATCACAAACAACCCAACCAAGCATACCATTCCAATATTTATATCCTTTTACAAGCATCTCTCCAAAATCCCCAAGATATATTATGTAACAATTCTCCAACCAACAAAGAAAATACATGAGATCACAATAACATCATTTTTCTACCCAACACAAACAACTACGGTTTTTGAAGTTCATAATAAAGAAGCATTTAAGAAGAAATACATCACTCTCCCAAAAACTAGGGTTTTAAAACTAGAAAAGAGATTTCATGGGTATTAAACCCTAACTTTGTTCAAAACATGTAATCTTTGCCAAAAAGCCTAAGAGAGGATGATTCCATAACATATATATACCATTGATAGCCAAAACATACATATATAAATACCCTAGCCATCAATGTAAGTGAGTGAGAGAAAACCCCTACCTTAGTGTTCTTGGAATCTAGAGCTTGAATCTTGACTCACTCTTAATCTTGTGTTCTTCCCTTGGGTCTTGAGTTTCTCTCTTCCTTTCTTTCTCTCCTAGGGTTCTAAAGGGTTTAGTGTGAGAGTGGAAATGAAAGAATGGGGCAAATGAGGCTAAAAATGGTGTTTTAAAACACCAAAATCCCGATTTTTATTGTTCGGCGGGCGTCAGACGGATCGTACCGGTACCCAGTACCGGTACTGTATGGTACCGGTACTCAGTACCGGTACCCCAAACCTTCTGGAGTCGAAGTACCGGTACACAGTTGATTGATTGGAAAACGGTGTTGTTTCCTAACCCCTAAACATCACCCTCACCCTCAATGTGTGTATTGTATATGGCTTATATGGATGGGGGAGTGTCACTCTCCCTCGGGGTAATGCAAAAGATTAGGCAACAACGAACAAATGGTGGGAAATGGATGAACAAAATATATGTGAAATGGAGAATGGAATGCGTGTGAACAAAAGTGCTCCCCAATCGCAAGGAGTCTTTCGTTGTCGGTGTTTTACTTGGAAAGTATTCCAAGGTCGTCTCCTCAGGGAAGGAAAGGGAATTCTATGGAAGGTGATTTTGCAAAAGAGAAAAGAAAGTGTAAAATCTTGTAGTTGAGTTTTGTGTTTGGTTTGTAAATGAAAATGCAAATAAAGCAAGTGTTGGCTAATCCAAAGGGTTCATTCCAATGGGAATACCAAATCAACTCAAAGCCTTCCTCCGATTGAGCATGAATGAACGATTGATTCGGGGGAAGCTAGGGACGAGATTGGTGAGTATCTAAGCATAAACCGTGACTAGGCCTACAGAATATCAAAGGCTCACCAACTCATCCACTCTCAACCCCGTCAAACCGAACCATTTGACTCTAAAGGGAGGAAGAAGAAGATTTGAACATGGTATTCCCAAGAGGAATTTTCCCTTGGATTAACCAACTTAAATCTAGCTACTCATGCTTGAAAGGAAAGACATTAATGTAAATGGAAGACATGTAGAAGAAATGAAGCATGGAACTTAACTAAATGCAAGAAATCTTAAAGTAAGAAGAAGGAAATACAATACCCAATTTAAAGCATGAAAATGAAGAACTTGAAAGCATAACAATGGTGAAATGTAAAGTGCAAGGCTAAACTTGAAATGTACTTCTAATAAATGGCATTAAAGACAGTAAAGGAAGCTTACAATATCCTTACAAGAGGTTACAAGAGAAATGGATGGAAGAACATGTAAAAATCATAACTTTACTATTCATCTTCTTCCTCACTAAAACTACTCTAAGCTTAGGTAGCCAACAACTTTTACATTGTGTGTTGAATGTTGAATATATTGAGTGTGGAGACTTGCCAAAACGTCCAAGAGGCTCCCTCCTAGCTGTGTGAACGAGCTCCTATCAAGAGAGGGCTGAATGGATGGCCTTGACAGGCTAGGAGATCATAGCCTGGGCAGCCCACTTCTCTCCCATCCTCCATCAATGCATTGGCCTTCAAAGTCGTCCACTTGAGTGTAGGAGGCCTGCAAATGTGTAAGGAAATGTTGGGATAGGCGTGGGAGAAGTGTAGGTGGGACCCCCAAGCCTCAAAGTTGATTTACAGGCTGTTTTCGCGACCAGAAGGTCCGGAGTACCGGTACTAGGTACCGGTACTGTTTTTCTGCACTGGACCACCTTCGGTAGAATCGGCATAACTATTGATCTAACCGTTGGATTGGGCTGAAATTTTGACACCAAACAGAAGACACCCATATCTACAACTTGCATGTTTTTAACGTTTCCAAATTCTGAGTAGATCATGGTCAAAATTGAGGAATTCCGAGGCAGTGCTTCCAATTGTTGCTGCAGCTGGTGCCCTTGTTCCCAAGCACCAATGCCTTCTTGATTTCTTCACTTTTAAGCCTCCAATTCTTCATGTATTGTGTCCATGCCTTCACCACACATCCATCAAGGTTGCAATGTCCTAAAATCAATCATTTAAGCTATAAAAGGTTGCAACATCAAAATATCAACATTATAGACAATTTTGGCTAACACTAAGTATTTAAATGCAAAAGTTGAGTTATAATGCATGTAATGAGCCCTTCAAATATGCAATATTATGCGCTCATCACACCCCCCAACTTAAGCTTTGCTAGTCTCTAGCAAACAAAATGTAAAAGCAAGCAAACAAAAATAAACCTATACTAATTCCGCAATTGCATTTAGCACATGCAACAAGCCTTAAACCCCTAGGTGATCCCTAGTGGACGAGTTTTGTCTCGTGAAGGTTTCCAGTGAAGGTACCTACAAACTTCTTGCTAATATCCAATATTTAAAGTATATTCCCCTATCTTAACTAGTGATGGGATTTCAATAAAACAACTATGTTCAAAACATCCTAACTAAAAACACATGCAACACATTATAGCTTTAAATGCTATTCTAGAGTATCCACATACACATTTCCTTTCAAAACTCGTGTGTGTGTGAAATGAACATGTAATTTAAACATTTACACAATGGAGTTCACATTCACGTGGCTATCCAAATTAAGCTTTGATGCAAAAACTCACCAAGGGTTTCTCTCAAAAATGAATAACTCAATGATTATCCTAGCATGCACTCCATGTGTATATGTGAGATAGAATCTTATTCACAAACCAAAATGCTCACATATAATCCAAAAATGAAGCACATGTATACAAATGAAACAACCTTGACATAATCTCATGAAAGGAATGCTAGGGCATTAGATAGTAAAATTAACTTCTCTTTTTCTTTAAAAGTATGCATCCCCCATGCTTCTCTAGATCTTTTAGGACTTTCATGGGTTGTAATGAGGCGTTGGGGTGATGTTGTGGTAAGGGAAACGAAGGATATAGGATAACAAAGAGGGTTGTTCCGGGTGAATGACCTTAATCTTAGAAAAATACTTCCCTTTTATGGGATTTTGATTTTCACACCATCACCACACCCTTTGTTTCTTTTCTTTCTTTTCCTTTACATTTTTCCCTTTTCTTTTTCTCATTCTTTTTCTCCTTTTTCACTCCCTTTCTCTTCCTTTTCTTGAGCTTTCATTCTTTTTCATTCAACATTTAAACTCCACAACATCCATCCCTTTTGTTTGAATTTCCACACCATACTTCCTTCGCTTTAACGATCACTCAAATTTAGCTCTAGGAACAACCAAGGTAAGGTAGATATTTATCATTTTCATTGGCTTGGTTACATGTGTGGCATAGAAACGAATTCAATTAAGGCTCAATCACGGCACTAGGGATAATATTTTCACAAGAAAAAGGCAAAGGCTCAAAGCATTTCAAAGATGGCCTAAGATCATCTCTAGATAAGCATAGGAGGAGCATTTTGCGTTTCAAGACAAAGTCAATCAACTACCCAAAAGCACCAAACCAAAACAAACATAATGAGATTATTGAACAAATTTAGAATTTGAAAAATTGTTCCTTGAGTAAATGTAAGTTCCCTCCAAACAAGGATTGGCATTAAAGCTCACATGGGTTCTTACTCATCTCCACTATTCATGTCAAGCACTCAAATGTGAACTCAATCCGTAAATTGTCCAAATTACACATTCAAGGTGCACAATGGTTGAGTTTGAAAGAAAACACATATGTGATACTCAAGCATAGGATAAACTTCTATAATGTGCTCATGTATTCAAAGTTCAAAATGAAGATCAAGCAATTCACAAATCCCATAACAATTAGGATAGAGGAATATAGTTCAATATTGACTATTTTTCACAAAAATTGTCCAAAATTTTTCAAAATTTTCACATTTCCAACTTATTATATACACAAAGTGGTGGAACATGTGAATGGTGCACCTCACCCCCCAACTTAAACTATGCATTGTCCTCAATGCACAAGGAATCATGCAATGAAAACAATGAAGGTAAAATGGGAAATGAGATACCCCTTTTATATATATATATATATATATATATATATATATATAAACATAAAAGAGAAAATGAAACACACAAAGCTCATTTACACCCCCCAACTTAGACTAGAACATGGGGGAGAAATGCTGGTGATGCCCTCAAAGCAGGTGGAGCAGCATTGCAGAGATTGGGTCTGTCAGGCAAACAGTACCGGTACTGGGTACCGGTACTGCGATTCCAGTAGACTTTTGGTACCGGTACCGAGTACCGGTACTGCGATTCCAGTAGACTTTTAGTACCGGTACTGGGTACCGGTACCATTTGGTACCGGTACCGAGTACCGGTACTGTTCTGCTTTGTCTGCCAAACTACTCCCGTTGAAACATGCTTCATGTTAAAATCTAAACTACAATAATACTCACCATTATACTACAATGACATGAAAAATAAAAATATAACAATAAAAGAGATATAACTACTATGTACATGGAAACAAAACAACAAGGGCTCATGTCAATCCGGCTTCAATTCGGATATGACCCTACGCCCATGGATTTTTTTGATTTTAAAATTTTTTTTGTTGTATACATGCCTTTTCTATCCAATCTATCCAACCATACAAGGGATAATAATTCAAAAATCTCAACCGAACCAAGATGTATGCGAGTTTATGCAATGCAACAAATGGAATATACAATTTCTCATTAAGAACACTTGACTCCATTTCAATGTCCTCCCCAAGTTGAGAAATGTGAATCTCAACACCACTCAAAGATGGCAAAATGACCTTGGGCTCATTAGCCTCATATGAGATAATAACTTCATTAAATGTTTCACAATCTAGAGTGGTGGGAGATTCAACATTAATATGCATTTCATTGGGGGGGATCATTCTCAATATATTGACTATGCTCAAGGTGTTGTTCTTCATGCATAACAATTATAGCATTAGTCAATGTATCAAGTTGTTGAGTTATTTGGGCATTGAATTCCATTTGGCTTTGCATAAACTCGCCTAATTGGGCATTGAATTCCAATTGGCATTGCATAAACTCGCAAAAAGTATTTTCCAATGCTTGTACGGTTGGGTCCTCACATGTTGGATAGTGGGAGAATTCATTTGGTGGTGTGAGATTGGATGAAAAATTGTAAGGTTCATTCTCCCAACCATAACTCGGATAACTCGGTGTAACATAATGGTTGGGGTAAAAATTTTCGGAGGCCAAAAATGAATTTGAACCTTCGCATGCAAAGTCTTGAACCAGATAATTTATTGGGCATTCACTAGTGAGGTGTCCATTCTCACCACAAATTTCGCAAACGTATTCAAAATAAGGGGTATTTATTGGGCACTCACTAGTGATGTGTCCATACTCACCACAAATCTTGCATACGTTTTCAAAATAAGAGGCCATTCTTGGGCACTCACTAGTAATGTGCCCATAGTCATCACAAATCTCACACACTTTTTCATAATATGGGGCATTTGATACATTTTCATAATAAGTATAAGACATAATGCAAAACACAAACTAAAACAAAATATTTACAAAAGAAACGACATACCTTGGCCCGTGATGAAAATCACGAGACTTACCATGCCGCCCAAAATCACCCATTGAACTCAACGCTTTACCTTCCCCGGCAACGGCGCCAAAATGATTGATTGGAAAACGGTGTTGTTTCCTAACCCCTAAACATCACCCTCACCCTCAATGTGTGTATTGTATATGGCTTATATGGATGGGGGAGTGTCACTCTCCCTCGGGGTAATGCAAAAGATTAGGCAACAACGAACAAATGGTGGGAAATGGATGAACAAAATATATGTGAAATGGAGAATGGAATGCGTGTGAACAAAAGTGCTCCCCAATCGCAAGGAGTCTTTCGTTGTCGGTGTTTTACTTGGAAAGTATTCCAAGGTCGTCTCCTCAGGGAAGGAAAGGGAATTCTATGGAAGGTGATTTTGCAAAAGAGAAAAGAAAGTGTAAAATCTTGTAGTTGAGTTTTGTGTTTGGTTTGTAAATGAAAATGCAAATAAAGCAAGTGTTGGCTAATCCAAAGGGTTCATTCCAATGGGAATACCAAATCAACTCAAAGCCTTCCTCCGATTGAGCATGAATGAACGATTGATTCGGGGGAAGCTAGGGACGAGATTGGTGAGTATCTAAGCATAAACCGTGACTAGGCCTACGGAATATCAAAGGCTCACCAACTCATCCACTCTCAACCCCGTCAAACCGAACCATTTGACCCTAAAGGGAGGAATGAAGAAGATTTGAACATGGTATTCCCAAGAGGAATTTTCCCTTGGATTAACCAACTTAAATCTAGCTACTCATGCTTGAAAGGAAAGACATTAATGTAAATGGAAGACATGTAGAAGAAATAAAGCATGGAACTTAACTAAATGCAAGAAATCTTAAAGTAAGAAGAAGGAAATACAATACCCAATTTAAAGCATGAAAATGAAGAACTTGAAAGCATAACAATGGTGAAATGTAAAGTGCAAGGCTAAACTTGAAATGTACTTCTAATAAATGGCATTAAAGACAGTAAAGGAAGCTTACAATATCCTTACAAGAGGTTACAAGAGAAATGGATGGAAGAACATGTAAAAATCACAACTTTACTATTCATCTTCTTCCTCACTAAAACTACTCTAAGCTTAGGTAGCCAACAACTTTTACATTGTGTGTTGAATGTTGAATATATTGAGTGTGGAGACTTGCCAAAACGTCCAAGAGGCTCCCTCCTAGCTGTGTGAACGAGCTCCTATCAAGAGAGGGCTGAATGGATGGCCTTGACAGGCTAGGAGATCATAGCCTGGGCAGCCCACTTCTCTCCCATCCTCCATCAATGCATTGGCCTTCAAAGTCGTCCACTTGAGTGTAGGAGGCTTGCAAATGTGTAAGGAAATGTTGGGATAGGCGTGGGAGAAGTGTAGGTGGGACCCCCAAGCCTCAAAGTTGAGTTACAGGCTGTTTTCGCGACCAGAAGGTCCGGAGTACCGGTACTAGGTACTGGTACCATTTGGTACCGGTACCGAGTACCGGTACTGTTTTTCTGCACTGGACCACCTTCGGTAGAATCGGCATAACTATTGATCTAACCGTTGGATTGGGCTGAAATTTTGACACCAAACAGAAGACACCCATATCTACAACTTTCATGTTTTTAACGTTTCCAAATTCTGAGTAGATCATGGTCAAAATTGAGGAATTCCGAGGCAGTGCTTCCAATTGTTGCTGCAGCTGGTGCCCTTGTTCCCAAGCACCAATGCCTTCTTGATTTCTTCACTTTTAAGCCTCCAATTCTTCATGTATTGTGTCCATGCCTTCACCACACATCCATCAAGGTTGCAATGTCCTAAAATCAATCATTTAAGCTATAAAAGGTTGCAACATCAGAATATCCACATTATAGACAATTTTGGTTAACACTAAGTATTTAAATGCAAAAGTTGAGTTATAATGCATGTAATGAGCCCTTCAAATATGCAATATTATGCGCTCATCAACAGTACTGGTACTGTATGGCGTACCGGTACACTTTGTCTGCTGCAACTTCCAGGGCAGTTTTGACCCATTTAGAGGTTGAATTGGAAAATTTTCATGAGACACACTTTTGTAGCCCTAGATGTCTACTATCTACTATAAAAATTTCAGATCAATTGGACGTAAGGATAAAAAGTTATGGTCAAAACACTAAGTAGTGTCCAGGACCCATTTTACCCAAATTCTCTCTAAAGTGTGTTTTAACTCCGGGACACTTCCTAACTTCTAATACATCCCTATTACCTCTCCCAATGTTTTTCGACCTTCCGGATTCAATGGAAGCATTATTTTGACCTAAAAACCTTTAGAAACTTGTCTATTCACCCTTTCCAAGTTTAAACATCTTCGACACGTAAACTTCCCAATCAAATTATCTCCATAGTATTTATTCCTACGGTTTATTCTTATGTCACTACATATATCCACATTTTTAAAACAATTATTTACTATATATTTATATACATATATAAAAGAAAAATGCGGGGTGTTACAATCCACCCCCCTTAAAGAAAGTTTCGTCCTCGAAACTTACCTCAAGTAGCGAACAAATATGGATACTTCTCCCGCATTTCTTGCTCCGGTTCCCATGTAGCTTCCTCCACTCCATGGTGTTGCCACCACACCTTCACCAATCTGATAACTTTGTTGCGAAGTACTTTTTCCTTTGCGTCGAGAATTTCTACCGGTTGTTCTTCGTAGGTTGCTCCGTCTTAAATTTCCATCTCCTCCAAGTTCACGACTGGAGTTGCATCTGAGTGACACGTCCTCAACATCGACACGTGAAACACGCCATGTACTCTGGATATCTGGGCTAGTAGTCGAAGTTGATACGCCACATTGCCTACTGCTTTGATCACTTCAAACGGTCCGGTATATCTTGGCGCTAACTTCTCCTTCTTGCCGAATCGAAACACGCCCTTCTTGTGTGACACCTTGGAAAACATGTAATCTCCCACTTTTAATTCCAAGGATCTTCGTCTGTGGTCCGCGTAGCTCTTCTGTCTACTTCGCGCCGTGCGTAGCCTCTCCCGGATGAGTTGAATCTTCTCCGTAGTTTCCCCATTGTAGTCCTTACTCTGTTAGTTCACTGCGCACTCTAATATAAATTACAATCCACCAAAGGTTACAATTGAAACCTAACCAGACTTGTCCTCCCATTTTAGCTTCCAAATCCATATACATTTTTCCCAACGAAATAATTTAAGAAAAATTAACATAATATCATCGAAAATACCATTTTAGTGGTCACTACCAATCACTAGAGTTTTGAATTCATGAGCAAATAAAGAATCAAGCTTTGGAATCAAGAATAAATGGCTATCAAGCTTGGAAATCAAGAACAAAAGAACAAGCAAGGTTTGAAATTAATAACAAATGAATCTCAAGTTTTTGGAATCCAAAATAAAGGAACAATCAAGCCTTGAATTCCATAACAAACTCATATCAAGCTTTGGAATCAAAATAAGAAACAATCAAGGCTTGAAATCAAGAACAAAGTAACAATCGAGTCTTGGAGTCAATAACAGATGCATATCAAGCTTTGTAACCAAGAACTAAAGAGTATCAAGTTTTGAACTCAAGGACAAGGAGAAATCAAGTATTGAAATCAAGAGCAATTGAATGTCAATTCTGGAAATCAAGAACCAATGAATATCAAGTATTGAATATCAAGAATAAATGAATCACAAGGGTTAGAATCAATCAAATGAATATCAAATTTTGCTATCAAGAGCCAATGAATATTAGGCTTGAAAGGCGTATCAAGTTTGAAAGTCATGAACAAAGGAGAAATTAAGATTTAACGGAACAATCATGTATGGAAATCAATAACAAACGACTGTCAAGGTGTGAAATCAATAACAAAGGATTATGAAGCTTAGAAATTAAGACCAAAAGAACACTCAAGTCTTGGAACCAAGAATAAAGAATATCAAGTATTGAATATTGAGAATAATTGAATCACAAGGGTTATAGTCACTACCAAGTGCATATCAAATTTAGATATCAAGGACAAATGAATATTAAGGTTGGAAATCAAGAATAAAGGAACAATCACTTCTTGAAATCCATAACAACGAATATCAATCTTAGAATTAAAAATAAGGAACAATCAGGTATTGAAATCAATAACAAACAAATATCAAGGGTGGAACTCAAGAACAATGGAGAAATCAAGAGAAAAACACATCTCCTTTGTAAACTAGGGTTTGAAGGCATAAGAAAAGATTTAGGGTTCACCCAAACATAATATATTTTAGAACAAGGTAGTATTATCCAGAATGGAAAGACATGATGATTCCCTAGCAATTAGTTATAAATTAGAATCAAAGATTACATATAATTAAACCCTACTGGTATCCCTTTATTTTCCCGTAGGCAAGTCAACATATAAAGCATGTTCTAGCTCCTCGGAACCCAATCCCAATTCCACAACGTCCGCAGTACGTATAGAAGAATGAGTCGCATAGGAATCCAATAAAATTCGGGCCCAAGAATGGTAGAGAAGAACAATACCTTCCACAACGGCATTGGAGGCATCTTCCTCCGGTTGAGTCAAAGCAAAAACCCTTCCTTGATTGGCGCCGCCGGGGGCATGAGCTTGTAACGGTCTCTGTGGTGGTAATGGCTGTCGTAGCGGTGGCCTGTTTGCATTCACTCGCCCAGTTGCTTGGTTTGTCTTGGTGGAAAGCAATGGACAATTATCTTTGAAGTGCCAAACACCTCCACAGGCGAAGCATCGGCGTGCATCCGTGCCTACTCTCTCTGGTACGCCTCCCGTTCCTCGAGCTATCTGAGGTATCTGTTGTGCTGGCCTTTGTAGAGGTGGCTTGTTTGCTAGTACTTGCTCGGTTGCTTCCTTAGTCATTGGGGGAAACGAGTGGCATCTATGTTTGAAGTGCCCATACTCTTCGCATGCAAAGCATTGGCGGGGTCCATGCCTGCTCTCGTCTGAGTAACTCCATCTTCTCCAACTGTCTGAAGTCTTTGTTCAACCGCGTCCACGTCCACGTACACGTCCACGTCCACGTCCACGTTCACGAGATCTTGTATTCTCGAATTACGAGTGTAACCAGCTTCTCGCGGATGGAAGGCCTCAAATCTTGTTCAAAGCGTTTAGCCCTCCTTGCCTCAGTGACCACAAACTTGATTGCGTAGCGAGACAACTCATCGAATTCGAACAAATAATTAACCCTTAACCTAAATATACCATGAATCTAACCTATCTGATAAACACATAACTTCAAACAAATGCAAGCCTACAGTTCCTTCAACCTAGTCCTACCTTTCAAGTGGTAATCCATAACCTACAGCTCCCATGTAAGACCTAAAGCCTAGGCTCTGATACCAACTTTGTAACACCCCAAAACACACCCTCGACGGCATTACATTCTAAAACATTCATATCATGAGAGCATTAAAATAATCCATCAATAAATAAGACTTCATAAAGTCATCTATAAAATTTACAGCATTATCCCAAAAGAATAGACCCATTTTGGCTTTTACACTCCAAAAATCCAATAATGTAGCGCAGCGGAATTACAAAAGAAAACTAGACTTTACAAGGTTCAAAATGAATATCCTAGTCTAGTACAAAAAGGAAAGGAGGTCGCTCTACGCGTCCACCTCGGGATCCACACTCCCGTCAAGTGGAGTCTCCCAAGTAGCGGGCTCCTCGACCCTTAAGTCCTCCTCAAGCGGGTAATCTGAAAAATGTTAGCAGTAGGGGGTGAGCATGAAGCTCTGTAGAAAAATTCTCTCAAACCCATACAAGGTTTAGAAAAGCATTTAAAACAGCCGGTCTCATTTCACAAATAGCATACATAATCTTTGCAGTAAAACAATGACATTTTACAACTGATCTCAAATTTAAGTAGTCATAGTACTAGAAATGAACAATAATAACCAATTCTAATAAACATTAATTTTCAAAATATAAACCATTTCCCACACATTATATAATATTGTCCTCTTTTGGCATGAGCATCCTTATAAGGAACCTCTCACCCTCAAGGCTTGGTTACTCAAGCATCCTTATAAAGAACCTCTTGAGGAAAATCACATACTGTCCTCTTTTGGCATGAGCATCCTTATAAGGAACCTCTCACCCTCAAGGCTTAGTTTCTTAAGCATCCTTATAAGGAACCTCTTAAGGAAAATCACATACTCTCCTCTCTTGGCATGAGCATCCTTATAAGGAACCTCTCACCCTCAAGGCATCACCAAACTCAAGCATCCTTATAAGGAACCTCTTGAGGAAAATCACATACTCTCCTCTCTTGGCATGAGCATCCTTATAAGGAACCTCTCACCCTCAAGGAATCACAAACAACCCAACCAAGCATACCATTCCAATATTTATATCCTTTTACAAGCATCTCTCCAAAATCCCCAAGATATATTATGTAACAATTCCCCAACCAACAAAGAAAATGCATGAGATCACAATAACATCATTTTTCTACCCAACACAAACAACTACGGTTTTTGAAGTTCATAATAAAGAAGCATTTAAGAAGAAATACATCACTCTCCCAAAAACTAGGGTTTTAAAACTAGAAAAGAGATTTCATGGGTATTAAACCCTAACTTTGTTCAAAACATGTAATCTTTGCCAAAAATCCTAAGAGAGGATGATTCCATAACATATATATATACCATTGATAGCCAAAACATACATATATAAATACCCTAGCCATCAATGTAAGTGAGTGAGAGAAAACCCCTACCTTAGTGTTCTTGGAATCTAGAGCTTGAATCTTGACTCATTCTTAATCTTGTGTTCTTCCCTTGGGTCTTGAGTTTCTCTCTTCCTTTCTTTCTCTCCTAGGGTTCTAAAGGGTTTAGTGTGAGAGTGGAAATGAAAGAATGGGGCAAATGAGGCTAAAAAGGATGTTTTAAAACACCAAAATCCCGATTTTTACTGTTCGGTGGGCGTCAGACGGATCGTACCGGTACCCAGTACCGGTACCCCAAACCTTCTGGAGTCGAAGTACCGGTACACAGTACCGGTACTGTATGGTACCGGTACGCAGTACCGGTACACTTTGTCTACTGCAACTTCCAGGGTAGTTTTGGCCCATTTAGAGGTTGAATTGGAAAATTTCCATGATACACACTTTTGTAGCCCTAGATGTCTAATATCTACTGTACAAATTTCAGATCAATTGGACTTAAGCATAAAAAGTTATGGCCAAAACACTAAGTAGTGTCCAGGACCCATTTTACCCAAATTCTCTCTAAAGTGTGTTTTAACTCCGGGATACTTCCAAACTTCTAATACATCCTTATTACCTCTCCCAATGTTTTTCGACCTTCCGGATTCAATGGAAGCATTATTTTGACCTAAAAACCTTTAGAAACTTGTCTATTCACCCTTTCCAAGTTTAAACATATTCGACACGTAAACTTCCCAATCAAATTATCTCCATAGTATTTATTCATACGGTTTATTCTTATGTCACTACATATATCCACATTTTTAAAATAATTATTTACTATATATTTATATACATATATAAAAGAAAAATGCGGGTTGTTACACAAATCATACATCCATCCCCCTTGTGGTTGATTACTACCCGGAGAAGACCTTGGTACATCGGTGGGATCCGTAATATCCCATGATTGGGTATTTTGCGCCAATGTACTAAAGTATTCCAGGGCCTCATCGAGATCCTTGTTTAAGAACTCTCCATTGCACATCATGTCAATGAATTGTCTATGGCCCGGTGTAATCCTTTCATAGCAGAAACTCACCAATTGCCATGATTAAAAACCATGATGTGGAATGGATTTTAGTAATTCCTTGTAGCGATCCCAACAGTGATAGAATTGCTCATTGGGATTTTCCAAAAATTTTTGAATTTGCTTTTTTAGAGCGCTGATTTTAGGCACCAGAAAAAATTTGTTCAAAAACTTGGAAAGCATTTGTGCCAAAGAGGTTATGGATCGTGGCCTCAAGGAATTCAACCACGTTTTGGCCTTGTCTTTAAGGGAAAAGGGAAACAATTTCAAGCGAGCTATGTCTTCCATAGCATAATTAGTGAGGAAGGTTGCAACTATGTCCTCGAATTCCTTAATGTGTAAATAAGGATTCTCCCTTTCAATTCCATGGAATTGAGGAAGTAGTTGCACCATTCCCGGCTTAACTAGGAAGGCATGAGCTTGGACCGGTAAGAGAATGCATGTAGGAGTGGTGCTACATGTGAATTGGAGAAAATCCCACATTGACCTCGCCGAATGATCAATGGGGATATTGTTCCCTTCATTCCTAGGAGGGAAATGCATTCTAGGGTTTGGAATTCTATGGTCTTGCACTCCCCCTCCCCTTGGGACATTAGCCTCCTCTTTCTCAAAATTATCACCAGCATCCTCGGGTGGGTCTTGGTCAATA
Organism: Ilex aquifolium; assembly: GCA_951799425.1. Taxonomy (NCBI): domain Eukaryota; kingdom Viridiplantae; phylum Streptophyta; class Magnoliopsida; order Aquifoliales; family Aquifoliaceae; genus Ilex; species Ilex aquifolium. The sequence goes on along the minus strand of OX637404.1, from coordinate 5,310,664 downwards.
TTCATGTTGGGGCCTAAAGGTCGTCTAACCAATATGCTTTGGTCGTCCCGTCCCCACATACAAAACAATATCTAAAAATAAAAAAAATAAGTACACAAAAGTATATACAAGAAGCGACGTACCTCAGCCCATTTGCCTTCCCCGGCAACGGTGCCAAAACTGCATAATTTATTTCCGTTGTTCCTAATTTTTGAACATGAACCCTCAATGTCTATATGGCTTATGTGTGTGGGTGAGTGTCACTCTCACTCGGGTTCAATGCAAGAAATGAGAAAACATGTGTGCGAATGAAATGTGTGTGTGAACAAAAGTGCTCCCCAAGCGCAGAGAGACTTTAGAGTGTTGTGTTTAACTTGGAAATCATATTCCAAGGTGGTCTCCTCAGGGAAGGAGGTGAATTTTTTTGAATGTGATTTTGGTGAAAAAGGAAAAGTGTAAAAATCTTTGATGTTTGAGTTTTGGTGAATTGTGTTCTTGATGAAAATTAAATAGAAACAAGTGTTGGCTAATCTGAATAGGTCATTCCAATGGGAATGCCAAATCAACTCAAGACCTTCCTCCAATAGTTCCTAGATATTTGATTGATTCGTATGAAGCGAGGGACTAAAATGGAGGTGAAGATTCAAGCATACCCCGTGACAAGTCTACGGTGTATCAAAAACTTACAACCATATCCACACTCAACCTAGTCAAACCAAATCATCATACACCACGAGGAGGAATGAAAAAGAGTTGATTTAGCATACCCAAGGGGAAATCTTCCTTGGATTAGCCAACTTGAAGCTTAGCTACTCATATTTAATGCAAGAACATAGATGAAATAAAGAGACATTGTAAAGAAATGAAGATTGGAACTTAAATTAATGCAAGAAAACATAAACTACAAAAAGGTGCATTTAATACCCATTTAAAGAGCTTGAGATGAAAACTTAAATACAACAATGGTAGATTCTAAGATACTCAACTAAACTTGCAATGTACTCGAAGTAAATGACATTAAAGACAATAAATGAAGCTTACAAGAGTATTCAAGAAGATTACAAGTGAAATGGATGGAAGAAATGCAAAACTCTAAGCTTTCTCTTTCTAAAACTATGTCTTCCTCCTAGAGCTTCTCTCTCTATATCTCTACTATGCTGAATAATCTATAATGAATGCCTCATTTTCGTCCATGGAGCTCCCTCTTGGTGTGTGACAAACCTCCCATCCATAGGAGGCTGATTGGATGGCATTAGGCAGGCTAGGACAGGCCTAGCCTTCACTTCCCTGGCTTGCCTCTTCTCTCTATTCCTCATTAATGCTTGAGCCTCCAAAGTACAAGCAAGGGTATGGGGAGGCATGTAGCTATGTAAGGGATGTCAGGGGACAAGTGGGAGAAGCATAGTTGGGGCTCCCAAATGGCAAAGCTTGAGTTGCAGGCTGTCTGGGTAATCTGGGCAAAACCTTCCGGAAGGTCGATGCAAACCTTCCGGAAGGTTCATTCCAGTAGACAAAACCTTCCGGAAGGTTTATGGCCAAACCTTCTGGAAGGTTTTCATCCAAATTGCATTTTTCTTGGTTTCTTCACCTTCTAATTCTTCCTTTAAGCTATCCCCTCATCTTAGTTGACTTTAAACATTACGATGGGAGCTTACTCAAGCCTTTTACAACATACACATGCATCAGACTTGAGATAAATTAGGGATTTTATAGGTTGTAATGTGGCCAGGGGTCAGTGGTTAACGAAATGACGGATAAGAGGAGTTCAACATGGGTTATCCAATTTGGTTATACTTCTGCACATTCTCTCCTTCTTTTCTTCATCTTGTCTTTGGACAAATCACTCGTGCTCCTTTCTTTGTTCTCTTTTCATTTCATTATCTTTTTCTTTCAAATCACAATTCTTTGGCTAGATTGATTTATTTTGTATTCTCTTTCTTTGCTCATTTCATTCTGCCCTTTTGGTTGACCATTTCATACCCAGGAAGCTCGTCTTTTAGGAACTATGCAGTAAAATTAGATAACCCAGGTAGGGATTCAGAATTCGTTTGGCTTGGTCAAAGTCATGGTTGTACCAAAAATAATTATCATTTTGAGGCTCAATAATGGCTGACAAGGGATTATGTATCAAAAGAAATAGATAAAGCTCAAAAGTTTCAACAGATGGCCTAAAATCTTTTCTCAAGCATGTGCACATGTATTTGTCATATGAACAGATTCTTTGTGGGATACATCAAAAAACTGCTCTATTTGCGTCAATCAAAACAATAATAATGAGACTATTCAAGGATAGAAAGTGAAAAAATTTACTTGAGTAAATGTTTATTTTCTCTCAAAAGCATCGCAAGGCTCAAAAACTTACCATGGTATGCATCGTTATCTCCACTGGTTGTGTCAGGTTTTCAAAGAATGTCGGTTATATATCAATTCCATTTTCAAGTCTGGTCATTCTATACCTTAAGAATAACAAATACCAATGTACATTTGACATTTAAGCATAGAGAAAATACCATTTTTCAAGGAAATGTGGTTTTAAGTCTGGATTGTTAGGTGAGGTGTCAAACCAATCATGTGCTTAGTCACTTTAACAAACAGTCTCAATACTTACACATGTTCCATCAATCATTAACAAACAACAATGTAATGTTAAATCTAACACATGCATTTAAGAAGATAAATATAATAAAACTAAATCATTCATTTCACAAAATATCATCATTCAGCACAAAAAGATTCAGATCATCCAAAAACAACACGCAATCATCAACCCCAAGTACACAAATCACTCTCACTCTCTCGCCTCTCCAGAGCCTGAAGTTCCTCCAGCTCCACCCCGCAAAAGACTGAGAATCTCCTCTTAATGTCGGAGAATCTCATCTTGCTTGGCGTCGATGCCAAGCATAATATCTCGTAGCGTCTGTCGGGTGCTGGTGTTGGTCCCTGCTTAAACCTCTGATTGTGCCTGCTCAGGCTCTCTCTCCTCCTCAACATCCAAGGCATCCTAAACTTCATCGGTGCCTTGGGCTGGTGGCACATCCTACCTCGCCGCTGGCCCTCCGTTGTGACCCTGGCTCCTTCGGCACGATGCCTTGTTCAAGGCTCCCATTGGCTTTAGCACTCCCATCTCTAGCCTAACCTTCACTCCCTAATCCAAGCATATCTTCGTCACTAACGTGCCGAAGGGGAGTGGATTCCTCTTTACATCACACCCCTTCATCATCTCAGTCAATATCAAGGTTGGGAGGTTGATGCTTTGGTTCTTACCTATAGCGTATAGTAATCGGGCCATCTCCGGGAAGATCTCGTTCTTGTGTCCAATGGGGGCAAGGTTTGAGACGGCAATCAAATTTAGCATTTTTTATTTATCCATTAATTCCCCTTGCCTAAAGGATCGCCTTCCTCCCCACGTAAATGTTGACAATCCCATCAACTCTACTCCAACCACATCCATCTCCACATTCCTCCTCGGGGGGTAGCTTGGCCTTAGTACTCTTCGTACGACCCTCATCTCCACAATGTAATCCTCGTCGACATTGATGTGAGCCCCCCTCACATATGTCTTAATTGCCCCATTCACAATCTTAGCATTGGAGTAAAAATCCCTCACCAACTCCTTCACCGTATCACCACCATTTCTCAAATACATAGTCCAACCTCTCACCTCCATATTTGCATAAATTCCCAACTCCGCAAAATCCAACAATTCAATTGTACGTTCAGAAACAATATCTTGGTTTTGAAAGAAATTTTCATACCTATCGGCTTTTAGAGCACTAGGGAAGCGAGTTCTATCATACCTTCAGACCAAAGGTGGCCTTCCCTCCCTTTGCTCGATCACTTCTTCCACAATGTTGGGCTTTTGGTTGGCTGCCTTGCACCTAGTGGGCATTTTCATTCTAGGAGGCATTTTTTGGATTTTGGGGGCAAGAAAAACTTGGGATTTCTTTGTTAAAATGTGAGAAATAAGGTGGAAAAGGGTTTTGGATGGTGGATTTTGGGTAAAAATTGAGAAAAGATTGGGTTTGGAGGCTTGTGTAGTGAAGGGTCGCCCTAGGGTTTGAAGAACTTGAAGGGTTTTGGGTGGTTTTGAAGTGGGGAAGACGAACCAGGTATTTATACCCAAGCAGCAAACGTTCGAACGTTACTGACGTTCGAACGTGGATGGAAGGAATTTTAAAAGAAGGTTCAAACGTTAAACTGTCGTTCGAACGACAGTTGCTCCAAGTACGTTTGATGTCCTGTGGAGATCAAAGTCCTATATTCTCCTCTCGTTTGAAAGTGGGTATGGCATTCGAACGTGGGGTCCTAGTTCAAACGTTCATCAAGCATTCGAATGTGGGGTGCTCTCACTACTTTTAATGTTCTACATAGGCCAAAGTGTTGTGAGCTCCTAGCGTTCGAATGTGAACTGGCGTTCGAACGCCAACTCAAAATCAGAATTTATACACATTTATATACACATATTAAGAGAAGACTATATGCACAATTTGAACTTTGGAAAATCATGGTGTCTCAGGATAAGTCCCTACTCACGCTACAACTTTGTTGGTATTTTAGGACATTCCTTACTCGGCCCACATCTTTATTTCAACAAAAAGAGTTTGTACTTTTAACAAAAAGATATTTACACTTTTTACAAAAAAGGGTTGGACCATTAACCTTCATAAAAAACAAAGTTTTCCATAACTTTGTCAAAAAGCATTCTAATCCGAGTCTTGCCTTGGCTCCATGTCATTTGAACAATCAGTGACTTTTCTAATTTCTTGTCACACAAAACATGTAAGTACAGGACCGGAATAGCATGGCGTCTTAGGATAATCCTTACTCTGCCCATTCATTATCTAGTCTAATCGATCGAGTGCGCGACCGAAAATTGGTTTAGAACACTGATTATATTCCTTCATGTGAAAGATCCTGTCACATTGTTTACATGCACCAAGTCTTTTGGCACCACGACGTTTAGCATAAGTGTTTTGCCACACACTGGTTTTGCTTGCCCTTCTCGGATTTCAGTTTTTCTTACCAATCTTGCTTTTCTCATTATCACAGAATGCACATCAGATGGAAAAGTGCGTAAAATGCCTAAACTAAACCAAAAAAATCTTAATATCCTTGCTTGCTAAGCTTGAGACACCATATCTGATTCTTTAACATCTGTCAGTTGATTAGCACTTAAAATTAGCATTTTATTATGTCATTTTAAGACTAATTGTACTTTGATGGAGTTTAAGTGATGTCATTTCAGGCCCTAAACTGAAAAAGGACTCAAGAACAACAAGTATCACACTTGAATTTAACACCAGCACATTAGGGCACAAAATTGGAGAAGCTTGGAGCATAGCCAGAACGTTTGAACACCAACTCACGTTCGAATGTCCACATTGAACTGTAGCAGACCTGACTGCTGAGAGAAGGCGTGTTGCAGCTAGGAAAGAAGACTTTGAAGCTCTGAGGCACTTGAGTGTCACATTCGAACGCCAACTCACGTTCGAACGTGCAATCAAGTTGATTGAAGACCAGACTACTGCATAGAGTGAGGAAATGAACTTCACAGATGACCACAGGCCACTTAAGTGAGAAGGTCAGACCACATCTGGTGTTCAAATGCCCATAATGCAAAGACAGAAGAAACGTCGTTCGAACGACATACAACGTTCGAATGACCAGAAAGAAAAAACATAGACAACGTTCGAACGCCAACTCACGTTCGAACGTTCTCCACAGACTGACAGCAGAGTAGTTGGTTTTTCACTTAGACTTGGGTGGCATACACTATTCCTTCACCCCCTCTCGTCTCCTCCTCTTGCCTATAAATACTCCCATTGTTGGAGAACATAAAAAACCAAGTAGGGAGGTTGATGGAGGCTTAGACTCCCACTCATATTGTAGATTTAGCTTACATTTCCTTGTATGAAGTAGTTGTTTTAGAGATTAGTTTGGCTTTAGTCCAACATCTCTTAGCTTGTTATAAAAGTAGTTTTATGCTTATGCTTTCACTTACATGCATAGAAGGGAGTTAGTTCATCTTTTGGTTGAGGAAGCAACCCTCCATTCCTAGGTTGAGGAAGCCACCCTCCAAATATGACTAGCTTTCTTCTACTTTTATTGTTTATGTACTTCACTTCCATTGCTTGAGCTTCTTTCTTTCTTAGAGGACTGAAAATCTTCCACTTTTCTAGAGCTTTACCAAAGCCGTGAAGGGTGGAACGTGATTCACTCATTCTTTGTTAAAGATTGGCTCCTTGTTTATTGTTATTTCATTTTGTAAGTCCTCTACTTGGAGGGATGAGAATCACCCTCTTTTCTAGCTTTACCAAAGCCATGAAGAGTGAGTAGTTTCTCATTCACTCTTTAGTAAGAGGAGAAGGGCATGTATAAATTATCCGGGAATTATATTTGTGCATTGTTCTTATGCTTAACGTTTATTTCTCCTTACTTATTGGATGATTGATTGCATCTAGCAAAACTAAGGTACTTTGTATAACCATGGGCTCTTTCTATGACACGGATGACTCTTGCATAGAAAGACTCATCTGTTCAAGGCAAGTACCTCGACTAGATCTTCATGACTACCCTTCAATCCTCCCCATTATTGTGCTTCACTTAAAGAATGGAATATTAATGTCATGGTTGGATGTCTTGTAGAAACACTTGCTTGTTTGTAGACTGGCTAAGTCTCGACACAGACAATTCTTGTAAACCTCTAGAAAGACATCGGAATCATGTTCTTAATTCTCACTGTCCATCTTTATCTTCCGATTAACTTGCTGTTGACACAGGAGTTAATTGAGTTACCAAGCACAAGTATAACAAACCGGATAATTAACTACATGTCTAGATCCTTGAACTAAAGAGTGACTCTTTTCCATTAGAGCTTATCTCCTATTTTGTTAAGAAAATTCTTTTGGAAAGAATCTTATATTCTGTCAAGGAAATCTCACACCTCACAACAAATCTCAAGGGTTACAATCAATAGGTCTCCACCACTGCTTATCTCAAAAATACCAACAAGATTTCCCTGTGGATTCGACTCCGGACTCCAACCGAATTATTACTACAGCTTGACCGCCTGCACTTGGGTGTACACATTTCGGATCAAGTCAAGTTTTTGGTGCCGTTGCTGGGGAACTGTGAAAGGTGTTTTAAGGTAAAAGGTAAAAAGACCTTCATCTTTGTATATATTCTTTGGTTTACTGTGAATAACTTTGTTTTATTTTCTTTATGACTGAGGGCACTCCTCACTATCAAAATTTGCCGGCAGAATCTTGTGAGTCTGTGAATCAGCCTAAACCAAATTCACCTAGATCAGTAGCAGACTCTTGTGAGAGTAATATGGCAAATAATGAGAGAAACAGAGAAGTCCTTATGAGAGAGGAGGAAGTGCCTAACATTCAAACTTTGCGGGATTACTTAAATCCCACAAGAAATAGTGTCCCCTCCTATTTTATATTTCCTGAAAATGCTCCCCTCTTTACTTTAAAGTCGGGGACAGTGTAGTTATTTCCCGTGTTTCATGGATTGGATGCAGAAAATCCATATCTGGATATAAAAGATTTTGAGGAAGTGTGTGGAACATTTCAAGACAATTCTGAACTAGCCAAGATGAAACTTTTTTTCTTTCTCTTTAAGGGATAGAGCTAAACAATGGCTAAATTCTTTAAAAGCTTTTTCAATACCTAACTAGCAGGCATTGCAAAATGAATTTTTTAGAAATTTTTTTCCTCTACACTGCACAAATGCACTAAAAAGGCAAATCATGATTTTTGCGGTTAAAGAATGAGAAACTTTTTACCAAAGTTAGGAGAGATTCAAAGATCTGCTCCAATCCTGCCCACATCACGCTTTTGAGAATTGGACTTTGGTAGGATTTTTCTATGACTCCTTACCCTCTAGACTACGTCAGTTTGTCGAAATGATGGCCCAAGGAGAATTTATGGGAAAAAGTCCGGAGGAGGCATTCAATTTTTTTGACACCATGTCTGACAGTTCTCAGATGTGGGACTCAGCCTCTCCTACCACTGTAGAAGCCAGACCATCTACTTCCCAAGGAGGTAAGTATGTCTTGAGAGAGGATGATGACTTGAGAGCAAAAATGTCTACGTTGTCTCGAAAGCTTGAAGCTTTAGAGATGAAGAAAGTCCATCAAGTTGATGTTAGCTCTTCCACAGAACATGTGTGTGGAATCTGTGCGCTAACAGGACACCATACTGGGAGTTTCCTACCATCCCAGCGTTCAAAGAGGTCTTGTTGGAACAGACACATGCAATTTCTAACTTCAAAAAGCCTTACTACAACCCATACTCTGAAACATACAATCCAGGGTGGCGGAACCACCCTAACTTCAGTTGGAAGAACACACAACCAATGCCCATGAACCAACAACAAGGTCCATACCCACCACCTCAAGGACCTCCCGCATATCAACCATACCAACCACCACAAAAAAGGAGCCTTGAGGACACACTGAATCAGTTCATGCAAAGCCAAATGAACTATAACAATAATTCCACACAGGCTTTCATTGATTTCAAAACCCAGACCACTCAATCTTTTGAGGATCTTAAAAGCCACATCCAAAAATTGACCCAATCCATGGCCACACACGAAATGGGAAAGTTTCCTGCCCAACCAAAGCAACCACAAGGCCAATTCCATGTAGGGAACCCTTCAACAACAAGAAACACACAAGACCAAGCCCAAGTTGTCACTACACTAAGAAGTGGCAAGGTGATTGACAAGACCATCAGAGACATACTCATTCCAAAGCCAAGACCTGAGTCAATCCCAGTCAACCCATCATTTGAGCCTGAACCAATTGAGGCTGAACTTGAGGAAGAACCTGAGCCTATGATTGAACAAGAGCCAGAACCTTTTGAGAAAAGAGAACCTTCATGTTCCATTCCTGCTCCTTTTCCTCATAGACTCAAAAATAAAAACAGAAGTTGAAAAATCAGCCTGAAATTTACGAGCTTTTTAAGCAAGTAAATATCAACATCCCACTTCTAGACGCAATCAAACAAGTTCCGTCTTATGCCAAGTTTCTAAAAGACTTGTGCACAGTCAAGATAAGCCAGAATGTCCAAAAAAGAGCCTTCCTAATAGAACAAGGTAGTGCCCTTCTTCAACATAAAACCCTTCCAAAATACAAAGACCCAGGGTGTCCGACTGTGTCATGTGATCTTGATCCGAAATGTGTACACCCAAGTGCAGGCGGTCAAGCTGTAGTAATAATCCGGTTTGAGTCCGGAGTCGAATCCACAGGGAACTTTTGTTGATATTTCTGAGGTAAGCAGTGGTAGAGACCTATTGATTGTAACCCTTGAGATTTGCTGTGAGATATGAGTTTTCCTGGACAGAATATAAGATTCTTTCCAAGAGGATTTTCTTAACAAAACAGGAGATAAGTGCTAATTAAAAAGAGTCACTCTTTAGTGCAAGGATCTGGACATGTAGTTAGTTATCTGGTTTGTCATAATTGTGCTTGATAACTCAATTAACTCCCGTGTCAACAGCAAGTTAATCGGAAGATAAAGATGGATTGTGAGAATTAAGAACATGATTCCGATGTCTTTCTAGAAGTTTACAAGAATTGCCTGTGCCGAGACTTAACTCGTCTACAAACAAGCAAGTGTTTCTACAAGACATCCAATCATGATATTAATATTCCATTCTTTAAATGAAGTACAATAAGGGGGAGGATTGAAGGGTAGTCATGAGGATCTAGCCGGGGTACTTGCCTTGAACTGATGAGTCTTTCTATGCAAGAGTCATCCGTGTCATAGAAAGAGCCCACAGTTATACAAAGTACCTTAGCTTTGTTAGATGCAATCAATCATCCAATAACAAGAAGAAATAAACGTTAAGCATAAAAACAATGCACAAATATGATTCCCGGATAACTTATACATGCCCTTCTCCTCTTACTAAAGAGTGAATGAGAAACTACTCACTCTTCATGGCTTGGGTAAAGCTAGAAAAGTGAGTGATGCTCATCCCTCCAAGTAGAGAACTTAAAAGATAAAGTAACAACAAACACGGAGCCAATCTTTAACAAAGACTGGGTGAATCACGTTCCACCCTTCACGGCTTTGGTAAAACTCTAGAAAAGTGGAAAAGTTTCACTCTTCTAGGAAAGAAAGAAGCTCAAGCAATGGAAGTGAAATGCATGAACAATAAAAGTAGAAGAAAGCTAGTCACATTTGGAGGGTGGCTTCCTCAACCAAGAATTGGAGGGTTGCTTTCTCAACCACAAGATGAACTATCTTTCTTCTATGCATGTAAAATAAAAGCATAAGCATAAAACTACTTTTATAACAAGCAAGAGATGTTGGAATAAAGCCAAACTAATCTCTAAGATAAAAACTTCATACAAGGAAAATAAGCTAAATCTACAATGTGAGTGGGAGTCTAAGCCTCCATCAACTATTCTACTTGGCTCTTCTTAGCTCTCCAACAAGGGGAGTATTTATAGGCAAGAGGAGGAGACAAGAGGAGGTGAAGGAATAGTGTTTGCCGCCCAAGTCCAAGTGAAAAGCCAACCACTCTGCTGCCAGTCTGTGGAGAACGTTCGAACGTGAGTTGGTGTTCGAACGTTGTTTCTGTTTTTGCACTAAGGGCGTTCGAACGTTGATTGCCGTTCGAACGTTTCTTCTGTTTTTGCACTAAGGGCGTTCGAACGCCAGATGTGTTCTAACCCTTTCACTCGAGTGGTCTGTTGTTCTTCTGTGAAGTTCAGTTCCAACTCTATGCAGTAGTCTGGTCTTCAATCAACTCAAGTGCACGTTCGAACGTGAGTTGACATTCGAACGTGACACTCAAGTGCTTCAGAGCTTCAGTCTTCTTTCCTAACTACAACACGCCTTCTCTTAGCAGTTGAATCTGCTACAGTGTAATGTGGACGTTCGAATGTTCTGGCTGTGCTCCAAGCTTCTGCAATTTTGGGCTCTAATGTGCTGGTGTTGCATCCAAGTGTGGTACTTGTTGTTCTTGGGTCCTTCTTCAGTTTAGGGCCTGAAATGACATCACTTAAACTCCATAAAAGTACAATTAGTCTTAAAACGGCATAGTAATAAGCTAATTTTAAGTGCTAATCACACTCCCCAACCTAAATATTGCTAGTCTCTAGTAATATATAAAAAAAAAAGAAAAATCTACTCCTAATGCCATTTTCGTAGGTCATCCGGTTGAATTTAGCTTATGTAACAAGCCGTTGAACCACTAGGTTTACCCTAGCGGACGAGTGTTGTCTCGTGAGGGTTTCCAGGGAAGCTACCCACAAACTTCAGTCGAACATATGTGCATAGGAGAGTGCTGATTAAAGTAAATTAGCATCATGGTCGTTGGGACACCAGATTCTCAATTTTGACTTATATCTCACACGTCCTTATTTCACAGGTATTCATTCTATGCAAAAATTATCATTTGTTACATTGGTATTTGAAATTCTCAATGCAGTAGGAATGATCATTCAAGCAACATGAATTGTTATATAACAAATACTCCCTTTTACCACCTTCCATGGATAGTTTCGATTTCACAAACCTCACGTAGTATACCCTCAGCAAAAGTTCACTCTGATTATAGTGACTTGTTTCTCACAGATCATGTGATCAGAAGATGGCCAATCGAAAAATCACATGCACAATTAGGAAAGGAGTGAAATTTTAAAGAAGCAACTACTTATGTTTGGCATAATCTCATGGAAGAATATTGACGCAATTTAAAGAAATGCTATTTACCATATCCCAATTTTGATTAACAACACATGCATGTAACAGACTTGAGATCAATTAAAGCTTTTCATAGGTTGTAGCGTGGCCAGAGGTCAGTGACTAACGAAACGACGTTAGGGATTTTCAAAAGCTATCTTCTGTTTACGTATTGTAGCACACTTTTTTCTAACTTTTTGATATTTCGCCTAGAGATGACATTTATTTCTTTCACTTTTCTCATTTTTCACTTTCTTGGCAAGTTCTTGCCTTTTTGCTTCTTTTCTGTTTCAATTGTTCCAATCAACTCTTCTTGGATGATAATCTCGAATGCTTCTTTTTCTTTATCATATTACAAAGAGGATGTAAGAAAATTAGATAGCCAAGGTATGTCAAGTATGTTTTCCTGTGGATTGGTAATCATATAGGTTTATCAAAGAAAAATTCATACATTGATGGCTCAAACATGGCTAACAAGGGATAAAATTTGTCAAAGAAAGGTCTAAGGCTCAATATTATATCAAAGATTGCCTAAGATCATTTCTCAAGCATGTGCACATGTATGTGTCGTATGCGATGGTTCCTTGTGGGATATGTCAATAGATCACTTTTAAGTGCGTCAACCAAAGCAAGGTTAATGAGATCATTCAAAAATTGAGATTGAAAAGAATTTACTTGAGTAAACATCGATTGTCTCTCGAAAGCATTGTTAGGTTCGAAACTCACCCTGGTGTTCTTTGTTATCTCCACTGTGTATGTCGGGTTTTCCAGGGGGTATTGGTTATATACCAATTCCATTTTCGAGTCAGATCTTCCTGTACCTTTAAAATAACAAATATCGATGTACATATGACAATTTAAGTATAGAGAGAATACCAATTTTTTTCAAGAAATGTGGTTTTAAGTCTCGGTTGATAAATTGAGGTGTCAAACCGATCATGTGCATATTTACTCTAGCCTGCATTCTTAACATTCACATTTGTTCCATCACATTTTAATTTTATGCTAAATCTACAAATGCATTAAAACAAATAAAAGTGATGAATGGGACCATTCATTTCTCAAAATATCATCTTTTAATATCAACGGTTCGATTCATTCACAATCACACAAAAACTTACAACTATCAAAGAAGAAATTCATAAAAAGAAGCACTTTAAACAAACATAAAAAACAAGAACAAGAACAGGGATAGGGATCTCTCTCTCTCACTCTTCTGCATGCCCACCCTGTCCACCATGTCCACCACCTCTCATAAGCCTAAGGATCTCATCCTGCTTAGCTTCAATGCTAAGCATGATGTCCCGTAAGGAGCGTCGGGTGCTGGTGCTGGTGCTGGTGCTAGGGCCTGCCTCTGGTGGCTGATCTCTCTCTACCTCCATCTCTCTCTCCTCATCTGCATCAAGTTCCTCTTGTACCTCGTCTACTCCCTAGGTGGGTGGCATCTCCTGTCTGACTGCCGGGCCGCCACTATGACTTTGGCTCCTTCGAAAGGATGCCTTGTTCAGTGGCCCCATTGGCTTTTGGATTTCCATTTCTGGCTTCACCCTCACCCCATGGTCTTTGCACAGTTCTGTCACCAGGGTGCTAAAGGGAAGCGAATTCCTCTTCACATCACACCCCTTTTTCATTTCTGTCAAAATTAGGGAGGGGAGATCAATGCTTTGCCCTTTTCCAATCGCATACAACAACCGGACCATGTCAGGTAAAATTTCATTTTTTCTTCCTATTGGAGCAAAATTTGACACCGCAATCAAGTTTAACATTTTGTATTTGTCACTTAGCTCCCCTTGTCTAAAAAATTTCTTCCCAGTCCACGAAAAATTGGGTACTCCAGTCAGTTCCTTCCCCACTTCATCCATCGCCACATTCTTCCTTGGGGGATAAGCGGGATTTGGAACCCGAGGCACTTCTTGCCTTATTTCTACGATGTATGCTTCATCCACGTCAATGTGGATACCCCTAACATATGTCCGGATTGCGCCGTTGATGATCTCAGCGTTGGAGTAAAACTCCCGCACCAAGTCAACAACGGCGTCTCCACCGTTCCTCAAGTACCAGACCTACTCCCTCCTCTGCATTTCCTCCAATATTCCAATTCCAGCAAAATCATCAATCACAACGTCTCTCTCACAAACAACTGCATGCTTATGGTAGAAATTTTCATACCTTTCAGCCTTTAAGGCACTGGGAAACCTGGTCCTGTCATATCTCTTCGTCCTTTGCCTTCCCTCCCTCTCTTCTATCACCTCTTCTACAATATTTGGATCTTGGTTCACTGGTGGAGCACGCCTGGCAGGGAGTTTTACCCTTGGCATGGCGTTCGAACGTGGGTTGGGTTTGAGAGGGTGCTGAAAAGTGCTGGAAACTTGGGGTTCTTGGTGTGGGATTGATGATTTTGATGTGGAGAGGAGTTAGGGAGGGTCGAATTTGGGTATTTTTGGGGAATGAGGGTGAATTGAGGTATGTGGAGTGAAAAAGAGCTCTAGGGTTTTGAAAAAATTTGGGGATTTTGGCTGAAAATGACGATGCAGGCTTTTATAGTCTAAGAAGGGGCATTCGAACGTCATCCACATTCGAACGTGTATTGAAGGATTTTTAAAATATCGTTCGAACGTGGGTTATCGTTCGAACGTTGTGAGCTCCCAGTGCTTTTGTGTTCTGACAGACACCAAAGTGTTGTAGGTTCTCTTCGTTCGAACGGTCTATTGGCGTTCGAACGGACTAAGCTCCCAGTACTTTTAAGTTTCATCAGAAGCTTCATTAGAGGCTGAGTACTGTAAGCAGATGACATTCGAACGTCACCTGGCGTTCGAACGTTGAACCAAAAAAATTAAAATTTTTCTCCACTACACTATACACAATCAAAGAAAGCTAAACACATAATTTTAAATCAAAAATCTATGTCATCTCAGGATAAGCCCCTACCCACGCTTCAGGTTGGTATTCTGGGGCATTCCTTACTCGGCCCATATTTTCATTTCAGTCAAAAGAATTTATACAAAAAGATTTTTATACACTTTTTACAACAAATTCGGACCTTTGGCTTTCACTCCCCCAACAAAAGTACACATTTCCTACAGAAAATTATCTAATCCGAGTCTCCCTCTGTGTCTGTGTAGAATGGACAACCAGTAACTCTCCCAACTTCCTCTCTCACAAATCGGTTAAGCAAAGTACCAGAATAGCATGGCGTATCAGGGTAATCCTTAATAAGCCCATTCACTATCTAGTCTAATCGATCAAGTGCGCGACCGGAAATTGGTTCAGAACACTGGTTGTACCTTTTTCGTGAAAGACTCTGCCATACTGTTTACAGGCACCAAGCCTTTTGGCACGACGGCGTTTGGCAAAGCTGCTTCTGCCACAGAGGGGTTTCACTTGTTTTTCTTGGATTTCAGTCTTCCTTACTAATCTTGCTTTTCTCATGATTATAGTATGTACATCAGATGGAAAGGTACGTAGAACTCCTAGGCTAAACCAAAAAAGTTTTACATCCATGATTGCTAAGTTTTAAGACTCACTATCTGGTTCTTTAACGTCTGCCAGTCACAAAGACGATTGAAGCTGATTCATAAGCATAATCATCAATTTATACAATCAATGTTCAAACATGATCAACAACGACAATATATAAAAAAAAATTTAAAAATTTACGAAAATATGAACTAATAAACTGATGAACTGATCATACCCCCCAACCTAAACTGAACATTGTCCCCAATGTTTCAAATTTACCAGTTCATGGATTGTGGAGATGAAGTTGGATGGTAGAGATCTGTTCACCCGCTGAGACCTAGAAATAAAAACACAAAAATTACTCACCTGTGCACAGATCTGGATTTCGGGTAGGCTGAAAATCCTTTTGTGTGAGTGCGAATAAAAGAAGAACACCCATGAGCAAATATAAGATTAAAATGCAAAACATGAAGCAAAATATCGTGTTTGTGGAGTGTGTGGTTATGGGTGATTTCTCGGATAACAGAGAACTCGAAGACGAACAGAAGGAAGAAGAAGAAAATAAAAAGAAGAAGAAGAAGAAGAAGAAATGGGGGGGGGCCAACTGCGGCGGCTGGGAGAAAAAGTGGGTGCCTTATAAAGGCGCCCCAGTGGGTCGGGTTGGAGTAGATTTTTCCTGACCCGATCCACTGGAGTGTCGACAGACGCGAATTTCGGTGGAGTACTCTGGTTCCATTAAAAGAATGGTTTCCACATTTTTAAAAAAATCCTCCAAAAATGGTTTTAACCGCTGACCATTAACAGTAAAACTATTACCGTTTGCTGGGTTTTCCACTTCAACTGCTCCATGTTCAAACACTTTTTTGACAATGTAAGGCCCAGTCCATCTTGATTTCAACTTACCAGGAAAGAGGCGGAGTCTTGAATTAAATAGCAAGACTTTTTGAGACGGCTCAAAAGATTTCCGCACAATGTGTTTTTCATGAAGAATTTTCATCCTGGTTTTAGCAATCTTAGCATTTTCATATGCTTCATTTCTCAATTCCTCCAATTCATTTATCTGAAGTTTCCTTGCTAGACCAGCCTTGTCCAAGTCAAAATTCATTGCTTTAATGGCCCAGTATGCCCTATGTTCCAATTCCACAGGCAAGTGACATGACTTTCCATAGACTAATCGATAAGGAGACATCCCTAAAATTGTTTTAAAAGTAGTACGGTATGCCCAGAGCGCATCAGTTAGTCTTAATGACCAATCTTTGCGATCTGGATTAACCGTTTTCTCCAAAATTAATTTGATCTCCCGATTGGCCAATTCTGTCTGTCCACTAGTCTGTGGGTGATAAGGGGTTGCAATTTTGTGAAAAATCAAGTATTTTTTCATTAAATTCCAGAAAGGACAATTGCAAAAATGAGCACCACCATCGCTTATGATTGATTTCGGAATTCCAAACCGGGACAAAATATTTTCTTTCAAAAATTTGGTCACTGTTTTGTGATCATTGTTTCGGCATGGAATTGCTTCAACCCATTTGGATACATATTCTACAACCACTAAAATGTACAGATAGCCAAAGGAAGGGGGAAATGGTCCCATAAAATCGATGTCCCAACAGTCAAAAATTTCAATTACCAGAATGGGGTTTAAGGGTATCATATTTCTTTTAGAAATGTTTCCCAACCTTTGACACCTATCACAATTTAAACAAAAGGCATGGACATCTTTGAAAAGTGTGGGCCAGTAAAATCCACACTGCAATATTTTTGCAGCTGTTTTTCTTGATGAAAAGTGGCCACCGCATGCTTCAGAATGACAAAATGTTATTACCTGGCTACTTTCATGAGCAGGGATGCAACGTCTTATGATTTGATCTTTACAGTACTTGAATACGTAAGGATCCTCCCAAAAGAAGTTATGAACCTCCCTAAGAAATTTCTTTTTGTCCAACATGGTAAAGGATGAGGGAGTGTACCAGTAGCAAGAAAGTTAGTAATGTCTGCATACCATGGTGTCCTATCAATCATGAATAGTTGTTCATCGGGGAATTTCTCATTGATTGGCAGTCCATCCTCATGAAATTCATAGGTTAGTCTGGACAGATGATCTGCCACCACATTCTCGACACCTTTCTTGTCCTTGATGACAAGATCAAACTCCTGGAGCAAAAGTATCCATCTCAAGAGTCTTGGTTTGGCGTCCTTCTTTGTGAGCAAAAATTTTAGGGCTGCATGGTCAGTGAATACAGTAACAGAAGAACCAACAAGATAAGAACGAAATTTTTCCAGTGCAAAAACTACAACAAGCAATTCTTACTCAGTTGTCGAATAATTCATTTGAGCATCATTCAAAGTTTTACTTGCATAGTAAATCACATGAGGTTTCTTATCTTTTATTTGTCCCAATACAGCACCTACAGCAGAGTCACTTGCATCACACATTAGTTCAAAGGGAAGATTCCATTCAGGGGGTTGCATTATTGGTGCAGAAATTAACATGTCTTTAACTTGTCAAATGCTTTTTGGCATGCTTCATTCCAATCAAAGATTACATCCTGACTTAGGAGGTGACACATGGGTTTTGCTATGGTACTTGATGATGCACAAAACTGTCTTCGTGCAAGATCAACAGTCAAGAATATCAACGGGTGTGATTAATGAGCAATTAACATGTAATTAATGGCAATCAAGAGTAAAACAATAAATAACGGGTCAACACAAGAGATTTATAGTGGTTCGGTCTCAGGTGACCTACGTCCACTCTTTCGAATGACAGTGTTTGCCGGTGTTCTTTATTGATGAATAACAATCAACGAAGTGTTATAGAGCTTTTGAGAGAGAGAGAGAGAGAAGGAGAGAGCAAGTATGTTGGAGATGTTTTCCGTCTTCCTTTACCCTTGAGAGGGCTTACATTATATAGCAATGGTGAGGCGGTGCCGTGAGGAAGAGGTCTTCCACTATTTTGGTAAGTGCAATCATGGTAGGAGTAGACCTCTTTGGTAAGCACAAGTAAGGTAAGAGTAGATCTTCGCATCCCGTCATTCTCTCCCTAGTGTTCCCATTCAGTCGGAGGAGATTCCTGACTTGGATTGGACTTTAGGCTTGGACCTTGAGTTGGAATAGGAGTAGGAGTACTGGAGTACCAAGGCAAGGGAGCACCATGGGGGCAGGCGCCCAGTGGTCGGCGCCCCATGGTTGGCGCCCAATGGTGGTCATCCCATTGGTGTCTTCTTAGGCCTTGACCTTCTAGTGCATTCTTCCTTGGGATATCATGGTATGAGGAGAGGGCAAGTGAGGAGTTGAGATGATGAGTGGGGAGCTCAACCAAGGGGTCGGCGCCCATGGGGGCTGCCGTAGTCGGCGCCCGTAGTCGGCGCCCGTAGTCGGCGCCCATAGTCGACGCCCATAGTCGGCGCCCATAAGGCTTCGACTGTCCCTCGACTCCTTCACCTCTTCTCCGTTCTCCTTAAATGGGTGACCCGACTTGATAGGTTTTGGAGACTTGGATTAATCCCGGGGCCCATTGGTATTCGGGCCTTTCTCGACTTATTTTCATCGGGCTTAGCCCAGTTGAATTTGGACTCGTCATTTGCCCCTCATGCCCCGAGCTCTGACTTTCTCGAGAGGAAGGGGTTGAGGGCATGTGCTTCGGCTTCTCGCTTGAGTGAGCAGAAATTTTCTTGTTTCTCATGGTGCTTCCAGTCTTCAACTTTCCATTCCTGCTGATGGGAGATTCTATGGATGATCCATGAACTCCTTGAAGGCGTGGCATGAAGGCTCCCCTGCCTATGGTGATGTCGTTGTGGTGATCAATATCAGAGCATCTTTGGAGATTGGGCAACTTAGCAGATGGAGGCGCCAGGTGCATGAAGAATATCCTGGGGGGTGCCAAGGCGTTGGGTGACGTCAGGTGGACAACTGAGCGAGGTGCTGGCTGGCATAAATGAGGGCCTTGATTGTCCTGGGCAAGGGCCCTGCTAGCTCCCCTTGGGCGACGCCAACTGGGCAGGTGCCTTGGGAGAAGCCTGGAAACAGGGCAGCTCCTTGGGCGACGCCTCTCTGGTGCCTGGTCATTAACTGACCTTGTCTCTGATTTCAGGAGCTCCTGTTGAAAGAGCGATGATGGAGGTGGAGGTTCCTTGTGCTTTCATGGTGGTGTCTCTTCTTCTCCCGAGAGAGTGAGGTTTTATGCCCCCAGTTAAGGTCCGATGGCCAGGTGCCAAGTCTAGTGGTGCCCCCACTCCTTCTCAAACTGTGGCTCATGTGTGTACCAGAGCTAGCTGTTGTACTACTGTAGGAGTTGAAACTCCAGTGCGGTTTCTAGGGGGATTGTAGCAATGCGACTTTGGCCAAGGAGCAACTTTGGAGGTCTGTGACTCCTAGGGATGTCAGAGAGGCAGGCACTGGGGACTGCTGAGAACATTTGGTGCTTAAGCGGTAGGCACGAGAGGATGTCGCGAAGCAGTTAGGGCTCGGGTGGCAGGCACGAGAGGATGCCACGGAGCAGTAGGGCTCGAGCAGCAGGCACAAGAGGATGCTGCTGAGCAGGTAGGGCTCGGGTGGCAGGCACGAGAGGATGCCACGGAGCAGTAGGGCTTGAGCAGCAGGCACAAGAGGATGCTGCTGAGCAGGTAGGGCTCGGGTGGCAGGCACGAGAGGATGCCACGGAGCAGTAGGGCTCGAGCGGCAGGCACGAGAGGATGCCGCTGAGCAGGTAGGGCTCGGGTGGCAGGCACGAGAGGATGCCACGGAGCAGTAGGGATCGAGCAGCAGGCACAAGAGGATGCTGCTGAGTAGGTAGGGCTCGGGTGGCAGGCACGAGAGGATGCCACGGAGCAGTAGGGCTCGAGCGGCAGGCACGAGAGGATGCCGCTGAGCAGGTAGGGTTCGGGTGGCAGGCACGAGAGGATGCCACAGAGCAGTAGGGCTCGAGCGGCAGGCACGAGAGGATGTCGCTGAGCAGGTAGGTAAAGCTACGTATAGCTCAGAAGAAGGCTGCCATGGCGGAGACTCATCCCATTGAGATGGAGATGAGGAGGGCTCTGAGGAGCTGGGCACCCGAGGCTCATTCCATTGAGACGGAGATGATGAGGGCTCTTTCATTCAATTGAGATGGCGATGAGGAGGGCTCTGAGGAGCTGGGCGCCTGAAGCTCATTCCATTGAGATGGAGATGAGAAGGGTGCTGAGGAGCGTGGCACCTAAGGCCGGGTGCCTGGTATTTAGCGCCTAGTGAGAGAGGATGAAACCTATTGTCTAGGCGGCATCATGGGAGATGCCCAAGGTGGAGAGGGCAAGACCCCTCGTCTGGGCGCCTTTTGACTTTTGTCTACCTTGTTGTTGTTAAGTCGTAGGCTGTTTGAGATGAAAACAAGACAGTTATAATAATCTTGCAAAATTTTATTTCATAAAATAATGAAACTATAACAAAATTAATCAACTGAAACTATAAAAGATAAATTAAATCTTCAGGTGTGTCCCATAGGTGGGCTAATGTTTCCTTGGCGGAGTTGTAGCCCTCAAGAGATTGTCTGAATTTCTCCGAGGGGTTGTTGGCGTTCTCTGTCGTCCTGGTCCCGGTCAGGTGGCAGGGTCTGACCTCTACCAGCCACGTACTGCCTCAACTGGCCACGCTGTATGAGCTCCTCGATCTGCCTCTTGAGCTCATAGCAGTCATCAGTGTCGTGGCCATGGTCGCGGTGGAAGCGACAGTACCTGCTGTGATTCCTGCGGTTTGGGGCGGACTTCATTTTTTCGGGCCAACGGAGCGTGGGGTCATCCTGTATCTGAAATAGGATGTGCTCCACCGAGGCGTTGAGTGGCGTGAAAGGTTGTCGCTCTCTCAGAGGTGGGGGACCAAGGCGGTCCTTGACAGAGATTCCCTCCGTCCTATTTCTTTTGTTCTCTACCTCCCACTTGTCCTCGCGAGTGTCCTTCCTTTTCTCCCCTCCTCGGGAGGACTCACCTCTATGGGCTTTGGTGACCTCCTCGGCGTTCATATATTTCTGTGCCCTGGACAGCAGCTCGGGCATGTTGGAGGGCGGCTTCTTGAGGACTGAGAACATGAAGCTGGAGGTGCGGAGGCCGGCGATAAAGGCAGCTAAGGTCACCTTATCATCTGGCTCATCAACCTGGAGGACCTCGTCGTTGAAACGGGCGAGGTAGCTTCTGAGACTTTCGTCCCTGTCCTGCTCGATGGTAAGCAGGTGGGTCACTGGTTTCTGATGGCGGCGTCCCCCAATGAAGTGGGAGACGAAAGACCTACTGAGCTCTGCGAAAGAATGGACGGAGGAGGGCTTCATCTTGGAGAACCACTGGCGAGCAGACCCCTTCAGGGTGGTAGGGAAAGCTCTGCACATGATCTCCTCAGGCACGTTGTGGAGTTGCATGAGGGCCTTGTAGGTGTCCAAGTGGTCTAGAGGGTCTTTGGTGCCATCGAAGGTCTCAATGGTAGGCATCTTGAACTTCAAGGGCAGAGGGTAATTTACTATATCAGCAACAAAAGGTGAGTCGGTACGTCTTACCAGGTAGTCCACCATTTCCGGCGCATGTGCCTTAATGGCGTTGATGGCATCACCGAGTTGATTTTGCACCTCTCTGATCTTCTCGTCCCACTGGTTGGGGACGTCCTCCGTTGGGTGGTGGTACTGACTTCCATGATCGCCATATTGGCTTTCGTCTTCGTCCTCATGCGCATGTACATGAGGAGGGACTGCTGGGCGAGGGGCGCCTTGTGGCCTCGGGGCTGCCTGCTCCTCTACTGTTGGAGGGAGTGGTGCTCCTCCTTGGGAGAGCATGAGTTGGATGATCTGCTGGTTCTGGCTCACCAGCAGTTGCATGGTCTGGAGGAGTTGTTGCTGTCCGACAACGGGAGTCGCCGTGGCAGAAGGTCCCGAAGGTGCGGGGGGAGGCGGAACCTCCTCCCGGTGAGCCGGGTTGTTGTCCCCGGGTTGTTGAGACGTTGATCTCGTGGTGATTGCCATGGATTGAAAGAATAGAAAGATAGTAGAAACTTTGTCATTCCCACAGACGGCGCCAAACTGATGATGCACAAAACTGTCTTCGTGCAAGATCAACAGTCAAGAATATCAACGGGTGTGATTAATGAGCAATTAACATGTAATTAATGGCAATCAAGAGTAAAACAATAAATAACGGGTCAACACAAGAGATTTATAGTGGTTCGGTCTCGGGTGACCTACGTCCACTCTTTCGAATGGCAGTGTTTGCCGGTGTTCTTTATTGATGAATAACAATCAACGAAGTGTTACAGAGCTTTTGAGAGAGAGAGAGAGAGAGAAGGAGAGAGCAAGTATGTTGGAGATGTTTTCCGTCTTCCTTTACCCTTGAGAGGGCTTACATTATATAGCAATGGTGAGGCGGTGAGGCGGTGCCGTGAGGAAGAGGTCTTCCACTATTTTGGTAAGTGCAATCATGGTAGGAGTAGACCTCTTTGGTAAGCACAAGTAAGGTAAGAGTAGATCTTCGCATCCCGTCATTCTCTCCCTCGTCTTCCTATTCAGTCTGAGGAGATTCCTGACTTGGATTAGACTTTAGGCTTGGACCTTGAGTTGGAATAGGAGTAGGAGTACTGGAGTACCAAGGCAAGGGAGCACCATGGGGGCAGGCGCCCAGTGGTCGGCGCCCCATGGTTGGCGCCCAATGGTGGTCATCCCATTGGTGTCTTCTTAGGCCTTGACCTTCTAGTGCATTCTTCCTTGGGATATCATGGTATGAGGAGAGGGCAAGTGAGGAGTTGAGATGATGAGTGGGGAGCTCAACCAAGGGGTCGGCGCCCGTAGTCGGCGCCCGTAGTCGCCGCCCATAGTCGGCGCCCGTAGTCGGCGCCCGTAGTCGGCGCCCATAGTCGGCGCCCATAAGGCTTCGACTGTCCCTCGACTCCTTCGCCTCTTCTCCGTTCTCCTTAAATGGGTGACCCGACTTGATAGGTTTTGGAGACTTGGATTAATCCCGGGACCCATTGGTATTCGGGCCTTTCTCGACTTATTTTCATCGGGCTTAGCCCAGTTGAATTTTGACTCGTCAGTACTGAAATCTTTTATGAATCTCATGTAGAAACCTGCATGTCCTAGGAATGATCGAACATTCTTTACAGTCTTAGGGGCAGGCAAATTTACAATCAGATCTATTTTTGCCTTGTCAACTTTCATGCCTTCAGACAACACAATGTGACCAAGGACAATGCCCTGTGTTACCATAAAATGGCATTTTTCCCAATTGAGCACTAGGTTGGCTTCCTTACATCTGATCAGTACTTTCTCCAGATTGGTTAAACACAAATCGAAGGAATCACCATAGACAGAGAAGTCATCCATGAATACTTCCAAAAAAATTTCAACCATATCACTGAACAAGCTTAGCATACATCTTTGGAATGTCGCAGGAGCGTTACAAAGTCCAAATGGCATCCTTTTGAATGCAAAGGTACCAAAGGGGCATGTGAAGGTTGTTTTCTCCTGATCATCTAGGGCTATCTCAATTTGATTATACCCTGAATACCCATCTAAAAAACAGTAAAATGCATGGCCTACAATTCTCTCTAGGACTTGGTCAAGAAATGGGAGAGGAAAATGATCTTTTCTAGTGACCAAATTGAGTTTTCGATAATCAATGCACATTCGCCATCCTGTGACGACTCGAGTTGGTACTAGTTCATTTGCATCATTTTTTACCACTGTGACCCCAGATTTTTTTGGCACAACTTGGGTTGGACTGACCCATTTACTATCTGAGATAGGGAGGATTATCCCTGCATCTAAGAGTTTGAGTACCTCAATTCTCACAACTTCCTTCATGTGAGGGTTTAGTCGTTGCTGCATTTGACGAGAGGGTTTTGAATTATCTTCAAGGTATATGGCATGATTGCAGATTAACGGGCTTATACCTTTCAAGTCAGCGATGGTCCATCCAATGGTGCTTTTATGACTTCGAAGAACTTCAATCAGTTTAGACTCTTGTAAGTCTGTGAGTTTAGATGAAATTACCACTGGGTATGACTCATTCTCTCCTAAAAATGCATATTTGAGGTCAGATGGGAGAGGTTTCAATTCAGGCTTTGGTGGGCTAACACTTGATGAGACTGGCTTTGTGCCACTTGGTGAAATTTCTTCGAATTTGGGTGCCCATGTCTCAACAGTATGAGTACGGCCACTTGGTGGATTTGGGTCATCATCTGTTGTTTCTGATGAGATGAGTTCTAACAGAGATGATTCAGTAGGATCCTCACAGAATGTATCATCCAGATGTTCCTGTATCAAAGATTCTATGGAGTTTACTTCCCTTTCTTCCTTTTCTTCTTCTGGATGTTTAGCAATATTGAAAATGTTCAGTTCGAGAGTCATATTCCCAAAAGTTAATTTCATGACTCCATTCCTGCAATTGATTGAGGCATTGGAAGTTGCTAGGAATGGCCGACAAAGAATGATGGGAATTTGATTCTCCGAATTTATTGCTGGTTGAGTATCCAGAACACTGAAGTCAACAGGGAAGACAAAACTATCTACTTGGACAAGCACATCTTCAACAATCCCTCTGGGGGTTTTGACAGATCTGTCGGCCAACTGGAGTGTGACACAAGTGGGTTTAAGTTCACCCAAACCCAACTGCTGATAGATAGAGTAGGGTAGCAAATTAACGTTGGCTCCAAGGTCTAACAAAGCTTGTTCAATCCTGAAGTTCCCAATGATACATGAGACAGTCGGACACCCCGGGTCTTTGTATTTTGGAAGGGTTTTATGTTGAAGAAGAGCACTAGCTTGTTCCGTTAGGAAAGCTCTCTTTTGGACATTCTGACTTCTCTTGACTGTGCACAAGTCTTTTAGAAACTTGGCATAAGATGGAACTTGTTTGATTGCATCTAGAAGTGGGATGTTGATATTTACTTGCTTAAAAAGCTCATAAATTTTAGGCTGATTTTTCACTTTCTGTTTGGTTTTGAGTCGATGAGGAAACGGAGCCGGAATGGGATACGAAGGTTCCCTTTTCTCAGAAGGTTCTGGCTCTTGTTCAATCACAGGCTCAGGGTCTTTCTCAAGTTCAGTCTCAATTGGTTCAGGTTCAGATAATGGATTGGCTGGGCTTGACTCAGGTCTTGGCTTGGGAATGAGTATGTCTCTGATTGTCTTGTCAATCACCTTGCCACTTCTTAGTGTCGTGAAAACTTGGGCTTGGTCTTGGGTGTTTCCTTTTGTTGAAGGGTTCCCTACATGGAATTGGCCTTGTGGTTGCTTTGGTTGGGCATGAAACTTGCCCTTTTCGTGTATGACCATGGATTGAGTCAACTTTTGGATGTAGCTTTTAAGATCCTCAAAAGATTGAGTGGTCTGGGTTTTGAAATCAGTGAAAGCCTGTGTGGAATTATTGTTATAATTCATTTGGCTTTGCATGAACTGATTCAGTGTGTCCTCAAGGTTCCTCTTTTGTGGTGGTTGATATGGTTGATATGCAGGAGGTCCTTGGGGTGGTGGGCATGGCCCTTGTTGTTGGTTCATGGGTATTGGTTGTGTGTTCTTCCAACTGAAGTTAGGGTGGTTTTGCCACCCTGGATTGTATGTTTCAGAATATGGGTTGGAGTAGGGCTTGTTGAAGTTGGAAACTGCATGTGTTTGTTCCAACAAGACTTCTTTGAATGCTGGGATGGTGGGACACTCCCCAGTAGGGTGTCCTGTTAGCGCACATATTCGACACACTTGCTCGGTGGAAGGGCTAACATCAACTTGATGGACTTTCTTCATCTCTAAAGCTTCAAGCTTTCGAGACAATGTGGAAATTTTTGCTCTCAAGTCATCATCCTCTCTCAAGACATATTTTCCTCTTTGGGAAGTAGATGGTCTGGCTTCTACAGTGGTAGGGGAGGCTGAGTCCCACATCTGAGAACTGTCAGATATGGTGTCGAAAAAATTGAATGCCTCCTCCGGACTTTTTCCCATGAATTCTCCTTGGGCCATCATTTCGACAAACTGACGTAGTCTAGAGGGTAAGGAGTCATATAAAAATCCTACCAAAGTCCAATTTTCAAAAGCATGATGTGGGCAGGATTGGAGCAGATCTTTGAATCTCTCCCAACTTTGATAAAAAGTTTCTCCTTCTTTAACCGCAAAATTCATGATTTGCCTTTTTAGTGCATTTGTGCGGTGTAGAGGAAAAAACTTTCTAAAAAATTCATTTTGTAATGCTTGCCAGTTGGGTATTGAAAAAGCTTTTAAAGAATTTAACCATTTTTGGCTCTATCCCTCAAGGAGAAAGAAAACAGTTTCATCTTGGCCAATTCAGAATTGTCTTGAAATGTTCCACACACTTCCTCAAAATCTTTTATATGAAGATATGGATTTTCTGCATCCAATCCATGAAACACGGGTAATAACTGCACTTTCCTCGGCTTTACAGTAAAGAGGGGAGCATTTTCAGGAAAAATAAAACAAGAGGGGACACTGTTTCTTGTGGGATTTAAGTAATCCCGCAAAGTTCGGATGTTAGGGACCTCCTCCTCTCTCATAGGGACTTCTCCATTTCTTTCATTATTTGCCATACTACCCTCACAAGAGTCTGCTACTGATCTAGGTGAATTTGGTTTAGGCTGATTCATGGACTCACACGATTCTGCCGACAAATTTTGGAAGCGAGGAGTGCCCTCAGTCATAAAGAAAATAAAACAAAGTTATTTACAGTAAACCAAAGAATATACACAACGTTGAAGGTATTTTTACCTTTCACCTTAAAACACCTTTTAAAGGTTCCCCGGCAACGGCGCCAAAAACTTGATCTTGATCCGAAATGTGTACACCCAAGTGCAGGCGGTCAAGCTGTAGTAATAATCCGGTTTGAGTCCGGAGTCGAATCCACATGGAACTTTTGTTGATATTTCTAAGGTAAGCAGTGGTAGAGACCTATTGATTGTAACCCTTGAGATTTGCTGTGAGATATGAGTTTTCCTGGACAGAATATAAGATTCTTTCCAAGAGGATTTTCTTAACAAAACAGGAGATAAGTGCTAATTAAAAAGAGTCACTCTTTAGTGCAAGGATCTGGACATGTAGTTAGTTATCCGGTTTGTCATAATTGTGCTTGATAACTCAATTAACTTCCGTGTCAACAACAAGTTAATCGGAAGATAAAGATGGATTGTGAGAATTAAGAACATGATTCCGATGTCTTTCTAGAAGTTTACAAGAATTGCCTGTGCCGAGACTTCACCCGTCTACAAACAAGCAAGTGTTTCTACAAGACATCCAATCATGATATTAATATTCCATTCTTTAAATGAAGTACAATAAGGGGGAGGATTGAAGGGTAGTCATGAGGATCTAGCCGGGGTACTTGCCTTGAACTGATGAGTCTTTCTATGCAAAAGTCATCCGTGTCATAGAAAGAGCCCACAGTTATACAAAGTACCTTAGCTTTGCTAGATGCAATCAATCATCCAATAACAAGAAGTAATAAACGTTAAGCATAAAAACAATGCACAAATATGATTCCCGAATAACTTATACATGCCCTTCTCCTCTTACTAAAGAGTGAATGAGAAACTACTCACTCTTCATGGCCTGGGTAAAGCTAGAAAAGTGAGTGATGCTCATCCCTCCAAGTAGAGAACTTAAAAGATAAAGTAACAACAAACACGGAGCCAATCTTTAACAAAGAATGGGTGAATCACGTTCCACCCTTCACGGCTTTGGTAAAGCTCTAGAAAAGTGGAAGAGTTTCACTCTTCTAAGAAAGAAAGAAGCTCAAGCAATGGAAGTGAAATGCATGAACAATAAAAGTAGAAGAAAGCTAGTCACATTTGGAGGATGGCTTCCTCAACCAAGAATTGGAGGGTTGCTTCCTCAACCAAAAGATGAACTATCTCTCTTCTATGCATGTAAAATGAAAGCATAAGCATAAGCATAAGCATAAAACTACTTTTATAACAAGCAAGAGATGTTGGACTAAAGCCAAACTAATCTCTAAGATAAAGACTTCATACAAGGAAAATAAGCTAAATCTACAATGTGAGTGGGAGTCTAAGCCTCCATCAACTTTCCTACCTTTTTTTTTTAGCTCTCCAACAGGGGGAGTATTTATAGGCAAGAGGAGGAGACAAGAGGAGGTGAAGGAAAAGTGTTTGTCACCCATGTCCAAGTAAAAACCCAACCACTCTGCTGCCATTCTGTGGAGAACGTTCGAACGTGAGTTGGCGTTCGAATGTTGTTTCTGTTTTTGCACTAAGGGCGTTCGAACGTTGACTGCCGTTCGAACGTTTCTTCTGTTTTTTGCACTAAGGGCGTTCGAACGCCAGATGTGTTCTGACCCTTTCACTCGAGTGATCTGTTGGTCTTCTGTGAAGTTCAGTTCCAACTCTATGCATTAGTCTGGTCTTCAATCAACTCAAGTGCACGTTCGAACGTGAGTTGGCGTTCGAACGTGACACTCAAGTGCTTCAGAGCTTCAGTCTTCTTTCCTAACTGCAACACGCCTTCTCTTAGCAGTTGAGTCTGCTACAGTGTAATGTGGACGTTCGAACGTGAGTTGGGGTTCGAACGTTCTGGCTATGCTCCAAGCTTCTCCAATTTTGGGCTCTAATGTGCTGGTGTTGCATCCAAGTGTGGTACTTGTTGTTCTTGGGTCCTTGTTCAGTTTAGGGCCTGAAATGACATCACTTAAAATCCATCAAAGTATAATTAGTCTTAAAACGACATAGTAATATGCTAATTTTAAGTGCTAATCAATCTCTCAATTAGCTAATTCAGCCTGTCCACTAGTATGTGGATTATAAGGGGTTGCATAGTAAATTACATACGGTTTCTTATCTTTTCTTTGTCCTAACACAGCTCCCACATTATAATCATTTGCATTACACATCAATTCAAACGGTAGAGTCCAGTCAGGAGGTTGCATTATTAGGGTAGAAATTAACATACATTTAAGCTTATTGAAAGCTTTCTGGCATGCTTCGCTCCACACAAAAGTTACATCCTGACTTAGGAGATGACACATGGTTTTAGATATGGTACTAAAGTCTTTTATGAATCTCCTATAGAACCCTGCATGTCCTAGAAATGATTGGACATCTTTAACAGTCCTGGGTACAGAAAAATTTTCAATCAGATCTATCTTTACCTTGTCAACTTTTATGCCTTCAGACGACACAATGTGACCTAAGACAATGCATTGTGTTACCATGAAATGACATTTCTCCCAATTGAGCACTAGATTGGTTTCCTTACATCTTATCAACACTTTCTCCAAGTTTGTCAGACACAACTCAAATGAATCACCATACACAGAGAAATCATCCATGAAAACTTCCAAAAATCTCTCAACCATGTCACTAAACAAACTTATCATGCACCTTTGAAATGTTGTAGGAGTGTTACAAAGTCCAAACGGCATTCTTTTGAATGCAAAGGTGCCAAAGGGGCATGTGAATGTTATTTTCTCTTGGTCATCTAGTGCTATCTTAATTTGATTATACTCAGAATACCCATCAAGGAAACAGTAGAATGCATGACCTGAAATTCTTTCTAAGACTTGATCAAGAAAGGGAAGAGGAAAATGGTATTTCCTACCAAATTGAGTTTTCGATAGTCTATGCACATCCGTCATCCTGTGACAACTCGAGTTGGTACCAGTTCATTGACATCATTTTTAACCACTGTGACCCCAGACTTTTTGGGCACAACTTGGGTTGGGCTAACCCATTTACTATCAGAGATGAGAAAGATTATTCCTGCATCCAATAGTTTGAGCACCTCAATCTGTACAACCTCCTTCATGTGAGGGTTCAACCATCGCTGCATTTGACGAGAAGGTTTTGAATCCTCCTCAAGGTATATATCATGATTGTAGATTAACGGGCTTATACCTTTCAAATCAGCAATGGTCCACCCAATGGTGCTTTTATGGCGTCTAAGGACTTCAATTAGCTTAGACACTTACCAACGGGTCTTTGGTCCAATAGTACTCCTTACCTTGTGAAGGCTTTGCTTTCTTGAGGTCAAGGGTTCAAGTCTCCCCTCCCCCTCCCCCTGTCCCCCCCCCCCCAAAAAAAAAAAATTAGCTTAGACACTTGCAAATCTGCCAGCTTAGATGAAATGACCACTGGGTATGACTCGTCCTCCCCTAAAAATGCATATTTTAAGTCAGATGGGAGAGGTTTCAATTCAGGCTTTGGTGGATTGACACTAGATGAGAGTGGCTTTGTACCACTTGGTGAGAGTTCTTCGAATTTGGGTGCCCATGTCCATATAGCATGAGCGAGGCAACTCTACAGACTTTGATCATCATCTGTTAACTCAGATGTGATAGGTTCCAACAGACAAGATTCAGCAGAGTTTTCACAAAATGTATCATTCAAGTGTTCGTGTACCAAAGACTCAATGAAATTTACTTCTCTCACTTCCTTTTCCTCGCCTAGATGCTTGGCAATATTGAAAATGTTAAGCTTAAGAGTCATATTCCAAAAATTCAATTTCATGACCCCATTTCTGCAATTGATTAATGCATTTGAAGTTGTTAGGAAATGTCGACCAAGAATGACGAGAATTTGATTCTCTGAATGCATTGCTGGCTGAGTATCTAAGACAATGAATTCAACAGGAAAGACGAAGTTGTCCACTTGAGCAAGGACATCCTCCACAATACCCCTCGAAACTTTGACAGACCTATTTGCCAACTGGAGTGTGATACAAGTGGGTTTGAGTTCACCCAGACCCAATTGTTGGTAGACAGAGAAAGGGAGCAAATTGACACTGGCTCTAAGATCCAGCAATGCTTGTTCTATCCTGAAGTTTCCAATGACACATGACACAGTTGAACACCCTGGATCCTTGTATTTTGGAGGAGTTTTGTGTTGGAGTATGGCACTGGCTTATTCTGTAAAGAAGGCTCTTTTTTGAACATTCTGGCTTCTTTTGATTGTGCACAAGTCTTTTAGAAACTTGGCATAAGAAGGAACATGTTTGATTGCATCCAGAAGTGGAATATTGATTTTTACTTGCTTAAAAAGCTCGTAAATTTCTGTATGGTTATTCAACTTCTGTGCTTTCTTGAGTCTCTGAGGCAAAGGAGCAGGAATAGGACACGAAGGATCTTTTTCTTTTGACGGTTCTGGTTCCTTTTCAATCACAGGTTCAAGCTCTTTTTCAATCAAAGGTTCAGGCTCAACTGGTTCATTGACTGGGATTGACTTAGGTTTTGGATTTGGAATTAACATGTCTCTAATGGATTTGTCAATTACCTTGCCACTTCTCAGTGTAGTGACAGCTTGAACTTGTTCTTGTGGGGTTTCCATGATTGAAGGATTTTCCACATGAAATTGACCTTGTGGTTGTTTTAGTTGGGCAGGAAACTTGCCCTTCTCATGTGTGGTCATTGAATGGGTCAACTTTTGAATATGGCTGTTGATATCCTCGAAGGACTGAGTGGTCTGGGTTTTTAAGTCATTGAAAGCCTGAGCGAAATGATTATTTTAGTTCATTTGTCTTTGCATGAACTGATTCAGTGTGTCCTCAAGGCTTCTCTTGTGTGGTGGTTGGTATGGTTCATATGCAGGGGGTCCTTGAGGTGGTGGTTGTGAACCTTGTTGTGGATTCATGGGAGTTGGTTATGTATTCCACCAACTAAATTTCGGGTGATTCTGCCACCCTGGATTATATGTTTTAGAATACGGGTTGGAATAAGGCTTGTTGAAATTGGAAATTGGAAATTGAATTTATTTGTTGTAACAAGACTTCTTTCAATGCAAGAATGGTAGGACACTCCCTAGTAGGGTGTCCTATCAGCGCACAAATCCCACACACTTGTTCTGTGGGAGGGCCAACATCGACTTGATTTACCTTTTTCATCTCTAGAGCTTCAAGTTTTCGAGACAAGGTAGTCATTTTTGCTCTCAATTCATCATCTTCTTTCAAGACATACTTACCCTCTTTGGAAGTAGATGGTTTGTCTTCAACAGTGGTAGAAGAGGATGAGTCCCACATCTAGAACTATAGGATATGGTGTCAAAAAAATTGAATGCCTCCTCCGGAATCTTTCCCATGAACTCTCATTGAGCCATCATTTTATCAAACTGACATAGTCTAGTGAGCAAAGAATCATAGAAAAATCCTACCAAAGTTCAATTCTCAAACGCATGGTATAGGCAGGATTGGAGAAGATCCTTGAATCTCTCCCAAAATTGGTAGAATATTTCTCCCTCCTTAACCGAAAAATTGATGATTTGACTTTTGAGTGCATTAGTATGGTGTAAAGGACAAAAATTTCTAAAAAACTCATTTTGTAATGCCAGCCAGTTTGGTATTGAATGAGCCTTCAAAGAATTTAGCCACTATTTAGCTTTGTCCTTTAAAGAGAAATGAAAAAGTTTCAACTTGGCTAGTTCAGAATTATCTTGGAATGTTCCACATACCTCCTCAAAATCTTTAATATGTAGATACGAATTTTCTGATTCAGGTCCATGAAATTGAGGTAGTAGTTGTACTATCCCCACCTTTACATTAAAGAAGGGCGCATTTGCAAGAAACACAAAACAAGAGGGGACACTGTTTCGTGTGGGATGCAAGTAATCCCGTAGAGTTCGAATTCTAGGAACTTCCCGTTCTCTCTCAGGACTTCTGCTTATCTCTCATTATTGGCCATGTTATTATCAAAAGAGTCTGCTACTGATCAAGGTGAAGATGGTCCATACTGATTTACAGACCCAACAAATTCTTCTGGAAAATTTTGAAAGCGAGGATCGTCCTCAGACATAAAATAAGAATTATATACAGTAAATTAAAAATATATACAAAAAATGAAGGTATTTTCACCTTTTACTTTAAAACACCTTTTTGGTCCCCCGACAATGGCGCCAAAAACTTGACTTGATCGGAAATGTGTACACCCAAGTGCAGGCGGTCAAGTTGTAGTTATAATCTGGTTAAGTCCGAAGTCGAATCCACAAGAAACTAATGTTAGTATTTCAGAGTAAATAGTGACAGAGACCAAAGTGACTAAAACCCATGAGATTTAAAGTTATAATGTTTATAGAATTTCCTGGACAGAATATAAG
Organism: Ilex aquifolium; assembly: GCA_951799425.1. Classification (NCBI taxonomy): domain Eukaryota; kingdom Viridiplantae; phylum Streptophyta; class Magnoliopsida; order Aquifoliales; family Aquifoliaceae; genus Ilex; species Ilex aquifolium. The sequence continues at coordinate 5,277,476 of OX637404.1, read as the reverse complement.
ATTATTTCCAAAGTGTTTTTCTAGACAAAATATAATATTCTCTCAAATGTAAAAGTCACCATTTAGCTCAAGGATCAGAACATGTAGTCAATCATCCGGTTGTTATATTTGTGCTTGAGAACTCAATTAACCCCTGTGTCAACAACAAGTTAATTGGAGGATAAAGACGGATTGTGATAATTAAGAGTATGGTTCCGATGTCTTTGTAGAGATTTACAAGAATTATCTGTACGGGGACTCAACCCATCTACAAACAAGCAAGTAATTCTACAAGTCATTCAACCAATGTGTTAGTATTCCACTCTTAGTTGAAGCACAATAATGGTGAAGATTGAAATGTGGTCATGAAGATCTAGCTGGAGTACTTGCAAAGAACCAATGAATCCTCCTATGCCAAGAGTCATCTTGTCTTAGAAAGGACTCACGGTTGTACAAAGTACCTTATCTTTGCTAAATGCATTCAATCATTCAATAAGTAATCAACATATAAAGCATTAAGCATAAATGAAATGCACAAAAATAACTTTCGAATGATTTATACATGTCCATCACCTCTTACTAAAGAGTGAATGAGAACTGCTCACTCTTCATGGCTTTGAGAAAGCTAGAAAAGTGAGTGATTCTCATCCCTCTAAGTAGAGGAGTTACAAGAGAAACTACACTACACAATAAGCCTATCTTCAATGAAGATCGAGTGAATCACTTTCCACCCTTCAAGGCTACAAGAGAGCTAGAAAGGTGGAAGAGTTTCACTCCTCTTAAGTGAAGAAAGAAGCTTTTACAATGGAAACTAATGAAACTAATAATGAAAGTAGAAGAAAGCTAGTTACTTTTGGAGGGTTTCCTCCTCAACCAAAAGATGATCTATATTTCTCTATCTCTCCTCTATGTATGTCTATATATCTATATGTTTTACAAGTCCAAAGAGGAGGTATTTATAGGCAAGGAGGATGGGGTAAAGAAGAGTAAAAGAATAGTTCTAGATGTTCAAAGTCTAAGTGAATGCCCCAAAATCCGGATGGAAAATCAACCACTCTGTATACAGTCTAGGGAATACGTTCGAACGTGGGATGGCGTTCAAATGTTGACTCCTGTCTTCTGTGATGGGCGTCCAAACACTAACTGGATTTTGAACGTGGTACTCAAGTGACATTTGTTACCCACAGTAGATAGGAGTCAACAAACCATGTCTCATCACCCTGGCAGTCCTCTGGAGGTCCTCGAATAATTCAAGATGGCGTTTGAACGTGGATTGGCGTTCGAACGTTGTACTCAAGTAGCTCTTATTCTTCTGTGAGAATAACTGCAACACGCCAAATGCCATCACCCTAGCACTCGTTTAGGGGCCCTCAATTATTTCAAGATGGGCGTTCGAACGTGAATTGGTGTTCGAACGTTGATGCCTTGCTTCAAACTTCTCCAATTTTCTTCCAGGACAAGTGGGTGTTGCATGAAAGTTTGATGTTTATTGACTTTAGGCTCTTGTACAATCTTTTTCCTGAAATGTTATCATTGAAACTCTATCAAAGCATAATTAGTCTTATACAAGCATAGTAACTTGCTAATTTTAACTATTCATCAGGCCGTAGCAGGCACCTTTATCGATGGTTATGAGGAGCTTAAGGGGAAGGTCTCAGTAGCTTTTCCTGCCTATGACTTCTTTGGCATTGTCCCCTATGAGGCACCAGGGACTGACGAAGAGGAAGAGAGCTTTGGTGGGAGTGGATTAGGGAGTAGTGAATGAAGCCAAGAGTATGGTATTTTTATCTACGTGTTTTTGTTGCTAGGTGATGAGCACAAAACATTGCATATTTAATGGCCTCATTTCATGTTTTTTAACTTAACTTTGCATTTAATTACTTAGAGTTAGTTAAATTTATGAATAATGTGGAAATTTTGATGTTGCAGGTAATTATAGCGTAAATCATGGATTTTAGAGCCTTTCAACTAAGTGTGGATGTGTGGTTAATAGATGGACATATTAAATGAGGATTGGGAGGATTGGAAGGTGAAGAAACCAAGAAAAATGGATTTTGGATGAAAACCTTCTAGAAGGTTTTGCCCACTGATTTCCCCATTTTTGACACAGTACATCTGTTTTACCCATTTTTGTCCATGATCCACTTCGAATCTGAAAAAGTGAAAAACATGAAAGTTGTAGACGTGGATGTCCTCTATATTGTGTCAAAATATCAGATCCATCCAATAGTTGGAACAAAATTTATGACAATTTTACCAAAACTGGTCCTGAGCTGTCACGTTCCGAAAGACCTTCCGGAAGGTTTAGCCTACTGAAATAAACCTTCTGGAAGGTTTTTGTCAACCTTCCAGAAGGTTTTGACCAGAATGCCTAGAACGCCTACAACTCATGCTCCACTTGTTTGGGGGTCTCACCTATGATTCTCCCAATTGCCCCCTGACATATTCTACATATATACATGCCTCCTACACCCCAAAGTCAGCAAAAGAAGATGGAGGATGGGAGAGGAGGAGAGAGAAATATGGAGGCATGGTGGGTTGCAGGCTAGCCTTGTCCTAGCCTGTCCAAGCATCAACTCAGCCTCTTATAGATGGGAGGCCTGCTCTCACAGGCTAGGGGAGCCTCGTGGACGAAAATGCATCTCTACACACCACATATTCAGCATTCCACAAGCTACCTAAGCTTACAAAGCTCCAAGGAAGAAGATGAATAATAGATAGATAAATTTATGTTTTTGCATTTTCTTTCATACATTTCACTTGTAGTTTATTGTAAGACTCTTGTAAGCTTCATTTATTTCACTTAATGTCATTTAGTTCAAGTGTATTGCAAGTTTAATCACACGTTCTAGATTCTACCATTGTTGCTTTCAAGTTTTACATTTCAAGCTTTTAAAATGGGTATTGAATATTTTTCTTCATAGTTTAAGATTTCTTACATTAAGCTAAGTTCCAATATTCATTTCTTGATTATGTCTCTTTACATTATGCATGTCTTTCCTTTTACCATAAGTAGCTAGATTTTAAGTTGGCTAATCCAAGGGAGAATTCCACTTGGGTGTGCTACTTCAACTCATTTTCATTCCTCCTCTCAGTGTACGTTGGTTCGGTTTGATTGGATTGAGTATAGACATGGTTGTGAGTCTTTGATACACCGTAGGCATTGTCACGGGGTATGCTTGGATCCTTACCTCCATTTTGGTCCCGCGCTTCCCACAAATCAATCGAACATCTAGACACCATTGGAGGAAGGTCTTGAGTTGATTTGGCATTCCCATTGGAATGACCTCTTCAGATTAGTCAACACTTGTTTTCATTTCATTTTCTATCACAAACACAAATCACAAAAACTCAAACATCAAAGATTTAACACGGGTTGCAATCTCTCCTTGCCAAGGTGGAGGCTGTCAAAGGCTGTTGCGAACAAGATATCGGCTGAGCTGCCGCTGTCGACCAGAATTCTCTTAACCTGGTAGTTGGCTACCATCATGGTTAAGACTAGAGGATCATCGTGAGGAGCTTGGGTTCCCTCGAGGTCCCTATCCGAGAAAGTGATGATCTCTTCTTCCCTGTGTCGGGGTGTCTTTGTTGGGCGAGAGTCATGCGACTCTGCCTGCCTGGCTTTCCTGGTGGAGTTGGAGTCACCTCATCTGCCTAATCCTCCGTATATCGTCTAGGATCTCTCCGAGGGATTGCTGGCACTCTCGATTCTCCTGATTCCGGCTAGGTGGTGGAGTATGCCCTCTGCCAGCAACGTACTGTCTCAGCTGGCCACATTGTATGAGTTTCTCGATCTACCTTTTGAGCTCATAACAGTCGTCAGTGTCATGGCTATGGTCACGGTGGAAACGTCAATACTTGTTTGGATTTCTACGGTTTGGGGCGGACTTCATTTTTCCTATCCAGCAGAGCGTGGGTTCATCCTGTATCTGGAACAAGTTATGCTCCACCGAGGCGTTGAGTAGTGTGAATGGCTATCGTTCTCTCTGGGGTACGGGACCGAGATGGTCCTTGACAGAGACTTTTAATATCCTCTTTCTCTTGTTTTCTGCCTCTCACCTGTCCTCGCATGTGTCCTTCCTTTTCTCCTGTCCATGGGAGGACTCACCTTGTTGGACTTTGGTGACGTCGTCGGCATTCATGTATTTTTGTGCTCTTGACAGTAGCTCGGGCATGTTGGAGGGCGCCTTCTTTAGGACAGAAAACATAAAACTAGAGGAGCGCAAACCTACAACAAAAGCGGTCATGGTTACCTTATTGTCGGGCTCGTCGATATGGAGAGCCTCCTTGTTGAAACGAGTGAGGTAGCTCCTAAGGCTTTCATCCCGGTCCTGCTTGATGGCGAGCAAGTGGGTAACGGGTTTCTGATGTCGGTGTCCCCTAATGAAGTAGGAGACGAAGGATTTGCTCAGCTCCACGAAGTAGTTGATAGAAGAGGGTTTGATCTTCACCAACCATTGTCGAGCAGAATCCTTCAAGGTGGTAGGAAAAGCTCTACACGTGATCTCATCAGGCACATTGTGGAGTGGCATGTGATTACCAATTAAAATTAGCATATTACTATGCCGTTTTAAGACTAATTGTACTTTGATGGAGTTTAAGTGATGTCATTTCAGACCCTAAGCTGAACAAGGACTCAAGAACAACAAGTACCACACTTGAATGCAACACCAAGACATTAGAGCACAAAATTGGAGAAGCTTGGAGCACAGCCAAAACGTTTGAACGCCAACTCACGTTCGAACGTCCACATTGAACTGTAGCAGACCCCAACTGCTAAGAGAAGGCGTGTTGCAGCTAGGAAAGAAGACTCTGAAGCTCTGAGGCACTTGAGTGTCACGTTCGAACGCCAACTCACGTTCGAACGTGCACTTGAGTTGATTGAAGACCAGACTACTGCATAGAGTGTGGAACTAAACTTCACAGAAGACCAACAGATCATTCGAGTGAGAGGATCAGAGCACATCTGGCGTTTGAATGCCCATAGTGCAAAGACAGAAGAAATGTTCGAACGGTCGATAACGTTCGAACGTCAACTCACGTTCGAACGTTCTCCACTGACTGGCAGCTGAGTAGTTGGTTTTTCACTTGGACTTGGGCGGCATACACTATTCCTTCACCCCCTCTTGTCTCCGCCTCTTGCCTATAAATACTCTCATTGTTAGAGAGCTCAAGGAGCCTAGTAGGGAGGTTGATTGAGGCTTAGACTCCCACTCACATTGTAGATTTAGCTTACATTTCCTTGTATGAAGTCTTTATTTTAGAGATTAGTTTGGCTTTAGTCCAACATCTCTTTGCTTGTTATAAAAGTAGTTTTATGCTTATGCTTTCACTTACATGCATAGAAGGGAGTTAGTTCATCTTTTGGTTGAGGAAGCAACCCTCAATTCCTTGGTTGAGGAAGCCACCCTCCAAATGTGACTAACTTTCTTCTACTTTTATTGTTTATGTACTTCACTTCCATTGCTTGAGCTTCTTTCTTTCTTAGAAGAGTGAAACTCTTCCACTTTTCTAGAGTTTTACCAAAGCCATGAAGGGTGGAACGTGATTCACTCATTCTTTGTTAAAGATTAGCTTCTTGTTTATTGTTATTTCATTTTGTAAGTCCTCTACTTGGAGGGATGAGCATCACCCACTTTTCTAGCTTTACCAAAGCCATGAAGAGTGAGTAGTTTCTCATTCACTCTTTAGTAAGAGGAGAAGGGCATGTATAAGTTATCCGGGAATTATATTTGTGCACTGTTCTTATGCTTAACGTTTATTTCTTCTCACTTATTGGATGATTGATTGCATCTAGCAAAGCTAAGGTACTTTGTATAACCGTGGGCTCTTTCTATGACACATATGACTCTTGCATAGAGAGACTCATCGGTTCAAGGCAAGTACCCCCGCTAGATCTTCATGACTACCCTTCAATCCTCCCCCTTATTGTGCTTCATTTAAAGAATGGAATATTAATGTCATGATTGGATGTCTTGTAGAAACACTTGCTTGTTTGTAGACGGGTTAAGTCTCGGCACAGACAATTCTTGTAAACTTCTAGAAAGACATCGGAATCATGTTCTTAATTCTCACAGTCCATCTTTATCTTTCGATTAACTTGTTGTTGACACGGGAGTTAATTGAGTTATCAAGCACAAGTATAATAAATCGGATAATTCACTACATGTCCAGATCCTTGAACTAAAGAGTGACTTTTTTCATTCGAGCTTATCTCATATTTTGTTAAGAAAATTCTCTTGGAAAAAATCTTATATTCTGCCCAAGAAATCTCACACCTCACAACAAATCTCAAGGGTTACAATCAATAGGTCTCCACCACTGCTTATCTCAAAAATACCAACAAAAGTTCCCTGTGGATTCGACTCCGGTCTCAAACCGGATTATTACTATAGCTTGACCGCCTGCACTTGGGTGTACACATTTCGGACCAAGTCATGTTTTTGGCGCCGTTACCGGAGAACTTTGAAAGGTGTTTTAAGGTAAAAGCTAAAAAGACCTTCATCTTTATATATATTCTTTGGTTTACTGTAAATAACTTTGTTTTATTTTCTTTATGACTGAGGGCACTCCTCACTATCAAAATTTGCCGGCAGAATCTTGTGAGTCTGTGAATCAACCTGAACCAAATTCACCTTGATCAGTAGCAGACTCTTGTGAGAGTAATATGGCAAATAATGAGAGAAACATAGAAGTCCCTATGAGAGAGGAGGAAGTACCTAACAATCGAACTTTGCGGGATTACTTAAATCCCACAAGAAACAGTGTCCCCTCCTGTTTTATATTTCCTGAAAATGCTCTCCCCTTTTACTGTAAAGTCGGGGAGAGTGCAGTTATTACCCATGTTTCATGGATTGGATGCAGAAAATCCATATCTTCATATAAAAGATTTTGAGGAAGTGTGTGAAACATTTTCAGACAATTCTGAACTAGCCAAGATGAAACTGTTTTCTTTCTCTTTAAGGGATAGAGCTAAACAATGGCTAAATTCTTTAAAAGCTTTTTCAATACCTAACTGGCAGGCATTGCAAAATGAATTTTTTAGAAATTTTTTTCCTTTATATCGCACAAATGCACTAAAAAGGCAAATCATGAATTTTGCGGTTAAAGAAGGAGAAACTTTTAACCAAAGTTGGGAGAGATTCAAAGATCTGCTCCAATCCTACCCACATCACGCTTTTGAGAATTGGACTTTGGTAGGATTTTTCTATGACTCCTTACTCTCTAGACTACGTCAGTTTGTCGAAATGATGGCCCAAAGAGAATTTATGGGAAAAAGTCCGGAGGAGGCATTCAATTTTTTTGACACCATATCTGACAATTCTCAGATGTGAGACTCAGCCTCTCCTACCACTGTAGAAGCAAGACCATCTACTTCCCAAGGAGGTAAATATGTCTTGAGAGAGGATGATGACTTGAGAGCAAAAATGTCTACGTTGTCTCGAAAGCTTGAAGCTTTAGAGATGAAGAAAGTCCATCAAGTTGATGTTAGCCCTTCCACATAACAAGTGTGTGGAATTTGTGCGCTAACAGGACACCCTACTGGGGAGTGTCCTACCATCCCAGCGTTCAAAGAGGTTTTGTTGGAACCAACATATGCAGTTTCTAACTTCAACAAGCCTTACTCCAACCCATACTCTGAAACATACAATCCAGGGTGGCAGAACCACCCTAACTTCAGTTGGAAGAACACACAACCAATGCCCATGAACCAAAAATAAGGTTCATACCCACCACCTCAAGGACCTCCCGCATATCAACCATACCAACCACCACAAAAGAGGAGCCTTGAGGACACACTGAATCAGTTCATGCAAAGCCAAATGAAATATAACAATAATTCCACAGAGGCTTTCACTGATTTCAAAACTCAGACCACTCAATCTTTTGAGGATCTTAAAAGCCACATCCAAAAATTGACTCAATCCATTGTCACACATGAAAAGGGCAAGTTTCCTGCCCAACCAAAGCAACCCCAAGGCCAATTCCATGTGGGGAACCCTTCAACAACAGGAAACACACAAGACCAAGCCCAAGTTGTCACTACACTAAGAAGTGGCAAGGTGATTGAAAAGACTATCAGAGACATACTCATTCCAAAGCCAATACTCTTGAGATGGATACTCTTGCTCCAAGAGTTTGATCTTGTCATCAAAGACAAGAAAGGTGTCGAGAATGTGGTGGCAGATCATCTGTCCAGACTAACATATGAATTTTGTGAGTATGAACTGCCAATCAATGAGAAATTCCCCGATGAACAACTGTTCATGATTGATAAGACACCATGGTACGCGGATATTGCTAATTTTCTTGCTACTGGTACACTCCCTCCATCCTTTACCATGATGGACAAAAAGAAATTTCTAAGGGAGGTTCATAACTTCTTTTGGGAGGATCCCTACGTATTCAAGTACTGTAAGGATCAAATCATAAAGCGTTGCATCCCCGCTCATGAAAGCAGCCAGGTAATAACATTTTGTCATTCTGAAGCATGTGGTGGCCATTTTTCATCAAGAAAAACCGCTGCAAAAATATTGCAGTGTGGATTTTACTGGCCCACACTTTTCAAAGATGTCCATACCTTTTGTTTAACTTGCGATAGATGCCAAAATTTGGGAAGCATTTCTAAAAGAAACATGATGCCCTTAAACCCTATTATAGTAATTGAAATTTTTGACTGTTGGGGCATCGATTTTATGGGACCGTTTCCCCCTTCCTTTGGCTATCTATACATTTTAGTGGTTGTAGACTATGTATCCAAATGGGTTGAAGAAATTACATGCCGAAACAATGATCACCAAACAGTGATCAAGTTTTTGAAAGAAAATATTTTGTCCCGATTTAGAATTCTAAAATCAATCATAAGTGATGGGGGTGCTCATTTTTGCAATCGTCCCTTCTGGAATTTGATGAAAAAAATATTTGATCTTTCACAAAAGTGTAACACCTTATCACCCACAGACCAGTGGACAAGCTGAACTAGCTAATCAGGAGATCAAATTAATTTTGGAAAAAACGGTGAATCCAGACCGCAAAGATTGGTCGTTAAGACTAACTGATGCACTCTGGGCATACCGTACTGCTTTTAAAACAATTTTAGGCATGTCTCCTTATCAATTAGTCTATGGAAAATCGTGTCACCTACCTGTGGAATTGGAACATAGGGCATACTGGGCTATTAAAGCAATGAATTTTAACTTGGACAACGCTAGACTAGCAAAGAAACTTCAGATAAATGAATTGGAGGAATTGAGAAATGAAGCATATGAAAATGCTAAGATTGCTAAAACCAGGATGAAAATTTTTCATGACAAAAACATTGTGCGGAAATCTTTTGAGCCTTCTCAAAAAGTCTTGTTATTTAATTCAAGACTCCGCCTCTTTCCTGGTAAGTTGAAGTCAAGATGGACTGGGCCTTACATTGTCAAAAAGGTGTTTGGACATGGAGCAGTTGAAGTGGAGAATCCATCGAACGGTAATATTTTTACTGTTAATGGTCAGCGGTTAAAACCATTTTTGGAGGATTTTGTTAAAAATGTGGAAACCATTCTTTTAATGGAACCAGAATACTCCTCCGAGATTCGTGCCTGCCGACACTCAAGTGGATCGGGTCAGAAAAAAATCTAACCCTACCAAACCCACTGGGGCGCCTTTATAAGGCACTCACTCTCTTCTTCGTTTTTTTTGTTATCTGATAAACAACCCATGACCACACACTCTACAAACACAATCTTTTGCTTCATGTTTTGCATTTTAATCTTATATTTACTCACGGGTGTTCTTCTCTTGTTCGCACTCACACACAAGGATTTTCAGCCTACCCAAAACCCAGATCTGCGCATAGATGAGTAATTCGTGTATTTTTATTTGTAGGTTTCAGCAGATGAACAGATCTCTACCATTCAACCTCATCTCCAAAGATCCGTGAAATGGTAAATTCGAAACATTGGGGACAATGTTCGGTTTAGGTTGGGGGTGAGAAGTTCATATTTGCCCGTAAATTTTTAAAATTTTTGTTGTTTTTGCTGTTGATCTTTTTATGTACATTGCCTTGTATAAATTAATGATTATGTTTGTGAGTCAGCTTCAATCGTCTTTTTGACTGACATACGTTAAAGAACCAGATAATGAGTCTTAAAGCTTAGAAAGCATGGATGTTAAACTTTTTTGGTTTAGTTTAGGAGTTTTGCGCACTTTTCCATCTGATGTGCATACTGTAATCATGAGAAAAGCAAGACTGGTAAGGAAGGCCGAAATCCAAGAAAAACAAGTGAAACCCCTCTGTGGCAGAAACACCATTGCCAAACGCCGTCGTGCCAAAAGACTTGGTGCTTGTAAACAGTGTGGCAGAGTCTTTCACGAGAAAAGATACAACCAGTGTTCTGAACCAATCTCTAGTCGTGCACTCGATCGATTAGACTGGATAGTGAATGGGTTGAGTAAGGATTACCCTGATACGCCATGTTATTCAGGTACTTTGCTTAACCGATTTGTGAGAGAGGAAATTGTGAGAGTCACTGGTTGTTCGTACTACACAGATACAGAGGGAGACTCGGATTAGATAATTTTCTGTAGGAAATTTGTACTTTTGTTGGGGATGAAAGCCAAAGGTCCGAATTTTTTGTAAAAAAGTGTAAAAATCTTTTTGTATAAACTCTTTTGACTGAAATGAAAATATGAGCCGAGTAAGGAATGTCCCAGAATACCAACCTGAAACGTGGGTAGGGGCTTATCCTGAGACGCCATAGGTTTTTGATTTAAAATTGTGTGTTTAGCCCTTTCTGATTTTGTATAATGTAGTGCATAAATTTTTGATTTTTGATTCAACGTTCGAACGCCAGGTGACGTTCGAACGTTAGCTGCTTGCAGTACTCAACCCCTGATGAAACCTCTGATGATACTTAAAAGTACTAGGACCTCAGCCCGTTCGAACGCCAATAGACCGTTCGAACGAAGAGAACTTACAGTACTTTGGCCTCTGACAGAACTCAAAAGTACTGAGAGCTCACCACGTTCGAACGGCAACCACGTTCGAACGATCTGTTTAAAATCCTTCTAGACACGTTCGAATGTTACCCACGTTTGAACGTCACGACTCAGGCTATAAAAGCCTGGTTCGTCTTCTTCATTTCAAAACCACCCAAAACCCCCCAAAAACCGAAAAACCCTTGGTGACTCTTCACTACCCAGACCCCAAAACACCTACCATTCTCCATTTTTACCAAAAATCAACCCTCCCAAGACTTTTCCCATATCAAAAAGCTCCATTTTCACAAAGAAATCCAAGATTTCAAAGCCCTCAAATTCAAAAACCGAAAATGCCAAGAGTCAAGCTCCCTGCCAGGAGCAACCCAAACACCCAAGAGCCCAATTTCGTCGAGGAGGTGGTGGAAGTGAGAGAAGGAATGCCACCACTTACGCTAAAATACGACAAAACCTGGTTCCCCACAACTCTAAAAACTGACAGGTACGACAAATTTTACCAAAAACATGCTGTGGTTTGTGAGAGGGATGTTGTTGAATTGGGTATAATGGCGGAGATGGAAAAGAGGGGTTGGGTCTTGTATTTGCGAAACGGTGGAGAGGCCGTGATTGACTTGGTGAGGGAGTTTTACTCCAACGCTGAAATAGTCAATGGATCATTAAGGAGTTATGTAAGGGGAATCCACATTGACGTGGACGAGGATTACATAAGAGAAATTAGGCAAGAAGTGCCTCGGGTCCCAAGTCCCGCTTATCCCCCGAGAAAGAACGTAGCAATGAATGTCGTGGGGAGGGAGCTAATGGGAATGCCTAACTTTTCTTAGATTGGAAAGAGATTTTTTAGACAAGAGGAACTCACCGAAAAATATAAAATGTTGAACTTGATTGCGGTTGCCAACTTTGCTCCGCTAGGAAGAAAGAATGAAATCCTCCCCGACATGGCCCGGTTGTTGTATGCAATTGGGAAAGGGCAAAACATCAACCTCCCCTCCCTAATTTTGACAGAGATGAAAAAAGGGTGTGATGTGAAGTGAAATTCGCTTCCCTTCGGCACCCTAGTGACAGAATTATGCAAAGACCATGGGGTTAGGGTGAAGCCAGAAATGAAAATTCAAAAGCCAATGGGGCCACTGAACAAGGCTTCCTTCCGGAGAAGCCAAGGTCATAGTGGCGGCCCAGCGGTCAGGCAGGAGATGCCCTCTATCCATGGAGTGGACGAGGTGCAAGAGGAGCTTAATGCGGAGGAGGAGAGAGAGATGGAGGAAGAGAGAGATCAGCCACAGGAGGCAGGACCTAGCACCAGCACCCGACGCTCTTTACGAGACATCATGCTTAGAATTGAAGCTAAGCAGGATGAGATTCTTGGACTTCTGAGGGGTGGACCTGGTGGAGATGGTGGACATGAAGAGTGAGAGAGAGGGATCGCTATCCTTGTTTATGGTTTTTGTGTGTTTATTGCTTCTTTTTATGAGTTTCTTCTTTGATAGTTGTTAAAGATATTGTAAGTTTTTGTGTGATTGTGGATGAATTGGATCATTGATGTTGATGTTAACTAACAATATGTTGTGAAATGAATGGTTCAATTTATCACTTTTATTTGTTTTAAATGCATATGTAGATGTAGCTTAACATTAATATATGATGGAACAAATGTGTATGATAAGAATGTTTGTTAAAGTAACTACGCACATGATCGGTTTGACACCTCAGCCTAACAACTGAAACTTAAAACCACATTTCTTGGAAAATTGGTATTTTTTCTATGTTTAAATTGTCAAATGTGCATCAATATTTGTTATTTTCAAGGAACATGATGATCGGACTCGAAAATGGAATCTGTATATAACCGACATCCCCTGGAAAACCCGACATAACCAGTGGAGATAACAAAGAATACCATGGTGAGTTTCGAGCCTTACGATGCTTTCGAGAGACAATCGATGTTTACTCAAGTAAAGTCTTTCAGTCTCAATTTTTGAATAATCTCATTAACCTTGCTTTGATTGACGCAATTAAAAGTGATCTATTGACATATCCCACAGGGAACCTTCGCATACGACACATACATGTGCACATACTTGAGAAATGATTTTAGGCCATCTTTGATTTGATATTGAGCCTTAGCCATTTCTTTTACAAAATTATTTCCCTAGTCAGCCATGCTTGAGCCATCAATGTATGATTTCTTCTTCGGTAAACCCATATGAGTACCAAACCACAAGAGAACATACTTGACATACCTTTGCTATCTAATTTTCTTGCACCCTCTTTTAAATCAATATGACACAGAAATGCAAGGAAAAAGGAAAGGCTATGGAGGCTACTTTTCAATGACAAGAAGAATCAAGGGGAACAATTGAAACAGAAAAGAAGCAAAAAGGCAAGAAATTGCCAAGAAAGTGAAAAAATAAGAAAAATGAAAGAAAGAAATATCATCTCTGAGCAAAATATCGAAAAGCTAGAAAGAGGTGTGTTACACTACATAAACAGAGGATAGCTTTTGAATACTTTTGACGTCATTTCGTTAACCACTGACCTCTGGCCACGTTACAACCTATGAAAACCCTAATTGACCTCAAGTCTGTTACATGCATGTGTTGTCAATCAAAATTGAGATATGGTAAATAGTATTTCTTTAAATTGCGTCAATATTCTTTCATGAGATTATGTATAACATGATTAGTTGCTTCCTTAAAATTTCACTCCCTTCCTAATTGTGCATGTGATTTTTCGATTGGCCACCTTCTGATCACATGACTCGTGAGAAACAAGTCACTATAATCGGAGCAAACTTTTGTTGAGAGCATTCTACGAGAGGTTTGTGAAATCGAAGCTATCCATGGAAGGTGGTAAAAGAGAGTGTTTGTTATATAGCAATTCTTGTTGCTTGAATGATCATTCCTACTACACAGGAAATTCCAAATACCAATGTAACAGATGCTAATTTTTGCATAGAATAGATACCTATGAAAGAGGGACATGCGGGATATAAGTCGAAATTGAGAGTTGAGTGCCTCAACGACCATGATGCTAATTTACTTTAATCAGCAATCTCACATACACATCTGTTCGACTGAAGTTTGTGGATAGCTTCACTGGAAACCCTCACGAGACAACACTCATCCGCTAGGGTAAACCTAGTGGTTCAACGGCTTGTTGCATAAGCTAAATGCAACTGGATGACCTACAAAAATGGCATTAGGAGTAGATTTTTTTTGTGTATTACTAGAGACTAGCAATATTTAGGTTGGGGAGTGTGATTAGCACTTAAAATTAGCATATTACTGTAACACCCCGCATTTTTCTTTCATATATGTATATAGATATATAGTAGATAATTGAGGTAAAAATGTGGATATGTGTAGTAATAGTAGGAATAAATACTAGGGAGACAAATGGATTGGGAAGTTTGAGTTTCGAAAGTGTGCAAACTTGAGAAGAGGGATTATGGAAGTTTCTAAATATTTTTAGGTCAAAATAATGTGTCCATTGAATCCGGAAGGTCGAACAACCTTGGGAGAGGTAATATGGGGTGTATTGGAAGCTAGGAAGTATTCCGGAGTGAAAACACACTTAGAGAAAAATTGGGTAAAAAGTATCTTGGACACCTTCTACTATTTTAGCCATAACTTTTTATTCTTACATCCAATTGATCTGAAATTTTGACAGTAGATAGTAGACATCTAGGGCTACAAAAGTGTATCTCTTGGAAATTTTCCAATTCGACCTCTAAAGGGGTCAAAACTGCCCTGGAAGTCGAAGCATCCAAACAGTACCGGTACCCAGTACCGGTACCGAACAGTACCGGTACCCAGTACCGGTACCCCCGAACCAGAAACTAATTGGTACCGGTACCCGGTACCGGTACCCTTTGATTGGAGCATTCCCGAACAGTAAAAAGTCGGGATTTTGGGTTTTAAAACACCCATTCCAAGCCCTATTTGCCCCATTCTTCATCTCATCCTCCCCACAAACATCTTAGAGCCCTAGGAGGAGATAAAGAAAGGGAAAAATACCAAGATCAAGATAGATTCACACCTCATAGAAATCAAAACCGAAATTCCTCAAGAACACCATTCTTCTCATCTCTTCCTATACACTTTCACTACACCCTTACCCACATCTCTTAGAACCCTAAGAGAAGACAAGAAGGAGAAGGAGAAGGGAGGAAGGAGATCTTTGGAGCTTGGGTTAGCTTACAACTCTTGGATTCAAGGTAGGGGATTTCTTCTCTTTCTCTTACATTGAGGCTAGGGTTATTATATATGTATGTTTTCCATATTCTTGATAGTTATATGATAAATAGTTAAGAATTCTTGGTTCCTTGTTTATTGAAACATGATTTTGAACAAAATGTATGTTTGGGTTCATGAGACCTTGTTCTTGAATTTCCAAAATAGTAGTTTTAGAAATTTCCTATTTGGGTTATGCAAAATACATGGATTATTGATTTCTAAATGCCTATAGTTGATTAAATCATGTTTTCATCAAATCCTTGTTCTAGTTCCAAGAAATTATGTTTTGTTTGGAAAACCCTAGAATTTTGATATCAAGATTGTGAAGGTTTTATTGATATGATCTCTTGCATATTTTAATCCCTTATTCTTGTAGTATATTGAGAGTGGTACAATTGTGATACTTGAATTATAAATGAGAAATTGTGGAATTTGGTAATTCCTTGAAATGTTGATGAATTGAGAATATTTTGGTTTCCTCAATTGTATGGTTGTTGTGAGGGACTTGGATTGCCTTCGAGAGATGTCGTAGAGTGTTAGAGGTTAGTCTACCCCAGTGGGGGTGAGATGGTTTCCTAGCACTTGTAGTGGATTGTCATTTGGTAATGAAACCACTATCGTTCACTGGAGTTCGAACAAGGGATAGTATACTTTTCCTAGGAAGGGACTCGTCACTGCCATTGGGATGGTAGACGCCCTTTCCTATAGTGCTTGTGATTATGATGTAAATAGGTGGACTAGGTATAATCGTTGGGTAGATTCATGAGAAGCAATCAACATACATGGTACGGGGATGAACCAATATACATGAGAACATGAGATTATTATTATTGTTACGGAATGGTTTCCAACAAGTGCTCGTGGAGGTATGGGACTCCACAAGAACCTGTTGGAAATGGTTATGGTGATAATTGTGACTAAGTTTTACAGTTCATTTAAATTATTACGAACATTTAAACTTGAGATCTATTTAAAATATCCTACTTTTCCTTCAAAATGGTATATATGCTATTTGTGAAAATGAGACCAACCGTTTTATATGCTTTTCTAAACCTTGTTTGAGTTTGGGAAGATCTTGCTACAGAGCTTCGTGCTCATCCCCTACAATTAATATTTTTCAGATTTGGCTTTAGAGGAGGAGCTCGGTGTGAATGAGTCGGGCCTTGGGGAAGCTTCCTTGGAGGGGTACCTAGATCCCGAGGTGGACATGTAGAAATATAGCTTCTTTTGTACTAGACTAGAGAGTTTATTTGGAGATCATGTAAAGTCTAATATTTTGTTATTCCGCTGCAAGTGTACTTTAATTCTCTTGGAATGTAAATGCCATTGCTTGGCCTATTCTTTTGGGATGATAGTGTGGATATGATATATGGTGAATGGAAGTTTATTTTATGATGGTTAAATGGACCCTGTGTGGTCAAGTTAATAGAATTGCACAGGTTGTGATTTTTGGGTGGAGCTTCCTCTACAAAGGAGACTCTGCCCAAAATTTGTTAAAAATTAAGAATGTTTCTTATTTGATGGATATATATTTAGTGCTCTCATGATGTGAATGTTTTAGAATGTAATGTCGTCCAGGGTGGTATTTGGGGTGTTACAATTACTATGCTGTTTTAAGACTAATTGTACTTTGATGGAGTTTAAGTGATGTCATTTCAGGCCCTAAGCTGAACAAGGACTCAAGAACAACAAGTACCACACTTGAATGCAACACCAGCACATTAGAGCACAAAATTAGAGAAGCTTGGAGCACAACCAGAACGTTCGAACGCCAACTCACGTTCGAACGTCCACATTGAACTGTAACAGACCCAACTGCTAAGAAAATACGTGTCGCAGCTAGGAAAGAAGACTCTGAAGCTCTGAGGCACTTGAGTGTCACGTTCGAACGCCAACTCACGTTCGAACGTGCACTTGAGTTGATTGAAGACCAGACTACTGCATAGAGTGTGGAACTGAACTTCACAGAAGACCAATAGATCACTCGAGTGAGAGGATCCGAGCACATCCGGCGTTCGAACGCCCATAGTGCAAAGACAGAAGAAACGTTCGAACGGCCGACAACGTTCGAACGTTCTCCACTGACTGGCAGCGGAGTAGTTGGTTTTTCACTTGGACTTGGGTGGCATACACTATTCCTTCACCCCCTCTTGCCTATAAATACTCTCATTGTTGGAGAGCTCAAGGAGCTAAGTCGGGAGGTTGATGGAGGCTTAGACTCCCACTCACATTGTAGATTTAACTTACATTTCCTTGTATGAAGTCTTTATTTTAGAGATTAGTTCGGATTTAGTCCAACATCTCTTTGCTTGTTATAAAAGTAGTTTTATGCTTTTGCTTTCACTTACATGCATAGAAGGGAGTTAGTTCATCTTTTGGTTGAGGAAGCAACCCTCCATTCCTTGGTTGAGGAAGCCACCCTCCAAATGTGACTAGCTTTCTTCTACTTTTATTGTTTATGTACTTCACTTCCATTGCTTGAGCTTCTTTCTTTCTTAGAAGAGTAAAAATCTTCCACTTTGTTAGAGCTTTACCAAAGCCGTGAAGGGTGGAACGTGATTCAGTCATTCATTGTTAAAGATTGGCTCCTTGTTTATTGTTATTTCATTTTGTAAGTCCTTGATGAGCACAAAATATTGCATATTTCATGGCCTCATTACATGTATTTTAACTCAACTTTGTTTTTAATTACTTAGAGTTAGCCGAAATTATGAATAATGTTGAATTTTCGATGTTGCAGGTAATTATAGCGTAAATGATGAATTTTATAACCTTGCAACTAAGGATGAATGAGTGGTGAAGAGATGGACACATTCAATGAGGATTTGGAGGCTTAAAGGTGAAGAAACCAAGAAAAATGAAATTTGGAAGGTTTAGCCCACTGGTTTCCCAAAGTTTTGACACAATACCGCTGTTTTTCTCATTTTTGACCATGATCCACTTCGAATCTGAAAAATTGAAAAACATGACAGTTGTAGATCTGGATGTCTTCTATATTGTGTCAAAATTTCAGCTCAATCGGACGGTTGGATCAAAAGTTATGACAATTATACGAAAATTGGTCCAGAGCAGAAGGGTACCAGTACGCCGTACCGGTACGATTTTCCTACTGGAGTTTGGGGTACCGGTACACAGTACCGGTATGCTCTTCTGAAACAGCCCAAAATGCCCAGAACTCCTGCAAGTCTTCTCCAACTTCTTGGGGGGCCCACCTACACTTCTCCCACGCCTACCGTGACATATTCTACACATAACCATGCCATCCTTACACAATTTCAAGACTTTGGAGGCAAGGGCATTAATGAGGATGGGAGAGAAGGGGGCTGCTTAGGGAGTTGCTGGGTAGGCTGCTCCTAGCCTGTCCAATCCATCAAATCTATTCCCATTGATGGGAAGCCTGCACACACAGGCTAGGGGAGCCTCATGGACGAAATTTGAAGTCTCTACACTCCATATATTCAGGATTCACACAAGCTTGGAGAGTGTGGCTACCTAAGCTTAGGACTAGTTTTAGTGAGGAAGATGATGAATAGTATGTTTTTGCATTTTCTTCACCCATTTCATTGCAGTAAGTTGTAGACCTCTTGTAAGTTTTATTTCCTGCATTGTAATCTCGTTAATTTCAAGAATATTGCAAGTTTAATTACATGTTCTTCAATCCACCATTGTTGCTTCCAAGTTTTCTTCATTTCTTGCTTTAAAATGGGTATTGTATTTCTTTCTTCTTAGTTTAAGATTTCTTGCATTTATTTAAGTTTCATGCTCCATTTCAATTATTTCTCTTTACATTATGCATTTCTTTCTTGCTTTCATGAGTAGCTAGATTTTTAAGTTGGTTAATCCAAGGGAGAACTCCTATTGAGTGTGTCATTTCAACTCAATTTCTTTCCTCCTCTCAGAGTACGATAGTTCGGTTTAACTGGGTTGAGAGTGGATGCGGTTGTGAGTCTTTGATATCCCGTAGGCCTGGTCACGGGTTATGCTTAGATCATCACCTCCATTTCGTCCCTAGCTTCCCACGAATCAATCGTTCATCTAAGCTCTATTCGATGAAGGCTTCGAGTTGATTTGAGATTCCCATTGGAATGAACCCTTCGGATTAGCCAACACTTGTTTTATTTCATTTTCATCAAAAACACAATCACAAAACTCAAACTCAAAAGATTTTACACTTTTCCTTTTTGAAAAAATCACCTTCACACACTTGAACTTTCCTTCCCTGAGGAGACGACCTTGGAATACTTTTCCAAGTAAAACACGACATTCAAAAGACTCCTTGCACTTGGGGAGCACTTTTGTTCACACATATCATTTCCACACATATTTTGTTCACTTCATTCATCCACCATTCCGTTCCCCTATTTTCCACATCATTCCGAGGGAGAGTGACACTCCCTTCGCACCTCCATCCATATACAATACATTTTGACGGATGATATTTAGGGGTTAGGGATAACAACGTTTTTCACCAAGCAGTCCTCTATTTGGAGGGATGAGCATCACCCACTTTTCTAGCTTTACCAAAGTCATGAAGAGTGAGTAGTTTCTCATTCACTCTTTAGTAAGAGGAGAAGGGCATGTATAAGTTATCCGGGAATTATATTTGTGCACTTTTCTTATGCTTAACGTTTATTTCTTCTTACTTATTGGATGATTGATTGCATCTAGCAAAGCTAAGGTACTTTGTATAACCGTGGGCTCTTTCTATGACACGGATGACTCTTGCATAGAAAGACTCATCGGTTCAAGGCAAGTACCCCGGCTAAATTTTCATGACTACCCTTCAATCCTCCCCCTTATTGTGCTTCATTTAAAGAATGGAATATTAATGTCATGATTGAATGTCTTGTAGAAACACTTGCTTGTTTGTAGACGGGTTAAGTCTCGGCACAGACAATTCTTGTAAACTTCTAGAAAGACATCGGAATCATGTTCTTAATTCTCACAGTCCATCTTTATCTTCCGATTAACTTACTGTTGGCACAGGAGTTAATTGAGTTATCAAGCACAAGTATAATAAACCGGATAATTCACTACATGTCCAGATCCTTGAACTAACGAGTGACTCTTTTTCATTCGAGTTTATCTCATATTGTTAAGAAAATTCTCTTGGAAAGAATCTTATATTCTGTCCAGGAAATCTCACACCTCACAACAAATCTCAAGGGTTACAATCAATAGGTCTCCACCACTGCTTATCTAAAAAATACCAACAAAAGTTCTCTGTGGATTCGACTCCGGACTTAAACCGGATTATTACTACAGCTTGACCGCCTGCACTTGGGTGTACACATTTTGGATCAAGTCAGCATGCGAGATTTATATGTGTCAAAATGATCAAGAGGGTCCTTGGTACCAGTGAAGATCTCAATGGCAGACATCTTGAACTTCGAGGGCAGGGGGCAACTAAAAACATTTGCAACAAATGGTGTGTCAGTACGCCTTACCAAATAATCCACCGTCTCCAGTGCTTTCGGTTTGATGACATTAAGGGCATTGTCAAGCTGGTTTTGCACCTCCTTGATCTTCTCGTCCCATTGGTTGGGGATATCCTCTGTTGGATTGTTGTAGTGGCTTTCAGGATCAGCATACTGGTTTTCTCCCTCATCCTCCTGCCCGAGATGGTTGGCAGCATGTGGAGCAGGTACATGAGGAGGGGGAACATGTGAGGCTCCCTGCGCGTTGAGAAGGGACTTCCTGACGAGGGGTGCCCTGGTGTTGGGTGCCACGCTAGAGGGTGCCCTGGCGCCCAGAGTGGAGCAGTTACGGTACTTCTCCTATTGAAAGGAGTGGTGCTCCTCCTACAGGTTGAGGGGCGACGTCTCCCGAGGAGAGCATCAACTGGATAATTTGCTGGTTTTAGTTTACCAACAACTGCATGGTCTCCAAAAGTTGTTACCCAACTACGGGAGTTGCCATAGTGGACGGTTCTGCTGGTGCAGCCGGAGGCGGAGCCTCCTCCCGGCAGCTGGGTTGTTGTCCTCCGGTTGTTGATTCATCGAACTGGTCGTGATTGCCATGGATTTAAAATAGAGTAGCAAGGTAGTAGAAAACTCAGTCGTTTCCCACAGACGATGCCAAAGTGATGATGCAAAATAGGCTTATACACAATCAATTGTCGAGTATGTGATTTAGGGTAATTAATGAGGCAATTAATAAGCAATTAATAGTAAAAGACAAATTTTGGGGGGACACACAGATATATAGTGATTCGGTCAAGGGGACCTACTCCACTCTGGAAACAACAACGGTGGCTGGAGAACCTTTATTAATAAAGTATGGTGAGAGAGAGAGAGAGAGAACAAATGTGAGCTCCGGGAGAGGTATGGTAGCCAGGAGAGAGAAATAGCTATGTGAGGAGTGTGTAGAGAGATGTCATTTCATGCAGAGAGAGCTTACAATTTATAGGCACAGAACCTTAGTCGAGGCGGTGACGTGAGGGTAAAGGCACTAGTCCTTCGGGGAGGATAGCTACAAAATGTAAGTACAATTAAAGATTGCCTTGATCTTCGAGAGTGACTATCCGATGATTGCTCCGCACGTGCTCTAATCTTCTTTGTACTAGGTCAGATCGATGAGTTGGGCTTTACCCGCCTTGTAGCTAATTTGTGTTCACCTCACTAACTGAGCCTAACCCAATAGGATATGGGCTCGTCAGTAACAATGCAATCCCTTTCCATATGTTTTGACAATACAAGTAACGGAAGTGATGCAAGAGACTAATTTGTTAATTTTTTTTTTGAAAAATAAATTGAAATTGATTGAACAAAAGCTAGGTAATTAAATAATTAGTATAACTTTGACAAACATTCCTTGACCTCTTAGATTGCAAAACAAAATCAATTGTAGAACATTGATCATCCTAATATGTGTGGATTTGAACAAAAATATGCATTATTTAAATGCACTAAATTGTATAATATAATAAAGGCGATTTTTAGTTATTGTTGTACAAATTGGGTGAATTGTAATTTACACCCTTAAAGTATTGATGTAGTTCATATTTGATTTAATTAATATAGTCCTTAAAGTCATGATTTTGTTTCAATCACATATTTCCATCTAGATCCGTTTCGAACAGCAAATAAATTACATCATATGCAACTCACGTGACATTTAAGAGGGGCTTTTTGGATAACTCATCAACTCCCTTCACATGCACCAAACTTCTCTATGACGAGTTGAAGTATGCTGCCCAGACCAAAAGAACAGGGGGGCCGACTGACCTTAGAGAGGTTGCATAATCTTTAGTTGCCTTAGAAGCACTAATGTTTAGACTTTATTTTCCCAAGCTAAGGACTCTGACATGTACCTCCCAAAAGAGATCCAAGAGCATGTAGAGGTTTCCCTGTAAAAACAAGTGTCTCTTATCGAAGATTTTCACAATGCAAGCTTCAAATGTTCAAACCCAAGTTCTAATTCAATCAAATTCATGTTGAAACACAAATTGGAAAGTTTCGGGGAACTATACCCATGTTCTCCGATACAAACTACATGATGAACTGGCAGTTAGACGATAAAATGTTGCAGTATATAAGAGACAGAAATGGGTAATGGTAATTATATCCTTTTTGGCTCACTTGATTGGCTTCTTTGGATATCCCAGAGGCATAAGAGAACGGATGCATGAGACAAGTTGGTTCTCCCATGCCTTCCTTAGTCTGAGAAGTGAGAACTGAGTGAGAGCAGTAACGCCGTGATGATTTTTATTTAGACTTCAAATTCTAATGGAAAGCTCAAGGTTTTCTTTGTGTGAGGGAAAAGGTAGGTTACACTGTAGGCAAAAAAGAAGTGATGGAGGTTTTTCAATTCTAATTGGTGGTGTTTCCTTTCAAATTGTAGGATCTCTAAATAATTAAGCACTCAAAATAATCTCACACCTAAAAATTTAATCAAAGAAAGCAAGAAAAATAGAAGACAAAACTTTCGGCCAAAAACAACGAAACTCATGAAGACAAGCCCAAGATCAACACTCAAAGGAATTCTCTAAAACAAAAAGAGCCACCCGAAGGTTCTGCCACTATCATAATAAAGACCAAAAAAAAAAAAAATATTGTCTTCTAATCATAAACTAATAACTAATAAATTAATCCTAAACTAACTATGATACAACATGGGACAATAATTCTAAACCTATTAAAATTGTAATTATAAACTAATACCAAATAAATAAGGAATAAAACACTTGGAGAGTTTGAGTCAAACTCTAATAACCTCCCTTGAACCAAACTCTTCAATCTTGCTTATCCTTATCATTCGCTTCAATTTTATGAGTGCATCTGATTTAAGTGGCTTGATAAAAATATCTGCAATTTGATCCTCGGATCGACAATACATGATCTCAATCTCGCCATCAATAACTAAGTCACAAATATAATGATATTTGATATGAATATACTTGGTCCTCCCATGAAAAACTGGATTCTTTGACAAAGCATTAGTTGACTTGTTGTCACAGAAAATCTTTGATGGATTTTTTCTGTACATGCTACAAAAATCCAAACATACGACGTAACCACATTGCCTGAGTAACACAACTGGTAACTGCATTACACTCTGCTTCAGTGGTAGAAAGAGCAACAACTTACTATGTCCACCAGGAAAAAATTTCTGAACCAATTGGAAAACAATACCCTGAAGTACTTTTGATTTTTTCCACATCACCTCTCTAATCACTTGTTAGTAATATGCTATAAGACCAATCATATAGATGATGTTTTGAGGTTGTACTATCAACATTCATTATTTAATTTTTCTATATTATACTACTTATAAATGTCAGGATATATGAAAAAAATTTAATTTCTTATTTTATCCCTAATTATTATTTTAAAGTCAATTATACCCACATATTTTTCTCTTTTTTCTATACATGCTACGAAAGTCCAAACATACGACGTAACCACATTGCCTGAGTAGCACAACTGGTAGCTGCATTATACTCTGCTTCAGTGGTAGAAAGAGCAACAACTTACTATGTCCACCAGGAAAAAATTCTGAACCAATTTGAAAACAATACCCTAAAGTACTTTTGGCTTTTTCCACATCACCTCTCCAATCACTTGTTAGTACTATGCTCTAAGACCAATCATATAGATGATGTTTTGAGGTTGTACTATCAACATTCATTATTTAATCTATATATATCTATACTACTTATAAATGTCAGGATATATGAAAGAATTTTGATTTCTTATTTTTCATAACTACAAGATTTCCAAAATATATTTTTTTTTTTCATTCAATTCAACAAATCCTTGAAACACTGTCAATTAAAGAAGACTTAGAGTTTTGTAACTCCCAAACCATTGAAACACTATCAATTAAAATTTTCCTAGAATTTTCTATCTTCTCTCTGTATCTCAGCTCTATCCTCCATTGCACATAGTTGCAGTACTTTCCCAGGTAAGTCTCTCTCTACCTCTGAATTTCTCTAATCTTTCATGTTCTACCGACACCACCACCGTAAACACACACACACAAAATCACCTCTTTGCTTGAGCAATCCACCCGCCCGCCCATAGCCTCTGTTTTCTTTTTGTATAGCCATTTTTTTAAATAATGTTTTAATAAAAATTATGCCCTATTGAATTTTGGGTTGTGTTTCATTCCCAAAAAAAATCATTAATACCCAAAAAAATTTAATTAACAACAATTTATCTAAATTAAAATACAATTTCAAAGAGCTGTGAATTCGAACCTATTCTCAGATATAAATCATTGTAGCCGTTGATTTAAATCATCAATGGAAAATCTAAAGCAACCTTCTTTATTAGAAAATAACAATTAGACAAAAAAAAAAGCCTGACTTATTTTGAAATCTATAATAACAAGATAGAACCAAATTTGAATTTTTTTTTTACTTTAAAATTTAATTCAATTGGGAAAGCACAAGGACAGTTTAGATTTAATCTATTTTTCATTCAATGGACCAAATTTCATCTCAAATCTTCTAGCTTAATCTAAAGGTCCACAATGCATCCCACACAAATTACTCCTCCCGCCCATTTTAACCCCACACATACATGCCACCCCTTAACCCAAAATAACCCCCATTTTTGAATCCACCGACCCCTCTATATCTCTCTATCTCTAGCCCCCACGAACTTCTCATCGCCATGGCTAAGCCACCACCACCACCTTCCTCCCAAGTACACATCTCTCTATCTATCTCTCTCTCTCTCTCACGACACACACACACACACACACTCAAACCCACAATACAACACTAAACCCAACAGCCCACACATCACACAGCGTACACACACAAACAACAACCCACACAGTAGCACACAAACACACACACAGAGCAGCCCCACACACGCGCACACACACACACACACAGAGACCACAACAACACACACACAGACAAAAAACACACACACAACATCACAACACGCACATACAAAGAGACACAAAACACACACACAGCGCAACAGCACACAAACACACACAAATCTGGGTTTGGGTTTTTTAATTTGGGTTAAGTTGGGTTTTTGATTTTTTGTGTTTGATTTGGGTATTTTTAATTTAGGTGTTTAATTTGGGTGTTTATTATGAAATTTCAATTTTTTTAAGTAACGATTTTTTTTCTATTGCGACAGATTTCAAATGTTCGTGATTGGATAAGTAAGCATTTTACTTGCACGCGGTTGCCTTGCGACTATGTTTTCCCAATGGTGAGTTTATGAGTTGTTTTAGTATGCTTCCAATTTTTTATTTTTTCTAACATTTTAGGATCATATATCAAGTCTATGAGGTAGTTTTTTTTTATTTGTTTTTTATTATGAAATAGGTCTTTTTATTATGAATATTAGGATGGAATGGATGTTGAGTTGGTTATTATTGATTGTTCATTTTGTGAAATTTGTAGGCTAATTTAGGTTGTCTTTTTCCTTCTGGGAATTAGATGTGTGACTTGATCCGAAATGTGTACACCCAAGTGCAGGCGGTCAAGCTGTAGTAATAATCCGGTTTGAGTCCGGAGTCGAATCCACAGGGAACTCTTGTTGGTATTTTTGAGATAAGCAGTGGTGGAGACCTATTGATTGTAACCCTTGAAATTTGTTGTGAGGTGTGAGATTTCTTGGACAGAATATAAGATTCCTTCCAAGAGAATTTTCTTAACAAAATAGGAGATAAGTTCTAATGAAAAAGAGTCACTCTTTAGTTCGAGGATCTGGACATGTAGTTAATTATCCGGTTTGTTATACTTGTGCTTGGTAACTCAATTAACTCCCGTGTCAACAACAAGTTAATCGGAAGATAAAGATGGACTATGAGAATTAAGAACATGATTCCGATGTCTTTCTAGAAGTTTATAAGAATTGTCTGTGCCGAGACTTAACCCGTCTACAAACAAGCAAGTGTTTCTACAAGACATCCAACCATGACATTAATATTCCATTCTTTAAGTGAAGCACAATAATGGGGAAGATTGAAGGGTAGTCATGAAGATCTAGCTGGGGTACTTGCCTTGAACCGATGAGTCTTTCTATGCAAGAGTCATCCGTGTCATAGAAATAGCCCACGGTTATACAAAGTACCTTAGCTTTGCTAGATGCAATCAATCATCCAATAAGCAAGGAGAAATAAACGTTAAGCATAAGAGCAATGCACAAATATAATTCCCGGATAATTTATACATGCCCTTCTCCTCTTACTAAAGAGTGAATGAGAAACTACTCACTCTTCATGACTTTGGTAAAGCTAGAAAAGTGGGTGAGGCTCATCCCTCCAAGTAGAGGACTTACAAAATGAAATAACAATAAACAAAGAGCCAATCTTTAACAAAGAATGAGTAAATCACGTTCCACCCTTCACGGCTTTGGTAAAGCTCTAGAAAAGTGGAAGAGTTTCATTCCTCTAAGAAAGAAAGAAGCTCAAGCAATGGAAGTGAAGTACGTAAACAATAAAAGTAGAAGAAAGCTAGTCACATTTGGAGGGTGGCTTCCTCAACCAAGGAATGGAGGGTTGCTTCCTCAACCAAAAGATGAACTAACTCTCTTCTATGCATGTAAGTGAAAACATAAGCATAAAACTACTTTTATAACAAGCTAAGAGATGTTGGACTAAAGCCAAACTAATCTCTAAAATAACTACTTCATACAATGAAATGTAAGCTAAATCTACAATATGAGTGGGAGTCTAAGCCTCCATCAACCTCCCTACTTGGTCCCCTTTGTTCTCCAACAATGAGAGTATTTATAGGCAAGAGAAGGAGACAAGAGGGGGTGAAGGAATAGTGTATGCCGCCCAAGTCCAAGTGAAAAACCAACTACTCTGCTGCCAGTCTGTGGAGAACGTTCGAACGTGAGTTGGCGTTCGAACGTTGGCTCTGTTTTTGCTTTCTGTTCGTTTGAACGTTGTATGTCGTTCGAACGTTTCTTCTGTCTTTGCATTATGGGCGTTCGAACGCCAAATGTGGTCAGACTTTCTCACTCAAGTGGCATGTGGTCATATGTGAAGTTCATTTCCTCACTCTATGCAGTAGTCTGGTCTTCAATCAACTTGAGTGCACGTTCGAACGTGAGTTGGTGTTCGAACGTGACACTTAAGTGCCTCAGAGATTCAGAGTCTTCTTTCCTAGCTGCAACACGCCTTCTCTCAGCAGTCAGGTCTGCTACAGTTCAATGTGGACGTTCGAACGTGAGTTGGCGTTCGAACGTTCTGGCTGTGCTCCAAGCTTCTCCAATTTTGTGCCCTAATGTGATGTTGTTACATTCAAGTGTGATACTTGTTATTCTTGAGTCCTTGTTCAGTTTAGGGCCTGAAATGTCCATCAAAGTACAATTAGTCTTAAAACGGCATAGTAAAATGCTAATTTCAAGTGCTAATCACACTCTCCAACCTAAATATTACTAGTCTCTAGTAATACAAAAAAAATCTACTCCTAATGCCATTTTCGTAGTTCATCCGGTTGCATTTAGCTTATGCAACAAGCCTTTGAACCACTAGGTTTACCCTAGCGGACGAGTGTTGTCTCGTGAGGGTTTTCAGTGAAGCTACCCACAAACTTCAGTCGAACAGATGTGTATGTGAGATTGCTGATTAAAGTAAATTAGCATCATGGTCGTTGGGACACCCAACTCTCAATTTCGATTTAAATCCCGCATGTCCCTCTTTCATAGGTATCTATTATATGCAAAAATTAGCATCTGTTACATTGGTATTTGGAATTCCCTGTGTTGAAGGAATTATCATTCTAGCAGCAAGAATCGTTATATAACAAACACTCCATTTTACCACCTTCCATGTATAGCTTCGATTTCACAAACCTCTCGTAGATTGCTCTCAGCAAAAGTTTGCTCCGATTATAGTGACTTGTTTCTCACGGGTCATGTGATCAGAAGGTGGCCAATCAAAAAATCACATGCACAATTAGGAAGGGAGTAAAATTTTAAGGAAGCAACTAATCATGTTTGACATAATCTCATGAAAGAATATTGACGCAATTTAAAGAAATACCATTTACCATACCCAGTTTTGATTGACGACGTATGCATGCAACAAACTTGAGATCAATTTGGGCTTTTCATAGGTTGTAACGTGGCCAGAGGTCAGTGGCTAACGAAATGACGTCAAAAGTATTCAAGAGCTATCCTCTGTTTATGTAGTGTAGCACATCTCTTCGATATTTTGCCCAGAAATGATATTTCTTTCTTTCATTTTTCTCATTTTTCACTTTCTTGGCAATTTCTTGCCTTTTTGCTTCTTTTCTATTTCAATTGTTCCCATCGATTCTTCTTGAATGGTAGCCTCGAATGCCTTTTTCCTTTTTTTTCTTGTATTTCTGTATCATATTGATTTAAAAGAGGGTGCAAGAAAATTAGATTGCAAAGGTATGTCAAGTATGTTTTCTCGTGGCTTGGTAATCATACGGGTTTATCGAAAAAGAAATCATACATTGATGGCTCAAGCATGGCTAACAAAGGATATATTTTGTAAAAAAAATGGCTAAGGCTCAATATCATATCAACTATGGTCTAAGATCATTTCTCAAGCATGTGCACATGTATGCGTCGTATGCGGAGGTTCTCTGTGGGATATGTCAATAGATCACTTTTAAGTGCGTCAATCAAAGCAAGGTTAATGAGATTATTCAAAAACTAAGAGTGAAATACCTTACTTGAGTAAACATTGATTGTCTCTCAAAAGCATCGTAAGGCTCGAAACTCACCATGGTATCCTTTGTTATCTCCACTGGTTATGTCAGGTTTTCCAGGGAATTTCGGTTATATACCGATTTCATTTTCGAGTCTGATCATCCTGTTCCTTGAAAATAACAAATATCGATGCACTTTTAACAATTTAAGCATAGAAAAAATACCAATTTTCCAAGAAATGTGGTTTTAAGTCTCGGTTGATAGGTTGAGGTGTCAAACCGATCATGTGCGTAGTTACTTTAACAAGCATTCTTAACATCCACATTCGTTCCATCATTAAGCTAAATCTACATATGCATTTAAAACAAATAAAAGTGATAAATTGAGTCATTCATTTCACAAAATATTGTCGTTTAACATCAACATCAATGATCCAATTCATCCACAATCACACAAAAACTTACAATATCTTTAACAACTACCAAAGAAGAAACTCATAAAAAGAAGCAATAAACACACAAAAACTATAATCAAGAACAGGAATCCCTCTCTCTCACTCTCCTCCATGTCAACTCGCTCCACCTCTCAGAAGGCCAAGGATCTCCTCCTGCTGTCGGATAATCTTGTCTTGGTTGGCCTCGATGCCAATCATAATATCTCTCAGCGATCTCCGACTGCTGGTGCTGGGGCCTGCCTCCTGTGGCTGCTCTCTCTCTTCCTCCATCTCTCTCTCCTCCTCCGCATCAAGCTCTTATTGCACCTCGTCCACTCCATGGGTAGGGGGCTCCTCTTGTCTCACCACTGGGCCGCCACTATGACCTTGGCTCCTCCGGAAGGATGCCTTGTTAAGTGGCCCCATTGGCTTTTGAATCTCCATCTCTGGCTTCACCCTAACCCCATGGTATTTGCATATTTCAGTCACTAGGGTGCCGAAGGGAAGTGAATTCCGCTTCACGTCACACCCTTTCTTCATCTCTGTCAAAACTAGGGAGGGGAGGTCGATGCTTTGCCCTTTTTCAATTGCATACAACAGTCGGGCCATGTCGGGGAGGATTTCATTTTTTCTTCCTATCGGAGCAAAGTTGGCAACCACAATCAAGTTCAACATCTTATATTTATCAGTCAATTCTCCTTGTTTAAAGAATTTCTTCCCAGTCCAAGAAAAATTAGGCACTCCAGTAAGTTCTTTCCCCACCATATTCATTGCCACGTTCTCTCTTGGGGGATAGGCGGGCCTTTGTACCCGAGGTATCTCTTGCCTAATTTCTCTTATGTAATCCTCATCCACGTCAATGTGGATTCCCCTTACATAACTTTTCAACTCCCCATTGACCATCTCGGCGTTGGAGTAAAACTCCCTCACCAAGTCTACTATGACCTCTCCGCCGTTTTGCAAATACAAAATCCAACCCCTCCTCTCCATCTCCGCAAGCAAACCCAACTCAGCAAAATCAGTTAAAACAACATCCCTCTCACAGACCACAGCATGTTTTTTATAGAAGTTATCGTACCTGTCAGCTTTTAAAGCTGTGGGGAACCGGGTCTTGTCGTATCTTCGCGTAAGTGGTGGCCTCCCCTCTCTTACTTCGACCACCTCCTCGACGAAGTTGGGTTCTTGGTTGTTTTGGGTTGCGCCTGACAGGGATCTTGACTCTTGGCATGGTGGTTTCAGTTTTTGAGTTTGAGGGCTTTGAAATCTTGGATTCTTCGGTGAAAATGGAGATTTTTGATATGGGAATAATCTTGGGAGGGTTGATTTTAGGTAAAAATGGATAATGGTAGGTGTTTTGGGGTCTGGGTAGTGAAGGGTCACCAAGGGTTTTTCGGTTTTTGGGTGGTTTTGAAATGAAGAAGACGAACCAGGCTTTTATAGCCTGAGTCGTGACGTTCGAACGTTGCTGACGTTCGAACGTGTATAGAAGGATTTTTAAAAGAACGTTCGAACGTGAATGTCATTCGAACGTGACCAGCTCCCAGTACTTTTAAGTTCTGTCAGAGACCAAAGTACTGTAGGTTCTCTTCGTTCGAACAATCTATTGGCGTTCGAACGTTAATCTCGTTTGAACGTTCTATTGGCTTTCGAACGGACTGAGCTCCCAGTACTTTTAAGTTTCATCAGAAGCTTCATCAGAGGTTGAGTACTATAAACAGCTGACGTTCGAACGTCACTTGGCGTTCGAACGTTGAATCAAAAATTAAAAATTTCTACAGTACACTATACACAATTAGAGAGGGCTAAACACACAATTTTAAATCAAAAACCTATGGCGTCTCAGGATAAGTCCCTACCCACGTTTCAGGTTGGTATTCTGGGACATTCCTTACTTGGCCCATATTTTCATTTTAGTCAAAAGAGTTTGTACAAGAAGATTTTTACACTTTTTACAAAAAATTTGGACATTTGGCTTTCATTCCACACAAAGTACAATTTCCTACAGAAAATAATCTAATCCGAGTCTCCCTCTGTGTCTGTGTATTTTGGACAACCAGTGACTCTCCCAATTTCCTCTCTCACAAACCGGTTAAGCAAAGTACCGGAATAGCATGGCGTATCAGGGTAATCCTTACTCAGCCAATTCACTATCCAGTTTAATCGATCGAGTGCGCGACCGGAGATTGGTTCAGAACACTGTTTGTATCTTTTCTCGTGAAAGACTCTGCTACACTGTTTACAAACACCAAGTCTTTTGGCACGACGGCGTTTGGCAAAGGTGCTTCTGCCACAAAGGGGTTTCGCTTGTTTTTCTTGGATTTCAGCCTTCCTTACCAGTCTTGCTTTTCTCATGATCACAGTATGCACATCAGATGGAAAATTGCGTAGAACTCCTAGACTAAACCAAAAGAGTTTAACATCCATGCTTTCTAAGCTTTAAGACTCACTATCTGGTTCTTTAACGTCTGCCAGTCACAAAGACGATTGAAGCTGACTCACAAACATAATCATCAATTTATACAAGGCAAGTTTCATAAAATGGTCAGAATAACAACAACAATAGTCAAAACAACAAAAATTTTAAAAATTTACGGGCAAATATGAACTGTAGTTCTCACCCCCAACCTAAACTAAACATTGTCCCCAATATTTCGAATTTACCAGTTCACGGATCTTTGATATGAGGTTGAATGGTAGAGATCTGTTCATCTACTGAAACCTACAAATAAAAATACACAAATTACTCATCTGTGCACAGATTTGGGTTTCGGGTAGGCTGAAAATCCTTGAGTGTGAGTGCGAACAAGAGAAGGAGACCCGTGACCAAATATAAGATTAAAATGCAAAACATGAAGCAAAAGATTGTGTTTGTAGAGTGTGTGGTCCTGGGTTGTTTATCAGATAACAGAGAAAACGAAGAATAAAAGAAAGAAGAAGAAGAAAAGAGGAAGAAGAAAGAAGAAGAAGAAGGGGGGCCAACAACGGCGGTTGGGAGGAAAAACAAAAATAAAGTGGGTGCCTTATAAAGGCGCCCCAGTGGGTCGGGTTGGGTTAGATTTTTCTTGACCCGATCTACTTGAGTGTCGGCAGGCACGAATCTCGGAGGAGTATTCTGGTTCCATTAAAAGTATGGTTTCCACATTTTTAACAAAATCCTCCAAAAATGGTTTCAACCGCTGACCATGAACAATAAAGATATTACCGTTCGATAGATTTTCCACTTCAACTGCTCCATGTCCAAACACCTTTTTGACAATGTGAGGCCCAGTCCATATTGACTTCAACTTACCAGGAAAGAGGCGGAGTCTTGAATTAAATAACAAGACTTTTTGAGAAAGCTCAAAAGATTTTCGCACAATGTTTTTGTCATGAAAAAATTTCATCCTGGTTTTAGCTATCTTAGCATTCTCATATGCTTCATTTCTCAATTCCACCAATTCATTTATCTGAAGTTTCCTTGCTAGTCCAGCCTTGTCCAAGTTAAAATTCATTGCTTGAATAGCCCAGTATGTTCTATGTTCCAATTCCACAGGTTGGTGACACGAATTTTCATAGACCAATCGAGAAGGAGACATGCCTAAAATTGTTTTAAAAGCAGTACGGTACGCCTAGAGTGCATCAGTTAGTCTTAATGACCAATCTTTGCGGTCTGGGTTCACCGTTTTTTCCAAAATTAATTTGATCTCCCGATTAGCTAGTTCAGCTTGTCCACTGGTTTGTGGGTGATAAGGGGTTGCAATTTTGTGAAACATCAAGTATTTTTTCATCAAATTCCAGAAGGGACGATTGCAAAAATGAGCACCCCCATCACTTATGATTGATTTCAGAATTCCAAACCGGGAGAAAATATTTTCTTTCAAAAACTTGATCACTGTTTGGTGATCATTGTTTCGGCATGAAATTGTTTCAACCCATTTGGATACATAGTCTACAACCACTAAAATGTATAGATAGCCAAAGGAAGGGGGAAACGGTCCCATAAAATCGATGCTCCAACAGTCAAAAATTTCAATTACCAGAATGGGGTTTAAGGGCATCATGTTTCTTTTAGAAATGCTTCCCAACCTTTGGCATCTATCGCAAGTTAAACAAAAGGCATGTACATCTTTAAAAAGTGTGGGCCAGTAAACTCCACAGTACAATATTTTTGTAGCGGTTTTTCTTGATGAAAAATGGCCACCGCATGCTTCAGAATGACAAAATGTTATTACCTGGCTGCTTTCATGAGCGGGGATGCAACGCCTTATGATTTGATCCTTACAGTACTTGAATACGTAGGGATCCTCCCAAAAGAAGTTATGAACCTCCCTTAGAATTTTTTTTTTGTCCATCATGATAAAGGATGGAGGGAGTGTACCAGTAGCAAGGAAGTTAGCAATATCCGCGTACCATGGTGTCTTATCAATCATGAACATTTGTTCATCGGGGAATTTCTCATTGATTGGCAGTCCATCCTCACGAAATTCATATGTTAGTCTGGACAGATGATCTGCCACCACATTCTCGACACCTTTCTTGTCCTTGATGACAAGATCAAACTCTTGGAGCAAGAATATCCATCTCAAGATTCTTGGCTTGGCATCCTTCTTTGTGAGCAAGAATTTTAGGGTTGCATGGTCAGTGAATATAGTAATAGAAGAACCAACAAGATAAGAACGGAATTTTTCCAGCGCAAAAACTACAACAAGCAATTCTTTTTCAGTTGTTGAATAATTCATTTGAGCATCATTCAAAGTTTTGCTTGCATAGTAAATCACATGGGGTTTCTTATCTTTTCTCTGTCCCAATACAGCACCTACAACATAATCCCTTGCATCGCACATTAGTTCAAAGGGTAGATTCTAGTCAAGGGGTTGCATTATTGAAGCAGAAATTAACATGCCTTTCAGCTTGTCAAATGCTTTCTGGCATACTTCATTCCAATCAAAGATTACGTCTTGACTTAGAAGATGACACATGGGTTTTGCTATGGTACTGAAATCTTTTATGAATCTCTTGTAAAAACCTGCATGCCTTAGGAATGATCGGACATCCTTTACAGTCTTAGAGGCAGGCAAATTTTCAATCAAATCTATTTTTGCTTTGTCAACTTTCATGCCCTCAGATGACACAATGTGACCAACGACAATGCCTTGTGTTACCATGAAATGGCATTTTTCCCAATTGAGCACTATATTGGTTTCCTTACATCTGATTAGCACTTTCTCCAGATTGGTCAGACACAAATCAAAGGAATCACCATATACAGAAAAGTCATCCATGAATACTTCCAAAAAAATTTCAACCATATCACTGAACAAGCTTAGCATACATCTTTGGAATGTTGCAGGAGCGTTACAAAGTCCAAATGACATCCTTTTAAATGCAAAGGTGCCAAAGGGGCATGTGAAGGTTGTTTTCTCCTGATCATCTAGTGCTATCTCAATTTGATTGTATCCAGAATACCCATCTAGGAAACAGTAGAATGCGTGGCCTGCAATTCTCTCTAGGACTTGGTTAAGAAATGGAAGAGGAAAATTATCTTTTCTAGTGACCAAATTGAGTTTTCGATAATCAATGCACATTCGCCATCCTATGACGACTCGAGTTGGTACTAGTTTATTTGCATCATTTTTTACCACTGTGACCCCAGACTTTTTGGGCACAACTTGGGTTGGACTAACCCACTTGCTGTCAGAGATGGGGAAGATGATCCCTACATCTAAGAGCTTGAGTAACTCAGTTCTCACAACTTCCTTCATGTGAGGGTTTAGTCGTCGCTGCATTTGACAAGAGTGTTTTGAATCCTCTTCAAGGTATATAGCATAATTGCAGATTAACGGGCTTATACCTTTCAAGTCAGCGATGGTCCACCCAATGGTGTTTTTACGGCTTTGAAGAACTTCAATCAATTTAGACTCTTGCAAGTTAGTGAGCTTAGATGAAATTACCACTGGGTATGACTCGTGCTCTCCTAAGAATGCATATTTGAGGTCAGATGGGAGAGGTTTCAATTCAGGCTTTGGTGGCCTAACACTTAATGTGATTGGCTTTGTGCCACTTGGTGAAATCTCTTCGAATTTGGGGGTCCATGTCTCAACAGCATGAATGGGGAAACTTTGTAGATTTGGGCCATCATTTGTTGTTTCAGATGAGATGAACTCTATCAGAGAAAATTCAGTAGGGTCCTCACAAAATATGTCATTCAGATGTTCCTGTATCAAAGATTCAATGGAGTTTATTTCCCTTTCTTCTTCTGGATGTTTAGCAATATTGAAAATGTTCAGTTCGAGAGTCATATTCCCAAAATTTAATTTCATGACTCCATTCCTGCAATTGATTAGTGCATTGGAAGTTGCTAGGAAAGGTCGACCAAGAATGACAGGAATTTGGTTCTCCGAATGTATTGCTAGCTGAGTATCCAGAACAATGAAGTCAACAGGAAAGACAAAGTTGTCCACTTGGACAAGCACATCTTCAACAATACCTCTAGGGGTTTTAACAGATCTGTTGGCCAACTGGAGTGTGACACAAATGGGTTTGAGTTCACCCAGACCCAACTGTTGGTAGACAGAGTAGGGTAGCAAATTAACACTGGCTCTAAGTTCTAACAGTGCTTGTTCAATTCTAAAATTTCCAATGATACATGACAAAGTCGGACACCCTGGGTCTTTGTATTTTGGAAAGGTTTTATGTTGAAGAAGGGCACTGGCTTGTTCTGCTAGGAAGGTTTTTTTTTGGACATTCTGGCTTCTTTTGACTGTGCACAAGTCTTTTAGAAACTTGGCATAAGACGGAACTTGTTTGATTGCATCCAGAAGTGGGATGTTGATATTTACTTGCTTAAAAAGCTCGTAAATTTCAGGCTGATTTTTCAACTTCTGTTTGGTTTTGAGTCTATGAGGAAAAGGAGCAGGAATGGAATATGAAGGTTCTCTTTCCTCAAAAGGTTCTAGCTCTTGTTCAATCATAGGCTCAGGTTCTTCCTCAAGTTCAGTCTCAATTGATTCAGGCTCAAATGATGGGTTGACTGGGATTGACTCAGGTCTTGGCTTTGGAATGAGTATGTCTCTGATGGTCTTGTCAATCACCTTGCCACTTCTTAGTGTAGTGACAACTTGAGCTTGGTCTTGTGTGTTTCCTGTTGTTGAAGGGTTCCCTACATGGATTTGGCCTTGTGGTTGCTTTGGTTGGACAGGAAACTTGCCCTTTTCGTGTGTGGTCATGGATTGGGTCAATTTTTGGATGTGGCTTTTAAGATCCTCAAAAGATTGAGTGGTCTGGGTTTTGAAATCAGTGAAAGCCTATGTGAAATTATTGTTATAGTTCATGTGGCTATGCATGAACTGATTCAGTGTGTCCTCAAGGCTCCTCTTTTGTGGTGGCTGGTATGGTTGATATGCGAGAAGTCCTTAAGGTGGTGGGTATGAACCTTGTTGTTGGTTCATGGGCATTGGTTGTGTGTTCTTCCAACTGAAGTTAGGGTGGTTCCGCCACCCTGGATTGTATGTTTCAGAGTATGGGTTGGAGTAAGGCTTGCTAAAGTTGGAAACTACATGTGTATGTTCCAACAAAACCTCTTTGAACGTTGGGATGGTAGGACACTCCCCAGTAGGGTGTCCTGTTAGCGCACAGATTCCACACACTTGTTCTGTGGAAGAGCTAACATCAACTTGATGGACTTTCTTCATCTCTAAAGCTTCAAGCTTTCGAGACAACGTAGACATTTTTGCTCTCAAGTCATCATCCTCTCTCAAGACATACTTACCTCCTTGGGAAGTAGATGGTCTGGCTTCTACAGTGGTAGGAGAGGCTGAGTCCCACATCTGAGAACTGTCAGATATGGTGTCAAAAAAATTGAATGCCTCCTCCGGACTTTTTCCCATAAATTCTCCTTGGGCCATCATTTCGACAAACTAACGTAGTCTAGAGGGTAAGGAGTCATAGAAAAATCCTACCAAAGTCCAATTCTCAAAAGCGTGATGTGGGCAAGATTGGAGTAGATCTTTGAATCTCTCCCAACTTTGGTAAAAAGTTTCTCCTTCTTTAACCGCAAAATTCATGATTTGCCTTTTCAGTGCATTTGTGCGGTGTAGAAGAAAAAACTTTCTAAAAAATTCATTTTGTAATGCCTGCCAGTTAGGTATTGAAAAATCTTTTAAAAAATTTAGCCATTGTTTAGCTCTATCCCATAAAGAGAAAGAAAAAAGTTTCATCTTGGCTAGTTCAGAATTGTCTTGAAATGTTCCACACACTTCCTCAAAATCTTTTATATGCAGATATGGATTTTCTGCATCCAATCCATGAAACACGGGTAATAACTACACTGTCCCCGGCTTTACAGTAAAGAGGGGAGCATTTTCAGGAAATATAAAACAGGAGGGGACACTGTTTCTTGTGGGATTTAAGTAATCCAGCAAAGTTTGAATGTTAGGCACTTCCTCCTCTGTCATAGCGACTTCTCCGTTTCTCTCATTATTTGCCATATTACTCTCACAAGAGTTTGCTACTGATCTAGGTGAATTTGGTTCAGACTGATTCAAAGACTCACAAGATTATGCCGGCAAATTTTGATAGTGAGGAGTGCCCTCAGTCATAAAGAAAATAAAACAAAGTTATTCACAGTAAACCAAATAATATATACAAAGATGAAGGTCTTTTTACCTTTTACCTTAAAACACCTTTCACAGTTCCCCGACAACGGCGCCAAAAACTTGACTTGATCCGAAATGTGTACACTCAAGTGCAGGCGGTCAAGCTGTAGTAATAATCCGGTCTGAGTCCGGATTCGAATCCACAGGAAACTCTTGTTGGTATTTTTTAGATAAACAGTGGTGGAGACCTATTGATTGTAACCCTTGAGATTTGTTGTGAGGTGTGAGATTTCTTGGACAGAATATAAGATTCTTTCCAATAGAATTTTCTTAACAAAATATGAGATAAGCTCGAATGAAAAAGAGTCACTCTTTAGTTGGAGGATCTGGACATGTAGTTAATTATCCGGTTTGTTATACTTGTGCTCGGTAACTCAATTAACTCCCATGTCAACAGCAAGTTAATCGGAAGATAAAGATGGACTGTGAGAATTAAGAACATGATTCCGATGTCTTTCTAGAAGTTTACAAGAATTTTCTGTGCCGAGACTTAACCCGTCTACAAACAAGCAAGTGTTTCTACAAGACATCCAACCATGACATTAATATTCCATTCTTTAAGTGAAGCACAATAATGGGGAAGATTGAAGGGTAGTCATGAAGATCTAGATGGGGTACTTGCCTTGAACCGATGAGTCTTTCTATGCAAGAGTCATCCGTATCATAGAAAGAGCCCACGGTTATACAAAGTAGCTTAGCTTTGCTAGATGCAATCAATCATCCAATAAGCAAGGAGAAATAAACGTTAAGCATAAGAGCAATGCACAAATATAATTCCCGGATAATTTATACATGCCCTTCTCCTCTTACTAAAGAGTGAATGAGAAACTACTCATTCTTCATGACTTTGGTAAAGCTAGAAAAGTGGGTGATGCTCATCCCTCCAAGTAGAGGACTTACAAAATGAAATAACAATAAACAAAGAGCCAGTCTTTAACAAAGAATGAGTGAATCACGTTCCACTTTTCACGGTTTTGGTAAAGCTCTAGAAAAGTGGAAGAGTTTCACTCCTCTACGAAAGAAAGAAGCTCAAGCAATAGAAGTGAAGTACGTAAACAATAAAAGTAGAAGAAAGCTAGTCACATTTGGAGGGTGGCTTCCTCAACCAAGGAATGGAGGGTTGCTTCCTCAACCAAAAGATGAACTAACTCCCTTCTATGCATGTAAGTGAAAACATAAGCATAAAACTACTTTTATAACAAGCTAAGAGATGTTGGACTAAAGCCAAACTAATCTCTAAAATAACTACTTCATACAAGGAAATGTAAGCTAAATCTACAATATGAGTGGGATTCTAAGCCTCCATCAACCTCTCTACTTGGTCCCCTTTGTTCTCCAACAATGAGAGTATTTATAGGCAAGAGGAGGAGACAAGAGGGGGTGAAGGAATAGTGTATGCCACCCAAGTCCAAGTGAAAAACCAACTACTCTGCTGCCAGTCTATGGAGAACGTTCGATCGTGAGTTGACATTCGAACATTGGCTCTGTTTTTGCTTTCTGTTCGTTCGAACGTTGTATGTCGTTCGAACGTTTCTTCTGTCTTTGCATTATGGGTGTTCGAACGCCAGATGTGGTCTGACCTTCTCACTCAAGTGGCATGTGGTCATATGTGAAGTTCATTTCCTCACTCTATGCAGTAGTCTGGTCTTCAATCAACTCGAGTGCACGTTCGAATGTGAGTTAGCGTTCGAACGTGACACTTAAGTGCCTCAGAGCTTCAGAGTCTTCTTTCCTAGCTGCAACACGCCTTCTCTCAGCAATCAGGTCTGCTACAGTTCAATGTGGACGTTCGAACGTGAGTTGGCGTTCGAACGTTCTGGCTGTGCTCCAAGCTTCTCCAATTTTGTGCCCTAATGTGTTGGTGTTACATTCAAGTGTGATACTTGTTGTTCTTGAGTCCTTGTTCAGTTTAGGGCCTGAAATGACATCACTTAAACTCCATCAAAGTACAATTAGTCTTAAAATGACATAATAAAATGCTAATTTTATGTGCTAATCAATGTGTATGTATTAGGTTTGGGTTGGCTAATAAGGCTTTGTCTTGATTTCTTTTGTTTAATTAGGATCTTGGTATTCTGTTTGTGAGTAGAATGGGACTTTTTGAGAATATGAACATGTTCTCATTGTGAAGTTGTTTGTGTTTCCCTAAGTTTCTTGAAGTGTTCTTTCTTGCACATCAGCATAATTGAATTTGTGAGGTTATTGATTGTGTTTATCCAGGAGGAGGGTTTTGTCAAGTATAGTTAAGAAGGCAACAAATTGCACATTTTTTTAGTAAAAGGGTGTTATAAGGTAGTTCTCCCACCGGAGCCACCCAGGTCCCTCTCTCTCAACCCTGGGTATTCCAAAGGCTCTGCTACTCATCTCACACAAACACTTAGGCATTCGAACAGATGCAGCTCACACATTTGCACATTCACTCAATACTCACACCCCCACCCCTTACCAACCTGACACACACACCCGTATGAGTGCGCCTATAAGTTGTTCGACCTATTACCCCAAAGGTTCTTAACACACACACACACACACACACACACACTGTTTTCAGCCATAGACATAAACCCTCTGCCTCCAAACAATTTCCTTCTGCCAGCCCCCACCCCCACACCCTAGCTCCTCCACTCACCACCTTCTATTGTTGCCACCTTAGGTGTATTGTATTAGTTCTTTTTACTGATATTTTGGTGTTAAATCTAATATTTGGTGTTGATTTTAATATATTGTGTTTGTAATTGGTTGATGGGGAAATGTATTAGGACTTGATTCATACATTTCCCCCAATTTTCTCATTTGAACAATTTTGTGAACATGAATTGTTCCTGGTAGAGTTTTTTGCGCCTCTCTCATGTTTGAATATATGTCTCACTGAGCCGTTGACATCCAACATTACGCACATTTGGGTATGTTTTCTTCAATTTTTTGAAGTTTTTTGTTTATTTTGTTGTATTTAAACAATTTTATTTTGTTCTCTTGATGTTTCTAAGAATGTAGTTTTCTTTTTTCTTAGTTTTTTTTTATTTGTTAGTAAAATTTTAATGAATGTGTTCAATTTAGGTCTATTCAAACTTATCATTTATCGAATGTCATTGTTTTACTTTTTAAATTTCTCACATTATTTATTTCTCATAAGTGATCATCCTGGGTTATTCAGATTCATTGAAGTAATTAATATTTAGCATCAATTTATTCATAGGGTGGGGTATGTTGAATTTAAACTTAACCATAGATTTAATAAATTTGTCTCACGGTATCGGTTGACTCTTTATATATAGTACGTGATTTTTAAAAAGTTGCATATACAACTACTATTTAGCTTTATTATCCCGTTAGATTATCCTCTAATTTTTTTTGGATATATACACTTTATTGGATTGCATAATTACTTCGTGATTAATTTATACCTCTGTATGTAACATGTGATGAATTATCTAC
This sequence comes from Ilex aquifolium, assembly GCA_951799425.1. Lineage (NCBI taxonomy): Eukaryota > Viridiplantae > Streptophyta > Magnoliopsida > Aquifoliales > Aquifoliaceae > Ilex > Ilex aquifolium. The sequence continues at coordinate 5,235,673 of OX637404.1, read as the reverse complement.
TAATACTGACTACTCTCTTTCATTATTTATTTCTCCTGTTTCTTTCTTAATTTGTGATAATAGAGAATTCTGAAAAACCTATCTTAATTCTTCCATTATATGTAAATATGACCCGAGAAAATTTAAAATTTTATTGTGAAGGAAAAAATGGTAATTAGTCATTACGATGCGAGTTGAACACCCAATTTTTTCTAGAATTCGGATGATGAAACAGACCGCACCGTTGGACTCATCTCGCGAAATCTAGTTACCCAGTCAATTTTTGCCGAATTCCATGACAATCGGATTTTTAACGTTTTAAAATGAGATCAGGCGTTGCGCGACCAAAATAAATGCGATCAAGATTTGATTACGAAAACGAAAAATAATTTAAAGTTAGTTCAAATAAAATATATTGAACATAACACGAGATGAGATTTAATTGATTCAGGATCAAATTAGACCAAACAAAAAAGGCACGTGTGGCTTAATGTTGGCCAAGTAAATAGGAAGTATAAAAGGGGAAGAAAACCTGACTATTTTCCCCCTTTTTCAGCCAAACACAGCCGGAGAGAGAGAGAGAGAGAGAGAGAGAGAGAAAGAAAGAAGACAGAGAGAGAACCAAGTTCTCCAAACTTCTCCTTGCGATCTAGGGTGATCCGTACTTCGGATTCCTTCGGGCCATGAACGAAAGTTGTTATACGTGACGCAAGCTACGAGTACGTACCCAAGAACGCGGGTTTCATCATAATCTCAAAGATGATATTTTGGGAATCAAGGCTTGGAAGCTAGATTCGGGTCTTGTGAATTTCTTCTACGAATATTTACGTTTCAAGAGGTAGGGTTCCTTTCCTAACTAGGTTTATTTTCAACCTAAGATTGCATATGGAATGGGTAGCATGATTAGAGATGAAATCTCTTGTCTAAATATACTCCTACTGTAATTAGAGTATGGAAAATGGTATAAGAATAAATAAAATTAATTCTACTATGAATTGGGTTTGTTGAAATTGCTTGTTTTTAATTTCATGAAGGAATGTGCTAAATTGGGCGTACTATTTGTTTACATCATTTTATGCCTTGTAGGTGTTTGATAAAATGCCTGAGAATTATTTAAGTATGTTATTTGAATGAGAATGAGATAACATGCTTGGTAATGTTGTGAATTGTGATTATATGCTTATGATACAATTGACAATTGAGAAATGTTGATTGAGATGGAATATGTTCATGTTATGTTGAACATGATTTGGTAATTGCAAGTGCACACTACATTTTCATATGCAAGGAAAACATCACATTCATGGGCATGTGACATGAGTGTGAGTGTGTGTGCATGTTTTGATCAAACACCGTCCTTAGTGTGTTGATATGTGGGCTCAGGAAATTTGGACCTAGGTTCGATTAAGTCACACGAGTTGCATTGAAAACAAGGGTCGAGGTTAGCAAGAAGGGCTAGATTCTCCCTTGGGTGCAAGACCCGGTAATTTTGGATACGCACTCCATTGGTATTGAGTCCATAAAGTTTGTCGGTGTACGCGGAGCCGTTGGTGGAAGTCCATAAATATCTACCCCAAGAAAGACCTAGGATTTTGTAAAATTTTCATTAGATGTTCAACATCAATGGCGTGGCCTTGGAATGCCCAGATGCACACGCATGAGACTGCATGTGTTATGGGAGTCGGTAAAGGGCTCGGGTTGCCTTGCATTTGTGAGTATCATCTCATGACAGCATGACATTGTGAAATCCATTAATGAATGGATGTTTGATTGATTGTTGAATAGTATGTAAACATTTCATATGCATCTGGGTTGGGGAGTAGTCTCTTTAGGAGATACCATATTAAGCATGACTCACCCTTTATGAGAATAATATTTTAGGTGCGGGACAAACACCGGTGGATGGCCCTCACCTGGGCCCTTATTGATGAAGAAGCTGAGATGTGGCTTTAAATTACATTTTTGTAATCAATTGTGTAATTTGTAATGAACTCTTATGGACTAGAATTTGAGTATATGAATGTATGAATGACTATGGAATGAGTTTGGATAGCCAATAGTTGAAGATTGGAAAGATTTGGGACAAATATGGGCCTAGGTACCGGTACCTAAGTGATTAAGTATCGATACCATGTTGTTGGATGGCCTTGGTACCGGTACCTAGATTTACGGGTACCAGTACTTGGATTCTAGTTGGCTCAGGTGGCGGTACGAAGGTTTTAGGTACTGGTACTTCGATGGACAGTGGGCTTAGGTATCGGTACCACGACATATAGGTATAGGTACCTAGCAAACAATGGCTCAGGTACCAGTGCCTAAATGATTAAGTATCGGTACCTGGAAAATGGGAAGATCTGGCAAACAAAAGGCTCAAGTACCGGTACCACATGAAATAGATACCGGTACCTCTTTCAAAATTTTCAAAAATTTAAATATAACTCTGCCAACCCTTCAAATCTTGAGTCCTCTTGTTGGGATGATTTAATCGGTCAAACATTAAGTGCTAATTGATGGGAATGGAGCTTGGAATGGTCAAGTGGTTGATATGGGCACAGGTTATGCATTTGGGAGTACTCCCGGTACAAGGGAGACTCTACCCAAACTTTGTATTGGTTACGATCTCGGTGAAGGGGATGTGATGACGTGATGCAGGTTATGCAGCATTCACTTCTGCGGATTGATGGGTGATAAACAGGTTGAGAAAGAACCCCTGAATTTTGAGGCGCCACAAATTTAGGTATGTTCAAAATTATTATTTATCGAATGTCAATATTTTACTTTCTAATTTCTCACATTATTTATTTCTCAAAAGTGATCATCCTGAGTTATTCAGATTCATTGAAGTTGCTAATATTTACTACAGTGTGTTCTTGGGTCCTGCTTGCAGAATTTAAACTTAACTATAGATTTAATAAATTCGTAGATTCTTTTGGTGCTTATTTCCCACTTTATTTGAATGGTAAACAATTACATTTTGTTGGGTTTAGTTTTTGTTTACAGTTGAATAAATAATACAAGCACTTCAAAGTGAATCCAATGTTGGTGGGAATAAAATCTTAAATTCTCCAATGTGTGTGAGGGCATAATTTTAGTTTGTTTTGAATATTTGGTGGTGGAATGTTGGGTTCAAAATAAATGAGCAAAATTCTTTGCCAAGGGACCCACCATGTGAAGGTAATCCGTTGAAAGACTTGGATGGATGGATTTCAAGCAAGATTCTTTTGAAAAGTAATTCTCTTGAGTTGCCACGGGACCCACCATGTGGAAGTAATTTTTAAAGGAGGCATGGGCATCAAGAATATAATGAAAAATGTAATTGCATTTAACGTAAACTTTCTCTTAATATGTAAGGGGCACGATTTATGTCCTCCCCTAATTTCTTTATAATTTTGTTATTAATAAATTTTACCCTACATGGGTTTAACTTAAAAAATAAATAAATAAATAAAAATAAATAAAATTTTCTTTCTTATTAGTTTTTTTTTTATTTGTTAATAAAATTTGAATGCATATGTTCAATTTAGGTCTATTCAAACTTATCATTTATCGAATGCAAATGTTTTACTTTTCAAATTTCTCACATTATTTATTTTTCAATAGTGGTTGATGATACCCAAAACATGGCTAAGGTTGAGCTCAGACATTTAGCTCGGACCTTCCAAGCTTGGATCATTCAGCTCATCACAAATAACTAGGGGAGTCCAGGTCGGCACCTCCTCCCCAGCAATTGCACCCCCATAGGAATAACAAGGATGAAAGCTGGCTACCACCCAAGCGCCACGCATAAATCGTAACGGTCTGGTGCTTGGGCCAAGAAATCGCAACTGCCTAAATGCTATCCATGGCAATCACATAAAAGACCAATAGTTATAAGGAGGAGGCAAGGATCATGCCAAGGATCAGACAAGGCCCTAGAAGACTATAAATAAGAGGCATATCCCTCACAATGAAGGACAAGTAACTAGCCTAAGCAAATACTCTGTGTAACCTTCCCCCCTTTATCAATAAAATCATCCCCAGGAGCAAGAGACTCCCTTGAGAGTGGATTAGCTGAGCTCTCGAGCTAGTGAACCACTATAAACTCTCTGTGTGCAATCCCTTATCTCCCTTGTTCAAGTCTTAAGAGCCTAGAACTCGGACTGAGTCGTTCAATCACCCACTAAACCCGAAAGATCATAAGCTCTGCTCAATTATGCAACACACACCATCAGTTGGCGCCATCTGCCTATTTGGTTCCGTTGTAGTATATTCTAACCTCCGAACATCATCCCTCAATGCATATAGACTATGTGTGGAGGGGAGTGTCACTCTCCCTTGGAATGATGTCAAAAGAAAAGGCAACGGAATGGTGGAATGAATGAAATGTGTGTGTGTGTGTGTGAACAAAAATGCTTCACAAGTGCAAGAAGACTTTTGTGTGTCGTGTTTTACTTGGAACCGTATTCCAAGGTCGTCTCCTCAGGGAAGGAGGTGAATCGTGTAGAAGGTAATTTTGGTGAAAGAAAAGTGTAAAATCTTTTGTTTGAAGTTGGTTTGTGATTTTTGTTGTGATGAAATCGAAATGGGAAACAAGTGTTGGCTAATCCGAAGGGTTCACTCCAATGGGAATGCCAAGTCGACTCGAACCCTTCCTCCAATGGTGCATAGATAAACGATTGATTCGTGGGAAGCGAGGGACGAGATGGAAGTGAGGATCCAAGCATAACCCGTGACAAGTCTACAGGTTATCAAAGATTCACACCATGTCCTCACTCAACCCAGTTAAACCGAACCATCGTACACCAAGGGGAGGAAAGAAGATAAGTTGAAATGGCTTACTGAAGAGGAGGTCTCCCTTGGATTAGACAACTTAAAGACTTAGCTACTCATGCTTAAGGTAAAGACAACAATGTAATGAGAATACATTATGAAGAAATGAAGATTGGAGCTAAGCATAAACGAAATGCACCAATATAACTTCCGGATAATTTATACATGTCCATCACCTTTTACTAAAGAGTGAATGAGAAACTACTCACTCTTCATGGCTTTGGTAAAGCTAGAAAAGTGAGTGATGCTCATCCCTCCAAGTAAAGGAGTTACAAGGTAAAACCATATTACACAAGGAGCCGATCTTCGACAAAGAATGAGTGAATCACGTTCCACCCTTCACGGCTTTGGTAAACCTCTAGAAAAGTGGAAGAGTTTCACTCCTCTAAGGGAAGAAGGAAGTTCAAACAATGAAAGTAAAAGAAAGCAATAAATTAAAAGAAAACAATAATACAATAAAAGAAAGCAATACTTAAATTAGAAGAAAACAATTAAAAGAAAGCAATAATACAATAAAAGAAAGCAATTACTTTTGGAGGTTTTCTACAACCAAAAAGATGATCTTTACAAGTCCCAAGGGGTGGTATTTATAGGCAACCAAAAGATGCCCTTTACAAACCCCAAAAGATGCCCTTTACAAGCCCCAAGAAGATGCCCTTTACAAGCCCCAAGAAAAGCTTGAATTACACTTTGATCCCCCTTTGTTTTGAGCTTTAATAATTGGCACCCTATAGTTTGTAGCTTTGATAATTGGCTCCCCAGTAATTTGTAGCTTTGACGCACAAAACTCTGAAAAGAACAACAATTAATGCATTATCCCTAATTCACACACTAACCCTAATTTGACTTATTTTGACTAGTTTAACTTTGTTTAACTAACACAATTGTCCTATTAACTTAATTAAATTATTCATTAATTAGGGTTAATCACACCCCCCAACCTAAACATTACTAGTCCCTAGTAATAAATAACAACAGAACAACATAAAATCACTTTCGTAGATAACACGATTGCATTTAGCATATGCAACAAGCCGTTAAACCCCTAGGTGATCCCTAGTGGACGAGTTTTGTCTCGTGAAGGTTTCCAGTGAAGCTACCTACAAAATCCAGTTAAAAAGATGTGTAATTGTAAGATTTTTTTTTTAATAAGTTAGCACCATGATCGTTGAGAAACCCATCCCTTAATTTCGATTTGTTTCCCAAACACTTCTCTGTCATAGGTACGTACTATATGCAAAAATAAACACTTGTTACATTGGTATTTCAAATTCCCTATGTAGTAAGAATAATCTTTATAGCGACAAGAATTATTATATAACAAAAACTCTTCTTTACAACCTTCCATGGATAGCTTTGATTTCACAATCCTCTTTTAGAAATCTATCAGCAAAAATTCTCTCTGATTATAGTGACTTTTCTCTCAAAAGCATGTGATCAGAAGAAGGTTAATTGTAAATTTACATGGTCAACAATTACGGGAGTGAAAACCAAGGAACAGACTAATCAGGTTTGGCATAATCTCATGGAAGAATATTGATGCAAATAAAGTAATACTAGTTAAAATACCCCACTTTTGATTGACGACCTACACATGCATCGGACTTGAGATTAATTAGGTCTTTTTATAGGTTAAAATGTGGCCAGGGGTCAATGGCTAACGAAACAACGTCAATGATATTCAAAAGCTATCATTTCTTTATGTAATGTAGCATACCTCTTTCTAGCTTTTCGAAACTTCACCTACATGGTATTTCTTTCTTTTATTCTTTTTTTTTTTTTCACTTTCTTGGCCATTTTTTTTTTCTTTCTTTTTCAGTTGTTTCTACAGACTTTCCTTGAACAGTAGCCACCATCTTCTTTTCTTTTTCTCTTGCTTTTCTGTGTCATACTGATTTATAAGAGGGCACAAGAAAATTAAATAGCAAAGGTATGTCAAATATATTTTCCTGTGGCTCAGTTATCATATGGGTTACATGAAAAAAAAATTACACATTAAAGGCTCAATCACGGCTAACTAGGGATATAATTTTGTAAAAGAAATGGCTAAGGCTCAAAAATTAAATCAAAAATGGCCTAAGATCCTTTCTCAAGCATGTGCACATATATATGTCGTATGAACAGATTCTTTGTGGGATACATTAATAGATTGCTCTATTTTCATCAATCAAAATAATAATAATGAGATTATTCAAGGATACCTTACTTGAGTAAATGTTGATTTTCTCTCAAAAGCATCGCAAGGCTCGAAAACTTACCATGGCGTGTCAGGAAAATCCTTACTCTACCCATACACTATCCAGTTTAATCGATCGGTTGCACGACCCGAAATTGGTTCAGAACACTGATTGTATTTTTTCACGTGAAAGATCTTGCCACACTGTTTACAGGCACCAAGCCTTTTGGCCCGACGACGCTTAGCAAAAGTGCTTCTACCGCACAGTGGTTTCGCTTGTTGTTATCAGATTTCGGTTTTTCTCACAACTTTTGCCTTTCTCATTATCACAGCATGCACATCAGATGGAAAAGTTCGTAAAACGCCTAAACTGAACCAAAAACGTTTACTATCCATGCTTGCTAAACTAAAGACACCCTATCTGGTTCTTTAACGTCTGCCAGTCACAAATACGATTGAAGCTGCATTCAATATGATCATGAAATATAAGCAAAAATACTGTAAAAATAGAATTGCAAATATGAAACTGGAACAAACTGGAATTGTAGATCACAACACCCCCCAACCTAAACTGAACATTGTCCCAAATGCTTCGAATTTACCAGTAACCACAAAATGGAGTTAGGGTTTGAGAAGTAGAGATCCGTTCATCTGCCAAAGCCTACAAAGAAAATACCCAAATTAATAATCATTCTTCGAAATAAGGGTTTCGGCTAGGCTGGAAACCCTTCCCCATAAGTGCATATACCAGAAGAAGACCCGTGTACAAATACAAACATATAAAACAAATCATTAAACAAAGGACTAGGTCTTCGGGGTATATGGTCATGGATTTGCAGGGAGTGGGTTGTTTTTACAAAGAACAGAGAACAACGAAGAAGAAGAAGAAGAAAAGAAGAAAAGAAGAAAAAAAAAAAAGGAAGAAGATGGGGGGGGGGGGGGCAACACCGGTGGATGGGGAAAAAAGGGAAAAAGGGTTAGAGGCCTTATAAAGGCGTCCTAGCGGGTCAGGTTAGGTTTTTTTTTTTCTGACCCGATCCGTTTGAGTGTCGGCAGGCGCGAATATCCACGGAATATTCTGGATCCAAAAAAAACTAACCCAAACACTCTTAATAAGGGAATACAGATCTACATTCAGATATTTTTCACAAAATTTTCAAATTTTTTACATAATTTGCACCAATGTAAACAAAAATCTGTATTTCAACCCAAAAATTGGTATTATCCACAAAAATTCCAACAAACATTGAACATTGGTGTAACCTGCCCCCACAAACATTGGTGTAACATTCAAATGGTGCACCTCACCCCCCAACTTGATTCATGCATTGTCCTCAATGCAACAAAAGATATGATATGCAATGACATACAGTAAAAAGATGAGTAGGGTTAGAGAACACCTCGCACTTGAGCTTTGACCAACACACCAATATCTGAAACTAGAAAAGAAAGTAGCATGAAGAATAAAAATAACATAAGTAAATAAAAAGACTGTACACTAAAAAACATAAAAACTAGTTACTCATCCACGAATTCCGGATACACCGGATCCGTCAAATCTTCCTCCACTCCTTGTCCTTTAAAACCATCGAAAAATGGCTTAAGTCTTTGGCCATTGACCTTGAATGTCTGGCCATTCTTGGGGTTTGTGACTTCCACAGCTCCATTGGGGTAGGCCACCTTGACAAGATAGGGGTCATCCCAACGGGATCGGAGTTTGCCTTGGAATATTGAGAGACGAGAGTTGTACAAGAGCACTTTTTGGCCGGGCTCGAATGAATTCCGTACAATGGATTTGTCATGAAAGATCTTAGCTCGGTCTTTTGAAATTTTAGAGCTCTCATACGCGTCTCTTCGTATCTCTTCCAATTCATTCAATTCTAGCTTCCTATGCTCTCCGGCCATCCTCAAATTGAAATTCAAAGTCTTAATGGCCCAATAGGCCTTGTGTTCCATCTCAAATGGCAAATGGCAAGCTTTTCCATAGATAATTCGGTAGGGAGACATGCCTAAAACAGTTTTGTAGGCGGTATGGTAAGCCCATAGGGCATCGGTCAGTCTATTTGACCAATCTTTCCTATTTGGATTCACCGTCTTTTCAAAAATATTTTTGATCTCCCTATTGGCCAACTCGGCTTGGCCATTGGTTTGTGGGTGGTATGTGGTGGACACCTTATGTGTGACACCATATTTAAACATTAAAGATGCAAATGGTCTATTGAAGAAATGTGATCCACCATCACTTATCATTGCACGAGGCATCCCAAACCTCGAAAAAATGTTTTCATTGAGAAACTTGACTACAACCCGGTGGTCATTAGTTTTGGTTGGGATAGCCTCCACCCATTTGGACACGTAGTCATTGCCAGTAGAATGTATAGATAGCCAAACGACATAGGGAAGGGACCCATGAAGTCGATACCCCAACAATCAAATATTTCGATAACAAGCACAGGGGAAAGGGGCATCATGTTCCTTCGGGTCACGCTACCCAAACATTGGCATCTATCACACTCTTTACAAAATGAAATACAATCCTTTATAAGAGAGGGCCAATAAAAACCTGACTGAAGAATTTTTGTCGTGGTCTTTCTCGTTGAGAAATGGCCACCGCATGCTTGTGAATGACATAATGCAAGGACATCCCGTTGTTCATTCTCCGGTACACATCTACGCATGACTTGGTCGGGGCAGTACTTGAACAGGTACGGGTTGTCGAAGTAGAAGTACTTCACATCTGCCATAAATCTTCTTCGATCCTTCGGGCTCCAATGCGGTGGTATTTGTCCTGTTGCAAGATAATTACATATGTCAGCATACCAAGGAAAAATATAATGAATTGAAATTAAATGTTCATCAGGGAAGGAATCAGGGATAGGAATGTTCTCATCGGCCTCTTGCACCAGTAGTCGGGACAAATGGTCTGCCACCACGTTCTCCACTCCCTTTTTTGTCTTTGATTGTCAGATTGAACTCTTGGAGTAGGAGGATCCACCTGATAAGTCTCGGTTTGGCATCCTGCTTAGACAACAAATACTTCAAGGCAGAGTGATCAGTATAGACAACTATCGGTGAACCTATGATGTAGGACCGAAATTTATCCAATGCAAACACTACGGCTAGCAGCTCTTTTTATGTGGTAGTATAATTCATTTGAGCTTCATTGAGTGTGTTGCTAGCGTAGTATATTACATAAGGTCTATTCTCCTCTCTTTGACTGAGCACTGCGCCGACCGCGTAATCACTTGCGTCGCACATAAGCTCAAAAGGTAAATCCCATTTGGGTGTTCGCATAATTGGAGGTGTGGTAAGCATGCTTTTGAGTTTTGTAAAAGATGCCTCATAACTATCCAACCACTCGAATGGGACATCTTTAGATAATAAATTGGTCAAAGGTCGGGCCAATGCACTAAAATTTTTAATGAAGCGATGGTAAAAACCAGCATGGCCCAGAAACGACTTGATATCCTTGACAACTCTTGGCGTAGGGAGGTTGGAGATGACATCCACCTTTGATTTGTCAACTTTGATATCCCTTGCCAAAAATATATGGCCGAGAACAATTCCCTCCCTCACCATGAAGTGACACTTCTCCCAATTAAGGACTAAGTTCTTTTCCTCATCTCTCTAGAACTTTCTCTAAATTTCCTAGACATCCTTCAAATGAATCCCCGAATACTGAAATGTCATCCATAAAGACCTCTACTATCTTCTCCACCATGTCACTGAAGATCCCCATCATGTATCATTGAAAAGTCCCTAGGGCATTACATAGCCCAAAAGGCATGCGACGGAAGGCAAATGTACCGTAGGGACAAGTGAAGGTGGTCTTCTCCTGATCTTCCAATGCAATCTCGATTTGATTGTAGTCGGAATATCCATCTAAGACGCAATAGAATAAATGCCCCGCTATTCGTTCCTACACTTGGTCGAGGAATGGCAATGGGAAGTGGTCTTTTCTTGTGCATGCATTGAGCTTGCGGTAGTCAATGCATACTCTCCATCCGGTGATCACCCTTGTTGGAATAAGCTCATTATCCTCATTTTCCACTATGGTGACTCCCGACTTCTTGGGGACTACTTGCGTCGGGCTAACCCACTTACTATCGGCAATTGGAAAGATGATGCCCACGTCAAGTAGCTTTAAGACTTCGTCTCTCACCACATCCTTCATGATTGGGTTCAACCTTCTTTGTGGTTGTCGAGACGGCTTGGAGTCGTCTTCAAGATAGATTCGGTGTGTGCAAATGATGGGGCTTATACCTTTGATGTCGGCAATTGTCCAACCAATCGCCCCCTTATGTCTCCTCAACACTTCCAAGATATCTTCTTCTTGCTTTGGATCCAAGGTTGAGCTAATCACCACTGGAAAGGTCTTATCCTCCCCAAGATATGCATACTTATAATGAGATGGCAATGGCTTCAACTCCAACACTGGTTTTTGTTCATCCGATGGAAAGATCTTCTTTTCTTAAAGTGGAAGCTTCTCAAATGTAAGGATCCATTTGTCTACCCCTTTCAAGCTCTCCAAATCCTCTTTCTCATCAAACTCGTTCATAACAACAAATCCCTCCTCTTCCAACTTGAAGGTATTCATTAACTCTAAGTGCTCCTCTACCAAGGTATCAATCCTATTCATTTCGTGCATCTCCTCATCATCCCCCGGTTGCTGGGACAAGTTGAACACATTGAGATCCATAGTCATGTTCCCAAATGCTAGCTTCATAAGACCGTTCCTGCAGTTAATCACAGCATTAGATGTGGCAAGAAAAGGTCTACCAAGTATTACAGGGATTTGGGAGCTAAGATTTGCAACTGAGTGAGTGTCAAGCACAATAATATCAACAAGAAAATAAAATTTATCAACTTGCACTAAGACATCCTCAACTACTCCCCTTGGTGTTCGGACACTATGGTCCGCCAGTTGAAGCGTGATTGGAGTAGGCTTCAATTCTTGGAGCTGAAGTTGTTGGTACACCGAGTATGGAAGGAGGTTCACACTAGCCCCCAAATCAAGGAGGGCTTGCTCCACTCGGTAATTTCCTATGGTTATGGCAATGGTGGGACAGCGGGGGTCTTTAAACTTCGGAGGAGTGTTTGTCCTCAAAATTGAGCTCACTTGCTCGGTAAGGAATTTTTTTTGTGGACATTCAACCTCCTCTTTACCGTGCATAAGTCCTTCAAGATCTTTGCACATGATGAAATTTGCTTTATGGCATCAAGGAGTGGGATGTTGATCTTCACCTGCTTAAACATTTCAAGTATATCAGCATAATTAGCCACCTTGACATGTGGCTTCAAACGATTAGGAAAATGAGCAGGAATAGGAGAAACAAGCACACTTTCATCAATTAATTTTTCTTTCTCAACCACCTCACTTTCTTTTTAGTCACCTCACCCTCGTCGGTGTCACCATAGGTCTCTTTTTCATTTGGCAATGTGACCTTGGGTGAGGCCTTTGACACAATGGTCTTATCAATTTCCTTGCCACTTCGAAGGGTGGTGACTGCTTTGAGTTGCTCACAACTCTCTCTTAAGGCCTCTGATGACTCAACAACACGTTGACCTCTAGGGTTCTCTTGGGGTTGAGTGGGGAATTTCCCCTTTTCTTGTTGTGATGCCCCCATGGAGTTTGTCAACTTCGTGAGTTAGGTCCTAATGTCATTAAGAGTTGTGGAATTTTGGTTATTGATGGCGGTTTGGCTTTGAATGAAAGCATGAACCACATCCTCCAAATTCCTCTTATGGGGAGGTTGGTAGGTGGAAGAATTGGATGGTCCTTGTTGGGAGAAGCTTTGGGGAGGTGGACTTGGTGAAAAATTCTATGGTGGTGGGTTTGACGAGTACCCTTGCGGATTGGAACGGGGGTATTGGGAGCTAGATGCTTGCCCTTGGCCTTGATATTGATTTTACCTAGGAGGTGCGGGAGGTGTGTATTCATTAGACCTATGAGGAGTGGGGTTCTCATTTCTCCAACTAAAATTAGGGTGATTGCTCCACCTCGGATTATAAGTGTTTGAATGTGGAGAAAATGATTGCCTTGGTTGGTTAAAGGCATTGACTTGCTCATGATACACTTCCTTAAGTGCCGGAATGTTAGGGTACTCCGATATAGAATGCTCCACACTCTCACAAATTGAGCAAAACTCATCTATCTTTGAAACATTTGACACCTCGTGCCTCCTATTGACTTCAAGACTTTCAACCTTCCTACACAATTTGGCAATTTTGGAAAACAAGTCTTCCCGGTCTCTCAAGTCATACATCTTTCCCCCTTGTGATTGACTACTACCCGAAGACGTCCTAGGTACATCGTTGGGATCCCTAATGTCCCAAGATTGTGCATTATGGGCCAATGTACTAAAGTAGTCAAGGGCCTCATCGGGGTCTTTGTTTAAGAATTCGCCATTGCACATCATGTTAATGAATTTTCTATGGCTCGGTGTGATTCCTTCATAGAAGAAACTAACCAATTGCCACGATTCAAAGCCATGATGTGGTACGGATTGAATCAATTCCTTGTAGCGATCCCAAAAATGATAGAATTGCTCATTGGGCTTTTCCAAAAAGTTTTGAATTTCATTTTTTAAAGCGGTGGTTCTATGAACTGGAAAAAATTTATTCAAAAACTTCGAAAGCATTAGAGCCCAAGAGGTAATGGATCGAGGTCGCAAGGAATACAACCACGTTTTGGCTTTGTCTGTGAGGGAAAAGGGAAACAATTTTAATCGAGCTATGTCTTCCATAGCATAGTTAGCATTGAAGGTTGCAACTATATCCTCAAATTCCTTTATGTGCAAATAAGGGTTTTCCTTTTCAATTCCGTGGAATGTAGGAATTAGTTGCAACATCCCTGGCTAAACTTGGAAGAGTTGAGCTTGGACCGGTAAGAGGATGCATGAAGGGGTGGTGCTACGGGTTGGTTAAAGAAACTCCCGCATTGACCTCTCCGGAGGATCAATTGGGATATTGTTCCCTTCATTTTCGGGAGGGAAAAATTGCATTCGTGGATTGGGTATTCTAGGTTCTAGCACTCCCCCACCCCGTTGCATGTTTGGGTTGGCACCTACATTCTCAAAGTTATCACCCGCATCCTCGGGTGGGTCTTGGTCAATGTTCATGTTGGGGCCCAAGGGTTGTCTAACTAGTCGGTTTTGTTTGTCCCGACCCCACATATAACAATAATATCTACAAATGAAAATGTAAACAACAAAAGTATATACAAGGATCAACGTACCTTAGCCCATGATGAACATCACGGGACTTACCTCCGTTGTCCGGAAATCACCTTCTTGATTCAATGCTTGCCTTTCCCGGCAACGGCGCCAAAAATGCCTGTTTGGTTCCGTTGTAGTATATCCTAACCTCCGAACATCATCCCTCAATGCGTATAGACTATGTGTAGAGAGGAATGTCACTCTCCCTTGGAATGATGTCAAAAGAAAGGGTAACGGAATGGTGGAATGAAATAAATGTGTGTGTGTGTGAACAAAAATGCTTCCCAAGCGCAAGAAGAATTTTGTGTGTCGTGTTTTACTTGGAACCGTATTCCAAGGTCGTCTCCTTAGGGAAGGAGGTGAATCGTGTAGAAGGTAATTTTGGTGAAAGAAAAGTGTAAAATCTTTTGTTTGAAGTTGGTTTGTGCTTTGTGTTGTGATAAAATTGAAATGGGAAACAAGTGTTGGCTAATCCGAAGGGTTCACTCCAATGGGAATGCCAAGTCGACTCGAACCCTTCCTCCAATGGTGCATAGATGAACGATTGATTCGTGGGAAGTGACGGACGAGATGGAAGTAAGGATCCAAGCATAACCCGTGACAAGTTTAAGGGATATCAAAGATTCACACCATGTCCTCACTCAACCCAGTTAAATCGAACCATCGTACACCGAGGGGAGGAAAGAAGATGAGTTGAAATGGCATACCCAAGAGGAGGTATCCCTTGGATTAGCCAACCTACTCATGCTTAAGGTAAAGACAACAATGTACTAAGAAGACATTATGAAGAAATGAAGATTGGAGCTCAGCATAAACGAAATGCACCAATATAACTTCCGGATAATTTATACATATCTATCACCTCTTACTAAAGAGTGAATGAGAAACTATTCATTCTTCATGGCTTTGATAAACCTAGAAAAGTGAGTGATGCTCATCCCTCCAAGTAGAGGAGTTACATGGTAAAACCATATTACACAAGGAGCCGATCTTCGACAAATAATGAGTAAATCACGTTCCACCCTTCACAGCTTTGGTAAAGCTCTAGAAAAGTGGAAGAGTTTCACTCCTCTAAGGGAAGAATGAAGCTCAAACAATGAAAGTAAAAGAAAGCAATAAATTAAAAGAAAGCAATAATGCAATAAAAGCAATAAATTAAAAGAAATCAATAATACAATAAAAGAAAGCAATACTTAAATTAGAAGAAAGCAATTAAAAGAAAACAATAATACAATAAAAGAAAGCAATTACTTTTGGAGGGTTTTCCACAACCAAAAAGATGATCTTTACAAGTCCCAAGGGGTGGTATTTATAGGCAACCAAAAGATGCCATTTACAAGCCTCAAAATATGCCCTTTACAAGCCCCAAGAAGAGCTTGAATTATACTTTGATCCCCCTTTATTTTGAGCTTTAATAATTGGCACTCTATAGTTTGTTGCTTTGATAATTGGCTCCCCAGTAATTTGTAGCTTTGACACAGAAAACCCTGAAAGAACAACAATTAATGCATTATCCCTAATTCACACACTAACCCTAATTTGACTTATTTTGACTAGTTTAACTTTGTTTAACTAACACAATTGTCCTAATAACTTAATTAAATTATGCATTAATTAGGGTTAATCACCGTCTATGGGAACAACTATTCTTGTAAAAAAATTCTACTGATACCTTCAGTAATTGATGGTTTCTACACCCAACATGAGCAGAAGTCAGATGAACCCTCTACCTTTGTAGAACCAACAAGAAGTCACCATTGGAAAACAATAGGAGAACCCCATGCTAATCCTGATGCTAATCCTCCAATGCGAACCCTCCTCCAAACAATGAACTCGAGGCCCTTCGTCAAGCCAACAAACGTCTTCTCCAACAAAACGAGGAGTTGCTAAGCCTCATCCACAACCAACACCCCCATAGGGCACAACCTGCCAAGGATGGTCCTCAACATTGGGAACATCAACACCTTGATCCCTTCAAGGAAACTGCAGAGAAAAATGAGCACAGCCAGTTAGTTGACAATGTCCGTTGTTGAATTCAAAGTAACGAAGAACACGAGGAAGTGTAGAGCCATAATAGGGGAACTCTTAAGAACGAGCTCCCCCCCCCCCCCCCCCCATTGCTATAGGAAAGAAAGGAGCAGTTATGGGAACAACGCTTTAAGGAAATCCAGCGAGAACTTAGCCACATAAAAGAGGCTGTGAAAGGCAAAACCCTGATGACTATGGATGCCTTGGTCCAGTAGACAGAGTCCCCATTCACTCCGGAGGTACTACACTTTCCTCTTCCACCAAAATTCAATTTGCCACAAATGGAGACCTTTGATGGAATAAAGGATCTCATGGACCACCTCAATACCTACAAGAACCAGATGGAGTTGCATGCTTACCAGGACCCAGTGAGGTGTTGAGCTTTTTGCCATCACCCTGAAGGGCTCGGCCTTAACCTGGTTTAACAAGCTAACCCTAGTGTCCATTTTCTCATTAAGGAAACTTTCCATTCATTTGTATCGCATTTCATTGGAGCTCGAACTTATTGAAAATCGAGCTACCACTTACTGAATGTCAAGTAAGGGCTGAATGAGACACTACGAAGTTACGTCCAAAGGTTCAACTTTAAATCCTTAAAAATAGACATCCCTGATGAGAATTTTGCCTTCACTACCTTCATTGTCGTGCTAGGAGTCTAGTCAAAGGACTTGGTGTTCTCTATCTCCAAGAACCCACAAGCTAGTATGGCAAAGGTCCTGGCCAAGGCAGAGAAGTATATCAATGGCGAAGAAGCTCTTCTCTAAAAAGCTATAAGCTCGACTACCCATAAACAGAAGATAAAGGACCAAAGTCCAAGGAAGGAGAGGAGCCGAGAACGATCTCCACGAAGAGACAGAGATCGCTCTCCGAAGAGGAAGGGTGACATTAGAGATCGCCTGGGTCCTCCACCTGAGGAGCTATAGCCAAGGTACGCCCCAAGGCAGTTCACTCCCCTCAATGCCACGGTGTCACAAGTGTTGTACGAGGTGCAGAATGAAAAATTCTTGCGATGGCCACCTCGGATGAAGGCAGACCCCGCAAAGCGAGACGTAACAAAATATTGTGAATACCACTGAGACCACAGCCACCTCACTGATGACTGCATCTAGCTTAAGAAGGAAATTGAGTTCCTAATCCAGAGGGGGCAGTTGCGCCGTTTTGTGGCCCAAGAAAATCAAAACTAAACTCATCTTCCTCCTATACCTCGGCAAGTTCCTCCACAACACCAGCAGCCTATGGGAGAAATCAGAGTGATATCAAGAGGATTTGCTAGAGGTGGAGAAACCATCTCAGCCAGAAAGGCCCATATGCGAAAATTCCAAGCTGAAGACATATTGGAGATATAGTATGCATCCAAAGCACCTTGGTTGAACATGAACATAACATTTTTGGACGCGGATCTGGAAGGCTGCCAACATCCCCATGACGAGCCCATAGTTGTAAGAGCCATCATTTCCATTAGAACTATCCACCGAGTTCTTATCGACAATGGAAGCTCTTCCGACATCATCTTCACCTCACCCTTTGACAAAATGGACATCAGTAGAAACAGGCTCAAGCTTGTAAGAACTCACCTGCTTGGATTTTCGGGGAAAATGGTGCTTCCCTTAGGCTCACTCCAACTTATTCTGACAATGGGAGACCCTCCCTGCTAGTCACCGACTACTGTACGGTTCTTGGTTGTAGATACTCCATCAACATACAACATCCTCTTGGGAAGGCCCTTCCTCAATGCCATAAGGGCTATTCCTTCTGCCTATCACCTGGTGATGAAATTTCCTACCGAGAATGGCGTTGGGATGGTCTGAGGAGATCAACGCGTAGCTCGAGAATGCTACATGGCATCAATGAAGAAAAATGAGGTCGAGACCATCAGCTAGATGAGCTTTATATGAGGAATGAGCTGGAGACAAGGCCCACGCCTTCAGAATAACTGGAGCCAATCTAACTCGACAAGGACCCAGAACACTTGGTGTATGTGGGATCAAAGTTTCTTAGGGAGATCAAAAACCTCCTTATTCAATTCTTGAAAGAGAATATTGACATATTTGCTTGGAAGCAAGTATGCAGGGGATTGACCCGTCAATCATCATGCATAAGCTCAACATGAACCCACCTTCAAACCCATAAAGTATAAGTGGAGAAGCTTTGCCCCAGAACGCCAGAAAACCATAAATGAAGAAGTATCCAAGCTCCTCCATGCCAAGGCCATCAGGGAGGTAGACTACCCAACCTGGCTGGCCAATGTGGTCCATGTTAAGAAGACCAATGGCAAATGGCATGTCTGTATTGACTTTATTGACCTGAATCGCGCCTGCCCCTAGGACACCTTTCCACTCCCTTGGATCGATTTGATTGTAGATGCCATAGCAGGATATGAACTGCTTAGTTTCATGGATGCCTTCTTGGGATACAATCAGATCAGGATGGATCCCAATGACCAAGAAAAGACGTCCTTCGTAATCGAGCAAGGGACTTACTGCTATCAAGTCATGTCGTTCGGGTTAAAGAACATAGGAGCCACTTACCAACAATTGGTGAATCGCATGTTCCAGAAGTAAATCGGGACGTCGATGGAGGTTTACATTGATGAATGCTGGTGAAATCGTTAAAGGCTGAGCTCCACATTCGGCACCTCAAAGAATCTTTCCAGATTCTCAAAAAATACCAAATGAAGTTCAACCTAGCCAAATGTGCCTTTGGGGTCTCCGCTGAAAAATTTCTAAGGTTGATAGTCAACAGCCGAGGCATTGAGGCTAATTCAGAGAAAGTTCGAGCTGTGATTCACATGCAATAGCCCTCAAACACAAGGGAGGTCCAACGTTTGACAGGGTGAATAGCGGCATTGAGTTGATTTGTCTCCAGGTCGAGCGATAAATGTCTGTCTTTCTTCCAAATTCTTAAAAAAACATTCCACTGGGATGCAGAGTATGGGGAGGCATTTGAAGCCCTCCAGGATTACCTCAGCTCACCTCTAGTCCTTGTAAGCCCTCGAGAAGGAGAGGTACTCACCCTACACCTTGCTGTCTCAGAATTCTCTGCAAAGCGCAGCACTAGTCAGGAAGCTAGATAGAGCTCAACAACCATTCTACTACTACAGTAGTGCCCTGCCGAGGGGCAGCGAAGAGATAACCAAAGATGGAAAAGTTGGTACTAGCTTTGGTAACGACAGCAAGAAGGCTCAAACCTTATTTTCAGTCTCACACAATAAAAGTATCCACAGATCAACCAATGAAGTAGGTCTTGCACAAACCTGAGTCGTCAAGAAGACTGGTCAAATGGGCAATAGAGCTGAGCGAGTTCGACATTAGATACAAGCCCAGAACTGCTATTAAAGGGCAAATATTGACAGATTTCATCGCAGAATTCATCACTGGACAAGAGGCATCCCCATAATCAACCTACCTGGTTCCAAACCTCTCGACGTGGAAGCTTTCCTCAGATGGAGCAGCCAACATCCAAGGCAGCAACGCTGGATTAATCCTAACCTCCCCAGATGGGATAGACATAGAATATGTCATCAGATTTGATTTCAAAGCTTCAAACAATGAGACAGAGTACAAGGCCATAATTGTTGGGCTCAAACTAGCCCACTCCATGGAGGCAGAGCAGCTCTGATACATAGCGACTCCCAGCTGGTAGTGAAGCAGATCGAAGAGGCCTACGAAACCAAGGGAGAAAGAGTGGCTCTATACCTAAAGGAGGTATAACAACTAATGAAAAAATTGTGCAGGTTAAAATTGTGCATATTCCTCGAGCAGATAATTCCCGAGCAGATGCTCTAGCCAAACTAGCCACTACTTCCTAGGAGAACCTGGATAGGCTCATTCCAGTCAAACACATAGTCGAGCCATGCGTGAGCTCTAAGGTGGAGGAGGTGTTCCCTGTTCAGATACAATCGACCTGGATGGACCCAATTAGGGAATACCTACAGAATGGAACCCTTCCAGCAGATTCCAAAGAAGCAGCAAGGCTGAGAGCCAAGTCATCCAAATTCATTATCCTCTAGGGCAACCTATACAAATGAGGCTTCTCATGCCAGTGATGCAGTAGAGCTAGTTAAGAAGTGCAAAACCTGCCAGTTACATGCCAATATTCTACACTGCCCACTAGAGCTCCTCACCTCAGTGGTTAGCCCATAGCCATTTCAGCAGTGGGGATTGGACATACTCGGACCCCTCCCAATAAGCACTGGAAAATGTAAATTTGCGATAATTGGGGTAAACTGCTTCACTAAATGGGTTGAGGTAGAACCTCTTGCAAATATCACAAAGCAAAAGATCCAGAGCTTCACTTGGAAATCTATAATCTGTTTGGGATCCCAAGGGCACTTGTCTTAAATAATGGGAAGCAATTCGACAATTCCAGGTTCAAAGAATTTTGTGTCGAGCTGGGCATAAAGAAATACTTCTTGGCACTAGCTCACCCTCAGTCAAATAGGCAAGCAGAAATGATCATCTGGACTATAAAAACAGCTCTGAAAATCATGCTCGAAGCCTTAAAAGGTCGATGGGTGGAATATTTGCCAGAAGTACTATGGGCTTACAGAACCACTACCATAGTAGCCACTAATGAGACACCTTTCACCCTAGCTTATGGCATTGAGGGAGTGACGCCAGTGGAAATGGGCATCCCATCCCCAAGAACAGAGTTCGCCAACCCCAAGCGCAAGGATGAGTTCACTTCTCGTCAATCTCGACCTCTTAGACGAAAGAAGGGACAAAGCCTTGCGGCGCATCATTGACTACCAGTGAAAAATGGCGCGATATTACAATAGGAAGGTCAGACATAGGAGTTTCAAAGTAAGAGACCTAGTCCTCAAAAAACTCCTCCCAGTCGGGAAGGACCCCACTCATGGAAAGTTAGGGCCTAACTGGGGAGGTCCTTACATCGTGTCTAGAATAGTCAGACTAGGGAATTATGAGATCTTTAGCTTATAAACAACCGACGAGCTCTTCAATTCATACGTAAAAAATGAACTCTTTAGCTTATACACAACCGATGAGCTCTTCAGCTCATAAATAAAAGATGAGCTCTTTAGCTCATAAACAAATGATGAGCACTTCAACTCATAACTAAAGATGATCTCTTTAGCTCATAAATTAAAAATGAGTTCCTTAGCTCATCAACAAACAATGAGCTCTTTAGCTCATAACTAAAGATGAGATCTTTAGTTCATAAAAAAAAATATGAGTTCATTAGGTCATAAACAAACGATGAGCTCTTCAGCTCATAACTAAAAATGAGCTCCTTAGCTCATAGATAAAAGATGAGCTTCTTAACTCATAAAAAATGATGAGCCCTTCAGCTCATAGCTAAAGATGAGTTTTTTAGCTCATAAATAAAAGATGAGCTTCTTAGCTCATAACTAAGATGAGTTCCTTAGCTCATGAACAGACCTCACACTTTGGAGATTTTGGCAAAAATGCTTCAAGAAGGGCAAAGCTCTCCTCAAAGAAAGGGGGCAAAGGGCAAAAATAACACAGATTCAAGCAAAAATAGAACTCTTTCATATAGCTTTGAAAAAAGATAACTCTTTCATTAAGATTTGTTCCAAATCAATTACAAAGCAAGAAAAAAACACAGAAAGCCCTAAGTATCTATAGCTGGATCTGTAGTTTCTTCAACAGCTTGGGGTAGCTCTAGAGCAGCCACTTTTTCCCCTCCTTCTGGTAGAGCTGGAGCTGGAGGAAGCCTCAGAGGGGACAAGTGTTGGAACCTCAGCCTTAGTAGAGACAGCTGAGGGCAGAATAGTCTCAGGAACTCCCACCTCTACTGAAGTAGTCACGTCAGAAGAAGTTGGTAGAAGTGGAATAGGCCCAGAAGCCTCGACCTCAGTCTCAGCAGGAATAGGCCCAGGAGCCTCGACCTCATCCTCAGTAAGGACAACACCAGAAGCTTCAACCTCGACCTCAGCCTCCTTCTTTGCAGTTGATCCTTCTTCCTCGTCCAAAGGAGGATCGAAGTCAAAAATCCTGATTTGGGTACTTGATCATGGCTTGCACTTGGAATGCAAAGTAACCCTTGGCCCAGTTTGTGGCATACTTATCTTGAAGCTAAGCTATCTAGGTGTCCCTCTCCCGCACCTTGGCCCTTTCCTCCTTAATCTCCTTAAGTAGTGCAGTGTTGACCTCAGCTAGCTCCTTGGGGTCATTCTTCACTTCCTGGATAGCATCACGGGCCTCGAAGACATCTTTCCATGCCTGGAATAGGTCGTCTGTCTTAAGCTTGAGCTCATTGCTCTTCCACTTGACCTCAGCCTCCAAGTCCTTATTCATCGAGCTCAGACCCTACACTGGAGCCTTCAAGTCATCATTGGCACATGTTAGCTCTCCGACCTTGAGCTCGTAGGCTTTCAATGATTTTTGGGCCACCCCGACGTCCTTTTCCATTGCTCAAATCCTGCCTACCAGGGGTCCCACATATATCACCATCTGCAAAACAAGACCATAGATCAGCAAGATCAAACAATATATCATAACAAGGTCAGAATAAAAAATGAGAGTTCTGTACTCACCGAAACATCCCCACAAATAGCAGTAGTAGCCGAGGTAGATAGAGGAATCGTAGAGGCTTCCTGGATGTTTGCCTCGGGAATGAAGGAGATAAGGGTATGAGTAGCTAAATTCATGTCCCTGATAAGGGAATCCCAGCCTAAGGCAACCTGGCTTGGGAAACCTTTTGTATGAACCACCGAAGAAAAAGCCTCACCAGCAGGCTTTGGTGCAAGAGGACCCCGTAAAGACAGACCCAAAGACTCTAGCACCCCGGCCACCTCTTTAATCGAGAAATAAGGATTTTTCAACCCAGGTTTAGGGGGGACCCCCACATGCGACTTAAGGGATAACAGAAATCTTCGAAGTAGGAAGAGGCAGTGGGAGAGAGGGTGTCTTCTGAAGAAGTGAAGTCGTCGGAGGAGCTGGGGGCACTTCTACCTTTTGTATTTTTATGGAGGTCCCAGGTCACCTCTAGACCCGACCGCAACCTTGCGCTTACCTACTGTTGTCTTTTTCCTCATCTAGTCCAACTTGGCCTTCACCGCTTCAGTGTTTGGGCCATGGAGCTCGGACCTTGGAGAGGAAGACAACCGGTTAAGTAGACTAACTAGGAAAAGAAAGCAAAACAAAGGTCAAGGGGAAGAACCTTACCAACAGAGTCTCCTTCACCAAACACCACTATTGGGATGAGAGTCTCAACTCTCACCTCGAGGGGACTAACCCCGAATTGAGTGAGCACCGAAAGCTTGAGAAGCTCTGAATACCTCTCAGTTTGACAGTCTTCCAGACCCAGTAGGACTATCATATCATTTGAGTCAAGGTCGGGACGAATAACTAAAACAAAAAATGGAAACAAGGCTAGCAAACAAAACACCAAACCAAGAAAAGAATTCAGATCAGGTCACCTCAACAAGGACTTACCCAGATTGTTAGGGGTTGACCAAGCCCGAGGCACAAGAAGAGTATCGGTGACATCCCTCAAGTTAAACTCCCATTCCTTCCCAGACATGAAGATCAGAGATCGGATTTTCACCCATTTTGAAATATAAAGGAAGCCATCAGAAGGGAAAAACTTAACGTTAAAAAATTTCATGAGCAAACGTATCGTAGGGACACCAAGCTCGTTCTTCTTAAAGAAAACCAAAAGACCCACCAAAACACCCTAGAAATTGGGAGAAATTTGGGCTGGACAAACATTGAAGTGTTGGAGAACAGACTTAAGAAAGGGGTGCAAAGGAAACCTAAGGCCATTCTTGAAGGAAGCAGCAAAGTAGCAGGTCTTCTTGGGCAGCACGGCATTGTATCTGATGTCCACATGAGGACACCAGTAATGCATGCCCTTAGGAAAGCCAAACCTGACAGAGAGGACGCCTAGATAGGGAGGGGCAACTTCACTAAACCCTATATAGTCTGAAGCCCGAGATACGTCCTCAGCACCCTCAATGATACCATAGGTCCTAGCCTCGTCTTTCTTAGACTTCCCTTTTCGAGATGTCTTTGACCTCAGGGCTAGACTCGACAAGGCTCGAGGGACCTCCACGTCAGCGACCTAGGCCTCGAGAGCTTTGACACCAAAAAAATTGTCTATCTCATCACCCATATCCCCTAGGTCATCCTCCTCTAGCTCGGGAGATCTTTCACTCATGGCCAAAAAGACAAATGAAGCAGTGGCTTTAGACAAAGCAGACATGGAGGTGTGGGAGAAAAGAAGATTAAAGGAACCGTAAAGAGAAGAAAAGTTGGTAAAACAGTCTTCAAGAGCCCTGGGGTCAAGGCTCCAATGACCAAAAAGGAAAACTCTAGCAGTAGAGTAAGGATCCAAGAAGAGGGGAAGATAAGACAAGGAGCGACTGTGACGCCCCAAAATCTGGGGGTCCTTTCTCAACCCGTTGATCACCCATCAACCCATGGAAGTACCTGTGCATGCCGCATAACCCGATAACACATCATCATACGACCATTCCAAGGTCCAATATCCATCAAATTGCCATCAATATTACTCCAATTACATCCTTTAAACAAAAAGGCTCAAGGCTCGAAGGCTTGGCAAGATTATTTTAAATTTTTTAAAATTTTGGAAGAGATACCGGTACTTCGTGTACTTGATACCAGTACCAGAGCATTCTACTTGCCAAGTACTAGTACCCGTAAACATGGTAACGGTACTTGGACCTTCGACAATGAGGTACCAATACCCCAAGCCTTGGTACCAGTACCGGAGCCCACCGGAGTCATGGTACCGGTACCTAATCAACTTGGTACTAGTACCAGGGCCCAGTTTTCCCCCAAATCTTTCCTTTTTCAATTTCAACTCACCCAATTTTATACAACATTTACCAAAAATCATATAGCATCTAATTTAAACAAAATGTAGACCATATGAGTTTATTATGCAATCATTTATACAACATTACAAGTCCAAAACTAATTACACGATTTTTTTACAAAAATGTAATTTAAATCTACAACTCGACTTTCTTTATCAACAAGGGCCCAAGTGAGAGCCGTCCACCGGCGCTTGTCGCACACCTGAAATATTGTTCCCATAAATGGTAAGCCACGCTTAATAGGGTATCTCATAAAGAGGCTACTCCCCAACCTAGATGCATATAAAATGTTCACATGCAATTCATCAATCAACCAAGCATTCATCCAAGAACAAACAACTTCAAGAAATGAATGTCACAATGTTATGCCATGTTATGACGTGAGACTTACACGTGCAATGCAACCCGAGCCCTTCATCGGCTCCTATAACACATGCAATGTCATGCTTATGTATCTGGGCATTTCAAGCCCCTACCATTGATGCTACACATCCAATAAAAATTTATAAATTCTAGGTCATTCTTGGGGTGGGTATTCATGGACTTCCACCAACTGGTACTTAAACGACACGGGATCTATGGACTTCCATCAACGGCTCTGCGTACGCCGACACACTTTATGGACTCAATACCAACAGGGTGCGTATCCAAAACACCGGGTCTTGCACCCGAGGGATAACCCTTATTTTCAATGCAGCCCGTGCAACTCAGTCGAACCTTGCTTCAACTTTTCCAAACCCACGCATCACCCACCAAGCGTGGTGTTTGATCAAAATCATGCACACACCCACATTCTTGTCACATGCCAACAGATGTGATGTTTCTTGTGCATATGCAATGTAATGTTCAATTGCAACTTTCATCTCATGTTTAATATATCTGCAGCACATTATAAACAATACTCCATATCATCCAACATTCCCAATTGTCAATTATATCATAAGTATAAAATTACAATTTTCAACATCATCAAAACATGTAATATCAATTTCATTCAAATAACATGCTCATACCAATCAAGGCATTTTATCAAATTCCAAAAGGTAAAAAATCATGTAAACACATAACATGCCCTATTCGTTACATTTCTCATGAAATTACTAAGCAAGCAATTTCCACAAACCCAATTCATGCTAGAATTTATTTTACACATTCTTGTACAAATTTTCCACATTTTAACCACAATGGGTATGTGCTTGGTGTTTTTCCTTGTTATCCCTAACCCCTAAATATCCTCCCTCAAAATGTAATGTATAGGGATGGATGGGAGTGTCACACTCCCTTTGAGTAGTGTCAAAAGAAAGGGCAAGGAGATGGGAAAATGGAATGGTGGAAATGTGTTATGTGTATGAACAAAAATGCTCCCCAAGCGCAAGGAGACTTTTGTGGATCATGTTTTACTTGGAGGTATTCCAAGGTCATTTCCACGGGGAAGGAAGTAAACCAAGGGGAAAGTGATTTTTGGGTGAAAGAAATCGTAAGATCTTTTGTTTGTTGAAAGTTGTTTGGTGAAGTGTGCTTTGGTGAAAATGAAATGAGAAACAAATGTTAGCAAACCCAAGAGGTTACTCCAATAGGAATGTCATCTCAACTCGAATCCCTCCTCCAATAGAGCATGAATGAACGATTGATTTGTGGAAAGCTAGGGATAAGAAGGGTGAGTATCTAAGCATAAACCGTGACTAGGCCTACGGAATATCAAAGACTCACCAATTTATCAACCCTCAACCCAGTCAAACCGAACCATTGAACTCTGAAAAAGGGAGGAGAATGAGTTGAAATGGCATACCCAAGTGGAGGTTCCCCTTGATTTTGCCAACTAAAAGATTTTAGCTACTCATGATTGAGATGAAATTAACAAAGTAATGAAAATGCATTGCAAAGGAATGAAGTTCTTGAGTAACTAAATGCACACAAACGTAAGCTATAAGTGAGAGCAATGAAAACCCATTTTAAAAGTAAGAAAAGGAAGAACTTTGATGCATTGATGGTAGAAGCTTTAAAAGAGAATTAAACTTGCAATGAACTTCTAGGAACTAGCATTAATAACATTAAATGAAGCTTTAAAGGTTCTTACAGGAGATTACAAGACAATGTAATGAAGAAAATGTGAAAATCTCAAGTTTATCTCTCCAGAACACTATTCATCATCTTCTACAGACTCTCTCTCTCTATATCTATCTCTCTTCTGTAACCAATGCTGAATGCCCAATGTTGGAGTCCTCTTCCCTCCAAAAAACGTCCCCTAGTCTCCTCTGTAGCTCTCTGATGTGATCCTCAATCCATAGGGGTCAAAGGGGACATGCTGGACAGGGTAATGCAGAGCTAGCCTGCACACCCAGTTGCCTTATTCTTCTCTCTCTTCATTTATCCTTCCAGCTTTCCAAGTCAAAGTGGGGGTGGTACAACGTGCAATTGGAGTCAGAGACAAGTGGGAGAATGATTGGTGGGTCCCTCAAAAATGGCTGGCTTGAGTTGCGGAGATTGGGGTAGGAATAGCAGACCGTACCGGTACGCGGTACCGGTACCCCGAACTCCAGAGGCTGGACCGTACCGGTACGCTATGTTCCAGTGGCCAAAACGTACCGGTACACAGTACCGGTACGCTTCTGCTGCTTTGTCTGATTTTTCTGATTTCTTCACTCCTGAGACACTCTTTAGCTACTCTTTCGTCCTCATTCACCTTAACTCATTTGGGAAGGCTTTAAGAAGCCTCATTTAGCGCTCTTTTTCTACAAACACCAAGAATCATCATTAAGCACAATACTAATCTAACTCCAATCAATTAACCCCCATAAGCAATTGAAAATATACTGATTAGCACCTAAAATATGCAAAGTTTTGTGCTAATCACACCCCCCAACTTGGGTTTTGCTAGTCCCTTAGCAAAAGTTATTTTCCAAACAAGGTAGTGAGCATAACATACAATAATCCATTTAAACGAACAATTCACTCAATCAATCAACAAAAACAAAAATCATAATGCAATTAAAAAAATAATCATAGACAATAATGAATCAGGAACTGTGATTTTTCATTAATGTGTTATGAAGTTGGAGTATATGAAGTAGGACATCAAAAAGAAACCAAAAAGCCTACGACCCCATTCTAACTAAGTACAACCCAACACCAAAAGAAAGGCAACAACTACTACAGCCTACTACACATCACCCTCTCCATCATCATCCTCATCTTCCTCAGACTCACAATCTTCCCCTTCCTCATCAGTATCTTCATCATCGTCATCCTCCTCTTCCTCAACCACTGTGGAGTCAAAGGGGGCAGATGCAGAAGGGGCAATGGTTGGTGCAGTAGGTCCTTCTGGGATGGGCCTCCCAGGGAAGGTATGCATGAACATCTCTCTCAGCATGGCCGTCATCCCCTGCACTGATGCCTCAATCCCATGCACTGTTATCTCCAATGCAACAAGACGCTGGGCCGTTGAGCGTGCTAGTGCAGCTGTGGATAGCCCAGCGGATGAGGATGGGCCGGGGGCCTCAAAATCATATCCCAATGTCCTAGCCCGCTCCCCCTTACTCATTGATTTTCTCTTTTTACTACTGGTCTTACCAATAGCCCCAGTCTCGGGAGGAGTGATCTTGTCAAATGCATAGCCCTTGACTTTGAAGTGATTGCACATCCGGGTTACCAAGATCCCGTATGGCAAATTGGTCATCGGCTTCATTGTAACAACAAAGTCTTTCATTACTTCCCAGATGAAAAGTGCAAAGTCGATTGTTTTCCCCGACACAACAGCATCTAACAAGGCTAACTTCTCCATATTTGGCTTCTTTTCCGAAGCTTTTGGGAATAAATTGTAATGGAGAAGTTTGTTCAGAAGCCCGTACACATGCTTTAACCCTCCACTTTGGAAAAGTCCCTTAAATTTAGTGGGGTCCTCATACATTAGAGCCACAAAATCCTCTCTAGTCTTGGCTCTAGTGATATTGTGAGGATAGATAGGCGGGAAGGATGGTGGTCTCTCATATCCTCCAAGAAGTGTGGCAATGATATCGGGGGTCACCTCGAACATCTTGCCCCGCACATTGGTTCTCAACACCTCCACTTCGCCCACCTCAACTACCCGGAGCGATTGGTAGAACTCCCTAACCATTGACAAATTATATCCCTCGACTTGCTTGAACCAACAACTCATGCCATGCCCCTCAATGATTTTTACAACCTCATGCCTTTGGGTGAGTGAGATGTGGTCAAGATGCCGCTCACAAGTGACACTCTTCCCCTGAATCCATTGGCGTTGTGCCTCCTTCCTGGCCTTCTTTCTTTGCACATTTGGGTCCTCGCTTGACCCTTCCCCGCTTCTCTTGCGGCTTGTGGAATCCTCCGGTGGAGGGGAACCAGGTCTTTTGGTTCGGGCCATGCAATGCAACAGTGCCCCCATTGAGAGAATTGCAAAGAGGATCAAGAAAAGACCCTCTATCGGGTCTATGGCTTCAGGAACAACATCCAATTTACGAGCCATGTAGAGATTCTTGAAGGGATTGGAGAAAATTAGGGGGAATGAGGCTTATAGAAATTCGGCACCTAGGGTTTCACAGGCGTAGATTGCACAAAATCAAGGCTTAGGAAGGGATGAGTTTGGATTTGCAAGAGAGAAGAGGTGATTTGGAGGCTTGGGGGGTTTTCGAGTGAGAGATGGTGGTTTAGGGTTGTAATTAGAGGTGGAAAATGAAGGGTTTCCCGAAAAAATTAACTTAAAGCCCTAATTTTTTTTTTCGGTTCAGCAGACCGTACCGGTACGCAGTACCGGTGCCCCGAATTCCAGAGGCATGACCGTACCGATATTGCGTACCGGTACGCTATGCTCTAGAGGCCAAACCGTACCGGTACTCAGTACCGGTACGCTTCTGCTTTGTTTGCCAAAATAATCCTGCTGAGCACACATCTCCACTCCATTCCAACTCAGGACATCCTTAGACATTTTACCACACTACCTATGACCTCTACTCCATCCCACACATGTACTCCACTTATAAACCACAATCCGAACCATCATGCCCAAATTATTACTGAAATTGCAAAGTGATTTAAACTTTTGATGCATTCAACGTACAAGGAATGAATTTCTATTCTTAACTATCAAAAAGAACACCCAAAATGCAAATCATAATACTAATAATACGGGCATCCCTAATTCATTTCAAATATCAAAAACTTGAGCCATATTCCCCTACTTTGTAAGCATGGAAGTCAATAATAAATTGTTCAGATGTCTGAACTAAGCACACATGAGCAGTACCATAGTCATAAATACTAGTCTACAGTATGCACCTACCCATTTATTTTCGAACTCGTGTGTGTGTGAATTGAACAAATAATTTGAACACTTGCGCAACAGAATTCACATTCGAATGACTAGCCAAATTCAGTTTCAATGCAAAACTCACCAAAAGTCACTCTCACCATGAAATACACTCTAGTTATCATGGAATGCACTCCATGTGTACATGTGAGATGGAATCTTGTGCTCAAAACAAAGTCTGCTCACATGTAATCCAAAAATGAAGTTCATGTTATGAAAATGAAGTGACTTTGGCATAATCTCATGAAAAGAAAACTAGGGCATTGGGTGGTAAGACTAACTCATCATTTTCTTTGAAATTATGCATCTCCCATGCTTCACTATATCACTTAGGACTTTGAGGGTTATAATAGGGCCTTGGGGTGATATTGAGGTAAAAGAAACGAAGGACATAGGATACAAATAGAGTTGTTCCAAGTGAAAGCCTTTTTATTTCAAGACACTTCCCTTTTTATGGGATTTTTCATTCCACTCTTACACCTTCACTTCACTCTTTGTTTCTTTTCTTTATTTTCCTTATCCTTTTCTTTTTCTTTTTATCATTCTTTCTTCTTCTCATCCCTTTCCTTCCTTTTCTTGAAATTTTTTTTTTTTTCATTCTTTTTCTAATGAACTCCTTGAGTTTCACTTCCATTCATCTCTTGCTCAAATTTTCACACCACACTTCCTTTACTTTTGCAATCACTCATTTTCAGCTTTTAGGAACAACCAATGTAAGGTAGATATTTCTCTTTTTTTTGCCATCGGCTTGGTCAAATGTGTGGCATAGAAATGAATTTCAATTAGGCTCAATCACGGCACTAGGGATAAAATTTCATAATAAAAAAGGCTAAGGCTCAAAATATTCAAATATGGCCTAAGATCACTTCCAGATACGCATGGGAGGGCATTGCTTACACAAGACAACATTAGTCTACTACCCAAATGCGCCTAGCCAAGACAAACATAATGAGATTATTGAACAAATTTGACATTGAAAAATTGTTCTTTGAGTAATTGTAAGTTCCCTCCAATAAGGATTGGCACTAAAGCTCTCACGGGTCCTTACTCATCTCCACTACTTATGTCAAGCCCAAAACATGAATCCAATCCGTAAATTGCTGAAATTACACATTCAAAGGTCACATACAGTTGAATTCAAAAATCAATACATATGTGATACTCACGCATAGGATCAATTTCCATAGTATGCTCATGTGCACAAAGTTCACAACAAAGATCAATATATCATCTAATCCACACACTCTTCATAAGGGAATACAGATCAACATTCAGATATTTTTCATCAAAAAATTTCAAATTTTTTCACATAATTCGCACTAATGTAAGCCAAAAATCTATGAAATGTGAAAGGTGAATTTTTCACCCCAAAGATTGGTATTTGGTATTATCCACAAAAAATTCCACAAACATTGGTGTAGCATGCACCTCACCCCCCAACTTGATTCATGCATTGTCCCCAATGCAACAAAAAGATATGATATGCACTGAAGGACAGTAAAAAGATAGGTAGGGTTAGAGAACACCTCACAATTGAGCTTCAACAAAAGCACCAATATCTGAAACTAAGAAAATCAATACTATACAACCAAAGAAAGTAAGTGACATGAAATAAAAATAACATAAGTAAATAAAAGCAACTGTACACTAAAAAGCATAAACATAATCTACTCCTCCACCAAATCCGGATACACGGGATCCGTCAACTCCTCCTCAACTTCTTGCCCTTCAAAATCCTCAAAGAATGGCTTAAGTCTTTGGCCATTGACCTTGAATGTCTGGCCATTCTCAGGGTTTGTCACCTCAACAACTCCATTGGGGTAGACCACCTTGACAAGATAGGGGTCATCCCAACGGGATCGGAGTTTTCCTTGGAAAATTGAGAGGCGAGAATTGTATAAGAGTAATTTTTGCCCGGGCTCGAATGATTTACGTACGATGGAATTATCATGAAAGATTTTAGCCCGTTCCTTTGAAATTTTGGAGCTCTCATACGCATCTCGTCGAATCTCTTCCAACTCATTCAGCTCTAACTTCCTATGATCACCGGCCATTCTCAAATTAAAATTTAAAGTCTTGATGGCCCAATAGGCCTTGTGTTCCATTTCGACTGGAAGGTGGCAAGCCTTTTCGTAAACAAGCCGGTAGGGAGACATGCCCAAAATAGTTTTAAAGGAAGTGCGGTATGCCCATAGGGCATCGGTCAATCTATCGGACCAATCCTTCCTATTTGGGTTAACCGTTTTTTCTAGAATGTTCTTGATCTCCCTATTGGTTATTTCGGCTTGGCCATTTGTTTGTGGGTGATAGGCAGTGGATACTTTGTGAGTGACGCCATATTTGAACATTAGAGATGCAAATGGCCTATTACAGAAGTGTGATCCACCATCACTTATGATAGCACGAGGCATCCCAAACCTCGAAAAGATGTTATCTTTGAGAAATTTGAGTACGAGTCGGTGGTCATTAGTCTTGGTCAGGATAGCCTCCACCCACTTGGACACATAGTCCACTGCCAAGAGGATGTACAAATAACCAAATGACATAGGGAAAAGACCCATGAAGTCGATGCCCCAACAGTCGAATATTTCTATGACAAGCACAGGGGAAAGGGGCATCATGTTTCTTCGGGTCACACTACCCAAACGTTGGCATCTGTCGCATCCCTTACAAAATGAAACACAATCTTTGATGAGAGAGGGCCAGTAAAAACCTGATTGGAGAATTTTAGCCGAAGTCTTTTTCGCTGAAAAATGTCCACCGCAAGCTTGTGAATGGCAAAATGCAAGGACGTCCCGCTGTTCATTCTCAGGTACACATCTTCTCATGACTTGATCGGCGCAGTACTTGAACAGGTACGGGTTGTCGAAGTAAAAGTACTTCACATCTGCCATAAACCGTCTTCAATCTTCTGGGCTCCATTGCGGTGGTATCTGTCCTATTGCAAGATAGTTACATATATCAGCATACCAAGGACATACATAATGAATTGAAAGCAAATGCTCGTTAGGGAAAAATTCAGGGATAGGAATGTGCTCATCGGCCTCTTGCACGACAAGCTGGGATAAATGATCAGCCACCACGTTCTCAACTCCTTTCTTGTCCTTGATCGTCAAGTCGAATTCTTGTAGGAGGAGTATCCACCTAATGAGTCTCGACTTTGCATCCTGCTTCGACAACAAATACTTCAAAGCAGAATGATCAGTAAAGACAACAATAGGTGAACCAATAATGTAAGAACGAAATTTATCTAAGGCAAACACTACCGCTAG
Source organism: Ilex aquifolium (assembly GCA_951799425.1). Classification (NCBI taxonomy): domain Eukaryota; kingdom Viridiplantae; phylum Streptophyta; class Magnoliopsida; order Aquifoliales; family Aquifoliaceae; genus Ilex; species Ilex aquifolium. Next base: position 5,202,045 of record OX637404.1, on the reverse strand, counting down.
CAACTCTTTCTCGGTGGTAGTGTAATTCATTTGAGCCTCATTCAGTGTTTTGCTAACATAGTGTATCACATACGGTCTATTTTCCTCCCTTTGACCAAGCACAGCACCGACCGCGTAATCACTCGCGTCACACATGAGCTCAAAAGGTAGATCCCAATTGGGTGGTTGCATGATCGGAGGTGTGACTAGCATGCTTTTATGTTTTTTAAAGGATGCCTCACAATCATCCGACCACTCAAATGGGACCTCCTTAGACAGCAAGTTGGTCAAGGGTCGGGCCAATGCACTAAAATTCTTTATGAATCGAAGATAAAACCCCGCATGGCCCAAAAACGACCGGATGCCTTTGATGGCTCTCGGCGTGGGGAGGTTGGAGATGGCCTCCACCTTGGATTTGTCGACTTCAATACCCCTTGCCGAAACTATATGGCCAAGCACAATTCCTTCCGTCACCATAAAGTGACACTTTTCCCAATTCAAGACTAGATTCTTCTCCTCACATCTTGTTAGAACCTTCTCCAAGTTTGCCAAACATCCCTTGGATGAATCCCCAAACACAGAAAAGTCATCCATGAAGACCTCCACTATCTTTTCCACCATATCACTAAAAATCCCCATCATACAGCGTTGAAAAGTCCCCGGAGCATTGCACAGTCCAAATGGCATGCGGCGATAGGCAAAGGTACCATAAGGGCACGTGAAGGTGGTCTTCTCTTGATCCTCCAAAGCAATCTCGATCTGATTGTAGCTGGAGTATCCATCTAAAAAATGGTAGAATAAATGACCTGCTACTCGTTCTAGGACTTGATCGAGGAATGGCAATGGGAAGTGGTCTTTTCTTGTGCAAGCGTTCAGCTTTCGGTAATCGATGCACACCCTCTATTCGGTGATCACTCTTGTAGGTATAAGCTCATTCTCATCATTATCAACCACCGTAACTCCGGATTTCTTAGGTACTACTTGTGTGGGGGCTAACCCACTTACTATCGGCGATTGGAAAAATGATCCCCACATCAAGTAGTTTCAGAACCTCATCCCTCACCACCTCCTTCATGATGGGATTCAACTGTCTTTGTGGTTGTCGGGAAGGTTTAGAATCCTCCTCAAGATATATGCGGTGGGTGAAAATGAGAGGGCTTATCCCCTTAATATCCGCAATGGTCCACCCAATTGCTCCTTTGTGCTTTCTCAATACCTCCAAGAGTTCATTTTCTTGTTCCATGTTCAAAGTAGAGCTAATGACCACCGAAAATGTTTCACCTTCTCCAAGATAGGCGTACTTCAAATAGGAGGGTAAGGGCTTCAACTCCAAGTTGGGCTTTTGTTCATCCGACAGAAAAATTTTCTTTTCTCGATGGGGTAACTCCTCGAATATAGGGATCCACTTCTCCGTCCCCTTCAACTCTTCTACCTCCTCTTGCTCATCATAATTCTCAAGATCCACAATTCCTTCTTCCTTAAACTTCAACATCCCCTCCAGTTCCAAGTGCTCCTCAACCAAAGTGTCGATTCTATTTACCTCACTTACTTCCTCATCATCACCCGGTTGCTTTTCCAGGTTGAATACATTGAGCTCCATTGTCATATTCCCAAATGCCAAATTCATTAGACCGTTCCTGCAATTTATCACAGCATTAGATGTAGCAAGGAAGGGTCTTCCAAGTATTACGGGAATTTGGGAGCTAAGGTTTGCAACAGGGTGTGTATCAAGCACAATGAAATCGACAGGGAAATAAAATTTATGAATTTGAACTAAGACATCCTCAACTACTCCCCTTGGTGTACGAATACTACGATCCGCCAATTGAAGGGTAATTGAGGTGGGCTTCAACTCCTCAAACTGAAGCTGTTGATACACCGAGAAGGGAAGAAGATTCACACTTGCCCCCAAATCGAGGAGTGCTTGCTCCACTCGATAATTCCCAATGGTGATGGCTATGGTTCGACAACCGGGGTCTTTGAATTTGGGAGGAGTGTTGGTCCTCAATATTGAGCTCACTTGTTCTGTGAGGAATGCCTTCTTGTGGATATTCAATCTCCTTTTCACCGTGCATAGATCCTTCAAAATTTTAGCACAACCTCTCTTTCTTTCTTTTCACTCACCTCACCCTTGTCAGCGTCACCCAAGATACCTTTTCCTTTTTGCAATGTGGAAAATGGTTTTGTCAATTTCTTTGCCACTACGAAGGGTGGTTACAGCTTTGAGTTGCTCGCAACTCTCTCTCGAAGGCCCCGATGACTCAACAACGTGTTGACCCCTAGGGTTCTCTTGTGGTTGAGTGGGGAACTTCCCCTTTTCTTGTTGAGATGCCCCTACAGAGTTTGTCAACTTTGTGAGTTGGGCTCTTATATCATTGATGGTTGTGGCATTTTGGTTATTGCTGGTGGTTTGGCTTTGAATGAAGGAATGGATCATATCCTCCAAATTCCTTTTGTAAGGAGGTTGGTATGTGGATGGATTGGACGGTCCTTGAGAAAAACTTTGTGAAGGTGGACTTGGAGAAAAATTTTGTGGTGGCGAGTTTGTCAAATACCCTTGCGGATTAGTCCGGGGGTATTGGGAGCTAGACGTTTGCCCCTGGCCTTGGTATTGATTTTGGTATTGACCTTGCTTAGGAGGCACGGGAGGTGTATGTGCAATTGAACCATGAGGCGTAGGATTCTCATTTCTCCAACTAAAATTAGGGTGATTGCTCTAACCCGGATTATACGTGTTTGAGTGAGGAGAGAATGATTGCCTTGGTTGGTTAAATGCACGGACTTGCTCGTGATATGCTTCCTTAAGCGCCGGAATGTTGGGGCACTCCGATGTGAAATGCTCCACATTCTCACATATTGAGAAAAACTCCTTGTCCTTTGACACTTGTGACACCTCATGCCTCCTATTGACCTCAAGACTCTCAACCTTCCTAGATAATTTGGCAATTTTTGAAAGTAAGTCCTCCCGGTCACTTAAGTCATAAATCCCTCCCCTATGAGTTTGGCTACTCCCTTGAGGATAAGATCTTGGTACATCGGTGGGATTAGTAATGTCCCATGACTGTGCATTTTCCGCCAATGCATCAAAATAATCTAAGGCCTCATCAGGGTCTTTGCTCAAAAACTCCCCATTGCACATCATATCAATGAACTGTCGATGGCCTGGTGTGATTCCTTTATAGAAGAAACTCACCATTTGCCATGGTTCAAAGCCATGGTGTGGAATGGATTGTAGCAAATCCTTATATCGTTCCCAGCAGTGATAGAATTGTTCATTGGGCAGCTTAGAAAAATTTTGAATTTGTTTCTTTAGGGTGGTGGTTTTATGCACCGGAAAAAACTTGTTCAAAAACACAAAAATCATTTGGCCCCAAGATGTCACGGTTCGGGGTCTCAAGGAATGAAGCCACGTTTTTGGCTTATCACTCAGGGAAAAAGGGAACAATTTCATTCTTGCTATCTCTTCCATATTGTGATTAGGGAGAAATGTTGCAACTATTTCCTCAAAGTCTCTTATATGAGAATAGGGGTTCTCATTCTCAATTCCGTGGAAAGTAGGAAGTAATTGCAACATCCCTGGTTTAACTATGAAGAGATGAGTCTGGACCGGAAGGTGAATGCATGAAGGTGTGGTGGTACGGGTTGGTTGAAGGAATTCCCGCATTGACCTCGCCGGAGGATCAATTGGGATATTGTTCCCTTCATTTCTAGGAGGGGGAAAATGCATTCGTGGATTGGGTATTCTATGTTCTGGTCCTCCCCCACCCCTTTGCATGTTCGGGTTGGCATCCACATTTTCAAAATTATCACCCGCATCCTCGGGTGGGTCTTGGTCAAGATTCATGTTGGGGCCAATGGGTTGCCTAACTAACCGATTTTAGTCGTCCATTCCCCACATGCAACAAAATATCTACAAATGAAATTATACACAAACAATAATATATACCCAGGACAACGTACCTCAGCCCGTGATGAAGATCATGGGACTTACCTCCGTCGTCCGGAAATCATCTTCTTGGTTTGACACTTGCCTTCCCTGGCAACGGCCCCAAAAATGCTTGGTGTTTTTCCTTGTTATCCCTAACCCCTAAATATCCTCCCTCAAAATGTAATGTATAGGGATGGATGGGAGTGTCACACTCCCTTTGAGTAGTGTCAAAAGAAAGGGCAAGGAGATGGGAAAATGGAATGGTGGAAATGTGTTATGTGTATGAACAAAAATGCTCCCCAAGCGCAAGGAGACTTTTGTGGATCGTGTTTTACTTGGAGGTATTCCAAGGTCGTTTCCACGGGGAAGGAAGTAAAACCAAGGGGAAAGTGGTTTTTGGGTGAAAGAAAGTGTAAAATATTTTGTTTGTTGAAAGTTGTTTGGTGAAGTGTGCTTTGGTGAAAATGAAATGAGAAACAAATGTTGGCAAACCCAAGAGGTTACTCCAATAGGAATGCCATCTCAACTCGAATCCCTCCTCCAATAGAGCATGAATGAACGATTGATTTGTGGGAAGCTAGGGATAAGAAGGGTGAGTATCTAAGCATAAACCGTGACTAGGCCTACGGAATATCAAAGACTCACCAATTTATCCACCCTCAACCCAGTCAAACCGAACCATTGAACTCTGAAAAAGGGAGGAGAATGAGTTGAAATGGCATACCCAAGTGGAGGTTCCCCTTGGTTTTGCCAACTAAAAGATTTTAGCTACTTATGCTTGAGATGAAATTAACAAAGTAATGAAAATGCATTGCAAAGGAATGAAATTCTTGAGTAACTAAATGCACACAAACGTAAGCTATAAGTGAGAGCAATGAAAACCCATTTTAAAAGTAAGAAAAGGAAGAACTTTGATGCATTGATGGTAGAAGCTTTAAAAGAGAATTAAACTTGCAATGAACTTCTAGGAACTAGCATTAATAACATTAAATGAAGCTTTAAAGGTTCTTACAGGAGATTACAAGACAATGTAATGAAGAAAATGTGAAAATCTCAAGTTTATCTCTCTAGAACACTATTCATCATCTTCTACAGACTCTCTCTCTCTATATCTATCTCTCTTCTGTAAGCAATGCTGAATGCCCAATGCTGGAGTCCTCTTCCCCCCCAAAAACGTCCCCTAGTCTCCTCTGTAGCTCTTTGATGTGATCCTCAATCCATAGGGGTCAAGGGGGACAAGCTGAACAGGGTAGTGCAGAGCTAGCCTACACACCCAGGTGCCTTCTTCTTCTCTCTCTTCATTTATCCTTCCAGCTTTCCAAGTCAAAATGGGGGTGGTACAACGTGCAGGAGGAGTCAGAGACAAGTGGGAGAATGATTGGTGGGTCCCTTAAAAACGGCTGGTTTGAGTTGCAGAGATTGGGGCAGGAATAGCAGACCGTACCGGTACGCGGTACCGGTACCCCGAACTCCAGAGGCTGGACCGTAATGGTACTGCATACCGGTACGCTATGTTCCAGTGGCCAAACTGTACCGATACTGCATACCGATACGCTTCTGCTGCTTTGTCTGATTTTTCTGATTTCTTCACTCCTGAGACACTCTTTAGCCACTCTTTCGTCCTCATTTACCTCAACTCATTTGGGAAGGCTTTAAGAAGCCTCATTTAGCGCTCTTTTTCTGCAAACACCAAGAATCATCATTAAGCACAATACTAATCTAACTCCAATCAATTAACCCCCAGAAGCAATTGAAAATATACTGATTAGCACCTAAAATATGCAAAGTTTTGTGCTAATCAGTATGTGTCATACATGAGATTAAATCTCTAACACCCTACACATTTCATATTTCAACCCTAGGTTAAAAATAAACCTAGTTAGGAAAGGAACCTTACCTCTTCAAGTGTAATACCGAGTCGTAGAAGCTTCAAAATACCCAAATCAAGCCTCAAGGCTTTGACCCCAACAGTCCCGTCTTTGAGATTTTGGCGCAACCCGCGAAATTTGGTACGTACTAGTAGCTCTCGTCACGTAGAACAACTTTTATTCTTGGCCCTAAACGATTCGACGAATAGTTGGCCCTAAATCGCAAGAAGAAGGGGGGGATTTCTTGAGTTTTCTCTCTCTTCTCCTCTCTCTCTCTCTCTCTCTATCAAGAAATTGGCTGATTTTTCTCCCCTTTTATACCCCTTGAATGCTTGGCCTACAATGCACCACACGTCCCGTCTTTCCCTGATCCGATTTTATCCCGAATCAATTAAATCTCGTCTCGTGTTATGTTTAATATATTTTATTTGAACTAATTTTAAATTATTTTTCATGTTTCGCATTTAAATCCCGATCGCGTTTATTTTAATCGCGCGATGCTTGATCGCACTGTAAAACGTGAAAATTCTGACTCTTGGAATTCGATAAAAATTGACTAGGTAACTAGATTTCGCAAGACGAACCCAACGGTGAAGTCTGTTTCATCATCTGTTTTCTAGAAAAAATTTGGGTTTTCAACCCACACCATAAAGGCTAATTACCATTTTACCCTTCACAATCAAAGTTTAAATTTTTACGGATTTTACATTCTTCCCCCATTAAAAGAAATTTCATCCCCGAAATTCACACACACATGCACATACAACTACCTGCATATGCAACAAACATATAATACCAAACGACTATAAGAATGCACCTCCATACTCAAAGAAAAATGGATAACTGGCATGTATAGTGTTCTCACGCTGTCATGTTGCCTCCACACCGTCGTGCTGCCACGACATCTTCACCAACCTCATAGTCTTGCCTTGCAAAACCTGCTCTCGGCTATCCATGATACGCACTGGTCCCTCTTCGAAGGTCCCCTCCGCATCAACATCTAGCTCACCCCAATCCACCATATGTGTTGATCTAGAGTATACTTCTGGAGCATGAAGACATGGAATACCGCATGAACACCCGATAAATTTGGTGTTAATGCCAACCAATAAGCGATTGTACCAACCTCTCGAGTACCTCAAAAGGTCCAATATATCTTGACAACAACTTCCCTCGCTTCTCGAACTTGATCACTCCCCTCTTAGGCATCACCTTTAAAAAGACGTGATCTCCAACCTCAAACACTAGAGTTCGCCGCTGTCTGTCGAGGTAGCCCTTTTGCCGGCACTGAGCCGTGAGAAGATGCTTCCGTATCAAGTCCATTTTTTCTGAGGTGTCTCTAACTAATTTTGAACCCATAGAGGGTCTCTCTCCAACCTTCGTCCAACAAACTTGAGAACGGCACGACCTCCCATAAAGTGTCTTATAGGGTACCATTTGTATACTCGTCTGATAACTATTGTTGTAGGTGAACTCTACTAAGGGTAAATGCTCTTCCCAACTACCCTTGAGATCAAGGACGCATACCTGTAGCATGTCCTCTAAGGTCTAGATGGTCCTCCCTGACTGACCGTCTATCTATGGATGAAAATTTGTGCCCATCATCAACTGTATCCCCATAGCCCGTTGGAAACTCTCACAAAAATGAGTTGTGAACCTGGGATCCCAATCTGATACTATGGATACAGGTACTCATGTAAATCGGGCTATCTCCCGTATATACAACCTGTAGAATTCCTCCAGTGTGAAGGTCATCTGCACTGCCAAAAAGTGTGCGAACCTTTTAAGCCAGTCCACTATCACCCACATGCGTCGTGCCCCCGTGATATCTATGGCAAGTGGGTCACAAATCTATAGTGACATGTTCCCACTTCCACTCAACCACCTCCAAAGACTAGAGCAACCCTGCTGGTCTCTGGTGCTCAGTCTTGACCTGCTGAAATGTGAGACACCTACTAACGAAGTCTCTAATAATGTGTCTCTTCATTTCGTTCCAATAATACTGGCGGTGAAGATTGTGGTACATCTTCGTGCCACCTGGATGCACGGCAAAACGGGAGCAATGAAACTCCCTGAGGATTTCTTCTCACAGATCAGTAGACTGGGGAACCATAACCCTTCTCCTAAATCAAAAAATACCATCTGCGTGAATGGCCCAGCCCTCATCACTCGTACCTGACTCTATCCGATCCCTGATGGATAATATTTCTATGTCCTGGCCCTGGAACTTGATCACCCTGCTCAGTAGGGAAGTTGTAGTCACTAAAATCCCCAAAGTGTCATAAGCCTGACCCCTATAATGCATTCTAAACTGTCCCACAGTCTTGATCATCCGCCACTCCTGGGAAGCCACACTAAACAAGACTCCCCGTGACTTCCAGTTGAGTGCATCATCCACCATATTTGCCTTACCGGGGTGGTAATGCAAAGTGAAATCATACTCCTCAATATACTTCATCTACCTGCGTTACCTCATGTTAAGGTCCCAGTGAGTGAAGATGTACTTCAGACTCTTGTGGTCCGAGAATAGCTCAAACTGATCTCCATAGAAATAGTGGCACCATGCCTTCAAGGCAAAGACGATGCCCGCCAACTCAATGTCATGTGTGGGGTAGTTCTGCTTGTGGTTCTTCAACTATCGTGAATCATAAACTACCACCTTCTCGGACTGCATCAACACACACTCAAATCTGTCCTTGGAGGCATCACAATATACTGTGGACCTCTGTCCCCTCTCTAGAACTATAAGGATGGGAGCTGAAGTAAGCCTTTTCTTCAACTCCCGGAATGCCCTCTCACACGAGCCATCCCATTAAAACTTGACCTCCTTCGTGGTCAATCTAGTCATAGGTGCAGCTAGTCGGGAGAAGTCCTCAATAAACCTCTGGTAATACCCTACCAATCCCAAGAAACTGCGTATCTTGAAGACGAACTTCAGCCTCTCCCAACTTATAAATGCCTCAACCTTCTCCGGATCTATGGATACCCCCGAAGTCAACACTACGTGTCCCAGAAATTTACCTCTGTTAGCCAAAATTCACACTTGCTAAACATGGTGTACAACTAGTGGTCTCTCAAGGTCTGGAGAACAACCCTCAAGTGACCCTCGTGCTACTCCTCCGACTTGCAATAGATCAGGATGTCATCAATGAAGACCACGATAAATTGATCAAGATAGGGTTTGAACACCCTATGCATGAGATCTATGAATGTCGTCGGGGCATTCGTCAATCCAAATGGCATCACTGTGAACTCGAAATGCCCATATCGAGTCTTAAATGTCGTTTTAGGGATATTTGTCTCCCTAATCCTCAACTGATGGTATCTCGTGCGCAGATCTATCTTGGAGTAGAGTCGTGTCCCTCTCAGTTGATCAAAAAAGTCATCAATCCTCGACAATGGGTACCTATTCAACTGCCGGTAGTCTATACACAGTCTAAGGGTTTTTTCCAACTTCTTGGCAAACAATACTGGAGCGCCTCAAGGTGAGGTATTCGGTCTAATGAAACCCTTGTCCAACAATTCTTGCAACTGTATCTTAAGTTCTTGCTGCTCCGTAAGTGCCATTCTATGCGGTGTCAAAGAAATATTAGATGCACCGGGTTGTAACTAGATTGTGAGGTCTACATCCTAATGTGGAGGTAATCCCGGTAACTCATTCGAAAAAACATCCGTATACTCATAAACTACTCGAGGTAGGCCCAACTCCTGTCTTGCCTCGTCCTCAAGTGTAAGGCTTGCTAGCCAATCCATCAACTGCCCGTGCTAACAAGAGTCATACACGGCTTGGGGTAAAACATCGTGTTTTTCCCCCATAACTTGAAATAAACACCCTCTAGTGTATACGCAGTGACCCTCTTTCAAACACAATCGATGAAGACTCGGTGTGCCGCCAACCAATCTATCCTGATGATGACATCAAACTCTGACATGTCCATGACCCTAAGGTCTACGGTGAGTTGAATCCCCGAGATCTCTAACTCACACCCCTGTCATATCTGATCAATGCAAACCTTAGCTTCTAGGGGAGAACTCACATGCAATGGCTCTTTCAAGGTCTCAATATCTAAGCTCAATTTTTTTACATATGATGAAGCTATAAATGAATGCAATGCACCAGAATCAAATAATACCCTTGCTCATAAGCGAGAGAGTAGAAATGTACCCTGAATAACCGACTAATCCACCAACTCAGTCTGAGGTGTGATGGCGTAGATTCACCCCTAGGTCCCCGAAGTCCCGCCCTGTAAGCCCTGTCCTTAGCCTCAACCCATGCCTTGCCCCATCTGGCCTGATTGCGGAGTCCCTGCTCATGAAGTGGTCGGGGCTAGTGCAGCACCCTGGAACTGAAACTAACTTCCCTGGCCCATGGTAGGATAGGGAGGAATAAAATAGGTCTGTGGATTCCCCACTGATGATTGGACCTGAGATGCCCCGTAGCTCAGGGATCCCTGCCTTTGAGGACAATCTCGCTTCATGTGACCCGATTGATGGCATATGAAACAAGTCCTCTAGCACGCCTAGTGGGTGGCCCTAAAATTTCTCCCGCTATAGGAGGATTGACCTTGACTTTGGCCTTGATAGTCGTGGCCCTATCCTTGATACCTTTGAGGGGTGGAAGTCTTTTGCTTCTTCCCTGAACTAGAAGAAAAAGATTGACCCTCCTTCTTCTTGTCCTTAGCACCCGCCTCCTGGATGCTCTTGGCATCTTCTACTTCTCTCTCAATGACCATGGTTGTCTCGACTATTGAGTCCAAGTCTTGTAGGTGGTGGCCCAAAATATTTCTCTAAATGGAAAACTTCAAGCCATGTATGCGACCACATAATCATCGGCGAAACAGGCTAACTCTGCGAACTTATCCACGTACTCCATCACCGTCATATTTCGTTGCTCCAAGTCTAGGAATTCCCGGGCTTTCGTTTGCTGAACATCCGACGGGATGTACTTTCCCATGCAATGCTCACAAAACTCTCCCCATGTCATTGCCTCAAGGTTCTTTGAGGCCTTTGCCTAATCTCACCATAGATGGGCCTCTCCCTCAAGTTGGAAAGCAGTTAATCTTATCTTTGTGGCTTAGGATGTGATCTCCAAAGCCTCCAAGTTCTTCTCTACTTGTTGGAACCAATGGTCGGCCACCATCGGATCTGCACCTCCCATGAAAGTCGATGGCTTGTGTGCCTTAAAATGATGGAGGTTGTTCGAGCCTCCTTGACCCACATTGGCACTCGCTTGCAAAAAAATGGCAGTCATCGTGCCCATACCCTCCATGTAGGATTGTTGGTTAAAGTTCAGTGGAGGTTGGTTGTTGTTTTGTCCATCTCCTCAACCATTTCGGTATCCTCTTCGTTTATTTTCCATCTACACACATGTCAGATAGCAATAGAGCACTAACTTAGTATCTCAAAGTAGGGACCAAGGTCAAAACATTGAGATTTCTCTCCTTATCTCACTAGTAGGATGTGTACCACCCACTAGTAGACACCTTAATCATGAATATTATTCACATAACACATAACATGTAGCATTTAGATCACATAACATGTAATGTACAATGGATGCAATGGCCTAGACCTATGCCACACGAGCCCTAGGTAAATCAAGAACCAAGGCTCTGATACCAAGTTGTGACGCTCTAAAATTCAGGGGTCCTTTTACAACCCATTGATCACCCATCAACCCGCGGAAGTACCAGTGCATGCCGCATAACCCGACACCACGTCAACACACGACCATTCCAAGGTCCAATATCCATCAACTTCCCATCAATATTACTCTAATTATATCCTTTAAACAAAAAGGCTCAAGGCTTGGCAATGTTTTTTTAAATTTTAAAAATTTTGGAAGAGGTACCAGTACCTTGTGTACTTGGTACCGGTACAAGAGCATTTTGTTTGCCAAATACTGGTAGATGTAAACGTGGTAACGGTACTTGGACCTTTGACAGTGAGGTACCAGTACCTGTGAACCTAGGTATCTGTACCTAAGACCACTGCCAGGGAGGTACCGGGACCCCAAGCTTTGGTACCAGTACTAGAGCCCATTGGAGTCGTCGTAACGGTACCTAATCAACTTGGTGTTGGTACTAGGGCCCAGTTTTCCCCCCAATCTTTCCTTTTTCAATTTTAACCCATCCAATCTCATACAAAATTTACCCAAACTCAAACAGCATCTAATTTTACACAAAATGTAGTTCATATGAGTTCATTATACAATCCTTTATACAATATTACAAGTCCAAAATCAATTACACGATTGTTTTACAAAAATGTAATTTAAAGCCACATATCAGTTTTCCTCATCAACAAGGGCGCAAGTGAGAGCCGTCTACCGGCGCTTATCCCGCACCTGAAATATTGTTTCCATATTGGTTGATTCACGCTCAATAGGGTATCTCCTAAAGAGGCTACTCCCCAACCCAGAGACATATGAAATGTTCACATGCAATTCATCAATCAACGAAGTATTCATCCAAGAACATACAACTTCAAGAAATGAATGTCAGAATGCTATGCCATGTTATGAGGTGAGATTCACACATGCATTGCAACTCGAGCCTTTCACCGGCTCCCATAACACATGCAATGCCATGCTTATGTATCTGGGCATTCCAAGCCCCCACCATTGATGTTACACATCCAATGACAATTTATAAATTTTGGGTCTTTCTTGGAGTGAGTATTCATGGACTTCCACCAACTGGTACCCAACTGACACGACATCTATATACTTCCACCAACGGTTTCGCGTACGCCGACACACTTTATGGACTCAATACCAATGGAGTGTGTATCCAAAACATCTATTTTTGCACCCGAGGGATAATCTAGCCCTTCTTGCTAACCACGAACTTTATTTTCAATGCAGCTCGTGCAACTCAGTCGAACCTTGGTCCAACTTTTTCGAGCCCACGCATCACCCACCAAGCATGATGTTTAATCAAAATCATGCACACACCCACACTCATGTCACATGCCCATGAATGTGATGCTTCCTGTGCATATGCAATGTAATGTTCAATTTCAAATTTCATGTCATGTTCAATATTTCATGAGCACATTATTAACAATACTCTATCTCAACCAACATTCCTAATTGTCAATTATATCATAAGCATATAATTACAATTTACAACATCATCAAAGCATGTAATATCAATTTCATTCAAATAACATGCTCATGCAAGGCATTTTATCAAACACCCAAAATGCACAAAATCATGTAAACACATAACATGCCCAATTCGTCACATTTCTCATGAAATTACCAAGCAAGCAATTTCCACAAACACAATTCATGCTAGAATTGATTTTACACATTCTTTTACCCATTCTCCACATTTCAACCACAGTAGGTATGTGTCACACATGAGATTACATCTCTAACACCCTACCCATTTCATATTTCAACCCCAAGGTTAGAAATAAACCTAGTTAAGAAAGGAACCCTATCTCTTGAAGCATAATATTGTGAAGTAGAAGCTTCAAAATACCCAAAGCCTCAAGGCTTTGACCCCAACAATCCTGTATTTGAGATTCTGGAAAAACCCGTGATATTTGGTACATACTTGTAGATCTCGTCGCGTAGAACAACTTTTGTTCTTAGCCCGAAGCGATTAAACTAACGGTTGGCCCTAGATCACAAGAATAAGGTGGAGATTTCTTGAGTTTTCTCTTTCTTCTCCTTTCTCTCTCAATTTGAAAATTGGCTGAAGAATGGAGAGAAAAATTTGATTTTTCTCCCCTTTTATACCCCTTGAATGCTTGGCCTACAACGCGCCACACGTCCCATCTTTACCTGATTCGATTTTATCCTGAATCAATTAAATATTGTCCCGTGTTATGTTCACTATATGTTATTTGAACTAACTTTAAATTATTTTTCATGTTTCGCAATTAAATCCTGATCGCGTTTATTTTAATCACATGACGCCCCATCGCGTTGTAAAACATAAAAAAATTGATTGTCTCAGAATTTGATGAAAATTGATTGGGTAACTAGATTTTTCGAGACGAATCCAACGATGAGGTCCATTTTATCATCTGTGTACTAGAAAATTTTAGATTTTTTACCCACACCGTAACTCCTAATTACCATTTTACCCTTCACAATAAAAGTTTAAATTTTCTCGGGTTTTACATTCTTCCCCCCTTAAAAGAAATTTCATCCCCGAAATTCACACATATGCACATAGAATTATGTGCATATGCAACAGTCATATAATACCACACGACTATAAGAATGTACCTCCATCCTCGAACAAAAATGGATAACTAGCACGTATAGTATTCTCACGCTCTCATATTGCCTCCTCCACACTGTCGTGCTACCACGACATCTTCACCAACCTCACAGTCTTGCCTCGCAAAATCTACTCTCAGCTATCCATGATACGCACTGGTCCTTCCTCGAAGGTCCCATCTGCATCAATAGCTAGCTCACCCCAATCCACCATATGTGTTGATCTGGAGTGTACTTCTGGAGCATGGAGACATAGAATACCGCGTGAACACCCGATAAAGTTAGCTGTAATGCCAACCGATAAGCGAGTGTGCCAACCCTCTCGAGTATCTCGAAGGGCCCAATATATCTTAGTGGTAACTTCCCTCGCTTCTGGAACATGACCACTCCCCTCTTTGGCATCACCTTCAAGAAGACGTGATCTCCAACCTCAAACTCTAGAGGTTGCCGTCGTCTATTGGTTTAGCTCTTCTATCGGCTTTGAGCCATGAGAAGACTCTTCCGTATCAAGTCCACCTTCTTCGAGTTGTCTCTGACCAAGTTCGGACCCGTGGAGGGTCTCTCTCCAACTCCATCCAACAAACTGGAGAACAACACAACCTCCCATAAAGTGCCTCATAGGGTGTCATATGTATGCTCACCTAATAACTATTGTTGTATGCGAACTCCACTAAGGGTAATTGCTCCTCCCAGCTACCCTTGAGATCATGGACGCATGCACGTAGCATGTCCTCTAAGATCTGGATGGTCCACTCTGACTGACCGTCTGTCTGTGGATGAAAAGTTATGTTCATCATCAACTGTGTCACCATAGCCTGCTAAAAAATCTCACAAAAATGAGCCGTGAGCCTGGGATCCCAATCTAATACTACAGATATGGGTACCCCATGTAATCAGACTATCTCCCGTATATACAACCTGCAGAATTCCTCCAGTATGAAGGTTATCCGCACTGCCAAACATTGTATCGACTTCATAAGCCGGTCCACTATCACCCACACGCGTCATGCCCCAGCGATGTCTGTGGCAAGTGGATCACAAAATCCATAGTGACAAGTTACCACTTCCACTCAACCACCCCCAAAGTTTGGAGCAACCCTTCTGATCTCAAGTGCTCAACCTTGAACTGCTGACACGTAAGACACCTACTAACGAAGTCTCCAACGCGCCACCTGAATGCACAGTAAAATGGGAGCAATGAAACTCCCTGAGGATTTCTTCTCTCAGATCCGTAGATTGGGGAATCACAACCCTTCCGCTAAATCGAAGACTACCATCTGCGTTAATGGCCCAGCCCTTGTCACTCGTACCTAACTATACTTGATCCCTGATGGACAATATCTCAATGTCCTGGCCCTAGAACTCGATCACCCTGCTCAGTAGGGAAGGTGGGTTTTATACCTACGAATTAAGCATTTTCGACTTGATGAAATTGCAAGTTTTCAAATATTTTATGTTACTTTTTATTTGTTTTGTGTGTTTTCATGTTATTTTGTAGGGATCATCATTTGGAAGGAAACGAGATCAATTTGGAGCCTATGTGTTGAATTTTTGAAGACTAAGCAACAAGGGAAGCTTTAGGCTTAAAAGGGGACAGCGCCTACCCAGCACCTAATCAGCGCCTAGGCACTTGAAAAGCAGTAACTCAGCACCCCTACGCTGGTTTTAAGCGCCTAGGCGCTTGTGTTGGCTCTGGACGCGAATTCTGACTTATTTTTGACCTGAAATTGAACTCTAAGGTGACATATATGCTAGGGTTTGAGTTGGAAAGAGGATATACTGATTTCGGGGGCTGCTAACAGAGAAAAGAATCAAGAATTGATAAAAAAATTGAAGGCAAGAATCGAAAGAAACAACACGAAGAAAATTGGGATTGAAGGCTAGAGAAAGATTTAAGACTGCAACTAAATTTTCATTCCTTTTCTCTTACTTTTAGTTCTTGATTTTTTTGAGATGTTGTTTAATTTGAGGATGATGTTTTTCAATTACATTATGAACTAATTTTTTATTAAGATTGCAACGGAACCTGATGTTTAGTTAAATTGATCTACTCTCATTTCTAGTTCTTATTGATCATATATGAGTTGTTTATCATATTTTGTGCTTAATATATAATTGTTTGTCCATCAATTAATTTGATAACCTAGATGAAATTGGGAGATGAATTCTAGGTTTAGATCGGAATATGATGACATGCGTCTAATTGATTCTTCTTCGGATTGAATAGCTGGGTTTGTGTATAGGATAGGAATATACCTATATGTCGTGTGTAAATTTTATGAGATTTTGGACTTAATGAATCTATTCCAACTTATTTTGCATAGGAATATAGTAATTTAATTGGGAGAGATATGTTCATCTAACTATCGGAAGAGGTTTGATAAATAATTTTAAAGTCTCAATTAACAACTTATTTTGATAAATTAACTGGAAAGAGAGTGGAAAGATTTATACGAAGCATTAGGGGAAGTTGTAATCTTAAATTCTTTTATCCGGTAAAATCACTCATTGTTCAGTAATTTTTGATTTAGTCTTAAATTAGTAATTCCATAGTTCAATTCCAATTGTTTAAATAAAATTGAATTGATATAAAGTTAGTACTTGGAAGTTATTAGTAATAATTCTTCATGGAAACGATACTCTACTTATCACTTTATTACTTGTTGATCGTGTATACTTGCACGTAAATTGTCAATATCAAATTCGGACAACAAGTTTTTGGCGCCATTGTCGGGGACTTATTCTAGTAGTTATTTCAATCAATTTGATCTTAGTTTAAACTTATTTAATTTTCTGTTTTAATTGTTTTCGCAAGTACTCTTGAATTTTGTATGCAAACACGATCTACATGTCAGGAACTACTACCGTACGAAGACGAAATCAAAAGAAGGCTCTGAAACTTGCAAAAGCAGTGTCAAGAAGCAAATAATCAAGAAACTATGGCGGAAGATGAATAGAAATCAGTAAGGGATTATGCTATGCTGCTTGTGACGGAAATACAATCGAGCATTCAAAGGCCTGCAATTCAAGCAAATAGTTTCGAGATCAAGCGGGGTACCAACCAAATGATTCAGAATTCAATACAGTTTGGGGGTTTGCCTAATGATGACCCAAACGGTCATTTGGTGAGTTTTCTGGAGATTTGCGACACATTCAAATACAATGGGGTTTTCGAAGATGTGATTAGACTTCGACTTTTCCCTTTCACACTTTGTGATGAGGCAAAGAGTTGGTTGCATTCCTTGCCACCGGGTTCTATTACCACGTGGATAGATTTAGCTCAAAAATTCTTAGCTAAATTCTTTCCACCAGCTAAAACTACAAGGATGGGGAACTACATCACTTCATTCGCACAACATGATTCTGAGACTCTATATGAAGCTTGGGAGCGATTCAAGGATTTACTCTGAAAATGCCCTCACCATGGTATTCCTAAGTGGTTGCAAGTTCAGACATTCTACAACGGGTTGTTTAGTGCTACAGAACCAGTATCGATGCAGCTGTAGGTGGGGCATCAATGGGGAAAATTTTCAATTAAGCATACGAGTTATTAGAGACGATAGCTGCCAACAATTATCATTGGCCTTCTACAAGGATCAATTAGCCAAAGGTAGCAGGGATATATGAAGTGGATGCAGTTACTGTATTGGCTGCACAGGTTGCTACATTGACAAAGAAGATTGATGGTTTAAAGGTGCAGCCAATTCAGAGTGTGGCAGTTGTTTGTGAATTGTGTGCTGGGAACCATCCAAGTGATCAATGTGCAATTAATCCAGAGTCGGGACAATACATTGGAAACCACAACAGGCAGCAATATAGCAATAATTTCAACAATTATAACCCTGGTTGGAGGAATCATCCGGGCTTTTCATGGAATAATAATCCAGCCCAAACCTCTACTCCAAGACAATCATACCCACCAAGCTTTCAGAATCAAGCTCCACCACAGCAGGAAAAGAAGTCGAATTTGGAGGAGTTGCTTTCTAGGTATATAGCACAGAATGAGACCAGGATGAACAGTCAGGAAGTATCAATTCGAAACCTAAAAAATCAAATGGGTCAGCTTGCTAATGCCATTAACAACCGACCTCAAGGCACTTTACCTAGTGATACGGAGATCAATTCTAAGAGAGAAGGAAAGGAACACTGCAATGCTATTACAGTACGAAGCGGAAAAGAGCTATCTGAAGTTGTTGGTGGAACTCCAAAACAATCACTTGGAGATGATAGTAAGGATGAAGATAGAGATAGCAAGAATGTGGAACATGAAAAGAAGGAAGAAGATCCAGTGGTAAATTCTGATGAAGGCAAGTAGAGTCCTATTGTGCCTCCCGTGCCGTTTCCACAACGTTTGCAAAAAAAGAAGTTGGATAAGCAGTTCTCAAAACTTTTGGAAGTATTCAAGAAGCTCCAAATTAATATCCATTTCGCATATGCATTAGAGCAGATGCCTAGCTATGTGAAATTTATGAAGAAAATTTTGTCAAGGAAGAGAAAACTAGGTGATTTTGAGACAGTGGCAATTACAGAGGAGTGTAGTGCTATCCTTCAAAAGAAGCTACCACCAAAGCTCAAAGATCCGGGTAGCTTTACAATTCCATGCACAATAGGCAGCCAGTTTTTTGGGAAAGCATTGTGTGACTTGGGAGCTAGTATTAACTTAATGCCGCTCTCAATTTATCAGCAATTAGGTTTGAATGAAGCAAAGCCTACCAATGTTACATTGCAACTAGCAGATAGATCACTCACTTATCCAAGGGGCATAGTTGAGGATGTTCTAGTTAAAGTGGATAAGTTCATTTTTCCAGCTGATTTCATAGTCTTAGATTGTGAGGAAGATAGGGAAATACCTATTATTCTTGGGCGACCATTCTTAGCAATGGGAAGAACACTTATCGATGTACAGAAAGGTGAGCTAACTATGCGAGTCCAAAATCAAGAGGTGACATTTAATGTATTTTCAGCTATGAAATTTCCTAAAGAAGCGGAAGAATATTTTTGGGTTGATTTGGTGGAAGATGCAATAAATGAGATATTCATAGGAAGCTGTATTTTAGATCCCCTTGAGACATCACTGGTTAGTCCCACTGCTTCGGACTACCCGGCTCCTCTAGAGTATGTACAGTGGTTGAATGCTTTTCCACGGGTTGTCAAGTTCAAGCAACAGTTTGAGACTTTGGATCATTCAGGAGGCTCTACTCGTGCAAAGTCATCTTTGGAAGAACCACCTTTATTGGAGCTTAAACCTCTTCCAAATCATCTGTGGTATGCGTATTTGGGTGATTCTTTTACTTTACCTGTTATTGTTTCTGCTTCACTTGATGAATTCCAGGAAAGCAAGTTGTTGCGAGTCCTTCGTGAGTCAAAACGGCATTAGGATGGTCTATTGCAGATATTAAGGGTATTAGTCCCTCGATTTGCATGCATAAAATTCTACTTGAAGATGATGCTAAGCTCGTGATTGAGCAACAACGTCGATTAAATCCTATCATGAAGGAGGTGGTCAAGAAGGAAATCATCAAATGATTGGATGCCGGAATCGTATACCCTATCTCAGACAGTTCATGGGTTAGTCCAGTTCAATGTGTTCCGAAGAAAAGAGGCATGACGGTAGTTTCCAATGAGAACAACGAGTTAATTCCAACACGGACAGTGACTGGATGGCGAATATGTATGGATTACCACAAACTCAATAAGGCAACTCGAAAAGATCACTTCCCTCTACCGTTCATTGATCAAATGCTTGATAGATTGGTTGAGTATGAATTCTATTGTCTCTTGGATGGCTATTCCGGATATAATCAAATCGCAATAGCACCCGAGGATCAGGAGAAGACTACATTTACTTTCCCCTATGAAACCTTTGCATCCGGAACATACCTTTTGGATTATGCAACGCACCTGCAACGTTTCAACGATGCATGATGGCAATATTCTCCGACATGGTCGAGCAAAATCTTGAGGTATTTATGGATGATTTTTTGGTATTTGGAGATAGCTTTGACCTATATTTAGAGAACCTAACGCTTGTGCTGAAAAGATGTGTGGAAACAAATTTGGTGTTAAACTGGGAAAAGTGTCACTTCATGGTTCAAGAAGGCATTATTTTAGGGCACAAAGTTTCTGCTATTGGAATAGAGGTGGATAGGCAAAAATAGAGACTATTGAAAACCTACCACCTCCAACATCGATCAAGGGGATTCGGAGTTTCTTAGGACATGCAGGATTTTATAGACGATTCATTAAGGACTTTTCCAATATAACAAAGCCTCTGTGCAACCTTTTAGAGAAAGACATACCCTTCAATTTTGATAAGGCATGCATAGAGGCCTTCGAAGTGTTGAAAAAGAAGCTCATAACTGCCCCCGTGATAGTTGCACCAAATTGGGATTTGCCGTTTGAGCTAATGTGTGATGCTAGCGACTTCGCGGTTGGCAGAGTTTTAGGCCAACGTAAAGAAAAAATGTTTCATGCCATCTATTATGCTAGCAAAACGTTATCGGACGCATAACTCAACTACACAACCACTGAGAAAGAATTATTAGCAGTTGTTTTTGCTTTCGACAAATTCCGATCTTATCTCATTGGTACAAAAGTGATAGTGTTCACAGATCATTCCGCGATTATGTATTTGATCTCAAAAAAGGACGCCAAGCCACGCTTGATTCGATGGGTTCTTTTGCTTCAAGAGTTTGATTTAGAGATTTGGGATAGAAAGGGGACAGAAAACCAAGTGGCAGATCATCTCTCCAGACTTGAGAAAACCGTACAGCAGAAGGGTAACGTAATGATCAATGAATCATTCCCGGATGAGCAACTATTCTATATTGCAGAGGGAGCACCATGATATGCAGATTATGTGAACTATATAGTGATTCATGTGCTTCCCCCTGAAATGAGCCACCAACAAAGGAAGAAGTTCTTGCACGAGGTGAAGCATTACATTTGGGATGAGCCATTCCTATTTAAACAATGTGCAGATCAGGTGTTAAGAAGATGTGTACCCAGGGAAGAAATCAAAGGAATCCTGCAGCATTGTCACTCATCGGGGTATGGAGGACATTATGGGGGAGAGAGAACAGCAGCAAAAGTCCTTCAATCAGGTTTTTATTGGCCAACTCTATTTAAGGATGCCCATTTTTTCGAATTAAAGTGCGACAGATGCCAAAGAACTGGAAATATTTCAAAGCGACATGAGATGCCCTTAAACAGTATTTTGGAGGTTGAGATCTTTGACGTTTGGGGTATAGACTTCATGGGCCCATTTCCATCATCCTACAATAACCTATACATATTAGTTGCGGTGGACTACGTCTTGAAGTGGGTTGAAGCAGCGGCTTTGCCTACCAATGATGCAAAGGTGGTGTTGAATTTCCTCCGGAAAAATATCTTCACAAGGTTTGGTACACCAAGAGCGATCATTAGCGATGAAGGGAAGCATTTTTGTAATAAATATTTTGCAGCCCTTCTCGCTAAATATAGAGTAACCCATAAGATTGCCATAGCTTATCACCCCCAGACTAGTGGCCAAGCTGAAGTTTTGAATAGAGAAGTGAAGCGGATTCTGGAGAAAATTGTTAATCCCAACCGAAAAAACTGGTCGAAGAAGCTAGATGATGTCTTGTGGGCCTATCGAACAGCGTACAAAACACCAATTGGGATGTCTCCATATAGGCTTGTGTATGGCAAAGCTTGTCATCTGCCGGTGGAATTAGAGCATAGTGCATATTGGGCTATTCGGAAACTTAACTTTGACTTGCATGCAGCGAATGAGAAGCGTCTCTTGCAGTTGAACGAGATGGATGAGTTCCATCTCCAAGCATATGAGAACGCCAAGCTTTATAAAGAAAAGATAAAAAGGTGGCATGATAAGAAGATAATTGAGCGAAAGTTTGAGCCGGGACAAGCTGTACTCCTTTTCAATTCGCGGTTAAAGCTTTTTCCAGGAAAACTCAAATCAAGGTGGTCAGGGCCATTTATTATTACTAATGTGTTTCGGTATGGAGCGGTTGAAGTCAAGGAAGCCAATTCAAAAAGAACCTTCAAGGTGAACGGGCAGAGACTGAAGCACTATTGGGGTGGCGACGTTGATCGTCAAAAGACCTCCATTACCCTTGCCGACCCGGAATGATACAGGGAGTAGTCAGGCTGATGACTATAAAACCAGCGCTATTTGGGAGGCAACCCAAAAGTCTAGCTTTTAATTTTTATGTTTATGTCAATTTAGTTTTTTTTTTATTTATTAGTTTTGTTTAGGAGTAATCATGTTATTAGATTACTAGTGCATTTTAATTACTATGTCGATTGCTTGTAGGTACCGAGGATCGAAAAGAAATAACAAAAAGAGAGAAAGAAAGTAAATCAAGCAGCACCCCACTGCCAAGACAACGCCTAGGCGCTTGAACACTGCCTATTTAGCACCTATCCAACGCCTAGGTGCCTGCCCACTGCTGCCCCAGCGCCCAGACAGCGCCTACCCAGCGCCTAGGCACTTGCCCACTGCCCAGCTAGCGCATTTCCAGTGCCCAGGCGCGCCCCTGCTGCTCCAAACTCGAAATTTCATCCTCATAAACACCCAAAACTGCTCCAAACTCAGAATTTCAGCCTTATAAACACCCAAAACAGTTCTACATACATGAACAACAAGCCAACCAAATCAACTCCTACCACTCCCAAAAATTTCAAACCTCTACAAATACATACACCCCTACTCTTATTCACCCAAAATTCTATTCAATCATCTTGAATATCTCAAACTCCTTTGCAAAAAAATCTTACCTCTCACCTAGCACCAAGGATTTCTCCATTCTCCATGGGCAACATCAAGCTTTGCAACGTAAGGTACCAAGCTCGTGCATTTTCTATGGGTAAAGTTTAAACTTGTTTAAATGCTTGTGGGAGATTGTTGTGTGGTGTATATGGTGGAGATTATAAGACGTTGGATTGCTTAGTAATGAAGAGTTGGGCATTGCACACAAAGTGTTTGTTAAATTTCCTAAGTGAAAACAAAAATTAGTTAGCTAGTTTTTGACTTGGTTTTTGGTGTTGGGGAGCTTCTTAATTGAGTATTCATCATGTCTTCAAAAAGCCAAAGAGGAGAAAGCTCTAAAACCTCCAAGCCATAGGACAAAAAGAGATTTGTTAGCGAAGCGGCTTCGGAGTGATTTCACACTTTGTTGGCGAAAAAAGCATTGACTCCCGAACGCGGCCTTTGCCCAGATAAGACGTATGATGGGTGTGTACATGACATGATTATGGAGCGTGGTTGGTTAGATTTCACAGCACAGCCGGAGGCCGCCGTAATCTCCATTGTAAAAGAATTTTATGCCAATGCCAAGGAGGCCGACAACTATGTGGTTCAAGTTCGGGGTAAAGCAGTGTCGTTCGACAAGGCATGCATCAATGCCTATTACAACATAGAGAATATGTCAGACGACGATGAGTATACGAAATACAGAACTAAAGAACTCGACTTGGATGAGGTGATCAAGTGTCTATGTAGGCCGGGTGCTAAGTGGACATTAAAGGGGACGGAGATACTTCATTTTTCCCACAGCGAGCTGAGCCGGTTTGGGAAGGCGTGGTACTATTTTCTATGTGCTAAGCTAATGCCTACCACACACTTTACTGAATTACTCCGTGATAGGGCGGTATTGCTTTATTGCATAGTTACAAGAAAAAGCATTGATGTGGGCCAAGTTATTCAAGACTCGATTACACAAGCTATTAAGGGGGGATCAACTAGCGGGTTGCCTCATCCATCATTAATTTGTGGGTTATATAAGAAGACAAAAGTCACATGGAGTGGCGGTGAATTGGTTCACCAACCGAAAGTACCAATTGATCATCAAATCATTAGCCAATTTAAGGTATGGAATGGTGGTTTCTCTGATCATAGGGGTGCCGGGTATGTTATGGTTGATATGCCTCAGGATTTTGGGGAACCATTGGCGCCTCCTTGTCCCACTGCACCTATGGAGATTCTAATGGCTGAGAGGCGTGGATTGCTTCGAGACACACATGAATTATGCAGAGAAACACAAATGCTATGTAGGGAATCTCGACGCGAGTCTAGACGCAATGATCGACTTGCACATCGATTAGACTCATTCATGGAGTACTCAACGGAATTTAATTCCGCACTAGTCCAAATGTTTAGCAACTGTGGTTTCAACTCAGGCACACCACCTCTAGTACAATTTCCTAGTCCACCTATGTTTCCCGAATACACTCCCGACTCAGCGGACGACGAGGACGCTGACGATGATGCCTACTAGTGAAGTCTCAGGGAAGTCCTCTGTCTTAATTTTTTCCTACTTTATACATTGAGGACAATGTTTAGTTTAATTTTGGGGGTGTTTTCTTGTTTGCATTTGCATTATTATGTATGCATTTAGATTGCATGTTTTATTACAACTTGAGTAATGGGTTGAGTGAATTTGATTATGGCCAATGAGGAATGGGATTAATTGTTAATTCAATAAAAATTGATGAACATGTTGAGTCTGTAGTTTGACATACTAGTTGTTCTTACACTGTTTGTGATCTTTTCATGCATTAGCACATATCCATCTGTTTGGTTAGTTATTATTTAGAGAATTTATTTGGTTAAATGCTTGTGGGAGATATCATTGAAACTTTAGAAAACTTATTTAAGCATCATTCAAAGCGAATTGAGGTATTCATATAAGTTTGAGGGAAATATTGGTTATGATGGGTTAGTATAAAATAAAATAAAAAGAAAGTTTTTGAAAATTATTTTGATTTGATCATTCATGAGTTAGATGAAAAAAAAAAATATATAGGAAGACAAGAAACAAGAAAGGGGCATGTGGTGAGTAGAGATGGAGCGTAAAACGCACTCACTCATAAACACATGCTGAGAACGAGATGGAGCGTAAAACGCACTCATTCAAGAAAAGGCGAGATGGAGCGTAAAACGCACTCGCTCAATAGGAAGTGAGATGGAGTATAAAATGCACTCACCAAAAGAATGGAAAAGAGAAAGAAAGAAAAAATATTTGTACCTTCTAGTTATATGTTTGCCTTAATTAGCAGAGGTTGATGTGAAATGTAAGTTCATAGAGTTGATATTGAGTATCTCCTATAAAGCATTTGATTACGTAAATGTATTTGGGTGATGACTAGCTTGAACAGTTCGGATATGTACATGTATTTAAACGGTCATGAGCGGAGGTAAAATTAAGGAGTATGTTGAATTGATAGACTTTGCACTGTTTTGAAGTTTCCCATTAATTATTATTTGTAGTAACTTTTGGGGCCATTATTTAGATTCATATTGATCCATTGTTTGAGTAGTTGTTAGAATTAATTTTTATATTTTTTGTTCTTAGTATTTTGCTTGAGGACAAGCAAAGATTTAAGTTTGGGGGTATTTGATGTGTGGGTTTTATACCTACAAATTGAGTATTTTCGGCTTGATGAAATTCCAAGTTTTCAAATATTTTATGTTCATTTTTATTTTTTTTGTGTGTTTTGATGTTATTTTGTAACGATAATCATTTGGAAGGAAACGAGGTCAATTTGGACCCTAAGTGTTGAATTTTTGAAGACTAAGCAATAAGGGAAGCTTTAGGCTTAAAAGGGGACAGCGCCTACCCAACGCCTAATCAGCGCCTAGGTGCTTGAAAAGCAGTAACTCAGCGCCCCTGCGCTGGTTTTAAGCGCCTAGGTGCTTGTGTTGGCTCTGGACGCAAATTTTGACTTGTTTTTTTATCCAAAATTAAACTCTAAGGCGACATATATGCTAGGGTTTGAGTTGGAAAGAGGATATACTTATTTCGGGGGCTGCTAACAGAGAAAAGAACTAAGAATTGATAGAAAATTGAAGGCAAGAATCGAAGGAAGTAATACGAAGAAAATCGGGATTGAAGGCTAGAGAGAGATTGAAGATTGCAACTAAGTTTTCATTCCTTTTCTCTTACTTTTAGTTCTTGATTTTTTTGAGATGTTGTTTAATTTGAGGATGATATTTTTCAATTACATTATGAACTAAATTTTTATTAAGATTGCAACGGAACCTGATGTTTAGTTAAATTGATCTACTCTCGTTTCTAGTTCTTATTGATCATATATGAGTTGTTTATCATATTTTGTGCTTGATATATAATTGTTTGGCCATCAATTAATTTGATAACCTAGATGAAATTGGGAGATGAATTCTAGGTTTAGATCAGAATATGATGACATGCGTCTAGTTGATTCTTTTTCGGATTGAATAGCTAGGTTTGTGTATAGGATAGAAATATACCTATATGTCGTGCGTAACTTTAATGAGATTTTGGACTTAATGAATCTATTCCAACTTATTTTGCATAGGAATATAGTAATTTAATTGGGAGAGATATGTTCATCTAACTATTGGAAGAGGTTTGATAAATAATTTTGAAGTCTCAGTTAACAACTTATTTTGATCAATTAACTGGAAAGATAGTGGAAAGATTTATACGAAACATTAGGGGAAGTTGTAATCTTAAATTCTTTTATCCGGTAAAATCACTCATTGTTCAGTAATTTTAGATTTAATCTTAATTTAGTAATTCCATAGTTCAATTTCAATTGTTTAAATAAAATTGAATTAATATAAAGTTAGTACTTGGAAGTTATTAGTAATAATTCTTCGTGGGAACGATACACTACTTATTACTTTATTACTTGTTGATCGTGTATACTTGCACGTAAATTGTCAATATCAAATTCGGACAACAGACGCCCAAAAATTTGGGGGTCCTTTTTAAACCCATTGATCACCCATCAACCCGCGGAAGTACCGTGCATGCCGCATAACCCGACACCACGTCATCACATAACCATTCCAACGTCCAATATCCATCAAATTGCCATCAATATTACTCCAATTACATCCTTTAAACAAAAAGGCTCAAAGGCTTGGCAACGTTATTTTAAATTTTTTAAAATTTTGGAAGAGGTACTGGTACCAGAGCATTCTGCTTGCCAAGTACTGGTACAAGTAAACGTGGTAATGGTACCTAGACCTTCAACAGCAAGGTACCGGTACTTGTGAACCTAGGTACCGGTAACTGAGCCTACTACCAGCGAGGTACCAGCACCCCAAGCCTTGGTATCAATACCTGAGCCCACTGGAGTCGTGGTACCGGTACCTAATCAACTTGTTACCAGTACTAGGGCCCATTTTTCCCCCAAATATTTCATTTTTCAATTTCAACTCACCCAATCTCACACAACATTTTCCCAAATTCATATAGCATCTAATTTTACACAAAATGTAGTCCATATAAGTTCATTATACAATCTTTTATACAACATTACAAGTTCAAAACCAATTACACGATTGTTTTACAAAAATGTAAATTAAATCTACAACTTGACTTTCTTTATCAACAAGGGCCCAAGTGAGTGTCGTCCACCGGCCCTTGTCACGCACCTAAAATATTGTTCCCATAAAAGGTGAGTCACGCTCAATATGGTATCTCCTAAAGATACTACTCCCCAACTTAGATACATATGAAATGTTCACATGCAATTCATCAATCAACCAAGCATTCATCCAAGAACATACAACTTCAAGAAATGAATGTCACAATGCTATGTCACGTTATGTGGTTGAGACTCACACATGCAATACAACCCGAGCTCTTCACCGGCTCCCATAACACATGCAATGCCATGCTTATGTATTCGGTCATTCCAAACCCCTGCCATTGATGTTACACATCCAATGACAATTTATAAATTTTGGGTCTACTTGGGGTGGGTATTCATGGACTTCGACCAACGGGTACCCCACCGACACGACATCTATGGATTTCCACCAATGGCTTCACATTTTTGATACATTTTATGGACTCAATACCAACAGAGTGTGTATCCAAAACACCGGGTCTTGCACCCAAGGGATAATCTAGCCCTTCTTGCTAACCCCAACCCTTATTTTCAATGCATCCCGTGCTACTCAGTCGAACCTTGGTCCAACTTTTCCGAGCTCATGCATCACCCACCAAGCATGGTGTTTGATCAAAACCATGCACACACCCACACTCATGTCACATGCCTGTGAATGTGATACTTCCCGTGCATATGCAATGTAATGTTTAATTACAAGTTTCATGTCATGTTCAATTATCTTAGATATCAAGGTCATTACCTTTGTCCTAAGATTGAAGCTACATTCAGAGTGTGAATGATGTAACTTTATTGCTTGATCTCCTCCCCTCAATGATGTTTTGTGGATGATTATACACGTAGGTTGCTAGACACTACCTAGGGAGGGGTGAATAAGTTCATAAAAATTAAGCTTGGATGACCTCCAATTTTAAACTTTGTCTACCTCAATTACCTAGTCACACAATGATATGGAAATTAAGTGTGAGAACCCCTTTCAAGATTAGTTTATTGATTTTATCAATTAAACACTCAAATCTCTCATGGGGATTGCTTGATGGTTTTCCCTAACTTCCAACTTGACCCCGAATTATGTGTATATATGGCTTATAGAGGTTGGTGAGTGTCACTCTCCCTCGAGTTCAATGCGAGAAGTGGGGAAAATCGTGTGTGGATGAACAAAAACGTGTGTAAGTGAAAAAGTGTTCCCCAAGCGTAGAGAGACTTGCAATGTCTTGTTTTACTTGGAATGAGCAATCCATGGTTGTCTCCTCAGGTAAGGAAAGGTCTGGTGTTCTTGAAGAGTGATTTTTGAAGAAGTGAAAATTGGAAAATCTTGTGATTTGAAGGTTCGTGAGTTGTGAGTTATGAAATATGCAAGGAAGCAAGGTTGGCTAATCCATAGAGGTCATCCCAATGGGAATGTCAAATCGATTCATTTCATTCAACCAACGGTGTCTCGGTGTTTGATTAATTACTAGGAAGTGAAGGACTAATGTAGTTATGTTGGACAAAAGTATACCCCGTGACAAGTCTACGGTATATCAAAAGCCCACAACTATGTCCGCACTCAACCTAGTCAAACCAAACACTTTACACTACGAGGAAGAATGAAAGAGATTCGATTTCACATACCCAAGAGGAAATCCCTCTTGGATTAGCCAACTAAAAGTTTAGTTATGCATTATAAGAGGAAGAACAACAATGAAGTAGAGAAACATGGTAGTCAAATCAAGCACGGACTTGTATTAATGTAAGAGAAGGTTTAAACTACAAAGGAAAGACCATCCATACCCAAAATGTAAAGTTTAAAGGAAATAGAACCCAAACGTGAAAATAAACTACAAGAAACTTAGCTTAGCTTAATTACAACTTGAATAAAAAGAGATTAAAGTGCAAAAGGGAAAGATTACATGTGAAATGGAGCTTACTACAATGAAAATGGTGGAAGAAAATGTAAAGCCCAGCTTTCTCTCTCTAGAACTTCATCTTCTACCTTGGACCTTCTCTCTCTAAAAGTATTGATAATCTGAAATTGTGTGTAGGAAGATGTATATTTTCGTCCATGCCCCTCTCCCTTTAGCATGAGTGACTAACTTGGAGTCATTGGAGAGAGGTTGTCCACCAAAACAAGCAAAATTAGTCAAAGCATGGTCCTCCCATGCTTTTCCAATCACTCTCTCTCTGTCCCTTGCATCCTCACTCCCTCATGCTTCCAATCTTAATGTAATGGTTAGGGAATCATCATGGGGTGTTAGAAATGTCAGGGCATGGTTTAGATGACAAAATGTGAGCCCCCGTAGTTGGTGGAGTCGTGTGGAGAAGTGTTTGAGCTTTCTAGGTAACTCCTACTGGTAGCTCATAGGGTTTCTACCGGTATATAACTTCCAGTAGGGTATGCTACCGGTAGCTCGTAGGTGACCTACCGGTAGATCATTTCCAGTAAAGTATGCTACTGGTAGCTCGTAAGGCTTCTACTGGTAGGTCTTGCGGAGAGACACTTGGGCTGCTTTCCAGTAGGTTTTTCTACCGGTAGGTCTTTGCCTATCTTCTACCGGTAGGTCTTGTATGTCTTCTACCATTAGCTCTTCCCTTGTCTTGGAATTCTTGGTTCCTTGAGCTCCCGAGCCATCCATCATGAGGTCTTTTCTTCCCCATTGACCTTGATCACTTGATGTGGTGCTTTATGTATGCCCTTTGCAACCTATCACTTACAATCAAACAAGTCTCCATTAATTATAAATTTGAATCCATTTCCCCAAAAATACACTACAAAACAAGTCAAATTGGAAGCAATGAAGATGCATAATATGCAATATTCCACACTCATCAGGGATCCCTCCCAAAGTTTACAAACTCAAACAAGCAACTATATGTGATGTGTAAATTCAAAAATCAATTCATCAAAAATAGTTCCCATGAGTGCATCAAAGTGCAAGTGTGTACAAAAATTAACAAGAATGAACACATGTAATTTGCAAACATGAAAATTCTGCTCGAGAAAAATTGCAGGTAACCACTCGGGGTTCACCAAAGCCTAATCCACTATCCCAAAGGTTGTTTACAAGTACTTAAGACTTATACATCAATCAATACCATGGTTACTAATATGTTGGATAGCTTCACTTATACTCCTCGCTGCACAATTTATTTATACCTTGAGTACTCCTAGGATGCACTCAAGAATCTTCGTATGCACACTTACAATGGGTTTGGTTTAACCAACCAAACTCTTCTTCTCCAAGGTGTGAAATTAGATAGGAAACCACAAGATGGTAGCCTTTGGATTTAGGGATCTAGGATTGTGGCTTAAGTACTCAAGGTATAAGATAGCCTGAAAATACTTTCAAGAGGCTTACCCTAGGTTGGGCAGACATGTCTCTATTTATAAGCTCAAAATAGGGTTTGTCTTGGGGTCCAATAAAACACAAATTCGTGAACAACCTCTTAAGTAGTGGGAAGGAGACCATAGGATGGTGGTCATTGGAATAAAATTTGGATTCAAACCAGAAAGACAGAGTAGGTACTACTTGAGCCGTCTCAAGACCGCTCGAGTGGCTTTAGAGCGACCTAGAGGTCGGTCTCCACTACCGCATGCATAACCTTTTCCCAAATTTTCCCTAAGTCTTTAGAGACTGTTTTAGTGAAAGCTAGCGAACATAGGGCAATCCCTAATAGTTTTTTAATCTAAAGCCAAACAAAAAACTTGTCCTCTTGAACATTAAAGGGTGTGTCTCAAGAGGGGTCCAATAATGACTCAATCTATGTTCTCAAAACACAAAAGAGGTTTAGAAAAAAAAAATTTGGAGAACACCTAAGAGCCATACACATATCAATCACATATTCCATTTTCACACTAATCATCTTAACTCTAATAAATTAAACCAAGGGTTCTTCCGTCTCTAATTTCATTACCTTTGTCCTAAGCATTGAGGTGCATATAAAGAGTTCATTTGATGTATCTTGAAGCATGATCTTCTCCCTTCCATTTGATGTTTTTGGATCTTCACCATTGTAGCATCATTAACATGGAATAGATTGAGATTTACAAGGACTTCATAAACTTAGCCAATTACAAAACATGATCTAACACTCTTCTCTCTATCAAAGGATCCCCCTCTAAACATGATTGAGATATTCTCCAGAGAAGTAAGTCTCATGAATGTAGCACACTTATTACCCATGGGGTCCAAGAAGACAGACAGAAGGAGAGCAAGAAGCGAGACCAACTATGGTAGACTAATAAAGCTAGTAACCCAAAGAGAGGACATACTGAAAGAGTGAGCGCCAAGGGTCGCTTGGGCCGAAGGTCCTCAGGTGAGCTACCACCCCATTGAACACCCCAGTTGATTAAATTTGTTTACAGATTCAAAACAATCGGATTCTTAAATGGCCCACGAATATGCGAACTCACCCCAGTAAGAGATCCAAAAATGAATACTGTAGATCCCATCGAGATCATAGCCACAACACAGAGGATTGTAACGCCTTAAGGACCAAATAAAAGGACATCATCCAAATGGGTCATCTTAACAAATTCATCAAGAAAAGGAGCCAAGAGAGGGCGAATGTGTAACAAAACAATGAGGAGGTGTAGCATCAGAAGATCATAGGGGAGGTCCGAATGTTCTTTGGGGATTTGCTGGGGGAGGAGGAAGTAGCTCTGCTAGGCAAGCTCAAACTCACAAAGCAAAGTTTGAGCAAGAAGTTATCTTTGTGTATCAGGACAAGAGACCACGAACTAGTAAGTTGATCACTTTCTTTGATGACAATGTCAAAGAGATACAACACCCCTATGATAACCCATTGGTGATGACCTTGATGATCACAAACTACTCCATTAGAAGGGTTCTCATAGACAGCGGGAGCTCAACAAATATCATATTCCTCTATGCCTTTGACAAGTTAAACATAGGGAGAAAAAAGTTGATGCCCACTGATGAGTGCATAATATTGTATATTTTATGTCTCATATCATTCATCTTAGCTTTGTTTGTTATTTATTTGTCTTGCTTTAGTTTAGTTTTGTATTTTATTGGAAATATTTGTGTTTACAGGTGAATTGATGTAAAGAAAAAGGATTCACATTGATTTTTATATTTGGAAGACTTTGGGAATGAGCTAGGTGAGCCAGGTGTTGAACCAAGAGCATTACAATATAAATTCAGAAAAAGTGAGATTTTATAGGTAGATTTCCTACCAATTCATCAAGCAGTGGAATGAGATTCTACTAGTAGCTGTGAATTCCTACCGGTTGAAGCAAAACAAAAACTTTGCTACTTATAGGTTATTACTTTCCTGCCGGTTGCAGGTTCAAAAGAGACAGTTGTTGTACCAATAGCTATGAAGAGCTACCAATTTGTGTGAAACAGTATCTTTGTTACCAGTAGGTCAGCACTTGCTTCCTATCAATTCATCGGTGTTTTAATTCAGCAAGAACTCTTTTTGGAAAGAAATCGGTTGGGCCTTTTAAAGTTGTCTATTGGTGGAAAAATAAAAGGGAAGAGTCAGCTAATATCTCTTATAAATACCAAGACTAAGCAAAGGAATAGGAGGGGATCGTTTTATTTCTCTTCTACCATTTTTCTTCGAGGTTCACCAAAGCCTAATCCACTACACGCTAAGTTAACATACAAGTACTCAAGTTTTATACCTCAACTAATACACATGGCTAGATGCTCCTTTTCTTGCTATATCTCTCCATCAAAACTCCCTCTTCGATGAAGCTTCACTTGGAGCTCTCCCCGCCGCATGATTTCTCTAGGCCACGAGCAATTATGGGCACCCCAACAATCCTCAGTATGCACACACCAATGAGTTTGTTCACCAACAAGCTTTTCTACTCCAAGTTGTGAGGATGGAAGGAATCACTAGTGGTAGCCTTTGGATCTTAGGAATCTAGGTTATGGTGGAAGCTTTCAAGGTAGAAATATAGATTTTTCTCTTCAAAATCTAACAAATCAATATTGTGGTTCTTCCACTAAAGAAAATAAAGTCTATAAAAATAAAATTGAAAGGTATGATTCCAACCTATATACTCTAGCTTGAAGAGTCCTAGGATGAAAAGAAAGAGAAGAAGATAAGGATGAGGAAGAGAGAAGAGTTCTACCATGAGTCTTGAAGGTTCCTGAGACGTGATGGACACCGAAGACAAGAGGCATTTAAATATCGGCCCTCACAACTGTTCTTTGGCAGTTACATCCATACATTTCACGTTCCCGCTTCTTAAGGCACTAACAGAAAAAATCATTAAATGAGGGCATGTACGAGTGATGTTGGGCTAAACTGGGGGGGGGGGGGGACAACTGATAATTGGAATTTGAGCACGTACTCGGCAGAGGAGCTCTGTAGCTCAGAAGCTCGCCAAAGCTCTTCTTTGACCAGTTCAACTAAGTTTGAGATTCCCACTGAAATAAGGAGTCTATTCTTACTCAAATACTGATAACCAGAGGTACACCCCAATTCAAATAAGGGGATAAACATGCTTCAACGGTAACCTAGTTGCCTATAAGAGAGAGGACAGAGGATCAAACAGGTAAGTAAAAAAAGCTCAACCTAAAATTTTATTTTTTCTCATTTCCTTTATGATTTAAGCATCGGAGAGTCGACATCCACAACCATTTCAGTCTTCGACTAACCTTTTCAGGTGTTCTCCTTGGTTGGTTGGAAGACAAACATACTCGGTCAAATAGCTCGATCGGAGGACATTCTTTGACATCATCATATGCATATTTTACCATAGTAAAAGATATAAAGGTAAATAAAATATATTTCAATACACATAATGAATTTTCATTTACTTTTTCTCTCAATTTTAAGGAGATAAATTTTATTTAGTTAGAAACAAGGTTAATTCATCAACTTTTTTATCCTTTTTATTTTCTTTTCAAATCAAGTATATTATTTTATTTTTTCACTTTTCAATCATACCAAATAAAAAGTAAAGTTTTTTCCAGGGAAATGATATCGTAACAAAGCAAACGCTGCTAATGGATTCGGCCTTTTCGCTTTGTATGAAATATTGTTGTCCTGCGCAGAGATCTATATCAATCACTATAACTTAATTAATTATGGATTTCATATTTTACTACACTTTTATGTTTCGTTTGGTACGATAGAAAAATATAAGGATAAAAAGTTTGAATGATGAAAAGTTTGAGGGATAGATAAAACAACATGTTTGGTAAAAAAAGGAAAACAGAAATGATGGAAAATTGGATGGATTAACTTTCATTCCAACTCATCAAAATCAATCCCTTCAAAATTGGGAGAAAAAGTGTATAGAAAGTTAATTATGTGTGTTAAAATGTATGTTATTTGTCTATATATTATCTGATATATACATATATCATATTTATCAATTACATATTATATATACATTAATTTTACATATAAATATAATAATAAAATATTTTTTATATTTTTTAAAAAAAATTAAAATTCAAAATTCAAAATTAAAAAATATAAAATATATTTTTTTTTTCCATCTTATCAAATACAAAAAAGTCAATCATTTCTACTTTACATCTCTTTTATCAAGTATAAAAGAGAAAATATAAGAATTTTCTTTTAAAAGATAG
This sequence comes from Ilex aquifolium, assembly GCA_951799425.1. Lineage (NCBI taxonomy): Eukaryota > Viridiplantae > Streptophyta > Magnoliopsida > Aquifoliales > Aquifoliaceae > Ilex > Ilex aquifolium. Next base: position 5,167,068 of record OX637404.1, on the reverse strand, counting down.
ATAATATATCATTCTTACTTTTTCATCCTTCAATTTTTTTAACTACGATACCAATCCGACCATTAGATCTATGCACTCTGCAATTTAATGACATTTATTTCAATCGAATCTCTTTGCACAGTGTCAGTTTGTTGCTGATTTGAGTATAATATTATAAGATGTGTGCTAAATGAAGTAGACTACGGTACTTCCGATTGCATTTTCGGTATGGTACCGAAAATCTTTGGGGGCTAAAAGCTGAAAAAAACACTGCACAATGATGCAGAAATGGACACGTGTAAAGGTAAAGCAAGGCAACCGGAATGACATGTTGGCACTTATAATGTACAACAATGATGGATGAAGGTTGTACCACAACAATGAGTGAGTTACGAAGGTTATGGAATATTTACAATATCACTTGCAAGATTTACAACAACAATGGGTACAATAACAAAGATAATGGTATTCTTACAAAGTCAGTGGAACTAAGTACAAGGGTAATGGTGTATTTACGATATCAGTAAGAAATGTACAAAAGTAATGGGATAGGTACAAAAGTAAAAGTAAATTTACAACAAAAGTGGAAAAATTTATGAGGATAACATACTCGTGGTCAATATAATGGATGATCGATCAATGTAATATATGATTGATCATAACATATTGATCGATCGAATAAATGTATGATCGATCATTATGTGGTAAGGTGTTGCATAAGAAAATGGGGTTTTTGGAAAATAAATAAATAAATATATAATTTGACCGATCACGAATATGAATGATCGATCATATTGACTCAATAAGGTATTTTTTACAAAATTATTACGAGGTTAACGATATTTAGTGGGCAAAGTACAAAATGAATGGTATAATTACATCAAGAGTTAGAAATTTTGAAAATCAGTGGAACCAACTACAAAGGCAATGGAGTATTTACTACATTAGTAAAAAATGTACAATAGTAGTTGGGATAGATACAAAATTAAAGACATATTTACAACCATAGTGGATAAATTTACGAGGATAATATATTTATAGTCAACTTAATGGATTGATCATTACATATTGATCGATCTAATAAATATATGATCGATCAATATGTGGTAAGGAGTGTGGGTTAAGAAAAAGGAATTTTTGGGAAAAAAAAAAAATATAATTTGACCGATCACGAATATGAATGATCGATCATATTGGCTCAATAAGGTGTTTTTACAAAATTATTGGGAAGTTAACGATATTAATAGACAAAGTACAAAATGAATTGTATAATTACAACAAGAGTAAGAAATAAAGAATATCAGTGGAACCAACTACTAAGGCAATGGAGTATTTACTACATCAATGATAAATGTACAATAGTAATTGGAACAGATACAAAAATAAAGACATATTAACAACCATGGTGGATAAATTTATGAGGTTAACATACTTTTAGACAACGAAATGGATGATCGATCAATGTAATATATGATCGATCAATACATAATGATCGATCGAATAAATGTATGATAGATCAGTATGTGCTAATGTGTGGCGAAAAAAAGGAAAAGTAATTGAATTCGATCGATCAGATATATATGGTGATCGATCATATTGTTACAGGTCTGTAGTTTGAATCAGAAGTCATAATAGTTCGGTGGAGGTCTGATCGATCGTGTACAAAATAAGATAGATCAGTAAGTAGTAAGTGAATTTGATCGATCAAATAATAGATATTGATCGATCATATTGTTGCAGATTTGAAAGTGAATCAGAAGTAATAAAGTACTGGGGAGAAATGATCGATCGTTAAAAAATTTGATCGATCGATTTAGTAAGTGAATTCGATCAATCAAAAATATTTATTGATCGATCATGGTATTGCAGATTTGTAATGTGAATAACCACAAGGGAGATTTGATCGATCGGTAAAAAAATTGGATAGATCAGTCAGTTGTAATTGAAATAGATCGATCAGAATGATATATTGATCGATCAAATTGTTGCAGATTTCTAATGTGAATCAGAAGTAAAATAAATACTGGGGAGATTTGATCGATCGTTTAAAAAATATGATAGATCAATATGTAGTCAGTTAATTAGATCGATCAAATATTTATATTGATCGATCAAATTGTTCCAGATCATAACTCATAAGTAATGGGGACATCTGATCGATCAGATATTTATTTTGATCGATCAAATTGTTGCAGATCGTAAGTACTGGGGACATCTGATCGATCAAATATGTTTAATGATCGATCATGGAGTTATTGAGGAAGAAGTTGAAGGGGCAAGTGGGATTGCGATCGATCGAAAATAAATATGATAGATCAGTTATGATGTATTTACTTAAATGCCCTCAAAGAGGAATTAATTGAAGCGTTGTAAGGGGGCTTTGTAGTAAATTAACATCGTAGTATCCACAAATAAATCCTCAAATCGCACGAAATTAGCCCTAAATCACTCGCGCCAACCGAAGCCATTCAAAATCCATTCCAAATCCTCTACACAAACAAAAACCCATTCCAAATCCTACAAAACCCATTCTAAATCCTACAAAACCCAATCAAAATCTCCCAATTCCATAAACCCTAAATCGCCAACGACCCCAAATCCATTTCATGTGATCGGGTACACAAATGTGATGGCCTACACACACTATTTCCATTGTGAATCTTCCATTGTGAATAATCCATTGTGAATCTTCATTCGGAGAAGAGTGAAATTTACATCGTGAATGTTCGTTGTCAATCTTTGTTGAAGAAGAGTGAAATTTTCATTTGGAGCTTTGTTGATGTCGGGCGGAGAGACGAAGAAACGGAAGAAGGTGGCTAGCGGGGGGAGTGCTGGCAATGCGAAACTCTTTGTTGATAAAGATGCTAAGAAGAGGTATGATACATTCATTCTTAAACGTCCTCTTATACTTGAGCGTGGTGTTTACCTTGAAGAGCTAGTAGGAAGTGTGGATTGCCCTGAAATACTTCAGGCTCGAAAATGGGATCCTCTGTTTGAAGTGAATGTGGAAGATAAAGCATATGTTGATTTGGTTAAGTTTTTTTATGCAAATGTTCATGACTACAAAGAGAATGAGCTGACATTTAAGACAATGGTTAGGAAGAAATTCATAACTGTTTCGCCTGATCTTATCTCAAATATAATAAAAATTGATAGACCAGTCATTCCTAAGAATTTCATTGTCTTTCGATACTCAAGTAAGGAGCAGGTTCCCGAAATGGCAACGGTTATTCGACATATTTGTATTGGGAGTGTCCCTTGGGAGAATGAGAAAAGCAAAATTCCTCACATTGACCTTACTCCAACGTTTAGGATGATAAACCGAATTGTTGCCTGTAATATTCATCTAAGGGGGCATACTGCTGAGATTGGATACGATACGGCCCAACTATTATATGCTATTGGTGAACATGGGGTTATTAATGATCTACCCCTTTACATATTCAACCATGTTCACGAAGCATCTACCGTCGAGGATTGCAGGCCATGTCTTCCATTTCCAAGATTTTGAAGCATAATGGGGTTGAATTTCAGCAGAATGACAGTTATATGTACCCCATGAATGCAATGGGTATGGGTACAATTAATAAAAGTGTGGGAGCGATTTTGGTTGTGAAACGGGGCAAGCGTGTGAAGCAGCCATCAGTGGTGTCTGAGGTTGTGGGTAGTCAAGCTGGGGCTAGTCAAGGTGGTTCTGATGTTGGTACTACTGAGGTTCAACAAACACTTCAGCAAATGGTTGAAAAGTTGGAGGCCCGATTTGAAAAGTTCGAGGATGAAACGAAGGGGTAGTTACACTGTCTGGAGTAAAAATTAGATTATTTTTCTAAGGAATTTAAAGAGTACATCAACAAATGACACATTGGTTTTATGTTTTTTGTTGAATCTTTTGTTGTATAGTAATATTTGGCATTTTGGAAAGGTTGTTGTAGATGTTGGGTGGATGGTTGTTAAATATATTGGCTAGTAGTTAGAAACGTTGACATGTTGTAGCTAATTTTTTGGCCTCTTTTGCTATTCAGACCGGAGCGTGTACTGAGTTATCTTCTCATAGTAGTCTGCCTGTATCTGACAGATTGATTCTTCATCAGGATCAGTTTGGACTGGCTACTGCAAGGAAAATGAGACTTGTGGTTTGTGACCAAAGGCAAGGAGTTGGATGATGGAGGAGAGGTTAGAATGCTTGATGGAAGACTTGGCAGTTGATCTGATTGGTCTAGTCTGTGTCTGCGTTGATAGTGTGCTGAGCATGGGGTCTTGTTTGTGGTAGGAGGATAAGTTACTTTGATCCTTTTGAAGGATTAAAGCCAACTTTTGTGATGATCTATATTCTGGCAGACTGTTTGGGCAAGTTTTATGTCTGGGCAGTTGGTGTATAAAGATGAGTCTTGGTTTTTTATCTGAACTGGATTGCATTGGTCTATTTATGATGGATTTTTTCTTTTCTGATGGATTGACTTTGAAGATAGCTGCTGGGATGCTGACGTGGAGGGTGATTGTGGTCTTTATCCTTGGCTGCTTGACTGGTTTGCTGTTTTGCTTTGTTTCAGTAGCTGTCTGCTATTCTGGCAAACTGCTGCTATGAACTGGGGTGTGAGCAAAGGTGCAGGAGCTTAGTTTGGGTACATAGCAAACCAGTTGGGACTACATGGGTGTTGTACTGGTTTGTTTCTGATCTAGGGATTCTGCATCAGGAGCTGTCTGGGAGTTCAAGAGCTGGACTGAAGATCAGAAGACACAATTTTGTAGCTTAAAATGGTTTTAATCATCTTGAAGGATTAAAGCCATTTTTGAATTTTGTAGAACTGTTTGTTCTTTGCTTCTTGTAATTACTTCTTCGATCAATAAAATTTCCCCTTTTTCTAAATAAAAAATAAAAAACAAGTTGAACCTTCTATGCAACTTAAGAAAGCTGCATTGTGTGGTCAGCTGCAGTAGAGCAAAATGGTGATTATCCCAGAATATTTTTGTAAACCCCCACATGTTTAGATTAATATAGTAATATAATTTTCTAGTAATTCTAATAAAATCAATGATGTAAGAATAAACTAAATAGATTGTAATAGTAGGAATAAATACTAGGGAGACAAATGGATTGGGAAGTTTAAGTTTCGAATGTGTGTAAACTTGAAAAGAGGGATTATGGAAGTTTCTAAATATTTTTAGGTCAAAATAAGTTATCCATTGAATCCGGAAGGTCGAAAAACATTGGGAGAGGTAATATGGGGTGTATTGGAAGTTAGGAAGTATTTTGGAGTAAAGACACATTTAGAGAGAGTTGGGTAAAAATGGATCATGGACACGGATTAGTATTTTGGCCATAACTTTTTATCCTTATGTCCAATTGATCTGAAAATTTTACAGTAGATAGTAGACATCTAGGGCTACAAAAGTGGATCTCATGAAAATTTTCCAATTCGACCTCTAAATGGGTCAACACTGCACTGGAAGTAGGAGCAAAAATCTGTCAGTCAAACCGTACCGGTACGCCGAACTCCAGTAGCTTAACCGTACCGGTACCGCATACCGGTACGCTTTCTCTGACACTCACCGAACAGTTAAAAAGTTGGGATTTTTGGGTTTAAAACACCTCCTCAAGCCCTCATTTGCCCCATTCTTCTTTCCACTCTCACCCTAAACACTTTAGAACCCTAGGAGAGAAAGTAAGGAAGAGAGAAACTCAAGATCAAAGGGGAAAAATCCAAGATTTAAGGGTGATTCAAGATTCAAACCCTAGATTTCAAGAACACCAAGGTAGGGGTTTCATTCCATTCACTTACATTGAGGCTAGGGTTATTATATATGTATGATTTGGACTTCTAATCATATCTATTTGCAATGGGTTCCTTGTCTCTTGGTATTATTGCAAACTTTATTATGTTTTGAGAAAAGTTGTGGGTGGAGAGCCATAAAAACCTTAGTTTGTGAGAAACATGGATTTCTCTCTCTATCTTCACTCAAATTTGGCTTTGAAAACTATAGTGCTTTGTGTTGAGTATTGAAATGCTATTGTACATGATCTCTTGTATTTTTCTTCATTGTTATTTGAAATTGTCTCCTGATGGATTTTTTGATTTGTACATGGTAATGGTTATCGTCGCGGTGGCTTGTTTGCATTCACTCGCCCAGTTGCTTGGTTGGTCTGGGTAGAAAGCAATGGACAATTATCTATGAAGTGCCCAACACCTCCACACGCAAAACATCGGCGTGCATCCGTGCCTATTCTCTTTGGTATGCCTCCCGCTACTCGAGCTATCTGAGGTCTTTGTTGTGCTGGCCTTTGTAGAGGTGGCTTGTTTGCTGGTACTTGCTCGGTTGCTTCCTTAGTCATTGGGGGAAACGAGGGGCATCTATGTTTGAAGTGCCCATACTCTTCGCATGCAAAGCATTGGCGGGGTCCATGCCTGCTCTCGTCTGAGTAACTCCATCTTCTCCAACTGTCTGAAGTCTTTGTTCAACCGCGTCCACGTCCACGTCCACGTACACGTCCACGTCCACGTCCACGTTCATGAGATCTTGTATTCTCGAATTACGAGTGTAACCAGCTTCTCGCGGATGGAAGGCTTCAAATCTTGTTCAAAGCGTTTAGCCCTCCTTGCCTCAGTGACCACAAACTTGATTGCGTAGCGAGACAACTCATCGAATTCGAACAATTAATTAACCCTTAACCTAAATATAAAATGAATCTAACCTATCTGATAAACACATAACTTCAAACCAATACAAGCCTACGGTTCCTTCAACCTAGTCCTACCTTTCCAGTGGTAATCCATAACCTACAGCTCCCATGTAAGACCTAAAGCCTAAGCTCTGATACCATTCTGTAACGCCCCAAAACACACCCTGGACGGCATTACATACTAAAACCATTTACATCATGAGAGCACTAATATCATCCATAAATAAATTAAACTTCATTTATCATCCATAAAATATTTACATCATTATCCAAAAGAATATGCCCAACCATGGCATTTACATCTCAAAAATTAATTAAAGTAGCACAGCGGAATAGCAAAAGAAACTAGACCTTACAGTGCCCAAAAGAATAACCTAGTCTAGTACAAAAGAAGCTACATCTCTACATATCCACCTCGGGATCTAGGTTCCCCTCGAGTGGAGCCTCCCAATGCCCTGACTCGTCGATGCCGAGATCCTCCTCTAGCACCAAATCTGAAAAATGTAATTTGTAGGGGATGAGCACGAAGCTCTGTAGCAAAATCTTCCCAACTCAAACAAGGTTTATAAAAATATAAAACGGGTCGGTCACATTTCACAAATATCATATATAACTTTTGAAGTAAAATCAGGACATTTAAATAGATCTCAAGTTTAAGGAACAACAGTAATCGAATGAATAAGTGGGACCACTATACAGTTAACAAACCATATCCAAATATAATCCAATCCACCATAAACCTTCTATGGTAGAGTGAACAATAACCCATATACAATAGATAATCCATTCTACCATAAACCGTTTCCAACAAGTTCTCGCGGAATCCCATACTTCTGGAAACTCTTGTCGAAACCATTTCTGGTACAATGCACGATAACCCACACTGTATGTCCGACACAACCCACGTTACTAATCCGTGATCATTAGTGATAGGAAAAGTTCGTACCCACACGGCGTAGAAAGAGGTCTACCCACTCCATGTGGTAGGAAAAGTTCATACCCGTGTGGCATACAAAGACGTCTACCCACTACATGATACCCGGTCAATAGTAATCCATGTTCGTATCGTACAACCACCCAAGAAATAAAATGCCAACAAATATCTCACCTAACCGACAATTACACAAGTCCCCAATTCTCAAGCATCCTTACAAGGAACCTCCTGAGAAGGAATGAGCATCCTTACAAGGAACCTCTCATTCATGTTCCTCCAAACAACCCAACAAGAAATACGATATCCACAATTTCCTCCATTAACAAACAATTCCATAAACCCCCAATTTTCTCAAGTAGTTGTACAAAGAGTAATATAAGAAAATGTACAAGAGATCATCATAAATACCATTTTGGTGTACAATATCAAACACTAAAGTTTTGAAAGCAATACCAAGGAAAAATAGAGGGAAAAGTCCATTTCTCTTTAAAACCAAGGTTTGAAGATGAAAAAGAGAAATTTAATAGTTACCCAACCATCACAATGTTCAAAACATGGCATTTATTTCAAGAGGAACAAGAATCATGTATTTCTTATCATGTATATAAGGATGAGAGTGAAAAACATATATATATACATAAACCCTAGCCTCAATGTAAGAGATTAGGAAGAAATCCCCTACCTTAATGTTCTTGGAAAAATTAGGGCTTTGATCTTGAATCAACCCTTCAATCTCTTGTTTTCTCTTGATCTTGTGTTTCACTCTTTCTCTCTTCCTCTCTTATGTTTTCTAGGATTTGGAGTGGTGTAATGAAGGCTAAGGAGGTGACAAAAATGTATTTATAGTGGAGGAAAAATCGGCTTGTTCGCGACTTAAAATAAACAGTCTGGTTTCGGTAGTACCGGTACTCAGTACCGGTACCATTCAGTACCGGTACCCAGTACCGGTACCAGAAACCTTCTGGAATCGGGGTACCGGTACACAGTACCGGTACGGTACAGTACCGATACGGTACAGTACCGATACCCAGTACCGGTACCATTTACCCAGTTTTGCCTATTTCTTTTGTTTTCCATTTCCAATCCATCACAAACCTCTCCAACACATATTTATACACCAAACCTATCTAATACCGGTTATAGGACCTAACATTTTATATTTTCACTCACTAAAACTAAATTTCAACTATGATTTTCATTAACATTTTAAATCTTTACTTTTCAAATTTACAAAGCTCAAACACACTTCAATACCCCTATCCACATCTTTACAACCATTATTTGTTATATCTATATATCTATATGCATATATAAAAGAAAATGTGGGTTGTTACAATCCACCCTCCTTAAAGAAAGTTCCGTCCTCGAAACTTACCTCAAGTAGCGAACAAATGTGGATACTTCTCCCGCATTTCTTGCTCCGGTTCCCAAGTAGCTTCTTCCACTCCATGGTGTTGCCACAAAACCTTCACTAGTCGGATGACTTTGTTACGGAGCACCTTCTCTTTGGCATCGAGAATCTTCAACGGTTGTTCTTCATAGGTGGCTCCATCTTGAATTTCAATCTCCTCCAAGTTCACGACTGGAGTTGCATCCGAGTGACACGTCCTCAACATCGACACGTGAAACACGCCATGTACTCCGGATAGCTGGGCTGGTAGTCGAAGTTGATACGCCGCATTGCTTACTGCTTTGATCACTTCAAACGGTCTGGTATATCTTGGCGCTAACTTTTCCTTCTTACCGAATCGAAACACGCCCTTCTTGTGTGACACCTTGGGAAACATGTAATCTCCCACTTTTAATTCCAAGGATCTTCGTCTGTGGTCCGCGTAGCTCTTCTGTCTACTTCGCGCCGTGCGTAGCCTCTCCCGGATGAGTTGAATCTTCTCCGTAGTTTCCCCATTGTAGTCCTTACTCCGTTAGTTCGCTGCGCACACAATCCACCAAAGGTTACAGTTGAAACCTAACCAGACTTGTCCTCCCATCTTAGCTTCCAAATCCATATACATTTTTCCAACGAAATAATTTAAGAAAAATTAACATAATATCATCGAAAATACCATTTTATTGGTCAATACCAATCTTTAGAATTTTGAATTAAGGAACAAATAAATAATCAAACTTGGGAATCAAGAACAAAGTAACAATCGAGTCTTGGAGTCAATAACAGATGCATATCAAGCTTTATAACCAAGAACTAAAGAGTATCGAGTTTTGAACTCAAGGACAAGGAGAAATCAAGTATTGAAATCAAGAGCAATTGAATGTCAAGTCTTGAAATCAAGAACCAAAGGATGTCAAGTATTGAATATCAAGAATACATGACTTACAATAGTTATAATCAATCAAATGAATATCAAATTTGGCTATCAAGAGCAAATAAATATTAAGTTTGGAAATCCAGAATAAAGGCGTATCAAGCGTGAAAGTCGTGAACAAAGGAGAAATTAAGATTTAACGGAACGATCATGTATGGAAATCAATAACAAACAACTATTAAGGTGTGAAATCAAGAACAAAGGATTATGAAGCTTAGAAATCAAGACCAAAAGAACACTCAAGTCTTGGAACCAAGAATAAAGAATATCAAGTATTAAATATTGAAAATAATTGAATCACAAGGGTAGAATCAATAACAAACGAATATCAAATTTTTGGATACCAAGAACAAATGGATCATTAAGCTTAGGAAGTTAAGGACAAGGAAACAATCAAGTCTCGAGATCAATAACAACGGAGATCAAGCTTGGAATCAGAGATAAAGTAACAATCATGTATTGGAATCGATAACAAACGACTATCAAGGTTTGAAATCAATGACAGATGCAAGATAAAGAGAAAACAACTCTCCCTTGAAAACTAGGATTTCAAGGGCATACCAAAAGGATTTGGTGGTCACCCACCCATAACATAGCTTAGAACAAATAATATTTAAGTTCGGGAATCAAGAACAAAGGAGAAATCAAGAGAAAAACACATCTCCTTTGTAAACTAGGGTTTGAAGGCATAAGAAAAGATTTAGGGTTTACCCCACCATAATATATTTTGGAACAAGGTAGTATTATCCAGAATGGCAAAACATGATGATTTCCTAGCAAGTAGATATAAATTAGAGTCAAAGAGTACATATAAATAAACCCTACTGGTATCCCCTTGTTTTCCCGTAGGCAAGTTAACATATACTGTAAGTTCTATTCCCTAGAAACTCAATCCCAATTCCACAGCATACACAGTACGTAGAAAAGAATAAGTCGCATAGGTATCCAATGTAATTCGGGCCCAAGAATGGTAGAGAAGAACAATAACTTCCACAACGGCGTTGGAGGCATCTTCCTCCGGTTGAGTCAAAGCAAAAATCCTTCCTTGATTGGCGCCGCCGGGGGCTTGAGCTTATAACGGTCTCGGTGGTGGTAATGGTTGTCGTCGCGGTGGCTTGTTTGCATTCACTCGCCCAGTTGCTTGGTTGGTCTTGGTAGAAAGCAATGGACAATTATCTATGAAGTGCCCAACACCTCCACACGCAAAACATCGGCGTGCATCCGTGCCTATTCTCTTTGGTATGCCTCCCGCTCCTCGAGCTAGCTGAGGTCTTTGCTGCGCTAGCCTTTGTAGAGGTGGCTTGTTTGCTGGTACTTGCTCGGTTGCTTCCTTAGTCATTGGGGGAAACGAGGGGCATCTATGTTTGAAGTGCCCATACTCTTCGCATGCAAAGCATTGGCGGGGTCCATGCCTGCTCTCGTCTGAGTAACTCCATCTTCTCCAACTGTCTGAAGTCTTTGTTCAACCGCGTCCACGTCCACGTCCACGTCCACGTTCACGAGATCTTGTATTCTCGAATTACGAGTGTAACCAGCTTCTTGCGGATGGAAGGCTTCAAATCTTGTTCAAAGCGTTTAGCCCTCCTTGCCTCAGTGACCACAAACTTGATTGCATAGCGAGACAACTCATCGAATTCGAACAATTAATTAACCCTTAACCTAAATATAAAATGAATCTAACCTATCTGATAAACACATAACTTCAAACCAATACAAGCCTACGGTTCCTTCAACCTAGTCCTACCTTTCCAGTGGTAATCCATAACCTACAGCTCCCATGTAAGACCTAAAGCCTAAGCTCTGATACCATTCTGTAACGCCCCAAAACACACCCTGAACGGCATTACATACTAAAACCATTTACATCATGAGAGCACTAATATCATCCATAAAAAAATTAAACTTCATTCATCATCCATAAAATATTTACATCATTATCCAAAAGAATATGCCCAACCATGTCATTTACATCTCAAAAATTAATTAAAGTAGCACAGCGGAATAGCAAAAGAAACTAGACCTTACAGTATCCAAAAGAATAACCTAGTCTAGTACAAAAGAAGCTACATCTCTACATATCCACCTCGGGATCTAGGTTCCCCTCGAGTGGAGCCTCCCAATGCCCTGACTCGTCGATGCCGAGATCCTCCTCTAGCACCAAATCTGAAAAATGTAATTTGTAGGGGATGAGCACGAAGCTCTGTAGCAAAATCTTCCCAACTCAAACAAGGTTTATAAAAATATAAAACGGGTCGGTCACATTTCACAAATATCATATATAACTTTTGAAGTAAAACCAGGACATTTAAATAGATCTCAAGTTTAAGGAACAACAGTAATCGAATGAATAAGTGGGACCACTATACAGTTAACAAACCATATCCAAATATAATCCAATCCACCATAAACCTTCTATGGTAGAGTGAACAATAACCCATATACAATAGATAATCCATTCTACCATAAACCGTTTCCAACAAGTTCTCGCGGAATCCCATACTTCCGGAAACTCTTGTCGAAACCATTTCTGGTACAATGCACGATAACCCACACTGTATGTCCGACACAACCCACGTTACTAATCCGTGATCATTAGTGATAGGAAAAGTTCGTACCCACACGGTGTAGAAAGACGTCTACCCACTCCATGTGGTAGGAAAAGTTCATACCCGTGTGGCATACAAAGACGTCTACCCACTACATGATACCCGGTCAATAGTAATCCATGTTCGTATCGTACAACCACCCAAGAAATAAAATACCAACAAATATCTCACCTAACCAACAATTACACAAGTCCCCAATTCTCAAGCATCCTTACAAGGAACCTCCTGAGAAGGAATGAGCATCCTTACAAGGAACCTCTCATTCATGTTCCTCCAAACAACCCAACAAGAAATACGATATCCACAATTTCCTCCATTAACAAACAATTCCATAAACCCCCAATTTTCTCAAGTAGTTGTACAAAGAGTAATATAAGAAAATGTACAAGAGATCATCATAAATACCATTTTGGTGTACAATATCAAACACTAAAGTTTTGAAAGCAATACCAAGGAAAAATAGAGGGAAAAGTCCATTTCTCTTTAAAACCAAGGTTTGAAGATAAAAAAGAGAAATTTAATAGTTACCCAACCATCACAATGTTCAAAACATGGCATTTATTTCAAGAGGAACAAGAATCATGTATTTCTTATCATGTATATAAGGATGGGAGTGAAAAACATATATATATACATAAACCCTAGCCTCAATGTATGAGATTAGGAAGAAATCCCCTACCTTAATGTTCTTGGAAAAATTAGGGCTTTGATCTTGAATCAACCCTTCAATCTCTTGTTTTCTCTTGATCTTGTGTTTCTCTCTTTCTCTCTTCCTCTCTTATGTTTTCTAGGGTTTGGAGTGGTGTAATGAAGGCTAAGGAGGTGACAAAAATGTATTTATAGTGGAGGAAAAATCGGCTTGTTCGCGACTTAAAATAAACAGTCTGGTTTCGGTAGTACCGGTACTCAGTACCGGTACCATTTAGTACCGGTATCCAGTACCGGTACCAGAAACCTTCTGGAATCGGGGTACCGGTACAAAGTACCGGTACGGTACAGTACCGGTACCCAGTACCGGTACCATTTACCCAGTTTTGCCTGTTTCTTTTGTTTTCCATTTCCAATCCATTCCAAAACTAACCAAATCCATCACAAACCTCTCCAACACATATTTATACATGAAACCTATCTAATACCGGTTATAGGACCTAACATTTTATATTTTCACTTACTAAAACTAAATTTCAACTATGATTTTCATTAACATTTTAAATCTTTACTTTTCAAATTTACAAAGTTCAAACACACTTCAATACCCCTATCCACATCTTTACAACCATTATTTGCTATATCTATATATCTATATGCATATATAAAAGAAAATGCGGGGTGTTACAGTACCAAATAACTGAAGGCAATGACAAAAGCACATCTAATCGTACTCACCTCCAAAATGTTTAAAGTATTAATCTACTGCTCGTGCACAATTGAAGCAAAAGCAGGGATCTTTTTTTTTTAATCAAAAGGGAATTTTATTTATTCATAATGCAAAATATTTACAAGAAACAAAGGAAAAGGCACAGGCGCCCATCCATAACCTGTAAAAGCCAAAACTAACAATGCAAAGCCACAAAAACACAACATCCAACTCTAAAGTTTCAGTAAAAATCCCCATCACAGTCCAAATCCATAAGCACATATCAACAAGAAAGAGTTTTTAATCTTTTCCCCTTGTTTCAAACAAATCAACACTTAATCATCCAAGACAAAAAGCTCCAGCAGCAGCTCTTATTACCCCTTATCATCGAAGACCAGCCTCTTTCTTTTTCGCAAAATAGGGAGACTATGTTGATCAGAAGACAGAACCAAGCTAACATCACAAGGCAATCTCAAACCCATCGGAAAATCAACCGAATTCCTACTCATTACCTCATGCCCAGCAAGATTATCAGCCACAGCATTCGCCTCACGAAAAATATGCACCAAGCTATAATCCTGACCCCTCAAGAAGCCATTGATCTGTCTCAAATTAGCTCAAACATGTCCAAGGACAGTCACAAATACCCAGAACAGCATTCACCAAAATCAATGAATCACATTCAATTTCAAACCCGCAACAAGTCAAACCATATGCCAAAACAAGCTTAAATCAATTGCACAATCCTCTAAATTCCGCAATCATGTTAGAGCACTCCCCATAAAAAAAAGAGGCAGCCACAACAATGCCACCCCATTCATTACGCACCACTGCTCATCCCCCTACAATCCCTGGGTTTTTCTTGGAAGCCCCGTCTGTATTAAGCTTCAATGATCCAACACCTGGGCTCCTCCACTGTACCCATCTACATTTAACTTTCACCTAACGAGAAAGGTGAATCTGCAAAGCACTGAAGAATTCTTTTCCATTCTCATCATCCAGTGCCCCTCAACAGCCTTTGTCTCTCCCTCAACAGCCCATCGCAAATTGGCTTTCTGCCTCCAGTATATCTCTTCAAGCCTCATTGTTTCATCCAACTCACCCTGTACCCTCTCCAATATATCATTTGCTGTTAAAAAAAATAAAAAATGGATATCAAAACCATGTTGGTATGTACTTAATTTCTCAAAGTAAGTAAAAGGTGATAATGTATGAAACCTGATATCATAGGACATTGTAATTATAAGTTGGATTCCAATGGTCGTCTTCTTGAGTTGATGGCATGGGTTGTTGGGAGCCACCAGGTTGTGAAAAGGGCATGTCATCATGTAGGTCGTCCGCATTGCACGTGAGCTGCGGACACCTACGAATAGTATGTCCAGTGGCACAACATTTACTACATCGTCGCGGAGCTATTGGTAAGTTCTTCCGTACACGGCCCGGATTGTCTTTAGTTGTCACTTTCTTGGGATCGAGGACACCAAATTTTATGTTCGACACAGTGTCATTATCTTTGTAATGTGATGATGACACATGTCTTGCCTCGCGTGTATCATGACGTTGTTTCATGCGGTTGGTTAATGCAGTTATTGTTGTTTGAAGCTTCTGTGTGTTCTCAGGCAAATGTGTTGCGTAGTAACACATCCGGCTACACATCGACATTAATCCAGTATATCGGCAAGAAATTGAAATGGTTCTTGATGTTTGAGGCACAGTGGTCAGTGGGCAAGCTAATTTTGCAATAATTGTCCATTGCTTTAGAATAGTACTAGGGGGGAACTATGTTATGTGTTCAGTTTTCAAAACTGTAATGATGTGTGAGCAAGGAAGTCCAACAGATTGTAATTTCAGGCAATTGCAATTGATGGTGTGATTCTGATAATCATATATCACATTCCAACTGGATGTTGGTTTTGTGTACTTCAACAGATAATAACTTGAATGACTACTGTGCTGAATTTTTTGGACCACGAAGAAGAGTCCTTCGGCCTTTATATGATCCCGCACTTTAAAAAAAATTGACCTGGTATACAGTGAGGCAACGTACTGCTCTAAGCAGCGTAGTGAAGTGGTCAACACTAGTGTACTATTTTCAAAATAATGGTTGTCATAGGTTTCGGTCTCTTAGATTCTTGAGACACCCCTATCATACTGTCTAACAAACTCATACAAACGAAGCCTTGTTTTTAGGAAACTATTCAAGTAACCATTCAAGCTTTCTGAGCGTTGTGTGCTTTTGATGCCGCCAAAGAAATGACCCCGCAAGAATGCTTCAGCCCATTTCCAACGCTTTGTGTACACATTTGATATCCAGTTGTTATCCTCCAGTCCAAATGAATGTACCATTGATTCCCACATAACGTCAAATTCCTCAGGTGTACATCGGGAGCACATACAGTTCTTGAACTCGCGAAGAAAATTTTCAGCATGAATATTTTGAATCGCATTTCTCTCCAAATGCCAGCTGCATAGTATGTGTTTTGCATGTGGAAAAATTCTTTCGATTGAGCGGCTATGGCCTTGTCCCCATCGGTGACAACTGATATAGGCTTTTTATTATCCATTGCATCCAGAAATGTCTCCAACACCCACACATAAGTGTCCACGGTCTCATATGAAAGTAATGCACATCCAAAAATGCAAGTAGCGTTGTGGTTGTTTACACCTGCAAGTATGACAAATGGTTTTTTGTACACATTGGTGCGGTATGTTGTATCGAATACCAAAACATCACCGAAATATGAATAGTCAACACAGGAAGTTGAATCCGCCCAAAAGAGACAATTCAATGAATTATCATCTTCAACGATGTACTTGAAATAAAATAATGGGTCTAACTCCTCTTTCGCGCTCAAGTATGCTAGTCCACCTTCAGCATCCCTATCGATCATTTCCTCTCTTCTTTGGGTTGCAACAGCGTTGTACAAATCCTTTCGCGTAAAGCCAACATTTTGGTAGACGCCAACTTGATGCAACATAAAATCTCGTATTTGGCTAGTGCGTATTCCAACACTGCGAAGTGCTTTTGCTTGCTCTATGTCTGGGCTTTTCACACGTCGGTGGGAGAGAAGGAACGGCACTCCACTCGGTGGAACCAACGGATGATTATGATCATTCACGAACTTCTTTACTACCCATTTTTCTGACTTTCTGTCATACTTAACGCGGAATACTGCCAAACAACCAACTCGAGTTATTCCCCTTGGTTCCCGTGCCCTGTCATCACGATGTAAGTATTTTGCAGCTCAAAACCCTTGTCGCGAACATACCCACTTCCTTGACACCGGGACGTGGTTTTTGTCATATTTTAAGTCATCTTTCATGACGTTGAAACCTACAAATTTAGCGTATGTGTTATAAAAATTACCCGTTTCATCTTCCGAGTTAAACTTCATGTGACTTACTTCTTCAGCCGATAAGTCTTGTAAATTTTTTTCCATTTCGACAGCTTCCGACTATCCCTGACGATGCCCATATTCACCATTACATGTGGCAAACTCAAACATATCACTATCTTCAGGTGCTTCATTCAAGTCTATAACGACATGCTTTCCCTTCTCAAAGCTAGTATGTGCCATTTTATGCGTCAAACCTAAAATAAAAATATATTTTTTTTAATAATATTATTAATATTTTGCAAAAATTGAAAATTATGGGTTACAATAATGAGAAAAAATTGTTGTTGAACATATATTTATTAAAATAATTCTGGATAACTGTAATGAACACATAATCAAACATTATTCTAATGTATTCAAAATAAATGTCATTCAACATAGTTGGTATCATGTATGACATACCTGTGGAATTTCCTCTCCTCTCATGCAGATGTAGATATGTATGGTTCCAAGCATGTGTTGTTGGAGTAGGTTGTGTTGTTGGAGTAGGTTCACGACAAATACAAAAAATTTGATACCCAAATGATAAATTACAAGTAGGTGAGGCTCATTAACTTCATGATGGTATTTGGTTGGTAGCTGTTAATGGTATGTAATAAATTACAATCAAGGTTGCATGGCTTTTCATCAAAATTATAAACTATTTACCACAATTGAGTTCAAATACACTCATAACAGTTGTAACTCCTATGGGTGTAACTAAGTACAATGCATATACAATTTTTTTTTGTTGGCATTAAAAAAAATATGTGGATAACATTTTAATAGTAATTATTATGATATTATTATATTAATTTTAGAAAATGGGTAGGCGAGTATTAAAAGGGTTGAGACGAATCACCTGAAAATTCACTACTTAATAGACGTGTATGACGGCTTAACCCGTTTAACACACGAATGAAAAATTTTCTCATATGAAAACCTGATTAATTATTTTCGATTGTTGTCGTGTAATCGTGTCGTACATGTGTTGCACATCCTTGTAAGTCTGTTAACAAATTAGTTTTAATATATATACCCTTTGGATTCGATTAGTTCACACTTGTTTTTTTTATATTAATGGTTCCAATTTTGGTTTTTTTTATTCAATTAGTCTGATTAATATAATGCCAATTATTATTTTATTTGGATGAATTATATTACATGTTATGTTAGTTGGAATATATTAATATTTTATTTAAAATTTTAAAATCGATAAAACAAAAAAATTATCTTGTCTCGATTTATAACCCCATTTATGTTATTTGAACAAACAAAACACCCTAAATAATCTCATATTCAAAATTCAAATATAAAAAAAAAAAAAAAAAAAAACCGCCCATTTGCCCGCCCAAATCCCCCAATCCTTAACTTCCCTTTTTTCTCTCTTAGAGCATCTTCTTCTTCTCTCTTAGCCCGATCTCGAAGTCGCATGAGGCTTCTTCTTCTTCTTCTCAAAATCGTCAAATCTCGAAATCGCAGGAGGCTTCAAACTAGTGTTCGACTACCGACAGACCAGAGGAAAGCAAATCTATTTTTCTTTCAAGGTCATTTGGTTTATCCATATTACTTCTAGCCATTATTACTTGCAAACTTTTATCCATTCCTTAGCAGATTTCATGTTTTTGGCTTGTATTTATGATTATCTAAAATTTGATTGCTTCTGATGTGGGTTTCGAGAAATTCTTGAAATCTGCTTTTCGCTTTGTTGGAACTAAAGTTGTGTTGTCTGTATGCTGGAACTAAAGTTGTGTTGTGTGTATGCTGGGAAGTTGACAACCACGGGCAAATAAAATTTGCTTTTCATATGCTTAGTTTTCTTCTCAAATAATTTGTTAATATAATGTTACTCGATAGTTTCTGAGATGAGTTTCTTTTAATTGTTCACAATATATTTGATGAATTGCCTCAATGAGGGTGAAAAAACTAGGACTTGTTTGATTCATAATTGGTTGAATCTAGATCCACCTGTTAGTTTCCAAACAAAAATTCTTCTTTATTCTTTTTTTTGCCAATTGGGTCATCTTTATTTTTTCGCAAAAGTTTGTTCTATTGTTGCCCTTATATGATTTGCTCCTCCGGATTTATGGTCTGTAGCTTGATCAGTATTTTTTTTTACTTTGTTCTGTTGTTTTAGCTTGCATGTAGAACACTTAATTTGGGAATGATTTCAACCCACTTAATGAGTTATAAGAACACAATTTTGTTGCCCTTGTTTTAGCTTGCAGTAATGGTATGCGACCTGTATTTTTTCTGCTTTTGTTGCTTGGCTCTCTTGCATACGGCTGCACTGGTTATTTGTTTGGGAGTTTTTTGTACATCTTGTTGTTTCTATGTGGGAAAGTCATTTGAGGATATTATTCAGCCCATTTCCAAGCTCATTTTTTGGGGGGGTTGGGGAGTCGAAGTGGGGTGTATCATCTTTGCAATTTGTTCAATACATGAGGGTGAAAAAACTCACATTTTAGTTGAACTATTGAACCTGTTTTCAATACTGGTTTATTCAAGTTTTTCGTTTCAGTCTTTTTGGGAATGTTTTTTTTCCTGTTAGCGTAGTTTTCATAACATGTTTTAAATTTTCAAGTCTTTTACTAGCTTGTTTCCATGATATGTTTGGACTGGCTCTTGGCTATGAATATTCTGTCAACTTAACCAACTAAAAAGGTCTCAATATTTTTTGCACTGCCAGAGACAATACTGCTGTGATTTTATATCTTAATCAATTGCATTTTTTCAGACTGTTCTTGTAAGGTTGGTTCAAATCACTAGTTTATGGGCATATCTCCTCCTGCTTGCTAGGCTTGATGAGAGCCGTGACGGTACAATTGCCTGTAATGAGGCATTCTATCTTAGACTACTGGACTTCATCAAAGGCTGATTATTATGTGCTAAATTGTCTGCTAGATTGCTAATGCCGCTGAACTCTGATCACAGATAAATTATCAGAAGTAGCCCATATATGCATTTCATTTTTTTCTGTGCTATGAATTGGCATGCACATTGCAGCATTTTCTTGCTGGTTGAAAATATCCATTAGACCTGGCTCTACCTGAAAATTGGTTATGGGATATTATGAAAGTGTAGAAACAGTTTCAAAGTTGTTCTTACTAGTATGATATGCTTAAATGGTCTGGTTTTACTCTATCTTAACATCGGATATTAAGTTTTTCCTAATTGCATCAGCTGTTATTTCTCTAGGTTGTTCTTGTTGTTACTGTCTTCAAATTCATTCAATTATTATTCTCTAGCCTCAGCATCTTATGTTTTGAATTTCCTCATTGCATCTGTTCAACAATTTGTGATGTGTTCTTTCTGCGACATCTTTACTAGCTTTGACCATTACTTGCATTCATGTCCAGACACTGGATGCCTTTGAGTAGTACTTTAGAAATTTACTCCTGGTTGTCCATTGATTGAATGGTTTTCATGAAATGTCAGTTGTGGGAACACATTGTCATTGAGAGTGGGGTTGGTATAAACTTCGACATGCTGCATACATTATGTGGCTCCATACATTAGTAAATATGGCCGTTGAAAATATGACCGCTGTAAAATTTAAAATTTAAAAATTTGATGACGTGACACGACACGTCATCATGCTCCGTCATCATTGTGGCGCTTATGTGTTACGTCATGTGGCTTTTTTGAATTATATTATTGAAAGTTAAGTAAAGTTGGTTGAAATAGTTAGCTAAAATAGAGAGCGTGGTTGGAGTGAATTTTAAAAAGTAACTAGCTAAAGTAGAGAATTCAATATTTAAATATATTTTGAGTAGCTATTTTGCTAAGTGTGGTTGGAGATGCTCTTAGTCTACTCCCTATCTCTCTCTCTCTCTCTTAGAGCCGACATTTTCAAAACCCGTTCTCTTTTTCCTTCTATCTCTCTTCGGTCTTCCCTCTCTCTGTCCACAGAAGTTCAACGGGTTTGTTGCCCATTCCGGCAACGGCAATCTGCCATCACCACAGCCCCACACAACTATCACATTCGACCTTCTCCCAAACAGTACCCATAACTCACAACACACACATACACTCGCAGTACCACCCCCTCCTTCTTCTCCGTCTGCGTAACCCACCCCCCAAACAATACCCACAGAACACAACACACACACACTCTTTCGATGAACCACTCCTCTCTCTAACCCCCCTGCACAACCCTCCCCCAAAAAATACCTACAGAATACAACACACACCCTTACCCCAAACCCTCTGTTATGAAGTTGCCGCATACACACGCATAACACACCCACAAACTTTTGAATTTTGTGAAATCAGTTTGATAAATGTTTAATTTGATGCGAATTTTACAATTACTTTAGGTGAACTTAGTTTGATTAGATGTAATTTTACTTTGATTTGATAAGGTTCAACGAAATTTTTAAGTACTTCATTTTTTATTTTGGTGGAAACTTTGTAGTTATTTTACATTCGATTCAACTTTTTGGATTGGTAATTGCATTTCTTCTACTTGAATTGATTTGGTAATTGCATAACTCTAGGTTACTGCGAGTGTGAATAATTATCTTGTGTATCTTTCGATTCGAAATAATTGCACTTCTTCTACTTGAATTTATTTGGGATACTATACTATGAGTATCAAATTTTTTTGATTTACACAGTTACTTCAGGCACGAGTTATTGGCTTGTATTTTAGTGTCCATGATCCATGCTCGAATTTTTTGAATCGGCCAGTGCCTTCCGGCACGGGTTATTTTCTGTCATAGTATATATTTGTGACCTAACAAACGACTATTATAGCATGCTTTCAACCTCTTAAAAATTTAATGTTGTTTATGATGGTTATTATTGTTTATTATAGATAAAATCTTGAGTGATATCGATCAAAATTTAATTTGTCCATTGTTAGTACAAAATTAAATCAGATGTTTTTGGGTTTTTGCAATTAGTGCATTTCACAAAGACAATAATTAAAGTGGTTTTGGCCGTAATTCATGATTTTTTCAGGCATTGAGTGGATGTTAATTAGTACACTATCCTTTAGATGTTGAATGTACCCAAATCGTGAACATGAATCTTCTTATATTAGGTCTCATTTACCACTTTCTGCGATGTCCTGTGATATTTTGTTTGTTGTGTACATTCCATTTATAATCAAATCTAATCCAATAAATGGTGTTTTGTAGGTATCGGTGATTCATATTATAAGCCAGATTGTGGATAAACAGCTATAGTTAACTCTGCATCAAACACAATGTAAAGACATTTGATTGGGCTTACATTATTTTATATGTTATATTTTCAAAGTTGTTATTATATGATAACAAAATTGCACCAGGGTAAAGAGAAAACAAGTGGTTGCTACTGCCACGGCCGGGAAGAGACAAAGACGAAGACGGGCGGATAGTATAGGCCAGACATCTGCACAAGTATGTTATACATTCTTACATTAAGTTATGTAGACCATTATGCATATAAATAATTAGTTTGTTCAACATTACATGTACCGTTTCGTATTAATTGTTCAATTACTTAATGTGTACAGCATTATGTGGGGACCAGATGTTCACCTAAAAGACTAAAAAAATTCGCATCAAATCTAATCTAAAAACCATCATCGAAATTGGCTTGGGAGGATTGCTCAACATACGATGCACATATATCAGGCATTATTTGTGTGCATGGTTGGCTGGACGATTTGATCCCCATCGGTGTGCTTTCAACTTGAATGGGAAATGGGCGAAGTTCAGCCCCCAAGATGTCACCTACATACTAGGTTTGCAATTTTCAAGGACAAATGTGGTGACAACGGGTACAAAGGACAGCATTAAGGATCTTTGTGCATCTATATTTAACGGACAACCGGAGGTATCTTTGAAACATTTGTCGGAGCACCTTAGTTCAATCACAGATGCCTCTAACGATTTTATACGGCTGTCTGTTTTATATATTATTGCTTGTATGATTCGTCCAACATTGCGAACAACGATAAGTGTTGCTGCATTACACTCTGTTGTTGATGTGCCTTCATTAAGACATACTAATTGGTGCAAGTTTGTACTTGATGGAGTCCTCGAAGGCATTACAAAATTTCAAGCATCCGGTCGGAGATCATTGGGTGGCTGTCTTTTAGTTCTGATGGTAATGTACTTATACAGGACGTGTTTGTTAATGTGTATGTTGTATACCAAGGGTAAATAGTGTGTTATGGTCTTCAGTTTCTTTTGTATGTAAGTTTTCTATCTTGAACGAGTTACACCGAGAGGTCAAACCATCATTCCTTTGGTTTATCGTGAGGTCCCCCGAATTGGAGAGTGGGGTGACAGCAATGTCAATAAAAGAATGAATGATATCTTGCAGTTTGGCGGGTTCAATCTAGATGAGGTATACATTTTATAAATTTATTTTTTTTTCATATGCATTGTTGTATGGTATTGTCTTACATAGTATTTGACGCGCATATTCCATTCGTTTTATGTATGTAGTTTAATGTTTTTATTGAGGAGGTGATCATTGATGATGCACTTGGTACTGCATCCCAGCAAGCAGTGTCGGACGTATGTAAATATACCATGTATAATGTATATATTTCCCAAATAAGCCTAACTTTTGGCTGCAAATATTTGACTGTACTGTGAATTATTACGTATATTATTTTTAGGATTTGCGGATAAGAATTGGAAGACTTGAGGTTCTTGCAAATCGCATGGAAAAAAAGTTTGATACTTTTGCATCACACTGCACAACTTCTTTGTCTGTGATGGAGAAACGACTGGGTGAGATAGGACAGCTTATGTCCCAATTTCTTGATAAATCGGGGACTGCAAAGGATGTCCCACATGACATGGGGGGAAAGAACGAAGAAGATGAAATTGATCTGACGAAGGTGTGTATATTATCCGTTGTACTGGTGAAACCTTAAATGTGTTGGTCACTAAGATGTACCATGATTTACGTCGCCAGTATTGGTGGACGGGAATGAAGGGGGATGTGGTGCAGTTTGTATCGAGATGTCTCACATGTCAGCAGGTTAAGGCTGAGCACCAGAGACCTGGGGGTTTGTTACAACCATTGCCAGTGGCCGAGTGGAAGTGGGAGTTTGTTACCATGGATTTTGTGATGGGTCTTCCGAAGTCACCTAGAGGTCACGATGCAGTTTGGGTTGTTATTGATAGGTTAACGAAGTCTGCACATTTCCTACCGATTAGAGTGACTGATTCAGTGGATGTTCTCAGTAGGCTGTATATCCGAGAGATAGTACGACTACATGGGATTCCTGTTTCCATTGTTTCAGACAGAAACCCACGTTTCACTACACGATTTTGGCAAAGTCTTCAGACCGCCTTGGGGACTCAGC